>OX438587.1:12402500-14802500 GCA_949316365.1 Hoplodrina blanda | reverse complement strand
GAATGTCAAAGTCTTTCATATTGACAGATAAAGAATATCCATTGCGTTATTTAAGTTGTCCAGTAGTCAAACTTTTTAAACATATCAAGCAATGGATTACTTCTCTCTGTCAAAATACTTGAGATGGCAAGTGTGTTACGAAATTACTTCACAGATTTTGAAATTTGTAAGTATAATGGGAAGTGTCTGTTGTGTTTTTTTTTATCTAGAATAGAAAAGTCTTAAGAAACCGGTTTCGGTTTTCGGCCTAATTCGGTTTATTCTTAGTCCTGCAGTCCTATTGAGCTAGAAGTGAGCATGAGGTGATTAGGAATTAGCTCACTTTACCTAAATTGACCTAAGGACATTTTTCACAGAAATGCACTGCAGGTCGAATACTTTTTTGTCAAAATATAAAACTACCGAAATTATTCGGCATAAAGGCCGAATACTTAAAAGGGTGCCTATTTGGTCGGACGCTACCATTAATATGATAATAACACCACAATGCCTAATGATAATATTATGCTAAACTTTCACAATGTTTAAAATCTCATTTGCATATTGAATTAAATATATATATATATTAAACCGAAAGGTCACGCATTCATTCACTAACTAAATTAAACATAAACTGCATTGTGACGCCAGCCTCCACCCACGTCATACTTTTTGTAGGACCGATTATCGGATCGGACGATTATTTCATAGGACCTACTTTCTGTGCGACGCCGACGTATGCGTTGTTATATTGGAATTCATGTTCCATTTCTCTCCGAAAAAAAATCGGTCGCTGATTATCGGATGTGGGCGGAGGCCCTAGAACTGATTTTGCTACAGGGCCGAATTAAGGAGGTCTTTAACTCCCAAGAGGACGAGTCGCGGGCAAAACCTAGTATAGCATACTAACAATTATGTTAATAGGTGTTTACCTTTTAAAAACAAAAGACTGCTGAAAAAAATACATTGTTTAGAGTGATCTAGTTTTTAGAGATTCGTATCTTTTAAACCGTGTTAGATACTTACAATTTTCACAGAGTAGGTATGTATTATTATGGCCGCTATAACAAGAAATAATAAAAATATAATAAAGTTAATAATTAAAGGGGGTCCATACAAGAAACGTGTTTTATGCGCCAAATTTTTCTCGGTCTTAATATTGTAGGGTGTTACGGAACCCTTCGATTCGCACTTGGTTAGTTTTTATTTCGATAGGAGGTAGCATGCCACTAATTGATAAAACAATGATAAAAACTTACAGTCCCAAAAAAGGTGTATATTACAACTAACATAAAAATATTGGTTCAAGAAATTACAGTCTTTTATAACATATTATATACATTTTCTGTATACAAATATTGTAAAACATTGATTCTCTTTTTTTGTTGTTTATTATGACGTTTAAAAGCAGCCTTTTAATGGCCTAATTGACTGATTGATTGATTTGACTTTGATTTTAATAAACACAACAAAATAAAAAAATCCAAAACTAACCTCACTACCTGTCCTATATCATTGGTCGTCTCATTCATGAGCGAATCACAGCTATTTACGTTCAACCGTCGGCCAATCACTGATAAGTCCTTATCTTGGCTAACAAGCTGTAATGTCTATATAAATTGCGACCGAGATAAATGACCTAGACTGTGAATTACGTTGGAAAAGTGAAAGGAAATTCTCGCTTTTATATAGAACGGTCGATGTCGATTGCTGACGTCACAAATGGGAAGAAACTATAGCTGGTCTACTCTGTAAAGGTCATAGCTCATTAGAGTCACTTGACAGCCGATTATTCTGTTTATACGGTAAGTACTATATGGGTAAGTATACACTCACTATCAACTTCGGAGCGCCTCGCCCGCGGGTTTGCAGGCGAGTGGACCATACGGTAACCACCCGTTGCTCGCATGCTTGTCTTGCGTTGCCGCTCCCGAATGGATACATAGTGATGATCCCTGACAAACTACTCATCTATTTGCGGACACCGCGATGTCCACGTGACGTTCACTGGTTGGCACGCGGTATTAATGGATCACCTGTCGACAACCAGTGGACACCGAGCGACAAGGCGGTGCCTTTAAAATCTCCCTCGGTCAAATTCGGTGAAGTGAGTTTAAGGTGAGCTGTGAGACCACCTGTAGATCTATAAAATAAAAATTTGAGTCTGTTATTGTCCTCCTGCAGGGCAAAGGGTTCTTCTCATACAGAGAAGGCACGAGCATTGATCACCTCGCTTGTTAAGGTGGATTGGCGATTTCAAACTTAACCTCCTATTCGAAACTAACTCTGAGTTAATATTTTGATGCAAGTGGGCCTAAGTAGGTCAAATCAGATAATGTATTATGTTTGTAGCTACGTGGCTATGAGAGATAAAATGACTAAAGCAAACAATAGTCTACACCTGTGTCGGATCTTCTAAAGATAAATCACATTATCAGTCGGTATCAGAACTGAAATAAAAAAAATACTACGATAGTGAGGCGGGAAATCGGTGAAAAAAAAAAGAAACAGTCGAACATAGTTGAAATGTCTTATTCAAAAAAGATAATTGGAAATCTCCGTTTCTATGGAAAAAATAAAAACGGTCGAATTTAGCTGTGATGTATTTTTTCAAAAATGTTCTATGATAACTTTTTAGACCTATGTAGGTATATTGCTTATGCGTAGAAAGTTTCATTAAAACCGACTCATGTTTTTCAAAAAAATAAAGACTTGAAAGTTTGTATGAAATACCGTTAGGCGTAAATGCTCTTAAAGTATCTCTTTCTTTCCATTTTAGTATTCAAGTTGGAGCCTCGGTCACAAGTAAAATGATCACAGTACTATACTGTCTACTCGTGTACCTAAGCGTCAGCTCACACCGAGACGCGACGCGACGCGACGCTGCGTGCACACGTTAAAAGAGCGACTCAAAATATAACTTTATTTTCTACACGAAGAGATACACATTTCATTGTGAGAATTTAGAATACGTTACACCACGCAGCACTGCGTCGCGATGTGTCGCTCTACGCTGCGAGGCATTACGAGGCGTAGAGCAACGCATCGCGACGCAGCGGTGAATCGCAGGTACACGCGACGTGCAAGAGCGGCGACGTTGCGATGCGTCTCGTGCTAGCACTAGCCTCTTTCAGTATCGTCACGTTGCGTCGCGTCGCGTCGCGTCGCGTCGCGTCGCGTCTCGGTGTGAACTGACCCTTAGTCTATGAATCAGTAACTTTTTACTTAGTGTGCTATAATTTGTGGTAATAGGTATAGGCCATTTTTTTTAGGTGAGTGGCAACGCATTTTTTTTAGGGAGGGGTTGCCCTAGGAAAACCTATACTGACCTTATTGGTGAGGTTCTTCAGAAAGTTTAGGTTAGCAGTTCTCGTAACCGGCGTGCTTGTATGACGAGATTTATGAACGTGGATGAGGCGAAAAGAGTATATAATGATCGTAGCTCGTAGCTGGTGGCGTTCTGTGATTTCTGCCTACCCCCATGGGAAAAAGGCGTGAGTTTATGTAGGCCATTTTATACCTATTTTATTTAATATCCTATCTATTTTATTTTACTATAAACTTGTATTATTTCTTATTTGGCGGACACAAACATACGAAAGCTGAATTCTTATAGATACATAAAGACAGTCAATACCAATAAGAAAAGAACAAAAATACTTACTAAGCAGCTGTCTGACATACTCTTTAGAACTCAATAACTACAGATGGGGTTGAAAATATCAGGATATTGTGGGGCCTCCTTTGTCTCAGTCTGTTTGCTCGGCAGCAATAAACCAGTGTTTGTAGTCGATGGTACTGGCATAGTGAGCTAATATCGTCTGTATTAGGAACCCGGTATATAGGCTGGCTTGCCTACGTAGGATTAAATGATTTTGATGTTGGATTCTTGGATCAGTCAGCCAAGGCTTTGGGGTTGATTAAAATACATAATTTATTTTGACGGAGCAGCAATAAAAGGTGCTTTTAAAATCTTATCTAGGGTTACTTTAGTTATATCTGCTTGCTCCTTTTACGTGTAGTGACTGCCTCGTTGGTCTAGTGGTCGCAAAGCGTGACTGCTGACCATAAGGTTTTGGATTCGATTCCCAGGTCGGGCATTGTTATTGGGTTTTTTCCATTTCCAGGAATTTCTCAGTAGCAGCCTCGGAATCTGGATTTGTGCCCGATTGATGGCAATAGGCTCGCCCCCTATTGCATGGGACTCAAACATAACACACACCTACACCTCTGCCTAACCCTGCCGGGGATTAAAAGCGTGAAGTTAAGTTATGTTATGTTTTTTTAGATTATTTACACTTTTGGGAGGTCTATTTTAAATCCAAAGAACCGGGTTTTAGTTAAAAAAAGTTTTTAAGGGACAGTCTCTTCAACGTCAAAAAGTGGTACTCAAAAGGTGCAAAACTCATGAAGAACAAGTGCGGGTAGGGAGCAGGTTAAGCTGGAATTTTGGCCGATCTATAAACTAGTATTTATAGAACTGATCATTTTGGCTATCTTTAGGGGAGGCCTATGTTCAGCAGTGGACGGCTTTCGGCTGATATCATAATGATAATGATGAATTAATACACCAATTACGAGAGCAGTCGGGTGCGTTTGATATGTTGTCATGCCCTTTTTAACATTAACAGGCCGTCTCTTAAACCGACGAAATAACTCTTTTCCTGGTTTAAAAACATAAATTCCATAATCGTCTGTATTAGACGAACAATCTTAATATTTACTCAAGTGTCTTAAAAACTTGTTGAAATCTAAATCTTTATTCGTACAAAGATCATTCCCATAACGGTTTACTTGTCTCTGGGCTAAGTAGAAAGTGTTTTAAAAAGTTTCGAGAAAAAAGTAAGCTGAAGTAGTAAAAAATATGGTGAAAGTTTTCAAGCCCTCGAGTGTATTTTGTAATAACTAACTTTTTCTTTTTTTTTTTTCATTAAGTTTTTTAACTAGAATTGTCCGTATATTCCCTACAGTAAGAGTAGGTAAGCTTAATAATTGCTTTAGTTTTATCTGCTTGCTCCTTTTGCGTGTAGTAACTGCCTCGTTGGCCTAGTGGTCACAAAGCGCGACTGCTGAGCATGAGGTCTTGAGTTTGATTCCCAGGTCGGGCAAAGTGTTATTGGGTTTTTCCATCAGGAATTTCTCAGTAGCAGCCTCGGAGTCTGGATTTGTGCTGGTTGATGGCAATAGGCTCGCCTTCTATTACATGGGACTTACACATAACTGGCGAAATGTGGGTGTACTAGTGGGTACACCTCTGTGATACTCCTTTGTACGACTCGTAAAAGTCCTTCTGTAACCTACGGTTAAAAACCTTTACTATTTCTCACTAGCTTATGACTGCGGGTTCGTCTACGTGAATGTGCGTTTTTTTACGTCACATTAATTCAATTATATGCCGAATGTGTCACATTTTATGTAGCAATAACAGTTCAATGTACATCCAAAACTTATGCTTAGAATAGATTTAAAATTATCCGAAACAAAAAATTGGGAGCAGTTCTGTTAAAACGAATCAACCCAATTCAAAATGTACGTGGGTTGGTTCGTTTTAACAGAACTAAACCAAATTATAACATTCAATGAAGCCTTTAGTCCCCTCTATCTCTAACTACTCTTTGTAATTCCCACAGTCACAATAATGTGTCGAGGCTTCGACAACTCGTCACGGTCGCCATTTTGGATCGGGGACGAGGGTTCGCACCGGCCAATATAGATGGCGCTATTGTGCACCCGCTTTAACTACATGCACTTTGTTCTCGTCCAGCGTTGCGATTCCGCTGACGTGTGATGTGTTGCTACCAACATCCACTTCTTCCTGACCTGAACTTAAACCTCAAACACTCATTGTCACGGATCATTTTAAACTGGACGGTTCATGTCACTGAACAATGTCTTCAATGCCGTCGTTTACCATCGTATTTTTAGACACATAGGGTTGGTTTTCGATTGAGTCGTGTATGTTTAAATTTGTAGAGCTATTATTTCGTGACTATTGAGAATGAGCTGTCGATGGTGACGTATTGTAGGCTTTTCACTGTTCAATTGCAATTTGATAGCGGGAATCGGAGAGAGATTTTAGTTCAATTTTAGCGTGATCTCTAATAATGGCAACGGATTTGATTGTGATCTATTGTGTTGTGATGTGGAGAGTGGCAATTAATGTTGGAGTAGTCGTCGAATAAATTGCGATAGTTTTCGCTTTAGGCCTACTATTTAGTAGTAAAAAATAACTAAAACCCGACTACGACAAAATCGCGCACTGAAAAGTATAAAACAAGAACAATATTCATTTGACCGATATTTTCAAAATTTTTAAGTAAGTAATAGCCATGGTCGTATGCCACCTTGCCAATAAATTTGTGTGAAACAACCGCAGGCGCCATTGGATTTGGTGACACGTCACCTACCCTATAACCAGCGGACAACTGAGACGCTTCTAACGACACCTCATTTGCCATGTAATGATAAGTAGTTTAGAAGTTCTGAGGGAACAAACAAACATACATACATACATACATACCGGTCAAAATCATAACCCTCCTTTTGGCTTTGCCGTAGTCGGGTAAAAAAGATACCAGCCTATTATTATCCCATTGCAGAGTAAGGACTCTTCTCATATAGAGAAGGCACGAGCATTGATTACCACGCTTGCTCAAGGCGGACTGGCGAATTCATAATAAGATTAATTATTATTAGATTAGATTCTTCACGATGTTTTCAAAGTCAAAGTCAAATCATTTATTTCAATTAGGCCATTTTAAGGCACTTTTGAACGTCATTACAAGAAAAAAAAATAGAATTGAATCTAGTTGCCCCTTCCAAAAGGTAGTTTTGTATGGAGAAGAATGGGCAAGAAACTCCATACGTACTCTTTGAAAATCAATGTTTTACAATATTATTATTTGTATACAGAGTCATACGTAATTACATCTGAATGCAATGTACCTTATATAAAAACTACTATATAATAACACGCAAAAGGAATTTATATTACAAATTAAGAATTTAAGGTAAAAATATATTTAAAGTTACATAGTGTTCACATGTTAACAAATATTGGAACTGTAGACGACCACTTTCAACATCTCAACCAACAATGCAACAGTGTGTGTTTGTGTGTTTCTTTTGCCGATGTCCATGATAAACTTAGAAAGTACATATGAATTTGAAAAGCCATATTGGTACTTGCAGCCTCATGTTCAGGCGCGTAGGCGGGCGTCTTAACTACTGGGCTATCATGATATTAATGTGTAGTGGACTGTTTAAAATCATAAATGCCATGAAAACCTTTTAGGATAATACTTAGCACCTAGTAGTTCCTAATTAAGAATACGTATTGGTACGATCTCGTGGGGTAAATGTAACGTAAATTCGATTGATTGTTTAATGAAGTACCCGTTTCACACATCATATTTAGGTATTTAGTTTGGAAGCTATATTCATATCAATGGATGACACGTATATATCTTGTATCTTGTCTTATTTCTTGTTGCATAAAATAAAAATGTAATTTGGAAAATTGACTTAAATACTTTCGGTAGCGTTAATCTCTTTAACAATTCCTTGTTCCATTTCCCACTAGTTCCATTCAAACTATTTTTATTATAGTATTATTTTACACCATTCTAAATAAGTGTACCCTAAGCTTAAAATGTTATAACACATTAAAGTTATGTTCTTACTTACCTGCATACCACATAGCTTGTTCGCTTGTACAGTCGCTAGCACATCAGACTAAAACTTTTTGTTGTAAAATCGCTCCTATTACAATCGCATAAGATGCCGCAGTGTGTGCCTTAGCGCGCTGTCGTCCGTATATTTTTTATTTACAGAAATGGTTTAACCCTTTCTATAATTATTGTTTTGTTTCCGCATTTTGAAGGTGGGTAACGTCTTTAGAGGGTTAAAATTAATTCACTGAGTACATTACAGGGTTTAGTGATGTTGTTTTTATGTGAGCGTTGGTTGGGTGTGGTGTCTGTTGCCATCTCCTTCTGCAAAACGGTTATCTCGCAGAAGGAGGCTACGGAATAGTCCGATCAACGAGGAGATTCGTTGTATGGAGACTTCCGAATAATTCCTCTGCCTATGAAACTTGGCACATGATGAAAATAGGTAATACACATTATAGATATACAATTATCCAACAACTTTTATTAAGAGAAGTTAGGTATTTTTACCTAAACATGAAAATCGTTTATAGCTCTCTGTGAAAAAATCCTCAGACTGAAATTATTTCTGTATACGTACCTATGTACTACTTAGAATATGTATGTAAAAGTATCCAAAATGTTTTCGATCACAGAGATACCCCAAATTTAACTTTTAACATTTTGCACTATAACTTCTACTGAAAAATTGCTCTGCTAATTTTAATTTTTTAATATGCTTTTATATGTTCAAATACATAGCTTTTCTCAGTTATCCAAAGGTTTTTCTTATTGAAACATATTTTTTTAATTTTTTTGCTTAATTACGTAATGTAAAAGTAACTCCGTCCATTCTTATTTATCTATTGGTCATTTCATTGTAGATTAAAACAGATTTATCAATTATCCAACAAATTTTCGAACGTTCATATACTATTAAGGATATACTAAACGCAAACGAGATGCAGTTCGCGGGCTAAAGTCAGCGATACGTTCTTATTACTACTCCAATAAGGTTGAAATTGTAACAAAAGGAGCGAGCCCCCGCACCCCTCTGCACTCCCGCGCGCCCGGTCGCTGCTAAGCGGCGGCAATACTTAGTATTAGCAATTACTGATATTTTAGAAACTTGGTATTTCGGTGAATTTCAATTGGATTCTTGAAAAATCTATTACAATAGAGCGACCCCTAACTAAGAAACGTAATTAATTTACCTGAGCAATTATTCACACGACGTAATTACGTCAAAATAAGAATTATAATATTGTAAAGGAAAATCTTTTGGATAACTTATTAAAGCTATTTATTTAAGTAAATAAAACCATATTAGAAAATAAAAATGAGCAGACAAATTTTTCGGTAGAAGTTATAGCGCAAAATGCTAAAAGTTGAATTTGGAGTATCTCGGAAATCGAAAAAATATTGGATACCTGTACTTACCTATTCTAACCAATACATAGGTACGTATACAGAAATAATTTCAGTCTGAGGAATTTTTCACAGAGAGCTATAAACGATTTTCATGTTTAGGTAAAAATACCTAACTTCTCTTAATAAAAGTTGTTGGATAATTGTATATCTATAATGTGTATTACCTATTTTCGTCATGTGCCAAGTTTCATAGGCGGAGGAATTATTCGGGTTACAAAAGCCTCGTTGATCGGACTAAAAAGGAGAGAGAGATTACGACCTCTAGACGGACCAGTTGGGGAGCGCGGAAGACGCGTGGGTTCCCGTGATCCCCGGCGTAAGTGTGAAAAGGAAACACGGGGTGGTATTTAGTCAGTAAGAGCAAGAACAGCCCTACCTAACAACCCAGGACAGATTGCCCTGGCGCCTCAAAATTAGGAGAGAGAGAAGAATATATTCCAGTAACGTTTTCTCTCAAATCCGCTAACAGTGGCACCCCACCTCATCCTTCACGAACCTTTCTGTGTAAACGATAATTTTCTTTCTTTTTATTACTATTTGCTTTTAGGCACAATTTTATAGTCCGCTGGGAGCGCGCAATTATGCCCCAAGCCTCATGGCAAGCATCTCTTTATGTAGTAAAATCAAATTCTCTTCTGTATAACCATTGGTTTTGATGTGAGAATGCTTTTTGCAGTGTTTGTAATGGTTAGGGTTATGTAGGGTAAGGGTAACGAAATAGTAGAATGAGGTGAGTTTTTAGTTAATGTTAGGGTATTTGTTAGTTGAATTTGTGGTTTAGATAGTTGTATTAAAGGCTATTAAAGTCCTCCCACTGCAGAGTTAAGAACTCTTAATCACCATGCAGCGAATGCGGATTGGTGATCTCACGAGTATTTTACCTGCAACTTCGTCTGTGTAGATTTCTTAGGTACTTCTTCAACAAACTTAATACCCCTTAGACTCGCTTAGACGGGCAGGTAAGAAAAATTAATAAAGTAAAACTTTATTAGGATATACTTTGGTAAATACTTATATACAAAATGGTTCACATTCGTGCCAAGTTTCAAGTTAACACGTTGACTGCGGGCTAACATTCGCTACTACAACCCAGAAGCGCGGCTGGCTCCACAGTTCGTGTGTTCGATGTACAAAAACACACACGGTTGTGTATGTGCACTTGGGTTTTTGAGTAGAAACACAACGGGTGTGTTTTTTCGCAGTCAACGGAAATAAACAAAGAAATGAAAAAAATCATACAAGCTCAAGTAGTTTAATACAAGCTCAGCTCACTTTACCTAAATTATCTAAAGGAATTTTTTATAGAATAAACCACGCAGCTTTAAAACCAATTTGTTAGAATTTTGTGCATTTTACAAATAACCAAAAATGACAACAAATCAATCATCTACTATAATAAATAACTCTGGCACTCTGATCACCCTCCAAGAGGATTACCGTGATGGCTACCCTCCGTCTTCTAATTTCCTTCGACTTAATTACCTTTATTGAGCGAATTAATTTTAATAAATCATGATTAATTAGAATGGATTTCGTAATTAAGGTGAGGACACATTGGGAATTGGGGCATTCAAAAAGTGGCATTATAATTACTGGGTACTTTTTCCCGCGGCTTCGCTTGGGTTAAAAGTTATTTTTCTGACATAGAACCAGCGTCAGGCACAAGTAATCTGGCATTTTATTCTGAACTGGGCCTGTTTGGCGCAGAGTAGTCATCATCTGCGTAGCCTTTTCTCCATTTTGTTTGGGTAAGCATTCAGTCTAACCGGATGCATTTGAATACCAATTTATGTTACATGGTGCGACTGCCTATCTGACCTCCACAACCCAGTTACTGGGCTACCCAGGTTGCAGACTTTTGGGATTTTTCTACCCTTAACAACTGTAAAAAAAAAAAATGACAGCTAGAACCAATGGCACGGGGGTGTTACACCATCACCTTTCGAATTGCTGCCGGGGCTGCTTCCGAGAAATTCGTAACCGAAATCTCCAATAACACGCTGCCCGACCTGGGTGTCGAACCCAGGATCTCGACCGTTGCACTTGGGACCACGAGATTAAATGGACAGCATTGATCATGAGTAGTAGGTATGCACTTAAATTTTGATAATGACATGAATAGTAACATACCTACCTACATTGATTTTCGTTACATAAAAGTTGGAAATGAAGTTTTAAATATGTCATAAGATACAAAATTAGAAAGCACCCCAATTTAAATTCTAAAGTCAGTTCATGTTCCCCCACAATTTGGTCAGGTTTGGCGGCCAGTGTGTCCCTAACTTTAAAGCCGGGAGGTTAGGCTAAGAGTACAATTATAAAAGTTTTGGAACGACCCTAATTAGAGCCTCTTTCCCTAAAATCATTCTTACGTACACTTAGACCCGTAATTACGGACAGTTTATATCCGGACACTGTACAAATCAAACAAGCTAAAGAGTATTTTCGTTTAATTGAACTTAATCTGTCAAAACAAGCGAACCTACAAACTTAATAATTAATCAAACGGTGTAAGTATTAGTACTATATTGGTGCCGATTCCCTTGTTCACAAACTAGACTAAAAGAGAATTGACATCTTTTACTAACATACAGCGAAAGAAAAGGGCGATGACATTTAAGAACTAAGTTAGAGATGTCAAATTAGTTTTGCCTTGAACTTTTCCGTATTTTTAATTACGATGTCAACTATAATTGTATGGATGTGTCAGATTGACGAAATTTGACAGCTCTTATTTACATTCGTCTCTTTCTTGTTTCATTGGACAGAAAAAGATAGAAATAGTCTAATTTTAGTTTAGTTGTGAACAAGGGAATCGGCACCATTATCGTTCGTTGCCGTTTGGAGTGACAACCCTCGGGTCGTGGGGTCCATGTGCCCATAGCCTTTTTAAGGAGTTGTTCAAACGGTTGGTTGATATTTACCGTGACCCAAGGGCTGACTATTACCTAGGCCAGAGGCTAAGCATTGCCATCCAACGTGGCAATGCGACTAGTCTTTTGGGCACATTTCCAGTTGACGGCGATGCAAAAGAATTTTTTGATTTTAGTTTATTTTTTTATACTGATTGTTTTTTTTTTATAATTAAGTCTGTTAATATTATACATATTTTTGATTTGAATAAATAAGTATCACATAATTATTTTCTTTATGTCAAACTAATTCAATAGATATTATTCTAATGTTGTTTACTATCCAGCAATAACAGTTCAATGTAAATCAATAACTTGTGCTTAGAATAGATTTAAAATTAATTAGCGAAAGAAAAGTGAATAAAAAGAGAAAAAGCTAAAGAAACAACTCTTGTACTCTCTGTGTCTGTAAAAACTTATAATTGGCTATATCCAACTTACTATCTTACTATTTTAAGTGCGAAAGTTTGTGAAGATGTATGGATGACTGGATGGATGGATGAATGTTTGTTACTCTTTAAAGCGTTAACGGCTAAACGAAATTAGCTGGGGACACACATATTTATTTATATTTATATTAGAATAATTCTTTTTATTTCTGTCCCTTGATAGTCACACAATTACCTGTTGAGGCTTATCCTGTTTTTGTATTCCCATGAGATAATTTAGAACTTTTGACTTAATTCTGAAGTCTACGCAGACGAAGTCACGGGCAGAAGCTAGTCTTGTATCAGTGCCTAGATGATATTTTTATTCAATGCCTATATAATTGAAGAAGACCTGTAATTGATTGTCTAATTTTCTGTCACTAGTCTAATTTTTTCTAGCTGTAGGTCTTCCATGCTACTTAAATAAATAAATTTAGATTTTTATTTAAAGGTTATGTTTGAGCCTACCATCATCAACCGGGTATCAAACTCAAACAGCAGTGCGAAAACATTTATGTGTTAAGTGCTTAGTCACCTTTGGTCAGGCGTGTCCTGATGAGAAGGAGGAACCAATCCAAGAGGTTGAACCACAAAACGTCTACCAAACATCTTAAACAACACAAAACCAAGGTTGTCACCACAAAAACCATCCAACAATACAAAATAAATTCAACGGACACAATACAGACAATAATGAAATCAGGGTTCCTTTGTTGCATTCAAAGTGTTAAAAGCTTGCGGCCGACGGAACCCTAATCGGGTAATGGACGCAGCGCCGTACTGTAGCTTTGTGTGTCCACAAATGATAAACTAGTTTTTCTTTTGATTTTCTATATTCTTTTACTTTTTGGTGGAGAGTGTCCGGGTTTGTAAAAGGTTTTGTGGAAATAATAACTGACCGTATTTGATTGGTTATAGTCCGGAAAAACCGAACTAAGCCACTTCAAAATTTCAAAAGGCCAGTTCTCAGAAATATATGGGTTCAAAAAAATCTTTTTGCAATATCATTTTAGGTACAATCAATGTAAAAAAAAGCTTTTTCACAAAAAAATAACTTTAGTTTTGGAAGTCGGTGGCAATATCTACATAACAAAAAACAAAACCAAAGCCACCGACTTTCAAAACTAAAGTTATTTTTTTTATTTTGTAGTTTTTGAAGGTGGTTTTATTTTTTTGTAAAAAAGCTTTTTATTTTTCACTTTTTAGTGCTTGTGTGTTAATGTTTGAAATCCTTACAAAAAGCCCTTTCAAACAATACCTCACACGAAATACACACATCAAAAGTGTCTAGGGATCAACATCCCTAATCAATGTTAGGGATGTTGATCCCTAGACACTTTTGATGTGTATATTTAATTTTGAAAAGTAGTAGGACGTAGGTTGACGTACCCCCTCCCTCTCTTCCTTCAGTCAGTCATCGACTACACGTATAAACAAAGCAATTTTACTTGTTACGAAAGTTATGCTGTGATTCTATAAGGAGTTCCGTTCCATATCTCCGAAGTTCATCATCAGATCATGACAATATTTCTATGGGACCTATTCGGAAGTATATTCTTTCAAACAAAAAAAGAATCATCCAAATCTATTCATAATTGGCTGAGAAATCAGGTAACATACATACAAAAAAAAAAAAAAAACATACCTCCGAGGAGGAGGTTCTCAACCTCCTCCTTTTTGAAGTCGGTTGAAAAATGTAGGTTAATTAGAGTTTTTTTTTTACAGATTGATCCAGATGCAGACTGAGGTTCAGAATGCGAACGTTCCTTAAAGTTACTCGAATGATACAAATAATGTTCTCGGGCGTTTCTAGAGAAGGCACAATATAAAGAAGGTTGGTAGGATAAAGGGGAGGGTTTTGTCCAGAAGTGGGGCACAAAAACGGTAAATCTAAAAAAAGTTGTCATGCCAACTCATTGGACAAATCGTTTTTACTAACCCAACTACCTTAAAGAAAAAAAAACATCATACACACATAACATCACGCCTGTAATCTCCGAAGGGTTAGGCAGAGGTGTACCCATTCCCATTATTACACCCACATTTCGCCAGTTATGTTTAAGTCCCATATATTAGAAAAAAGAAAGTAAGAAAAAAATATATTATTTGACACAGTCCATGTGGTACACAAAAGTAATCAAAAGGTTAATAAAAATACAAAAATAAAAAACAAATACCTAGTCACATTTTTTTATTGTTTATTGTGTGTGCACATGGTCTGTGCCCAACAAACATTTTTTCTTTCTTTTTTCTGTTAAAAACAACGTACACGATACGAAGGTAACCCTCCAAACTTTTTCCTCAGGTTCAAATCGATGCAGAGGGCCAACATGTTCCGTTTGAGTTTTAGTTTGTGTTTTAATCCCCACTATCTGTTTATTTTGGTCCTCCAACTTTCCTACTTTCTCTTCATTATTTATTTACCAGACTTTTGGGTTACGTTTCCAAAACTTTACCAGTGGACCTACCTAATTATCCTTATATTTGTATTTCAAAGAAACTAAGACCAAACTACTAAGTTTAATGGATTAGTTGGAATCCATTGTTTGAATGATAGTCGGATCGAAGGACCAGAACCTTTGGGTTGGTCCTTCATCAATTAATAAATCAAAAAAGCTGATTCATGACCTGAAAGGGTCGGTGATTTGTCAGGCTTTGAGAAGGAAGAGGACATTTTGGATAATGGAGACTAAAGTTCTTTATCTTATTATTAGAGTAGAAAGGTGAAGTTTACAAAAGCCTGTTTGAACTAATTTATTTATAGACATGTTTGGAAGATATGAAATGTCTTGTCAGGATATGGTTGGTATAAAAATAGCACAAATTCGGCCATGACATAGTTAATATTGTAATAAACATTCCCATCATTGACATCTTACCATAATATGCAATCAAGCTATTTCAATGACATCAGCTGCCCTACCATGAACTCTTATTGCGATCCAAAAAACTGAATTGTTCTTCAAATAAGTCAATATAACGCATCAATTTATGCGTTATATTGACGTATTTGAAGAACAGTTCAGTTTTTGGATCGCGATAAGAGAAAATACGTCAATAAATGACATAAATTGATGCGTTATATTGACTTATTTGAAGAACAATTCAGTTTTTTGGATCGCAATAAGAGTTCATGGTAGGGCAGCTGAGCTATGTTCCACAGAAAGACACGACGTAGTAATAAAAGTTTGGCCACCATTTCTCATATTCGAAAGTATGATTACAAAAATAGAATAGATTCTTATTAACATCAGTCTACAGATACAATTTTGTATTTAATTTGTGGAAGACTAGTGCCTAATCTAAGTTATATTCAAAACCAGTATCCAAGTCAGGTCACCAGCATCGCAAAAAAAAAATTGACAATTCCTACTCAAAAGTACTAAACAAAAGATGGAAACTCCAAAAGAAAAAAAAACTTATTACAGCCAAAAATTTAAATGCATTTACTCGCAAAGCACTAAAAAAGGAACGCATCTGAATTATTTCAATTCAAATTTTCATATCTTACCACACAAAGCGGCTGGTGTGTTCGCGTTAAAATTTATCAGCACCAAAAAAAGCGCCACATTTTTAAACAAGGAACTTGGTGCAATTTTCGCTTTTGGAGCAATTTTCGCGACTGTCTCTGGGAGCAGAACAATTTAAAATAACAGGGCTGCACGACGGACCATTAGTTAGAGCACTCTACTCCAAGCTACCTGCATAAATGTTAGAAGCGGTAATTATGTAAACATCTGGTGAAATGTACTGAATTTAGTAGTCCTGTGTTAATTTGAATTGAATTGTTTAGACGTGAGAATTACGTTTTTGATTGTTTCTGTGATTACGTCTCTCTGCGTCTACTGTTATGGGTGTCGTAAAAGCTTCTGGAATTCCTTCTATATGTTGGTAATATACCTCTCTTGAAGTGCTATTCTGTAATAATCTCCCTCGGTAAACTTTACTTCAATCTCTAGCATCTTGCATCGATAGGGGGACTAAAACTGAGTAAGATAGTTACAGAATAGCCCTGCAGGTAGTTTGATAGCTCACCTCAAGTTTACTTCTCTTAAATTATCTAGGATATTTTTACAGAAAAGTACTGCAAGGTTATATAGGTTAGGTTACCTTTTTTTTTTGAGGTGGTAAATATCATCAAATGAGTCCTTCCGCCCTGGGTGGGGCGGAAGGGACTGTCAGACTTGACCACCCTGTTTCTTCTGTTGCCCTTTACGTTCCGAGGCCACGGTATCCTGTTAAGACGTCCCGCAACCCCGGAGGTTAGGTTACCTACTGATACAAGGAATATCAAAAGCTTTCTACCTACATTTTTGTCAGCACGGTTGGCGTAGAAATTGGATGCTTGCGTGTCGCGGGTTCAATTCCCGCACGCAACAATTTTTTGTATGGCCTACAGATAGTTGTTCCGGGTCTAGCTGTTTGTGTATGTCAGTTTATAATTATGTTTGTAAATGCCCCCCACAAAACAGGAGAAATTCCTAGTGTGGGGCAACGTTTTTGTTAAAAGAAAATCACCTAGAAAGATTACACCATTAATTACAGAGTACACCGCATTATTTTGTTCGGGATATTCCATTGTAGGTATAAACCGCCTCACACCTACCATAAAAGAGGCTATACAATAATACTTACTTAATTAAATTTTCCCTTTTCAGATTAATTCATTACAATAGGGTCTTACAATGTGTACAGTCACAGACAAAAGTATGTTACTTACCAAAATTCAAAAGCGGCTTATTCGTGTATTGTATGGTTTGAAATTCTTGCCGCCATTGCGATATTTTTTTTTTCACCTGGGAATGTTGGAATCTTCTGTCTATAAAGATATTTATGGTTATAGTTATAGATACCTTTTTATCGTTTTTTTTACTTTAGACTCTTTTATTTTTAAAGCAAAAAATTTAAAAAATTATTGATCAGCAATATAAAATACTAACCGTGTATTCTATTTATAAATTATTGTAATGTATCAATATTGAACTTTGAATAAATGGATTTATTTATTTATTTAATTTATATTTTTGCCCTTGATTGTACTAGCAAGAAAAATAATCTAATATTTCACCAAAACACACGCACTAGACTGTCCTCTGTTCCGTCTCATGGGCAGTTGAACACCTTTTTGGCGTCGTGCCCATGGGGTGTCGTCAAGGCCGGGAGGTCAGTATCTTGTCCAATAAAAAATAAAAGAAAATATACTTTGAAAATAACATCAGTAGTAATATTTTTTCTCTTATGTAATGCTATGTTAGTCACTTTTAGTGTCCAGTTTTTTTGTTCAAATTCAAGGTCTTTTTAACCGACTTCTAAAAAGGGAGGAGGTTCTCAATTCGGATGATTGTATTTTTTTTTTTTTTTTTTTAGGTTTGTTCGCGCTTAACTCCGTCGATTGCCAACCGATTTCAAAAATTCTTTTTTTGTTGGAAAGGTTATACTTCCCAAATGGTCTCATGAAAATTTTATTGAAATCGGACAAAAATATGTCACTAAAAATTAACAAATAAAAAATTTTTTTGCAAAAAAAAAACCGACTTCAAAAAAAAGCACTAAAAAGTTAAAAATAATACTATAACCTACCTATATTAATAAACCTAATCTAACCTACGATTAACCTATACTAAAATTTAACAATTTTTTGGAGTCGGTGCCATACGGTTGGAGATAATATCCTCGGTCTTGGCACCGACTCCAAAAATTTGTTAAATTTTAGTATAGGTTAATCGTAGGTTAGATTAGGTTTATTAATATAGGTAGGTTATAGTATTATTTTTAACTTTTTAGTGCTTTTTTTTGAAGTCGGTTTTTTTTTTTGCAAAAAAATTTTTAGGTATTAATTTTGTGAACACAGGGTACAATAATTATTATCAGATGCTGTACTAGATTTAGCTTGCGACTTCGTCTGCGTAAATGTCGATTATCGTAGACGCAGACAATGTCGCGGAATAAAAAATACCTATGTCGTTTCTTGAGGTTCAAACCTACGCTGTTCCAAATTTCTTCAAAATCGGTTCAGTGGTTTAGTAGTGAAAGCGTAACAGATGGACAGAGTTACTTTCGCATTTATAATAGTATGGATATGGATTTTTCAGTACCAGGTTCGGAGTCTGGATTTGTACCCGGTTGATGGCAATAGGCTCGCCTCCTATTACATGGGTCTTAAACATAACAGGCGAAATGTGGGTATACTGATGGCTACACCTCTGCCTTACCCTTCGGGGATTATAGGCGTGATGTTATGTTACCAACATTATAAAATGTAGAAGTCTGTCTTGTCCATCTGTCTGTGACCTCATCACGAAACCACTGTACCGATCATAATGAAACTTAACAAAGAGGTAGCTCAGAATCTGGCTATGAATATTTATTTTTAAAGCTATTAATAGTATTATCTGCGAGGTTACTGAATGAATGAACAATTGTTTGAATGAGTATTTGAATGAATTATTGTTTCAGAACTTATACCTAGGTATTCATTTATTAGGTTCCAATTTTTCTTTTGTTTTTGGTTTCGTTTTGTTTTGTTATGGATGTCAATGAATCAGTTGTCAGTTTTATCAAGTAAAGAGGATATTTTAGAATCGAATGCTGCGACGACTGCCTTGTAGGTTTAGTGATTGCAAGGCGTGACTGCTGAGCATGAGGTCTTGGGTTAGATTCTCAGGTCGGGTAAAGTGATATTGGGTTTTTTCCATTAGGAATTTCTCAACAGCGGCCTCGGAGTCTGGATTTATGCCCGGTTGATGGTAGGCTCGCCCCCTATTACATGGTACTTAAACATAACTGGCGAAATGTGGGTGTACTTATAAGTACACCTTTAGCTAACACTTCTAATAAAATTTTATTTAAAGTTTTTTTTTTTCACGTAGTTTGGTTTTATGATTTTGTATTTAAAGTTCAGTCTGTACCCAGCCTGGTTCTATTTCTATTTTTATTTACCTGTATTTTCTTAAAAAATATTAATATTTTTTGAAACCTTCCCAAAACCTATTCAGATGTTTTTAGAAATGCATAATATAATATACTAGCTGTCCGCCGCGGTTACACCCGCGTCTTTGGTTACTGCTCCGCTCCCGTAGGTCGTAGCGTGATGGTATATAGCCTATAGCCTTCCTCTATAACTAATCTATCTAACACTGAAAGAACTTTTCAAATCGGACCTGTAGTTCCAGAGATTAGCGCGTTCAAACAAACAAACAAACAAACACTGCAGCTTTATAATATTATATATAGTATAGATTAACTAAGCTTTGAAAATTTCTCTAAAATTCGACCGCCAACCACAAGCCGGATTGAACAAAATCCTTAAACAAAGCGAGTTGAAACAAAAGAATGAATTCCTAGTATGGAATGAAAATGGCCGACTATAGAACATTTCGTTCACTATTCGGTCGCCATAATCCTATTAAAGGTAATGCGATTACACTAGTTAGGTATATTTTCATTGGTACACCCTCTAGCTACGAACCAGGTAGGGTAAAGTATTTTAGAAAGGAAATATGTGATATGGTATTACCTGCTATGACGTTCAAAAGTGCCTTATTATGACGTTCAAAAGTGCCTTAAGACGTTCAAAAATGCCATAAAACGACCTAATTGGATATAATGATTTGACTTTGACTTTAAACTGTAGCAAAAAAAATGTAATAACAACAGCATTATATATTACTAAATGCAAATGAATGTTTCACGGTGCTTATACCAAAAAAAACTAATTTTTATCTGTTTGTCTGTTTGTTTGTTCCCGCTAATCTCCAAAACGGCTCGACCAATTTTGACAGGACTCTCACTGTCAGATAGCTGATTATAACATCAGCCATCATAATATGTATTAGTTTATAGTTATTGTACCTATATTTATGTATTTGTGTTTTATGGGCCTTAGCTGCCTGAAATAAAGGATTATTTATTAATATTATTATTATCATTTATTCATTTTTTTTGATAATTACTCTTTATAACAGGAGTAATAAAGGTTACTTTAATTAAAAAAAAAAAAAATCCCTGTGATATTTACGTCAACAAATTCACGGCCAAAAGTTAGTTTGTAATATTTGCACTCATTCCAAGGGACAAAATCGAGCTAACGAGCCAGCAAACATCTCTCAATAATTAAACTAATTACGTCAAACTGATTCAATATGCTAAATGTGTTACATTTCAATCTAGTAACAGTTCACTGTACGTCGACGCACAGATTTTAAACTAATCAGAGTTAAATATCTAAATCATTTCAGTTACTTCGAAAATTGGGAGAAATTACGTGCGTGAGTTGGTGGTTGGTTGGGTTGAACTAATTCCAATTAAAACTTAGAACTTATGAGTTTTATTTAAATATAATTGTAATTTGTGTATTGCATGTTTATTATTATTTATAATGCATACATACATAACATCACGCCTGTTATCCCCGAAGGGTTAGGCAGAGGTGTACCCATTAGTACACCCACATTTCGCCAGTTATGTTTAAGTCCCATGTAATAGCCGTAATAGCAGTAACCTGGCACAAATCCAGACTCCGAGGCTGCTACTGAGAAATTCCTGATGGAAAAACCCAATAATACTTTGCCCGACCCCGGAATCGAACCCAAGACCTCATGCTCAGCAGTCCCGCTTTGCGACCACTAGACCAACGTGGCAGACCAAAATAAATAATGATTATGATATCATAATGATTTACCAAATAATCTCCAAGACTTATAATTGACACTAAAAAAATTTTTTTAAAACTTCTGTTATGGCGCATTTTCATTAGTCGATAGGGCCCGCATGCGGGGAGTCCCCGCATGCGACATAACAACCAATGAAAGTTACAAGTCGTTACACCGCATGCGGGGATCCGCCGCGCATGCTTTTTACCGACCGTGATATCGACATCCGGGCCCTGTGGAATGCGTTCCAGAAATCTGTCGCACCCCGCATGCGGGCCCTATCGACTAATGAAAACGGTTCACCGAATGCGGGCCCTGTGGCATGCGTTCTAGAAATCTGTCGCACCCCGCATGCGGGCGCTATTGACTAATGAAAATGAGCCATTAAGGACTATTTGAATTTAGAAGATAAGTCGATAGACCCTGTAAATTAATTGATATCGCTAACACGTGATTATATTGGCTTGCCATTTAAGGCAGGATTACACTGAAACAAAATTAAATGAAACAAATTATGTACTATGTTGTATCAAATAAACGCTTTTATTTTTAACGATTTGATTTGATTAGATTTATCTAACACTCGCTACAAATTAGTTTTAACAGAGAATTGCAGCCATAAGGGTCCTTAGCATAATATCTCCGTTGTTCCTTTAATCCGGGATTAAGCTTAGCCGTCGGGTTAAAGTCAAACACTGAGGTCAGATAACGATAGTTTGAAAATACCTACACAAAATTTTGAACTCCGACCTTCGTTAAGAGATTATTATAATAAACGGGGTTTCATGAAAAGCAGCCATTGACAAATTGTTCTCGGAAACGAAACATCAATGGAAAAGTCATAGTTGATTAATTCGTAGAATTTTGAGCCATTGTGTATTCCAGAAGTTCTCAATCTTTTTTTTACTTTTTTAGGTGGTTTTTTTTGCGTACGATTACATTATTGCGTCTAGACTTTAAACTACTGAACCGATTTTAATGAAATTTAGTTATAACAGATATCATTAAAAGCTGGTATACATTTTGCACTAGATTATTGTATTTTGTTGCTTACTTAAAATAACAATTTCTAACTTATTTTTTTCACGATTTGGATTGTGGGCTTGTCCACCGGGCTGCGCTTGCTCTAGCAGACATTCAGATTACTTTGTCTATTAAAGAAAGCTCCAATGTTCTTTATTAATGACAGTGCAATGATTTTGATTACTACAAAGTTACAAACAATGATAAGGACGTCGCGTGCCGGCGATCTGTGTTTAAGCGGCTGTTTGAGCATAACTGTATGAGCATAATTGTTGGTTCTGTGTCTGGGTGTAATTTATCTATAATATGTATGTATTTATAAATTATATAAGTATGTATATCAGTTGTCTGGTTACCATAACACAAGCTCTGCTTAGCTTGGGATCAGATGGCCGTGTGTGAGTTGTCCCAAGATATTTATTTATTATTTGTTTTGTCGCGCAGCACCATTAGAATAGTTCTTGTAGTCGTGACATCTGAATGCTTATGCGAATCCCGCTCCCGGGCCATAGGCACTGCGGAGGTTTTAGCCGCTAAGAGTCCTCTGTCATCCCCACGATGGAGGAAGTCCACAAGGATATCCTGCGCGCACAAAAAAGGTGCGTTTCGACGTACAGTTTGGTAACTCCTGGCGTATTCAATTTGTATGAAGTGTTACATTGAAATATAGCTGGATGTGACTATTTTTAACTGGAAATGTTATTTGTGTTTCTGTTTTATTTATGAAAAATGTATTTTTATGTTTGCTGTGTAAAAATAAATGGGTCAAAACGTAGGTAGGTATTCTGAAACCTTTGTCTTTTTAATTTAGCTGATTTTTTTTAAACTTTGAGAGATAATTAAATAGGTATTTAACTTGGAAAAAAAGTGGAATAGAAATTATAACATCAGGAAATAATCTACCAAGTTGGAAGATGGCTAAAGCAGGCCTACAAAATAAACACGCAAATTACTGTAATAAAACAAATGTATTAACAAAGTGATTTACAAATTAAATAATTAACCAACAATTTTAGCAAGATTAGAGAAATCTGGCCACGTATCCTCCGTCTCATTTCCAGTAACGAATTTTTTATCCATCTTGATATCCTTCAACATAGCTAAACTATTTGTATTGGCTTCCTCAGGTTTGCTGACACCGGCGACGTCGCCTCGATTTATCCTCTGATACTTAAGTACTAGTTCCAGTACATCATGTTGCATTCTAAGTTTTATTTCTGCTGTTAAATTTTTCATTGCATTTCCTATATATTGTCCAAAGATAAAGTCTTCGCTTACTTGTCTTGTTAAGAATTCTCTGCCGAGTTGTACGATCACGTCTTTCACGATGTTGGAGGCTGTTGTGTTGGACACGTTTGGGGTGACTGGCTTGGGGGGGTGCTTCCAGTGTACTTTGTCGTATTTCGGTCGGATTGGTGGTGGACCAATGGCGACTGAGATTACTTCGTCGTTGTCAATGTCGTCCTCTTCTAGGGGTGTTAGGTGACCTGACGGCTGGAAGGGAAGGGAATTTGATTTGATTTTGTATTCCATTAGGCTTATAAAGGGTTACGTAAAATAATCAACTTAGTTGTACTATTTTTAGAGACTTGAATTGTCAAGGAGTCGGTCAGTTACTCGAAAATTTGAAACTTATGCCCGTTATAAAACGTAGGCATGTGTGTACGAACCAAAGACAACACTAGTATGTACGAACACTCTTTTTAATTAAATCCTTCACTTTTATGGGATCACAGCATGCACAATAATGTTAACAACTAGCCAATAAGTAATCAAAATAAAATTTACTAAAATCTAGAAACAGAATATAATAGAATAATAAAAAAATATAAATAAAAACAACAATAAAATTATTTGTCAAATAATTTTATTGCACACCCTAGACAAAAATGTGTGCAATAAAATTATTTGACAAATAATTATATTTGCACACTTTAGAGAAAAATGGCATTTTCTCAAAACTTTCATTGTGTGGGTTGGTCCCGTTTTGCGTAAGTAGGTCCAGTTTATGTACCTTTTTCCTGAAATCTCTAGCTCGAGGAGTCGTGACTCTTCTCTTAGGGTCTGGTTCTGGTAGCATGTGTCGCTTCGTGTGGTAGTGAACAGACCTGCGCGGGACACGATCTATCGCTCGCGTATCTCTTCTTTCTTCTCTTGATGACCATGCTGACTGTAAATAATAATAATAATTAGTCCTATGGCAGATACAGGGTTGTAGTTCTGCCTTCAGATCCCTCTGATTTGAACAAAAACAGTGCTGTGTTTGAACAATCGGATGCAGTGACTATTTGACTTGTAGACGAACGTGCTACATTATCTTTGAGCTTTTTGCAGTGACTATTTAAATCGATCTTTCTCTGAATTCTTTTTTTTAAAGAGTAGGTATATATGGAGTTTCTTGCCCGTTCTTCTCCATACGAAACTTCCTTTTGGAATGGGCAATTAGAGTCAATATTTAAAAAAAAATCTCTCTTGTAAATGACGTTCAAATGTACCTCATGATTTGATTTTTGAATATTATCTCGATCGAAAATGTATAGAGGTATTACAGTACACAAGAGTGTGCGCAAACACAGGTGCATTCCTTCTTCCTTCAATTTCATAGTTAGATGGAACGACAATCCAACATGACTGGGGAGAGATTCAGGGCAGGACCATCGGCTTTACATGCTTTCCAAAGCACGTGGATGTCACACTACTAACTTTGAAACTCTGGTTTGTTACTGAAAAAACCCAATTAACTTTGACCTGATCTGGGAGGCTAACGAAGAAGTCTTTTCGTGTAAGTCAGCCTTAAAAGCTACAACCATGTTCTTTATATACATCAGTTAAAAACAACCAGCTGTTCGCACAGAAACAAAACAACAATTGAAATTTGAGTTAATTTACAAGATAAGTCGTATAAGATAATTTTACTTGTCCAAACATGACAATAGTCGGCTTGCAAGACGTTTAAAAAAAGCAGATCATCATGTTTTCCATATAAATAAATATGACCAATATGATATGACAAATTTCCAAAAGAATATAAATTTGAATTTTTCACAAACGTCATTAAAAAAAAAATTCAATGTCACCAAGAAAATTCATTGCATCTAAATTACATAAAAACCCGTAAATAAATAGATGAAATTAAGAAAACTACAAACACAATACAAAAAAAAACTACAGAACGTAATAAAGAACATTGATCTACTCACAATAAATACGGGAGTCAGCACTAAAAAAACTATGGCAAACAATATCTTCCCGTCCATTCCAATCGCTAACAAATCTTCGACTGCCATCTGAAGACTCAAGTCATGAACAACAAGCATGTTTATTTACAAAATAAGAGTTAGTTCCAGTAACAATCACAATGAATGGTCCATCTACGTAAACACGATGATTGCTATGTAAATTCTTTTCTGAACAATCAACTTAAGGAAGTTGCGTTTGATGAGGTGTCTTGTTCGCTTATAAATCACTAGCTTTTGCTCACGACTTTGAAAGAAAGAAAGAAAAACTGTTTATTCCCGTGAAAATGACGCACTAAACATAAAAAGAGAAAATAAAAATTGTACATAAAAGCAAAATTTGTATTAAATCTAAAAAATAAAAATCAAATAAATACAAAAAGAAATACGCGCCACTACCGCGTGAAAGGGTTTACGCTCAGCATAATGCCGTGGCCAGTGCACGGAGGTACTAAAACCACGGCGCTGGTTTTCAGCGTAAGCCGGCGGCGTGGCCCTGTCTCGGACTATAGATGAAACGTCATTCACCCACAGTGCCGAGGCATAGGACAATATTATATACGTTTTCTTAGAAACCGATGGATGTCATCGATTGAAACTTTACTTAATTAATAAACTGTTTATTATCTGCTTTTTAAATTAAATTACATTTGAAAATATCCGACGGTTTCTAAGAAAACTTCAATTATATTTGACGACCCTGCATACCTATCTCTTTTGCTGACTGTACATAATTATAGATATTGAAATAAATATAATATTTAAATTATAAAATATTTTTTTTGATTTTACATTTAATTCGAAAATCTGAAGTGTTAAATGAATTTTGTTGTTTAACGTACCTAAAACGGTTTTTACGGTTCGGTTTTAAAAGTTTAAATAAAAAATCTATTTATTTTTTTGGGTTGATAAACTTCCATGGGTCTGGTGCTCGCAGTTTGGGTTTTTAACTAAACCAAAATCTTCTCTAGCTATCCATCTTATCTTTACAGTCATCTGTATAAGTACGAAACGTCATTGCAATGAGAATTTTCTACAAAACATCTGTTTAAAATGTATAACCATAAAACATTAATGGAATTTATACGGAACCCATAAAACTTTTAAGTGGGATCGTTTGTATTCCCACCAAATCGTAACAAGGCCAGGCTAGGTGACCTCGGGATCTTCATCAATTTACCCCTTTCATGTCTTAATGTCGTAGAGAGAGGGGGGTGGGTCAGGTCAGGTTATGCTGGTCTCATCATAATGTTGCCACACGTAGAAGACGAAGTTGTACAAGTCGAAAACAGCCTCCTTTCGCGATTTAATTAGATCCCAGCTTTAATTGAAAATATGTTCTAACATCGAATACGCAAATAAATGGTTTGAACACGCAACGTAGGTAGGGTTTGACAAAAAGGTTTATAAGGGATTTGTGATTAATTAAAAATGTAATTATTGTTGTTTGTGATTTGGTTCATGCGTAGCGCTGGTTTCTATTGACTTGTTAGCTTGGCAAATTTAGATAGTTAGGAATAATTATTTAATAATTAAATAATTGGTACGTACATACATAGTTGAAAATGTACCTGCTTTTGCATGATGGAACTGAGTTTTGAGTTTGACTAATAGTTTAAACAAAGTATAATAATGAAGTAAAATAAACACCTAAAGAAACTATCGCTTAACAGCTGGGTCAAGAGTCAGATGCAAAAGGCGGTTGTCTTGGACACGGTATGCATAGTAAGAAGGTACCTCACGCTGGATTCCTAACTACCCTTACCTACCTTGGGTCTTACTATCTTGTTGCAGTATGGGTGTATTAATTTGTAGTTACTTTTTTAAATATTTCCTTTATAATAAAGAATATGAAAGTTAAAATAATAACGTAATTTTTTCCTTTTCATATTTACATAAGTATTTTTTTGTACCCAAGTCTTACTATCTCGCTGCAAAATAGGTGTATTCGTAGTTACTTTTTTAAAATATATTTTAATAAAGAAAAAGAATAACTAAAAGTTAAAATAATGACGTAATTTTTTTCGCTTTCATATTTTATATATGTTTTTTTATAATTAAAAATCCAATAAACGACATGCTTTCGCTTGTTCTGCAAACCGTACATACATTTATCGCGTCACGTAGATATCGTAAGCAAATTCAACATGTAACTTAAGTGAAAACTTATGCGTGTGAGTAACTAAGTAAGCGTTTACAAGAGTGATATTAATTTCATTAATTCTAATTCCACTTTCACCCTCGATTTTCGCTTTTCATGCAAAGTTTTAGAACATGACTTATACATGTATACTTAGTAACTGTTTTAGAGCATTTTGAGCGCAGACACTTTGTTAATTGTTTATATTATGTATTATCTTTGTTTTGTTTATCATTAATTTGTTTTGAGTAATTCTTTAAGCTCGTGATTGAATGAAAGATAATAAATATTCCTACTGAGATTTTTTTCTGTTACCTTATAAAATAAAATTAAACAAAATTGATTTGTTACACATAAGTAAGTGTATTTTAACTTTAGATCCAGGTACATAATACTTAAATACTTCTACGCATACGAAGTGACTGGAAACAGCTAGTCTAAACAAATGTCTTAAGAAAAAAGAATATTTGCTTGTAACGGATAAACTAAAAACTACTTAACCGATTTTAAAAATTCTTTCACCTATGTACAGCTACATTATCAGTGAGTAATATAGGCTATATGAAATCACGCTTCGACCCACAGGAACCGAGCAGTAACCGGAGACGTTACAAAACGCGGGTGAAATACCACGCCGAAGAAGTCGCGTACAAAAGTTAGTCTTTTACATATTATAAAACAAAGTCCTTCCCTTCATCTTTACGCTTTTACACTGTCTTGACTACGCAACGGATTTTGATGCGATTTTCATCAATAGAAATAGTGGATTAAAGAGGGAGGTTTATATATATAGGTAGTGTACTTAACTGTGTAAGGTATTTATATGGCAGAGGTGAGTGGCAACACAGGGAGGGGTCGCCCTAGGAAGACCTACACTGACCTTATTGGTGAGGTTCTTCAGAAAGGTCAGGTGCGGAGTACTCGTAACCGGCGTGCTTGTATGACGAGATGTATGAACGTAGATGAGGCGAAAGGAGTATTTAAGGATCGTAGCAGGTGGCGTTCTGTGGTTTCTGCCTACCCCCATGGGAAAAAGGCGTGAGTTTATGTATTTATGTATGTACTTTGCACCCGTGCGAAGTCGGGGTGGGTCGCTAGTAATTAATAAAATACTAAAAGTCTCCGCCCTGACAAAAGCCCATGACGAAGTCTAAAACAGTAAAAGGCGAAGTGCAGTCTCGAACAGAAAGCCTTAGAAATACTCCTTCATTACTTTCTACATAGCTCGAGAACTTGAGAGCATACTCGAGAGCGCAAAAACTCAAGCTCGAGCTACGGCTTAGAGTTGAACAAGTTAAATAAACAACTCAACGGTATAGAACCGAAAAATGTGAAGTGCAGTATAGATTAACATGACGCGCCCCTCAATTTTATTATTTCAATGTGTGTGTTCGTATGAAAGAGTTTAAGTAATCGCCTTCAGTAGCAGGCCGGCAGATTCGTTTGTCAACTAATCATAAATAGCCGACCGCGCAAGACACACCTGTCATTTTAGCGTATGTCAGTGCAGCGCCATACTAGTAATAATCAGTGATTAATGACGCCGCTAGTAGAAACAAATCGCTGATTTGTTTTTGTTTAGAGAGCCGTCTCAGTACGCACACATGCGTTGTAAATCTTTTCAATACTTTCACAAACACTTTCAAACGTTTTGAAATGAGGAGGGGCGCGCCATGTTATTGTAGTTTATCTCTAACTAGTTTAACTTACCAAATAGTCTCCAAGACCTACCTTTGACACAAAAATATACTTGTCAAACTGTTATTATTTAAAAACTGTTAACTGCCTCGTTGGTCTATTGGTCGTAAAACGCGACTACTGAGTATGAGATCTTGCGTTCGATTTCCAAATCGGGCAAAGTGTTATTGGGTTTTTCCATCAGGAATTTCTCAGTAGCAGCCTCGGAGTCTGGATTTGTGCGCGGTTGATGGCTTTAACATAACTGGCGAAATGTGGGTGTACTAATGTGGGCACATCTCTGCTTGACCCTGCGGGGATTTATGCTTAAAGTTACTTAGTTTTAAAGAGAAAGAGTATTCTAAGATGGTTTGGTCATCTTAAGTGAGAGGTGGTTAACAAAGGGAATTTAGATGGCAGATGTGAGTGGCAACGCAGGAAGAGGAAGATAGTTTACACTGCCTTTAGTGGCGAGGTTTTTCGGAAAGGTCAGGTGAGCAGTACTCGTAACCGGCGTGCTTGTACGACGATATGTACGAACGTGGACGAGGCGAAAGAACTATGTAAGGATCGTAGCAGGTGACGTTCTATGGTGTCTGCCTACCCCCATTGGAAAAAGGCGTGAGTTTATCTATGTGTATGTTGCTTGATGTGCAGTATTCATAGTCAATAGCTATATGATGTGTCTTGTTTCACCTCGAATTTATTCAAGAAATTTCAAAGACGAATTCAAAATGAATAATATTCACAGACTTAACCTTTACAAATGAAATTCCGAGGTCCGTGACGTCACTTATCGTTCACAGATGAAATGGGATGCCCCACATAATTCAGATGCCTAGTTTAGTAATCAATACGGTTGGCATGTGCCACTATAGAGGATCAGTTCTTGGAAAATATAATAAGGTGAGCGAGAGTGGGCACAGAAGTACTACATATATTGGAGGTATCTGAGTTAGGTACGTTGAAAAAGAAGAATTATTGTAAAAATCGGTCGACAATTGGCGGAGAAATCGGTGAAAATAATTTTAAAAACCGGACAGGGTTCCGTACCAACCTTACAATATTTAACACAACAAAGAAAAAAATAAGTTTATAATCTCAAAAAAGTATTTATTTTGTGAAGTAACTAAGTACACGGTTTTCGGATTTATTCCTTTACTTGTGCTACATGACGTTGCCTCTTGCCAAATATCCTGATTCTAGGTCAACGGGAAATTCCCTATAGGTTTTTATTCACTGCTCCAAGGGGTAGCAGACTTGAGTACTTGATATTAATTTTAGCTTGATACCTCAACGCGTTCAGTGAGAAAAAGTGTCTTGACAGAGGGACAACAAAGTGCCAAAACCAATAAGGGTTCGGAGTACTGCCGGGGTTGCGGGACGTCTTAACAGGATACCGTGGCCCCGGAACGTAAGGAGCTACAGAAGGAACAGGGTGGTTTTTACAAGCTTTTATTTAGCTTGCACTGTTCGTATGTAAGTATGTATGTAAATAAGTTGTCCTTTCAAAATTTGCAAACCATTTTGCGACCATTTGTTGGTATTCAATTGAGCTGAAATTTTGCATACATCTTTCGTTCTGGTGACAATACAATGTCCAATACTCACTATTGAAATAATTTAAAATTAAAGCTTGTTTTTAAAAATATTAGTTTTTATATTAATTATTTAGTCAGTAAAAGTCTGACAGTCCCCTATGCCCCACCCAGGGTGGAAGGAGTCACTTGATGATTTTTACCACCTAAAAAAAAAAGGGTTCGGAGTAAGAAACTCCACGGACACTCTTTTTAATTAAACTTTTGCAGATTCCTAGTTACTTTATTTTTATTGTATGTGAAAAAAATCTTGGTGATGCCCTGCAATTGTTTATAATTAACCCTCTATATCTCAAATTTTTTGCAGACGTCATAAACCGAGTCTACCGTAATTTCTCCTCTACGGTACAACCTTACCCGTTTCAAACATGTTCGGCGCGTATCAATATTACAACATGTCTAGACCTCAAACAGGCTTTGTGATATGATTGATTGAACATGTTCTTGGCATTGTTTTAAATTGATTTTGGTAACTTAATCGGTGTTCGTCGTAAACGATATGTACGGATTTTGGATTTTTCAGGTACCTTCTTCTTGTCGATTGTACAGTAAGCGGTAATAAGTGCAGTAGCATGCTAAGGTTTGAATCATCAAGTAAGTTCGCAAGTACTGTGTTAATACATAATCACTTATACATCAGTGTGTATAAGTGATTATGTATTAACACAGTACTTGCGAACACCTCAGAATTCGCACACGGCGTCGAAAGGAAAAAAGACTGAACTGGATGTTAAAAAGTATCAATCTATTGCTTTATGAGTTTGCAACTCCACTTATGACCGCTACTGTACAATCAACATCGAAAGATAATTTAGAAAGCTTGAAGTCGAAGATTGTCTCGTTGTGTTGTGGTTGTAAAGCGCGACTGCTGAGCATGAGGTCTTGGGTTCGATTGCCAGGTCGGGCAAAGTGTTTTTGGGTTTTTCCAACAGGAATTTCTCAGTAGCAGCTTGGAGACTAGATTTGTGCCCGGTGGATGGCAAAAGGCTCGCCTCTTACAAGGGACTTAAACATAACGGGCGAAATGTGGGTGTACTAATCGGTACACCTCTGCCTAACCCTTCGGGGATTATAGGTGTGATGTTTGAAGTTGAAGTTGTTATTATGGTCTTTCTAGATTTAAGATACAACGCACTACCACCTACCAACAGAAAACAAACAAAAAAAAGTAATTTTGAAAACCGTCCGTTTCTACCTCTCGAACTACGGAACCCAAAAAACGCAATAAAAACTCAATTTGCTCCACAATGTGCTACATAAACGTCTCCCTGTCCACCAATCAACAAGAAAAATGTTCACAGCAAAATTAATAAGCAATGCGTTGCCAACCCAATCTATTTAATCCCCCCCACAGGTACGGGGCGTGCCCCAAAAAATCTCGAACACCTCGTATTCATGACTGACCCGAAAGCCTACATGCAAGACCAGTGCCAGTTGACCCGTCTCTCCCCTTTAGTCGGAAAGGGCTGTGAAGAGAAAGGGGGGGTAGTGGAACTTGGTTGAAGATCTCGGTAAATAGTAGCCAAGGCGATGAAATGAGATGTTTGTGTGTTTAGTTTTTTTTTTTGCATATTTATGTACAGTCAGCAAAACAGATAGGTACGAGGGTCGTCAGAAATAGTTGAAGTTTTCTTAGAAACCGATGGATGTTTTCAAATGTAATTTCATTTTTGAAGTAGATAATAAAACGTTCATTAATTTAGTTAAGTTTTAATCGAAGATATCGATCGGTTTCTTAGAAAACTTCAACTATATCTCACGACCCTGCATACCTGTCTCTTTTGTTGACTGTACTAACGTTGAATCTTAAGAAATGATGTTCCTAGTCTTACGTATCTGAAATAGACAACTTAAGAAGTGATGGCGCAGTGGCCTCTCATGCAAGTATCGATGTGACTTTTTCAATTTCATGCAAATTGTATACTTTCTAAGTTTATCTTGAACATCAGTAACATTGGTGAAGGAAGACATCGTGAGTAAACCTGAATTTATAATTGATATAAGTCTGAAATCGCCAATCCGTCTTGAGCAAGCGTGGTGATCAATGGTACGGCCATTGATGAAAATATTTGCTCAAGACGGATACACAATAATAAATGCTAATCTATACTATAATATTATAAAGCTGCAGTGTTTGTTTGTTTGTTTGTTTGAACGTGCTAATCTCTGGAACTACTGGTCCGATTTGAAAAATTCTTTCAGTGTTAGATAGATTAGTTATCGAGGAAGGCTATAGGCTATATACCATCACGCTACGACCTACGGGAGCGGAGCAGTAACCAAAGACGCGGGTGTAACCGCGGCGGACAGCTAGTTAGGTCTATAAAATGCCAACTCTTCTTCAGAATCCACCTCACTAAATGTTCCGTGTAATTACTTGGTAACACTCTATATTTGTATGAGGTGTATCCACATATATCGTCGTCCAACATCAAGTGGCGACCTCGTCAGACCATGAATAAGTGAGTCGTCAGTGATTGTGCTCAAACATTTACGCGATGGCCGACGGATTTCGTCTGCGTTTCGTGTTTTTTTATGATTCACTAACTTGTGTCCGCGATTTCGTTTGCGTGGATGTCGGTTACCAAGGTATTTTATTTTGCGCGGAGTTCTAATTCTTTTTCTAAAATATTTTTTTTATAACATTAGCTGTCTGCCAGTTGCCGCCGCGGGAGACGCCCAGGGCGTCGGACGTCGCGAGGCGACATCCGGCCACCGTAGGCGCGGGCTTGCGGACGGCGAGTAATGGGTAGCTCGCCGTCCGATCAAGGACCATGCCCGGGTCGACGGCGCGTTCTGTTCGCGCGCGCCTCAAAGAGCTGTCAGCACAGGGACGGGGCCCCAATAGGGGCCAAATGCCTGCCGGGGTTGCGGGACGTCTTAACAGGATACCGTGGCCCCGGAACGTAAAGGGCAACAGAAGGAACAGGGTGGTTTTTTAGTCAGTAAAAGTCTGACAGTCCCTTCCGCCCCACCCAGGGCGGAAGGAGTCATTTGATGATTTTTACCACCTAAAAAAAAAAAAAAAAAGCTGCCAGTGAAACCGTCGAAATTGGTTCAGCTGTTACAGAGATTAGTCGGAACAAATAAACAGACAGAAAGTCAGACAGAAAAATAAAAATTTAGATTGTGTTTTATAATCGACGTGTAAATTATCGTGTAAATATTCATATTTATTTTGTAAAAAACTTGTTATTTTGATATTACAAACAGACATTTCAATTTGATTTACTTCTATAGACTATACGAATTATCAAACTACGAGTATGTTTGATGTCTGGTTTAGCTGTTTATGTTGAATTCTGTAGTCAATTTATCTTGTGCCTCAGATGGAATGTTAATTGCCTAAACGTCATGGCACACCTCGTCTATTCCGCACCCAAGTCGGCCGCAGCAAAGAGAATCTCCAAGCCTTCAATGCCTATGCGGAGCTGCAGACCTGCGTCCACCTTTCATCTTGCGCTGCATGCCCTGTCGCCTACACACGTGAGGACTTAATGACTGCGTCAGCGAAAAGCGTAGTCGTAGCTGAATACCAGGCCAATCAAAAAATTGAATAAACAATATGCATCCAATCTCAATGCAGACTAGCCAAGTACATAGAATATGTGTACTCCCTGTTCCCTTACTCTCATAATAGTCCGATGGAAGGCTGAGACTCGATCGAGGGGAGATCAACCGCAGGACCGACGGCTTTTCGTGGGCATGGAGGTGCCACAACACCGACTTCTTAACTCCGGGCTGCTACTTAGAGATGGAAAAATGCTAATAGAAAAACCTAATAACACTTTTTGCCCAACCTGGGAATTGAAGCCATTATTCCACACTCAGCAGTCGCGCTTGCGTCGGGCGGCGAGTCGAACACTGTAAAAGATATAAAGATATATTTATTTGTGTAAACATGTGTAACATTATACATATAAATGCAAATCTAGATGAGAAAGTGAAAAGTAGTTGTTTCAACATGTTTTGTCACAATTAGCGTACAAAGAATAAACAGTTATTTAAAAAATGAAAACGTGGCAGTTAAAAAGATATTATGAAATACCTATATTCGCTATCGATCTGCTATTCTTAGCAACTCGATGAAATGTATGTTCTTCTGAACATACATTTCGTCGAGTTATGCGAACATAAATATTCCACAGAATTTTCTCTTTCAGGCATCAAATCTTCGAACGTTTACATCCGTGTAAACAAATCTTAGAACTGCGCATTCAATTGTTTACTAGCACAGTATTGCTCTTCCGAGAATGGATTCTTACGAAATATGAGCTTGTTCGGTAAGTCCAGCACGTTGAAGTATGAATAAGACAAGCTGAGCAACTCGTTTAAAGGACAAGCATAATATTATCTACTTATAATGTACCGCATTTTTTATATTTACATACAATTAAAAAAAATACAAATAATAGATTTTTATAAAAATATGTTTTTTTAAAGATAGGTAACTAGGAAAATGCTTAAGCTTTAACCAGTTACTCAGTTAATAATCGTGTGTGATTATGTGTGTGGGTTGATAGTAGTAGTTTCTGAGAAAAACTCCTTTTTTGTAAGGTATACCTACCTACTACTAAAATATTTATTTATTAATTACATATATGACACCAACTTATAATACTTTGCACAACACACACAAGTTATCGGTCATTACAAACAAAGTAGTAAGCACTAATCATAAAATTACTTAAATATAAAACTACACAGAATTAGGTAGACTAAAACAAAGTTAATATAAAATAGCCTTAGTTTTCGAGAAAGCTACGCAGTTTTTGTGCCTAAATATCTTGACAATATCTGATACTGTGTATATAGAGCTGGCAGATTTATGTAAGTGCTGATGCCAAAATCTACATTAGCGCTCTATTGTTTTATTAATACACCCAAGCCAAAACTTACTGTACCTATCCTAAATATCTGAAATATTCAAAGTGCTACTCTCTCGCTCCGTTATCTGCTGATGGCATTCAGCACATTTCACAAAAGAGTGTAATTCTGAAAATTGCACCTTCAACCGTACATCATTTGAATATGCAAAGAAAAGTAGTGTTCCAGAATTTTAAAATGAACGAAAATTACTTTACTGTTTGTTTTTTTGAGTAATTTTTTCTTGGAATATGCGTGTTGAATTTTTAAAATAGTTTTTGGGCTAGTAATTTTTTTAATAATAATAATAATAATTCGCGATCGCGATTTCGTCCGAATCCCTTATTTTTCTTAATAATTTTAAATATAATTAATTATGATTGCATGCAGAAATTGTCATTGTTATTCCGTTTTTTTTTGCTAGAAATATGAGGGTATTTTATTTTTATTCATTTAGTTGCAAATTAGCTGCCTGTACATCAAATGGTTTGTTCGACTGTACTACACTTTCCGTTTGGTACTAGCCCCGTTCACCTGCAACTTGTCCTGTCAAAAATGGTCGCCAACACAAAAGTGGAAATCTCGTCATGTATCCTGCAGAGTATAATATAACCGGAGGGTATATATAGACTGAGATCCTATAGTCGACTGGTATACGTCATTTTAGTAATCTTGAGGGCGTAAACGAATGTAAATATAACATCACGCCTGTAATCCTTTAAGGTTAGGCAGAAGTGTGCCCATTAGTACACCCACATTTCGCCAGTTATGTTTAAGTCCCATGTAATAGGGGGCCAGCCTTAGCATGCTACTGCACTTATGACCACTTACTGTACCTACTAGTATATCTGATATCTTAAAAAGGTTTAGAATTGAAACAAGCAAGTAAGTATTCCTTACTAACGTCATTTTATTCCTTTATCTATTCTCAAAATAAAACCATGCTAATATGACGAAGGTCTGGCGACTATGGGTTCTCGGCCTAGTACAGGCAACTTGAAAATTCTTAAGCACAAAGTTTGTCAGTTTTCATTTTGTTCCCGAATGTATTTTGGGAACAATTCTGATGGGAGTTTAGACGTATTGTTGAAAGCATTGGTACAGATGTTGAATGGTGTTTGTTGAAAGTACAGGCGATGCGAAAATGGGATAAGAATGAACGGTTTACAAAGATTTATACCTACTTTTGTGTACTTGTTTGTCTCATGAAACTAATGTTAACTTTCAAAAGAAATTACTTAATGTTTTATTGGAAGTTATGTTACACTTACAAAATTAAATTGCTTTTTCATGTTAGATCGTTTATAATATTATAAATAATTCAGCAAATTGCTACTAATATCGCAAAAAAAGATAAAAAGATGTTCGAAAAAGCAAAATACTAAAAATACTAATTTTGGAGATGCTGGGATTTGAACCCAGGACTTTCAGCATGCGAAGCAGACACTCTACCACTGAGTTACATCCCCTGTGAATTTAGATTTCAAATTTATAGATTGCTTTCGACAGCTTTAGAGTTGTCACTTTTTATTTCATTTTACCTGCATAATTATTATAATTACGCGAAACCTAATTTTCCCCTGCTTTATCGAAACATCAACACAAAATAAATATTCAAAAATAGTTAAGTACCTGTTAGCTGACTGCTTTGATTGGTTGTTGATCATTTAGTCACATAATATCTAGATAACTACGATTGGTCAAGATATTTTTTGTGAAAGTTATAGTTATTTGTTTGATGTATGGAGTTCATAATAATTTGGTCTCTGCAACAAAATCTAATATTTGGTCTAACTTACTATAATAATTATATTGTTTTTTAAGTTTATAAGACACGTATCAATAATAGCTTTTATACTGCATTTAGGTCACAAAAAGGTGGTAGGTAACCGCAGCTTAATACACACCCATATCACCATGACACATTATACTGCGACCAAGTGTAATATTGCAACTCCTCTTAAATAAAATAAACAATACAACAAAAGAAGGGTTAAAGCTCAGAAGTGGTGTGTAATATCGCTCGTCGCCGCAGTTACAGTGGGGCACAACGGCACCCCGGCTTAGTTTACTGCTTGTATAAATCACTTGAATTGTTGAATGTGCGTGAAAAGCCGCGGACTTTTGTCGTATGGTACCACGTATAGACGGGGGATTTTTTTTATTGTGGTTTAAGGCGTTTGGTTTTCTAAAGTTTGAATTTCGAAGGATAATTCTTCTTAAGAGAGTTATAAGTCCTTATTTTTGGAAATGAATGAACCATACATACATACATACATAAACTCACGCCTTTTTCCCATGGGGGTAGGCAGAAACCACAGAACGCCACCTGCTACGATCCTTACATACTCCTTTCGCCTCATCTACGTTCATACATCTCGTCATACAAGCACGCCGGTTACGAGTACTCCGCACCTGACCTTTCTGAAGAACCTCACCAATAAGGTCAATGTAGGTATGAATGAACCAATTTTAATAAATCTTACACATAATCAGGATACATAGGTCTAAAAAGTTAGTTGAGAACACATTAGTACTATGTACATATCCCGGAAAAATGTAAGGCTTTCGTGAGATATGGCGGGGCCCCAATAGGGCTAAACGCCTGCCGGGGTCGCGGGACGTCTTAACAGGATACCGTGGCCCCGGAACGCAAAGGGCAATAGAAAGAACAGTGTGATAGTCAGTAAAAGTCTGACAGTCCCTTCCGCTCCACCCAGGGCCACTTGATGATTTTCACACCCATTTGATGATTTTTACTACCTCAAAAAAAAAGCTTTCGTGAGATAATACATACCTAGGTATTATTATATGTTATTTTAAATGTGTATTTGTGTTTTCTTTTTTTTATATTTTTTATTTTTATCAGTTTTAAGTGTCTTTAATTAAGTAAATTAATTAGTAATTTATTTACTTTAAGTATAACTACTTAAAGTAAATAAATGAATTTTGACTCGGACGAAATAGCATGTAGAAACTAATCTGTAATATGATAATCTTAAGTTTCTTTGTTATGTTTGTCACATACCCAGAACACACGAGAAATTGCTAGCACAAGTCAAAGACTTTCAAAGAAAAAAAAAACCCTTTTTCTTATAAATCTTGGACCAAACTCCGCATTGCAATGCAACCCGCGGCCAATCCCATTTGTTAAATTTGCGCTGAACTATTTGGACGGCGTTTTCGCGTTGCAATGTTTCATTTACACATAGATCATGTGTCTTGCTTGTAATAACGCTAACAATAGCGGTAATGGTTCACAAATATTTATAGTTTGTCGGCCATTCGTTAAATTTCAAGTGGTGCTGTTTTTATCTGATGTAATAAAATATATTTGGAATTGTTTTCTGTGTTATTTTGTTGTGTAATCCCCACAGGGTTAGGCAGAGGTGTACCCATTAATACACCCACATTTCGCCAGTTATGTTTAAGTCCCATTTAATAGGGGGCGAGCTTATTTCTATCAACCGGGCATAAATCCAGACTCCAAAGCTGCTACTGAGAAATTCCTGATGGAAAATCTTAAACAATTTTGCCGGGAATAGAATCTAAGACCTCATGCTCACTCAACTATGCACACTTTACTACTTATTCGGTATCGAATCCACAATCTCATGCATGAGAGACGAGCGCCTAAACCACTAGGCCATCAAAACAGTCAAATAAAAATAAAAACACAATATTTTTATATTGAACCAATTACAAGAGACGCGAAGACATTTCTAATTGTATCATTTTCCCTAAAACAGCCTAAATCAGCTAACTATGTATTGTCTTATTAAATACATAACGACCTACAGTATCTGTAATACTATAACGTTGTGTTAATATTCAGGAGACAAACAGCATACAGAGGTGTAAATGTTATTATGATAAAGTTAATTAGTGTTAGTAATATGGCGAGTATGGCGACGGCAATCTTAATTTTCTTATGTCGTTGTGTTTGAACGTGGTTGGAACCTTTTTTTTTTGTTGGTAAAAATCATCAAATGAGTCCTTCCAACCAGGGTGGGGCGGAAGGGACTGTCAGACTTTTACTGACTAAAAAAACACCCTGTTCCTTCTGTTGCCCTTTGCGTTCCGGGGCCACGGTATCCTGCTAAGACGTCCCGCGACCCCGGAGGAATCTGTCCCTTACACTGGCTAGGAACACATGATCGCTGAGCGTGGAGTCCTGAATTGGATTTCCAAGTCGGGGAAACTGTTACTGGGTGTTTTTATTAGGAATTTTCAAGTACCGACCCGGAGCTTGAAAGTTGGTAGTGTGACATGTAGGTACCTGTTATTTTACTCATGAAGGAAAATGGTGGCAGCACTTAGGTCACAAAAGTATTGAATAAGACAAATAAATACGTGTTTCGCACTCCAAATACCTGCGATAAAACGTCCGGTAATCCGCAGGGGACGGCCCGTACCTCGTACATGTAACGCCACGTTGGTAGTAAAACCATGCTCCTTTACTGCTATGCAGTTTTGGAGACTTATTCTGGAGAGATGTATTTACGGAACTGCTATTACCTTAGAAGAAGTCTGCAGTCACAAGATTACAATTTTTCTATTTCAATCAAAACTGTATATTATTTTATAATAATTAACCTAAATACCAAAACTTATCTCTACGTAGAATAAAACAAAGCCGCTTCCCGTAGTCTGTACGCAGAGATCTTTTAAACTCCTTATAAAAAAAAAGAGACAGAATAAGTTGATTTCGGACTCTCGGTCAAAGCCAAAGTCAAAGTCAAATTATCATTTCGTGATTATTATTTATTGCAAAAATGTTGACCCACATTGGCACTTTCTCAAAACGTGGGTGCACATATTTACATAGAAACTCACATAAACAAACAGCTCCGGATGCCTACCTATAGGTTATACAAATATGTTCATATTGTCAAATGATTTATCTCACACTATGTTCTTTGAGTTCTTGGAGTTGGAGTTTCTTGCCCAATCTTCTCCATACGAAACTACCTTTTAGAAGGGGTACTTAATTAGATTTAATTCCTTTTTGTTGTAAATGATATTCGAATGTACCCTGTATTGATGTAATTTATATAAATAATTTGACTTTGACTCTAAATAAAAAATAAGAACATAATTTCAATTAATATTTAAACATTCAGAATAGTTCTTCAAATGAAAGTTTAAAACTAACATCGATGTATTACGAGTCAAGTAATACATCCGGGCCGTGGACGTAAAACTGCTGGTTCACCGATTTTATGGTGTCACCCGGTCACCGGACGCTGCACATCTTTATAATGCGACAGAAATTTTTAATCGAAAACCTGAAAGTCATGGCTTCGTTCAGTGCCTATTTATTTATTTCGTGGTTTTTATGGACGAAGGGTGAAAAGGCTAGGTCAAACATAAAGTATGATAAAAGGTTTTGTAATTTATGATAAAACGTTATAAGGATCAGATTAATTGTCTGAATCTGTGGTAAAGACTATAGGTACGTTTTTTTATGTAGAATAGAAGGGAATATATTTATTTGCTTAAAACGTGGCATACAAGGTGTTTTTTTTTTATATAAGATCATATTCATCTTGTACCATCATTTTGACCACGAAAAGTGTTTGGCATACACATAATATGTATACGGCTGAACAGATCTGGATGAAATTTGACACAGAGATAGATTATAATCTAAAATGGCACATAGGCCGCTGGTACGGTTCCCTTGGGATAATATATCAACCTTGTCGCGGACGAAGTCGCGGGTAGGAGCTAGTGCAAAATAAGTGAGTATCGTACCTTTCGTACCTGATGCCTAAATAATGGCCCAGGTTTGAAATAAGCAAGAACGCATCACAATTATTTATTTTTCTATCTATTCAAAAAATTTAGGCACTTTAAACTGACGTAAGTCCGACGACTCTTAGATCTTAGACTATTGTTGTATTGTTTATTAATTCAAAATATTTTTTTTTTGGAAATCTAATAGATACCGAAACATCGGATATAATTTATATTATTATTTATTTTTGTCATAGTAGGTATAGGTATTAATCTTAGGGCCTATTTCACCACCTTTCGTAAAGTTTCGATTAAATTACCTGGTAGATAATTTCATATAAATTCTGTTCCATTTTTGAATATATCGGAAGATTAGCGCTTAATCAGAGGTGGTGAAACCGGGCCTTATACTAATATAATAATGCTAAATATTTTTTGTTGAAAACAATGTTTCTTGTATATTATATGATAGTCAGATTCATGAGGAATAGTAGGCTTAATAACATCACGCTACGACACACGGGAGCGGGGCAGTAACTAAAGACGTACAGTAGCGATCATAAGTGGAGTAGCAATCTCACAAATCAATATATTGACATTTTTTAACTTATGACCTTTCGACGCCGTGTGCGAATTCTGAGGTGTTCGTAGGTACTATGTCAATTTGTAATGAGCTGTTGCCCTTTACACACAGATGAAGGTACGGCCTGTAACGCGTGTTCACAGCAATTCAAACCTTAGCATGCTACTGTCCGGGGTTGCGGGACGTCTTAACAGGATACCGTGGCCCCGGAACGTAAAGGGCAACAGAAGCAACAGGGTGGTTTTTTAGTCAGTAAAAGTCTGACAGTCCCTTCCGCCCCACCCAGGGCGGAAGGACTCATTTAATGATTTTTACCAGCTTACAAAAAAAAAAAATGCATGCTACTGTACTTATGACCGCTTACTGTACATAACAAAACGCGGGTGAAAAAACCACACCTATGAACGCTTTACAAAAACCGGGCAAAGGCTAGTATTTGTGCAAAAGTAAAATCATTATTATTATTAAAAGCAAACTGAACCTCAAAACTGTGACTTCGTTCCACAAGCACACTGCCGCAGTAAAACTTCATTCAGATTTTTCGTTTTCTGAAGTAAAAAAGCGTTGAATGGAGAGCTGTGTGATTTATGCGGAGGAAGGAAAACGTATAAGTTTCCGAGTTCCAGGAGGTTATTGAGAAGGAAAACTAACGAGTTTTATGCTGAAGGGATCGTAAGAAATGTACTAGTGCAGTGGTTCCCAAAGTTTGTGTGTGTCGCGGCCCCTAGGGAGACACTAACCCGGGGTTGCGGGACGTCTTAACAGGATACCGTGGCCCCGGTACGTAAAGGGCAACAGAAGGAACAGGGTGGTTTTTTAGTCAGTAAAAGTCTGACAGACCCTTCCGCCCCACCCAGGGCGGAAGGAGTCATTTAATGATTTTTACCACCTTAAAAAAAAAGGGGGACACTAAAAAAAATGGAGATCGCAAGCTCACCCATCACATTGATTAAGTTACCAGTAGTAATTTATTTCTTAAGTTACTTAATAATTAATGTATTCTTGTGTGTTAATCTATACAAATAAATAATATTGAAGTGTCTGTTTGTATTGCAAAATAATAGCTTTTCCAGAATAACTATGAATGTTTACACGGTACTCCTAAAAAATGTTGTCTTTCTATCTGTTTGTTTTGGCTAATCTTCGATACAGCTGGTCTGATATTGACGGAACTTTCGCTGGCAGATACCTAGCTAATGTTATAGGGAGTGACATAGGCTAGGTCTCGTGACGTAACCGACATTCAGGCGAAGGCAGTTGCGGGGATACGCTAGTATAAATATAAAAACTCAGCTTCATATAGTATCATTATCTGCCTAGCCTTTTCCCAACTATGTTCGGGTCGGCTTCCAGTCTAACCGGATGCAGCTGAGTACCAGTATTTTACATGAAGCGACTGCCTATCTGATCTCCACAACCCAGTAACTGGGTAATACGATACCCCTAGGTAAGACTGGTTGTCAGACGGCAGATTCAGAGGCACGGAATGATGTCAGTAATGTCTAAGATAAACTTAGAAAGTACATATGAATAGAAAAAGTCACATTGGTACTTGCCCGGATTCGAACCCACAACCTCATGCATAAGAGGCGGGCGCCTTATACGGCGTCAGCTTCGTATAGTATCATTGTATCATATTTCAATTAGTTAGAACGCCGAGACAAAATATTAAACCTGTAAGTGTGGTCGCGAGCAAAAAAGTTTGGAAACCATTGTACTAGCGGTTTATATTGAAGGGGAATGAAACTATTGCCGCATGTTAGTGTGTGTAATTCACTGTCCTGTTGAGTTTCGTAATTACAAGTGAAACTGCCGAGCGTTTGCTCCTGAGTTTGAATCCCACGTCGAGCAAAGTGTAATTGGGTTTTTTCATTGGAATTTCTTAGTAGCAGCCTGGAATTTGGAAGTTGGAGTTATGACACTCACATGCCTCGGAAAGCATGTGAAGCCGTTGCTCCTACGTTTGATCTTTCCCCAGTTATGTCGGATTGCCGTCCTAGTGAGGGAAGAAGTCAAAGTCAAAGTCAAATCATTTATTTCAATTAGGCCATTACAAGGCACTTTTGAACGTCAAATACAAAAGAAAAAGGAATTGAATCTACTTGCCCCTTCCAAAAGGTAGCTTTGTATGGAGAAAAATGGGCAAGAAACTCCATATGTACTCTTTTAAAATCAATGTTTATAATATTTGCATACAGAATCATACATAACACGTGAATGCAATGTACCTTATACAGGGTGTAACGGAAAGGGTATATACATACCAAGAGCAAGGCTTCTTTGGATGATAACTAACGATATGGCAACGGGTTTTTTAATCCTATCTCTACATGTTCGGAAATTATGATCAACAAAGAACACCGCCTGCAGTAGGCTACTATGCGGTACTAGGCGTGCAGAATTACGGAAGAGATTTATCGTGATATTAGGCAAGTAACGTGGAAAGTTTTTGTACCACGCAGTGCGGTGACACGTTTGTTATGATTTGAATTTAAAAGAAACATAATATGAAACCGAAAATTTGGTATCAATTCTTAGAGTATTTTATATTGAGCTGAAACCCTTGCCATATCGTTAGTTATCATCCAAAGAAGCCGTACTCTTTGTATGTATATACCCTTTCCGTTACACCCTATATAGAAGTGCAATGCAATGTACCTTATAAGAGGAAGTGTACCTGTGTTTGTGTACACACTTGTGCACTATAACATCTTAGTAAGGTTTATCTTTGTGACACCACCATGCCTCCGAAATCACATAAAGGCATTGCTCCTGCGCTTGATCTTTGTCTAGTTATGACGGATTGCTGTCCCATCTGATTATGAGAGTGAGGAAAGAGGAAGTGCACCTGTGTTTGCGCACACACTAGTGCACTATCACAGTCAGGTGTGTCGTGATGGCCCAGTGGTTAAGGCGCCCGCCTCTCATGCATGAGGTTGTAGGTTCAAATCCGGGCAAGTACCAATGTGACTTTTACAATTCATATGTACTTTCTAAAGTTTATCTTGGACATCACTGGCATCGGTGAAGGAAAACATCGTGAGGAAACCTTGGACTTACTGTTCCACTCAAACCATGTCAGAGACCCTTGAGGCGGTTTAGAAACTCTGACACTAGGGTGTGTGGGGTCGTAAGACCTTACTGCCCACACGATAAAGAAAGACAGTCAGGTTCTTCTTTAATAGAAGAAGACTACGTTTTTTTACAGAGTGTGCTGGCAATAAATTCCTTTCAAAGTTAGCCAACCTTAACAGAAAAACAAATGAAACGTGACACACATTCCTTCCAGCAAAAAGCGATGAATGGTGAACGTAAACTGATTTACGGCCAGCGACAGGAAGCGATAGAAAGCGGTCAAGCGATGCAAGGGTCCGCCTTTGTGGGTGGCGGAAGTCGTGTGATGTATTCGCTAAGTGTTTTAAGAGAGAGTTGTTTTTCTATGTAACATAACATCACGCCTGTAAGCCCCGAAGGGTTAGGCAGAGGTGTATCTCAGTACACCCACATTTCGCCAGTTATGTTTAAGTCCCATGTAATAGGGGGCGAGCCTATTGCCATTAACCGGGTACAAATCCAGACTCCGAGGCTGCTACTGAGAAATTCCTGATGGCAAACCCAATAACACTTCGCTTGACCTTGGTATCGATCCCAAGACCTCATGCTAAGCAGTCGCACTTTGCAACCACTGGACCAACGAAGCAGTCATGTCAGTTTTCTATGTACTTACATTGTAAAGGCTTCCAATCACGGTAGAAACGACATCGCAACGATTACTTTTACTGTTAGTTCAAGATCCCAAAGTCGTTAGATTTACGTCATGGTTGGCGCAGTGGCTAGGTAATTGTTGGTGCGCTGCGTGTCGTGGGTTTGATTCTTGCATGAAAATAATATTTGTATCGTTAGGTTAGTGGTTTCGGGTCGAGTTGTTTGTGTATATGAGTTTATATTTGTCTAAACGCACCTCCGATATAGGAAAAATTGCTAGTGTGGAGAAACAGAAAAAAGTCAAATCAAATTCAAATTATTTATTTTAACTAGACCATGCATTAAAAGAAACTTTTGAACGTTGAACCCAGATTCAATTCCTTTTGAAAGTGGGAACTAGTTGTTCAAAAATTCAATCCATGCTAAAATGACGTAGATGTGACGACTTCAAGTTCTTGGACTATTTTCACCAGGACATCACTGCTGCACAACTCATCCATAATTTACACTATATGACTGTAAACTCAGCACATAGGTACATACATTTGCTTCATATATTGTTGCACATCTCTATAATACAAATAGAGGTGGAACTCGATCCATAAATCATGGAATTCAATTAGTAACGCGACTTAGCCCCGTAACGATCGAACTGTTTGTGTGCATGTTAACTACATAACTACACACATATAGTGTATTATGGTTTACATAATACATGCATAGTACTGTAAATTGGGTATTATAGTGCTCTGAATGCATTTCAAACCCTGCCTTCATAATTTGCTTAGGCGCAGTGATTTCGTAGCAAAAGCTCGTAGCGCCGTAGCACGTAGCTACGAAGCGCGTAGCGTCGTAGCGTATAGTGCATTGGGGTAATTACGAAACCGGGTAAATTCCGATTTTATTAATTTGCACCATTTACGTACCACATCTTATTTTGACAATGTTTTAAGGATGAAACACGTATAATTATTTATTAGCAATGCACGGCAATGTTTAAATCTGTGGCAGCGTTTGATTGAAATTAATAGAAATCGGAATTTACCCGGTTTCGTAATTACCCCAATGCACCTTAATAATACTTCAATCTAGTAAAAAGTTTGCCTAACCCTTCCAGGATTATATTATATTGTGTTATGTTATATTTAAAAATTTAATAAAATTGCTAAAAGACAGTGGTATTTCAATTTAAAAAATCGACTCAAATCGATTACGTTGACGCGGTCGTGCCAGCCCTCTGTACGAGTCACACAAATAGAAATTATTATTTCCAATAAACATTTTCAACCGTTCCATTCACATCTCATAAATAAAACACAGTTTATAGCAAACCACTCAGAATCGACACAAAAAAAGAATCGTCACAACACGAAAAAGAACTTAAGTACCAAAAAAGTACTCATCCCGATTTTTTAGAGCCGTATTCTGAATCAAGCGCGGTACAGTCTATATTAAATTCAACAGTAGAAGATTACAATATTGAATAGCGAATGAGTATTTCGACGGTGGGAGAAAAAAGAGTACCCTTCTGAATTATTCAGCCACAATCACTGGCCATCTCATTTATTCATGCAGCGGGACTCACTAGCCGCTGCGTTGCCATTCATCTCAGATTATAAAAAAAAAATGGCGATGAGAAATTATGTCATGTTTCTGAGGATTGCGTGTTAGATACCACCGATCAATTGACACATTGTCACGTCACTTTTTATTAACTTTATTGATCAAAAAATCTGATCTTTTACATATAAAATGCTTTATCCTGAATGAGAAAAAGGGAGGCAAAGTTTGTACGGGACAACGTGATTCCATGGTCCAATCTACTTCAAATTTTGCATAAACAATTTATGACAGAATTGACGAAAGACGTGCTTCATATTTTATTGAAATTCATCCCTTGACGAGGTTAAAAAAAACCAATTAAAATCTATTAGAACCAAAGCTAGTTTTTTAATAAACTGAAAATTAATCGGGACACACGCTTGTCCCGCTCCCATTCTCTGTGGAGTTGAATAAAATGTAATGTCAGACTCCACACATTTTATAGACGGTGGCTACAGACTACAAAAAGAGTGCATGACAATGTATGTTCATTTCGAGTATACTGCGGCGACAAAGCCAACCTTCACTCATTTTATTAGTCTGTGGCTTTCATTTTTGCCAAAATGGAATTGTGTAGGCTGTGTAGCAGATCTGTCATCTGGCCTGAAATTGTGTTATACGTGTGCTTTATTGACGGCTTATTTTGTCGGCTTATGTAACTTGACAGGTGTGGCCCGCAGTGGATGGAGTGTTATGCGAAAATTGTGGCTTGATGTTGATTGGTCGGGGTTATTTTGTGGTTTGATGAACTGTGGTTTCGTGAGTAGAAAATGTTATATTAAGGGTTTTCATTTGGGACTGCCTCGTTGGTCTAGTGGTCGCAAAGCGCGACTGCTGAGCATGAGGTCTTGGTTTCGATTCCCAAGTCAGGCAAAGTGTTATTAGATTTCACCATCAGCATTTTCTCAGTAGCAGCCTCGGAGTCCAGATTTGTGCCCGGTTGATGGCAATAGGCTCGCCTTCTATTACATGAGGCTTAAACATAACTGGCAAAATATGGGTGTACTAATGGGTACACCTCTGCCTAACCCTTCGGGGATTACAGGCGTGATGTTATGTTATGTACCTGTGTCCTAACAGGCTTTATTACCGTGCCATTTTTAAGCCTTATGTTACTTCTTTTATACACATTATTACATGCAAATAAGTGAAAAAGAATGTTTATCTAGTTAAAAACTACCTACTAACTTATTCCAACATATTGTAAAAAACCTTTTACCTCCAAGCATTAAGGCAAAGCATACTTTTTTTCTTTTTTTATAATAAAAAGAAACGATTCATTTGCAGAAGTATCATAACGCTTATTTCCCTTGAGATGATCGTGGCAAAAGCTTTGAAACAACTTGGTGAGAATGGGCTAAGGAAGAAGTGCTTATGGATTGTTTACTTGGCAAATATTGGGTAGAAGAAATTTGAAGTCTCAAGGTTCTTTCAATTTAAGTGTTTGGTGTCGGACTGTTAGCCCTGGTTCACATTAGGTTGTCATTTACTACAAAATCTCAAACTACTAAACGCAGTCTTCGTCGACCAAGTCTACTTGTTTTGCCAAGAATACGCACAAAAACCGCTAGAAAGAGTATTACATAGAGCACAACTATTTAATAATCTACCCTCATATATAAAAAGTGTTAGCTCTCTCAGCAGTTTTAAATCTCAGCTATCCAAACACATTATTGAAAAACTGCCTTGACTAATGTCCTACAATGCACTTTAATGGTTGAGAATTAAACTGCTGAATGAGTATGGAATAATTTTATATAATACTATACACTATACATATATATTTATTAATACTATACATTACATAATAATCTACTTTGGTGACGGTTACCTAAAATAAGTTTACAGAATGTAATTTTTCTGTTCTTATGTAAGTGGCTTTTTTGTCTTTACTGAGAATAAATGATTTAAACCTAGGTTGGACTAACAGTTTTATCGGTCCGACAAACAACTCACAACTACTTTGAGTTGGCTGTGGTAAAACGACGGTATCGACGGTAGTGTTCTTATTGGGTCGGATCGGCAGCTTCTAGTATGAACAGCAACACCCGACAGTCGGTCAACAGTATAACTGTCGTTCCAACCTGATGTGAATCAGCTCTTAGGGCTGAAGGGGTGCAATTTTCCTCCTAAAAAAAAATCCTAATAAAAAAACCCAATAACACTTTGTCCGACCTGAGAATCAAATCTACGACCTCACGCTCAGAAGTCACGACCAATGACCTGAGAGAATATGATTAGATTTGAAAAATTCAACTGTAATTCATAACGGCATAATCTAATAACTAAACAAGTCTAGAATCGTGATTCTTCTTCATTTAAAATGCAAAGACAAATCCGAGCATAATTCACAAACCTAGACGCGCATAGAATGCTCTATCCAAGAGCGAATATTACCTTATTTGATATTCCTGAGTGCTACAATACAAATGTTTATATTATACAATCCATTACTCTAACAAAACTTATTTGCATTAATTAATATAATGTACGTACAATACATGGGGGTGTTGTCTTACCGTATGCAAATATTGGGCGCCAACATTGGAGCCAGCATTACGGGGAGGCTTTTCGGGTACAGTACAAACTTGTACTATATAATGGAAAGTAGACAATAGAAAGTTGTGAACCGTTTCCATCAGTTAAGCGCAAATATTTGTGCAAACATTCGTTATTTTGTGGCGGAAAGCATAAGTGATAGCGGGGCGGGTTCAACTTTTCACGACACGGCGACCGTGCTCGCAGCGCAACACGACGCTGTCGTTTCGTGTGCAGTAGATTTTTGCTACATTTTCAATAGTAACCTGAAATTAATGATATATTATTATTATGATAAGGTAATCTCCCAGGTCGTGTCAAGTGTAATTGAATTTCTCCATTAGGAATGTCTGGGGGCTTAGACAAAGTAACAATTTCAAAACGATAACGAAGTTAGAAAAGACTAAAATGTATGGGATTGACATAAGCCGCGTTAAGTCACGTGGACGTGAAGCAAGACATGACAACTGACAAGCAAGTCAGAGACGATGACGAATTTAGATATCGTTTCGCTACAAAGCGATGTTACTTTGTCTAAGGACCCTGAATAGCAGCCCAAAGTTTGGGGTGAAGCTAGTGATGTGACAACCCCAAACCTCGGAAAGCGCGTAAAGCTATTGGTCCTGCGGCTAATCTTTTTCCAATTGTGTCAGATTGCCATCCTATCGGCCTTTGGGAGTGAGTAAGTGTAGGTATTCGTATTTGCGCACACACATTAATATCGGATGGACTTGACTAGTCTGAATTGAAATTGGATATCGTGACCAAATCAAGTCGGGATAATCTTTTATTTGGTTTTTCCATTAGAAATTTCTCAATAACAGTCCTAAATGTGGATTTATCTCCGGTTGCAGCATATGAGTGTATAAAGGCGCTCTCTCACCGGGAGCATTCGCGTGTAATGTAACGTTACAGAGTCAAGCATTACATCAGTGAGGGAGGAGAACTGAGCATTACAGCGCGCACCTTGTAATGATACAAAACGAGTATACAATATCAGTGAAGGAGGAGAACCGAGCATTACAATGCGCACCTTGTAATGATACAATGTGTAATATTTTGATACAACTTGTAACATCAATGCGCTTGCAAATTCAAATCTATACTAAATGTTACATTATACGCGAATGCTCGTCAGTCATGGAGGTAGTATTGTAATGTAATGCTCAAAGTCGAATCTATAATGTTACATTACACGCGAACGCTCGTCGGTCAGGGAGGTAGTATTGTAATGTAATGCTCAAAGTCGAATCTATAATGTTACATTACACGCGAATGCTCCCGGTGAGGGAGGGCCTTTATAGGTATACCCCATGCATTTATAAGACGTTTAAAAGTGCCTTATAATGGATTAACTGAAATATATGATTTGACTTTGACTTTACATATTATCTATTCCCGCTAAAAGTTCACAACTTAACCTACCTAAGCTTGGAAATAACGGATAAAAAAGTTCCCCGGATTTTCACGACACGCGCGCGAAATGAGAGAAGTTGTGGCCTTTTGTTACTTACTCTAATACTCGCGTTTGCGCACATATACGTACGAAAATATGCACACAGGTATTGTTGTACTTGTTTGAGTGATTGTCGATAAAGTGTACTTGCGTTGTTGTTGAAATTAGGAATCTTTTGAAATGTAAATGATGGAGATTTGAAAAGTAAGTTTTTTTTTGTTCGCTGGCAGTAATGATGTCATTCACAGAATAATGTAAATCTATAAGTACTGTTATATAAAGCTGAAGAGTCTTTATTTTTGTTTAAACACGCTAATTTCTAGAACTAACAGTCGGATTTGAATTCTTCTTGTATTTAATAGCCAGATTGAATGAAATGATGAATAGTATATGCTACATAACATCACGAATAGTACTATTACGATTCAATATACAAAACACTATTATTTTATTGTTTTACCCGCCCATTATCTTCATACGCGTCCCGGCTTCGCTCCCGGCGGCTTGAATTTTTGGTTTTTTTCGAAACTTCCAACAATTATCGTTATATTTCAACCAATTTATAAAAAACCCTAATAAATTATATACATTAACCTTCCGCATGAATCACTTTATCTATTGAAGGAAACCGCATGAAAATCCGTTCAGTACTTTCGAATTTATCGCGAACAGACAGACAGACGCGGCGGAGGACTTTGTTTTATAATAATTATAATGTAATAAAATATAATAAATAAATAAATAGGTATTTCTTTATCTATTCTCAAAATTTAAGCTAAAATTACGTAAGACGGCCAATTTTGAGTTCTCAGTCGATTTTACGTTGTCTTATGTAAATGTAGGTTTAAACACAACTCACCAGCTTTATCCGCGCCCTCAAGGTGCATTTATTTGTTATACTGAAGGAGATTAATTACTGTGGTGTTTGGCATCACCTTCCCACCTCCCTGACGTGGAATATGATTGTGGAGGTCTACAAAGGTTTTATAGGTCAATAATCCTCACTTAATATTAAAAACTCTGTCTGTCTACCTGTCTGTTCGCAGAGCACGGCTGATGAGCATGAGGTCTTGGGTTCGATTCCCAGATCGGGCCAAGTGTTATTGGGTTTTCTCAGTAGCAGCTCTAGAAGTCTGGACTTGTGTGCCCGGTTGATGGCAATAGACTCGCCTCCTATTACATGGGACTTAAACATAACTGGCGAAATGTAGGTCTACTAATAGGTATACCTCTACCTAACCCTACGGGGATTACAGGCGTTATGTTATGTATGCTTATGTATTTAATTTTGGTTGTATATACTGCATTTGGTCTCACGACTGATGAGCGTGGAGGTCTGGGTTAGATTTCCAGGCCCTTTACTAGGTCGTCGGTCCCCCTTTTGGGGGGCCTTCCCACACTGCGCCTTCGAACCACTCGAAGGCCTTAGTGACACTCATCTTGTTCAAATCAATGAAATAACAATGTTTATCACAAAACAATTGAACATCATTTGTCTCTGTCCGGCACATAAAGATTAAATAAAAAACGGGTTGCACTCCGGGAGTGCCGGCAGAAGTGAAAACTTGATTATTAACGTTTACGTTTACGTTTACGTTTAACATACACGAACATTCGCGCAAGCGCCCTGCGCTGTCTAAACGAAACAGTAGGCCCAGGCATACATTTTCGCCGCGCCGTAGAGAGGGGATAGCTGTCTACTTTCCATCCGTCCTACGCTTTTTCGATCAGGTCACGTGTCCTGACGCGCACGTGTCCTGACGCGAGTTTAAGATTTTATACCCATTACAGAAAAAGTGCTCAACGCCGCTAAAGAAGTTTTCACTTCAAAAATCTTCGTAAAAGACTGTATTCTTCTCAGTTTTCTCCATTCTACCGTTCCGTATTTCCGGACAACATATATCGGACACAAAACGACAAAATAACACATAAACATTGAATATTTATTCAAGCATGAAAGTAACCACGTCAAATGGGAAACTTTTCAGATTAAACCGAAAAGTAAATCTAAAGAAACGTGGGGACAGTGGTTTGAGATTGAATTCCAATGCGGAAAATACTTTGTGTGTTGTGTGTTTTATTTTGGTTGCAGTACTGGATCTATGGGGGTGTCAGACACACAGACGATTGTCTTTTTTCATGCAGTTCGTCCTTTGTAATAACTGGCTTTTGCCTACGACATCGTCCGCGTAAATGCCGGTTATAACAAGTATATAATTAAGTCACGGAATAAAAAGTATGTTCTTTTATGTGATTCAAACTTAACTCATGCCAAATTTCTTTAAAATCGGTTTAGTGGTTTAGTAGTGAAAGCCTAACAGACAGAATTACTTTCGAATTTCTAATATAAGTATGGGTGAAGTATTTAAACCTTAAAATAATACGACTATACCTATTACTACGAGTATTATAAACACGAAATTTTTTGAAAATGGATGGATGTTTGTTACTCTTTGACGCTTAAACAGCTGACCGGAATAAGCTAAAATTTTACTTTTACTTAATTCTGAAGCCTACACAGACGAAGTCACGAGTAAAGCTAGTATTAAAAAAAATGCATGCTAGATTTAACAGACTTGTGTTAGTATTATTTCCTTTATTTTTCGCATTGTAATCTTTGGATGCCTTAAATAACTTGTAACATGTAATTAGGGGAAGACACTAGCTCCTGTGATACAGTGTACACTAACCCAGGAGCTAGGGAATTACAAACAAACAACACACAAAAACAAACACAAACAAACAAACAAAACAAAAACAAAAAACACAAACAACAAATACAACAAAAAAACACAAACAAATTGCCAATAAAGATTATTATTATTTCATTATTTCATATTGAAAATAATCCTTATGCCATACAACATCGAAGTACCTAATAGGTTAATCTATACGGGTGATGACGACAACCCTGGAACGCGACATCTCTATAACTTCCAAATTCAAAATACCTATATTAATATCTAGACCAAGCAGTTGAAGCAAGTTCACTGGATATGACACTAAGTTTCAGTACTCACACTGAAAACTATAAGTCAATAAGAGTACGTGACTTTTGATCATGCAGGAGACTTTTGGCTTCAGTTCAAAGTTGGGGAACTACTGCGGAGAATTATATTGTGATACTAGCCACCCGCCCTGACTTCGCACGGGTACAGTTTAGTGAACGTTACAGTTTTTCTTTATTGAAATTTTCTTGTAAAAATATGATCCAAATCTATACTGAATATTATAAACCCGTAGAATTTGTTTGTTTGTTCGAACGCGATAATCTCAAGAACTATACTGGCCTGATTTATAATTATCTAAGAAGTTTATAAGGTACTAGCTTTTCCCCGCGACTTCGTCCGCGTAAATGTCGGACTCCCATTTCAGCCCCTTAGGGGGTGAATTTTGGAAAATTCTTTCTTAGCTGACGTCTACTAAGTATAAACTAACTTATGCCTGCCAAATTTCATATTATACGTCAAGAAATTTTTGATATATCGTGATGAGTGAGTACAGTACCTACCCGGCGATAAATATTGCACATCGCTCTTATCGTATTTCGTATTTTATACAAAGAATAAAAAAGAATTATCAAAAGAAGTAAATCATAATTGTTTTAACAGCTCCTAATAAATACCGGACTGTTTGTATTTCGTGCGACAGAGATAACGCTCTACGAAGCCGAAATTAGCCGATTGTCTCTTTCCAAAGGTCGATGTGCAATATTTATCACCGGGTATTGTAAGTGACCTTTCGCTTTTATATATTTAGATATCAAATTACGCTACAACTCTCGGGAGCGGAGCAAAGTCAAAGTCAAAATATTTATTTCAATTAGACCATTTACTTACTTTTACCATTTACTTTTGAATTGTCAAGGAGTCGGTCAGTTAGTCCGAAAGTTGAAGCTAGTTGCTCGTTCCAAAACGGAGGTAGGCCTCTATGGAGAAGACCAAACAGTAACCAAACACGGGTGATGACAAAAACTACGAGCACGAAATCGCAGGACGCAGCTAGTCATGTAATAAAATGATTCTCATCTCAGCAAAACTTCGATAGCGTTTCGCACCCAACAGGAACACAATCGTTAAAGATAATGCTGAGAACCCACTGAATTGCTACCAGCCAGTACCCATGCTCGTTTCTTGGAATTTGCTATTACCTTCTTAAGAGCTAGAGTATATTAACCGTTATCGATAACTAAATCGTGGAACTTTATTGTAGGTATTTTATGAGAATGGTGATAAATTATTTAGTCTGTAAAATTTTCTATTGGTGAAATTAGGTGACGTAAGTTTGAGGTGAGTGATTTCACTTCATAAATCAATTTTGCAACTTTATCATCATCTGCCTAGCTTTTTCCCAACTATGTTGAGGTCGGTTCAAGTCTTACCGGATGCAACTGAATACCATAGTGCTTTACATGGAGCGATTGCCTATCTGACTTCCACAACCTAGTAACTGGGTACTACGATACCCCTAGGTAAGACTGGTCGTCCACACTGCGGACGACTGGGAAAGATGCGTTCTGTTCGTTCACAGTGTAGACGAACAGAACGCAACATTCCCAGTCGTCCGCACCTCGTTTCATGTCTAGTTTAAGAGTCAGTGTAAAGAAATTTTAAATTAAATAAATGATTTAACGGTTTAATTAATTTAAAAACAACATAACTTTTTTCAACATAAGTTTTTATTATTTAAAATCATCAAATGTTAAAATAATTAACAACAATTTGTAGTTTTTATCACAGATCAACATAATTTACAATAATTAAAAGGCAATATTTTAACTAATATTTTTTTGGTATTATACAAACATTTTTAAAGTATATAATAACAACATAATATGTACTAAGTACTGTTTAAATTCAACAGTATTTTTCATCACAGATAATAAGTAATAAAGCTAAGTACATAATATTTTAAAAGTATGTTTAATATACACTATGTAACAAAAACCCTGTCAGATCAGTGTTGGCGTTGATCAGTTTTTATGTTTTATTTTAATTTAATTACTTCTTCTTTCTTCTTTTTTTTTCACTGGGGAAAAATAATAATCTCAAATCCATTAAATGGTTACATATATGTGTACGCAGTACGATGCCGAATAATACCCTTAAGGATCGGACAGGGTTTTTGTTACAGACTGTATAAGGAAATACTATCATCATATTTTCTTTATTAACTCTTAGACTAGACGTGAGATGACGGGGTGTGGACGACTGGGAATAATGCGTTCTGTTCGTCCACAGTGTAGACGAACAGAACGCAACATTCCCAGTCGTCCGCAGTGTGGACGACGGGGTGTGGACGAGCGGGAATTACTCCCAAAGATCCACGTATGACATCCGGGACCAACGGCTTAACGTGCTTTAAAGCACGGAACGATGTCGGTGATGTCTAAGATACAGTAAGAAAGTACATATGAATTGGAAAAGTCACATTGGTACTTGCCCGGATTCGAACCCAAGAGGTTGTCATGCATGAGAGGCGGGCGCCTCAACCACTAGGTCATCACGACATCAACAACAACTAAAAAATAGGTTTTAATCCCAAACACAAAAGGGATCTTTAAAATTTATAAAAACATGTAGGTTGGTAAGAAACATAATACCAAGACAAAAAATATTCCATAAAACACAAACAAAAACACTTGTATCAATAAGTTAGCGCATTGCCACGATTGATGTAAATAAAAACAAAATGGCGAATTATCCCGATACAGCGAAACAAATCGTTTTTCGGTTATGCCAGTGTTTAAGTGGTGAGCGGTTGGAGTTTATTGTAATGTTTACCTCGTTATTAGACGATCTTGTAGTTTTGTTATCATTTTACCTTTACCTACCTTATGTCCTTATTCATTTAATATTTTTGACTACCTCTTTAGTATATTTCGTGTAATATTATTATTTTATATATCTCGGGACCCTGAAGTCCCGGGTCTTTGGAAGGCGACGGACCGAAGCCAACTCGGAGAGGCTAAGGGGCTTCTGCGGGGTTACTTTAGATGGGGTGCGGAAGAATGCTCACAGTTATCGTGATCCGACACAACCCTCGAGTGAAAGCGCTTTTTAACGAACTTTTTAGTCTAGTGTTTTTTTTTAAAGTTGGGTATCATTTTGACCCTGTTTGTTTGTAGATAGGTATGTATGTTTGAAAAACTTATTTTTTACAAAAAAGAACCGAATTCGAAAACTACAAAATAAACAAAAAATAACCTTAGTTTTGGAAGTGGCTTTGGTTTTGTTTCTTGTTGGCCACCTGCCACTGCCACTTTTGATGATCTAATTGCAATAAAAGATTTGATTTTGACACTCAATACCAGTCTATCATTGTCCCAATACAAGGAAAGGTATCTTCTCATAATGATCACCACGCTTGCTTAAGGCAGATTGGCAATTTTAGACTTACATTAATTACTAGCAACGCGCCCCGGCTTCCCATGGATGCAATTTACTAAACGTAAGAATTTTTAATAAGCAATAGTACATGACATACATGAAAAAATATTCCATCCCGACTTTTTCGTCAAATACAAAAAAAATCTTGACAATTACAAACACAAGATTTCTACAGAATACACTGACGGTATATCTTTTGATTACTACTCATTTAACTATTTAAGCTTTATTTTTCGCTGTATTACCATCACTTACACCCCCGGCTTCATTTCGTCATTAAATTTGAAGCATCCGTCCCTCAGATGGTTCGTACACGATCATTTATCATTTTGCACTCTGACGTCACTGAAAAAATATGGCAAGAACAAATCGGAGGATACAGAACCTTATTGGATAGCATTAGTGTTGGAACAAAAAATGGGTAGAGTAGGGTTGCTGATATAGATAAATTGAACTTAGTTTTGCGAAAAAGAACCAACCAACATTCTTTGAATAATTTAACGAGATACTTCCAACTATTTTAATATGCCTGTGTTTTATTACTATTCAGTAATAACAGTTTTATGTTTCCCTCAAACTTATATGTCAAAACCTCTTTGTAAGTCCGTTTAGTATCTTGTAAATGGTAAGATCATAATATGAGAACTAGATCTCATCGGTGACTGCAGACGAGAGGTGTGCAATGTGGAGACACAACACCCACCTCTTCCACACTTCATCACTCCGGAAGAACATCGTCTCGCTGGATGTGAACTGCAGTGGCCAAATCTCTTAACCGATTTCGGACCCTGGTTGGCCGCTGTAAAACTAGTCTGGCCAAATAGGGCATTCCTTACCCATCCGAAACGGAGTACCAGCATGGAGTACCATTACAGGACATGGGTCACCTCCTTGTGCACAACCACCTGCACTATCCAAGATCTTAAAGAAGCCTAGAGCTATACAGGTTGCTATACAGGAGCTATAAAGCTGTACAGGTTGCTCAATACTGTTCAGGAAAAATTTAATATGAGTCAATCGACACTAAAAGAAGGAGAAGATGAAAACCATGTAGGTTTATTATCCCATGTAGTGTTCTGAGCAATTCCTTAAAGTTTTTATACCTTTATTTAAAGTAGGTACTAGACAATCCTACGACACAAATCCTACGACAATAGAAGACTGTAGCAAAATTTCAACCTTAAGCAAAGGATTGACGACTCAAAGCCAATCTTGAAACTACAACGGTAAGACCAAGTAATTGAGGGCTTATCAAGACAAGACAAACAGTCGTTATCACCCCGACAGCACAACGAAATCGACTTACAAAGTAATTAAAACGAGATTGTCAACTAATAACACTTTTTAACTTAATTTTCGAATACTTGGCCCGAAAACGTAAACAATTTAATTAGAGTTTGAAAATTAGTTTGTTAACAAAATCACTGTTTGATGTTTCGAAACTGGCCGGCTGTTTGTTCATATTGTTATTGTGCACCTCGGAAAATAATCGGGGTTTTGAATGAGGGTCGAGAATTTGAACCGGGTTGAGTTGGGTTCGCTCCGAGATCCTTTGGGATGGGAAGATAAGATGGTTGGAATTAAGAGAGATGTAACGAGTTAGCGTGTGTGGTTTCGTCCAGTGTTGTTGTTTTTGGTGGTGAACACTTTATACAAATAATATTGTGTGTTTTACTAATGAAATGTTAACCAAAATTGTATTCGTGAAACAATAATTGAGTTTTGTGCAATCCTTATTTAAACAGCCATTTTATTCTGTTGCGATTTCGTCCACGTGAGATTTCTTATAGATTCTTAATTAGTTATAGATTTATAATAAATTAAGGGGACACTGTAGCTTCCTATAAGTGGAATAATTTTCAGAATTGGACTATCAATTCGTGAGTGATTCAAACAAATGAAAGCAAGCAAACTCTTCGTTATTCTCTTCGTTAAACTATTATAGGAGAGTTTCAATTAATAAAAAAAAAAACCGACTTCAAGAAAAAGCACTAAAAAGTTAAAAATAATACTATAACCTACCTATATTAATAAACCTAACCTAACCTACGATTAACCTATACTAAAATTTAACAAATTTTTGGAGTCGGTGCCAAGACCGAGGATATTATATCCAACCGTATGGCACCGACTCCAAAAATTTGTACCTATAACCTTTCCAACAAAAAAAGAATTTTTGAAATCGGTTGGCAAGCGACGGAGTTAAGCGCGAACAAACCTTAAAAAAAAATACAAACATCCGAATTGAGACCCTCCTCCTTTTTTAGAAGTCGGTTAAAAAGATAACGTTACGACTTGATGATGATGTTATATTCAAGTTATGTATGTGTTACTGTATATTATATTAGTAAATCCTAGATTTTACCCGTAAATCTTATAGTAAGTATACAGTAGGTCAAGCTTTTATTGTAACATAATATTTTAACAGTAAAAAATAAAAAATAAAAAATTCTCGTCGGCAAAAATATCACCAACAACCGTAACACAATGCATCAGGCGGAACTTTTACGTTTTTATATGTCGTTTAAAAGCGTCAGGTGTTTCGTCGGGTTTGTCCATTATTTATAGGGCGCCCGTCGGCCTGAGAGCGCATTAAGTGTCGGTAATAATTGATGAGAGCATATGTGCGCTTGTGTACACAGAACGGTTAGACATGAGTGCATGAATAAATACTGTCCGTTAGTATCGGTCTTGTAGTCAGATGCAGTCTGATATGTTTTTTTTTTACGCACATATGGTAAAGCCATTAAGAGGCTTAATATGTAGAATAGGAAGGTTTGTTATTCTTTTTATAAAAGCAGAATAACTTTTAAAAACATTGAAAAATTGACGAAGAAGAAGCTAGCAGCCTTATAATTTATTACTTACTACCGGGTCTGGCTTTTTGTGTTTAGATTTGTGTTAAAGTTTATATGTTTGTAAGCGCACCCACGATACATGAAAAAACCATAGCATTAAGAAGGCAAGTAAAAAAAAAAATGGTTCAAACATTCACAAAATTAGTTTTATAGGTAACACAAATTCAGAATCTATTATCAAATCGTGCACACAGCTAGGCTGTTCAAAGTATTAAACCAATAAAGGAAGCCGCTTACATTTTACACTTGAATTTATTAAAGAAAATTCCGTTCCATCTATTTCCATGTTCATTGGGCACGTTCGATTGGATTCCAATGGGTCTGTTTAATTTTTCTTTTGAATGGAATTCTGTGCAATGGCAGCTCAAGTAATTGAACTTTGTTTGTAATCAAATAAATAAAATTGAAACGTCTGTTTGTAATGTCAAAATGACAGGTTTCTCTTAAAACCTATTATTAATATAATACTAGCTTCTGCCCGCGACTTCGTCCTCGTCAAAGTTTGTAATTTATAGCCTATGGACTAATTTGGCCAATGTGGAATATTCGTACAAAATTTGAACAGAATCTATCCGGCAGTTTTCGCGTGATGCTCTAACAAACATACAGACAAACAGACAAAAATTCTAAAAAAAATATTTTCGGCATTAGAATCACTCCCCGACCTCATAGCAATTACTCTTTTTCAAAAATATTAAATGTACAGTTTTGACTTTGCTACGAATTTATTATATGTAAAGATTATTTTATATTATAAATGTGAAAGTTTTTGAAGATGTTTGGATGTTTGTTAGTCAATCACGCGTTAACAGTTGAACAGATTTGGATGAAAATTGGCACATACTACATTATTTCTTGGATTAACACATAGGATACTTTTTATCCCGGTAATGTCTTCCTTCGGGATGATAGTTCAACTTACTTTGCGGAAAGTTACTCTTTACGCGGGCGAAGCCGCGGGCGGAAGCTTGTGTATAATATGTATGTTTACACAATAGGTACTTATACAAAAAAGAAACAATCTATAATTTTTTTGTCTGTTGTCTGTGTGTCTATGTTTGTTCCAGTTAATTTTCTAAACGATTTTAATAGGACTTTTACGGGCAGATTACTGATTTTATAAGGTGGTAATTAAGGCCACTTTTATTTTAGAAAAATAATCATGGATCCGCGTAAAAAAAATACACAGCAGCTAACCGGACGAAGTCGCGGGTATTGGCTATTAAGCTAGTAACAAATAAATTCAATAGGCGCTTATAAACGACGTCGACGTGCTTTTGTTTTCTATTTAATTTTCAACTTTAAACGCTTTGATTAGATTAGATTTTAGTGTGTCCAGGGGGCTTAGACAAAGTAACAATTTCAAAACGATAACGAAGTTAGAAAAGACTAAAATGTATGGGATTGACATAAGCCGCGTTAAGTCACGTGGACATGAAGCAAGACATGACAACTTGACAAGCAAGTGACAGCAAGTCAGAGACGATGGCGAATTTAGATATCGTTTCGCTACAAAGCGATGTTACTTTGTCTAAGGACCCAGGTAGGCAATTCTGCGAACTTTTAGGAATGATTGCAATATAATCTCAGTCTCAATCTGTCAAAATTGCCTCTAATTTACTTTCATATTTTGACTGATTGATTGTCGCTGATTGATTGTGACTAGTTTTTGAACGTTTTTAATTAGTGGAATTGGCCTTAAGTTGTAATTAGTCATATCTATACTAATATTTTTATTATTGTTTTATATTTATCTTCATTGTTTTCACATCTAGAAGCAACAAGAATAATGTAACCAGAATTTTGTAAAAACCTAATTTAAAAGAGTGTCCGTGGAGTTTCTTGCTCGTTCTTCTCCATAGAGGCCTACCTCCGTTTTCGAACGAGCAACTAGGTTCAACTTTCTGACTAACTGACCGCCTCCTTGACAATTCAAAAGTCTGTAAATAGTCTAATTGAAATTAATGTTTTGACTTTGACTTTATTACATTTAAAAATACTAGTATACAGTTACAAAAATAATTTCATTGATAAAAAGCCACTTTATTACTAAGTGTCATAAGGTATGTTTTACGGTACAATTGTGTTCCACGCGGATGAAGTCACAGGTAGCAGGTGGTTACTTACATAGTAATTAGAATAATGGAGTGACATCGTCAATGTTGACTTAGGGTCAATGCAAACAGAGTAGTAATTATGCTCGAGTAGTTTTAATTCATTAATTGATAATGAACCTTAATGTATCATAAATATAAGGTGCAATTGGCACTCTGAGATCTTAGGTCAGTTGTACGTTGGCATATGCTATTGCAATTGTGTTTATTGTTTCAAAAATGATTGATAATTTTGATGTTTAAACGACTAGTTCTATTTTTATAAATTTTGAATGTACCTATACTAATAATAAAATCTATTTAGGTATCTAGAAATGAATCCCTATTTCCCTTGGTCACGGCATCACGCGTAAACGGCTGGATCAATTTCCTTAATTCTTTTTGTTATGTTTGTTCTTATGAAAAAAAAAAGCAAAAAATATGGCGGGACGAACTGCGCTGGGTCAGCTTGTTTATTATAAAAACTGAAGTAGATATATAGGTACAAAGCTTATAAAAAGTGGCCTGAATTATGGTTGTAATGAAATAAACATATGAAAACAACATGAACACAATTTAATGGGTATAAAAAACATAAAAAAACCCGTCTACATCGATGTCAATGCGACAAGTGCCCAAAAGGCACCATTGCCACACTGTATGGCAATGCTGATACTTTAATCCAAGAAAAGGCCAGCCCTCTAATCATGTAAAGAATCGTCCAACCACTTGATGATGTCCCAAAAAACAAAGTGAGCACCACAAATTCTATACAAATTCAGTAAATTATTCATTGTATGTATTTTACATACCCCGACAAAAATAAGCGCCATATTAATAAATACACGCGAATATTGTTCGTATTTCAGTCTATTGATATTACTTTAAACTAGCTTACGCCCGTGACTTTGTTCGCGTGAGTGTCGGCCATAAAGGGTTTTCTTATTGCGCGGGTCACAAATAATTTTTCTAAAATAAAAGTAGTGTAAGTTACTCTTTGCAACGTCAGATATATGCCAGTGAAGTCCCATAAAAATCGTTTATGAGATTAGCCGGGTGACAAACAGACAGACAGACAGAAAAAGAATGATTTTTTGTTATAAGTACCGTGTCATCATCTGCCTAGCCTTTTCCCAACTATGTTGGGGTCGGCTTCCAGTCTAACCGGATGCAGCTGAGTACCAGTACTTTACATGGAGCGACTGCCTATCTGACCTCCACAACCCAGTAGCTGGGTAATACGATAAACCGTAAACCGTAAGCGTAAGTACCGTGTAAAACATAAAAATCCACTAATTTTGAAAAACCTATATGCCAGTGAAAATCCCTTCAAAATCGATCCAGACGTTACAAACGTTTTTCTCGTAAGATCCTAACTAATATTATAAATGCGAAAGTAACTCTGTCTGTCTGTCTGTCTTTCTGACTGTCTGTCTGTCTTTTCTTCACGCCTAAACTACTGAACCGATTTGTGTGAAATTTGGTACAGGGTAAGTGTGAACCCCAACAAAGGACATAGGCTACTTTTTATTCGACTTCGACTTCGACTTCGTCTGTGTCCGCGATAACCGACATATACGCGACGAAGTCGCGGGCAAAAGCTAGTTCATATTTATTTTGAAACATTTTGATATTACCTACAAACAGACACCTAAATTTTATTTATATGTATGGATAAACGAGAATATTGTTCGTGTGTCAGTCTATTGATGTCCTTTTAAATGGCATTGTTGATACAAATTGTAGATACCTATGTTTTAATTAAATTACGGAGCTAGAAGTTATTTGATTAATTTCGTGTTTAATTAATATACATTGAGGTATTTTGGAAGATATTTTGGTCGTGTTTGGCGAAGCTGTTACTTACCTGCAGGGTAATTTACAATAAAGCAACCTACCTTATAACGTACTACCTTTATAAAGTACCTTTCAATCAAGCAACAAGAATAATGAAACGAAGTATTTGTAAAAAAATATTGAGAACAGTGTCCGTGGAGTTTCTTGCTCGTTCTTCTCCATAGAAGCTCATCTACGTTTTGGAACGAGCAACTAGCTTCAACTTTCTGACTAACTGACCAACTTTTTGACAACTCAAATGCCTGTAAATGGTTTAGTAATTTAAATAAATAATCTACTGGTGCCCTGAAACTGGGAGTCGGAGCCGCGGCAGGCCACGAAGGAGATGGCGGGACGAACTGGATGGATTTCTCCAAAACTGGAGGGATGAGGCACTGAATCGGGAAGGATGGAAAGAGTGGAGGGACGCCTTTGCCCAGGAGTGGGACAGAATAGGCTATCAAAAAAAAAAAAAACTACGAAAGTCATGTACTTACTGAATTCTTGGTTCTACCATGTATAAAAGTCAAATGTAGCTATGACGAAGGGATGTTATACATTCAATTAATTTGAAATCTTGGGATTGATGAAAAAGTCTTTGCATGGATTTTTATAAAAACAAACTAATAATTAAGAGGATGCTTCAACAGTCTTTGTTCTTCTTTAGTTTTTAGTTAGTTTTTTAGTCTTTAAATAATCACAATAGAAGAAAAAAAACTTGCCAAAAAAAATTACAGCCTTTCGATTTAGTTATTGATCTACATCTATTAACGAAACCTGTCAGTTTGTTCGTGCTTACCCCAGGTCTGTCAAGGAAAAATTGCTTGCTATGATTGTTTGACAGAATTATCAACAACCAATATTACAGCAATATACAGCAACTAAACTTACGCGTGCTTAAGAATTATAGGTATTATAGAAAATAGTAATAATATAGAAGGTTATTCTAGCATTACCAACCATTTCAATAGCCCAAACAGAAAATCCAATATACAGTCGAAAATAACAATTCATACGAGACACGGAATCGTAAGTAAACAAAGCCGGTTCGTGCCCGGCCCGGAGCCGGTCGGCCGCAAGCCTACAAAGAAGTCGGCTGAAAATATTGTCCGGTTGAAAGCCGCAAAGCACTCGGTAATCTCCGGTTAAAACTGGGTGAGCGGTGCCGGCGATTTATGAGAGAAACGGGCTAGTAGGAATTATTTAAATGTTTTTATTTTATTTTCTATAGTAATATTACATAGAGGTAAAGAGGAAATTTTGTTTTTTCTTACTTCTCTTCTGTTCTTTTCTGATTAAGAGCGTTTATGTCTTACGGCTTCTATTTTTGAAGACGGCACGGTTGGCGCAGTGGCTGAGCGATTGGCTGCTGCGCTACGTATCGCGGGTTCGATTCCCGCACGGAACAAATATTTGTATGATCTACAGATAGTTGTTTCGGGTCTGACGGTTTGTGTATGTGAGTTTATATGTTTGTAAACGCGCCCCACGATACAGGAGAAATTCCTAGTGTGGGGCAACGTTTTTTACCACATTACGGGAAAGGAGGGTATTGTGTTTATCAGTTTATGTATGTATGTTTGTTTCTATGTGACGTTCTAGAGACCAAATGCGTAGGCCGATTTTGATAATTCTTACGTCAATCGATTCGTCTTAACCTTGCGAGTGTCACTAAAGACATGACAGTAATCAAAATTCACCACAGCCTCAACCAGACGCCATATTGTCAAAATGAAAAAAAAAGTCGATGAACTATGTCAAGTGGGGTGTCGTTGAATAGGTATTTTAAAATCATCTTCTAAACTACTGGGCTTGTTTCTTTCTTTTTAGTTTTTATTTAAATTAATTAGTTTTTACGCAGTCGGGTTTTTTGTTTTTCTTTATATTATTAAAAAAAAAAAGATATGATTGAATCGATTTTAATGAAACTTCCTACTCACGAGCAGGAATACATAGGTCTAAAAAGTTATCAGACAACATTCTTGAAATGTTTTATTTAAAAAAAGATAATTCGAAATCTTTGTTTCTATGGAAAACTTTAGCTGTAACACAATTTTTCGGAAATGTTCTCTGATATTTTTTTAGACTTATGTATCCTGCTTTTGCGTAGGAAGTTTCATTAAAATCGGCTCATTTATTTAGAAAAATAGGGGCTTGAAAGTTTCTCAAAGTCGTTAATATTTTTTCGATAGACTAAGGGCCTCTTTCACCACTCTCAAGTAAAGTGACGAGTAGACTAATCGTCAGTTAAAGTCCCCCGTAACTTCACGTGCGACTTTCACGATGTCCGAGTAGCACTAATCATAAGATTAACTGACCCTATTGATAGAAGATACTCATAACTTTTACTTGCCAGTTAACTTTAATTGGGAAGTAACTAATCAACACTTTACTTGAAGATGGTGAACGAGGCCCTTAAGGTACTAATAATAATCTAGACTTATGGTCAGTAAGGTTCCCGTCAAATAATAGATAAGCTTATGGGTAGTCAGATCTCGTCAAATATCTTAAATAATTTCAAAATTATACGTGTTCTCTGATAAGAAAGACAAAAAAGAATTACCCGTTTACGAGCGCTTTTACAATAATAATTCTAACAAACAAAGCTAATTTTCCTTCGAGTTTCCTTCGCAATCAATTTAAAATTTCCAATTTCACAGTACATTTGCATTGTCTCAGTTAGATGTTGTCTAGTCACGGCGAGTGCTAACTGCAATTTACCAGATAAAGCTGGATGGAACCGGTTCAAAGCGCTCCGCTAGAATTTTCTTTTGCATGTAATTTTGTAACTGTTTTTATTTTATTTGTTAAATTGTGTGGAAGACTCCTTCTAAATAAATGAACAATTCTTTTTTTAAATTATTCAGTTGGAGAGTTAATAAAATGGTTGGAATATTAACTAGCTTTACAGTTTTAAATTAGGTACCTATATAAAATGAGTATGTATGCTTGAGTCTTTTTTATTTGTTGAAGTTAAAAGTTTTGATGCATTAAATTGAATTAAAAAGCTTGAGGAATAAAAAACCATATTATTGACATTATACCTAATGTCAATAATATGATTTTTTTGGTACTTGGAAAACAATAGAATAAATAAAAAAAGAAATTGAAACATTGATAACTTTTATCAAGAAACATGTCATTCATGGTATCAATTACCTATTTCTTCAAATTAAAATCAGGGACAAACGAACAATACAACAAAGCGTGAAAGTACTAAGGTAAGTTTGAGTACTTGTGTACGTTTAAACTTATTTAGATATTTGTTTTAATTGATTTTAAAATCTCATATTTGATTATTTCCGTATGTACAATTTTTTGCACCTGCTTTGTTATCTCTTCATCACCTTTGGTTGACTGGTAGAGAATGCCTTAGGCATTAAGTCCGCCTTTGTACGCTTTTGTTGCATAAAGTTTAAATAAATAAATAAATAAATAAGGTATAATAAAAAAAACACACAAATAAAATCATCTTTCTTGAAGACCAATTTTACTGTCCTAATTATTAAAAACCTAGTCGCAATTTCATCTCAGTGACAATCAACGTCTAAAAATATAAATAAATTAAAGGCATTTTTGACAGATTGACATTGAGATTAGTTTGGTTTGCGATCGTTCCTTAAAGCTAGTAGAATTGCCTTCCTAGTCTAAACTCTTTAAAATATACAGATGCATAGAAATTAAAAACTCAGAACGTATAATTAAAACATCGATTCAAAATTGGAACCGAAAAAATAGTAGCGCGCTTGAATAGTCCGAGATTGAATTTCTCATCTTCCCGACGGGCCGTGGAAATTATTATGTCGCTTGCAGTGCCCCCGTCTTCGTCCCAGTCGATTGCTCAATTTATCAATACAGCTTTCCCCCTTCATAGATTAAGGAATACGGGTATTGTTCACAGATACGACATTGCAGTTTAATTCTTCCTAGTATCTTTAAACATAATTTTCATAAAAAATTAAAGCCTAGCAGAAAACCGACATTCACGCTTATTGGTATTCGGTAGTCTAAAATAACACAACATCACGCTTGTAATCCCCGAAGGGTTAAGCAGAGGTTAGATTAGTACACCCATATTTCGCCAGTTATGTTTAAGTCCCATGTAAGGGGGCGAGCCATGGCCAAGCTTTTTCTAAAAAAATCTTGATAGATAAACCCAATAACACTTTGCCCGAATCTGGTAATCGAACCCAAGACCTCATGCTCAGCAGTCGCGCTTTGCGGCCACTAGACCAACGAGGCAAGGAGGCAACAAGGTTTATAACAATTGTCTTATACTATGGCAATACTGCAACGCCTAATTCCCATCGGCTAGGCCAGCGTTATTGCCTTCAACTAAACTGAAAAGAGCTACATAAAATACATATCCAAACCCAGATTCTCACTAAGCCGGTAATTGTTACTTACAATCAAACACACCATTCAGCAATATCTTACATCTATCGTCGGCTATCACGACATTTTACCTACATAATAATGAAGTGAAAAAACCACACTGGTACTTACATTCACAATCAACAACGCGTCCTACCATGCCTATTTCCACATCTGTTACTACGAACTCAAGCCAGGCCGCCGCCGCCGCCCGACCGCCGATTTATTTGGAGCCCCCAGACTGTATCACTTACGTAAGACTGACTCGTCTCGAGCCCCGTGAAGATATTGCTGACTGGCGTGTTTGATTGTGACGGTTACCGGCTTAATGAGAATCTGGGTTTGGAGATGCATTTTTTGTTGTTCTTTTCATTTTATTGGAAGGCAATAACGCCGGTCTAGCTGATGGGAGTTTGGCTAGGCGTTGCAGTATTGCCAATAGTAGGTAGGTATAAGACAGTTTTTATAATCCTTGTTGCCTCGTTGGCCTAGTGGTCGGTCGCAAAGAGGGACTGCTGGAGCATGAGGTCTTGGGTTCGACTTTCATCAGGTTGGGTTTTTCTAGCAGGATTTTTTCAGTAGCATCCTCGGAGTCTGGATTTGTGCCCGGTTGATGGCAATAGGCTCGCTCCATTATTAGTTTTAATTATTTTTCTTGTATACCAATTTAACGTTCAAAAATGACGTAATGGTCAAAATATTGAAATAAACGATTTGATTTTGCTATTAAAGACTACAAGTGTATGCCCAAACATAGTTTAATTAACATAGTTTAATTCCAATTTCAACCATAAATGATGAGAAAATCTTTATTAGATCTATCTAACTATAACCAAAAAGGTTCTGACTACATTAAACTGTACTGTGCCTAAAACAGGGCCAGTAAAGATTTAATTTACCCCTAAAATAGGCATGATACCCATCTATGTCGTGGTCTTGACCACAAAAACGTTTTGGGTCCATCCCAAAGGGTTCCGTCGCTTGATGTAATATTAAAATGTAGGTAAATGAGCCGAACAACGGATCGGGATCGTTTTAGATATCGTCATGTGTTTTGACAGGATTAAGGGATTACTTGTTAATTTTTGATAATATTGACTGTTAATACATATTTCTAAAAGCCGCTCTTTTATATAAATAATGAAATATAGTATTTTCCCGAACATTATCATACATTGTCTTTGGTGCTAGGTGCCATAATATGAAATAGAGTATTAACAATAAGCTTTCATATGAAATATATTTTAATGCTGTTGGTCTTTTTTTTTTTTTTTTTAGGTGGTAAAAATCATCAAATGACTCCTCCCTGGGTGGGGCGGAAGGGACTGTCAGACTGTTACTGACTAAAAAACCACCCTGTTCCTTCTGTTGCCCTTTACGTTCCGGGGCCACGGTATCCTGTTAAGACGTCCCGCAACCCCGAGACGTCCCGCAACCCCGAGACGTCCCGCAACCCCGATGCTGTTGGTCTTACGCTCAGTTTGATCAAGATTCTTTCAGTCACGGCGACCAATCTGAATGGACAATAACCAAGTACACAGAAGATACTTATTTATGTGTACGAAATGCGCACTCCCTCTTACCTTACTCTAATTATTCCGATTTAATGACATCAGGCACGGGAACAATGGTTTTACGTGCTCTCCGAGACACGGGGGTGTCACACGACTATCTTTCAAACTCCGGGCATTACCGACTTTATGAAAAAACCCAATAACATGCCCATGCCTGACCTGGGCATTGAATCTAGGACTAACGTTGCAGTCAAAGCCAAAGTCAAAAGTGCGTATATTGCTATTAGATCTACGAGAACAAAACGTGTTTCAAAAATACTTAAAAAAAATTGCTATCGTTTGACAATATTTGCAATTACATAATCAATAACGTAGTCATAATTATTTACCTATTCTAATGAATACTTCCATGTAACGTAATAACAATTTCACACAATATAGCTCAACTTAGTTGAAATTAATGAACGTTCGACTCAGTGAGACCTTCAATTAATTTTAGTTCAATAACCAGTAATTTCAGAAACCTGACAGTATCAGCTGTCATTTACACTATCTATACCAATATAATACAGGTAAAGAGTTATTTTGTTTGTTTGTGCGTTTGTAAAACGCGCTAATCTCTGAAAGTACCAGTCGGATTGGAAAAAATCTTGAGGAATAGTATAGGTTATATAACATTACGCTATGAACCATGAGAGCGGAGCAGACCAAACAAGTAACTGATACCCTATATAATAGAAAGAGACAGAGAAAAAGTGAGTGAAGGTCACCTGGGGCACATTATGCCCATCTTCTTAAACCGTGTTTAGAATTGAGGTTATACAGCTGGCCGCGTACAATGCTTGCTGTTCGAATTTTGATACTTATACGCACATACACACCCCCACCCATAAATAATAGAAAGAGACAGAGGTAAAGTGAGTGAAGGTCATCTGGAGGGGGCATAACGTTTTTTCCTTACGTGACGATTTCTGCCAGTTAACTCCTACCGCAGGCCGCGTCAGGAAACTTCGTTAAAAAAAAATAACCATTTTTAGGAAAAGTTGTTTGTTACCATGAGTACAATCATGTATACAGAGTTATTTTTAACCTGAAAAGGGGTCATTGTACTCATCATTATGAACAACTTTTTATATAGGACCAACCCCGAAATCATGAAAAAAGAATCAGCTGTTGCCTATGTGACTGTTCCTGTAATGCCTAGTCTAATAAAATTTTCGTTTTTCTGAAATGTAAGGTATTAGGGTGATTGTCGGCTTCCCCCGAAGGGGAAGGGGCCGTGCCCCGCCATCCGCACGGCCCTGTAGAGCTCGTCCCAGACTGGTCACTCTCCCACCATTAATACGGAATGAATTCCCATAGACCTACTCTGCCTTGTCCCGACTTTGAAAGCTAGGGGACAAGGAGGGGACCAAGGATGTTAGTATGGGAATTCACAGTTATATAGACATACATAATATAATATAATGCAATGAAATTGAAAAGACGAGAGGATATGCAAAAGTATAATATAAAATGTAAGGAGTGATGACGGGATCGCTACACTTGCGCTTAATAGATTCATTATTTCGGACTACGTTAATTTATATATTTGCAACGAACTAAAGACCCACTTCAGTGACTTGCAACCATCTTTCAATGGCTGCCCAGTCGTACGTGTACGGCTAGACCTGAACGCATAGGTCCACTAGAGACACTGCTACGATTCTAGCGGAACACGTTTCCTAAGCTCTATCTACGTGTCTTTCACAATCCTAAGACAGAAGACTGCGAAGTCCACTGCCATTGAGGAAGACAAGTTTCAGTAATTCTCCTATTCGCGTACTAGTGTGATTGACCCTCTTACGACAGACTAAGCCCTCTACTAAGATAATACAAAACTAGCACAAGTGCACCGTAGACTCAGTCTGTAGCAGAATTCATTGCGGTTGTGCTTGGTATACGCCGAAGTGGTTCATATCGTCACTTCTCATTCCCTCTAAACTTCCCCGTTTAGAGGATGCTTCACAACATATTTCAGAAGCTCAGCATCCAAATCACGTGTCTCGCTAAAAGGTGACGATTTAGAAATAGGCATTAGAGCCGGGTGGGATTTTAACGAGACACGGACCCTAGCGTTCTTTAGAACGGCTATTCCAAGTAAGTTTGCGAACTTAGTGGAGCCTACCCCCCTCCCCGGGAATGTACGTACAACAAGCCCAACGCAAGTACTCCGTGCGAGACCTTCTATAGGAAGCAGTTATCATCAGTAGCATTTGGTTGTTTCATGGTAATTATACCGTTAGCATTATTACAGGTCGGCATTGTAGCCTAGTTTAATATAAGCATAGAAATCGTTTAAGGACTTAGATCCTTAAATAACTTCTTAGATCATTTTGATGATCTGAGTATTACGGTTCTGCCTTCCATATTTTGTGCTTCAATTAAAAGTCGATAGTCGGATGTGTTAGTGTGTAGTGTACAATGTGTGTATTGGAAGGCCTTCCCCGTTTCCCTAAAACCAAACGCTTATTACGAATCGCTGCCAAGGTGCGGATTAGGAGATGGACACATAATATACGAGTACATAGCTATAATTTTAAACATAACAATATCATAACGAAGTAATCTCGCCATTCTAGAATAAATTATTATTAATAGATATTCTGCGACACCACCAAACTGCTACCTATAAATTACAACACAAATAGACCTACACGAAGAATATTATTTAGGACTATAACTATTAAATTTAAATAAAGATAATGCTTACCAAATGGCGTCTCGAATGGATTAGATTACTATTCACTTACTAAACCCTGCAGCCTTGGGTATTAGACCTGCTGTCTGTCTCAACCGCCTTCCGCGCCTTCACACTCACTCTCACCATGGATGTAGCCGCCGCGCCAGACTCCTAACCTAAGTCGCCCTGCCTACCACGACCGTCTCCTGTTAGCGTCTCAAACCGACTGCCCCTTCGCCTCCCGAATCTTCGAAATCCTCACACTCAGCCCATGTTCACATACCTTTTTGCTAAAACGATTTACTGCCCTTTTTTTGTACAAATTCTCAATTGTTCTAAGGGTCCTTTTAACCGCTCAAAGCCCGAACAATAGACAATCAATTGTGTCTCATTACGTGGGACTCGAGTAGGCAATTAATATGGCATTCCATGGTTTTTATATAACTTAAATGCAAAATGTTGCTAAGACAAACCCTGTTTGCACAATATTCTGTGATATGACCTAAGCGCTCGATTACGTTAGACATGATATAATTTTAGATAAAATGGAGTCATACGGTATTAGAGGCAACGTTCTAAAACTATTTAAATCTTTTAGATGATCGAAAGTAACTCACAGAAATATCCTCAATAAATACAACAAAAACTAAACGTGAAGAAGTATTTCGATCACATGAAAGTATAATCAAATATGGAGTTCCTTAAGGCAGTGTGTTAGGCCCTCTACTATTCATATTAGATAATAACAATTTAAGGATAAATCTCAATAAAAGTATACTATTATACATTTCAGTCAACGTTTACCAACTTTATCTGATATTACGGTACAATACAATGACTAAATAATTGAATAAGTCAACACTGCTAAATTCCTCGGTGTCAATAGTCACAACCACAACTAATGACAAAAAGTTGAATTGGAAAGAACACGTTGAAATTTTAAGTACCTATAAGAATTAGAAACTCTCCATATGCCCTACACAAATATTAGTTCCTGTCCTTAACACTGACGCATTGCTAACAGCTTACCATGGCCTAGTTTCAGCGCACCTAAGGTATTATCCTATGGGGCAACTCGACTGACAAGGATATACCTTTCAAAGCCCAAAAACGGTGTATATGGACGATGTTTAAATTGGATTCGGCTAACAGTTGTTAACCGTATTTCATTAATTATAGCATAATGACGTTACCGTCTCTGTACATATTCGAAGTTGTCATGTTTGTAAAATGTAATCGCAACTATTTCCACGCATGGCAGACATAGTCAGTTGCGTCAGACGCGATGTCAATATGCTCTGCTTACATGGTTCCTAAACAGTATTAATGCGGAAAAGTTTATTTTGCATGGCGTCTTTACTATTTAATAGACTTCCTAATGAATGGAGGGAACTAAGCGCACACATACTAAAAAATGGCTAAAACCATATCTAGTTGGGAAAGCATCACAGTATTTTAGAATTTTTAAATGTCCAAGTGTAATATTTACGCATTTAATAAATATTTACTGGCATTTCATAATTTTTAATTTTGAATTTAATGATAAATGAAATTTAATTCACACTTACTATTTGAATTTAAGTTTGTGTGTCAATCTAATAATGTTTCTAGCTTTGTTTGAATACTTATGAATGACCTTTTATGTTTTAATTTTACATATTTTGTATGCCATAAAGGGCGAACATGACTAATCATTTCCTTTTGTTTATGGGCAACCTGCATGCCTTGTATGGACACTCACGTTTCTACAAATAAATGTCTTATCTTTCATGGAGGTGATAAAATATCTGCCTACCCATCTGCTTTCTTATATAGTCAAATTGTGATTCTAATTGGAACACGATTCCAATAAGATCCATCTGCTATAATATTTTGTACAGTTACACGGGAGCATTTTAACCGGGATGTACTAACACCTCGTACCTATTGCACTCGTACCTATTCTTCCCGAAATTACTCTTTTCTTATTGATTTTACTAACATTACCACGCCTTAGTTAAAAGCAGAAATCCTGTGCATGCTTATAATATTCTTGTACATACCAGGGTCTCTTTCAAGAGTATTTGTGTGTAATACGAGGCACGCTACCTACGCTGCTCCCATGTTCTCTACTCGACCTATTGCAGCTGCCGCTGGACAGGGACCTCTTTCTAAACGCGCCTTGGCGCTGAGTTTCGTTAGTTAGCTGCCGTAATCGTATCCATGAGAGTCTGAAATAGTCCGCACATATTCATATTAGCAGTTGTCCTAATTGTATGCCCCCCTCTGATTCAAAGAAGGTTAAGCAGCTTGAAAATCCAACAAGATTTGGGAAGTCCTATTGGAATATATGGACATCAGAGTTGTAAAGTTCTAATTATAAAAAATGTTAATAATAATAATAATAATAAATCTTTATTAAGAATCTTAAAAGATAAAATATACAATGAATCTGAAATTAACAATGTGGGTATAATAATGTAAGATGCCTGTACTAGGATAATCCTGTATCACAGGCTGCAGGAGCTCTAACATTATGTTATATGTAGGACAGTATTATTTATTTTTGTTTTATATCTAAGATAACATAATGGCAAACTTGCTTTATTTAACTTAAATTCTACTAGCTTAGCACTAAACACATAAATATTAAAGCCAAGTAACAAGAACAAGAAAGACAAGAACTGATTTATCTGGAGTAATAACTAACATAAACATAACATCACGCCTGCAATCCCCGAAGGGCCAGGCAGAGGTGCACCCATCAGCACACCCACATTTCGTCAGTCATGCCTAAGTCCCATGTAACAGGGGCTAGCCTACTGCCGTCAACCGGGCACAAATCCAGACCCCAAGGCAGCCACCGAGAAATTCCCGATGGAAAAACCTAACAACACCTCGCCCGACCTGGGAATCGAACCCAAGACCTCACGCTCAGCAGTCGCGATTGCGACCACTAGACCAACGAGGAGTAATGACTAAAGTGCCTTAAATCTGAATATAATAATATTTAGACAGATAACAAAAACCATACCGCGTAGTAGCGGGTACTAAAGTTTAAGGAAATTATAACTTAACTTCGCAACAGGAGCCACGTTACTACAGCTACAGTTCAAGTAGATAGGTGCCAGCCGATTTCAATAAAACTTGAATCCAAGCGCAACGCACAAGCCCAGACCCGACAAATAGTGCAGTTACGGTCACGTGAAGTATCCTGGAATTTGAAATGAGCCCACACGAGTATTCTATTCATAAAATAAACCTACTGCCACGGTAGCATACATCGAAGAAACAATCAAACCATTACCTTCTTATTTGTTCCTCGGTGTGGGAATCGAACCCACTATTTATATTAGCCCTGTCATCCAAGCACTCATCACCTTTTCAAAATTCCAGTGTCGACTATGCGTGACGTTGGTAGCCAAGCACTCACCACCAAATACATACAATGTAGGAATCTAACCCACACAATTCAACACACATGAACCTAGTGTTTGAAAACGTAGGAATCGAACCTACAATTTGTCGAACAAAATTAGAGTACCAGTCAGACTGTCCAACAAATTACACATTAATTATGATAGTAGCCGTATTTACCTTCGTCGCGTCGTCTCTTACAAGTTATTGTAAAATAAGTATTCTAATTACGTTGTGTTATTATTGTAGTAACCCTTTATTAGCTCTTTCTCGTTGCACTGAAGTGAATCAGTACATTTAATGACGAGAATCCTGGTCACGGCACCACATGTGACTGTTCCTGTAATGCCTAGTCTAATAAAATTTTCGTTTTTCTGAAATGTAAGGTATTAGGGTGATTGTCGGCTTCCCCCGAAGGGGAAGGGGCCGTGCCCCGCCATCCGCACGGCCCTGTAGAGCTCGTCCCAGACTGGTCACTCTCCCACCATTAATACGGAATGAATTCCCATAGACCTACTCTGCCTTGTCCCGACTTTGAAAGCTAGGGGACAAGGAGGGGACCAAGGATGTTAGTATGGGAATTCACAGTTATATAGACATACATAATATAATATAATGCAATGAAATTGAAAAGACGAGAGGATATGCAAAAGTATAATATAAAATGTAAGGAGTGATGACGGGATCGCTACACTTGCGCTTAATAGATTCATTATTTCGGACTACGTTAATTTATATATTTGCAACGAACTAAAGACCCACTTCAGTGACTTGCAACCATCTTTCAATGGCTGCCCAGTCGTACGTGTACGGCTAGACCTGAACGCATAGGTCCACTAGAGACACTGCTACGATTCTAGCGGAACACGTTTCCTAAGCTCTATCTACGTGTCTTTCACAATCCTAAGACAGAAGACTGCGAAGTCCACTGCCATTGAGGAAGACAAGTTTCAGTAATTCTCCTATTCGCGTACTAGTGTGATTGACCCTCTTACGACAGACTAAGCCCTCTACTAAGATAATACAAAACTAGCACAAGTGCACCGTAGACTCAGTCTGTAGCAGAATTCATTGCGGTTGTGCTTGGTATACGCCGAAGTGGTTCATATCGTCACTTCTCATTCCCTCTAAACTTCCCCGTTTAGAGGATGCTTCACAACATATTTCAGAAGCTCAGCATCCAAATCACGTGTCTCGCTAAAAGGTGACGATTTAGAAATAGGCATTAGAGCCGGGTGGGATTTTAACGAGACACGGACCCTAGCGTTCTTTAGAACGGCTATTCCAAGTAAGTTTGCGAACTTAGTGGAGCCTACCCCCCTCCCCGGGAATGTACGTACAACAAGCCCAACGCAAGTACTCCGTGCGAGACCTTCTATAGGAAGCAGTTATCATCAGTAGCATTTGGTTGTTTCATGGTAATTATACCGTTAGCATTATTACAGGTCGGCATTGTAGCCTAGTTTAATATAAGCATAGAAATCGTTTAAGGACTTAGATCCTTAAATAACTTCTTAGATCATTTTGATGATCTGAGTATTACGGTTCTGCCTTCCATATTTTGTGCGTCAATTAAAAGTCGATAGTCGGATGTGTTAGTGTGTAGTGTACAATGTGTGTGCATGAGTGTGGAGTGTATTGGAAGGCCTTCCCCGTTTCCCTAAAACCAAACGCTTATTACGAATCGCTGCCAAGGTGCGGATTAGGAGATGGACACATAATATACGAGTACATAGCTATAATTTTAAACATAACAATATCATAACGAAGTAATCTCGCCATTCTAGAATAAATTATTATTAATAGATATTCTGCGACACCACCAAACTGCTACCTATAAATTACAACACAAATAGACCTACACGAAGAATATTATTTAGGACTATAACTATTAAATTTAAATAAAGATAATGCTTACCAAATGGCGTCTCGAATGGATTAGATTACTATTCACTTACTAAACCCTGCAGCCTTGGGTATTAGACCTGCTGTCTGTCTCAACCGCCTTCCGCGCCTTCACACTCACTCTCACCATGGATGTAGCCGCCGCGCCAGACTCCTAACCTAAGTCGCCCTGCCTACCACGACCGTCTCCTGTTAGCGTCTCAAACCGACTGCCCCTTCGCCTCCCGAATCTTCGAAATCCTCACACTCAGCCCATGTTCACATACCTTTTTGCTAAAACGATTTACTGCCCTTTTTTTGTACAAATTCTCAATTGTTCTAAGGGTCCTTTTAAGTACGACTCGGGCCACGTTTATGATAACCAGATGTGGCACTAGTATTGTGAGTTGCGCTTCGAAAGTAAATATTTTAATCGTTTTCTTAGAATTTGACGAAATATTGCATTTAACCTGACGGCTGGCACTTGTCCTTAGTTTGTTTCCCATTAAATAGAGAATTTATGAGTTCTTGAGTGGCCCGTGACCGTGTGAAGGTTTTTAAAATAAATATAATATTTGGCTATTTAATAAAAGTATGTGACAGACAGTCACACCTACAAAAATGCTATACATGATTAGATTAGTTTATTTACTAACACTAGATATAAGGTTTTTTATACTGTTACTAACAAAATATGGAACTTGATTCTGAAATAAATGTTTTATTATTATTTATTTATTATTATTATTATTATACAACACAATCATAATGTATGAAACAGCCGAGTTTTTTTTTTCATGATTTCAGGGTTGGTCCTATTGAAAAAGTAGTTCATAATGATGAGTACAATGACCCCTTTTCAGGTTGTTGGTGTTTTAAAAAAAACCCTGTATAAGTATCGGCCACTAAAACCTATCACCCTACATATTCAATTACAAAATAACAACTCTAATTACAAACAGTTTTCATCCAATTATTGTTTGAATAATTGAAATGAAAACGACCTTACTTCAAAGCCTTGTTTGTTTTTCAACACAAACCCAAGTGTCGTTACAAGATTCCAGTACTTGACACCGTACAAAGAATCGTTATTGAGTCGTGAAATTACATCAAAGGACGAACTATACTTGTTTGAGATACAGACCACGGAATATTGACGACTGTGTATGTCTTATGCGAATATACAAGATGGTTAATGATGGTAATATATCCGTACTACAATATTATAGATGTGACAGTAACTTTGTCTGTCCATCTGTAACGTTTCCACGACTAAACCACTGAATCGATTTTAATGAAAGGTACGGTATAAGTTTGAACCTTAACACTTTCACCGCCGGGCCAAAACTGTTGAAGGTCAAACCTCCACTAGCGTAGGTCACATTTGCCCTACGCGGCGGTTAATGTGTTAAGAAACGACATAGGCTTCTTTTAATCAGTGACTTTGTCAGCTTCTGCGATAACCGTCATTTACGTAGTAATAAACAGTACTTAGAGTAATAAACATCCATCTAAATTTTCGCATTTATAAGTCGTGTCATATGACATGCGCTCGTGAGTTGCAAGCACTATACTTGCAAACATATGAACAGAACACAAGAAAATTGTATGGACCCACCTCTAAGCTTCGACATAAGGCGGTGACCCTTTAGAAATGTGTGTGTTTTGTCTATTTGTGTGTGTAAATGTAAAGAAATGTCCTCGAGGCTTGTTTAATCGGGACCTGACAAACTACCATTGCTGCGAAATAGGCCTCAAACTGCGGTTTTGAATGGCCCAAGTTAAAAAAGTAGGCGATTTTTTAAATTAATATTTTGGTATTAAAATAGTATCTAGCACTACTATTCTTTCAGTTGCGTGTTATATAGGTACCTGAATCTAAGAAAGGGAAAAATGTTTATTGATACAGACCATTTGCGCACAAAAATAATAATTAAAAGGTTATTTAATAAAAATAAAATAAACTAAAAAAAAATATTATTGTGTGCCTCACAGATGCACCAAACAGGCCCAATTCAGCCAAATGCCAGACCACTTGTGCCTGACGCAGGCACAAGGTTTTGTTTTGTTTTATCTGCGTTACATTGCGCGCTTCCGTAAACGAGGATTGTTTAAACCAAAAATCCTCCTTCTTTTCAGTATCTTCATGACTGAGGGACCACATGATGTCATCACCATCCACCAGAGCTCTCTATGCAGTAGGTATGGTTTCCGGAAGTCTAGAAACTTAGACCAATAAAAGTAGTTTATTTGATAGGCAGTACCTTTGCATAGTAATTATAATACCAGCCTATTATTGACCCACTCCAATGCAAAGGCTTCTTTTAATACAGATAGGTAAGTACGAGCATTGAACACCACGCTTGCTCAACGCAGATTGGCGATTAGGACTTACTTTCATTGTAAGTCCGCCAGAGGAAGCTGGACGTAAAATTAATATAAGTTGATGTCGCTGCCAACTTTGGTTTCACGATGTAGGAATTGTCAGTTGTAGTTCGTATCCTGTGCGATAGATGTCGCTACATGGCTATGTCATGTGACTAATTTTTACATCCAGTTAATCAGGGATGGCCAACCAGTCGATCGCGATCGACCGGTCGGTCGCGGCTATTAGTCCAGTCGATCGCGACAGAGCAAAACATTATAACAGACTGCGAAACTTCATGCGTAATTTAATGTTACTCTTAAAAAATATACCCAATTTCATTTAAAATTTTAAGTAGTATGCAATTGCTAGAACGCACAGGGCTTTGTCAACAGAAAGTCGATCTTGGGTCTAATCAAGTTGGCCATCCCTGAGTTATATAAATTCGCTGTCACTCCTCACTTAAACTCTCGATCCCAAGGGTGAGGGCAAAACTTAACCCAAGAACCGCGACTTCTGTTTGAAATATAGCTGTAGTTTATCTCCGAACAGTGCTAGCTTTTGATATAATTTGTAATCTGTTTCTACTGAGACACCATTTCGTAATTTTAACGACAAATGTCAGACTTCTCGTGTGATTAATGTGTTTAATTATGTATTTAATGTTTACATGTAGATAAAATTGAAGTGTCTGTTTGTCACGTCAAAAAGAAAAACAGTTTTTTTACTAAATGCAAAATGCATAAGCAATTGAGTGTTTACAGAACACCAATTCCAAAAAAAACAATTTAAAATTTTTGTTTTTCTGTATGTTCATTTGGTCCAGCTTTTCTCTAAAACGGCAGGGCCGATTTTGACGGGGACTTTCTGACTGGCTTAAAGCTGATGATTTAAGTAGTAAGTTAGGCTTATGTCTTATCACCTTCTTTTATTAAGGAAAAATTACAATAAAATATAATAATTAACATTTATTTCAGATCACATTCAATCCATATAATAATAATTAATTTACATTTTATTGTATTAGTGTAAACACTATACTTCAATACTTATTCTGAATCTGCGCAAAAAAATTAAAAACCTGCAGATAACCGACTTTCACACAGACGAAGTCGGGGTCGTAAGCTAGTAGTCTATATGTTACAGTACTCTAGGAGTTTGAAATTCTTGCGTTGCGTTCTATGTTAAGTCTACGAGTAACATTAATTACATCGTGTAACGTTAATTAGGCATCTTGTATTCATACGAGCAAGCAATTTGAATGACTAATTATTTGATGGATTAATACAATGTCTTTGTAGCTAATACTGAGTAAATGTTGATGAAAAAATACAATAACGCATTGCCAAACCTGAGAATCTACCATCACCAAACATACCAATGTAAACCAATTGGGAAGATGACAGCATTTACCAATAATTCCAAGACATAACTTCTCTAAAGAAACACTTTATTTTAGCCCTGGAAACTTGATTAATTTTCAATCAACTGTAAAATTTGATTTTGAATTGCTTTCAAATTAATAAATAGTTAGTCAATTGAGTCTACTCAAAAGTGACGTCACAGTTATTTTTTGCCGTACAATATCTATGGGACAATCGCGTTTTGACAGGTCATAAAAAGTACGTCAATTGGACTGTGGTGTCATCTACCCTATTACAGGTACTTTTAAATTGTCAAGGAGTCGGTCAGTTAGTCAGCAAGTTGAAGCTAGTTAGTTGCTCGTTCCAAAACGTAGGTAGGTCTCTATGTACAAGAACATCATTATATACTCATACTAACTACCAATGTGTCTTTTTCAATTCATATGTACTTTCTAAATTTATCAAAGACATCACTGAAATCGTTCCGTGCCTCGGAAAGTACTTTAAGCCGCTGGTCCCGTCTGTCATACACGGATCTTTGACAGTCGTTACGGGTCGTCAGAAGCCCGAAAATCTGACAACCAGTTTTACCAAGGGGTATCGTATTACCCAGTTGCTGGGTTGTGGAGGTCAGATAGGCAGTCGCTCCATGTAAAATACTGGTATTCAGCTGCATCTGGTTAGACTGGAAGCCGATCACAACATAATTGGGAAAAGGCTAGGCAGGTGACTCATACTAACTCTAAGTTACTGGTAATACCAGTCCTATGGAAAGTGTAGAAATTATTTTGAAGTACGTTCTTTGGTAGGCTTCTGTCTAGACATGAAGACGCCCACGAGGACATTATAGTGCCACAAACAAATATATAATCGGCTGTGTCATCCAGTCAGACCACCTGTGACTAAAGATTTCAATGCTATTTGAGTTCAATGCTATTAAAGTTTATGTTGATTTTAACTTTTCATACATGGAAAACTGGTCTCAGTTTTTTTTTATTCGTTTTTCATCTCGATCAATTCACCTACAAGTACGAAGTCGAACAAAAATAATAGTAATTATTACAATATTGAGTATTGGACATTGTATTGTCATCAGAACTAAAGGTGTATGCAAAATTTCAGCTCAATCGGATACCCACAAATGGTCGAAAAATGGTTTGACAATTTTGAAAGGAAAACTTATTTACCTACATACATACACACGAACAGTGCAAGCTAAATAAAAGCTTGTAATAATAACATAGATGAATCATTATTATAGCAGCATGCATAGTTAACATCTTTGTAATGTATATTTACACAATGTTTTTAGTTAACTATACAAGCAGTTTCCTACTGGCTAAAATTCCACTTTCGAACAAAAAGCAAATAAACCTAATCGACGGGAAACTTGTCCGGAACAGAGAAAACATTACAGCTACAGTTTCATAACTACCGTCCACCGCGGCCATTTTGTACTGCCATAAATTAACAATAGTTAACCTACTCTTTACAGAACAAATTAGCCAGTCTCGATAGTTGGTGGACTGCACTGATATTATGAAATTGAGGGAGATGGCAGAGAGAGGCGGGGCGGGTTCATGTATTTTTCAACTGACTTCAAAAAGGAGGAGGTTGTCAATTCGGCAGTATGTTTTTTCTTGACATCTTGTTGCTTGCGATGTCCAAGATAAATTCGGAAAGTACAGTTAACTAAAAATATAGGTATCGCCGTCCGATCAAGGACCATGCCCGGGTCGACGGCGCGTTCTGTTCGCGTGCGCCTCGAAAGCTGTCAGCACAGGGACGGGGCCCCAATAGGGGCCAAACGCCTGCCGGGGTTGCGGGACGTCTTAACAGGATACCGTAGCCCCGGAACGTAAAGGGCAAAAGTAAAAGTCAGTAAAAGTCTGACAGTCCCTTCCGCCCCACCCAGGACGGAAGGAGTCATTTGATGATTTAAACCACCTAAAAAAAAAAAGGGTCATCTGATATAGTTGAAGTTTTCTTAGAAACCGATGAATGTCTTTGATTGAAACTTAACTACTTTTTCAATAAAATTACATTTGAAAACATCCATCGATTTCTAAGAAAAGTTCAACGATATCTGACGATCCTGCATACCTATCTCTTTTGTTGATTGTACATTAAAATGTTTCCCTTTTCTTCTTTCATTTTTTTTAAATAATCTTATAGCTAACTAACTTCAATATTCTTTATTTAAAATATTCTATATTTATTTAATAAATATAATATTAGATTTTGGAAGTGGAAAGTGCCCTTCTTAAGGCATTGTTTGCCTAAAAAGAATAGCTTCAAACATTAGGTAAGTACTACACTAGTCAAAGTAAATAAATTATTCTGTAAATTGCATTCAATTAGAGTCTATTTTCGAATTCTGAACACGATTATCCATAGCTGTATATGCTGTAGCTCACTATCACTTTTATGCTTCGAAATTGGCACGCATGCTTTAATTCCTTTTCAAATATACAAGCCAATAAATAAACAAGGTAACCCACAAAAAAAAAGAGAAAACAAAAATTCACTTTTATAGAGACATCCCCTAAAAAATTCACCTGTTCAATAAAATGAAAAGACAAAAAAACCCTCAGAAAATCGCGGAACTATATTTCTTTTATCTTTTCAAATCGCTGAAGCACTCCGTCTCGCGTCGCTCATCAAACACAGACCGCTTTATTTCTCCGCACAACGCAAACTTTCACGAGAATTTCATGATTTATTCGTTTGACTTGTTCTTTTATTGAAAAAAGGACTTCCGACGTTTTTCCGGGTCTCTCTCCCCCTTTGAATATTTTGATGTAATAAAAATGATATATTTTTTAGGTTATTATTGATTATTCGTTTGCGGTTCGACAATGGGAATTTTATTAGCTGGTATCGCTCTATTAACAGTTCGACAGATAGATATAATTTAAATAAGAAGAATGCTCTGTGTTGTACACCAAATAGAGGAAAGAAGAGTGAAGAAAAGTAAAGATATTTATTGGTTTGAAAATAAAATTGCCTTGCACTGTGTCATACAGTGTTATTGCCCATTGCATTCCAGGTGGAAATTATTTTAGATTTACATTCGCAAACTAAATTGATTTTAGTTTTATTGACGTTCGGTAGTTTTATAGGGTCAAGACACATAAACGCGTTGCGATGCGGCAACCCCAAAATAGGCGTCGTAGTTTGCCGCAATACAATCGTCTTGCAACACATCGCGCTATTCGGCTTTGTGACGTCACACAAGTCCAGCAACGTAGGTACACGATCATAGAAAGACTGTGGAATGTGTGAATTTTTCAATTCATATGTACTTTCTAAATTTTATCTTGGACATCACTGGCATCGGTGAAGGAAAACATCGTGAGGAAACCTTGGACTTACTGTTCCACTCAAACCATGTCAGAGGCCCTTGAGGCGGTTTAGAACCTCTGACCCTAGGGTGCGTCGGGTCGAAAGACCTTACTGCCCACACGATGAAGAAAGATAGAAAGACGGTCATCTCACGCTACGTCAGTAAAACGCAACGTAGAACTAACCGGTGCGTTGCGGCTTCACTTCTATCAGAATCGTTCCTGAAGGTTGGCTAAAAAAATTTTTTTTCGGTCGTAATTCCGCAATACTAAAATCAACACTTAAAGGTTAATTTATACGAGTTCAGTCCAGCGACCATAAATCCGTTAATTCGTGATTTCTTGTCGCTAGGGTACACACCACAGCATGATGTATGTGGGTCCAAACCCTTTTATTATCATTAATTATTCTCCATACATCTGTTATCAGTACAAGAAACGAACCCTCAGGGGTTGAAAAAAAGAAATTGATATCATTGTACAAATTGGTCATTAGGATTAATCTGGACTTATTTGATGAAATATGGTGTCGGGTGTAAAGGTTCTGGGGATGAAATTAAACCTTATTACTTTGATAATAGGGTTTACGATCGAAACTTTGGTGGTGCGGTTATATTGATGTGTGGGTTACAAAGTTAGCTGAAGGTTATTCGTCATTAAAGTTCTTAACTTATGTATCGTCCCCCCCTAAATTCAACCCCTAAGGGGGTGAATATTGGGGTGTTCGATTGTGTAACAAATTCTTTCTCCTTGGTACGAAGGCAGACCTAAGAGGTAGATAATAAAGTTTGAGGTTATTTTTAACTACCTCTCAAAGGGGTTGAGTTTGTAGAGGAAGTACAAAACCTACGCGGACGAAGTCGCGGGCAAAGTGCTAGTATTTATTATAATAGAACTCAATTTACACGTACCAAATATAAATGTTAATAATATGAGGTTTTAATAATCATAAACATGAAAATACCAGGAAAGCAATTCTGGTAGTCTGTTTGGAACATATTAATATTCTCGTAATTAGTACTGCAGTACCTACCTATTACCTCTGGGTTCATTACCTGTGGCCGCATACTCGGACAGCGGATTTTATCAAATAGAAAAAGTAATAGAAATTAATTCGCCGATATCAGGATTTTGTATAATTGAACATATTTTTTTGTTGGTCTAGTGCAAACAAGCCTTGCAAGTCTTTTGATTTGGAAAATATTAAATAAGTAAATGAGAAATTATGTTTATTCTGTACTAGCCTCCCTGCAACTTTGTCCGCGTAAATGGAGGACCCTCGTTTCATCCCCTTAGGGGGTAAATTTTAGAAAATGCTTTCTTAGCGGACGTCTGCTGCGTTGAGACGATGAAACACGGATCCAACTCAGAGGTCAAAGTTTTTTTACAGTTTCTCCTAATGGTCAAATCACATGAGTACCATGTAGAAGAACCATGAACCATGCATGGTGGTCTTTTGATACATTACTACAAAACTAGGTGTGTGGTTGAATAGCATTGTTCAATAAAAGGGCTAACCGTGCAACTGGACTGGTATGTAACCTGTTTCACGCGCGCCTCAAAGAACTGTCAGCACAGGGACGGTGCCCAAACAGGGCCAAACGCCTGTCGTAAATACCAGGAGGATACCTGTCGTCTTAACAGGATACCGTGGCCCCTTAACGTAAAGAGCAAAAGAAGGAACAGGGTGGTTTTTTAGTCAGTAAAAGTCTGCCAGTCACTTCCGCCCCACCCAGGGCGGAAGGACTGAATTGATGATTTTTACCACCTCAAAAAAAAAAGCCTAGTACTATGGAAGGACTAATATGGCCCCTGCCTTACCAATGTTTATAGGGGCTGACTTGCACACTGAATAAATGGGCCCTCGAAAACGGTCGCTAGCACTTACTGACGTACCAACAAGGTATTTCACTGCTATCAGGACAATCCCTGAAGTACTATTGCGTAAGTATAATAATATCGTTATCGATAGACAGATGAATGGTTTGTTCCACTCAGTGGACTGAAACCCTCTAACTCTGTCTTACAAAGCTCTAGAGATAACATTGTGTACCTAATTTTAACGTTACGCCTAAAATTACAGAAATGGAGGACAATGCTTATCCATTGAGGTCAATTAGGAAATGAAACTAACTAGTGTTCTTGAGTAAAATTCTGTACTGAGACCTAATTCCTATAAAATTATTTAGTAGATAATCTATACATATAATAAAATCGTAGCGAAGTCAAAACTGTACATTTAATATTTTTATTTTTATTAATTTTAATATTTTTATTTATTTTTTATAGTAATTAAAGTTTCTGTTTCCTACTTAAAATTTTACTATAATTGTTAATTTTTTACAAGCTTTTACTTATCTTTATCTTTTGAACTGTATAAATTATTTTCTTCTTCTTCTTCTTCTTCTCCTTTTATAAAACGTTGCCCCACACTAGGAATTTCTCCTGTATTTTGATATTATTCGGAAGCTAGTTTTTAATTTTATTTTTTTTTAGCTTTACTAGGTCTATTATTTTTATGACATGTTTGTGTACCTATATCTTTAGTTGGAGATATACAGCATGTAACAAAAACCCTGTCCGATCCTTAAGGGTATTATTCGGCATCGTACTGCGTACACATATACGTAACCATTTAATGGATTTGAGATTATTACTTTTCCCCAGTGAAAAAAAAAAGAAGAAAAAAGAAGTAATTAAATTAAAATAAAAAATAAAAACTGATCAACGGCAACACTGATCGGACAGGGTTTTTGTTACATAGTGTATATAGAATAATATAAATAAAAAATAATTTTGTAAATCTCTCTTAGTAATTTTAGGTGAAGTGAAATCGAGGTGAGCTGTCACCCTTGGTGATAATACATATATACGCGGACTACTTCACACTCACCTTACATAAATTCCACCTCATCTAAAACCAACGGTGATTTTTACAGAATAGAACTGCCGATTGAAGAAACCGGGAAATTGATCTTTCTGGAATAAGGAATAAGGTTCAATCACAGTTACAATGAAACCGAAGAAACCTATTCAGATTCGCAAACAACTTTAGGCACGGAATCGTAAACGTAAACTGCTTTCAACTCCGAAAGTTGATAATTCTGTTATCACTCTAACTTTCTGCGTATTGTAAAGTGAGATTATTATATGGAATTATAATCTAAGCCTAGTTCCTTATACAGAGTTGGAGTAAGTCTTTACAATCCAAGTTGTGTGGTTGATTTATATTAATTATTAATGGTTCTTATTTGTTGAGTAATAGGGAGCATTTAATTATGCTCCAAGTTTGGAGTTGTTTGGAATTACTGGTGATAGGTACTTACCTAGGTGGCTTTATAAGTGGGGCGATTAAAAGTAAATGTTGGTGTTTATGAATGAGGTCTAAATCTACCGCGTTTGCAAAAAAAATTGACCTTACTTCTGCTTAAACAAGCCAAATCACAATAAACCTCAATATACTAAATGTGTTTTACTATTAAGTCATAACAGTTCAATACGTCCCAAACGTATGCACATAATAAATTTTAATTTAATATCCAAAATTAATTCAATGACTTCGAGAAATAATAGAAAGTTTACGTGTGTTGGCTCATTTTAGCAGAAATCACCTCAATTGTTATTTGAAATAACATTTAACAAATCAAGAGAAATATCATATTTATGTTCTCTCATTTTCCTAAGCTTAATTCTTATTATTTACCAACAAACATAGTTTTCTTTCACTAAAAGAAAACGTGGTCATCTTTTACCAATTTCGTAGTATTATATTCAAAATATACTCGTTTATTCATATAAACACGAAATCAGCTCCAACATCTACCAACCTTCTTTACAAAAACACAAAAACCAACACCAGCCATTAAAATAAATAAAAAACAAACCAAAACAAACAAAAGACAGACGCGATCTATTTTCAAATTATCACTGGCTTTTCTATCTGTCATGGCGGTTCGCTCGTGTCTCGCGTTCTGAACTAATTCTTGTTCATCACAAATGCAGCCGCGCTTATCTTTCCCTCTCCCACCCAACTTATAAATTTAATGTCCTAAAGGATTTACGAGAGAATTATAACTTTACAACTTTGACTCGTTAACCCTTACTATGATTGGTTGAGGGCGAAAATCTGTTTGATAAAAAGAAATAGGTAGTTTAATAGGCAAAAACGCTGTTTTTTAAAATTTGTTTTTTTTAAGGAAAAGAAGAATAGTGTTTTATTTTGTTACCACAAAGGCAAAGGTCCAGTGCCCCGTGGTTAAGGCGCCCGCCTCTCATGCATGAAGTCGTGGGGTCGATACCGGGCAAGTACCATTCATAATTATGTTCTTTCTAAGTTTATCTTGGACATCACTGACATCGGTGAAAGAAAAGATCGTGAGAGAATTTAGTAACTCGCCTTCAGCAAGTGTGGTGATCAATGCTCGTGCCTTCTCTGTATAAGAAGAGGCCTGTGGGTGTATAAATGCATACACCTCTGCCTAACCCTTCGGGGATTACAGGCGTGATGTTATGTATGCATGTTATTACTAAGTCCGAACACAAAAGGAAATACATACGAGTAAACATTTCAAATTCGCGAACAATTAGTAGTTCCCGTATCCGACAACGCTATGAAATATTGAGTTAGACTCTCCACTCTTCGTACGCGGACAACAAACTCTTATTTCGCATGACGTAAGGTTGAATTTACTGCAGTTTCGACTTCGATATCTTTGTAAGTTCGTCTCGCTGACAGTTGTTTTGTTGGAGTAACTTGAAAGTTTAGATGTTCATTTGTTTGTTTTGATACATCATCATTTCCCTTCATCACCAAGGCTGATGATAAATCTAAGAAATGTTTGTTTCAAAATAAAGGGGAACCGTTTAAATGTTTTGTAGCGGTTTTCGTCACCGTGCTTTGGTGATTTAGAAACGAAAGTTTGGGAAACTTTGGATGTGTTTTCAAGTTTTCATTTAGGCTGATTACAAATGACGGAACTTTATTGTTAAGGCAAAGAATAAACGGTAACGTATTTTTAGGATTCCGTAGCTTAAAAGATAATAAAGGAACCCTTATAGGATTGTTTTGTTGTCTGTCGGTTTTTAGAGGTCTGTTTAGAATGGATACTAAACGGGATACTACTACTACGACTCCGCTGTCTGTCTATGCGTCAGTTCACCCAATATTACACGGCTGTATCTTTAAACCATTATAGGTAGACACTTGAATTCTTCACAGATAATGTATTACTATGTCCGATATAACAAAAATAATAATAATTAAAAGTTCATCATCACGCCTGTAATCCCCGAAGGGTTGGGCAGAGGTGTACACATTTCGCCAGATATGTTTAAGTCGCATGTGATAGGGGCGAGCCTATTGCCATCAACCTGAATAAAATTAGGAGCATAGGTACAGTCAGCTACAAGAGTCGATTAACAATGTTACTTTTTTATATCATTTAAACAGACACTAAACACATAATGTACCGGCTTTCAGATTTTCAGGTAATAGCTAAGGGTCTATTATATCTTAATTTTGTATTCATTGCGTTTTACTGTTAATATTGTACTTAATAATTAGGATTTAAAAATCATAAATGTTAATCGACTTTTGTAGCTGACTGTACTACACCTACAAGAAATGTGTTTTATTTCACTAAACAATTAATGAAAAAATGTAATGTTTAATGTTATGGTACGAAGTCCGACTTGCACAAGTTCGGTTTTTTGATAAGCGACAAATAACATCAAAACTGGAAGTCCAGCATCATTACCTATACTAAATCCGCGGTAACAGGCTGCGCATCGATTTCTCTCTCAACGTAAAGTAACATAAATTAATATACAACAAACCTGTTTTACAGACCAATAGCTGATGAACAGAAAACTTTACACCTAATAATGCTACTCTAACACCTGGGTTAAATTACCGTTCTTTTACGATCTCTTACCCGAAAAGTAAAACATTTTTCGAAGCAGCTGGAAGACTATAAAATTAAATGTTATTTTCTTGTGTTTACAGCCCTCGCACAATATAAGAATAATAGGAAACAGGGTGTGAATACGGTCAGCAACAAAAGTTGATGAACAAGTTTTACATGTTTTTTTTTTTTTTTTTTGTGGTGGTAAAAATCAGCTCGACTTTGGCGGGGGCACTGCCGTGCCCCCCGATCAAATGAGTCCTTCCGTCCTGGGTGGGGCGGAAGGGACTGTCAGACTTTTACTGACTAAAAAACCACCCTGTTCCTTCTGTTGCCCTTTACGTTCCGGGGCCACGGTATCCTGTTAAGACGTCCCGCAACCCCGGCAGGCGTTTGGCCCCGTTGGGGGCCCCGTCCCTGTGCTGACAGCTCTTTGAGGCGCGCGCGAACAGAACGCGCCGTCGACCCGGGCATGGTCCTTGATCGGACGGCGAGCTACCCATTACTCGCCGTCCGCAAGTTAATAATGGGATGCACTGCTTTTCAGCATTTCAGTTGATGGATATTTTTTTTTATGTTTTTATATTTAATTACACCTTTCAATTTTATTTATTTTACAACGTAAATCTAATTCTATTGGTAAATATAGATGGAGAAAAGCTCAGAGGGGCTCAAACCTATGCTTTAGATATTGGTTGATAGAATTACCAAACAACGCGCGTTTAACAATAAATTGTTCATCGATCACATTAATTTTTCGTTCAAAAATCCAACGGTTAGAGGCATAAATTCCCTACCTATAACAGGATAGGATAAAACACAAATATACACAACTAGCACTCTCCCCGCGACTTCGTTCGCGTGATTTTTCTTACGGACCCCTGATTTTTTGATAATAAAATATAGCCTATAGCACTCAGTGATAACGTAGCTTCCAATTTGTGAAAGAATTTTGAAAATCGGTTCAGTAGATCCAGAGATTACCCCCTACATACAAACTTACAAACATACAAACTTCCAAACAAATGTTACCTCTTTATAATATTAGTAATAGATATATTAACACGAAACATAAAACAAAATAATCCCACCCTTATCCGTGCAAATATCTGAAATAAACTTAATGTAGACACATTAAAATGAATATAAAACGATTGCGATACTGCGTACTTACATAATTATATGCGAAAACGTCACATCAACAAGTTTCCATAAAGCCGTGGTTTATGTTGTATCAACAAAACAACATGATGAGTAAAGCGCGCTGTTCATGCCACGACTGAGCCACAGGAAATACTTATGTGTGAAGTTTTGCGTTTGAGTTGCCAAAGACGTTTGTTACATGCAGTTTGGAATATGTTTTGGGGTTTATATGAGTATGATTCTGTTTGAATCTTCTGTTGTGTTTGTTATTTGGCACTTTGTTGAAAATGATATGACATACGTGTGTTTGGCTCTTGGCAGACGGATTTTTAGAGTTATACGGACGTCAAAAAGTAGGAATTGCTTTGATGTGAGTTATTTTGTCTCGTCGTGGATGTCTTGTCTGTCATCATCGTCATCCTATCAGCCTATAGCCGTCCACTGCTGAACGTAGGCCTCCCCCAAAGAGCTCTAACTATTCCGGTCTTGATCAGCCCGCATACATTCACAGGTTCTTCCACGCCACGAGGGGTGGGACTAATGTGATCAGTCCTATACTAAATGTATGAAACCGATAGCTTTCGCACGCGTGGCGCACGTGGGGTAGGTTAAGCATGAAGGTAAACCAGTATACTACTTTAGTCTTTCGTATAAACGCAGCTTAAATACTATTAGCGCTCATTCACGCAATGCCTACTTTACCGGCTTAAGACGTCTAAGATTTGTCGCAAAGTCGCTCATGTGTGTCAATCTCTAAACGATAAAACTCAGCGTCAACTTAAAGCATGTTCGAGGACTTTATTAAGCTACTAACAACAGACGTAAAAAATTTACTGTACCTTAAATTTTGTAGTACCTTAGCTTAATTTGACGTACGCGCGATTTTAACATTTTATCATGTAGGTAGGTAACATTTACTGTACTTTGATGTACGGATTATTTTGTTGGATGTTTGAAATGTAAAATTAATGTTATTTTGTAGAATAATAACATTTCGTTAAAAGTTTATTTCTGACTGGTCTGTTCTGAAAAAAAATCCCTTGGTGAAATTAGGTGGAGTGAGCTTTTTTTTTTCAAATCAAATTTTATTGACTCCTTCCGCCCTGGGTGGGGCGGACTGTCAGACTTTTACTGACTAAAAAACCACCCTGTTCCTTCTGTTGCCCTTTACGTTCCGGGGCCACGGTATCCTGTTAAGACGTCCCGCAACCCCGGAGGTGAAGTGAGCTTGAGGTGAGATTCTAGAGACAGACAGCTTAAATGCTAGGGGATAGACGACTGGGTAGTCGATGCGTTTCCAAAGTCGAAAATGAAAATTAAGGCTATAAAAATCTATTACAAGGTAAGTTTATTGAAACAAAGGCGCTTAAATAATCTATACAAATAAAATTGAAGTGTTTTTGTAATGCCAAAATAACGGCTTTTTACTACATGATCCAAACACCAAAACCTCAGCTTTTTTAATTTTTGCCTGTCTGTCTGTGTGTTCGTTCCGGCTAACCTCCGGAACGGCTGGACCAATTTTGATGGGACTTTTACTGCCAGAAAGCTGATTTTATTTTAGAAAAATACTAGACATACTTTTTTTATTATCATATTTAAAAGTCCAGGTTTCTTCACGATGTTTTCCGTAATCGATGTTAGTGATGTCGAAAAAAAACTCAACAACTTATAATTAATTGATCAATCTATTTTAAAATAGGAACAGTCACAATAACTTTATCATGAGAGACCATAAATTAGCCTCAAAACTCCTACCAACATTTTACCACATAGATGGCGCTGTGTATTGAAATTATTCAGCAATGTTGGCTCAATTACATCACTTCCTGTTTGGGCCGGACGTGCATTACCTCACTAACTACCGTTGTATTATGTACGGGTACTTTATGAACCCCGCTACAAAGTTAATGCGGATGTTATTTTATGCTTTTAACCGCAGAACAAGGTTATGTGTTATTAATCAATTACCGTTGTAAAATAGGAATGGCTGCCTGCATTAATTTGTTTAATTTTATTTACAGCAGTGATATTGTGTAATTATATCTCTTGATGAAAGAATTTAGGGGAGGTCAGCTTAGGACGGTAAGTTATCCTCCCTAATGATATAATAAACACTATGTATATTTGAACATATTTTAACCTTTAAATTCTTAATTTGTAATACCTTTTAATTATTATGATTTAGTAGTTTTTTATAGAGGGTACATACATTGCTTTCACGTGCCATATCGTGTATGATTCTGTATACAAATATTGTAAACATTGATTTTAAAAGAGTACGTATGGAGTTTCTTGCCCATTCTTCTCCATACAAAACTATCTTTTGGAAGGGGCAACTAGATTCAATTCCTTTTTTCTTTTTATATATGACGTTCAAAAGTGCATTCTAATGGCCTCATTGAAATAAATGATTTGACTTTGACTTGGACTTTAATGCTAGGGACAATGCTCAGAGCGACCCTCGTGCTTCAGCCAAAGACAGTTGAAGGAATACTGTGCGGTTTTAGCTGGTACCATGCACCCGTAAGAACAATGGTTTATGTGTATATTGCGGGCTATCGTAAATAGAAACTTCACACCAATAATATAAAGTCGTTTTCCAGCAAAATTGTTTGCTTGATAATCTTTAGTTTGATGAGCAGGAGGTATGAGTATAATTAAGAATTAAAGGAACCTTAGTCAACCCTGCGTTTAACGGTCAAAACGAAAATGTGTCAAAATTGACAAATATCACTTCGTTGCCAGCGGTCAGTCAGTAGGAGCCTGATAAACCTTCCGCGTCTCCCATCTAAATATAAATAATAATATTGAGGTTGGGTTGGGTTGGTTTTGGCAGAATTAAGCTTAATTTTGAATAGTTACTTACTATAAAATTTTAATAATATCGTTAATAAAATTATATTTAACGTCTGGTCTGTATAATTAAAATGCTTATATAATTATACTCTTTATAGTGACTGCAGTAGAGTTTCTAGGATAGTAACTTATGCGTAGATATTCTTTACCCTACCAAGACCACTAACTGCTACAAAACTTTCATTGTTTATGTCCCATTAAAAGCATTCCCAATACCTATTAACCCCACGGTAATCTAGCCTTTACTGTTCACAATTTAAGGGTCATTATGGCTACCTGCACGGCTATAAATGCCATAATATGAGCTGAAACTAGTTCACTAAACAAGAGGGTTTTACACCTCATTACTTTGACTTAATCCAAAGGATATTAACACAAGGCGTTCATACGATACGTGACGATCACGACACGATTTGGATTAGTTTTTAATTAGAATGGAAAAAGTAAATTAATTGGTGTAGTGGTTGTTAGGGCTTTGGGATCCTGGAAGACTCGTAAGCGGGATCCCTGGCGTAAGGGTGGGAAGGGAACACCGGGTTGGTTTTTAGTCAGTAAGAGTCTTACAGATCCCTTAGAGCGGGGTACCTTCATGAGAATATTTCAACTTGAAACAAAACAAAAAAAAAGTGATGACTCTTATTATCGGTGTCTTGTGTTTGATGCACCGGACGATTTAGTCGGGCCTGCAGACGACGAGCATTGGGTCCCATAACTAGGTCCTTGTCGGCAGCGCGTTGTGTTCTACGTGCGCCTCAAAGAGATGTCACATAGAAGACGGGGCCCGCTGGGGCCAGTGCTTGCCAGGGTTGCGGGTTTTGTTCAAAAGAGTTACCTCGACCCTGAAACGTAAAGGGTATTCGAAGGAACACGGATGGAACAGCAAGAGTCTGACTCCCTTCCACTCCACTCGCCGTTTAAGTGCAATACGTTGGGGTTTTCCAATAGCCGCCTGAAGATTGGAATTGTGTTAATTTAATTACTCTGTTACATAGAAATAAAACTTGAGAGGTGTCAAGGGACACCCGGATGGAACGAAGTTATATGAGAGAGAGAGAGAGAGAGAGAGACAGACAGAGAAACACGCGCACGCCGCACGGCTTACAACTATAGCAAAAAGTGTCGTTACAACTTTTGGTCTTAATTTTTTCCGTCTAGCCCCCTTTCGCAACGCGCGATAAGGAACTTCGTTCCAATAGTGATTATTCCGTGTATTTCTCATTCGCTGAATTAAGGTAAAGTGAGTTAGTCAATTGCTATAGCATTGGTGGGATTATACCTTACCTCAAGCTAGCCTAAGCTTAGCTTAGATTAGTTTATCGAATTCTTTACAAACTCACTCAGAATATACCGGTTGAAAGGATTTATCTGCGGGAAATACAAGGTTTAATGATACACTTTTGTTTAATATATAAATAGACAATGAAACAGATATTTCCACCATATTTTCAGAGAACTCACATTCATAATAATAATATCAACACATAAAACATAAGTTAAACTTTTCACAGCCATAACTGTATGTCTCAATTTTAGAAACGAAACCATTATTTTCGTAGCATGATTTCTCTGTCTTACAATAATAATATTTTTGAAAGGATATTTTCTACTTTTTACACGACTGCCCCAAAAAAAAGGAGTGTTATGTGTTCAGGGTTAATGTATGTATGTATGTATGTATGTATGTATGTGAGTTTCTTTATTCCACCATAACTTTTAAACGCCTGAACCGATTTAAATGTATGGGGTATCGTTACAATCCTTGCATCGTTCCGAGTAACATAGGCTACTTTAAAATAAATAAAAACTGGTGTGGTCACATTAAAACGTAATTTAATACCAGCCTTGATTTATTTTTTTAATTAATCTGGTCGTGTCTATGTTTATCGTCTAGAATTTGACGAGTAGATTTAAAAAATATATAACACTATAAATGAAAAACGTCGTAAAAAGAAACTGACGAGTAAACAAAGTACAAACATGTGCAATTTTTGCAGTCGTGTTTTTTAACTTTTTAAATTATAGTAGTTTAATGTATTATTTTTATAATACTCGCAATGCGAAATGTGTGAACTCAAAAAAAAACCAAAGTCGAAAACCTATTAATTATAGTTAGCTATCAATATTTGAATCATTTATGTTTAGGTTTCTCTTATCATTTTTCATTTCGAATGACCATGTTTATACACCCGTTTGTCGTGATGTATAAAGATCATTTAACACCAAACTTTCAGAGTGTTAGAGGTATGTTAAACGCGTGAAACTGTTCTCGATTTTGTGGGCTGAACAAATAAATGTTGGAACATAGAGCTTCTCCGAATTAGCCCCGCAGAGGATGTCGGATGGATGTGCCTAATCGGTTGGATGATTTGATTCGCAGATTATTGGTGGATGGTGAATGTGCGCGTATTTCCGCAATCGTTTTCTTTGTTGCAATTTGTTTGTTTTTATTCGAATTTTATGAGGTTTGGAGGGAAAGACTTTTGTAGTACATAATGTATTGTTATTTCAGTTTATGATAAAGAAAAATAATCATAGTATCACGCTTTTAATTCCCGAAGAGTTAGACAGAGATGTACCTATTAGTATACAAACATTTCGCCAGTTATGTTTATGTCCCATGTAACAGGGGGCGAGCCTATTGCCATCAACCGGGCACAAATTCAGACTCCGTGGCTGCTACTTAGAAATTCCCGATGGAAAAACCCAATAACACTTTGCCCGACCTGGGAATCGAACCCTTTTAAGACCTCATGCTCAGTAATCTATCTTTGCCATCACTAGACCAACGAGGCAGCCAAAATAAACTATTCATTCTTACACACATCAAAAGTGTCTAGGGATCAACATCTCTAATCAATGTTAGGGATGTTGATCCCTAGACACTTTTGATGTGTATAATTTACTATTTAACAAAGCAAGTCTCACATTTCGCATTCAGTTCTGCAGAAAACCACATCGCAATTCTTTATTAAACTCCTCTGAAAACAAACAAAAGACATCACATTTGGCGCCACACCCATTAAGATGGCCTTTAATAATTAATTTCATTCAAATTACCCCCCCACACTCCACCATCTCCGACGTCTGAATAAATAAATATTTACTTTGTTAATTGAAAAATTATCTCACGCCGTATTCCAACAAAGTAAACACTGTGTACGATTCCGAATGACTTCTACAAGGAAACTAACACTGTGTCTTTCTGTGTCAGTGGTAGTCTCTTGTGTGTATTGTGAAAAAAAGTATGATTCATTTAAATGGAAATAAGGCACTTACTGCCCTTAAATGGTGACGAAGATGTAATTATAGTCCATTTGAGATAGAAGATGTGTTTTTAATTAATTTCATGGCTTTTTTATGAGGAAAGTATAGCTAACTAGCTTTTTCCTGCGTCCGCGTAAATATCGGTTATCGAGGACACAGACGAAGTCGTAATCAAAGTTGAATAAAAAGAATCCTATATCATTCTTTGGGGTTCATGTTGTGTATAAAAAACGTAGTGATACTGATCTAAGTAATGTGTTGCGAGGAATGTGTGTTGAGAAGGATGTGTTGCGAGGTTTGCGCATACTGTAGGTACCAGCAGTCAGTTGGCTTCGTCTAATTAAAAATACGACTTTACACCGCACCCCCGTCAACACATTTCACAGCTTCGCAACGCATCCTCGCAACACATTTTCACATTTCCACATTTCACATTTTCACAGCTCCGCAACACATCCTTGTAGGCACATTTTCATCGCACAGCTTTGGTGGAAACACTCACACATTTTCATATTTCCATTTCCACATTTCCATCACACATTTCCATCGCACATCTCTGGTGGAAACGCAGCCTTAAACGAGCTATGATTGATGAAATACGTATGTTTTATTGTTAGTCTTTACGTTCATACAACTATAGCTCGCTATAGAAAAAACGAAGAAGCAAAATAAAACCGTTTATTACAAAAAAAATATCTGACCTTTTTCAGCGTATCAGAAAACCTACATTTTGCACGAACAAGCATCGAATAAACTATGTCCCTTCATACCCAGATGGGAATAAAATTAATATAAATAAGGTTCTCCCTTTAAAATACCTACTGGCTCATAAGTTATTCCAGTCTTGGAGCCCAAAAGCCCAAGGCTATTCCTAGAAAAAAATATACACTTACAAATATTGTGTCGGTTCCAAAATCAATAACAACATTACATATTCAACAAACTATCTCCCACGAAAGGGGAGGATGGGTAAAAATGGGCATCAAACATTAATGACATCATTTGGAGTCCCGCAAAGATGCTGAGCAACGGCTGATAGCCGATAGAAACGCCAGTAAAGAGGGATATAATGTGAATATTATACAGTATACACTTTCCCCGCTCTATGTATAATGACCATTAAAAGAAAGTCGCAGAAGTTTTAGAGGATATTCCTGACAGATTCATACAAACGTAATCTAGTCATATTTTAGTCAATAAGTAATTAAACTTAACCACTCGAGGCTTGGCAGTCATACCGGTATGACAGAACAATAGATAATCAATTGTGTCTCATTACGTGGGACTTGAAGTATTAATAGAATTTTGTAGACAGGGTAAGGGGACATGCATGTTACTTAAATAAATAAATAAATATATCTCATGACTTGTGGTTCACTCAAAATCTCGGAGTTTTTGAGTTTCGTTTAATGTTGAAACTAAGTTACTTAATGGGAAACTTACTATCTTTAAATAAGCCTAGGTATTAATGTTCTTATCCTAGAAAAAAAACATCAATTTTAATTACTTATGAACTAAAATATGTCTAGGTTACTGATGCATAGAGTGCGCTGTCTATGCTTAATAAAAACATGATGAGTGGTAATTTACTCAACAATAATTATTAATGATTCCTTTTACTGTTTGCGATTGTTTAGACAAGAGAAATCCGCATCCGCATTAAGTCCGCCTTTGTAGTTTTTTGTTGCATAAAGTTTAAATAAATAAATAAAATAAAAACACAAAAAAAAAATACTTATTCTACTGTATCTTATTTGCCGCTTGTCCCTAACCTCTGCTCATGATAATGACGTTGTAGTTTTTTATTATAAAAATTAGAATAAGCAAGCGATTTTGCTTCTTTGAAACCACTGAAGACAAACATCAAAAATAAAAATTGTTTTAGTCACGAATCTATTTTCCATAATTAATATACAATTCGAGAGTGACTTGTATATTAGGTAAATTAACAAAAAAATATATGTTTTGTCTAATAATTTTTTATTACTTAGTTGGATGCCTAATTAAAAAAAAATTACAATATTATAGTTAAAACTAAAACTTTCAAAAATAATAACATACTTAAAGAAGGTGGCGGGCAGCGGATGGATGCGGGTTGCCCAAGACCGGGATGGTTGGCGCTCTTTGGGAGAGGCCTACGTTCAGCAGTGGACGGCTATAGGCTGATATGATGATGACATACATAAACTCACGCCTTTTTCCCATGGGGGTAGGCAGAAACCACAGAACGCCATCTGCTAGGACCATTACATACTCCTTTCGCCTCATCTCTTAAAAAATAATATAAACAAATAATACAAACATTACAGAGCTCACACCCTCATAATTTTCAGTAAGTAAATAAAACGTTCTCTAAGATTTTTCCTATTTCTTCAGAGATAGTATCAAGTTAAGTCACTCTTTGCATTTTAATGGTCCCGCTGTCCCACAACCTGATATATTGTAATGCGATGCAATCTTTTTAGGCTGTGTGCTTCTTGTTACTTTTAAGAGCTCATTTTCTAAGGAGGCTGTTACTTTTTTGCGAGTATACATCTACACTATTATCTTCTGGATGTAAATCCATTTATAATAAGAATTATAAATCAATCTTTCTATACAACATTATTTTTTGTTTATGCGAAACCCGATACACCTGTCGAATATTTTTGTGTAAAGAATCTATGTACAAAATTTTAAAACCGTATCATAAAAAATCACAAAGTTATAAACTTGTATATTACCTGGTTGTCCGTTCAAAAACATGCTCATTTCGCGGTACACCCGCGTAAACCGCGTCTCCTGTGTTATACACTCGTGATAATAGTTTGGCTATAGGTACCTAACCGTACGGTGATTGTATTGTAATTAACTGGTAATCAAATTTAATTAAAATATTCAATTGAAAAAAAAAAATAACATGGTGTAAAAATTTTTGGAATCGAATCAGTTACTGATTCTGAACAAACTATATTCAGGTTTCGCATATACTAAAAATAATGTTGTATATCTAACTATAATTATTAATAAAAATGAATGGTTAAATGTGTTGCTAAGCGCAGCTAAACCGATTTGGCCGATTGTCTCGACAAGGTTTGGTAAAATATTTTTTTTGGAAAATCCACAGGAAAAGTCGGAAATTTGCACCCGTGCCAAACCGAGGTGGTTCCCTATTCATATTAATTTATTTGTTCAAAAGAGCTGATCTCTGGAACTGCCAGTGGGATTGGAAAAATCTTTTTGTATATGATAGCCATATGATACTACTTAAGCACTCAGCACTTTAGCTCTCATATCTTATTACCATTATAAATGTGAGGTGCACTCCTTCTTCTCTTACTTTCATAGTCTGATAGGACTACAATCCGATACGATCGGGGAGATATCAGGCGCAGGACCAACGGCTTTCCGTGCTTTTCAAGCCAATGCAAAAACCCAATAACACTTTACACGACCTGGAAGTCGAACCCCACGCTCAGCAGTCGCGCTTGTAACAACGAGACAGGCTATACCAATAACCTGAAACATCAAAGTGAATACCGGAATGTTCGTATATCCCGAACATTGCCGATGGCGCCCGAGAAATGAAATAAGACATTGCAACATAAGAATTCAAATTCCGAACTCTGTACCGGTACTCAAGTAACATTTTTATTAAAATATGCTCAGAATTATATCTCGAAATGAATAAATTTTCCTCACCCCCCTTGTCTTTATGGCTCGCCTGGGGTTTTAATAAAAAAAAAACGTCTACGTTGAGTGTAAATTGTGTTGGGGAAATGGTTTTCCGTTGTTTTCCCTTTTTGCATATATTGTTCACCTGATTTTATGAAGTGAAGTTTTTTGTACGGCAAAGATTTGGAATAAGAAGTAGGAATTCTGTGTGTGTAGCTATTTTTTTTATTTGGAGAAAATCTAGGTTTCTGGTTTATGAAAACAACTATAGATAAATCTATCAGTGTTGCTTTTGTGTCTTGATTTATTTAATTATTTTGTCAATTAATGACGAACCCGTTTTATTTTCTTTTTGTGACTTAAAATAACTGATGTCAAATAACATTAGTCATTTTAACTTTGCCTCTAACTGTGTCAACGTTGTTTTCAAGTTTGCCTGCACATCTTTCGGTTCATTCATGTATAACAACGACAAATTTGCCAACCCTGAAAAGTAAAAGAAAAAAAATTTGCTGTTGCCGTACATATTGTCCCTAACAAAATGCGCAGTGGCTTAAAAATCAGCCAGTATATACCGTACAAACAAAAGTACAGATTTGCTTTTTCTGTGTGGAATAAGAATGACAAGTGTAGATAGTGATTATTTAATATTCATGCTGAAAAACAGCCAGTCTACAAAACGAAGGTCACTGTTGGCAAGGACAAAGGAACCTATAAATCTTTTGTTTTATGCTACTGAATTAGGATCGCCATTCTCTCACAATCTTTCCATTAAAGTGGTTTAGGCAAAGTTGTCACTGTTTTTGTCAAGTGTATTTTTTTTTAGAAAAATTAATAGTCTACTATTTCTTTTGCAATTGATGTAGCTACTTTGTTATCCTTACTAATATTGTACATGTGAAGATAACTCTGTCTGTCTGTTTGTGACGCTTTCACGACTAAACGACTAAACTGATTTTGATGAAATTTGGTACGGGGTAAGTTTGAACCTCAAGAAAGGACAAGCTACTTTTTATTCAGCAACTTCGTCTGCGGCCGTGATAATCGATATATGCGGTTAAAGTCTCTTTATTTACTCAAAAGAAATTTACAACAAATGTACTCTTAATGAGTAATATTTTAACTATGTCATAACAAATTAGTGTGCAGGGACGCGACATATACAACAGTGAAAGAAGACAATAATTAGGTACTTACTTACTAAATGTACTTAACAAGACATTGAAGGTAGCCGTAAAAAATTACACAGACGAAGTTGCGGTTAAAACTACTAAATAAATAAAAGCGTAGTGTAAAAAACTACAAACTAAAAGAGATACGTTTCACCGTTGAGCACCCAGCTTTACAGTGACCCACCGTTTCATTTGTGATTAACTACAGATAATGGAGGTTCAGTGCACGTCGTAATTTTCTTTGCAACACAAAGCGGGCGCTAACAAATTGTCGGCCATCATTGCCTGTCCGGAGTTAATATGAGCTGTGTCGGCGCACTTCAACGTGATGTGGGGTCACGAGATATGAGGTTTTACTTTTATACGTAGTAGTATTTTATTGTACGCTAGGCTTAATGGCACATGATCATAGTATGAATTTTTTTTATGTTTTCGCTATAGGCAAAGTTGTAATTCTTTTGTGAAAATTGTAAGTATCTTTAATGGTACTTTTTTGTAGTGATTACAGAATAAATATTATTTTAGGATACTTAGGAGGAAATTGAAGGTTTGAATACGTTAAGACAAAAAATTGGAAAGTTACAATTACAAAATTGAATTGCTAAGATAACTTTCATAATAAATTATCTAAAACAAAATCACAACAACTAATAAAAAATGAATCTTATTATGTACACACATACGTAAACTCACGCCTTTTTACCATGGGGGTAGGCAGAAACCATAGAACGCCACCTGCTACGATCCTTACATACTCCTTTAGCCTCATCTACGTTCATACATCTCGTCATACAAGCACGCCGGTTACGAGTACTCCGCACCTCCATCCATCCATCTTATTATGTGTTATAATGTTATACGATTTTGGACCGTGGATGTTCTACCTTTTTTTAAATATAGTATTTATTTATTTAATATCAACAACACATAACTTAATATAACATCTGCCAAACTGCAAAGCAATTTGTCGGTATCTATTTTTTTCTTCTTCTAATAATGTATTGAGATTTTCAACCTTATTTGAAATTATGCAGGAAGTTCCCGCAGAATTCCGAGCCCCACACTCAACCTACGTGGAAAACGCCTTCAGCGTTTCGCGGTGTCTTGATTGTTTTACAGTTTTATTCGCTATCGGCGCCTTCACAACGTTCTTTCAGGAATTGCTTCATGCATTCGCTTTACACGCCAATATTCATCGGTTTTAATAACCTTATGGGGGATATGATTAACTTTTCAAGTTATAGTATTGTGGTTTAATGTTTTGAGTTAATAGTAATATCTAGTACAGTACCTGGCGATAAATATTGCACATCGACCTTTGGAAAGAGACAATCGGCTAATTTCGGCTTCGTAGAGCGTTATCTCTGTCGCACGAAATAAAAACAGTCCGGTAAGTATCTATTAGGAGCTGTTAAAACAATTATGCTTTGCTTCTTTTGATAATTCTTTTTATTCTTTGTATAAAATACGAAATACGATAAAGGTCGATGTGCAATATTTATCGCCGGGTACTGTAATAGGTTTAAGTATTAGTATGCAAAGTATCTTCTAAAAAAACAGAATCATCAAAATCAATTCATAATTGGCGGAATAATCGCGAAACAAACATACAGTCGCATTGAGAACCTACTCCTTTTTGAAATTATTAATTAAAAAATCAATCGAATTTACATTATGTTTACTCAGTATGAAAGCTCACTGATCTGTACAACAAAAAAGTGCAGTAAATAAATAAACAAATAAATAAACTAAGCCAAAAAAAAGCGTTTTAAGCTCTTAAACCAATTCACCATCACCTCTACCGATCACCACACAAAATCTAGCCAAATAAGGTAACGTAAACCAAATCCCGGCTACCGTCCAGTTGATATTTTAGTACTAAATTAAGTTCTGGTTTCCAAACACGGCGAATTTAAACTAAATAGTTTAAAATTTTGTTTTGTATTGGATGCAGGGTTTGTTTCCGCTGGTTTTAATTTATGGAACAGAATGTATCCGTAAGTAGGGTAGAACCGTTCTGTATACCTACTATACATGCTGATTTTTAATTTACTGTTATTTTTTTATTTAAATACTTACACACAATTATTACACCCTTTTTTTTTTTTAGGTGGTAAAAATCATCAAATGACATGATTGTGAATTGACAATGAATGATTCATATTCATAATTATGGTCACGGCACGGACGCTACGCCTTGTGAAAGCTCTCCTTGTAGCTCATACATTACTACTTTACACGGCACGGCGACCGACCCGTGACCGTATACATGTGAATAGGGCCTAACAGTACAATCAAAATAGTCATGTTGATATCATTAGTTGGTTATTATTAAAAAAAAAATGTTTCATTGCTTGGAGGTTTACAATCATGTACTGAATCCCTGGTCTTTTTGAACGGAACCACCCGTTGCGCATGCGACCACAGATCAACGAATCCTAATCATTCTAGATCTGAAAGCAGTCAACCGATCCCTAGGGAGCCAATATAACGAAGGGCTGATTTTTCAATCGTCAGATAATTTTTATCTGACGATTGAAAAATCTGACAGTAATAAATATACGTTGTATATACAGTTTGACAGCTTTTCTATAAAAAATATGTTAAACAGCCATATTTATTCTTCTGATAAAAGTTATCTAACGATTGAAAAATCGGCCCTAAGAAAACATATTTATTGTTAAAATTTCCTTCCCAATCAGCGTTAACACAACCCAATCAAGCCTTTCTTCCGCAAAATCAAACTAAACAACAACAACCGATTAAGCTTCAAATACACGAATACCCTTTATTACAAAATATTAGGGTACATTATTAAAAGCACAAATTCCGTAGGTTTATTATTTTGCAAATCAAAGAGATTATGCAAATACTACGCTGCGTTCGTTCGTAACACGGACATAAAGAAGAATAATTCGGGTGCCATAAGCGTCGAAGATGGCGTGTCATGCATCGGCTCGATTAGTGTGTCCCACTCTCAGGTTTTACAGTTATTAAAGAACTTGGACCTCTCTAAATCTGGCGGTCCAGATCTTATACCACCAGTATTTATTGTAAATTGTGCTGACAGCCTGGTTACGCCACTATACATTCTATTTAGGCGGTCACTTTCGGAAGGCATAGTTCCGGAGATTTGGAAATCAGCATTCGTTACCCCAGTTTTCAAAAAAGGTAATAAGTCGGATGTATCTAATTATCGACCAATTTCTAAGATATGTCTGTTCTCCAAAATTCTTAAACGCATTGTTTTTACAGACGTATACGCTGCTATGCAATGCAACTTTGGTGATGAACAACATGGCTTTCTCAGGAAGCGTTCCACTACATCCAATTTAATCCTATCCCATGAATTTATATCGGAAGGTATGGAACAACGTGCACAAGTTGACGTTATTTATACTGATTACAGTAAATGCTTCGATCGTATTGATCATAGACTACTTTTGGAGAAGCTTCTAAAAGCCGGAATACATGGAGACTTGTATCGTTGGTTCTCCTCTTATATTGATAATAGAACTCAGGCTGTGGTGCTTCAGGGGTACACATCTAGGTGGAATTTTGTCCCCTCTGGAGTTCCTCAAGGATCAATTTTAGGATCCCTATTATTTACGCTTTTTATTGCTGACGTGAAACACTGTTTTAAAACTTCTTTTATTTTACTTTATGCTGATGATATGAAGGTTCATAAAACTATCCGAAACATATCTGATACACACCAGTTGCAAGCTGATTTGAATAGATTTGAAGAATATTGTAGACGTAACAGACTTGAATTGAATATTTCAAAATGTTTTCACATGACCTTTACACGCCAGAAGTCAATAATTGATTCCACATATAAACTTCGTGATATAAATATAGGAAAAGTCAATAGTATTAGGGATCTTGGTGTTATACAAGACAGCAAGCTACTTTTCGATCAACATATTGACAGCATAGTAAATAAAGCGTCCAGGGCACTTGGTTTCGTAATGAGAACCTCAGCATGTTTCCGATCACTAAAGCCAATAAAAGTATTGTATTGTTCGTTCGTACGCAGCCACCTTGAGTATGCATCACAAGTGTGGAACCCTCAATATGAAATCTACAAGTCTCGTATTGAGGGTATTCAAAGAAAATTTCTTAGATACCTTGATTATAGGGCAAAACAAGTATCTATTGATTATGCTCACCGATGCAGACGGTACCATTTTCTACCACTTGACCGTAGGCGCCTTATTAATGATATATGTTACATGTTTAATATTGCAAATGGTTCAATTGACTGTCCTGAACTTGTTTCAAAATTATCGATACGAACAAATCAGTTGGGGCTGCGACAACGACCACTTTTACATGTACCTCATGCAAAGACCAATTATAGGCGTAATTCTTACTTTCTGAGAGCCAGTCGCAGTTTTAACGAGATTTCATGTGAAGATGGCATTGACCTTTTCTGCACTAATACGAGCACAGTAAGGAAACTTTTAGCACAGCCATTTTTTGTTCAAGAATAAACTTATTAGACCAATACTGCGATTACCTTAAACTGTGAGTAATTCATAATAATAACTTTGTATTTATCTGTGGAGGCTTGTAATTAGCAATTTAGTTTTGTATATTTTTGTTATATTGTTATTAGTCTGTAAGCTTTCCCAAAATAAAATAAATAAATAAATAAATAAATAATAGATGGTGCACACTGAGCGTGGTTGCGTGTCTGTATTGTGCGGAGTAATTACCAAATTGCGCCGCAGTTGGGACTCGAAATCGATTGTTTTAGTACAATTGAAGTGTCGTTCGCACAGAAGCGGTGGCGGTCACTTGTCAGTTTGACATAGGTAATTGTATTGATCAGGCATAGTTATGTCAGTCTAGTTCATGGTGTAGACATCAGAATTAAACCAAAGTTCTAAATTATCAAGTTCTAATTAACTGCCTCGTTGGTCTAGTGGAGGCAAAGCGCGACTGCTGAACATAAGGTCTTGGGTTCGATTTCCAGGTCGAGCGAAGTGTTATTGGGTTTTTCCGTCAGGAATTTCTCAGTAGCAGCCTTGGAGTCTAGATTTGTGCTCAGTTAATGGCAATAGGCTCGCCCCCTATGAAACTTAAAATGGTATAAAATGGATAATTTATATATTATACACATATTTATTAATATTTTAAAAATTATAGCAATATTTTTCTTTAGTTGCATGAAATAGTACAACAAGAAACATTTATCCATCCGTCCTTATAAGCTTTTAATCACGTTGTTAGGTCTACTCTGTAAAAATCTCTTTAGGTAAAAAGTGAAGCATACGTTTGGTGATGGCATAATCTGTCATCGAGGCATGATTGACAGTTCAACTCAATCTCACTTCACCTAAATTCAAACTACTACAAAAAAATTACAACTACTTCACTACAAAAAAAGTCATTGTGGTTTGGTATACATATAGTGCATTGGGGTAATTACGAAACCGGGTAAATTCCGATTTTATTAATTTGCACCATTTACGTACCACATCTTATTTTGACAATGTTTTAAAGATGAAACACGTATAATTATTTATTAGCAATGCACGGCAATGTTTAAATCTGTGGCAGCGTTTGATTGAAATTAATAGAAATCGGAATTTACCCGGTTTCGTAATTACCCCAATGCACCTTACCATACTTGATACATCCATCCATCTCTATATCCACGTACCGACCCGTTGGTACCAACCCCCGGAATTGAAGAAATTAATTTAGTAAGCAAACAATAATAAATCGTTGTGGCGCCGGCGTCGGTTTTTGCAATATCGTAATGAGGTAAATAAACGTTCGCGTTTTAAGGAGCTATCGTTTATTGGTATTTTGTTGCTTGTTAGACACAGTGTTATATTAATATTCTTTGGTAAATGTTGACTTTGCTTTTGTGGTATAACGATACAACTTTGCCGCGTTTGGGGGGAAGTAAGGGTTATTTGCATTTTACATGCAAAGTTGTATCTATTAATTTTTCGTTCACAAAATGTATCTCAGCATACCTCCGCTGTCAATCTCTCGTCGCCATTCGTCCCCTCTCTCTCCCACATATACTTCCCTTTCCATCATCCGTCGCGTTAAGAACGTCGGTGAAGAAAAACATCGTGAGGAAACCTGGACTTATACCAGCCTATTACTGTCCCACTCAAACCATGTCAGAGGCCCTTGAGGCAGTTTAGAAACTCTGACACTTGGATGTGTGGGGACGTAAGACCTTATTGCCCACACGATAGAGAAAGACGTACCTACTCTATCTACCTTTATCAACCGAGCACAAATCCAGACTCCGAGGCTGCTACTGAGAAATCCCTGATGGAAAAACCTGATAACACTTTGGCAATACGCTCGCTTCCTACTACGTGGGATTTAAACATAACTGGTAAAATGTGGATATACTAGATATACCTCTGCCGAACCCTTTAGGGATTACAGGCGTGATGTTATGTTACGTCATGTTATGTTAATCTACATACATTTTTTAAAATATCTATTGTATCATGAAAGGTAAACAAGGTTCACTTGTTAAATTATAAGAAATGTGAACTCAACCTTATTTTAATGGTAGATATGATTCAAAATAGTCAATCGTTACGAGTAAAAAACATTAAACGTGCTCCTTACACATTCTAATACACGTGCCGAGATAAACGTCAACAGACACGTGTCTTTTATTAGAAAAATAAGTGTTCAAAAACATCATTCATTGTTATGTAAATGTCACGAGCGAGGAGGAATAAAGTTGGACTGGAAAGTCCTGAAAAAGTAAAAACCTAGTTTATAAAAGCGGCCAAGTGCGAGTCGGACTCGCCCATGAAGGGTTCCCTAGCAGAATTATTGCGTTTTACGATTTATGACGTATGTATTAAAAAAAACTACTTACATAATAGATCTCGTTCAAACCAATTTTCGGTGATTGTAATGTACATCATATTTTTTTTTAAATTTATCATTCTCTTATTTTAGAAGTTACGGGGGGGGGGGACATTTTACCACTTTGGAAGTGTCTCTCGCGCTAACTAATCAGTTTAGAAAAAAATAATATTAGAAACCTTAATATAATTTTTGAAGACCTATCCATAGATACCCCACAAATTGGTTGCATGTTTGATGACAGACGGACAGATATGATGAATCCATAAGGTTCCGTTTTTTGCCATTTGGCTACGGAACCCTAAAAACCGGCCTTGTTCCAATTGGTCACGACAAGCATTCCGTATTACCGTATAATATTAAAATTGAGCAAAAAACGATGACAAAATCATATGTTCATAATATAACATCACGCCTCTAATCCCCGAAAGGTAAGGCAGAGGTGAACCTAATAGTCCACTCACATTTCGCCTGTTAAGTTAAAGTCCCTTGTAATAGGGGGCGAGCCTATTGCCTTCAACCCGGTACAAATGCAGACTCCAAGGCTGCCACTGAGAAACTTCTGATGGAAAAACCCAATAATACTTTGCCCGATCTGGGAATACCTAAGACTTCATGCTCAGCAGTCGCGCTTTGCGATTTTGCGACCACAAGACCAATGAGGCAGTAAAAAATCAATTGTCAAAAATCAATCCTATTGGTTTAAGAGATGCAATTCTGTGACAGAGGGACAAACAGACGGAAGGACGGATGGGCGAGAGCTATATTAGGACTTGTTTGGACCCTTTAGGTAAGGAATTCTAAAAAGTAGTACCTAAGTAAGTACAACTTTTAGGACTTTTTTATCTAACTTATCTAGAAATATTCGTACGACGTTTTTCACATTATCATACGTACAAGTACAGCTTCTAGGTACAGTCACGTCTAAAAACGTCTACAAGTACCGAATACATTCGATGTTTAAAGTGGTTTGTTTTTCTTTTGTGAATATTTTTTTCTTTTTGTATTATTTTATAGTCAAAATCGACAAAGATTTCTTTTATTTGACTCTTCTATTTCTGCATATCATCATTTAAAGCCAATACGCGCCACGAACTGCCTCGTTGGTCTAGTGGTCGCAAAGCGCGACTGCTGAGCATGAGGTCTTGGGTTCGATTCCCAGGTCGGGCAAAGTGTTATTGGGTTTTTCCATTAGGAATTTCTCAGTAGCAGCCCCGGAGTCTGGATTTGTGCCCGGTTGATGGCAATAGGCTCGCCTCCTATTACATGGGACTTAAACATAACTGGCGAAATGTGGGTGTACTAATGGGTACACCTCTGCCTAACCCTTCGGGAATTACAGGCGTGATGTTATGTTACGCGCCACGAAAGATAAGACTTGACACGCTACACAAACTTTATAATTTCGTAATAAATATTATAATAACATATTTTTAAGAAATTTTATTTTAATATCTTCGAACAATCCCTAAATAGATACACAAATTATGGATAGGTAACTATTTCGTACATCCATATCTGCGCAAGCTCCCCATTACTGACGCTTGTCAAGTCTCATCTTTCGTGGCGCGTACAATAGTAGGTACCACGTATTTTTGAAGTAGGTACAGGAAAAGTAAAACCTTTAAAATTGAACTTGTTCTATAGACGCGACTACACGTACTAGTGCTTACATCTCTGTACCTTCTCTGAGCACATACTTTGTCTTCACCAGGTCAGTAGTTCCCGAGTACAGTCCGCACAAGTGTTAGCTATCCACGCTAGAAGTTAACATCTTTACATTAAGGTATCAATTCTTATTTTTTGAAGTGAAAACTTCTTTAGCGGCGTTGAGCACTTTTTCTGTAATGGGTATAAAATCTTAAACTCGCGTCAGGACACGTGCGCGTCAGGACACGTGACCTGATCGAAAAAGCGTAGGACAGCGCAGGGCGCTTGCGCGAATGATAATTGTAATAGTTTTAAAGTTAAATTTTTAATGTAATATAAATTGTCATGTTTATGTACGATAGCGCAATAAATGAATATTGTATTCTACCACATAAATGATAGTACTTTTATACTGATAAAGCAATTGGTGCAAAATTATTCCCTAACCATTCCAAAATATCAAACATGCTCAACGTTAATAATCAAGTTTTTACTTCTGCCGGCACTCCCGGAGTGCAACCCGTTTTTTTTTTCTTGTAATGACGTTCAAAAGTGCCTTAAAATGGCCTAATTGAAATAAATGATTTGACTTTGACTTTGACTTTGTATTATTTATCAATATCTTGGGTCCCGAGCCACTAAGTAAGAGTAAGATTTCTTTAGATTTATTTGGTTCTCACAAGCGAGCGTACACATATTTTGACAGAGAGAGAACACCGCCTCTAGTGGCAGAAAAACGTAACTTACATTACTATTTGTTTTTAATATAATAATAATAATAATAATCATTTATTTATAAAAAGGGGCACATTTACAGTAAAATATATTGACAATTAAAAATAGAGCACAGTTGCTAATTTGCCTGAACTAGGTTGAACCTGTGTTTCAGGCTACAACATGCATACATACCTATTTACAGTAAATAAATTAACATTAAGTCAAAAAAGTAAGTACTAAAATAATAACTAACACGAAATAAAAATACAGAAGACAGCGTGGTAACAGTTAATATGCAGACAGCCAGTCAGATATTAAAGATTACATGGTTGTTTTTGTTCCTTATCTGTTATAAAATTTATTATTCAATAATGAAAAGTGCATCCTGCAGTGCTATTGAATAAAAATATCCCTCTGTGAATTTAGGTGTTCTCAGTCAAAGTCAAAATATTTGTTTCAATTTGACCAGTTACAGGCACTTTTGAATTTTCAAGGTGTTCGGTCAGTAAGTAGAAGCTAGTTGCTCATTCCAAACGTAGGCAGGCCTTTGTAAAGAAGAACGGATAGTAGATATTGTTGTCATGTACTTTTTAATCTAAAATAAGTCGAGCGAAAGACTTAATTATTCATCACATACACAAAAGAACTTTTGAAATAGTTCCGTTTAAGTCATCTGCCTGCAAACTTATTTGTTTTGTTGTCTGTACTGTACATACTTCTATCAGATGCTATGTTGATTCGTTACGGAAAATCCTCACATAGTTTCTACGTTCTCCTAAACAACAATGATGTAACTAAAATGTATTCCGTATTGTATTGTTGATAATGAAGATTTTATAGCGCAAGATACAATTGTTTTAAAATAAAGAGACCATACAAAGTGTTTAAAAGACTGAAAAAATAAATCATACTGTCAACGCAGTAAATAATTTGCCATACAAGTTAGGGCTTTAGATCACGTGCGTTGTTTTTTTTTATAATGACAAGATAAAAAAGGTGACGGGTCACGGGCGGCGCGGCGCGCTCTTAGGCCACGGTTGGATTTCACGACCGGGCTGTTGCGTTGTCGAAAGATGCTGTTATAACTATTAAAATTGTTTTTTATTTTTTTTTAAGTAGGTGGATGATTTTTACTTCTTATTTATTCCTTCGTGACCGTTGCGCGTCGGTTATCGTAGAAAGACTAACATACAGATTTAAAAGTAGCCTATGTAGTATCCTTACATAAAGTCTAATAATTGTAAATAGGCTTAAGTCTTGAACCAATAAATATTATAACCAAAATGTTATTACCTAATTAAAAAAATATATATTAGTATGTGAGAATTCTTGTTCGAATCCAAAGGTACCTTTTGTCCAATTACGTTACGATTATTTCAGTGTTCTGTTGTTATATAGGTAACAAATCACACAGACAGACTTACTTTCGCTATTAATAAAATTAGGCTGCGAACACACAACGCTTAGAGCGACTTTTCACGACAGTTTACCTTGTCATTCGCAATTGGTGGAGTATGTTTCTTTTCACCAGCTACTAGGCCACCCATACGGCAGGAGTGCGTATAAACTACCAGCATGAAAGGCTTAAGTGAGCTACACTGGTGCTTCATTAAAATGTCGCGGCACGGCGCGTCGCTCGTGTGGAGAGCCCCTACTGTCCTGCAGGACTTGCGGCCTTTTGAGTGCGACCATAGACTTATATAACAGTTTAGACTGGTCTAACCTAAACATTGGTTGTGTGTCTCTCTGCTTTTGTCACACAGGACTTGTAAACGGCAAAGTGTACACCCACACTTCTGCTTACCACTTCGAGGAAAATTGACTTGATATTCATTATAACTGTTTAGTTCAGTCAGTATTTTTGTTTCAGAAACTGAATAGGCTTTGTCAGGACTTAATGAAGAAAACAAAATAATATAATAATAGGTATAATTTGTTGTTGGATTTTCAACTCTCTGCGTTAAGCCGAGCGTTGAAAATCAAACAACAGAAATTACAACGTAATATTAAAATAATACTGCTTTAAGAGATGGGGTAGGCCCCTTGGCGCCTTCCCCAGTGTTGTCTGTAGTGTTGTGTGTGTGGGGTCGTAAGACCTTACTGCCCACACGATGAAGAAGAAGAAGACATTAAAAAGTGAGTTAAAGGTAAGGTGTCAATCCCATCAAGTTAGATAACAAATTATTCCCAAATCGATAAAAAAATCTCATTAACTCGAAAATCTCATTTTTTTACATTTGGTTGAAAAAGAGATTTTTGACCAAATGTCCTTTACGTTATTTCATAGGTATTTCCAGTATCGAAATAGCTCATTTCACCTAAGTTTACCGCAGGCGATAGACTGGTAGTTCTATACATTCTAAGCGCTATAGGCCACAGAGTTGCATCATTAAAATGTCGCTACGTACACTCCAACGAGTGGCTGAACAGTAAAGCACTCAAAGCTACGGCGAATTTATTATTTTTGTTTCGCCATACTTATGTTTCTCATTTACTTTTTCTCGGAAAAGAATCGCTTCGATGCCACGTGACGTTTTTAGCTGTATTTGAGTGACTTTATGAAATTGCGTGGGTTTTGCTCGAGGGTATAATTTGGATTGGAGTTTCTATAAATAACTTGTATAATAAGATGCTTATACAGAGTGTCTGTTAATTTACTAAAAGATAAAAGGTGTCATTGTACTCATCATTGTGAACATCTTTTACTATGGGACCAACTCTGATCCTTTACAGATAGTTGTCCGGGTCTGGCTGTTTGTGTATTTGAGTTTATATGTTTGTAAACACACCCAGGGTACAGGAGAAAATCCTAGATAGGAGTAACTTTTTTTTTAAGCAAGAACAAAAAAAACCTTCTTTATCGTGTGGGCAGTAAGGTTTTACAACCCCACACACCCTAGTGTCAGAGTTTCTAAAGCGCCTCAAGGGCCTCTGACATGGTTTGAGTGGGTCAGTAATAGGCTGGTATAAGTACAGAGGTTTCCTCACGATGTTTTTCCCTTACCGATGTCAGTGATGTCCAAGATAAACTATAGAAAAAAACTAAATGGCATAAAAGTATTCGTTTTTTTTATTCAGATTGTATTTTGTATAATTAAGTTTGTAAATATTTTACATACTGCTTAAATAAATATATTCATAACATCAAAAAAAAAAGCAAGAAACATTTTAAGCGACATAAGTATAAGAAAATATGTCAAAACTCCTTTTAAATTTCGAACACACAGATAACCTCAAAATTTTAATCAAAACCCACATATTTTCCGTGGTCACATTCAATTTTATTCCAGAACTCTTCGTGTTGTATTATAAGGCATATATTTCATGCTGAAAAATTTAATCAGCCAGTCCACTGGGGGTAGATTGAAATTCAGGACACGGTCGACGCCGGCGGAGTAATAAATCTTAGAGTGGAGGAATGTGTGAGGAGTCATGGGGCGTGATATGAACTAGTTGAGAGCCTTAAGTGTGTAAGTGAAGTTAAGGTGGAATTATAAATATTGGAGGAGGGAAAACAGCTTGCGAGATGGAAAGATTGAGCATGAACCTTTAGGAAATGGAAGGGGTAGGAGTAATAATAATTTATGGTCGAGCAGTTTTGATTTAGTAGTAATAATAGATAAACAAATTAAGTATCCTATGTACTCGTATATTGACTTATAAAATAATAATACCAGCCAATAACACTTATACAGAGAAGGCACGAGCATTGATCATCATTATTTTGATCATTGTTATTTATAAGTGCAGGTTTCCTTACGATGATTATTTCCTTCTCCGATGTCAGTGATGTTCAAAATAAACCTATACATACAATAGTACGTAGAGGTATTTCATGATTAGTTACATTTAAAACTTGTTTTTTTTTTTTTGGAAAAAAAATCTATTAATTTCAGGTAATTACAATCCATTGCCACACATAAAATAAAAGAGAAAAGTTAAATAAAAACCAAATAAAATCAGAAAACATTAATTAGAATCATTAAATCAAATCAAATAAAATCAAAAGAAATCGACTAAAATTAAAACAAATCAAATTAAAAATCTCTTTAAAAAGATCTAAAAAATTAATAGCACAAAAAAACTTAATTAAAAATTGGAACTTTGACAACATCAAAATCTTCGTAAAACAATCGCAATGATTAGAAGAAAAGTGCAGGTAAGTATCGTCTCCGTTAAGCGTCGATATCTTTTTACATCTGACATTTTATGTGCACCAAGTCCCAGAAGATAAACACATCATACTCGAACATAACTCAAACAACTCAATCTACATACATTTCACTCTTCAGTTTATCGTATGTAAATGCTATTTTTGCTCAAATTTCGAAAGTAGCTAACTGAACTATAAATTAAGTACCACACCTTTAAAGAAAATAAAACTCTATCTACACAAGACTAAGGTAGATTATCGACTGTGGTGTTAGTAATAGAATTTCGGTAATGTGAAAACAAGAGGACCGCAACGGAAGCAAGTGAGAACTTCCTGAGGTCGTGATATCAGGCAGGAATGGAAGGCTGAATTATTTTAATTGCGCTAACACAACAGTTAGGGGTAGAACACGCGATTGTGGAGGCAAGCAACGGTTGAGGTTCTGTGTCGCAAATACGAGTACGAAAATTTTAATTTTAATTTAGTGTTTATGAACGTACAAAAGGAAACCGTTACAGTAAATTATTTTGAGAAAAAGGATAACTTTAATTTGCAAAGTAATATTCTTGAGTGGGTAAAATATATTCTTTGTTGCAGTACTAGCGTATGTCCGCGTCTGCGCTCGCGTGATTATCATGAGGTTTTATGTTTGTACGCGGTACCCTAATCATTTGAATAAATAAAATGTAAGTTACTCCTTATAACATCTACTAGTTATCTGCCAGTGAAAGTCCTGTCAAAATCGGTTCAGCCGTTTAGTAGATTATCCGGAGCAAACGGACAGACAAACAAAATTGTAAATATTGGTTTATTGGTTTAAGTACTGTGTGAACATTACACAACAGCAAAAAGCTGTTTCTATGACATTACAAACAGGAACTTCAGGATTTTGAGTTCAGTTTTATTTGACTCTCTTACATTAAGTTCATAAGTAGTTTGAGCTTTACAACGTTCCTAAATCAGTAAAAATAAAATAAGTACTTCAAACTTTATTGGAAACGTGACTTTTCGTTTCATGAAAGAAAATAAAAAGAAAAACTGATTATTTCTGATGACTCGTGGTGTACGTGACCATATTTTATTTTACTTGGCTACTCAAGGTTTCTGGGAAAGAGTGTAATCATTTTTCTTTACAGTACAATAACATAAAACCATAAAAATGCGACCAAAAATAAATACTTACTCCATAAACATGAGACTCTCTGAAAATATAAAAAAAAACATATCTTCATACGTTCGATATCTTCGATATTTGAAATCCCTTTTCCTCTTTTAATGGGCCGTTTACACAAGGAAAGTTTCTTGCCTTGCGAGCAGATATTACAGTTGACTTGACTGTGTAAACAATATTTAATATCGGAAGCCAGGATTCCTCTCAGCTTTCAAAATTGACAGCGTCCGTGAAACAATAAAATCTTACTTAAAAAGGCTTTTTCGTTTTGTATCGATGGTTTAAATGAAGCCGAAGTAGCCCGAAAATTTGACAACCAGTTTTAACAAAGGATATGCCCAGAAACTTATTGTGGAGGTCGGATAGCCAGTCACTCCTGTAATACACTAGTTTCACCTGTATCTGTTGGACTGGAAGGCCAACCAAAGATGGTTCGAAAAAGGCTAGACAGATGATTACATGGACTCTGTCTGTGGCTACGTTTATAGCGCCATTTTGAATTTCCCTTAAAGAGCAATAATTATAGCACAGTATTGGCACTTTAGAAAATGGACCATCGTTTAGTCAGCACTTGCACTGGGTGTTAAAGGGCTCTATAATAGAGCAAATTATAGAGGATTTTGCTAGTTACATAAATAAAATATCACACGTGTATGAGTGACAGTATATCGCATGGCCATTCTCGCCTAACAAAGGTCGAGAAACTAAACAAGTGTAAACGATCTTTAAAGACCCGTTCCTTTTTTAAAACTCCCCATTCCTTTTTTCGTAGGGAGTCTGTGAGACGTATTTTCTCAGTCGCTGAGGTAGTGTTAGTTTCCGAGTGATTTAACCCGTTCCACATTTGCGTCGAGTGCAGAACACTGAATCAACGTTGGTATATTTAAGATTTTTTTTTGAAAATAAATGTTGCGGTTTCGACATGTTTATTTTGAGAAAACGTCCTTTGGGTCGGTTGGTTGTTTATTTTTATTATTTTCTTGATTGTTTTTGTACGAAGATGCAAAGATTTTTTATGGAAATGTTTTTGTTGACTGTGTTTAAGAGTCTTGGAACGGGCTTACTAATTAAGTAGCAAAAAGTTACTATTAATGTTATGTTATATTTCTGCTAGTATAAAATTAATACTAGTTTGCTTTTTTGCAGTTTAAATCCATACTATCTATACTAACATTATATAGAGATAAAGTTTGTGAATTTGTGAGGTTGTAGGGGGTAAAATCACTGGATCTCTGGAAATTGGAAGCTATGTTATCATTGAGTGCTATAGGTTATACTATATTATAATTATTATCAACAAGCTACTATAATTAAAAAAATAAAAAACACGACTGCAAAAATTGCACATATTTGTTTGTACTTTGTTTACTCGACAGTTTTTTTTACGACGTTTTTTATTTACAGTGTTATATATATTTATAATCTACTTGTCAAATTCTAGACGATAAACATACACGACCAGATTCATTAAAAAAATAAATTGAGGCTGGTATTAATTTACGTTTTAAAGTGACCACACCGGTATCCGGTAATTTTTTACTAGCCTATGTTACTCGGAACGATACAAGGATTGTAACGATACCCCATACATCTAAATCGGTTCAGGCGTTTAAAAGTTATGGTGGAATAAAGAAACTCACATACATACATACATACATTAACCCTGAACACATAACACTCCTTTTTTTGGGGCAGTCGTGTAAAAAATTAGGGATCCGTAAAAAAAACATGCAAACGAAGTCGCGGGGAGAGTGCCAGTAAAATTGTAAACGTGAAAGTAACTCTATCACGCTTTCACGACTAAACCACTGAACCGATTTTGATAAAATTTGGTACAGGGTTAGTTTGAACCTTAAGAAAGGACATAGGTTACTTTTTATTCCGCGACTTCGTCTGCATCTTTAACCTTACGCGGATGAAGTCGCGGGCTTGACTGCCTCGTTGGTTTAGTGGTCGCAAAGCTGCTGAGCATGACGTCATGGGTTTGTTTCCCAGGTCGGGCAGTGTTATTGGGTTTTTCTATCAGGAATTTCTCAGTAGCAGCCTCGGAGTCTGGATTTGTGCCCGGTTAAAGGCAATGGGCTCGCCCCCTATTACATGGAACTTAAACATAGCTGGCGAAATGTGGGTGCACTAATAGGTACACCTCTGCGTAACCCTTCGGGGATTACAGGCGTGATGTTATGTATTGTATGTATGAAGTCACAGACAAAAGCTAGAAATAATGTAAATACCTACTTACACACACTTCTAAAAAAAGATAAAACAGAGAAGAAGAATAACAAAGACAAAACAAAACAAAACATTAACAATAACTTTATCCCCGTGGCGTCGTATTAACAGTGCGCAATGCATTTTATTTAAAGCACGCCCACAATGTTTCTATGTGATTTAACCGCTGGGAGCCGTTTCCGCTTGAATTTATAATATTCGCCGTCACTTCCGGTACGCGGCTTGACGTATGTTGCTTCCGGTATTATGTTTTATTGTTATGTTGGCTTTGAAGCTTTTATATAACGTGAATAGCTAGAATATTTTGTAAGAAAATCTGATTTAGAATGTAGAAGAATTTCTGGTAGGTAGGTAGGTACTGTAGTAACTCTTAGGCGTGAATGTTGAATGATTTATTTGCCAGAGTATATATACAGTAGCGGTCAAAAGTGGAGTAGCAATTTCACAAAGCAATAGATTGACACTTTGGTAAAATTTAAGACCTTTCGACGCTGTGTGCGAATTTTGAGGTGTACGTATGTACTGTGTTATTGTGTTAATACTTCACTTACCTATACATGGCCTGTACCTCGTGATCACAGCAATTCAAACTTTAGCATGCTACACTGCACTTATGATCGCTTACTGTACATTTTAATCAATTACTTTAGTCAATAAGTTATTTCGATTTTTCAATTAAAATTTAGAGATAGGATAATGGACATTAATTTCTAAGGCTTGTAGTTTCCGTCACGGTAACACAAGAAACCGTATTCTCCATTACGAATTATTGAGTTACGTATCATTCTCAGTTATTGCCATAGTTCTCTTATACAAAAACCGTTATAGTAAAATAAATCAAATCATTTTATAGACATTTATATCATCTATAAACTATAGTATCTTTAACCAAAACTTGATAGGTACAAGTAGTGGATAATGTACGAAATGGTCTATTTGCATAAACTTGCTTCAAATACATAAATCGTATCTCACCAAAATATCTATCAAAATATAAGTGCTTTCCTTTCAATGAATGGGAAGCTTACCCAGAATCCATTTACGAATCAAATAAATCTTGGAAATATATCCAAAATTACCCATAAAATAACCCAACAATGGGTGTATAATAGCTATCTATACACATAAAGTACTCAACAGAGTTCTAAATTGATCCCATTTCGGAAGATAAATGCCCAGTGCTGGGAAAAAAGAGGTCTTATTGGATACGAAATCTGTGATCAAGATAACGTGTGATCGATTTCACTGCGAGTTGAGATGTTTTCATTTTATTTTGTTTGGATGGTTTCCTACTGATAATTCTGTTTACAAAGTTTTTCTATAAAGAATCTAATCCCTCATTTACACCCCCCAAGTTTGCAATGAGACAATAATATGTCATATTGTTTGAAACATGTTTTGAGACACAAAATATGATAAACAGTACGAAGTTTCTTGCTCATTCTTTTCATGTTGATAAGCTTTTGGATGCAACTGGATTCAATTCCTTTTTTCTTGTGAGTGACATTTAAAAATGACTTTTAATGGTCTATTTAAAAAAATAAAATTCGACTTTGGCTTTAAAACAAAATTTTATTTTATAATATACCAATTTATTATCCTTCACCAATGTCAGTGAAGTCCAAAATAAAATTAGAAAGTATACATATAAATATTTTTTTTTTTTTTTGTAGAAGTCACATTGGTATTTGCCTGTGCCGGTTGCTAACCCAGGACCTCATGCATGAGAGGCGGGTGCCTTATGCCTGATTTCACCATCAATCCCTAATTTTTAAGTATCCCCTAAGACATTTTAGATCAAGCAGCAACGCACTCTGAAAACGGGCATTAATCACTGGGCTATCACGGCACTTTACGTAGGGTCTGCCTAACCCTATTAGAAAAAGGCGTGATTTTATGTCACTGTACCTATGTATTGTATACAAAGAAATAGATAAAGTTACGGAAAAATGCTTATCCGAATGGAAGATCTAGCTTCACCCTTAGGGCAAACGCAGACGATAGACTTTTGGTGCCATCAAGTTTGCGACGACTTAATAATCTGCGTTTAGCGCTCCGTGTGTGTCATGCATGATAGACATTTTATGACTCACTTTTTTTTGGTTGTCGAATATAATAAATGACGACCAATCAGGAAAAAAATGCTAGAACTTATTTTCGTGCGTTCAAGCGTTTTTGCCATACCTATATTACTGGAATCAAATGTAACAGCTCACATTAAGACCCAGTAATTTTAATAATAATTGCAATCCATGGTGCTTGGCAATCTGGGATTCTCCCAGTTGCAAACGTTCCTTTGTGCCTATTGGCCTAGTTCTGTTCTGTCTCCTGCTTGTTTGGAGGGAAGTGGAAATTATATTTTTCTTACTGCTCCGGTATTCTTTTCTGATTAATTTTCTTTTTGTTTGATTGTTAAAGAAACTTCATAGACTTGATCACACAAAAATTCCACCGTCTGTTTAAACCCTTATACAAAACATCTTCAATTCAAAACTACCATCCAAACGAAAATAATTTGACTTCAACTTGGAACGCATTTCTCCAAAGGGTCCCAAACTGGGGTCGAACGCAACAGATAACGGCAAGGAGGGACCCCCTTATCTATTTCATTTTCCAAAAACCGTTGACCAAACATAAATAAACGTTGAAATGGGTACCTTTTACTTGGATTACAAGATCCGGATAGGACTTGCGAGATAAATTGACGCCTCATTTTAGATTAGTGGCAATTTATTGTTGGAGATTGTTTTAATGTGTTTATTGTGTTGGACTGTGTTTATTTTTAGGGCTTATGGTAGAAAAGAAAAAAGAAAAAAGTAAATGAGTTTTCTATATATCGTATTAAGTGAAGAAAGGGATTTCTTGTCTCTTTTGTAAATCTATACCTACTAGTATTATAAAGCGATGTAGTTTGTAAGAAGTAATTTCTGGAAGTACTGATCCAATTACCAAAATACTTTTACTGAAAGGAAGCTACACTTTTGCCAAGTGCTTTGTACACTTGACTTTCCCGCAGGCGAAATCGCGGACAGAACCTAGTGAAGCTATTTAATTACTCAAGTCCCATGTAATGAGACATAATTGATTTTCTATTGTTGGACCTTGAGCGATTAAAATGATCATAATTATTTCTTGTTGTTTTTAGATGGCAAATCAGCCCTGATGGTCTATGGTCTATCACCTATAAGCTTCTACCAGAGGAAAAGCTGTTATGTCCTTATATTCTTCTTAGATGGTTCGGTCATGTTGAGAGGATGAGTGAAAGACGACTAACAAAAAGTATTTATATGGCAGAGGTGAGTGGCAACGCAGGGAGGGGTCGCCCTAGGAAGACCTACACTGACCTTATTGGTGAGGTTCTTCAGAAAGGTCAGGTGCGGAGTACTCGTAACCGGCGTGCTTGTATGACGAGATGTATGAACGTAGATGAGGCGAAAGGAGTATGTAAGGATCGTAGCAGGTGGCGTTCTGTGGTTTCTGCCTACCCCCATGGGAAAAAGGCGTGAGTAGTTGTTGTCCTTATATTCTTGTAATTCCCATATACCTACTACAAACTGTAACACAGCAATGTTGTAGCTGCTGAAGATAATAATAATAACAATATGGCGCATTGTTGAGCATGACTCGTATTGTTAGTTTTCTTCTCTCAGGAGAATAAACCACTGTTAGTTTTGACCTTGTTCCCGATACTAGCGGGCCCGATACTCGGCTATATTTTTATAAAAATTTAAATATACATTTTATATGCACATAGAAGGAATGAAAGAGAATTACAAAATATTATATTACTGACCTTATTGGTGAGGTTCTTCAGAAAGGTCAGGTACTCGGAGCAGTACCGCAGTACTCGTAACCGGCGTGCTTGTATGACGAGATGTATGAACGTAGAAGAGGAGAAAGGAGTATGTAAGGATCGTAGCAGGTGGCGTTCTGTGGTTTCTGCCTACCCCCATGGGAAAAAGGCGTGAGTTTATGTATGTATATTACCTATTTCGTATCCAGCATAATTTGAATCGAAGTAACATCCAACCAAGATTGATAACTCTACTCAAATTCCCGCTGGGCGCGATTTGCGCTTAGCACACTTCAATTTTTTTTTCTCTAATTTCTTTTCTACACACTGAAAATTTAACCTTAACGCTCTCACATTAAAGATTACAATCGTATGCTCAAAGCAATGGTCATGCGTGCATATCGTCGACCGTAGGTTCAATTGAGGTAAGGGACAAAATACCCAAAATGAGTTAAGTATACAGTTTTGTTCAGAATTCTTCGCTCTATCGAATGGTGTATATGAAAAAATTCTAGCTTAAGAAAAATGTCCCTTACCCTAATGATTTTTGGATCCAAATTTCGAATCAGCCCTATAATAACAATGTATCTGAAAAACTATGCAATAAAGGAACTTGAAATGGTGTAATTATCGCCGCCAATCCACTTCAAATAAGGTAAGGGTCTTCCCAATCAACGAATTACCATTACATGGTTTATTTTTGAAGAAACAATAATAAAACTGGCCTTACACTAATGTCTTTGTTATCTCAAAAAATTAATATCATCCATACTTTAAATGGATTGCACGAGTTTTGACATAGTTGTCCCTTACCTCAATTTACATTGTCATACTTTAAGCAGTGTCAACGTTACACCAATTTGAATCGAATTATATTTAGGTTCGGTGTCCGTTACACTAATTTGCTGATGAGAAGTAATGAATTATTTATCCCTGTTACCTTTATTTACACACACTTCTAACTTCTTAACACAAGATAGCACGTACTTGCACTATTACCATCCTTTTCTATCTCACAACGTCTTTCTGTGTGCGAAAGAGAGGATGATACCAACGCGAAAGCAGCGTGCGGGCATCAAAAAAGTCGCTATCAGTGCGAGTTCACCTGTCTTTTTGTCGGGATTGTGCACGGTTTTTGACAAAAACAATGTGGTAAAAATGGAAAAACATAACCATTTAAACCAATTGCTTCGACGCAGACAGAAATTACTACATACATACATACATACATAAACTCACGCCTTTTTCCCATGGGGGTAGGCAGAAACCACAGAACGCCACCTGCTACGATCCTTACATACTCCTTTCGCCTCATCTACGTTCATACATCTCGTCATACAAGCACGCCGGTTACGAGTACTCCGCACCTGACCTTTCTGAAGAACCTCACCAATAAGGTCAGTGTAGGTCTTCCTAGGGCGACCCCTCCCTGCGTTACCACTCTCCTCTTCCATATACCAGCATACCCTTTTCTATCTTTGTCATTACATCCTCTTTTAATCCGCAACGGTCCCGTATAACCTTATTCCTCACTCTATCGTTCAAAGTTACTCCACACATACTCCGCAAGGAACGCATTTCCACAGCATTAATCCTACTCTCATGCCTCGTTTGCCAAACCCAACATTCACTTCCATACATAAGTGTAGGCACCAGCACGCCGTTGTGAACAGCCAGTCAAGCCTTTTTGGGCATGGACTGGTTGGTCACAATCGCATGTATAGCACCATTCACTTTATTTCCCGCAGTTACTCTCCTTTCCACATCAGCATCAATCTTTCCATCTCTAGTAAACATACTGCCCAAGTATACAAACTCATTCATTTGCTCCACACTCTCATCATTTATTTTCACATTACACACCGATACATCCTCTTCTCTTTCAAAAACCATCACTTTCGTCTTGTTCACATTTATATTCATCCCTTTCCTCTTAAACGCGTCATTCATTGCCGTTACCATGTCTTGCAACTGCTCTGCCGACGATGCAAGAAGAACTTGATCATCTGCGTATAACAGGCATTTGACAAGCAACTCATCCATCCTTAATCCACACTCACTCTCTCTCAAATAAGCCAAACAACTATCCATGTATAGGTTGAACAGCCAAGGAGACGCTACACAGCCCTGTCTTACACCTCTTGAGATGCAAAACCAGTCAGTGTATGCCCCATTTATCCTAACACAAGCACTGGAATCTTTGTATAAAGATTTCAGTGCTCGTATCAAGCGTCCGTCCACACCATACATGGATAGAGTCGACCATAATTCTTCCCTCCACACACTGTCATAGGCCTTCTCCAAATCTACGAAAGCGCAATAAACTTTCTTGTGCTTTGCCAGATGTTTTTCGGCTATACACCTTAAGGAGAAGATCTGATCCATACAGCCCATTCCCTGTCTAAATCCCGCTTGTACATCCCAAATTTTCTCATCAGTCACTCCTATCACCCTATTAATTAAAACTTTCGCATACAGTTTGCCGACAACGCTTAAAAGACTAATGCCGCGGTAGTTTTTACACTCCTGCTGTGAGCCTTTTCCTTTATATAGTGGAACAATTACAGCCTTGCACCAGTCATCCGGCACACGACCCTAACTCCAACACATATTAAAGATCAAGCACAACAGGCTTGCTACCACCCCGTCACCGTTCTTTAACATTTCGACAGACACTCTATCATAGCCTGCAGCTTTGCCAACTTTCAAACCTCTCAGTGCTCTTACAATCTCATCCATCTTTATTTCATTCTCTTCATCTACATCTACGTGTGGGTCTTCAAAACTGGCTTCCGCCCAGTTGCCCACTCTTTGCATGCTATCCTGATCACGAAACAAACTTTCAAAATATCCCTTCCAGCGTTCCAAAACTTTACATTCTTCGCTTAATAGGCATCCATCTTCTGCTCTCACAACGATCACAGTTGATGTTCCTGTCACCCCTCGAGCCAATCTTACCTGTTTCCAGAACAGTTTAACAATGGCCCAGAAGTTATCAGCGAACTTCCTGTTATACTTTTCATCCTTCTTATCCTTCTTCTTTTTTACAATCTCTTTCACTTTCGCTTTCATTTCGGTGTATCTTTTCTTCACTCTTTCTAAGGCTCTAGACAGACGGACTGCATTTCAACTGCAATCCAACTGCAAATTTGCAGTTCGGATGCAGTTTGAATGCAGTTGACACGACTGCAATAGAACTGCAAACCAACCGTGCGGTCCAATTGCAGTCAGCGGGGGCGGAGCGTTAAAGTAGTGCGGGCGGGTGGGTATGGTGCAGTTCGGATGCAGTTCGATTGCAGTCGGTGTGCAGTTCACACGACTGCACGCCGACTGCAATTGGACCGCACGGTTAGTTTGCAGTTCTATTGCAGTCGTGTCAACTGCATTCAAACTGCATCCGAACTGCAAATTTGCAGTTGGATTGCAGTTGAAATGCAGTCCGTCTGTCTAGAGCCTAAATCATCTATCATATCCGAATAAGAATTCAAAGTAAGTATAGGTAAAATTGTTACCATTTCTTTTAATAATTGATTACAATAAACATATTAAATGAAATATATAAATTGTTTTATTAAATCTATACAATGTAAAAACATTTCATATATCATTGTATGTAAGCAAACACACAAAAAACAGACACACGGTTCTAATACATTTTCATGTCTGTTAAATGATTTCTTGTAACGATTCCCCAATTTATGATATCCGTACGTCAAAAGTGTGTACTTCATATTCTGTCAAAAATCTCTTTACACTGTATTTTTTCAATAATTTTTTTCAACAAGTCCTTCACACTATTTTTTCATTAATAGATTGAATTCAACGCAGAGGTCAATTTAATGTAAGGGACGGGACTACAAGATACTTGGTCAGTAAGGGACATTACTAACAAAATACGTTGTTGTAAGGGACATCTATTTTCTTAAATAGCTAATTTATTTAAATAAATTTTACACATGTAGATAGAGCACTAATACAAGAACTTAATACAAGATTATGAGTGAAATCAGACCCGAAAAAGGTTAATAAGAAAAAAAGTTATGGGCGATTTAGTCCGAAAAAAAACTTTGTCGGCCTCTCCTGAAATATCGTATTTTGTCCCTTACCTCAATTGAACCTACGGTCGACGAATAGGTAGTATCAGGAAAATTGAGCCCATTTTAAATGAGTGATGGGACATTTCTATCGTAGACACTATATGGGCTTTGAGATGTTATTTTATCGCCTTGTAAGAATATTATGCCCATTGCTAACAATAATTTTAAGTTATCTTTATGTAAGATCGTGGAAATAAAAAAAATGGCGTCACAGAACTTATTATTACGATATTCTTACGTCGCTGGTCCAGTGGTCACAAAGCGCGACTGCTGAGCCTGAAGTCTTGGGTTCGATTCCCAGGTCAGGCGAAGTGTTTTTGATTTTTCTATTAGAAATTTCTCAGTGAAGCCTCGGAGTCTGGATTATTGCCCGATTGATGGCAATAGGCTCGTGGGGTATTACATGGGACTTAAACATAACTGGCGAAAGGGTGTACGTCTGCCTAACCCTTCGGAGATTACAGGCGTGATGTTATGTTATGGTAGTCAGTAACTGAACGCAGGTGAAACTCCGGGATATAACTAGTATTTCACCTAGTAATAAATCCCGCAAACAGTAGTGTGTGTTAGCTACAAACTATGATCTAGGATCCCGCAAGACAATTCAAGGTGTCCCAGTTTCTGTATATCTCTTCGGTTATGATTTTGGTTCAAGGTGTGAGATACTGCGATTTTCATTTGTTTTTGATACAAAAACCAAGTACCTATGCATATTATTATAATAGCATCTCTCCGACATCGCCTACTGTAGTACTTTTTTATCTTGTTATGACTGTGACTTAACTGCAAAATGTGGGTGTACTAATGGGTACACCTCTGCCTAACCCTTCGGGGATTACCGGTGTGATGTTATGATTATTTTTGATTTTGGCGTTGGCACCTTGTTTTTAAATTTTATCTGTTATTGTGAATTTTATTGTGCTATGTCTTATGTGTGTACCAAAGAAATGGTTTATCTATTTATTTGCATAGTTAGATACCATAATGCGTTTAAAAGATGTTACGTGCACTTAAAGCTAAAGTATAATATTTTATTATGATAACAATGTTATTATTTTAACGCAAACGATTTAAAATCTATACGCGGACAAAATCGCAGGCAAAAGTAAGTTTTTTTTTTTAATATTCGATAGGCTCACCTTTGACCACTGTGTTATTTACCGACATTGGTTTCTAGCTTTGACAAAGATAACACCTTATCACATATTCTAACTCAAACCCGCTACCCACTCGCCCCCTACACTCACCCCTCACAATTAACCGGTGCAGTGAGAGGGGTGCAAGTGAGAGTCTGATAACAGTGCACTCAAACTCAGCTCTGATTACATCTTACATGCTCCGGTGTCTATACTATAACTTAATTGAACTGCGCATGTCGATCTTGAGCCACAAGTTTGTATTACTGTGAATTAATTTGGGTTAAGTATCTTATATGTCACGACAAGCACATTTTATAAATAGGTATGAATGATCAGTTAAGTTTTTCATGTATTTTTATTTTTATTATTAGTTTCCTTACCTTCGTACAAGTTATAGTTAAACGATTTACGATCTCAATCAAATTATACATAATTTCTAAAATATTAATTGATATTAATTAGGTAATTAAAATATAATATAAGTTACTGTAATAATTATAATTAATGTGATTTAGATGTTCACAATCATTTATAAGAAGTGTTATTTTATTTTTATATTCAAATTTTATTTTTAATTTTTAATTTTAGTTATACCCAATGTTGCTGTGCCCTAACAGGGTCCATAACTGTACCTTAGCTTTAAGCCTTATGTGACATCTATTACACACATTATGGTATGCAAATAAATGAATATGAATATGAATAAATCTTTTATTTACTAGCTGCTCCATACGGTATTTTTCACTCGTGTTAAGTTACATCTTTGCTTATTGCACCGCTTCCGTGGGTGCTAGCGTGATGTTATATAGCCTATACTATTCCTCATGAAACTAGCTATCATATACAAAAAGGTTTTTTTCAATACGCCTAGTAGTTCCTGAGATTAGCTCGTTAAAAAGTGCGTGACTTGCAAAACGTTTGAAACTGTATTATAATGGTCTGAGGGTTAATTTTTCAATTCGTCAGATAACTCTTAACGGAGGGGTAAATAATTATGGTGGTTTGACAATTTTGGTATAGACAACACTCCCCGTGACTTCGTTCGCGTGATTTTCCTTACGGATCCCTAACTTTTTTGAAAATATGATAAAGCCTATTCAATGCAAACAGACAAACAAACAATCAAATCTTCCCTCTTTTCTCTTTTCTCATTAGTATAGATAATTTATGTCAAACTGTCATATTTATTCCTTTGATAAAAGTTATCTGACTATTGAAAAATCAGCCCTAATTAAAATAAATGAGTTGACTTTGACGTAGGCGGAGTAGGTATCTTTGGAAACTCAATCCATTTAAAACAATACAAAGTTTTATGATCTGCAAAACAATTTGACGATTCCACAACCACTGCAGTTAATGCAGTAAATTAAATAAAAAAGGCACGCGGCTTTCCTTTTATTTGTAAAGCGAAACAATGGTTGTTAGGACAACAAACAAATTCTCACTAAATTCACTTAATTAAAACAACGAATAACAGTTTGTTGCAAAATAACGTTAAGCCTCGTTGCTGTTTCGCAGGAAAGCGTGTTTTGTAAACTGGTTTTGGTGAGTGCTGAGATCGGGTAGGTTTACATTACTATTTGACAGTGACGCGGAAGATTTTGATGCCACTTTTTAAAGTTTTTGTTTAATTTTTATACAAAATACATTTTTTGTGTTTTATTAGCTGTGTAAGTATCGTGTGTATTATTATTATCATTAGATAAGTTTTAAAACTAACAAGCATAACTAACTAACAATATTATTCTCCGCAGCAAGTTTTGGCCACGGCGGCATAACTCAATATTGAGACTAGCCAAGAACGCTGGCTATAATTTGATGCACAAGTGTGCACACAGCCTCTTCCCTCTCGATCATTAGCTGGAACAGCAATTCGACATGAAGGAGGGAGAGAACAGACACAGTACCAACGGCTTTATGTGCTTTTCGTGCATCGAGCATCGTGCATCGAGTAGCAGCTACTCAGGAATTCCTAATTGAAAAATTCAATAACACTACCCGATTTGAGAATCGAGTTTACCCCACGCTGAGTAGTCTCGCTTACGATCACGTGAATGACGGAGCACTTACATAACTAAACCTAAACAACTAAATAGCATGGCCTCATTTCACACCACCGTTCATAAATACGCGTCCGGAAGCTCAGCGCCTGTCGGAACTCCAGTCAAGACGGTATCGCTCTAACGGGAACTAAGTTTAAACTCACGATTAACGTGAAAATTGATTTATAGTTCGTTATTGAGCGAGTTACGTGGCGCTTGCAACCCCTTGTTATAGCTCTGGAATAATGTAGGGTTTACCACGGCATTGTTTAATCTTGTTCGTGCCTCTCGTCTGGAACAAAAAAGAGTAAAGTATGGTTGTGTCTGTTTATTAAGCGTGTTTCTGCATCCATTAGATTAATTACAGCGGTTTGTTGTTTTATTATAACAATAACGAGATATTGCACTGTTATTGTTGTGTTCTGTTTTCAACCCCCGACGCAAAAAAGACGGGGTGTTAGTTGACGTGTCAGGGTGCGTGTCTGTCCGTGGCAACCTAGGTCCCGAACGGATAAACCGATTTTGATTTTGTTTTTAGTTTGAAAGGTGAATTAGTAGTGTTCTTAGATACCTATGTTTAATAAAAATCGGTCGAAAATGGCCGCCGTCGCGGGTTTTTTAGGTCATGGCTTTTATACTGTGTGTATGTTTACAAATACGAATAAAAATTACTTAACTGTTCATTGTTACAAAAGTAATAAAATTATTAGGTAAGCCTAACAAAATAAAGTTTTTATTGTAATTTATCCGCTCAAGGCCCGGCTGTCATACCTGTATGACAGAACAATAGATAATCAATTGTGTCTCATTACGTGGGACTTGAGTAATTAAATAAAGACGGTGTTCCCCGAACTAGGTGAACACACACACTCACAGCACCGCTCCGCCATGGCAATGGTTAGCTAGCAATGCGCCGCCCGCAAGCCATCACCTTTTCATCTAGATATTATAAATCATATTTTAACGCTCATAATTAAAGCTCTTACTTGAATGACAAATTATTTGCTGTGTCGCAGCCGTGCTGCTTTAATTAAATGTTTACAAAGATAGCAATGGTATTGGTAACAATAAAAGCGATTGTCATTAAGAGTTTGCAATGCAATTAGGCTTGTGGTCTGAACTGCTTAATCAGTATCCATTTGAACAAATCCTTTCTAATCCTAATCCCTACATACAATTCTCTGAATGACAGTACCCACATACATGTCACTGGTCCTATGTGCACACATATGACCAGTGACCCCGTCCCCCTTTCTGACCGATTCCACGTTTCCGTTCATTTGGCCTGCAGTGCAGACAAGACCGATGCTTGTTGCGAACGTTCCTGATTGCTGATTGTAATAGATAACGATCGCCGCATGGGCGCTGAGAGCGATTGCTGTCAGCGATTTGATAGTTTTAGATCAATCTACACTATAGGTAAGTATAGTGTTTTTGTTAGTATGTTAGTTTGTTTTAATGCGCTAACCTCCAGTCGGATTAGAAAAAATCTTTTTGTATATGTTTGCCAGATTCATGAGGAATAGCATAGGCTATATAACATTACGCTACATCCCACAGGAGCGGCGCAGTAACGAAGTCAAAGTCAAAGCATTTATTTCAATATTAATTAGACCATTAAAAAGCACTTTCGAACGTCCAACTAAAGAACCAAAGAATACTTTCGAATTTTATCCTTATCATCACTGACATCGGTGACGGAAGACATTGTAAGGAAACCAGGACTTATTAGTTAGTATAAGTCTAAAATCGCCAATTCGCTTTGAGGAAGCGTGGAGATCAATGCTCGTGCCTTCTCTTCTCTTCTAAAGGCCTTTGCTCTGCAGTGGGTTAATAATAGGCTAGTATTAGTATAACAAGAACTAGCAAGTACACGTACCTTCTAACTATAAATTCCAAACTTTCAGCCACGCTGAAATGATAAAGATCTGGCGGCTCTGGGATCTTGGACTGTGTATAGTGTAGGTATACAAGGTCAGATATAGTTGAAGTTTTCTTAGAAACCGAAGATATCCATCTATACACATCAAAAAAGTCTAGGGATCAACATCCCTAACAAATGTTAGGGATGTTGATCCCTAGACTTCTTTGATGTGTGTATTTCTGACGACCCTGGATACCTATCTCTTTTTTTACACGACTGCCCCAAAAAAAGGAGTGTTATGTGTTCAGGGTTAATGTATGTATGTATGTATGTTTGTATGTATGTGAGTTTCTTTATTCCACCATAACTTTTAAACGCCTGAACCGATTTAGATGTATGGGGTATCGTTACAATCCTTGCATCGTTCCGAGTAACATAGGATAGTAAAAATTAAAGTAATTTTTTTTAAATTAAATTTAATACCAGTCTCAATTTATTTTTTTAATGAATCTGGTCGTGTCTATGTTTATCGTCCTGAATTTGACAAGTAGATTTAAAAAATATATAACACTGTTAATAAAAAACGTCGTAAAAAAAACTGACGAGTAAACAAAGTACAAATATGTGCAATTTTTGCAGTCGAGTTTTTTAATTTTTTTAATTATAAGTAGTAGCTTGTTGATTGTACATTAAAATTCTTATTTAAACAAAAACACGAATCCGATAAACACACAACGAAATTGCAAACACAGTATCCAAATTCAAATAAATATATTTAAAAAGAAAATACCTTTATTCAAAAAGCACTAATAATAATGAAGCCCGGCTTTCATTAGCGGAATCACATTACGTTCGCAAACGTACTGGTTCCGGGCGAAATATAAAATAAAAATAAAAAAAGGGGCCAACAATGGACGGCGAAACGCGTGGAAAACAAAGCTGGCACAATCAGGATCAAGCCTTATTTACCGAGTCTGTCCTAATTGATACAGGGTGGGTCGGGATGCGCCAGCAAGGATAGAGGGTGTGGCCTGGAGGACGGCGGGTGATTGATGGATAGAGGTGCAAGCTCGATGTTTAGCCTTTTTTGGATCAATCTTAGGACCAGTGCCCATTGATTTGACGACACGGTTGATGTAGAGGAAACATTGATGTGCCAGAAGTCTGTATGAAATACTGTCATAAAACTTATGTATTATTGTGAAAATCTCATTAGTTGTTCGTAAGAAGAAGACTATATTTTGTTGTATATTTTTTATATTTTAGTATTTTGGAATAAACCAAAAAAATCTCTTTTTATACCATTTTTTTGTATGCTTATTTACAGTTTTTATTTTCAAAAGAAAATTAAATACATTTTAACAAGAATTTTCCTTTTATTTATTTCTCTGATTGTTTAATAATAAATAAAAAAAAATAGATATAACCAGATAGTTCCAAGAAATGCGAAGTATTCATGTAGGTTAATTTGGGGTCGGCTTCCAGTCTAACCGGATGCAGCTGAGTACCAGTATTTTACATGGAGCGACTGCCTATCTGACCTCCACAACCCAGTAACTGGGTAATACGAAACCCCTAGGTAAGACTATGATTGGGCTTTATAACCAGTAAAATATGATTGGGCTTCTAGGGTTAATGTGCACAAGGATGTTACTAACAACTTTCAAACTCCGTTATGTTACTGAGAAACACCAAATGCAAAAACAGCATTTCTACCATAGTAATTAAGGCCTAAAATCAAACAGCAATTACATATTTCCTTTACGAAAACCAACGTCAAATCTAGAAAATTTATCGCCACCTACATGGCCCAACGCTGGCATTACAGTTCGTTACTTCGTATCATATCTATATCACTGTTACCTACACGTTACGCGTATTCGATCTGACAGTTGACTGTTGTTTGTGCTCTCCACGATAGAAAGAGGACAAACTAAAACCAGTTTTAAATAGTGAGGGGTAAAGTTGAAAATGTAACGTGGATTTTCAAAAGATTTTTTTGAGGGAATCTGTGGAAATTATTGGTAGTCGAATGGCAGTGAAATGGAACGTGTGACGTTATAGTGTAAAGATTTTTGAAGTATTCTTAGCGGTAGAAAAGGATTTGTGTTACTGATGCCAATAATAAATTTAAACAAACACTTATAATGCGGCGTCCTAATTGGCAGCGATCGTACGATGGCGCGATGCGTTTTTCCTCTCACGATCAGAGTGGTCGTGCGATGACCTAACAGGTGTCCTAATAGATCGCGCGATGTCCATCGTGTGATGCCGTCGCTCGATGGCTGGCGTCGCGCTCACGCCACTTTAACGATGGCTCTTTACAGAGATGCAACTAGATTCAATTCTATTTTTTTTCTTGTAATGACGTTCAAAAGTGCCTTATAAATTTATAATGGCCTAATTGAAATAAATAATTTGACTTTGACTTTGACTTTGCACAGTTTTTGCTGTCGGGCAATATTGCTTTAAAAATTGCAAATGACATTGAAAAAAGGAAACGTAGACAACATTAAATAAATACTTTATAGGTAGATCCAGGAATCTGCGCGGTGAATTTTTCAACCTTTATTTTGATGTACGAAATAACGAAGAAGACTTTTACGATTATTTGTAAATGAAATAGAAACATCTTATGTATTTATTATATTTATTTATTACTTTTTTATATTTCTTTGTTAAAGGTAGTAATTATGTCGGTTTAATGTGCAACAGAGTACATAAAACACTTCTTAAGTCAGTAAAATTACGTAGAATTATAAAATTCTAGTTCATGCAGATTTAAACTACTGGATGTACAAATTTAAAAAAAAAATCAAACACTCAAAAGAGATCTGTTGCTTTGATTACATTATGACCGCACGATCAAACGCATCGTACGATCGTTATTAAGCATTTCATGTGCTCGCACGATTACTTGCGAGGTTCAAATAGGACACTCTGATGAAATCTGTATGTTTGAACTCATCGCACGACGAGAACGCATCGCGCCATCGTACGATCTCCGCCAATTAGTTTGAGATGAAATAAAACATTTTTTTTTTTTACTTAACGAAAGTGAAAGTTACGTGTACTTCCCATCACTGCTATATTTTTTTTGTTCTTTACCATACTTGGGAAACATCTGGGATTTATACGGAGTTATTAAAGGTTCCAACTTTTTTTTATAAAAAGATTTTTTATAAAATATATAACTTAGACCAAATCAACACCAAAAACGACAATAATTCTACATAACATAACATCACGCCTCCCCGAAGGGTTAGGCAGAAGTGTACCAATTAGTACTTACCTACACCCACATTTCGCCAGTTATGTTGAAGTTCCATGTAATAGGGGGCGAGCCTATAGCCATCAACCGGGTACAAATCCAGACTCCGAGGCTGCTACTAAGCAATTCCTGGTGAAAAAACCCAATAACACTTTGCCCGACCTGCGAATCTAGTGCAGGCTTTGTGACCACTGTCCTGCAGTAATCAAGACTTTCAAACACAAAGTTGTCATGTTCAAAGTTCGTTTTAAACCTACTAACCCCAAGGGACGGACAGCAAAAAAAGGAAATCAAATTATGAAAGAGCAAAGTTGCCAAAATAAAGCTTTTTTCCGCAACTTAGGGAATTTCGAATCATCTGGGATTATTTTAAGCCAATTCTTTTTAGAATATTCAGTTTTAATTTGAGTACTTAGATATTATTTCTAAGATGCCAGTTTAGTTAATAAAGTTAGAAAATAAAATATTTTACTCTTTCTAAGAAAAATTACAATATAAATATTTTTTTTAATCAATAATAGGTATTTTAACATTTTAAAATAAGAATGCTTTGGAAATCAGCTACTGGGGCAGGCAAAGATAAAAAAAAACTTGTTAAGCTTTTATCACTTTTATTTTTGTAAAAACATAAGAGTGTAACAACCAATAATTGCGTATTCGAATACTATAGGTAGGTACATAGAAACAAAACCTATCACGTGGAACAGAAACCCCATATTATAGAAAAGAACATAAAATGGCGGCCCCACATATAAAATTGAAATAAAAACCGTACAGTAATAACACAATACAATCGTAAAGCAATAAAATAAATGAAACTTCCAAAACGATTTACCGATATTCAATAGGATAAAAATATAATAACTGACGGGTTTCAATCGTAAAAATAACATAAAAAATACTGAAATTATACCGTTTCTAATGTTTCTTTAGAACGTTAGGATTTCTTGCCAGACTATAAAATGAAATTATTTTTTGGGATATGTAAGTAATAATTTTTACATTACTTTTTTTATGGACCTTGCCTTTTTTCTTATACAACGTGTAAGTAATTGAATTTACTGAAAACCTCAAACAGTATTTGAACTCATCATTATTAATAACTTTTACTACGATCTCAACTCTGAAATCATGAATAAAAAATCGCCTGATCCATACTTATACTTTTGTTACGCTAGAATGGATCAGTTAGTTTTCATTTTTGATTTCAGTGTCGGTCCCATGGTAAGATTTGTCCATAATGATGAGGACAATAAAATTATTTGTAATTTCTTTAAAAAAAAATGTGTTAAAAATATGTAAAAATAAAGAATGTGGAGAATAAGTACAATAAACATGTTTTTAGCTTTTCAGTTAAATCAATTACACCTTGTATTACTAAGACAGTAAAATTAATTCGCATGCTGGGTGTCCTAGGGAGAGGAGAGCCTAGAGTTCGTGAAATCGAGCTGGGTACGAATTAAATAAAACAAAACATGCCTATAGATACTATTTTTATATGGAACCCGCTATGGTTACCTTCCCCATCAACCTGGTAGTTAGCATAATAATTTCTATAATACCAGGTAAAAGCGAAAAGGCTTTTTTCTCATAGCTAGAAGGAACCTAAGCCGTTTAAATAACGAAGCATAATTTTTTGCTAATTTCACTGAAAACATTTCGACGTTTTCAGTTTCCCTGATAATTGCCATAATCGGGGCACAAGGAGCTAACCAGATTGAAATATTCGAAATCCACCAAAGCGACAATGGGGAACTTCAAATAAAAAATGTAAACACCAATAACCAGGGAGCCAATTCGTTACTAAAGTTACTCGGAGTGACAAAACCTGAGAATAAAGCAGTAAGAATAGCTAAACAATTGGTGAACCATCTGAAGACTTCTAGGAATGAGAAGAATACCAACGTGTACAACGACGATGCTCGTATTTATATTGTGAATGGCGAAGATTTTGACGAAAGCACTGCCGAAGACTCCCCATTTGTTGATGAAACGAGAAACGATCGCGCTACTAATAATGTTGAGGAGAAAAGCTTCCGAGATTTACTGGTGCAAATGTAAGTTCCTATCTATGCAGTAAACGACAGACACTACGCCGATAGACTGAACACTGACAAGACTTTAGAGATAAACTACTATATCCATATGAAAGAGTTTCTACGTAGTTGTAAGTATTCGTCTTCAGTAGCAGGCCGGCAGATTTGTTGGTCAACTAATCATAACTACCAAAACCGCGCAAGACAACGCACGTGTCATTTTCATAGAGTATGTCAGTGCAGCGCCATACTAATATTAATGTGTAATCAATGATACCGCTAGTCGAGTAACAAATCGCTGATTTGCTTTTGTTTCGAGAGCCGTCTCAGTACGCACACATGCGTTGTGAGTCTTGTAAATACTTTCACAAATACTTTCAAACGTTTTGAATGCACCATGTTATAGTAGTTTATTTCTACCTCGACGGTACTCTTCGCCGATAGGACACTTCGCTGACAGGTCTTATAGTAGATGAAAATGAAACGATGATAAAAATAATGACGTACGCAAAATATTATTGTCCCTACTTAATCGTGTATATAACAGTAGGTACAGGGAAATTTTAAAGTTTAGTTACCTTATTATAACTTTTAAAACTTGTTTTCGTAAAAATAAGTACAAAAAAAACAAGAAATTTTGACCTTCATATCTCTGCCGTAACCATAAGAGTCACAAACATAGTCAAAAACAACAAATTTATCGCAATGACGGGACGATCGTGAAACATTCGGCTTTGTAAAGTATCTTTTAACACCTGGAAATAGGTTTGAAATTGAAACTAATTATCTTAAAAATATTTACAGGCTACAACCACGCAAGTAAGTACTTATCTACATCTACTCGTGGCGACAGGCGAAGTAGGCGTCACCAAGGCGGGGGTGCGGATGCGGGAAGGGAGAAAATAAATGCGAAAGTCTGTTTGTTTATCTGCCTGTTTGTCGGCCAAAATGCTGAATTTACTTTTGGATAGTTGAACACATGGGATCAAACTTAGGCTTTTTGTAGCGGTAATCGACATACACGCAGGCGGGTCCGCGGGGGACCGCTATAGGTTATATAAATCAGAATAACACATAGGCTACTTTTTGTCGCGAAAACCGACATCCACGCGGGCGGAGCCGCGGGCGACCGCTAGTTGACGAAATATAATAATATTCCCCAAAACGATTTCGGTCACGATGGCCAATCTCAATGGAGACTAGCCTATAATACCGTTGTGCACTCTATAATCTTAATTATAAGTCCAGGTTTCCTCACGATGTTTTCACTCATGTAAGAGAATATGTCCAAAATAAAGTTAGTACTTAGAAAGTACAGTAGCGGTCATAAGTGGAGTAGCAATCTACAAAGCAAATCGATTGACACTTTGGTTAAACTTACGACCTTTCGACGTCGTGTGCGAATTTTGAGGTGTACGTAGATACTGTGTTATTACGTTCAAAAGTGTCTTATAATGGCCTAATTCAATAAATGATTTGATTTTGACTTTAACTTTGAATACATCACACACACAGATGTAGGTATGGCCTGTACCCCGTGTTCACAGCAATTCAAATCTTAGCATGCTACTGCACTTATGACCGCTACTGTACATATAAAATAGAAAAAGTCACATTGGTCAAAACTAAGTTGATGTTTTTTAGGAAACCTTTACAGAAGAAAAGAAAACTTGGTCTTAGTTTGAATCAAGCAAGAAGGATGACAAAACCTGTATTGACAACCGACGACGGCACCGATAGTTCTACTAGTTAAATGTATGTGTTTATCAATTTATTTTCTTCATCTACTTCGGCCCGCGCCGCGATATCGTCCGCCTGAAGTCAAGATTAGCGTAATCAATAAAACTTTTTTTGGAAATGTTTCGGGGGGCCTACCCCCATATCTTAACACAATATTATTATAATATTACTTTGCCTTCCGTATTGTTGGATTTTCAACGTCCGGCTCAGCGCCGAGAGTTCAAAATCCAGCAACAGAAATTACAAAGTAATATTAAAGTACCATTGTTTTAAGAGATGGTGGTAGGCCCCCTGTACTTTGAAAGATAACCTGTAACAAAGAAACAAATAATTTTATCTCTCATAAAATTAAATTAGATGCACCGTCAAGAAAGAGGGGAGGGGGAACCGTTTAAAGATATAACAGGTATATACTCAGCTGTGCTAAAATATAATACCACGAAAAACAGGGCACTTGCAATTTCTAAAGCAAGTAGTAGGTAGTCCGGGGTTGCGGGACGTCTTAACAGAATACCGTGACCCCGGAACGTAAAGGGCAACAGAAAGAACAGGGTGGTTTTTTAGTCAGTAAAAGCCAGACAGTCCCTTCCGCCCACCCAGAGCGGAAGGACTCATTTGATGATTTTTACAAAAAAAAAAAAATTATAGGTAAGGTAATCAACTTTGATCTAATTCTTGATCATTTTATGTAATTAAGTAAGTAATTACCATTTCTTAATAATTAACATGAGGTTCTCATTACGCAAATTGATCAGGATTTCTGTTTTTGTCAACGTTATATTAACTTAAGTATATTTATTAAAAATAGTTACTAATGCTGTGTTTTATTTACAGCTGGAAGTATCAACTTATCCCAAATGCAGTTGAATATGACAACAATGAAGACTAACACAATATCGCAAAAAAATAATTCAATTTTCACTACTTAAAAAAATGGATGTCTCCTCGACATGTGACACAATTAAAAAACATGAAATAAAAATTATCTTTGTTTTATTTCCAGCCAATAATTGCGACTTTTTAAATAAAGAATACTCTGCAAATATGCAAAAAACAGCCACATAAAATATAAAAAATTAGAACCACCAAAAAAGAAAAAATGGCACTTTCATTCCGGACAGTAGCAACCCAACAGAGACAATAGGTAGGAATCGTGCCGGCACGTATTGTGTCCGATTTCATTACCGGCTCTAACGAACTGAGATCCTAGAACAAACCGTGATTGATTTTACAATACGTGCACAGAATAGGTAAGTACAGAAGGTCAGCTACATACAAAGCTTTTTTATCTTATTTGCGTCACTTTTGCGGGAATAAAATCGTTTTTCTTTCTTTCTTTTATCTTTCATAGAGTAAAAAAAAAACTTGAGAGGTGTCAATTAGGGACATCCGGATGGAACGTTCCTAAAATAATCGTCGCGACACCACACTGTTCAGTGCGAAATAGAAAGACGGAACGAAAATAACTGGCTTGCTTTCTATGAGAGAGAGAGAGAGAGAGAGACAGACAGAGAAACACGCGCACGCCGCATGGCTTACAACTATAGCAAAAAGTGTCGTTACAACTTTTGGTCTTAATTTTTACCGTCTAGCCCCCTTTCGCAACGCACGATAAGGAACTTTGTTCCAATAGGCACACTTAATATAAAAGCACATCTAATAGAACCGGTCAGTACCCTCGACGCACTACCGCATCATGCATTATGTGTGTAGGTTGCATGTTTTATTTTTACTACTAGTCTAGTAAGTAGCCTGTAAATTCGTTCGCGTAAATACCGGTTTTTTTTGTGGAGTATATTCTAAGTAACTTATATAATATACCATCAGTCTGCTAGTGCCAGTCCCGTCAAAAAAAAAAGAAAAAAAATTAAGATGGTCACCCATTCTCGGACCAACCCCGGCAAGCGTAGCTTAACTTGATGGATCGATCCGCGCTCACCTCCACGTGTCCAAGTCTTTACAAAATCTTGGTTACATTACTCTTGTTGCTTCTTTGAGTGAAAACAATGTAGATGAATCCTAACTAAAAAAAAAAAAAATCCTAACTAATATTATAAATGCGAAAGTAACTCTGTCTGTCTGTCTTTCTGTCTGTCTGTCTGTCTTTTCTTCACGCCTAAACTACTGAACCGATTTGTGTGAAATTTGGTACAGGGTAAGTGTGAACCCCAACAAAGGACATAGGCTACTTTTTATTCGACTTCGACTTCGTCTGCGTCCGCGATAACCGACATATACGCGGACGAAGTCGCGGGCAAAAGCTATATAAAGTAGCAATATAAAACAACTAGCTTATAGGCAGGTAGGTAAGTATTATAGGTTTATTATATAAAATATGTGTACATACAAAGAGTGAGGCTTCTTTGGATGATAACTAACGATATGGCAAGGGTTTCAGCTCAATATAAAATACTCTAAGAATTGATACCAAATTTTCGGTTTCATAATTATGTTTCTTAAATTCAAATCATAACAAACGTGTCAAACCGCACTACGTGGGTCTAAAACTTTCCACGTTACTTGCCTAATATCACGAAAAATCTCTTCCGTAATTCTGCGCGCCTAAAACCGCATAGTAGCCTACTGCAGGCGGTGTTCTTTGTTGATCATAATTTCCGAACATGTAGAGATAAGATTAAAAAACACTTGCCATATCGTTTGTTATCATCCAAAGAAGCCTTGCCCTTTGTATGTATATACCTTTTCCGTTACACCCTATAGTTATTGTACTTATTTATTTATATATTTGTGTTTTATGGGCCTTAGTTGCCTGAAATAAAGGTTTATTTTTGCCGTAAATGTCGGACCCCCTTTTCATCCCCTTTGGGGGGTGATTTTTGGAAAATCCGTTCTTAGCGGACGTCTACTAACTATAATCTACCTCCCTGCCAAATTAGATCTTTATTCGTCAAGCGTTTTTCGATATTTCCCTTTCTTTCATATATTTTAATCTCTTTGTACAGAGCCATCCTTCTGTGCCTATACATTTTGTAATACGCGTCTGCTCACAATCAGCTGGCAGCACGGAATACCGAATGTATCTGTTACGTCATCTTTCATGCATTTTAATGAAGGTTCATACGGGATTTTTAAGTAATTAAATTTTGTAGTACCTATACGGTATTAATATTATACAAGGGCCCAGAGACGCCGGATCTAAGTTATTTTAACATTTTGAGGACAGATTATTTTTGTGGAATAGGCTCGGCCCCTATTACATGGGACTTAATATAATATTTTTAATAACATTTATGATAAAAATAAACTTTAAAATCTACATCATGCGAAGCGACAGCGTCGTGTTGCGCTGCGAAGAGTCACGTCGCGTCGTCTTCTGCGAAATCGTCGATACATGACACCCTTTGGCCAAATCTCTTCTTTGAGGAAAGTTCTTTGAGAAATAAAAAAATATCCCGTAGAACATTGAACACAATTATAATTTACAATTATAATTCAAAAAGTAAAAATATTGCGAGTCCTCTTCGCCAATTCAATGTTTAAATCCCTTTTAAAATATCGTCTCGATTCACTCCTGCATCCCTATTAACTCCGTTGGACGGTATTTCTCTATTTAGACATTCTCAGAATTTCAGCTATGCTGAAATGACGTAGGTTTAGGGATTCTGGGATCTTAGTCTAGTAAGTGCTATTGGTTCGTTTGTTTTTGATTTCGTAAAATTATTATTCATATTTGAGCAGTTTTGTTTTTTTTTTTATTTACAGTTGTTTTTAGTAATATTACGGCTGTTTTTTCTTTTTTATGTTACTTGTTTGTAAGTGTATGTATCAGCTTGACCTTTTCCACCTGCCTCGGGGTTGAATTACAACCCTAAGCACAAACACTGAACCCTTTCAAATAGGGTCAATATGAAACAAAGAGTATGTTACACTTAAATACTAAATCTATGTAACAACAAAAAAACCCCACTATCAATGTTACTTCTATTATAAAAGTGATATCTTGAATGGATGAATGTTTGTTATTCAATCATGCCAACGGCTGAACGGATCTGGATAAAATTTGACACAGAGAAAAATTATGGTCTGGAATAGCACATAGAAAATTTAACACAGAGAATAATTTGGAATAGCACATAAGTTACTCTTTTCTTTAGGAAAAATGTACGGTTCCGTGTATAAATTAACATTGACGCAGACGAAATCGGGGGCAGAAGCTAGTTATTCATAATTTGAACCAAAATACGACTTAGACCCCTTTTAATATTAATTAATAATAAACCCCTTTTAATATTAATTAATAATAAACACCTTTATTTTTAATTAAAAATAAATCGTAAATCCTAGATTGCGTAGATAGCACCTGTTAATCACACTAGATCCGAACCTAACTAACACAAATGAAACATTTTCACCGTTCGAAGGTAGCTAAAACAAATAAATCTCGGTGACGTAACAATCCCGTAATAGTGGGCCGCGCGTCCCGCTAATTGAATTAGCGACCGTGATCCCGGGATCGCGGGATTGTCGGCTTCACCCGCTGTCTATTTACCTGGCTTTGTGCGAAGTGTTTGATACTGGCCGGTGTTTGTTTAGAGGGTATTACTGACGCCATGATGGTGTTAATTTTTGAATGTGGAATGGAATTTTAGTTTTGAGATTTGTGATGAAAAATCAATCGTTCATTTTTCGTTCGTTGGAGTTATAAATATTGTCAACTAGTAGTAGTAATTCCATCTGACTTTATACCGAACTGGAGTTATTTTTGATATCATAATATAACATCACGCCTGTAATCCCCGAAGGGCTAGGCAGAGATGTACCCATTAGTAACTCACATTTCGCCAGTTATGTTTGAGTGCTATGTACCTAATAGGATGAGAACCTATTGCCATTAACCGGGCACAAATCCAGACTCCGAGGCTGCTACTGAGAAATTCCTGATGGAAAAGAACCCAATAACACGTTGCCCGACCTGGGAATCGAGCCCAAGATCTCACGCTCAGCAGTCCCGCTTTGCGACCGACCACCGAGGCAGTCCATAAAGTACTTAATTCAATTGATATCGACCATTTTAAAATCGATTTTATTTTTTTAAATAATACGTCAATAATATGCATCATTCTGGCTGAAATTAACTAAATACATATAGGTAGGTATAATGTTCTATACAGAGAGGGGAGAGAGTATCAGATATCGAGATAAAAGCGTTTGTATGTCTCAGCGGAGACGCTTTGAGGCTGTTAACACTTTGTGTCGGATAAGAGAAGATATTTTTCGTACCACTTGCTCAAAAAAGTGACATTCTATGCCACAAAAAGCGAACATAATATTAGTCATTATTAATCTGTCAAAAACAGGGAAAGAAAATTGTACTGAATTTCATTTATCCTCTAGGGAGAGAATGTGATTTAAATTTGGAATACTTACCGATATTTATACTGCACTTAGTACATCTGTGTTTACACCATTGAGTTCGTATATCATTATACATCTTTTTGAAAAAGGAATACGCATTTTTATGCAGTTATGATTATTAAATATAATTACGAAAACCGACGAGGCCGTATGAGCTTGATGCGTTTGCTTTTCCGACAACAAAATATTAGTCTAGGAATTTACCGCGTTTTTGTTTTCTTCAAATACATAAACGTTAAGTTTATTTTAATTTATTTTTATAAATAACTTAATGTTCTAAAATGCATATCTCATATTATTATTGTGTTAATTTTTTCGCAAATGGTACGAAAAGTAGAGTATTTTCCTCGGTGATAAAGCTGTCTTAGTCTTGGGTGAACTTAAATCCCTCGCTACACTCAGGACTCGCCTTAAATCCCTCGCTGCGCTCGTGATTTAAGTTTTTAACACCCTCGCTACGCTCGGGAGTAAACCTCGAGTCCTTCGTTACGCTCGCGATTTAAATCGTCACCCGCGACAGAAGACACTGCTTTATCCCCTTGGTTAATAATCTACTATTATCATGTTTATGGCAAATTTATGTTTTATGGTATTCTTTGAAGATTTTGTGACGTTTTTTCCGTTTATAATAAGCTTTTATTTAGTACGGTTGAACAAGCTATTTGGTTTACAGACAACAATAATTGTCTTTCTGCATTGCCATTCATTGTTATAATGTGACTTTATCAAGAGTCAAAAGAAAACCCATCTCGAATTAAAAAACCTTTTTTTTTAAGGTGGTAAAAATCATCAAATGAGTCCTTCCGCCCTGGGTGGGGCGGAAGGGACTGTCAGACTTTTACTGACTAAAAAACCACCCTGTTCTTTCTGTTGCCCTTTACGTTCCGGGGCCACGGTATCCTGTTAAGATGTCCCGCAACCCCGCTATTTTAGACTTTAGTTAATAATATAGCGTATTTCCGCTACTTCGTCCGCATCAAAGTTGATTTCTCCATACAATCTTTGGACCCCCGTTTCATCCCCTTAGGGGGTAAATTTTGGAAAATTCTTTCTTATTGGATGCCTACGTCATACAAGAAACATACCCTCCAAGTTTCAGGTCTCTATGATTAGCGGTTTAGGCTGTGCGTTGATCCGTCAGTCAGTCATTCAGGACAAAGCATTTTATAATTATGTATAGATTAAAATTAGATTAAATAGATAGGTACCTAACTAAGAACCAAGATATTATAGACTTAAGTTATAAACGTAACAGTAGCGTGACACAGACTTAATTAATGAACTTAAAGACAAGTCGTAGTCAGCCTCAACAAGTTACAACAACTGCACCGTTTTTGGTTCCACTTGCTGCACAAAGGAGGTTTCATTTGCATACCGTATTATAATGTCAGCCTGTCAAAGTTCTTAGTGTGCTTCCGTCAACTTTTAATTGACGGCACAATTACAACAAGTTCTAACTTTACTCCAAACTTTAACCTTCGAGCCAGTGAATTTGGAACTTTATTCTGACTAAGCTAAAGTTCTTAATACGAAATTCATAACTTACACTCGGTTTTAGAGTCAGTTTTTGTGTCAACTTTACTTTAGTTGAATGCCCCGTTGGTCCCGTGATCGCGACTGCTGACTGTGGTGTCCTGGGTTAGATTCCTTCAATTCAGTCATCATTGACTTTCTAAGTTTATTTTGGACATTACTGACTTCGATAAAGGAAAACATCGTGAGGAAACTGGGACTTGAAAACGCCAATCCGCCTTGAGCAAGCGTGGTGATTAATGCTCGTGTCTTCTCTGTACTATGAGAAGAGGCTTTTGCCCTGCAATAGAACAATATATATACCTATATATAGAACAATTATATTCGTATCGCCATATTTTTTTTTTTTTTTTTCTTCATAAGAACCTTCTTACAAAGCCAACAAAAAAAGAATTAGTGGAATTGGTTCAGCCGTTCACGCGATAAGCCGTGGGAAATAGGAATTCATTTTTATATACTTATATATATAGATTTTTTTATACTACCTATTATAATTATGGTATAGCTCACCTTTTTTTTGGGGTCATAAAAATTATAAAAGTCTGACAGCTTTACTGACTAAAAAACACCCTGTTCCTTCTGTTGTCCTTTGCGTTCCGGCGCCACGGTATCCTGTTAAGACGTCCCGCAATCCCAGCAGGCGTTTGGCTCTGTTGGGGCCCCGTCCTTGTGCTGACAGCTCCTTGAGGCGTGCATGAAACAGAACGCGCCGTCGACCCGGGCCTGGTCTAGTATAGCTCACCTTAAGTTAACTTTGACTAAATTCACCCAAAGAGACTTTTCCAAGAAAGACCAGCTGAAATATTCAAAGTCAAAGTCAAAGTCAAAACATTTATTTCAATTAGACCATTTACAGGCACTTTTGAATTGTCAAATCCCTTCTCAACCTACTAAACAGCAAACTGAATTTTCCGAATTCCAAATATAAATCTTTATTTAAATCTACTTACTAGCATGCTAAATCCACTTGACGCGTCCAATAGAAATTTAAACCATCTTGAAATTTATTAGTCTTTCAGTACAACAGCTCAATAAACAAAGCAATATCTTTTGAAAGCATTCCCTTGTTCATAGTATTGTTAAGAATGTTGACAAAATATGTCCTCCCAGCTTCACCACTGGCATAAGAACGATTCGATTCTCTGTTCAAAGTGGAATTTATTAAGGGGACTGTAGCGCGGTCCATACGAAAGCAGTCTAAGATCATATTTTGGACAATGAAAAATTTTACTCGATGTTTTGTAGATAGGAAATTTAAATCAAATCTTTAAATTTAATTAGACACGTATAATTTATTTATTTTCTGAAGTCCGAATCTAGTCCATATCCTTATAACTTTAAAGCCTACTTCTCATAGCTTTGAACTAATCATTTAAGGCTTGTGGTTAGTCAGTTTGGCGTTAAATAATTTAATTTCCAAATGATACTTATCTAATATATACAATACGTAAGTTTAAATTAGTGTAAATAAGACTTGATGTTTCATAGATAGAATAAGAATCCTATCTATGAATCATCAAGTCTTATTTCTAATAGATCAAAATATTAATAGACTACTTTTGTATGAAGCGAGCTGTCGGTGAAGCGGATTAGTTAGCTATATTGTTAATCAAGTCTTTGGGACTTATTTATGGGCGGGTGTAGAATTCTAGATTGAGAAAGAGCTTTTATTTATTTGCACGAATAATTTAAAAAATATTCTACGCACACGACTTAAAGTCCAAACTTGAATGGAATGGCACTGTTATGATCTATGATGCCGTTTTGCGTAGTTTCATTTCCGATAATCATCATCATATCAGCCTATGGCCGTCCACTGCTGAAGGTAGGCCTCCCCCAAAGAGCGCCAACCATCCCGGTCTTGGGCAGCCCGCATCCATCCGCTGCCCGCCACCTTCTTTAAATCGTCGGTCCACCGTGCAGCAGGGCGTCTCACACTACGTTTGCCTAAACGTGATTTCCGATGACGTATTTTTTTAATTCTGTTTCTTAATCAAAATGTAGTCTCTAAGGACCAACATTGGCCAAACAAATGACTTACTATTGTAGTGGTAAATCCTAAGCGTATAAAACTTTTGTTTAGCAAACTTATGTCCAACATTTGTTTAGGATCGTGGGATTAATTTGTATCAATGTTGGTGTTGAAAGTTTTTGATTAAACCCATGGGTGATCTATATTTTTAAGTGTGGAGGTTTATGGCTTTTCTCTTCATAGACATTATTATAAACTATGATTGCCTATGAATATAGGATTATACCTAATAAAACAGAGACCATTTTTACTCAAGAACATTGCACAATTTTATTTTCGGTTAGGTAGTCTATTCACACATTGATAAGTACAAGATACTGTTGAAAAAGAAAGTTACTTTTAGTGTCATAAAGAGAATTTATTTAATTAACAATAATTGCCACACTAACTACTGAAATCACCAATTAGCCTTGAGCAAGCATGGTGATCAATGCTCATGCCTCCTTCTAGCCATAGGTCGAACGCACACTGTCGCTTGCATCTCTGCGAAGCAGACCCGCACAGCTACAAGCAACACCACATACCAAACTCATAATCATCATCATATTAGCTGAATGACGTCCACTGCTGAACATTGTTCTCCCCCCCCCCCTAATATAGCTACAATGACATTGACCTGACCCTTACCAGGCTTTCCTACACTGTGCCTTCCGTGCATAGTCGCCCATTGAGATCCTTATGACCCCAACGGCCGTCAGCTCTACGGACTAAATGCCCTGCCCGTTTCCACTTGAGTTTCGCAATTTTGAAAGCTATGCCGGTCACCTATTAATCTCACATCACCTAAATATACAGAAAACGATTTTTTACAGAACAGCACTGTTTATACAGTTATTAAAATAATTATCAATTATAAAAAAGGTGCTCTTAAAAATTCCATTAAAACTTTAATTAAAAATAACACACAAGTACAAAAAGGTCCATTTGCTAATCCGAAAACGACCTTAAATTAAACAAATATTGTGACGACCAATGCAAACATTATGTGGGTTCGAACTACCCTCTGAATACTAATACGTATGAAAATTTCGATAAGCTTTTAAGCTAAGTACATTTATAATCAGGGTTGAAATTTATGGGGTTGCTTAGGTAAATATTTTACTGTAATAGCTGCTGCAGAAAATTTGTTTTAAAATCGTTAAGTACTGTAGAGATTCTAGCTGGTTAAGCTATATGTAATTTTAGTTTCACTAGTTAGTTGTTATACCTACCTATTATTATTATGTTGCTATGATATAACTGGTTTTCATATTGGAACTGATTTAAAATGTATCAATTATGTAACATTTGAATCCAGTAAAGAGTATCAGTTTATATTCCTACGAGATAATCTCTAAAGACAGACAGACATTTTGAACATTTTTAATGATAGATTCATTAAAAATGTTCAAAATCGAGTTGCAATCTCATATGAGTCAGCGACTACCAATGTCAAAATAAGTTAGAAGCATCTTTGCCAGATTGAGACTGAGGAAAATGTATAGGTAAATTCACATACACATCCCTTAAAAGACTTACCGCAACCGACTCCGCATCAGCATTAAACTTCAATAGCACCACTGATTAATATGTGCCAATCTACACGCGTATACACAGCGTACGCACTGGAGGGCCGATAACGAGACATTAGCCGTGTGCTTGACATGGTAATGCGCAATCAGGCTTGATCAGCGATAGGTACAGGCGGATATCCTTGATAATGTGCGGCCATGAAATGGGAAACTAATGGAAATCCGCTGGGAGAAAGCCAGAAGCGGTGCTATTCTGTGAATATTTCCTTCGGTGAATTTAGGTGATGATGTCCTTGGTGTCGGGTGTTATATAGCTCAACTTAAGCTCACAAACTGTGAGTGACACTTCTAGGAACCACTCCTTCAATATCTACATAACTGGAAGGTTCCCAAGTATAGTCCACTACACTAATATGATCGCAATGATGAGAAGGACATGTAACTTTTCTATTTGTTAACAGCATTTTTATAAAATAAAAAAAAAAAAAGTCTGACAACCAGTCTGACCAAGGGGTATATCTTATTACCCGGTTACTGGGTTGTGGAGGTCGGATAGGCAGTCGCTCCATGTAAAATACTGGTACTCAGCTGCATCCGGTTAGACAGGAAGCCGACCCCAACATAGTTGGGAAAAGGCTTAGAAAACGTAAGGTTACCGGAGACTTGTTTACTTCTGCTTTAAATACGTTTAGAGTTGCCAAGTCACGCTACAGAGCATCGGTGGAAAAATCTAAGGGTAATTTACTGCGTAAAATTGTAGAAAAACTAGATAAAGAAGGTCCATGGTCTCCTTTGTATCATGAGTTTAAAGCCAATAGATCGGTCGACCTTGCGTATATTGAAAACATTAAAGTAAATAATAAACATACCACCGGTATCGAAGAAACAACGGAAGTTTTACTTAATACTCTTATACCTGATGATTCAGCGGTCAACGACAACGATTACCACCAGCAGATCAGAGCGTGGGCTGCTGTGCCTCCTGAATCACCAGCGTCAGATCTACCATCCACTGACGAGTTCATAAATGTTATCAGGAGACTACCACTCAACAAATCATCGGGTGAAGATAAAATCTCTAATAGAATGATTATAGAAGCGTGTAAATCAGCGGGTGACGCGATCTTAACTGTTTATAATCGATGCATTGCAGAAGGCATTTTTCCTCGTATATGGCGACGTGGTTTTATAAGAATAATTCCGAAAAGCGGCGATAAGCCCCCGGACGATCCAAAGTCGTATCGACCTATAACCCTACTACCATCCTTGGGTAAACTTCTTGAGCGCCTTATCGTACCACGTTTGCTACCAGACGGACCGAAATTTCATAACAATCAATTCGGTTTCACAATAGGAAAATCCACCGTCGACGCGGTGCTTTCTGTCCGGCAAACTGTAAATTTATCTGAACATAAATACGTGATTGGGATCTTCCTCGATATTTCGGGAGCTTTTGATAACGCATGGTGGCCTATGCTACTACTTAAAATGAAAACTCGTGGTTGCTACAGAAACATCTATAATCTTGTTTGCTCTTACTTTATAAATGGTTCCGCGAAGCTCAAACTTGGACATCATTCCGCGTCGAAGTCACTAACCATGGGATGTCCTCAGGGTTCGGTTCTCGGTCCTTATTTATGGAATTTAGGTTTTGACGATTTCCTCGCGATTCCCCTTCCATGCGGCTGTTCATTAACCGGTTACGCGGACGACGGCCTTCTGCTCATTCAGTCAAATACTCGGGCTGGGCTTGAGAACTTGGCTGACACATGCCTACGTTTAATATCTCAGTGGGGCGTTCGAAACCGTTTGACCTTTGCACCGCAAAAAACCTATCAGCTTATTTTAAAAGGGAATCTTAAATCATGGCCTAGTATTAAATTTAATAACGTTTCGGTTAAAAGAAAACAATCCGTGTGCTACCTTGGTCTGGTCTTAGAAAAGAACTTTTCATTTATTGACCACATTAAAACAGTAGGAGAAAAAGCCAAAAAGAACTATTATGCCTTAACGAGAATTTCTAAAGCTACCTGGGGCCTATCTTTCTTAACTCTAAAAACTATTTATGGGGCTACTTACCTAGGTTGTATGTGCTACGGTGCACCTGTTTGGGCCGATAGGGCCACCATAGGGGCGGTACGACGTAAATTGCTTCAAAGTCAACGGTTAGCTTTAATATTTTTATGTAAAGCGTATAGGACCGTTAGTACTGAAGCCCTACCAGTACTTGCAGGTGTACTTCCAGTTGATCTCGAGGTGCAGCGACGTGCTGCAATGTACTATTCCGCACGAGAGACCATGGACGCAAACTTTCTAACACAGCGTGACCGTGCTAAGATCTCTAGATTATTTAAACCGCAGGCTGACGTCTGGGAGGAACTTTTAACCGAATGGCAATGTACTTGGGATAATTCTATCAAGGGCCGGCACCTGCATCAGTTCTTTCCATCCGTTCGTGAGCGGCTGGCCAGAACATGGCTGGAGGTGGATCACTGTGTTGCCCAATTTCTCACAGGTCATGGCAACTTTAAGAGTAAATTATTTTCTTTCAAGCTTGTTGCTTCTCCTTTGTGTCAATGTTCTACATCTGACTGTGAATATGAACAATCTGCTCATCACATCTTATGGGAGTGTATTCTTTGGCAGAATGAACGCAATATCATGCTAGATAGTGTACAGGTTAGATCTGGTGTTGTTTATTATGCGGACCTTGTAGAAACTAGAACTAATTTCCGTGCGTTCAAGCGTTTTTGCCATACCTATTACTGGAATCAAAAGTAACAGCTCACATTAGGACCCATTAATTTAATAATAATTGCAATCCGTGGTGCTTGGCAATCTGGGCTTCTCCCAGTTGCAAATGTCCCTTTGTGCCTATTGGCCTAGTTCTGTTCTGTCTCCTGCTTGCTTGGAGGGAAGTGGAAATTATATTTTTTTTCTTACTCCTCCGCTATTCTTTTCTGATTAATTTCGTTGCGGGACCCAAGACAGTTAATCGTTTCTCTGGGACTCGTCGAGCTTCATTGCCTCGGCGCTTTTCTGGTGGCCTCCACTGTTGATTCTGGCTTTCAGGAGTTGCAGTGGGTGGGAACAGTGTGGCGGGCTTGTCCCAAAAAAAAAAAAAAAAAAGTTGGGAAAAGGCTAGGCAGATGATGATGAACTGTATTTTTATACCCTTATAGGTAGCATTCCGATGTTGGCGACCACGACAGATGACCGATGAGCCGGCTTGTGTTGTTTAGTGTTCTATAAAAGTTAAGCAAGCAGTGAGTCGCGCGACCCTGTCGCGGTCGTCTGTCGCAGTCGCCAACATCGGAATGCTACCTTTTGATTTTGATTTAAAATTAGTTACTTACCTACGTACTTCGAAAAATGGAAGAAATTTTGACTTGAGTTAGTTTTGGCAGAGCTATTTCATCCTCGGTTTTCCTGGCCCCCCCTCCCGCTGTCAATCACAACTCCGGCTCAGTAATCCGGTTATCTGTTGTACAAGACTGACGTACTATCTACACGTGTCTCATGTCTCATCTCTCATTATCTGTGCACCAAATGAGAATCGTTAACCACACCCATCTTCTCCTGTTTGTTTACGAGCAGTTTTGGTCCATTTCTTTGAAGCAGTAGTTATGAGGTTCCCAAACTTACTTTGAGAATAAAATATTTTCTAGCGCCCCATTTTTTCACTTCCTTAAAAACCACTTACACATACATACACATACATAAACTCACGCCTTTTTCCCCCGAGGGGGTAGGCAGAAACCACAGAACGCCACCTGCTACGATCCTTACATACTCCTTTCGCCTCATCTACGTTCATACATCTCGTCATACAAGCACGCCGGTTACGAGTACTCCGCATCTGACCCACCACCCGGACCACCAGAACCACCTAGTAGATGAAATTACAAATCGCTCCCCAAGCCTCTACACAATGCCCCGATTTTTTTCTAGGTCTCTTACCGCCCCCCTTTAGGTCTGCAGCGCCCACAAGGGGGCGTTATCGCCCACTTTGGGAAAGACTGCAGTAGTTCATTTGGAAATACCAGGTTTCGTTGACCTCTTTTGTACATTCAATTGAATTGTTTTTAGAGGTCAAGGGAGGATGGTTGTCTTTGTTATTGGTGTCTAATGAAGTTATAGCGCTAAAGGTCAGTCGGTTTATCGCCTTGACATTTTCTTGATTAGATAATCATGAAAATGTTGATACTTGCTACTTATTTCATTGGGGTCTGTGTTTGTTTTATGGTGATGGTTATCGTTTTAGGGTTCCGCGCTTGAAAGAGAAAAACGGAGCCTTTCAAGGTCACTTTTTGTCCGTCTGTCACAGAGGTCTTTTTCTCAATATCTTTGGGACGTTGTGTCTTAAAGGTTAACGAGAAGACTTCTTGTTTGTTTGTTTAAACGTCTAATCTTGGGTTACTGAGAGTTTCAGAGATTAGCTCTGGAACTCTCAGTAACCCAAGTTAAAACCTAACGCGGGTGAAAAAAAAACTCGTGGATGAAGTCGCGGTTAGAACCTAGTACTAAAAATATAGATACTTATTTACGAAAATCTTAAGGGCAATAAAATATTAAATTCTTCCAAATAAATAACGTTAGTTAACTGAAACAATTTTTTTTTTCACTGTATCATTTAGATGTATCGTATTGATTTTTAATTTTAAACGATGACATATGTATTAACAAATATATCACGATAACACATGATCACATTTGTATTATCACGATTTGGTTTTGATTTGATCGGAATTTAGTTTGATATGGATTATTAATTTTAATGGAATTATGAAAATGGATTATTATTTTAAGACATCAGTTTTTATTACTAACATAGAGTTCACTGCTGTTAACATAATATGGACAATCACAGTCTGAAATAAATGATTTAATAATAATAAACACCGCATATGAATTTCGAAAAACAACATACAAAAATCTGCAAAAAAAAAACGCAAAAACAAATTTGAATTTCGTGAGCTCCATTGAAAGACTTACCCCAACATAAATCTTTTCCTTGAGCCCAAAGCGCTCACCCCCATCTTGTACATATTTATTTACGATAGAAAATAATCGATGCCACAACCGTTATTTAATACGACCCTTATATCCCCAGTGTCCCCTGTGTATCCCCTCAGACATGTCAAAAGATACTGTCAACTTGTGAATTACACCCCCCTTGCTAAGTGTGCGCTCACACTTGATCAATTAGTAGACTTTCATTTATTTGAAAGAAAGAAAAGCAAATAAATTACGCACATAACTTAAATAGAAAAATTGTACACAAAAGAAAAATAAAAACAAGTTGGTATTAAATCTAAAGAGAAATTCCTGATGGAAAAACCCAATAACACTTTGCCCGACTTGGGAATCGAACCCAAGACCTCATACTCAGCAGTCGCGCTTTGCGATCACTAGAACAATACCAATTTTTTTTCGAATTTGGTACAATAGGTATGAACCAGTAGGTATTCATTCAAATATTTCACAATATCACCCTTATTAGATAGGTACATGAAGAATCCCTTTAAAAATTGTTGCAAGATGAAACATTATTAATATTATACATAGATGAGAGTGCATCCCCCATTGTTCTATTGCTACGACGTAGCCAACGTGATGACGTCACAGCTACGACAGTAGCACTCTCGTAGCAAATAGCTGGACCGCTACGCGTTGAGTCAATTTCCAAGGAAATTGGAGCATTGCGGTTATGCAACGGGCTTGTCACAGAACTGTTTACTTAAAATAATAATAATTACGTTTGTTTGGTCTGAAGTTGTTTTAACTAAATAAACCTTATTTACATATGCTTTAGAATCATTGTTGTATTAACCTCTTTTGATTTTATTTGGTTCTTAGGACCTTTTACTACGCGTACGTTGTCTTTCCATACGTCCATCCGTCTGTGTCTGTCAAGGGGTCGTATATTATCTATAGGTATTACTTATAATAAAAAGCTGAAGAGTTTGTTAGAACGTTTGTTATCTCAGGAACTACTGGTCCGATTAATAGACGATTTATAACATTACGCTATGACCAACAGAAGCAGAGCAGTAATCAAAGATGAAAACTTAACGCAATCGAAACCATGGAGAATAGCTACTTTAAAATATAATAGGTTACCAGTTACGTCAAATAATTAAAATAATGGTGCCGATTCCCTTGTTCACAAACTAAACTAAACTTAGACTATTTCTATCTTTTTCTGACCAATAAAACAAGAGAGAAGAACTAATGTAAATAAGAGCTGTCAAATTTAGTCAATCTGATACATCCATACAATTTTAGTTGACATCTTAAAACGTATAGATTAAAAATACGGAAAAGTTCAAGGCAAAACTAATTTGACATCTCTAACTTAGTTCTTAAATGTCACCGCCCTTTTCATTCGCTGTAAGTAAGTAAGAGATGTAAATTCTCTAAATTTAGTCTAGTTTGTGAACAAAAGAATCGGCACCAATGTCTTTTATATTGTACAGAACCCAAAGTGCACGACTCGCATCTACCAGATGCTTGTAGAAATTTTAGTATCACAAAAGTTACTATCGTATTAAAGTAAAACAGCTCAAGCACTATCGCTAATTACTCAACAATCTGCAGGCTTCCTATAGGTACATAATATATTATGGGAAGGCCACACATGAAATCCATTAATTTTGTCACGTCAATACAAAATCCCATTAAAAAATAACTAAGTACCTACTACATCAAATTTTTACCTAAATAGAAAGATTAATAGTTGGACGTCACTGACATCGGTGAAGGAAAACATCGTGAGGAAACCTGGACTATATAGCTAATTAATATAAGTCTGAAATCGCCTTGAGCAAGCGCAGTGATCAATGCTCGTGCCTTCTCTGTATGAGAAGTGGCCTTTGACCTGCAGTGGGACAATAATAAACTGGTATTGCTTATAACATCACCTATCAGTCAATGAAAGTCTTTTCAAAATTGATCCAGATGTTTGGGAGGTTAGCCGGAACAAACAAACAGACAGTATTTTTTTTGTATGTGTACACAAGTAGGTGAAGTAAGTTAAACTGCTATTTTTACATTACAGACACATTAATTTTATTTATTAGTATACATTTATTTATTACTTAAGCTTGTTTTAATTAGTTTTTAATCCTTAATTTATACATCTTACCATCTACTATGGATCGATATTTGTCGCTCAATCACGCCAGAACGGCTGAACGGATCTGGCTGAAATTTGACACAGAGATTGATTATAGTCTGCAATAGCACATAGGCTACTTTTATCCCGGAAAAATGTACAGTTCGGGTGAGACAATACATCCACTTCGACACGGACGAAGTTGCAGTTTTTATTTGTATTTTAATAAATAATTATCTCCGCTAGTCTGTACAAACATCGCCCCTCCGTTTTTCCTTCAAAATCCAAATTCTTTCTAACAAATAAATCAGTGGCAGGTGTCGTTGACGTTTCATGCCTCTCTTTCACTCTCACGCCATTTCGCTCTAGTATTTAATTAGAATATTCCGCCTTTAAAATTGGGTGCAATTAATTCTTCAGTATTCGAAGACGAATGTACTTAATAGGTTCTGTGAAAAAATATATTTTTAAGGTGAAAACGTTTGGTTATATCGCGAAATTGACATTTTTTCCGTTTTTTTGAGTTTGCAGTTTATTATCGGATTGTATGGTAATAAAAAAAATAGTTTAATAAACTAAAAAACACGCACTCAAAATTACAACATGGGGGTGGATTTCATACAGCCAGTCCGCCATCTTGGGGAGGCCACCATATTGGATTTCTAATGATGTTTCTTAGCTAGTCATGTATTGTAATCAGAATTCAGAGCGTGTGCAAAATTTCATCCTAATTGAAGACCGGGAAGTGGGTCAAATTAAGATTCCAAGATTTTCTTACATACATAGTTAGTTACAAGTGAAGCTAATAAAAGCGTGTTAATAATAATAATAAAAATGACGCGATAATAACTATTATGTAGGCATTTACACAATTATAACCATTTAAATCATTAAAATAAATATCTATGTCAGAATAACCATGTAAAAGTGTCTATTTTATGAAATCATGACTTATTACACGCTTTATATTAGCTTCACTTGTAAGTAACTATGTAAGAAAATCTTAGAATCTTAATTTGACCCACTTCCCGGTCTTTGATTGGGATGAAACTTTGCACACGCTCTGAGTTCTGATGACAATACATGACTAGCTAAGAAACGTCATTTCAAATCCAATATGGCAGCCTCCCCAAGATGGCGAACTGGCTGTTTGAAATCCACCCCCATGATATGGGTATCAAATGAAAGGGTTTGCTGTCAGGAATACGAAAAAAATAGTCACGTGACTTATTATGTAAGTAACTATGTAAGAAAATCTTGGAATCTTAATTTGACCCACTTCCCGGTCTTCGATTGGGATGAAATTTTGCACACGCTCTGAGTTCTGATGACAATACATGACTAGCTAAGAAACGTCATTACAAATCCAATATGGCGCCCTCCCCAAGATGGCAGACTGGCTGTTTGAAATTCACCCCCATGATATGGGTATCAAATGAAAGGGTTTGCTGTCAGGAATACGAAAAAATAGTCACGTGACTTAAATCCAATATGGCGGACGTCCAATATGGCAAACAGGCTATTTAAAATGCATCCCCATGATATGGGTATCAAATGAAAGGGTTTGCTGTCAGGAATACGAAAAAAATAGTCACGTGACTTAAATCCAATATGGCGGACAGGCTATTTGAAATGCACCCCCATGATATGGGTATCAAATGAAAGGTTTTGCTGAATGGGATACGAAAAAAATTAGTGCGTGCTAAAAGCGTGTTTTTTAGTTTTTTAAACTATTAAATTATTTTTTGTTTTAATTCAAACGGGATTTATATTATAATTTTATAAACTTTTTTTAATTTGACAATAATTTTCACTTCACCGCTGGGGCTAGAATGTCATACTGAGTCCATATTTTAAGTTAGCGCGATGATATCCCTTTCACTGTATACTGTATATAAAGAATTCACATAAAAAAAAACACCTTTATATAAAGATGTCTGTCGGACCAACCAACGAACATTCTAAAGTTAATCAGACAGACAAATGACGGTGATTCATACAGTCTACCGTATCGGTAAATAATAAAACATTTACCAGTCTGAAAGCGATTCCATGTTGTTCCCGTTAAAAGTCCACGATGGATCCTAATTGGTTTCATGATTGACGTCTCCGGTTCAATAATTGAGAATTTAGATTTCATTTAATTGCAAGTTAGTATGACAAGAAAGGGAGAAAAACATTTTGAATAACTTAAATTACAAAAAAAAAGAGAAACAATGCTTGTTCCAGAGTTTCAGGTCAAAGTCAAATCGTTTATTTAATTTAGACCATTCAAACGCACGTCGTTTTTGAAAGTCATTTACAAGAGAAAAAAAAATTAAATATTGAATCTATACACATCAAAAGTGTCTAGGGATCAACATCCCTAACAAATGTTAGGGATGTTGATCCCTAGACACTTTTGATGTGTGTAGTTGCTCATTAAAAATATTACCAACCTATTTGTGTCCCACTGTAGGGTAAAGGCCTCTTCTCATACAGAGAAGGCACGAGCATTAACCTTTAAGTATGGACGTCATTTTTTCTTAACACTACTGTGGACGTGGAGTCTCACAGGCTCCTATATGCACACACATTTTTGTGAGGAATTTGATATTAGATCACTTTAAATCTGATTGAATATTAAAGTTATGTGATTTAGCAATAAAATAATGTGCTTATATAATTAACTTTTATTTAATAAATTATAGAAATGTTAGAAATAAAAAATTATGGGACTTTTTAGTTTAAATCTACTCAGGTTACATTTTTAGGTATTAAAAACAGCCAAACTTATTCCTATAACAAAATGAGCCTTTTTTTCTCAAAATATAATATATAAGAAACCAAAAACACAAAACACCTACTTCAGGTAACAAATATAAAAAATTTTGACAACAGTCTAGTAACGGCAATTTTTTGGCAGTCAGTGCACAAAGATCTAGCACATTGGGAACACACACCTGGTCCTGATCTTGGTCCTGACCTTCATCATTGTCATTTTCAAGATTTTGTATCAGTTTGGACTCCAATATAAAAAAAATCATCAATGTTCTCGTCATTGACAGACTGACCCGAAGCTAACAATAACTCACTCACTTCTGTTCGAAAGAAGGATCTCCTGCACGCAGTTTTTCTTGCAGGGCCCTGAACAGACCTTACTGACCAGGCTTTGTTGTTTTTTGACATTTTGTATTACAAAATCCGAAACAGACATAATCGCCCCTACAAAATATATCGTAGGGCAACAATGGACGTGTAGCCTGACAGGCTCCGGTCAATATTTTGATGGTCATTACTTACGTGATATTCATCGGAAGACGCAACCATCTCCCTCGTTGGTAGTTTTACAACTAAAACAAAAGCTACTGAGCTGCTCAATCGCAGGAATTGGGGGGAAGTAGGTGAAACTAAGAAACCGAAAACATCGAGTAGCCTGTGAGACTCCACGTCCATACTTAAAGGTTAATCACCACGTTTGCTCAAGGCGGATTGGCGATTTCAGACTTATATTAACTATAAGTCCAGATTTCCTCACGATGTTTTCCTTCATCAATGTTGATGATGTCCAAGATAAGCCTAGAAAGTAGGTACATTATGAATTTAAAAACTCACATTGGTACTTGCCCAAGCCCAGTTTCGAACGCACAACCTCGTGCATGAGAGGCGGCCTTAACCACTGAGCCATCACGGACTGAATAGATAAAATGGGTAATTTAAAATTAATATAAAAAACATCATGTTTAAATTAGATTTTGTTTATACAGCATGTAACAAAAACCCTGTCCGATCCTTAAGGGTATTATTCGGCATCGTACTGCGTACACATATACGTAACCATTTAATGGATTTGAGATTATTATTTTTCCCCAGTGAAAAAAAAAAGAAGAAAGAAGAAGTAATTAAATTAAAATAAAAAATAAAAACATCAACGGTAACACTGATCGGACAGGGTTTTTGTTACATAGTGTATAATACAGGACGGTACTAAAGTAGCAAGTAAAAACTAACAAAGCAAATTACAAAATGACACAGTAGACAAAGACAGTCTTCACCGCGACTTCTGTTAAAATATTCAAGCGTCTAAAAGCGTTCCCATGTTGTTGTAGCACGGACGAAGTCCGACTTCGTACGACGTACATAATTGGTAGCATAACAGACGTTCCCTCTTTTGAAAATTATCTTTTGATTATTGAGCATTCGCTAATGGAGGTTAATTTGTTTGTTTTCGTATTTATTGTCTGAATTGTTTCTGCCCGCGACTTCGTCTATATGACAAGTAACAAGTACATTGTACTTCTTTTTCAATGCATAATATATACGCTGTTGGTGTACTTTAATAAATAAATAAATATGACAAAAAACTAATTTTTGTACTTGCTCGGTTTCTGACCTTAACCACTAGGCTAACACGACAGCTTGCTCTAAAAACTTGATAAAAGCTGGTTTTCATTTTAACGTAGGGCGTAATTTTTTAATTGTTAGATAACTCTTAACGGAGGGACAAATATGGCGATTTGACAGCTTATGTATAGAAAATATGTCAAACTGTCAGATTTATTCCTTGGATAAAAGTTATTTGACTATTGAAAAATCATAGCCCTTAGAGAAACAAACAATCTGAATTTTTTTCTTAAACTTCTGGAATTGCTCCTCGTCTAATTAGTGTAGGTATGTCTTTTCTATTCAGAGGTGGTTAAACAGGCTCTTAACTTATAGATAGGCCATGCAACTTACAAAGCATCCAGGTAACATACACTACTTCTTCTTTGCTGTGCCTCTTCAACTACTGAAGATTGACCGTCAGTTTGGAAAACTTCAATCTGTCCTTCGCGAGGCGGAACAGTTCAGCGGCTATTGTTGCCGGTGTTGATCGGTCCACTCGCGAATATTACGCAGCCACGACTTTCTTCTTCGGGCTACTGTTCGTCTTCCAGTCACTGTGCCCATCATTATGAGTTGCAGCAGTTGGTACCTATCGTGTCGCATAATGTGACCCAGATAATCAACTTTTCCGTTTGATAGTCTCCATAATTTGGCGTTTCTGACCGGCTAGTATACACTGTCTCTAGGTAATGTATTCACACACGGATAATTGACACGGCGGTGGTGTGAGTGAGCCATGCGTTATGTCTAATATTCTAAAATGAATAATTATTATGTGACCAGTCATTGTTCTTACAAGAAAACAGTAACAGATAATGCAATAGATCAATTAAATATCTATTAAAAGTTTAGAAACACATATTATGATAAAAATACAACAATGGGTGTAATCAAAATTGACTCTTAATGTGCTTATGTTATTGCAGAGATTAGCTTGTTTTGGACCACGTAGGTATTCCGTAGATATCAACGTCACCTCACGTGATGAAAAAAAACAGTAGGTTTAATCAAACCTACACTACTACTGTGGCAAGCGCATTGCCACAGTGCGGCCTAGAACGCAAATTATCGACGTAGCTCAAAAATCTGCAAGACTAAAATGGGACTGGGCGAGCCATGTCTGTCGGCTAAGCAATGGACCCGTATGTCACAAGAGTGAAGCCCTAACATAAATAGAAGGGGTAGCAGCAGATCGAAGAGAAGATGACAGGATGCCTTGGATGACTTCCTCAGGAACTGACAAGAGGAGGCCCAACACAGAGGCAAGTAGAAGGAATGAGGTAAAGCCGAAAAAATGGTACAATCAAAACTAAGTCTACCTAGTCGCTTATATGTCCAAAATCGTTGTTGACATTAGCTTGTTTCAAACCACGTAGTTATTTAGTGTCAAAGCAAAAATTCATTTCTCCATAACACTTCTTACTAGCAAAAAAAAAATACCCCAAAAAACTTGCTCTCAATTTTTTCTTCAAAAAGTACATTCGGTCGGAGTGCCTCATAACTGTGGCGGGGTTTTTCATTCATTCGCTGTGAGGAAAATATCGCCTTTTCACTCCGGGAGGGCGCTTCAAAAGTGAAAGTCACCTCCCGACTAGTTAAGGGCAAGTTTGCTGAAGTTCGTAATACAGTGGGGTACGGTGTTGTTTATGATATTTTTATTTGATTTATGGTAGTAATGTAGTCTTAGTTTGGTATTTGAATGGTATGTTTATTAAGGGGATGTTAGTCGTGACTTGTGGTTAAGTAGCAATGTGAACAAAGTGGGTTTGTTTTCGTGTTAATTTGATAACTAAGAAATTATAGAAATTCTTGTTTATTTATTTTATAGGTGAGCTGATCATACTTTGGTATATTTTGAGACATAATAATATATTATATCCATAGTAAGTAGCTAGCTTAACTACAGAATAAAGCCAAAATTGCAACGTCTTGACGAAGGCATGATAATTTCAGATAACTAAATTCCGGTAAAATCGTTTAACCATAAAAACGTGGCAAATAAACAAACAAACTCATTTTCGAATTTGTAATATTAGTATGGATGAGGAAGTAAAATTTGACTATTTATTTAAGTAATACGTACAATACTTACAGATTTAATTAAAAAAAAAAAACAACCAGAAGAATAAAAAAGAAACTAAAACTAAATGGCATCAAAAAATTCATCAAAAAGTAGGATTAGGTTATAAGGCTATTGAAAATCTCAAATTCAAAATACAAACATCTATTCTTCCATTACTTCAGCATAAAAAGGCAAAGATCACCCGGTGTACCTCCTATGTGTGACTCAGCGGAAGCTGCACCTCAAGTAGTGCCGGCGACACTCCGACTTCCCAACTCTCAAACCGCAGCGTCACACTCTTAGAGCAACCCATGAATGTGCACAGATTTCTACAGCGGCTTTCTGTTTTGTAGATTATCTTTATTGTACGACTAGCTGACCCAGCAAACTTCGTACTGTCATATTTATTTTCTTTGTTTTAAATTTTCTTTTATAAGAACCTTCTCCTTCCACAACAAAAAACAAAAGTGAAATCGGTCCAGCCGTTTACGCGTGATGCCATGACCAAGGGAAATAGGGATTCATTTGTTTATATTTATACAGGGTCATTGAAAATTTACCCGAAACCTGAGAAGGGGTCATTGTACTCATCATTATGAACAACTTTTACTATGGGACTGAACCTGAAATCATGAAAAAAAATCAGCTGTTCCCTACAAAAATGCGATACAACACGATCGTAATGTATGGAACAGCTGATTTTTTATAGGGAAACAAGATTTAAGACTATCCGCGCATACGAAGTCAGGGGCAAAAGCAAGTAAGTAATAAAACGCGATGAGGTTTTTGTGGTAGGATAAAAGTACTAATATCTAGGCTTGTGGTTACTTCGGTTCTCGTTTCGACGAGATAATAATTAGGACTATGGTTAGTCTGGAACTTCATTTACTGTTTTATGTTAAACTAGCTTGGGATCGCGACTTCGTCTACGTGGATCTTATCACAGGTATTAAGTTACGTCTTAAGTTACTGTTCCACTCCCGTGACTCATAGCGTGATGTTATAACGCTTATACAATTGGGTAGTTGACACTATTAATAAATAATTCCAAGACATAACTTCTTTAAAAAAACGCTTTATTTTAGCCCTGAAAACCTGATTAATTTTCAATTTACTGTAAAATTAGATTTTTCGTGGCTTTGAAATCAATAAGTAGTTAGACAATTGAGTTGCCAAATAAGTGACGTCACAGCGCGCTATTACCATACAAAATCTATGAAAGAATCGCGTTTTGACAGGTCATAAAAAGTACGTCAATTGATGGTGGTGTCAACTAGCCTATTTTACATGAATCTGGCTATCAAATACAAAAAGAATTTTTTTTTGCACGTTTAAAACAAAATTGTTATTGGGTTTTTCCATCAGGAATTTTTCAGTAGCAGCCTCGGAGTCTAGATTGTGCTCGGTTGATGACAATAGGCCTATTATATTGGACACACCTCTGTCTAACCCTACGGGGATGACAGGCGTCATGTTATATTTTTAAGTCCCATGTAATAGGGAGTGGGCTTATTGCCATCAACCGAGCACAAATCCAGACCCGAGGCTGCTACTGAGAAATTCCTGATGAAAAAACCCAATAACACTTTGCCCGACCTGGGAATTGAACCCAAGACCTTATGCTCTAGCTAGAGCAATGTGTCAATGAATTCTGCTATTGAAAAATAAATTCGATCAAAAACATACATTTATCAATCATTGGCGTGCCCAAATTATTTCATCCCGAGCCACTACTAGCGCGTTTCATTGGTTCGCCATTCCTAATATAGAACTTTACATGGCCTCACTCAATCTAGACCACGTCATGTTGTAAGCACTAAATACATCGTGAATGAACTCGCATTTCAAAAGTGACCTAGTTCTCATGTTTGTGGATGTGCTAGTAAGGTTGGTTAGTTAAGACGCTGACATCAGTTAACACGTGTTCACTGTCAGACTGCATAGAAAAGAAAGAGAAGTAAGATGACACAACGCTTGTGATTTATTATGAAATATGAAGTTATCATTGATTTAATCATTAATAATACAAATAAACTCACGCCTTTTCCCCATAGGGGGAAAAAAAAGCAGCTGTTTCCTACAAAAATGTCATACAACACAATCATAACGTATGGAACACCTGATTTTTTTTCATGATTCCAGGGTTGGTCTCATAGAAAAAGTTGTCCATAATGATGAGTATAGTGACCCCTTTTCAGGTTGCTGGTGTTTAAAAAAAAACCCTGTATAATTTATGATATATTATTATGCCCGTTTAGACTTGGAACTTGGTAGCGCCTTAAAGGAATGAAAAGTGTGTCACACTGTAAGTACTAGTACCTTACTTGTTTCTAAGGCAGGAAGCCTAACGAACAATCTTAAACTCGCTATAACATATAATATACCAACTAATGCGAAAGTAAGTATATTTGTTTGTTACTTTTCTACGCCTAAACCACTGAACGGATCAAACTAATTCTCAATATACGTTATCAGGTGTACAGAAACGGACATAGAGTACTTTTCATCCCGAAAAAAAGTATAGTAGTATAAGGGAAATCACAAAAACTTCCTTATGATAATAGATGGCGCCACATGTCTATCGAATCATGATTGAATTAAATTGATTGTTAAAATCTAAAATAACGCGAGCGTAGCCGCGGGCAAAAGTTAGTGCACCATAAATAGTGTTTACCTATTTATAACATTGGAATTGCAAACGATCACTCTTAACATTTCAGCCAACAATTAAATAGTGTGTGAGCCCGAGCATGTAATATGATTACAAATGTATGAATTGAAACATTCAGAATGCGAATTACACAAGTGAGGAATGTCATCCATTTAATTGGGCGCCACAGTTAGCGCACAATTATTATTAAAGTGGATGTGTAGGACTTTTGAGTGAAAAGGAATGCAGCGTAATAAAATAATACATACATAAAATTACGCCTGTAATCACCGAGGGATTAGGCAGAGGTGTACCCATTAGTACACCCACATTTCGCCAGTTATGTTTAAGTCCAATGTAATAGGGAGCGACCCTATTGCCATCATCGACCCTGGATACCTGTCTCCTTTGTTGACTGTACAGTCAGGGTCATCCAGTCATCCAGGGTCGTCAGATGTAGATGTAGTTTTCATAGAAACCGATGGATGTCTTCGATTGAAACTTATCTTAATTAATGAACTGTTTATTATCTACTATTTAAATTAAATTACATTTGAAAACATTCATCGGTTTCTCAGAAAACTTCGACTATATCTGACGACCCTGGGGGCTTAGACAAAGTAACAATCTCAAAACGATAACGAAGTTAGAAAAGACTAAAATGTATGGGATTGACATAAGCCGCGTTAAGTCACGTGGTCAATCGACATCGTTATCGCAATTTGGTAGACAATGTTATAATTCATAACGAAATTACGAAACCATAAAGTAACGAATCGTTATCGTGTTTATCCCATACAAATGCGTAGACAAGCAGCGCTTTCAGTGTTCGCCTTCGCCTCGATCGTGATCGCCAAAAAAGATAACGTTAAGTTGTAGTTATCTTAGAGACGATGACGAATTTAGATATCGTTTCGCTACGAAGCGATGTTACTTTGTCTAAGGACCCTGCATACCTATCTCTTTTGCTGACTGTACATACCTACTCACAATCATAAAACCAAAATTCAATATTGTTTTGACCGTAACATTTACAGTTCATTTTGATAACAAAAATTGATTGATATAAACCAGTATTTTGATAATAAATTCAACTATATTGTGTTCATAACAAACAAATCGCAATTTTCCTTTTCGTGACGTCATCGTGATTTTTTTTTAATCTTTTGTGAGTCGAAGATATTGTTAACAGTATATTTAGTTCGTTATTCGGGACGTTCTTTCATACATTCTCTATGAATACGCCAGAACTGACACTGAAAGCACTGTGTCGTCACTGACACTGACAAGTGTGAACGCGTTCATATAGAATTTAAAAAAGAATAATTTATTACTGATACGGGGCGGTGCCAGAACTGTGACTTTACTGATATGTGTGAATCAACCTTAAAGTACGATATTCCATCCAACGTGTACATTCTGACACATTTCAGAAATCCTAACGTAGCATGTCCGTCATATGTCCTTGTTGCCTACCTCTGCGATAAAATCAGATCGAAAGTCACAGAGTGACATCAACCATTTTGTTTTTCCCAACGTGCATTTTCCTTATTCCTCTTTTAGGGTCAGCGTAGACAGAATAGCTGTATAGCTGCTGTGTATAATTATTAATTGAAAATGAACTTAAGATGAATAGTGTTGAAAATTGCGTGCAGCATATCGGGCGTAAAAAGACACGGAGCCGAAAGTTACACGTTTTTCCCATCATTGTGATCTTTTTTTTTTGTTCTGGACTATACCTGAAAAACTGATTATGGATATATGGAAGGTCAAGGATGCAACGTTTCCATTTTACATAACATCACGCCTGTAATCTCCGAAGAGTAAGGCAGAGGTGTACCCATTCGTACACCCACATTTCGACAGTTATGTTTAAGTCCAGTCTACGACTAAACGCCGACCTACGCCGACAGACTGAAGAGTGGTAAAATTTAGTCGCAATCTCATCTCAGTGACAATCAATGGTGCCGATTCCCTTGTTCACAAACTAGACTAAATTTAGAGAATTGACATCTCTTACTGACATACAGCGAAAGAAAAGGACGGTGACATTTAAGAACCAATTTAGAGATGTCAAATTAGTTCTGCCTTGAACTTTTCCGTATTTTTAATCTATACGTTTTAAGATGTCAACTATAATTGTATGGGATGTGTCAGATTGACTAAATTTGACAGCTCTTATTTACATAAGTCTCTTTCTTGTTTTATTGGACAGAAAAAGATAGAAATAGTCTAATTTTAGTTTAGTTTGTCAACAAGGGAATCGGCACCAATGTCAAAAAATGTAGGTAATTTATTGGCAATTTTGACAGATTGAGACTGAGATTAGATAGCGATCGTTCCTAAAAGTTAAAATTGCCCCCCTGTTTGTATTGACCCTTAGGCGAGAAAATGAGAATGTATGAAAACACTGCTCCTTTTTCCTCAAATGATACAAGGAAAAGTAATCGTTGTCATGGCAACCTTTAAATAATGTGTGGGTTTGTCAAATCCTCTCCACGTTTTCGTTTCCTATATATTTTTTTAATACAAACATTATTTATATTAATAGGCTCGCCTCTTACTAAATGGGATTTAAATATTACTGGTGAAATGTGGCTGTACTATTGGTTACACCTCTGCCTAACCCTTCGAGGATTACAAGCGTGATATTATGTACAATCATTAAAACTACGTGTTCTATCTTTTATCTCCACAAAGAACTTTTGTTCATTGTTAAATACCTACTCCGTATGCTTTATATCCTTTGGTCCCAGCTGTCATTCGTAGATCTTTGACAGTCGTTACGGGTAGTCAAATCTTAAATTAAAGTAATAGTACAGTTACCGGCACGTAAGTTGGCAAGAGATTTTGTAGTGGGGGAAGTTTGCGCACGCACAATTTCATACATTTTTATATGCGCGAACTTCCCCCACTACGAAAATCTCTTGCCAAGTTACGTGCCGGTAACTGTAATTTGCCGTCATTCATAATTTGTTATCATTTAAATTAGTCATAACACAGGATTAGGATTAGTCCAAAACAGGATTTTTTTATCTAAACTCAAATATTTGAACGAAATTGTCAACATTAAGTGGACTCCAGAATACTTCCAAGTACCACGATTAGAGCAGCCCATGTACGGAAATTGTAGTTCACTCTGCGACGCGTTCTGATTTTTTACAATTATAAAGTGACTCCCAGACAGATGCGGCCAGCTGTGGCGGCATACCGCGGGCCGCAGCTCCAGCCGCTGCAACAACACTCCACCGCTGTCGCTGTGGCGACGTGAAGCACCGTTAGCGTGTTTGTGCTACAATCGGACGTCATCGTCAGTCGATATGGCTAACCGTAACAAAATCTTATTATTCTTATTATAGTCCTTTCAGAAGATGAGAAAAAAAGCAACCATCGTATCGCAAAAACAAAATATAGGATAATTCCCATATTTTGTTTTTAATCCTATTGTTTTTGTAACCACGGTGTGAAGTATCTTATAAAACTGAACATTTGTGCACTATTTCTGTTACAATTTCCGTATTTGACGTCATTTCTCAAAGCAAAATTTGCAGCTGACTACGTTTTGGCCGCTGCTAGGTCGCGTCTGTCTGGGAGACACTTAAAGGCGGAAACCCACCGCGGCGCACGGAGATGCTACGCACGTGCGTCAAACTCCGCTTTATAAAAATGTATGTAATGGCACTGCAACCCACGGACACGCTACGCAGTAATTGACGTCATTGGAACACGCGTGGCTTGCTCGAATATGGTGCTAATGTAGCTCAACGCTGTCAATGCTATGCACGCTGTGCATGTGGTACACGGATGCATGTACTGCGTTACAGTTCAGATATCAGAAATCATTTATTTGCCAATAATGTAGGCATACATATAACATGGTGATTTTGTGGACAGTCCTAATACATTTTGCCTTACGGCATGCAAAATTGTGCAAAGAGTACAGTAGTAAAGTCGTGAGTTAATATTCGTGTATAGCGTGTCCTGCAGTGGAAACGTACATCCACGAAGCTAAAATATGCCGCGAGCCCGTGCACGGCATGCGCAGCGGTGGATTTCCGCCTTTAAACGAGATCCCCTGCATGCGTTTTCGATTTCAAAGCGACGCGCGTCGGAGAGTGAACGACATCTTACCTCTACAGGCTCGCTCAAATAAGGCTGTTACTTACCGGACAGTTTCCGATTCATTTCTGTGCATACTTACAATATCAAAACACAGTGTTATCTTATATTTTTGTTTTAACTTCCAAGGGCCGCGACTGATTGCCATTGTTCTCCGAGTCGTCGCACTGAGTGGTGTTTATGGGTTTTGCACAGTGAAATGAGGTCTTTGTTTGCCTTGTCTCTGATACTAGTGTTTTTTGTGGACCAAACATATGGTACATTTGCGGAGTTCATAAGCAAAATACCTACGGAGATCGCTGTGAGTGTTTGTGTGTTCATTAGATAGGTATTAAGTAACTTGTATTTAACTTTAACAAAGATTTATAGATATGAATGTATAAGGTGTAATTTTTATTTTTATTTTTGTGCCATACATTTTGTCGAGTTGTCTACTGTCTACGATCAGGTGATTTCTTTTTTCATGATTTCAGTGTGGGTTACATAGTAAAAGTGGTTCATAATGATGAGTTTAACGACATCTTTTCGGGTTTTTCAATTAATTAAATTACACCTTGTATATTTAAGTCTATATTTTTTTACTGTGGAGGTTCTGTATGGTTTGTTAACATATTTGGTTTATTTTATTAAAAAATATTTTGACGTTTAAAGTCACGAGTCACCAGTCAGTCATTTGGTAGACCGGCAGCTAACTTGCAACTACTTTAAAACAATGTTTCGAGTGTCTCAATATATTCATTTTTAACAATCTAAATAGGTTTCAAAATTATTAAACACCACCAGCTTAGAATGAACACAAAATAACAATGAATGGCAATGTAGCTGAAACATTATATTGTTTTTGTGTCGTACTTAGTTGGGTTTTTGAATTTTTCCTCTTTTTCACATTTTATTTTCCTGCACATTGTATTATTATCGCTTGTTTATTTTTATAAGCTAACAAGTATGCATATGCTTTCTTAACAAGATTCCTCTATCTATTCTCAAAATTTTAGCCATGCTAAAATGCCGTAGGTCAATCGACTCTGGGATCTAGGTCTATGTTGAGAGAATGAGTGAAAGACGATTAAAAAAAGATATTTATATGGCAGAGGTGAGTGGCAACGCAGGGAGGGGTCGCCCTAGGAAGACCTATACTGACCTTATTGGTGAGGTTCTTCAGAAAGGTCAGGTGCGTAGTACTCGTAACCGGCGTGCTTGTATGACGAGATGTATGAACGTAGATGAGGCGAAAGGAGTATGTAAGGATCGTAGCAGGTGGCGTTCTGTGGTTTCTGCCTACCCCAGTGGAAAAAAGGCGTGAGTTTATGTATGTATGTATATTAGAGAGTATTCTATATATTTATTACTATCTTGCGACCTTCGATTTCGTTTGCATAGACTTCAGAATTATTAAGCCAATTTTCAAAATTACACCATGGGGTTTTTTTTATAAATGACATTACTTTTGTATGGTGGCGCATTTTGTTTGGCGCGTTAGAAAAGTCCTCTTATCCTAAAGCAACGAGCCAAATCGCTCAAAGTGTATTTTTCTCTGCATCTACTTTAAAAATCAACTTAGTTTACGAGACGCTAAAGTTGATATTTGTAAAACTGACGTGTGTGGACAGTTTTGATTGGTAATCACAACCTGGTAGATACACAATTTCCTTTCTTTCAGAAAGCCTTCAGCACTTCTTGGAACTCAATGAAGGAAGCCTTGAAAAGGCCAGGGAAGTTCTATCGCCCTGGAAAAGGAGGAAGTAAGTATGATGGTTAACACTCATTGTGACAGCTCCGGTCCATCCATTTCCTCAATAGCGGACAACGCGCCGCCCGCGAGCCGTCGCTTTTTTGTATCTTGTCATTGTAAAAAATATTTTAACGCACACGACTTAAAGCTGTAACTTGAATGGCCAATTCTTTATTGTGTTGGAACCGTGCTGTTACAATGCACAATGACTTTAAAATATAAGCGTTAGGCAGAGGTACCCATAAGTACACCCACATTTCGCCAGTTATGTTTTAAACCACATGAAACAGGGGGCGAGTCTATTGCTACTAACTGGGCACAAATCCAGACTCCGAGGCTGCTATTGAGAAATTCCTAATGGAGAAATCCAACGACACTTTGCCCGATTTGGGAATCGAACACAAGACCTCATGCTCAGCAGTCGCGCTTGACGACCACTAGGCCAAAAGGCATAGCAACTTGAGTCATAGTTTCCATGGTACGAAACTCTTGTTAAAAGAGTCCAACTCGCGCTTGGCTCGTTTTACGATGATTGACTGTATAACCACTAGAACTAATCTTGTAAGACTTGATAAATGCATTTCAAATCAATTAAAACACACTTTCTTAGATAAATGTTTTGGAATGCCTGTTTTAATTAATTTGTCAAAGAGTCAAACATGTCAAGGAGTCAGCATGGCTGAAATTTGGAGTATTGATAGAGGAATATCCCGAAGGATTAGGGAGAGGTGTACCCATTAGTACACCTATATTTCGCTATTAACGTTTAAGTCCCATGTAATAGGGGGCGAGCCTATTGCCATTAAGTGGGCCCAAATCTAGACTCCGAGGTTGCTACTGAGAAATTCCTGATAGGAAAACCCAATAACACTTTTCCCAACCTGGGATGTTTGTCGTACCATCGGGCTATGAATGGGAAGAGGGAGAGTACACCCTTGTGCACTATATTATTATCTCCTGCGTGGCGTCTCTCCATTGTGATTGAACGCCGTGACCGAAATCGGTCTGAAGAACGGTCTAAGTTTTTATCAAAGGAATCGCTTTTAATTACTCAAGTCTCACGTAATGAGACACAATTGATTTTCTATTGTTCTGTCATACCGGTATGACGGCCGGGCCTTGAGCGGTTAAATTAATTGTTTGCACACATTTTCAGAAAAGAAAACTACAACACAGCGAACTACTACTCCGGAGGACTATAACGTGAATAGAGGGCCAATAAAAGGCACACGCAGGGCTCGAAAGCTGATACTTCCATTACTAACACCGACACACATAACCATTGGCGATGGCAAATACAATTTACGGGAATACGATTTGATAAAGAACTACTTTCCTGCAAAATAAAAACTAAAAGTAAAAAGAAGATTTTATTGACATAGTGTACATATTTGCGTTTAAGATTAAAAGAAGATCGTAACAGAAAATGAAAGAAACAATTCCAATTTCAAATCGATGTTGAATATCAAAAGTTTATAGTACAGTCAACCAAAGAGATAGATATGCAGGGTTATCAGATCCCGAGTCGACGGCGCGTTAGTGTTCCACGCGCGCCTCAAAGAGCTGTCAGCAAAAAAGATCCGCTAGAGCCAATGCCTGCCAGAGTTGCGGAATTTGTTCGAAAGAGTTACCAGGAACGCAAAGGGCAGTAGAAGGAACACGGATTGGATTTTAGTCAGTAAAAGTCTGTCACTCCCTTCCACGTCCAGAGCGGAAAGAGTCATTTGATGAATTCCCTTAAAAAAAGAGTCATTAATATAGTTGAAGTCTTCTTAGGAACCGATGGATGTTTACGAATGTAATTAAATTTAAAAAGTAGAAAAGATAATAAACAGTTATTTAATTAAGTTAAGTTTCAATCGAAGACATCCATTGGTGTCTAAGAAAACTTCACCTACTTTTATACCCTGGAAACCTATCTCTTTTGTTGACTGTATATTTTTAGTCGTAATTTCGACATTTTTAAACAGGCCTATTTTGCCAAAAAAAATTGTCAGAATTATTTCAGCTAGCATCTTAATAAAAAAAACTATACTGGTACCATTACTCTCTCATTAGGAAACCGCTTTTTGTTAAGAAAATAATACTGTTGTTAATTTAGATTTAGAATTAACGACACTAAGGTAAGTTTATACAGTGTGTATTATTACAATTTGAAATTAAAACATGCTCTTATAAACTAAAAGTATCTTTTATTTATTTATTTAAAAGGAATACTTTTTACAAATTATTCTAAAAGATACAGCTTTTAATTTTTGTCTGATTTTAGAAGTTGCCATCGAATACATAAATAAAATAATAAAATAACGATAGATGGTCAATCATTAATAAATAGGTACTTTCTTTTTTGGCAGTATTTCAGAATATACCTCTTTCAAAAAACAGAATCGCCCTGTTATGTATACGGAAGAAAATATCGCACGACTGTATGACTGTGTGCATGCGAGTTCATTGCCCAGCTTCTCTCAACTCAGCGGCAAGTTAACTAGTTCGAATTCTAAAATCATCAAATAAAAATATAAAGAAAAGGGGGCCTACCACAACCTCTTAAAACAATATTATTTTAACATTACTTTGTAATTTCTGTTGTTGCATTTTCAACTCTCGGCACTGATCCGAGCGTTGAAAATCCAACAGAGCGGAACGCAAAGTAATGTTAAAGTAATATTGTTTTAAGAGGTTGTGGTAGGCCCCAAGATCCTACATAATTTATTTTTGACACCTAATATACTAAACTTACCTATTAATTTCCGAACATTATTTTCTAATTTTGAAAATATGAAAGAGTGTTTTTTTTTTTTAATTAATCAAAAGTGTTGAGGACGAAGTGATTGATAGACTTGTTTGCTGACATAGACGGGTTTAATATAAAAGTGTACAATAAAAATGGCGCACACGCTTAATACAAAATATGACGCGTTCGTACCGCTATCTCTTCTTGCTGTGTCTGACTTCAGTCGCTGCGTAGTCCGAAACTGATTGTCGGCTCGACCGCATAACCCTTCCTAGCTCATTGTTGGCTCCCACAAAGTTCTTACCGTTATCACAATAAATCGCGTAAGGTTTGCCGCGTCGCGATATAAACCTGCGTAAACATAATATAAAGCCTTCTGTTGTCAGGTCGCTGACCACTTCTAAGTGTAACGCCTTAGTCGATAAACATACGAATACACACAAGTAGGCCTTAGTGACTCTGCTACCTCTACCTTTCTTAGACGCAATCATGAAAGGACCTGCGAAGTCAATTCCACATGCATTAAAAGGGAAATCAGTACTGACTCTAACACTAGGCAAATCACCCATAATGGGTTGAACAGTTTGCCCTCTAAAGCGAGTGCAGACAACACATTTTTTAATTACTGAGCGAGCTAAGTTTCTGCCACCAAGCGGCCAGAATTTTTCCCGAATCGACGCTAATAATAATTGGGGCCCTGAATGAAATAATCGGAGATGTTCCTGTTCCATAATTAATTTTGTTAAATGATGCTTGTGATTAATTTAGAAAATAATTTCTAATTTAATCACTTGTAAACTGTTTAACGGATTTAAATGAATTATATTTATTTCATATTCATATTTATTTATTTGCATACCATAATGTGTTTAAAGATGATTTAATACAAATATTAACTATTCCCTAGATTAACATACATAATGATGTTTGTCTTGAGGGCCAGATCCACGCATGCTGACTTGCCGCCCTTTTGTCATTTTAAATTATCATTTTTTGTTTCTTATAGTTTTATTCTCTTTGCTGTAATGCCAATAAACGCATCTTCCTTCTTTACCTTCGACAGTGTTCAGCTGCATACAGACAAAACGAGCCAATCTTAACATTCTTCATAATAAACCGGACGTGAAATGATAACGACACGCATTGAAAGGTTATTAAGATTAATAACATGACATTGAATGAATTGAGCCAATATAATAATATCCTCGTGAGATGTGAGATAATGTTTACATTTTAAAATTATAATTATATTAGCTGACCCCGCGAACTTAATGGTACCTACTGATACACATGCTTTAAACTAGCATGCTAAAACACGAGAGCATGCTATTTTTAAGCAAATGCTACTTAGTAGCATGTGTATCGAAACCATTTGCTAATAATGAGCATGCTAATTTTGAGCATGCTCAAAATCAAGGTCGTTCGAATTTTTTTTGTCCAAGACTTTGTTAGAACTGAGAGTGAGAGAGCATGCTTATTCAGTAGCATGCTTATTGCTAGCAAATGTAAACTATTCATAAGCATGCTCGAATGAAGCATGCTAATAAGCATGCTCATAAGCATGCTCATAAGCATGCTCATAAGCATGCTCATAAGCATGCTAGTTTAAAGCATGTGTAAACGAACCATAAATACCGCCATATTTTTTTTGGAATGAAGTACCTTATCGCTCATTGCGAAAGGGGCTAGACGGAAAAAATTAAGACCAAAAGTTGTAACGACACTTTTTGTTATAGTTGTAAGCCGTGCGGCGTGCGCGTGTTTCTCTGTCTGTCTTTCTCTCTCTCTCTCATATATAACTTCGTTCCGTCCGGGTGTCCCTTGACACCTCTCAAGTTTTTTTAGTATGAGAAATAGATGTTGGCCGATTCTCAGACCTAAACGATATATGCACACATTTCATAAAAATCGGTCTAGCCATTTCGGAGGAGTTTGGTAACAAACACTGCGATCCAAGAATTTTATACACAAATATAAGGTATTAAGATTATTATAATACCAGCTATTGCCAGTGATTTTTTCCGCGTAAGTGTCGGTTATCGCGGACGCAGACGCAGAGAATAATAATAAATTAATGGTAAAAAAACTTTTTAAAACAAGCTTTTTTACTGTGATGTTACTAACTTTATCGTTTTCTACTCTTCAAACCCTTTCATTTGATACCCATATCAAGAGGATTGAGATAAAATATGTAATCCGCCATCTTGGAACGGCGGCCATATTTAAATTATTACAATACTGAGTATTGCTCATTATATTGTCACCAGAACTAAAGATGTATGCAAAATTTCAGCTCTATCGGATACCAACAGATGGTCGAAAAATGTTTTGCAAATTTTGAAAGGACAACTTACATACGAACAGTGCAAGCTAAATAAAAGCTTGTAAAAAGTAGCCTATGTCCTTTATTGGGGTTCAAACTTACCCTGTACAAAATTTCATCAAAATCGGTTCTGTGGTTTAATCGTGAATGCGTAGCAGACAGACTGACAGGAGTTACCTTCGCTTTTTAAAACGCCCGACGCAAAAAGAGGGAAGGTGTAAGTTTGACCGTTATGTGTGTCTGTCTGTGGCACCGTAGCTCTTAAACGGGTGAACCGATTTGGGTGTTGTTTTTTTTATATAAAAGCAGGTTTTCTAGGCTTGTTCTTCTTGTTCTTTGCATCAAAATCAGTTTAGCCATTTTAAGGTTACCAGTGTTTTTCAGCGGGTTCTTATACACTGTCCAAACTGTTTTAAACACTGTCAGTGACATGCTTCCCGCAACACGAAAGCATATTCGTTGAAATAATATTATTTAATGCAAATATAATTTCAATTAATAATAAATCAACCAGCTCTAATTGCCCAGCAAAGGTATTTAATTATGTGCACACATCAACCAAATTAGTATTACTGTAAACTAATTATTTATATACTGTTTGTGTACTTTATTGAATAAATAAATAGCATTGAAATGTTATGAATTATAGTTAGACCTCGCATGTGCGGTACAGGGGGGTAGGACGAGAACGGGGGACCGGGAGGGGTGCGGGCGGCGGCCGCTCGTAGCGTGATACACAAGAGGCGAAATGGCGGGTGGTTTAGGTTAGGTCAGGTGCGGAGTACTCGTAACCGGCGTGCTTGTATGACCAGATGTATGAACGTAGATGAGGCGAAAGGAGTATGTAAGGATCGTAGCAGATGGCGTTCTGTGGTTTCTGCCTACCCCCATGGTAAAAGGCGTGAGTTATGTATGTGTATGTGTAAATCGCCAATTCAAATTGTCGCTTGGTAAACTTTTCCTTTCGACTAGCGATATATTCTATTCTGAATGTGAACGCAGTATGTAACACTGCCTTAAGCAATCTGACATTTCCGCATGTTGTTCAAGAATTGTTCACGAAATGATGCGTATGAAATTATGAATGACGAGGGATGAACGGGAATGTAAGGGATTGCAGGGCTCGCTCCGAGATTCCCGGGTTATCGCCATCTAAGACAAAAAGACGGTACGAGATTCGGGAGTGAATAATGAATTGAGGTGACCGTGATCTATTGGTTTAGAGTACTTTAGAGCAATGGTTCTTAACTTTAGTATTGCGGGCCATTTGACATTTTTTTTTGTAAAAGATTATTTAGATTTAGATTAAAATAAATAAACATATCATCACGCCCGTACTCCCCTAAGGGTTAAGCAGAGATGTACCCATTAGCATACCCACGTTTCGCCAGTTTTGTTAAAGTCCCATAATTATGGTGGCGATTCTATTGCCATCAACCGGGCACAAATCCAAACTCCGAGGCTGCTACTGAAATATTCCTGTTAGAAAATAAATAATACCAGCCTATTAATTGTCCCACTGTAAGGCAAAAGCCTTCTGAGGAGAAATTCCTGATGGAAAAACCCAATAACACTTTACCCGACCTGGGAATCGAAACCAAGACCTTATTCTCGGCAGTCGCGCTTTGCGACCACTAGACTAACACTACTTATAAAACAGCCGCTAGTAATACATTTACAGAAATCAAGTAGTCTGTCCACGGATGTCCCCCCTATTTCCCCCTATTGATAAACGTAACATAAAAGAGGGCTCATTAACACTATCCGTGTACGTTTATTAGAGATTATTAGATTTATTAACACGCATAGGTCAGTTGGCTTAACGAACATGTGACGTCAAAGTCGGGCTTACGGCTAATGATCACGCGATTTGTATGGGAGGGATGGCAGAAGCTTTTGTGCTGTATTTTTTCTTTTAATTAATAATTTATTTTCTTTCTTAATATTATTAAGATGAATATTGTGTTCTACGGGTTTCGTTCATTTCGAATTTAATGTTTGATTACAGAAAGACAGGTATATGTTCAGATTTTTTTTAATCTTTTCCCACACTAAGTAGTTATTTCTTCTTTATAGTGTGTATACCTCTGTATACCTTAATATAGTGTGTATAATCTGTATACCTCTGGACCGACCAACCTACACAAATCCAGACTCCGATGCTGTTACTGAGAAAAAATCCTAATGGAAAAACCCAATAATACTAACGAGGGAATCAGTCAGTCTAGAACCTATATTATCTATACTAATATTATAAAGAGGTAACATTTGTTTGTAAGTTTGTATGTAGGGGGTAATCTCTGGATCTACTGAACCGATTTTGAAAATTCTTTCACTAATTGGAAGCTACGTTATCACTGAGTGCTATAGGCTTTATTTTGTTATCAAAAAATTAGGGATCCGTAAGAAAAATCACGCGAACGAAGTCGCGGGGAGAGTGCTACTACCTAATAATATAAACTTGAACAGTTTGTATGTTTAAACGCTCAAATGTCTGAAACTACTAGTCCGATAAAAAAAACCCTTTTGCGTTAATCAGCCCATGTGTTAAGGAGGTTTATACTGGTAAATAACAATAAGCTGCGACTCACGAGACCGCAGCAGTAACCAACGACTTAAATCGAGTAAAACCGCGGTCCACAGCTAGTCTTAAAAAAACATACCACATTACACCTGACACTTGTACCGTGAATAATCACAAAACATTTTTTTTCACCATCAAAGGAGAAAAAATAAAAATAAACATGACATTTTGAGTTGACAAGGGTAGAAAAGTTTAGACATCTGCTTCACCTGGGGCGTGTCCCGGTTAAGCTATGAGCGATCGATTCAAGGGGGTGGGATTGGTGTAAAATTTGAGGTATTTTGAAGAAATAAATGTGTGTTTTATTATTACCTTATGTAAGTGTATTTTTGGTAAACAAAAATAGATAGTTTTGGTCGAGGAATTAAAACTCATTTTTCAAATGATTCCAACATTTGCGTATTGGCAAAGAATTATTGAATTGTATTGTATTAAATAATATTTTTTTTTGAGATTGTGATTGTTGCTGTCAAAACGAAGGGAACACTTGTATTTGAAAGAATCTAGGTACTTACATATTAAACTAAAATAAACTTACACACATACAAACAAACTAACTAAAATATATACATACAAACTATACTAAAGTAAAACATACATAACGCTTTTATTAAAAAAATTGGGACTGTGATAAGAACGCAAAGATCTAATGCATGGTATAAAGTTTTAGTTTTTATTTTTAACTTTTTATAGTCAGCTAATTTAAGCTTGTTTTTAAAAAGTTTTTTAATTTTTTTACCCATCGCTTCTTTGATCTGCTTCTACCTTTCATTATTTTTAATACCATCTTCATTCAAACTAAACTTTCCAGGGAAGTTTAAAAAAATTACACGATCAACCTTTAAAGCACACAACCTCATTAGCGTGACAAGTTGCTATTCCATTTTAACGTTTAATAATATCATTAATCCGTCTACGTTAAAACATGGCTAGGATAATGATAATCTCATCCACTTTTCATCCATCCGCCGCCCGTTTCTTTATTAAAATGAAAAAAGCGTAAATTATGACAAGGTAAGCCGTAGCGTCCTTCGGTACCAATTTACAAGTAACCGTATATTGGGTTTAAATAGAATCTTTTTTGCGTTGTTTATGTCAGATTTTGTGCAAAAATATGGCAGGACTGACCAGGGGTGGAAAAATAGGTAAGTATGTTATTATCTCCGGCACTGTAAAGACTGTTGATTTTGTAACGTAATAAAAACTTTTACCAACAATTCAGATGACTACCTACCTACATGATTTGAAATTCGATTCGATTCGGATTCAATACCGGGCATGTACCTACCATTACAAGTCATCATGTACCTACTTTCTAAGTTGATCTTTAACATCATTGACATCGGTGAAGAAAATCATCGAGAGGAAACCTGGACCTATAATTAATATAGGATTAATGAATCTTCTTTAAGCAAGGGTGGTGCACAATGCTTGTGGCTTATTTGCTATTATTATTTTATTCAGACATCTTCTGACGATTGTAGTAATAAGTTTTTTATGAAACTTACATCGTATAAATAAGGTTTAAAAGAAGGATGGCAAGAGTGGACCCAAAATGAACGGAGCGCTGTGCACGGTCTACTTTATATCAATTATAATATCAAGTAAATAAGTGTTGTACAAAAAAATACTGAGTTATTACAAAACGGGAATCAAAAGTTATTAATTATTCATAATTAACAAAAAATAATCATCGTGCAGTTTCTAAACGAAACATATAGTTACATTCCTTTCTAGGCTAATGATTAGATAAAAAGTAGTTCGTTTTTGCTTGGTGATTTTCCTTCTTTTATGCTTATACATCTTGTTAAAAAGTTGTTAAATATTCTGAAAACCCCTAACGATGAAACATACGAACCATGTAAATAGACCGTAAAAAAAATAAGACTCATTATTTTGCTACATACGTAATGGATTATATGAAACGGAGAAACGGAACGTCATTATCAAATTGACACTAACGACATTTTTGTTGACATTTGTCAACTATTTGTCTAGAGTTGCCCAACTATCGATAGTTTCTCTATCGATAGATGACCTCGAAATCTAGTAACAATGCTAAACCACTGATACTATCGATATCACAAATTAACTAATACTATTGATTGGAAGCGAGAGTATCGACAGGATCGATACTATAACATGATATTATCAAATTGACACTAACGACATTTTTGTTGACATTTGTCAACTATTTGTCTAGAGTTGCCCAACTATCGATAGTTTCTCTATCGATAGATGACCTCGAAATCTAGTAACAATGCTAAACCACTGATACTATCGATATCACAAATTAACTAATACTATTGATTGGAAGCGAGAGTATCGACAGGATCGATACTATAACATGATAATATTATCAATAGTATATCGATTTTTTAAAGTAATACTATCGATACTAATGATAGTTTGTAAAACTATCAATAGTATTACAACATCGATAGTTTTATCGATAGCTCACACTATCGATACCAACAATACTATCGACAGTATTGCTCCTAAACAAATGCTGGACTTCGATAGTATCGATATTATCGGAACTAATACTTTCGATACTATTTTTGTATATCATTATAAAAATACGTAAACTACTACTACTATCTATAGATAATATGGATACTATCGATAGGCTATCGATAGTTTAGCGATAGTCGACTATCGATAGGCAACACTATTTTCAACGGTTACATATTAATGTAAAAAGTATTTGTGCTTGAAAAAAAACCTAAAAAGAAAGTAAAGTGTAATGTCATATCGTAACCATGGAAACTATTATATAACAAAGATGTCAAATTAAGATTAATTATTTTACAACAGCAATAAAAATGGTTTAAGTTTTATCAAGCAGTATTTTTAACTATTTATTATTGACCAAAAGATATGGTCAAACACCCCGACAGGTTGGTTATGAAATTAATAAATATTGTACTTACCTATCCATATTATTATTTTACATTTGTATTTTTGACAACTTTTTACTTGTATATTGTTTCAGTTAATCTTTAACAATAAAGTATGCGTGCCATGTTATTTGCAGGCAGGGTGGTGGACAGTTTTCACAGAAACTCTGCTCTTGTTGTTGTTATCGCCATTGCCTTTTGGGGACATGAATGTGGACTCTTGCTCACATGGTATGAGCATTTTATGGTACGTGGATTATCTCAGACACCAAAGCAATGTCGCTGCACCAGCTAGCTTCTTAGATAATCTTTTAATTAGGTTAAAAGATTATTTATCATAAAATACTAGGTATCTAGGAACGCAAAACAAGATTAAAGGAAGATGCAATGTTTGTATGTCTTGAATATTTTATAAGTAATTACAAAATAAATAAAGGGTGATATAAATAAATGTTGTTTTATTCAACAAAACTCTGGTAAATGTAGATAAAAGTACATCAACTGTGCTTTTAAAAAATATTCCAGGAGATATAAAGCTGCCTCCTTATCCTGTGATATTACTTATGCAAAAATATGAATTACAGGTGAATCTGGCTAAACGGGTATATGACTGATAATTAGCACCGGAATAAAAATAAATAATAATATAGTATGTATAAATAAATAATAACCAATAATGGCGAGTCTTAGTTTTCTTTTAGATTATTTTAGGTTATAATCTTCCACCTTATATATTTTTTTTCTCCCAACTTTTTCAAATTACTTTCCATTTGATTTTTGGTTAGCCTTAAGTCGTTCTTTAACTACAAATCAGTTTCAATATTACACACTACTTCTATCACTGGGTCCTAAATTACATGTAGTCTCGCCATTCTCCTTTTCTGTCCACGCATAGATAATGATTCCATGGACTCTCCGCTCACCCTTCGGTCTGAATCAGTCCGATAAGCACTCTGATCATGATTCCTATTGCACACATAAACTATACAGGGTGTCCCAAAGAAATACCCTCTCCCTTCAAAGACCGGGTATCAGTTCAGGGATTAAATTCCGAATATACGCAGTGGGACATCGTAAAACATGATTTTATACGATTTCTGTAAATGTGCGACGATTTTTATTAGAATTGGATTGTATTGGAGATTTCTAGATATTCGACGTTCGGACTTTTCTGGGGACTTTTATGCCTATCATAAGAAATGGAATATACATACGGGGTGTAAAAAGACACGTAACATAGCCGTCTACTACGAATACTGGTCATCAAACTGAGTAAGTTTGACCAAAAATTATTACTGGGAAAGTACTTATTTTTGGTATGAAAAATCATTGATTATCGTAAAGCACAATGTTACCTAAATAATTGGTGCACTTGCATATAATGCATAGGTCTAAAAAGTTATCAGAGAACATTTTCGAAATGTATCATTTAAAAAAAAGATAATTGGAAATCTCTGTTTCTATAGATTTAAAATCCATAGAAACATTTTTTTTTATGTTCTCTGAAACCTCTATAGACCTATTTATCCTGCTTTTGCGTAAGAAAATTAAAATCATATGGAATGTACAGCATTTCATATGATTTTAATTTTCCTACGTAAAACGTAAGCCTATAATGATCGCGGCGGTAAGACCCCTCTTTGAGGAGAGGCTGGAGAGGCGCCGCGGCGTCCTCATTCTGTTCGCGCGCGCCTCAAAGAGCTGTCAGCACAGGGACGGGGCCCCAATAGGGGCCAAACGCCTGCCGGGGTTGCGGGACGTCTTAACAGGATACCGTGGCCCTGGAACGTAAAGGGCAACAGAAGGAACAGGGTGGTTTTTTAGTCAGTAAAAGTCTGACAGTCCCTTCCGGCCCACCCAGGGCGGAAGGAGTCATTTGATGATTTTTACCACCTATAATGCTCATCTATTTATTTATATACATATAAAATGCTTTGTCCTGAATGACTGACTGACGGATCAACGCACAGCCTAAACCGCTGATCGTAGAGACCTGAAACTTGGAAGGTGTGTTCTTTGTATGACGTAGGTATCCGATAAGAAAGGATTTTCCAAAATTCTACCCCTTAGGGGGTAAAAAGGGGGGCAAGGTTTGTATAGAGAAACAAGATTAGATCACTAATAACCGACATTTACGAGGACGAAGTCGCGGGAAAAAGCTAGTCTTTTCACATACGCGTGTTACTAAAACATTATTACTATGTAGGTACTATAAGCGGTTTTAAACGGTCTCCAAAGCAGTATTGTCGCCATTAAAACCTCATTCGCTGCATAAAGGACAGGACTGTGTGCAGTATGTGCATAACCTACATATACAAATAAGAGTAGTTTGGTTCAGTACGTATTTAACTGTTTTCGCATGAGAATCTACGGCTTAAAACCAGGTGCAGTCCGTGGTACGTCTAAAATGTTTTTAAATAGAAAACAGAACTCGGTACATGTTACCTGTCTCTTAATATACGTATCGCGTGAAAGAGATAAAAGATTGTTATTTTAAAAAAAAGGTCCTAGGTTGGGCAAAGTTATATTGAGTTTTTCCATCAGGAATTTCTCAGTAACAGCCAAGGAGTCTGGATTTGTGCCCGGTTGATAGCAATAGTAGGCTCGCCCTCTATTACATGGGACTTAACTGGCGAAAGTGAGTACACTGATGGGTACACCTCTAGGTACCTAACGGAGATTATAGGCGTGAACCCAAGACCTCATGGTCAGCAGTCGCGTTTGGCAGAATTAAGCTCAATTTATATACGGTAGTCGCTCCATGTAAAATACTGGTATTCAGCTGCATCCGTTTAGACTGGAATCCGACCCTAACATGATTGGGAAAAGGCTAGGCAGATGATGAGGCGACCTACCAAGCATTTAGATAGTTGGCTACTCATCTGCGAGTTACTGTACATAGTATCATCATCATTATGGCCTACAGATAGTTGTTCCGGGTCTAGCTGTATGTGTGTATGTGAGTTTATATGTTTGTAAAACGCACCTGAAACAGGAGAAATTCCTGGCGTGGGACAAGGTTTTTTTTAAAAAAAAAAATTACAAAACAAATCACTACACCTACCATGTTACCTGTTCACCACCTTTGGTTGACTGTTAAAGAATGCCTAAGGCATTAAGTCCGCCTTTGTACTACACACATAGATACATAAACTCAAGCCTTTTTCCCATGGGGGCAGAAACCACAGAACGCCACCTGCTACGATCCTTACATACTCCTTTCGCCTCATCTACGTTTATACATCTCGTCATACAAGCACGCCGGTTACGAGTACTCCGCACCTGACCTTTCTGAAGAACCACACCAACAAGGTCAGTGTAGGTGGTGTAGGTCTTCCTAGGGCGACCCCTCCCTGCGTTACCACTCACCTCTGCCATATAAATCCCTTTTGTTAATCGTCTTTCACTGCCTTTGTACTTTTGTTGCATAAAGTTTAAATAAATAAATAAAACAAAAACATATCAGGCGAACGACGCCCACTGCTGGACATAGGCCCCACATAGTATACGACTTCAAAATAAAATCTGAACTCCAACCTTCTTCAAATAAAGATAAAAATATTGGATATGTGTACAACCAATATGAGTGCTCTACTTCAACCGATACGAGTGTCCGAACGAATTTAAATAATGCCATACGAGTCTGGCAAGTGCCTTCGATTCGTACAGTATTGAATTTACATTCTGCTTGTTTCGCTGGCAACATGCCAGAATTTCTCCTGATGAGTAATGGCACTCATATTTGTCTTTCCGACTACTTTTTTGTAGGAGTTAGCCAAGGTTAGGTCTTGGTTTATTTTTGTTGGAATGGCATTAGTCTCAGGAATGAAAAGATAAAGAAAGAGATTATGGGGGGTTGTTTATGGTATTCGTCTGGGGTTTTAGGGTGACAAAGTTTGTGGTCAAGGTTTTTGTATAACATAACACATGATATCACGCTTGTAATACCCGAAGGATTAGGCAGAGGTGTACCCATTAGTACACTCACATTTCGCCAATAATGTATAAGCCCCATGTAAAAGGGGGCGAGTCTATTGCCATTAACCGGGCACAAATCCGGCCTCTGAGGCTGCTACTGAGAAATTCCGGATGGAAAAACCCAATAACACTTTTCCGGACCTGGGAATCGAACCCTAGACCTCATGCTTAGCAGTCGCGCTTTGCGACTACTAGATCAACAAGGCAGTCTATTTAAGGTATCTATTTACCTGCTGACAAAAATAATTTAGCTAAAGTATTTCACATAACATCTAAAAAAAGGTCCCATTTCAACCCCTAGCTTGATGTAATATACAGAATCACATAACTACCCACATGATCATTCATAAAAAACTTATCTTCAAAAGGCTTCGAGACATTTCAAAGCGTTTTCAGAAATATCCCTTTTATCAAAATTCCTTACGATATCCTCAAAGTTAAGGTCATCTTAGTCTACCTATTTTCTACCATTTGAAGTTATAATGTACCCTAGTTATTATGGGTACCGGATTTCCGAAGGCGTACCCGGGTTTATTATAATTCCTTTGATGTTTTTTTCCTAGTTCCGGGGTTCATTTTTGTGAAGGGGTTCTTTCATTTTCGTTTTGGGGATGGAACTACTTTTGATTGCAAAGAGAGGTTTATTTGAGTATTGAAACGTTTGTGACATAAAAGATGGTAAGGATAAAGACGAGAAGGACCTCGTAAAATGAAAACGTAAAACTTTTGGCCGAATTTCGGTCGCGGTGCCCATCTCAATAGAGACTAGCCATAGCCAAGTACGCAGTTGATATGGTACTGCAAAAGTGTGTGCGCAAACTCAGGTACGCTATCTCTTGTTTCATTCTTATAGGACGGCAATCCGACGATACGGAACAGCGGCTTAACGTGCTTTCCGAGGCACCAGAGCGTCATACCACCAACTTTCAAACTGCTTGTTGCTACTGAAAAAATCCTAATAAAACAACTCATTAACACTTTGGTCAACCTGAGAATCGAACCCAGGACCCCACGTTCAGCAATTGTTTTTGACACTACGAGATCAACGAGTCAGTAAATGGAAGAAATGCACTAACTTTTAGTATTTTTAGCCCTCACAGCACACAGGTACAATTTTAAAATACCTAAAGTCCTACCTTTTCTTCTTTTTTTTCATTCTAGAAGCCAAGTCTAGCTCAATAGTAAAACAAAGCAAGAAGGAAATAAATTAATGTTGCTAAAAAAACATAATTAAAACACAAAAAAGCATTGCGAATTGAATAAACATTAAAAGTTTCTCAAAATCATATAATTTCATTGGGGTGTAAAAATTCAAAGTTAATTAAACTAGTTGAGGGTTGAAACTCAAACACACCCCTTGCAATCTTAACTCGCGATCCGTGACCAATTTTTTAATTGAAATAAGCGTATCGCCACCTGCGAGGTGGCTATTCTGTTGTTTACTCGACATATTTTTTAACGTTGTTTGTTTTATAAAATGTAAAAAGAATAATATAGCTAAGTTTATTACGTAAAATCGAAAAATATACAATTTTTTTTTTGTGTAAAAAAAAAGCAAACGAACGTAACATTATTCAACTCATAACATTAGACAAATATTGTTATTACGCTATCGTTATTTCAATTTTAGCATATAATAAGCTTCGTTATTTCAATGTTAACATGTAATAATATTACAAAGCAATGTAAACTTTTTTTTTAGTCAGTCCAAACTTTTACTAATTTTAAAATAATATACCTAAAATAACCTAAACATAAGAGTAACTATAAAATTATAAAATATGTATAATATATAAAAGACAGAATGGAGGAACCTCATAGGGCATCAAAAAATTCTTCCGCGTCGCTGTCAATGGGGCAAGTACCCAAAAGGCTGGCAGCATTGACAATGTAAACTAAATATATTTAAAAAGATAGCAGATAATAACAGTTCCATGTACACACAGCAAAACAGGTATGCAGGGTCGTCAGATATAGTTGAAGTTTTCTTAGAAACCGATGGATGTTTTCGAATGTAATTTAATTTAAAACGTAGATAATAAATAGTTCTTTATTTAGGTTAAGTTTCAGTCAAAGACATCCATCGGTTTCTTAGAAAACTTCATCTATATCTGACGACCCTGCATACCTATCTGTTTTGCTGACTATACATACATCCAAAACATAATTTTGTCTATCTAAAATTACTACGAAAACTAGGACGTATGTTGATATAGATAAGTTCTAAGCCTTAAATTAGAAGATTTTTTACATTCAATAACGTTCAACACACCGGTAAAACCCTGATAAAAAAACTTACCTTCAAAAATAAAGAACTTGCTAAAAGCTAGGTAAGGTAGCTAAGGTAGATTATACCAGTCAATAACTGAATGTTTAACCACCAAAATGCGAAAACATCAACCAATAACCGACAAATATTAGGTACTTACCTATTCACCTCTCAAAAGCTCCCCTCTATTTTCATACTTCATCGCTAATGGTTTTCATTGAACTAAGCAACACTTTGCTCAAACTGCGAAGTGCACACAAATTAGCTATCAAACTTCGACATAAAGAACCTTCAACCTTTGCAAGCGACAACTAAAATTCAATACTGAACAATTATCGAACGGAAAATCACTTTGATAATAGTCCCCCAGTTTGGAACATTAATAGGGTTGTGCCAAGTTCCACTTTTAGATTCCTTATCTTAATTACCTTGAGAGAGTGTCACGAACGTCACTACGTCTAAAGGAAAACGTTTAAGGAAAATGGACCTTGGTGTTTCTTTTTTCTTTTGGTAAATTTGTATATTTACAAATAAAGCAAATGAAAGTGATGCTTCGCGGATCAGGGTACTAAAATGTTAAATCGTTTGCAAGCTTGTTTATTTGTTTAAACGTGTTAATCTCTGGAAATAATTTAGTTGGATAGGAAAAATCTTTTTGCATATAAAGGTGCTGATAAACTTGAGCATTCACTTGTAATGAGCATTCGTGCGAATATTACATCACAGAAAAATATGAGAACATTTCAGCGAGCATTCTATCGAGCGTTCTGGCGAGCATTCTAGCGAGCATTGCTTCGAGCTTTTTGCCGAGCGAAGCTTCGGTCATCGTTCCGCATGTCAAGTCTGACATCTTCGTGAAGAATATTTTTTGGGGAGCATCGACTAGAGCGTTCACTAGAATGCTCAAAAATGTTCATAGCAATATTTGGCTCTATGCTTGGCGCGGCTCGTTGTTCAGTTCGACAAAAAAAACGGCGAATGCTCGATGTTCTGTTACAAGTGAATGCTCAAGTCTATCAGCACCTTTATGACAGCAAGATTCATGAGGAATAATGAAAGCTGGTTGTAGCGTAATGTTACATACATTACGCTACAACCTACGGTAGCGGAGCAGTAACTAAAGTCGTAACTTAACATGGCTGAAAAAACTACGCGTTGAAGTCGTAGGGAGCAGCTAGGCACTTCCAGCCGTCTGTACGCCTAGATTTATTTAACTCCGCAACGGATCTTAATGCGGTTTTCACTATTAGATAGAGTGATTCAAGAGAAAGGTTTATACACATAGTGTCTAAACTGCACTTAGGCAAAGCCGGGGCAGGTCGCTAGTATGATATAAAAAACACCAAATGTTTTTTTTCTTGCCATCGCAACACAAGCTTCAAATTAACAAAGCCTTAAATATTCTCCTTATCTCGTTAAGAGATCCCGTAGCGCCTCCGAAGGTGGTTGATGGTGGATGATTGTTCTCATAATAATATATTATTAAGGCTACTACGTGTTTCTCAGAACAGTAAGGTGATTACCAAATTATACTTAATTAGCGTACCCAGTTCGTTACCTGAGTTAATCATATCAGAAACTAGTTGTTATTTGTGACTTTGTGTGCTTGTGAGTATGTACTATGTATTTTATTAGCCTATGGCCTTTATCCCAACCTAGGCTACCTTTGATGTGATTCATTTGTGACTATGCACCAAACAAGCAAACAGATTGCCTTATGTTCATATTTAGTGTAGTGTGCTACCCAGATTATTATTTGTCCGATTTTGTTTTAAGAATAATAAAAACTGCCCTGTTTACCATAAGTTTACTTTTTACGTGAACTTTGTTAGCAACACATATTGTTTTTTACATAAATACACAAACTCACGCCTTTTTCATTGTTTTTTATTTAAACATAAATCATCGTGATACTGGGAGATCCACCTGACATCGACTTTCGGTTAATTTATGTAGTCAAGTATGGGCTATGCGATAAATATTTCTACGCGGTTGTTTGTAAGAACGCTTTTCTAACGCGCGTTAAAACGCGTATCGCGCTGAGATATTTATAATAAATGAAATAAATTAAAATAACAGACATTGATTAATAAACCGTAGCACTTTTTATAATCTCTCTTTCTCTCTTTAATGTCTTACAATCGACAGTAGACGACGATGCTAAATATTAATTCCTTCCCTACACATGAAGAGGCATTTACCCCTCAGTAGGATAAATCACAAGTTCCATGCAATCCACAGCTGTCTTCATTCCTCTCACCGCCGGCCATTACCGTCGCAGCCCTACCTACGTCATTACAGTTCGTTACCCGCACTAATTGAATCAGAAATGGTCCGCACCGCAAGTACTGCGCCGCCAACCTTTGAGTTTGATGTTTGTTGCATTATGTAGAACGTATAACGTGCTGAGTTACACCAGGTATTCGTGGAAGACGAGTACGCTTTCGGGATTTCTGGCGTAATTAATTATTATAAAGCTTATCTATACTAAATACTATAAATAGCCTAACAGACCAGAAATAAGAAAGAAAGAAAGAAAAAAAGAAAGAAAGAAAGAAAGAAAGAAAGAAAGAAAGAAAGAAAGAAAGAAAGAAAGAAAGAAAGAAAGAAAGACAGAAAGAAAGAAAGAAAGAAAGAAAATTACAAAGAAAGAAAAACTGTTTATTCACGCGAAAGTGACGCAAATAACATAAAAAAGGGAAAGAGAACATCATTGTGATTTTCAGTCAGTAAGAGTCTGACAGACCCGTTCGCCTGGGTGTGGAAAAATGTTCTAAGCGACCTCCGTGCCCCTGCCAAAGATAGTTGGAGGAACGCCGTCGTGTTTTAGTTGGTAGGAGACCGACATGCTCCTTATTCATTCTTCCGGCTTCGAAGCGGAGGTAGTCCATGAGGATTTTCTAAAAATAAAAAATAAAAGAATGAATCTGGCTATCATATACTTACAAAAAGATCTTTTCCTGTCCTACTAATATAACCAGAGCGCGTTAAACTAACAAAAACATCAGCTATATTAAAAGTGTACTCGCAAAACTACTCCATTCCTCAGCAAACGTCCCGCGATAGATCTTAATAATAGTGACTCCGTTACCATAGTTACAATCATAGCAAACGTTCAAAGACTTTCACATGATGCATGAAACCCATTCAGATTTCACGGGTGGCCTGTCTAAAGACCAGTCCAGTTCAATTCTTTGAACGATTTCTTTACGGCCAGCTGCACTTTTGAAGGTCACAACTTTATACAAAGTAAAGAGAAATTGAGTGTTTAAGTTAGGATTCAAAGGGTTTTTTTGAGAGTCTATGAAAATATTAAATTAATGTAAAATGTAGTTGCGTGCTCTATAGAAGCCTACGCCGTTTCTTCGTCTGTCTGTCTTTCTGCCACAGGGATGTATTTTTTTAACATGACTGCTCATAAAAGGATAATGTAATACCGTATTTAGTAGCCAGTAGAGTACATTCTACTGTGACTTTACATTAATTAAATACAAAAGTTTCTGACATAATGTCAGCTAGTACAATTATGTCACAATGACAACCTGACGGTTACCGCTACCACTTCTGTCTGCGCAGAAGTCAAAGTCAATGTGATTGCTAGTTCGGTACCGGGCAAATACCTATGTCACATTTACAATTTTATTGATATACTACAATCATAGTTTGTCTTGGACATTACTGATATCGCTAAAGGAAAACATCTAAAAGAAACCTTAACATATAATTTAAAAAAGACTGAAATCGCCAATCCACCTTGAGAAAGCGCGGTTATCAAAGCTCGTGCTTTCTCTGTATGAGTAAAGGTCTGTGGCCTGCAGTGGGACAATAACAGACAAGTATTAGAGAAAATCTACAATAACTTGACGCACCCTTTCACAAGTCAAAACGTTTGAAAGTGTTTGTAAAAGTATTGAAAAGATTCACAACGCATGTGTGCGTACTGAGACGGCTCCCGAAAAAAAAACAAATCAGCGATTTGTTATACGACTAGCGGCGTCATTAATCACTCATTATTACTAGTATGCCGCTGCACTGACATACTGTATGAAAATGACAGGTGCGTTTTCTTGCGCGGTCGGCTATTTATGGTTAGTTGACAAACAAATCTGCTGGCCTGCTACTAAAGACGATTACTCGACGATTACATACAAACTCTTTCATACGGATGTGACTACACACATTGAAATAGTAATATGGAGGGGCGCGTCATGTTAAAGTAGTTTATCTCTACCTATAAAATCCAACCGCCTTATTAAAACGTTGCTACAACGTCGGAAACTTCGACGAAAATAATTATAGGTAAATTATTTTCGTCGAAGTTTCCGACGTTGTAGGAAAAAAAAGTAACAATTCCGGTGACTAACTCGAATCCCTGTGTTAATGTTATATCAACAAGGTTCACTACACGAATGTACCCCGTATATCCTTCATATAAGCTTCCCTATAATCACATCAGCGGATCGGATTTCCGGAGTCTGATTTATATCCGTACATCCTGTCCTCTCATCCACTGTTTTATGATTTGTCTTCATAAATCATTGCTTTAGGTGGATGATTTAAGGTTCATTTTCTTTTGTCTCTCAGGATCTGGGAAAATAGTTGACTGATTATTGTTTGTAATTGATACAGACAAAAAAAGAAAAAGAATACCTACGGTGCTGTCTGTTATTTAAGAACTGTGTAGATTGTTTTGTGTTGAGAATTAAAGTTTTGTAATATTGAGGGCTCCTCCTAAGGTTTCCTTACGATGTTTTCCTTCACCGATGGCAGTGATGTCCAAGATAAACTTAAAAAGTACCTACATATGAATTAAAAGTCACATTGGTTCTTGCTCAGTTTTGAACCCGCAACCTAACATGACCCATGATTCAATCAACATTTTTTTTAAATCAATTATGGATTTAAATTGAAGCAAATATAGTATCGTGATGGCCTAGCAGTTAAGGCGCCCGTCTCTCAAGGCTGGGGGTTCGATACCGAGCAAGTAACAATCTGACTTTTTCATTTTTTTATTAAGTAGGTACTTTCAAATTTTATCTTGGACATCACTGGCATCGGTGAAGAAAAGCATTGTGACGTAAATTCAATTTACAGCAATAATCATCGCACATAATTTTATAGTTTGATGGTCAGCATGCGTTAACGTTTAGGTATATGATGTGACTTTTCTTTACACCACGTATGTTAGATTACTACAAATATGTCAATTCTCAATCAATACAATTAAGGCGATTAACACAAGGCACTCATGTCGCATTGGCCTCTAAGAAATCCTAACACACGTATACCGCACCGCCCGACCGCGCGATCAAGCAGTGCAATCCGCTTTACCGCCACCGCCCTCCGCGGCGGTGCGCGATGCAGTGTGTTAAGGTAAGCGTCCACTTGTCGGTATCGTACGCATCGGACGGATCGCATCAAACGGATAAATTTTTCACAGTGCGTCCACTATTTCGGTAGCGTACGGATTACTGACGGTGAGTACCAGCATACGGATTGACGATGCCAGTTCATTTGGATTTTCGTAGTGAGCGCACGTGTGGACACTGTGAGAATGGAGGAAAGCAATGAAGAACAAACAACAGCGAGCGCGCGGGGTGCGTCCACTAGTCGGCATTCCGTATGACGTCATCGGCACGCATCGCAAAAGTTGCCTCTCGGAGCAGCGGTGTCGGCATTGCCGATGTGCGATGCGTACGGTGCGGACAGGTGGACGCACTTATATGAGTTTCTATACAAAGAATACTACGATCCGTTGCGTGCGATCCGTCCGATGCGTACGATACCGACAAGTGGACGCTTACCTTTAATCGCCTTATGTCAACAAAAGAAAGCTAGTCTCGTCATCACGTCACGTTCTAAAGTCAAACATGCCATCCACATTCGCGAAAACATTCAAGCGACGTTCGGCAAACATCGATTTTATTCGTATCTTCGTTCGTAAAATTTCATGTACGCATCCTACGTTATTGTTATGTTGTCATTTGTGTGGCGGCGCGTTGTTTAACTTAGTCTTATGGCAACCTCCTTTCTTTATCTTGACACGCGTATCATTAGTTTATGATAGCCTGATGTTTGAGCTCGATTTGCTTTGAAATGATACGTGAATTGATCGTGTTTGTAGCTTAGTTTCGTTGACAAGAGATACCTAAGGTAAAATGAATTCATGAGTGTCTTTGGTTTTACAACATCCTAAATAATATTATAAATGCGAAACTTTTATTTGTTTGTTACCTTTCCACGCTTAAACCACTAAATCGATCATCCTGCAATTTTGCATATACCTACATTGTCTGGTGTACAGAAACGGACATTATAGGGTACCTTTTATTCCGAAAAAAGTACTATTCCCGAGGGAAATCACAATAACGTTCTAATGATGATAGATGGCGCTACATGTCTTTCGAATCATGATCGAATTTTAAATTTAATTTGCGAGCGAAGTTGCTGGCGAAATCTATACTAATATTATAAAGCTGCAGTGTTTGTTTGTTTGTTTGAACGCGCTAATCTCTGGAACTACTGGCCCGATTTGAAAAATTCTTTCAGTGTTAGATAGATTAGTTATCGAGGAAGGCTATAGGCTATATACCATCACGCTACGACCTACGGGAGCGGAGCAGTAACCAAAGACGCGGGTGTAACCGCGGCGGACAGCTAGTCTAGTATATAATAATAATAATAATACCAGCCTATTACTGTCCCACTGTAGGGCAAAGGCCTCTTCTCATACAAAGAAGGCATGAGCATGATCACCACGCTTGCTCAAGGCGGATTGGCGATTTCAGACTTATCTATACTTATAATATTATAAAGCTGCAGTGTTTGTTTGTTTGAACGCGCTAATCTCTGGAACTACTGGTCCGATTTAATTCACGCTACGACCTACGGGAGCGGAGCAGTAACCAAAGACGCGGGTGTAACCGCGGTGGACAGCTAGTATTAATTACAAGTCCAGGTTTCCTCACGATGTTTTCCTTCACCGATGTCAGTGATTTAGTATATAACTATAAATAAATTCACTATTATTCTAGCCTATTACTGTCCCACTGCAGGGCAAAGGCCTCTTCTGATACAGAGAAGGCACGAGCATTGATCACCTTACCCAAGACTAAACTGAGAGCCTCATGCACGATAGAAAGGCCCATTACGACTCCATTAAGCTCACATTATAATCTAAGATCACGTCGCTATAAACTTTCACATACGGAATCAGCTTCGAAACCTTTAACTCAATAATTCGTCATAAAATTTTAGGAGGTTTCTTAAACGTTTGCTCCATATAGGCATATAAAATATTCTTTATGCATCACGTACGAAAATAAGTGATGGTACATTATTCTGAAGAAAAATGTTTGGATCCCGACTTTTTGTATGTTGGAAGTCAGTCGATTAAGTACTGAGCTCTCTTTTTACTTATTTCTTTTTCTTTTAAGTAACTGTTTTATTGATGTTGAACGATTTTTTTTACATATATTTCTTTTGCGTGTGTTTTTTTAGCTGTTTGGTTGCTAACAACGACCATACAGCCTATAGACGCCTAATACACGATCTAACGCACGAAAACTATTCTGCCAACTTGCTGAGGTACTAGGTACACGAGAGGGACGGGGTACTGCGTTCTGATTGGCTAACTCAAGGTCACTGCATATTTACGGTTCACAGGAGTGGTCGAAACTAATACGAACTTGGTGAGTGACGACGGTTATAAGACTTTTATGCCTAATGTGTTGACAGACATCGGTCGTCTGTTATTAGGAGTCTAGGTATATATGGCCGTTGGATACTAAACAGTAACTAATAATACCAAAATCATTTAATATCAATACATCACCTATGGTATGTTTCTTGCCCATTTTTCTCCATACAAAACTACCTTTTGGAAGAGGCAATTATATTTTATTAGTTTTTTTTTAGTTTATGACGTTCAAAAGTGCTTTTTTGGCCTAATTGAAATAAATGATTTGACTTTGACTTTCACTTCACAATTACTTACTGCACCAATTGAAAATGAAAAAAAAGGCTATAATATATTTGTTAACTCACCCACAATACCTACAAGAGAAATTACTAGTATGGTTTAAAAAAATAACCAAAAACGCCATCGAGTAGATTATACGTAATTTGGAGCCGATCGATGTCGATTAGGGCAACAGTAATTGCAGCACCAGATATAATTATATTTAGATGGCACACATACAGATATTAATTTATTGAAGGCAACACGTGGTACTAATGTTCCCAGTGTATAAGTAGCAGTATATAGAGCGTATAATTAGGATATAGGTAGTCCCACTGCATGGCACAGTCGTCTTCCCATACAGAGAAGGCAAGGGCATCGATTACCACGCTTGCTCAAGGTGGATTGGTGATTTCAGACTTTCCTATTACTTTATTTTTTTTAAACAAAATAATAGCCTATGTTACTAGTTGATAATGTAACTTTCCATAGATAAAAGAATATTTAAAATCGATTAAGCAGTTTTTGAGTTTGATCATTACAAATGATTTTTTTTATTATTATTATAAATTAGTTTTGATAAGTCCAGGTTTCCTCACGATGTTTTCTTTTACTGATGTCAGTGATATCAAAGATAAAGTGACAAAGTAGAATAGAATATAATATATATGTAGATAGATCCCATATAATCAACTAGCTTTTGCCCGCGACTTCGTCCGCGTATATGTCGGTTATCGCGGACGCAGACGAAGTCGAAGTCGAAGTCGAATAAAAAGTAGCCTATGTCCTTTGTTGGGGTTCACACTTACCCTGTACCAAATTTCACACAAATCGGTTCAGTAGTTTAGGCGTGAAGAAAAGACAGACAGACAGACAGACAGAAAGACAGACAGACAGAGTTACTTTCGCATTTATAATATTAGTTAGGATTAGGATTATACCTACCTATAGGTATTTAGTGCCAGTTCTTCTCGTTAGTTATGAAGAAGACTCGCGTACAATTTTAAGATATTTATGGCGTGTAAAAAGAGACATCACATAGCTGTTAACTGCGCATACGCCCCATTAAACTAAGTAACATTGAGCATAAATTATTGCTGTGAAAAGACTTTATATTTTTGGTGTGAAAAATCACGGTTTATGGTAGCGCGCTCTCTTGGACTCCAAGACTCGACGATGATGTGTTTGTGGGAGAATGGAGGACGTTCTTGTCTGTATGTTTGGAGTATTTTAAGCGTGTAAATGTCGTGTAATAGGGTAGATGACACCACCAATCAATTGACGTACTTTTTATGGTCTGTCAAAACGCGATTCTCCCATAGATTTTGTATAACAAAACACAACTGAGACGTCACTTTTGTACAGACTCAATTGACTAACTATTTATTAATTTGATAGCAGTTAAAAATCCAATTTTACAGTGATTTGAAAATTAATCAGGTTTTCAGGGCCAAAATAAAGTGTCCCTTTAAAGAAGTTATGTCTTGGAATTATTGGTTAATAGTGTCATCTACCCAATTATGTCTAATTATTACACTATGTAATGTAATTGACCAATGGCCGTTTTGTCTTAAAATAATACGGTCTATTTTTGTCCTACTGCAGGGCAAAATGCCTTACCATGCTTGCTCAAGGCGGATTGGCGATTTCAAACTTATATTTTTTAATTATAAGTCTAGGTTTCCTCATTATGTTTTCCTTTACCGATGTGATTACCTAATATACAAGATACATACATACATACATAAACTCACGCCTTTTTCCCATGGGGGTAGGCAGAAACCACAGAACGCTACCTGCTACGATCCTTACATACTCCTTTCACCTCATCTACGTTCATACATCTCGTCATACAAGCACGCCGGTTACGAGTAGGTACTCCGCACCTGACCTTTCTGAAGAACCTCACGAATAAGGTCAGTGTAGGTGTGGGTAATATACAAGATATAATTAAAAAGTTAATTAAAGAATAGATCATCGGTGATGGAAAAAATCATGATGAAACCTGGACTTATAATAAATATAAGTCTGAAATCGCCAATCCGCCTTGCATCAATCCTCATGCCTTCTATATATGGGAAGACGCCGTTGATCTGCAGTGAAACAATAATAGGCCGTTGTACTACTTTACTTACCTTTTGTATTTTTTTTTTACTTTTCTATCGAGCGCACAGTTTTCATTAACGGATATAAATTCCAGCTTCAGCAACTGAGTAAACATCAATAAATACTATGGTATAAATTACTGTTATTCATAAAAGGAACGGGAAAAACCACTGTCTAAGTATGTACTTCTAACGCCTCGCTATAGAAACCAAAGGCTTTTGTTACATTGAAATGCAAGTCATTGGAAACATTAGAGGGCCTAAAACACCTCTATTTTAATATCACTCGAGAAGATTTCACTCGATATACTTAGTAGCGAGTGGTTTTTATTGTGATTGTCAACTGTTTGTGACATAGGTATATTCATTAATTTATTTATACTTTATGCAACTAATTAAAGGTATCTACAAAATCAACCAAAGGTGCAGAGATATCATAGCAGGTGCAAAATAAAATTCCAGGGGAAAAAAACACAAAAAAAAAAGATTTTTTTAAATCGGTTGATGAATGAGTTCTGAGGTAAAAAAAAATAAAACATACATTACATATTACAGTGGGTGGCCAAATTATTAGGGACAGCGCCGAGATTTTAATTATTTCTAGTTTGTTTAAATTTGGCAGGAAATGGGTTGTTTTAGGCCCCACGGGTATTTTTATTTAAAGGATTTATTAATTGAGGTAATAAAAACATCAAGTCTGTAGGCAAAACTATTTATTTATTTTTGGAAAAAAAAAATTATACGTTATTTGATTTCTAGAAGTCGTTGGTACTGGTCCTGCCTCATGTTCCCTTCCACGGTCACAACGATGTATAGGCGCCTTATGCCTTTCGAAAAGGTCACAGACCACAACATGGTACTTATTGGGTGTTTAGCCCCCCCACAAGGCAGTTCATGCAGAGTCTGTATGGAGTTATACCACAGGGCGCCGTCGCACAAAATAAATTTTGTCGAGCAAAATCTGAAATATTGATTTATCGGAAGCATACCTGAAAAAATATTACAAAATCGCAATACAGTGACAAACACCACGTGCTGTTCTATTAAAAGACATATTCTTACCCGACTCCAGCCTGCAAAAGACAAATTTCGGTGTTGTCTGGCCCATTGAAGTCGGCTCTTCTTCATGTTCTCTGTGAGGCGTGGTGTCTTGATTGGCAGACGACCTATCGAGTTCTCTTCGGCCAACCGCGCTTGTACTGTCCTTTCGAAAACTACTTTTCTTTCATCGTTCATCATCGTAGACAAACGGGCAACACCAGTTTTACGAATTTCAAGCCAGATATCTCTGATTTTTCGATCTGGACGAAGAGTGGTGATCCTTTTTCTGCTACATTTTTTCACACGGCCTACTTCCAGAGTATTGTTCTGCTCAGTTTACATTTTTATTAGAATAACTACAAACCTTAAAACACTTGCAATTGTTGCTATACCTCTCTGGGCATGTGTAGAGTGCAGTATTAATGTTTTTATTTCTCTATTTTTTCTTGAAGACGTGTCTGAAACCTTGCCCATTCTAGAAAAAAAGTAATTTTGAGGTTTTCAAGTTATAACTTTAATAACATTAAAATTCAAGTATTAAGATTATAAAAGTAGTACCACTATACGAAACATTACTCACGTTCTGACTACGGTTAGCTGAAATAAACTTGCAATGTCAATCTGAATTTTTTTTTTACACTTCTACAATAAGAGTAATTTTCAACAAAAATCAACTAAATGAGAAAGTCACATCACTTTTCAATAAAAAGGTACCAGCTCTACAATTTTTTCACATCAAAACATAATATTAATATCAGTAATAACATCAAATAAAAAAAACTCCGTATAAATCTATTACTTTGTTTAAAAATAATGTTTTAACTAGATATTACATTTCTATGAGCGCTGTCCCTAATAATTTGGCCACCCATGGTATATACAAACCACCAAATTGGTAACCTCCTCCTTTTTTTAAGTCGCCTCGCTTTTCCTTACAGTGAGACAGTAATAGGTTTGTATTTTTATTAAAATTTGTGAGAGTTTGTGTTATTTGTGGTGAGTGGCAACGGAGCGAGGGGTCGCCCTAGGAAGACCTACACTGACCTTATTGATGAGGTTCTTTAGAAAGGTCAGGTGCGGAGTACTCGTAACCGGCATGCTTGTATGACATGTATGAACGTAGATGAGGCGAAAGGAGTATGTAAGGATCGTAGCAGGTGGCGTTCTGTGGTTTCTGTCTACCCTCATGGGAAAAAGGCGTGAGATTATGTATAAAGTAGAGGTTCCTAAAAGAACCCAGTAGGAATCAAGCTGTATGAAGTACTCGCCGCGTTCACAGTTTCATTCCCCATCGTTGCATATAACAGTTATATACGATAATAAATACTGAAACAACATATTTTTGATTACTATCAATATTTCATAAAATGCCACTGCAGATACAGCAGCTGCTACTGTACCGTAGCTAACCTTTTTTTTTATTGCTAGTAATAAAAACGCAATCAAATCAAAAAAATAAACAAACAAACATCGGTATTTACGATTGGCGCATACATCGCTCGTAACTAAAGTACCTGTCAGTTATAGGTACATTATACACTGGTACAATGTGTGTGTATTGAGATAACATAGTATTATTTTTTATAACACCTCGCCTGTAATCCCCGAAGGGTTAGGCAGAGGTGGACCCATTAGTACACCCACATTTTGCCAGTTATGTTTAAGTCCCATGTAATTGAGGGCGAGCTTATTACCATCAATAAGGCACAAACCCAGACTTCGAGGCTGCTACTAAGAAATTCCTGGGATTTTCCAACAGGAAGATTCCGGGTTCCGCCAGTTATGTTTAAGTCTCATGTTATAGGGGGCGAGCCTATTATATTGCTATCAATCGAACACAAATCCAGACTTGAGGCTGCTACTGAGAATTTCCTGATGGAAAAACCCAATGACACTTTGCCAGACCTGGTAATCAAACCAAGAGCTCATGCTCAGCAGTCGCGCTTTGCGACCACTAGACCAATGAAGCAGTACAACAGAACAGAACAGTCTGTAGGGAAGAACCTTTTTTTTTTCATATTTCAGAGTTGGTTCCGTAATAAAAGTTGTTCATATGAGTACAGTAGCACCCAGACGTGGGTTGCTACTGTACCGGGATATAATTCAATCTACTTATGATTGAAACGCGTATTAATCTGTTAGAGCAATAGCGCACTAGTGGCCTGGCCGCAGCGGCCAGGCCGCGGCGGCCATCGAGATACATACCTTAGTATGAAATCGCCACAGAGCGCGCGCACCTGGCCGCACGGTTTGGCCGCTGGCCGCGTGCGGCCAGGTGCGCGCGCTCTGTGGCGATTTGTTGCTAGTGCGCTATTGCTCTTATACTTCGTATAATTATTCTTTTTAAATTGTATTAATATTATATTTTAATACTAGTTTTTCGTGTCAGGCTTGACAGCCGTCGACACACGGTCTGTCTTCTATTCTAAAAATATTTTAAAAGTAATATTTATCTTAAAAATACCAAATAGGTTGTATTTGGCTCAATCAGCCAGGGTCTCTACAGTCTTTCATCCCCTAAAATATTGCAAGTGGATTAAAAGTCAGCCTGTATAAGATGATTTCCTTTTGATGTCCTTTTGATAGCGAGTGATTCAATAATTGGGTACCAAAAAACCATGGACTGTTTGCTAGTTACTCGTCATCTCGATCAGTCATTCGTCGACTGTTTCCCAAAAGAGGGTTAAGTAAAGTATTGTTTTTGTTTTAGTAAAATCCTAAACACTGAATACCTTTGAAAGGTAATAATGACTTAGTCAGTGTTTAAAAAAACAGTGCATTGACACAGCACTGTTGTTTTTTTTTTAATGTCTAGACGTTTTCCCAATCTAGGAATTTCTCTTGTATCGTGGGTGCGAGTGCGTTCACAAATATAAAAACTCAAGAAGCTCCACAACTTAATACTTAGGGTCAGTTCACACCGAGACGCGACGCGACGCGACGCAACGTGAAGATACTTGAAGAGGCCAGTGACTTCGCGCTGCGCCGCGCTGCGCCGCTCGCCGCCGCTCTTGCACGTCATTCTGTGCGCGCGTACCGGCGATTCACCGCTGCGTCGCGATGCGTCTCGCGGCGTAGAGCGACGCATCGCGACGTAGTGCTGCGTGGTGTAACGTATTCTAAATTCTTACAATGAAATGTGTATCTTTTCGTGTAGAAAATAAATTTATATTTTGAGTCGCTCTTTTAAAGTGTGCACGCAGCGTCGCGTTGCGTCGCGTCTCGGTGTGAACTGACCCTTAGATTGATTATACGATACCCTTTGGTATGACTGGTTGTCAGACCTTCCGGCTTCTGACGACCCGTAAAGCCTGTCAAAGTTCAACGTATGACAGCCGGGACCAACGGCTTAACGTGCTTTCCGAGGCACGGAGGAGTCTTGGTGTGTAATATTTACAAAATAGTTTAAAAAACTAAAAAATACGCTTTTAGCACGCACTAATTTTTTTCGTATCCCATTCAGCAAACCCTTTCATTTAATACCCATATCATGGGGGTGCATTTCAAATAGCCAATCCGCCATTTTGGATGTCCGCCATGTTGGATTTAAGTCACGTGACTATTTTTTCGTATTTCTGACAGTAAACCCTTTCATTTGATACCCATATCATGGGGGTGGATTTCAAACAGCCAATCCGCCATCTTGGGGAGGCCGCCATATTGGATTTGTAATGACGTTTCTTAGCTAGTCATGTATTGTCATCAGAACTCAGAGCGTGTGCAAAATTTCATCCTAATCGAAGACCGGGAAGTGGGTCAAATTAAGATTCCAAGATTTTCTTACATACTTACATAGTTACAAGTAAAGCTAATATAAGTGTGTTAAAAATGGTCATTGATCCACGGATCAACCCCAGCAAGCGTAGCTTAACCTGATAGATCGAACCATGCGGCTGTTATTACTTAGCCACGAGCTCCTCAAGGATATTATTAAAAAAAATGTAAAGTTCAATACTGTTGTATAAATAGTCTTCGATTCAATTTAACCTACAAGGGCAGAATGACAATCCATGTCCTATACAAAGAACTAACAAAACTTGCAAAGGCACAATACAAACAACCTTTTTTAATATACTTACAGAGTAATGGTCCAAGATCTTGGAGCAGCCAAACCTACGTCATTTTACCATGGCAGACATTTTGAGAATTTAGTTAGAGGATTAAATCAATCTGTCTAGCCTTTTTCCAACTATATTGGGGTCGGCTTCCAGTCTAGCCGGATGCAGCTTAATACCAGTATTTTACATGAAATGTCTGCCTATCTGACCTCCACAACCCAGCAACTGGGTAATACGATACCCCTTGGTAAGACTGGTTGTCAGACTTTCGGGTTTCTGACGACCCGTAACGTTGGACAATTATGTAGTTTAGAAGGTATTTGTTACATTCAATGCTAGGCTCTTTATTCAGTTATTAATTAAAGGACTAATTATCAGGTCGGACAAAGAGTGATATTGACTTTTTCCGTTAGGCCCCCGGTCGTGTTGGATTGTCGTCCCATCGGACTACAAGAGTGAGGAAAGAAAGAGTGCAACTGAGTTTGATTTACTCATTTTTGTTTCACAGATTATTTTTAAAAACCATTATTCGTTATTGCCGAACACTTTCCGTTGGACATAACTTCAGCTAACCGCTGTAAAGTTCCTATATTCTTTTACATATTCTCAAAATTACAGCCATGCTTGAATGACGTAGGTCTTACGACTTTGGGCTTTCAGTCTGTACGTGTAAGGTCTAAAACCCTTTCGCTTTACTAAAAGTTAAATATAGAGGAGCATTTTGTTTGAAACGCTGTCTTTAATATTGATACTAAGTACAACAGTTTTATTTACTCAAACTCTCGTACGTCTGTTTAAATATGTCTGTTTAATATAAATAATGTCTGTGTAAATATTTCTGTACCTACCTTTTTTAGAGTTCCGTACAACAGAACTCTGTTATTAAGACTCAGCTGTCTGTCTGTCCGTCCGTCTGTCACAGAGCTGTAACTTTTAAACTGTAATAGTTAGACACTTGAATTTTTCACACACTATATCTATCTAAATACATAAAAGCGAAAGATCACTCACTCACTCATCACAAAATATCGAAAATAGCTTGTCGTGCAAAGATAAAATTTGGCAGGGAGGCAGTTTATAGTGAGTAGACGTCCGCTAAGAAAGGATTTTCCAAAATTCACCCCCTTTTTTTTAAGGTGGTAAAAATCATCAAATGAGTCCTTCCGCCCTGGGTGGGGCGGAAGGGACTGTCAGACTTTTACTGACTAAAAAACCACCCTGTTCCTTCTGTTGCCCTTTACGTTCCGGGGCCATGGTATCCTGTTATGACGTCCCGCAACCCCGGCAGGCAAAAAAATAAGGGGATGAAACGGGGGTTCAAAGTTTGCATGGAGTTATCGACTTTAACGCGGACGAAGTCGAGAGTAGAAGCTAGTAAAACTATAATTGTATAACAACCAATAATATAATAACAACAAAAAAACAAGTATTCACTAAGTAATTATCGATTTTTTTAATTATTTATGTTTTTATGACGACCTTTTATTTAATGAGGTTGCACAACTCCACCTGGTAAATAAAACACAAATACATATATCTACAGGGTGTCCCAGCTAAGGACGTCCAAACGAAAATTTTGGACTCCTCCCTTCCTGGGCTATCCAAACCACCCCCATGTATGTTCTACGATTTTTTGCGGTTTAGGAGCTAAACGACATTTTAATATTTTTTTGGGATATTCTTCTTTACATCAGATTTTGTAGATTTTCTCTTTTTGTGTCACATTTTTTGGAAATATTTTAATTGATAATTAATCCTGAAAGTATGGTCTTCGATCAATAAAAACAACTGTCTGTCTTATTGTCAACCGAAATTACTTAAACTTAGTTCAAAGGCTAAAATGTTGTTTTGTAAATTTCGTTGCAGATTTTCGGCTCTTAAAGAAAAATCACAATAAGGGCCCAAATCACCTTAAAGTTATTTCAAAATCTTCCACGGACCCTCAGCTCTTTAAAACAGTACAAATAACTAGTATTTTACGGGTCATTATTCCGAGCAATTGAAGCTCGAACATGGTAAGGCGAAAAATACAATATTATAGAACATAAGTGAAACCTAATGAAAATGAATTAAAATGAACTTTTATCAAGTTTTCAATGCAATATGAGCTCTATGTCATGTTTATTATTTGCACAATGGTGATTTGGAGTGGTTAGTAAAGTTAGGTTAGGGTTAGGTTAGGTTAGGTAGTTAGGTTAGGTTAGGTAAACCTAACCTAAGTTTCTAAAATTAGTGATGTTATTTAATAAAGTCAATGACATAGAGCTCAAATTATATTGAAAACTTAATAAAAGTTTGTTTAACCTAACCTAACCTAACCTAACTACCTAACCTATCCTAACCTAACTTTACTAACCACTCCAAATCACCATTGTGCAAATAATAAACATGACATAGAGCTCATATTGCATTGAAAACTTGATAAAAGTTCATTTTAATTAGGTTTCACTTTTTCGTTTTTAAATGAAAGCCGATGATAATGAATTAAAACGAACTTTTATTAAGTTTTCAATATAATTTGAGCTCAATGTCATTGACTTTATTAAATAACATCACTAATTTAAAAAAATACTAAACTTAGGTTAGGTTTACCTAACCTAACCTAACTACCTAACCTAACCTAACCCTAACCTAACTTTACTAACCACTCCAAATCACCATTGTGCAAATAATAAACATGACATAGAGCTCATATTGCATTGAAAACTTGATAAAAGTTCATTTGTATTCATTTTCATTAGGTTTCACTTATGTTCTAAAATATTGTATTTTTCGCCTTACCATGTTCGAGCTTCAATTGCTCCGAATAATGACCCGTAAAATACTAGTTACTTGTACTGTTTTAAAGAGCTGAGGGTCCGTGGAAGATTTTGAAATAACTTTAAGGTGATTTGGGCCCTTATTGTGATTTTTCTTTAAGAGCCGAAAATCTGCAACGAAATTTACAAAACAACATTTTTGCCTTTGAACTAAGTTTAAGTAATTTCGGGTGAGAATAAGACAGACAGTTGTTTTTATTGATCGAAGACCATACTTTCAGGATTAATTATCAATTAAAATATTTCCAAAAAATGCGACACAAAAAGAGAAAATCTACAAAATCTGATGTAAAGAAGAATATCCCAAAAAAATATTAAAATGTCGTTTAGCTCCTAAACCGCAAAAAATCGTAGAACATACATGGGGGTGGTTTGGATAGCCCAGGAAGGGAGGAGTCCAAAATTTTCGTTTGGACGTCCTTAGCTGGGACACCCTGTATATAAATAAATAAATAAATATCTTGGGACAACTCACACACGGCCATCTGATCCCAAGCTAAGCAGAGCTTGTGTTATGGTAACCAGACAACTGATATACATACTTATATAATTTATAAATACATACATATTATAGATAAATTACACCCAGACACAGAACCAACAATTATGCTCATCACACAAAGTTTGTCCTGGGTGGGAATCGAACCCACTACCTCCGGCTTTGCAGTCAGGGTCACTAACCACTAGACCAACGAGGCAGTCGATATCCACCGCACCATTTACTTTTATTCTAAAACCAACGTCTAAATGAGTGCCCCACGATATTTAATAAAGCGATGCCTTAATATAATAGGTATTTTGTACCGAGGTCGTCCGCACTGCAATGCGAGCGATTTTAAAATTAAAAATTCTCATTCTTTAGGTAGCACCACTGGTATGTCAGACACGCCTCCATTCTTAATATTGATTCTTGAAATTATGTCTGACAGTCTAAAAAAAGTTAATAAGAAATTTTTTTGAGGAATATTTCTAGACTAGTTTATGTCTGCGGCTTTGTTCACGTGGATGTGGGTTAATACGGGTATTAATTTTTGTAGCGCGGAACGCTAGTTAATTTTCTAAAATAAAAGTAAGCTAAATTACGTCTTATTTCTTAAACTATCTGCCAGTACCGTCAAAATCGGTTCGAAAGATTAGGCAGAGCAAACGGATAGACAAAAAATTTTAATTTGTTTTTTCGCCTTAAATCACTACAGCCGTTTCGAAAATTAGCCGGAGCAAACATACAACCAGTAGGTAGACAAAAAAATTAAAAATAGGTTTTTTTTGTATCTAGTTTAAAATGTAAACAAGTTTAAAGTGTAAACATTCAGAATAGTTCGGGTTCGATTCCCGGGTCGGGCAAAGTGTTATTGGATTTTTCCATCGGGAATTTCTCAGTAGCTGCCTTGGAGTCTGGATTTGTGCCCGGTTGATGGCAATAGGCTCGCCCCCTATTACATGGGACTTAAACATAACTGGCGAAATGTGGGTGTACTAATGGGTATCTACACCTCTGCCTAACACTTCGGGGATAACAGGCGTGATATTATGTATGTACATTCAAAATATTCATTTTGTAAAATGCTGTTATTTTGAAATTACAAACAGACACTTCAATTTTATTTATTTGTATAAGTTGGTCTAAAAAAAGTTAATGAGAATATTTTTTGAGAAATATTTTAAAATTTTAGTGCGACGCAGTAATAAGTCTGACTTTCATTAAACTAAAATATTAAGACTAAAATATGTAGCTCAGTTCATAATGAGATCTTTATTTAAATTAGTCTTGTGTGTTTATTATTAGTGTAGGTCAGGGCTCCCAATCTTTTTAATACTGTGACTTCTTTTAAAAGGTATTTGTGTGTAACTCTAGCAGATAAAGATAAAAAATAAACATAAAGATTATTATTTTATTTGTCAAAACATGCAAATTAAAGCATGCAAGATCTTAAAAAAAAAAAAAAAAGTGTATCTGTCAAGGTGTACATATTTTAATTTTATTTTACATATCAGGACAAAACATAATATATTTCAAGCTAGTCGTTTATTTAAGTACATTCATTATAAAATTGTCAGGCAAATTCATGTTGTACATTTAAAAAATGCTGGTATTTCTTACAAAAAAAGAAGTTAAAATTATATGACATTATACTATGTAGGTATATTGTTTATTTAGGTTACTGGTAAGTCACGTCGATGCCTCAAGCGTCGACTTGACAGCGAGTTAATCTAAGCTTATATTAATCTCATACATTTATTGCAAAACATGTGCTTCCTAATCTGAGTCGTACGGTGATTGATTTTGAGTTTATTTTGGCGTTACCGCTATGATAAGGCTTGATTTCGGATGCTTAGTCTCTGTGTGTAAACAGTAACGTTTAATAAACCGATTACTTAACTAGTCAGTTTCATAATTATTGAATCCTCAATAACTTTACGTAACAATCATTTCAATATTTTACAAATTATTATTCAGAAAGTTTATAGTCTTAGGTCTCAGTAACCTACAAGCTGCCACATTTAATTTATCATTTAATTCATTAATTTTCATTTTTTTATAGAAGGCTTAAACAGTAATAAACCAAATATGTACTAGTATATAAGAATATAATAATAAATAGGTAATTACAAGCCTCCACGTATACGATAACAAAGTCGATTACAAATAAAAAAGTACAATTTAATATAATTAGGTACTAATCATACAAATATGACTCGGCTCATAGCAAGCTGCCTTGTTATTATTATTAATAATAAGTAGTAATAATATTAGGTTTTAATATAAGATTTTTGAACAGACACACAATCTTTTTTGTGTCATAACTAAAAAAAAGACGTCCTCCTCTTCATACCATATTTATTTTAAAAACAAATAAAAATCATAGCCCATAAGTAGGTAGGTAAAGTAAAAAAAGAAATCTTAAACTTCGGTACTTTGAGCGAACCCAGGACTCAAACAAAAGCAAAGAAAGCCCTGAAGACGAAGAAGTACGTACACGGTAAACAAAATACCAGCAAACTTTCCTTTTTTTTTTAATTTTAAACTTTAATATCTTTTTAGACGGATCCAGCGATCCCGAATTTTCATTTAACGCGGAAGTTTTTTTCCCGAAATGTCTGAACGGGCTTAATATTTTAACGTGAACTGCGATTCACAGGGTGTTAATAAAAAGGTAGATGGATAAAAAATATTGCATCTCATCCATAATATTTACCAGACTTATAATTTTTTTGATATATTTTTTTATAAAGTCTGTCTGAGTAATTTTTATTTTTATGTTCATACTAGCTTTTGCTCGTGACTTTATCCACATAAATGTCGTGGATGCAGATGAAGTCATGGAATAAAAAGTAGCCTATGTCCTTCGTTAGGGTTCCAAATTTCATCAAAATCGGTTCAGTGGTTCAGGCAGACAGACAGACTTACTTTCACATTTATATTATTAGTAAAGATTGTGTGCAATGGTGTTGGTTTGTTTAAAGATTGTATCGTGCAATCAGTATTCTTTATTTATATATATTTTTTTAAACACTAACTAAATTTAAATAGTTCTCCCCCCACATTAAGATGGGAATACCCAACCTAACGGAAGTGCAATCATTATATTCACAGTAAATTAAATATTTATTGATACATTTTAAAGTTACTATATTCCTATAAACATAAAAAATTAAAATCACTAAATAATAATAATAAATGCAACAACAACAACAACAAATAACACAATCTATAACATAACACATTAAATCACCAAAAATAACATTTTAAAGAATCAATAACAGCGACTGGTAAGCGTGGCCGAAGCTTGCTTTAGTTGTCTGGGCGCCGTAGCGCGGAGCGGACGCCTCTACGACACCGCGCTACGCCGTAGCACGAGCTACGACACCGATCAAAAAAGTGCTTCGGGCCAAAAATGTGATACACAAAAAGTACACTTGTGGAAAAAATTGCTCAATTTATTTTTCCTTTTCTGTCTAAAGTGTTGTGACTTAATGTGGTTGAACATGGAGTGGACTTTGTTGCTGGTGGTCTGTCTTTTCTACACGGCAGCCGGTAACCCTGCAAAAATGGGTCAGTACAAGTTAATAATTTAGTTTCTGCGCGGTTAGCTTATTGCATAGATTGGCAGTTTGACGGTTGGAACAAAGGAGGAGTTGGGAGGCTTATAAATTATGGTTCTGATGTTTGTCTTGGATTGTATTTCACTTTGTGTTTGATGTGATTGAATATTCTGTTTCACAGGCAATTCTGTTTTTGGTCGTGACTGTTTTGTACCAAGTAAACAATATTTATTAATAAAATATTACGTTTAATTTAAGAATACTGCAGACTAACTTTCATTACATTTTATAACGGTTCGTTAGGTGTAATGAACTGTTATGAAATGTAATGAAAGTTGATGTAATGAGAAAAATAATTCTCTTTCTTACCTTAACAATGCCGCAGTATGAAAATACGTCTTTTAGATACGATAAGTATTTTTTGAGTTATATATGCATCACGCAGTATTATGACCCGTTGACAGTTTGTATAGTAAGTAAATAGTATTCTTAATATTTTTTTTTTTTTTTCAAAACTTAGGTAACTTCAATAGGTTTGCCATGTGCACTGTAAAAATAATGTCTTAATAAAAATAATACTTAAACAAAAAAAAATACAACTGTAGGTAAAAAAGTATAATTAAACTTAATTACTTTTTCTTTGTCATATTTCAATAAATAACATCAATGCATTTGCCAAATTATAGCAAATACTATGAAAAAAACTTTTATAAAAAAAAAACAAAAGAAGCTATAAAATTAATTACTTTTCCTTTGTCACATTTCGATTCACCATACGTTTCTCTATAAAGGTACAGTAAGGGGTCATAAGTGCAGTAGCATGTTAAAGTTTGAATTGCTGTGAACACGCGGTACAGGTTGTACCTACATCTGTGCGTATAAGTGATTATGTCTTAACACAGTATTATTAGAATTCGTAGATGGCGTTGAAAGGTCGTAAGTTAAAAAATAATAGTCTATTGCTTTGTGTGATTGCTACTCCAATTTTGACCCCTACTATACGTCTTAAAAAAAATACATAAAAAAACAAAGGTGGTCGTAATAAAAAAAAAATTCTCAGTCTCCAAAAAGCAATCCTGCATAGAAGTTGGAAGGGTTATAAGTTAAACACACACATGGGACTCTTCGACTTTGTCTCTGGGCGCAATGCACACGTCGAACACGTTCTGTATAAACGTGACCTGAGAGCTATTGCTGGTATAAACCCGGGGGTTACCGCTTCATACAAGACTAGTACTTGCTTAGCATTTTTCTTACGGATCCCTAATTTTTTTTTGATATTAAAAAATAGTTTCAAGCACTCAGTGATAACGTAGCTTCCAATTTGCGAAAGAATAATAAAAAATCGGTTCTGTAGATCCAGAGATTACCCCCTACAACCTCACAAACTCATAAACTTTACCTCTTTATAATCTTCTTAATATAATTATATAAATTACACGTCACGTTGTTTGTCCGGGATGGACTCCTAAACTACTCAACCATTTTTTTATGAAATATGGCTTACTGTGTATAATTTGGTCAAACTTAAAAGATAGAATAGTTTTTATCTCGATTATTGACCTCAAAATTTTTACTTTCTAGCTACAGCAACGCGTGGCCGTCTCAGCTAGTAGTAGTACTCGTAATAGTTAGAAATTCATTTACAAAAATGGTAGCTTCTTCTAAAACAAATTAATTTTGCGATTCCTAGTAAAACACTCTCAAAAGTGTTTAAAATTCCTACAAATTGGATGAAAATTACTGTTCTTATTACTTAATTACTTGAAGCAGTACTTATTCTTTATTTTATTCAAAACGGTATTCGAATACCATTCATTCACAATTTTGTTTTCGCAAGCTTGGATTCATTTTCTTAATTACTTCGGAGACTTAGGTTTATTATGGCTGATACTAAAGTGCTTTCTTAGCGTAGATTAATTTCTAAATCTAGCTATTAATTTAAGTTGTTCCAAGAATAAATAAACTTTATTAGAAGAACATTAAAGTAGTATTTACCTTTTAAGTAAAATATATAACTTATTCGTAATAATTGATTACTTTATTTGATTACATATTGTATAATATTATTTTTAAGTTAAAAGGAATCTCATTTCTCTTTCTATTGAAACTGAAAAAATACAAAATTTCGTCGGCACCGTGAATTGACGAAAATATTTAATCATTTGTAATTTATTTTACTTTTGTGTGTAACTCTTCGTGTCTAATTTATCTGTGTAAAAGCCCACTTTACACAGTTAAAGTTAGTTAGTTAGTTTGATAATATAAAATAGTACTAAAGAACTAATCGTACCTACAATTCATACCTAAGTACGTGTATTCATATTGACTTCTTTTACTTTTTGTTTCTTTCTTCTTTTTTTCGTATTTACTGTGTTTCTAAAACTACCCACTACCTGTTGAAAGTGTTATTTCTGCACTATTTTATCAATGTTATAATTTTTTTTTGCATGCTGTGTCTATCGCATTATATTATACACTATACTTGTATCATATTGCTTGTATTATTAGGATAAACAGTGTAACAATTGCATAAGGGCCAATAAATAAATAAATAAATTCATTTCAACGTTTAAAAAAATATTCTATGAATGCTTTCTCCCAATTTTTTTAAACCAGTGTTAGGTACATAAAACCAAACTTTTAGCGTTTCATAAAATTTTACAAAACTAATTTTCTGCACAAATTATAAAACAACAAGCATGGAAAATGAACTGGTGCAAATAGATGAAGTTTAATTATATTTTTAACTAGTTTTTCTGAAATTATGATAACAAACATACATGATTTTTGGGAAATAAGTTTGTTTTATGAGACCAAGAGGTTTTGAACTAACTTTTGAACTAACATGTGTGTGTGTGACTAAAGATAGTCACACATACACATGTTAGTTTAAAATACTAATAACTGTTGAGGAATATTGCCGTTATGTATACATATATACAGCATGTAACAAAAACCCTGTCCGATCCTTAAGGGTATTATTCGGCATCGTACTGCGTATACATATACGTAACCATTTAATGGATTTGAGATTATTATTTTTCCCCAGTGAAAAAAAAAGAAGAAAGAAGAAGTAATTAAATTAAAATAAAACATAAAAACTGATCAACGGCAACACTGATCTGACAGGGTTTTTGTTACATAGTGTATAAGTGCTTGTTTGCATGGGTGATTATTTACCCGGGTTTTACCCGAGCTATTTTACCCGGGTCAACATAGGTAGAGCGTTTTAAATTGGTTTGTAACAGCACATATTGTGGGAACAAGCGCTAAAAGATACGTATTATGAAACTCAAAGTTTAACTTAAATCATTTAGGTGATACAAATTAATCATGAGAACGAAGCGACTTTGCTGACAATCAATTAATTATCATTATCAAATTACATGACAGTATATTTTGGACTTGCTTCCAACCGCGCGTTCGCGTCTAAGTTAATATGTTTTTCCACGAAAACCGTTCAATATTTTGGGATAATAAGTAGTCTATGTGCTATTCCAGACTTTAGTCTAGTTCTGTGCCAAATGTCAATCAGATCTGTTCAGCTGTTCTGGCGTGATTGAGAAGCAAACACCCATCCAAACGTTTGCATATAATATAAATATTATACAACCTGAATTTTAATCCGTTGTAAATCTTGAATATAATTAATTTATTAATTTGATCGTAATGTAGCACATTATTTTATGGATCAGCTGTTTTTTTTTCACATTTCGTACTATGTCCCTTAATAAAAGTTGTTCATATTCATGAGTACATTCACCCCCTGAAAGATTTACAACGGATTAAAATTCACGGTGTATAATACAAAATTATTAGGAGTCGTCAATTCAAATTAGAAACACAGACCTGATTTTTGCAACTTTTAACCATACATTCTTATTTTACACTTAAAATTCTAACACAAAAGTCGACAGCAACACAATACAGCGACTATTTACAACAGTCCGTGTTACATTACTACGTTCCCAAGTCCTACCTCAACTGCAATACAAACATAAACTGCAATGCACTAGTATTTGTCACTTATATCGCGTCATTTACACTGAAGACAGTGCTAGCTCCCCCGGGGACGCAATGTATGACGTCACTGCGAGTTTCGACTCAAAACGTGTTATAGCTAACATTTATTGAATGGTTGCTGTACGTGGTAGAATTGAGTTTGTTTTAGCATTTATGTTTGCGTTTCCTTATAGAATATTTTATGTTGGTTCTTTTTTACTTTATGCCGCAGTGGTATTTTGTAAATATGCCTTGGTGAATTAAGGTGAAGTGAGTTTGAGGTGAATTTATTAATCTGTAAGCTTCTAATCATAGAGATATTGGAAGCAAAAGTTATTTTTTTTAATCTTTTATTTTGGTTTTAAATGTTATGACTAAGTTCGCTGCAAACCGCCAAGATCCGTACTGTTATTTCACACCAAAAAATAAAACTGGTTTCCCAGCAATAGTAATTTTGATCTATGTTATCGGCAGTATTCGCAGTTGTCGGCTAATGAAAAAATAATCAATAAAATATACAAGTTGTAAATACGAGTAAATACATCACATATTTATTTACACCTTGTATACATTATTGAATATTTTTTCTCAAAAAAAAAACATTACATCAAAAGCCAGCCCAGCTACAACAAAAACAAATAAAGCCACAACACAAACTGACCAAAAAACATCAACCATAGCTTATAGCTAAGTTAACCGGCAGAATGTGTAGTAGTTACTTTAACTATGATTAACGATCCGGCTGCGAGCACTATTTTAATCTTTTAACTTAATGTGTTATTGCTGTAACTTTTGCTGCTTGTGATCCTTCATAGTGCTAGCTTTTATACTGGGAATTATATAGTTTGTGTTTATTTCTGTATTTACTAGGTTTTATCCGCGACTTCGTCCGCGTAAGTGTCGGTTATCGCGGACGTAGACGAAGTCGAAGTCGAAAAGTAGCCTATATCCTATTTTGGGCTTTAAACTTACTTAACATTTCGGAGTTCCCCTAGCCTATGTTATAATCTAGACTATAACAAACTCGGTGCCATATTTCATCCAGATTCGTCAAGCCGTTGGGGCGTGATTAATTAAGTAACAATCATTCGAATTTATAATAGTACCAAGATTTATTTTACTTTAACATAAAACGGTTACTGGCCTATTGCATTAGTTAATGATATACATATATTTAACGACTTTCACACGCTCATTTCACAGTACTCCAAATATACTGACGAGATCATTTTCCATTCGTCCGCGAACACACAGTCAGGCTTGGCTTGGTAGACAGAACACTTGGGATGCTAGACTGGACACGTAGGACGTAGGACACGTAGGACACGTCTCACAAAAACAGCGACCAATGTATACCTCCTATTATGGTAGTACTTTACTACTCCTATTGGGGCGAAAATTTACTTAAAAAACCAGGACTGATTGCCCTAGTTTGAGTAGCTGGGTAACTATTAATATCACAAAACAATTATGATGTCGAACAATTTTAAAAACAACACCTTCGTATCTATGTTTTCTTTTAATATAAAATGTACTATAACGCTAGAAATATTATACAACAGTGTTGTTTTTATAAAAAATAAAAGAGAGATGCAAGTTATAAAATTCTTCATACCAAATATTTTTAAACGAAACAAGGATTTTTATTTTTTACTACTATTTTAAGACTAAAAAGAATAGGAAGGGAACGAAAAAAGCTACAGTTTTACGCTATAATGACTGATAGGTTATGCAATGATTTTATTTTGAAAGTCAAAGTCAAATTATTTATTTATTTGGAAAACCTAATTACACTGCCCAACCGGATATTCCTGCCAGGACCGGCGTTCGCGACCACGAAACTAACAGTCCAGTAAGGGCAGTCCGACCCCCTTATTTATTAACCAACACTTCCAAAAGACTTCCAATCAGGTGTAACAAACCTTCCCCATTCTCCTCTCCATTCATTTACCCAACACAAGACACCCATTAACAACACAACAACAAATAACACAACAGTAACTTCGCACATAAATCCACAGTAACATCTCAGTAAGGACTGTGTTGCACCGCGGACAATATAAATCATAGCATAGCAATTATTGTGTGGGCCACAAACTGTTAACGCATAAATCTAATGTAAAGTTTGGTACTGTGACAATCCTTGCTGTAGGATAGAGAGAGATAAGTTACTGCCTTGTAGGACTGCCTCGTTGGTCTAGTGCAGGGGTCACCAGTTAGTTTCGTTCGGGGTCCGTTTTAAGAAATGAAATGACCACCGCGGTCCGCTCAACATTTTATAGAAAAAAAAATTATTAAACAAATGTTAAATTACAAAAAAAACAAAGGTATTATTTTTTATATATCAATGAGAAAAAAGACACCGCGACGATCCGCGGGGGATGCATTTTATTAAATTACGTACTCTGTAGTGCAAGTTGTTGTGTTGTTGCGGTCCGCACAGAATGGGTCGACGGTCCGGATGCGGACCGCGGTCCGCCATTTGGTGACCCCTGGTCTAGTGGTCGCAAAGCGCGACTGCTGGGCATGAGGTCTTGGCTTCGATTCCCTGGTCGAGCAATGTGTTATTGGGTTTTTCTATCAGGAATTTCTGAGTAGCAGCCTCGAAGTCTGGCATTGTGCCCGGTTAATTGCAATAGGCTCGCCCCCTCTTACATGGGACTGAAACATAACTGGCAAAATGTGGGTGTACTAATGTGTACATCTCTGCCTTACCATTCGGGGATTACAGGCGTGATATTAGTGTTATGTCAATTCTCATAATATATTTTTCAAATCCAAAATCATTTATTGCGAATACAGGTACTCGCATTTTTATCAGTCAACCCTCGTGGCGGACTGTCAAGTCTCCTCATTTTAAACAGAATTTATCTCATAGGAATTTTCTGACAAAATAAGGTTCTATATCGCTTAACCAGCCATTGTCTCTACAGTCCTTACCTACTTGAGAATATCTGCATTGCCCATTCCATATTCCACAAAATGACGTCATTTCTTTAAATAGAACAATGCAAAGTCATGTCTGCTCCCATTCATCTTGCCCCATATTCTAAACCCAACATTTCCCCACTATAATATAATAACAATAATTTCGCTAAAATGCGCTCGGTACACGGCGACAGTTCCAAATCTTACATTAGTATGATTGTTGTAAGAAAATATACGGGTACGTAACTTGTGCGTGCCCGTTATTGCGGTTGGGAGTTAAGAACCGATGATTTTGGGAGCTTATGGTATGCTTCACATTTTTATGATCATACCAACTTTTTATTGTCCGACTGCATCGTAAAACCCTCTTCTCATACAGAGAAGGCTCAAGCATCAACCACGCTTGCTCAAGGCGGATTGGCGGTTTCAAAAACTTACAATTTATTATAAATCCATGTTTACTCACGATGTTTTTCCTTCACCGATATCAGTGATATCCAAGATAAACTCAGAAAGTATATATGAATTCAAAAAGAAGACGCATTGGAAACTTAAAGCTTCATGGGAAGTTTGAAACGATTTTGTGCCTTGTGCTACATTAATGTTAACCTTGACCTGCAAATTTTCATTCAATATTTTGTGGAAAATATTGGCTTAGTAAAAGACATAGATAGAATTCCAACAGACGTGATTTTAATAAGTCGCCGCGAAATTCGTTTTTCCAAACCCTATATTTCCATTGAAAAATTACAACATTTCAACAAGAAAGCGCGTTGAAAACAAACCGCGGACGCGTCCCGTTCCCTTCGCCGTATATTTTCATTGTTTGCCGTCTATTGTTTGACATCTGACTGAAATGTTCCCGTGTAATTTGGTATAATAACATTTGCTGACACGGCTCTGCATAATTGAGTATGTACATATATATTAAAGCATTTATTTACATAATGCGAGTACATTATGTAAGTTGAGCTGAAGTAAAGATGATTTAACTGGCGTCGCAGCGTTCTGGCTTTAAAATTTTAGGTAAACATGAAAATATAATACGAACATTTTGTCTCATTTAAATGGACGATTTACAAAAGCGTGCTTCTTTTGTTTCATGTTTTCCTGGTACTTACTGCTGTGTTGGCCTTAATGTGATTATTAAAAAATTCGCTGTTTTTATGCGGTATAAAGTTAGAATCATTGTTAAGCTTTATTTACAGTAGCTGTATAAATACTTAACTGTGTGATTTGTACTGGCTTGTCGACGAAGGCGTATAAAAAGGAAATAAAGTAATTTTATTGTTAGGGGGGCAATTGTATTAACTTTTAAGAACGATCGTAATCTAAAGGTCAATTCTACTAATTAAACACCGTTCAAACATCAACTCAGCGACAATAAATGTTAAAAAAATTACGTAACTTAGTACTTGTGTGTGTCACACTCACACATGAAGGGTCCCGTACCTCCATATAGTATTAAGATCGAGCAAAAAACGTCGTCTTGTATGGGACCCCATGATTTTTAAAATTTAGAATTAATGCCTTGAATCCTATAATGCTTTATGCGGGCAAAGTTACAAGCAAAAGCTGTATTAGTCCAACTTTCACGCAAACGCAAGCATGTAATATAAGGAATGATCAAAGAATAAATAAATCACATATGAGTCGTCTGTTATACAACAAATTCCTATCACGAAAACCAATTGCAAAAATATATATTTAAAAAAAAACCGGCCAAGAACGAATCGGACTCGTACATGAAAGGTTCTGTACCACCATATAATATTTAGCACAACATACAAAAACATGAGTTTATAACCGCAATAAATTATTTATTACACACATCAAAAGTGTCTAGGGATCAACATCCCTAATCAATGTTAGGGATGTTGATCCCTAGACACTTTTGATGTGTATATTTTGCGATGTAGTTTGATTTTTTCGCTGCTCTATAGACCGACCTGAGTATTCAGTTTGATATCTCCTCGCATGCCTGAGAAAAAGAGTCTTGCCAAACGGACAGACAGACGGACAACAAAGTGACCCTATAAGGGTTCTGTTATTGCCAATTGAGGTACGGATCCCTAAAAGAAATATAGAAAAGCAGTATAGGTAAACTTGAACATAATAATATATTAAAAATATACATTAGCTTCCGTCCTTCAAACAAAATTGCTAATGGTTTCAAAATCCCTCTCAGAATGGACAACACGAAACACTTGAAGTGGATTAATGGATTCCAACTGACAGAATGGAATTTCAATTACCATTAGAGAATCAATTGAATAGCGGAAAACCTTGCTTGAGTACTTGGACGCATTAATACTTCCGAATGTCACGTTTTTTTTATTTGGTTTTGCAACTTTTCTTGAGTTATTGAACTTAAAAATGGATAATTCAGGTCATTAATCGGTTTTTAGTTCATTAGTTATAAGGGGGCGATTTTTTTTAAGTTTTTTATTTTTTGCGTTAGAAATTCCTCCCAAAATGTCCTCCGGCCTAGGAAAGGCGAGTAGTCAGTCAAAATCTTTCCGACTTAATACCCACCCCTGTGTTTTTCCTTTTCACATAGGTATAACAAAAACAGTTTCCGTGGAGTATCTTGCTCGTTCTTCTCGTTTTGGAATGAACAACTAGCTTCAACTTTCTGACTTTCTTCAAAAGTGCCTGTAAATGGTCTAATTGAAATAATTGCTTTGACTCTGACTTGCCACACTTACATCGGGAACCCTGGAAGTGAAGGCGTCTTCAAAAAGGGGGCTAAATATTTTTTTATGTCATTTACATAATGTGACATTTTTTTTACAGGTAGGTACAGCAGGGCTTTAATATAATGAAATCGACTTCCAGAAATAGACTGTCACATTGTAAATGACAAAGACAGCGTTCTACAAAGCCCAACTTTCCCATAATTTCGGTCACGTACTGCAGTGCTGTTCGCAAAAATCTCCCTTGGTGAATTTAGGTGACGTAAGCTTGAGGTTAGCTGTCAATCCCCAGCATCTCGCGGGTTGAAAGGTCACCTCGAGCTCTCTCCGAATGAAAATATCCATACTAATATTATAAATAACACTCTGTCTGTCTGTTTGTTACACTAAGATTAAACTACTGAACTGATTTTTATGAAATTGAGTACGGTGTTTGTTTGAACCCTAAGAAAGTACGGTCGGGGTCATAAGTGCAGTAGCATGCTAAGGTTTGAATTGCTGTGAACACGCGGTACAGGCCGTACCTACATCTGTGTGTATAAGTGATGTATTCAAAGTTAAAGTCAAAGTCAAATCATATATTTAATTAGGCCATTATAAGGCACTTTTGAACGTAATAACACACTACCTACGTACATCTCAAAATTCAGTCGTAACTTTAACCAAAGCGTCAATCGATTTGCTTTGTAGATTGCTACTCCACTTATGACCTCGACCGTACACATACTTTCACATTTATAAAGCCCGGTTTCCACCGCGAGCGGAACGGACCCATTAATGACTCCCTTTACCTTAAATATTGATTTCAACGTTTTATATTTAACTATATTATAGCCAATGAAATGCGTATAATTAAGTATTTCCTATTACTACTTATTCACAAGAATGGTAATAATAGGAATTTATGATTGTCTATCAATGCAGCTTTGTATGACGAGGTAAAAATGGGTCCGTTCCGCTCGCGATGGAAACCGGGCTTAATATTAGTATGGATGGCTTACAGTTTTACTGAAATAAGGTCATAACATCCATTTATATTTCATCTTTCCGTCTCTCTTTGCTTTTATTTTCATCAAAATATAATATATGAACCTGCTGTATATATACACCTCTCGCGTAACTCATATATTATGACTTATTATATTTCTTGAATCCCTATAACGAGCCTCATTGACGTGGAAGTTCGTCTTTTTTCACGTAACTTGTATGAAAATGTTACGTTGCGCAAAGTAAAAGTAAATTAGGATATTCTTCTTCTTCGTTGCCTCGTTTTTCTAGTGGTCGTAAAGTGTGACTGCTGAGCATGAGGTCTTGGGTTCGATTTCCAGGTCGGGCAAAGTGTTATTGGGTTTTTCTATCAGGAATTTCTCAGCAGTAGCATTGGAGTATGGATTTGTGCCCGGTTAATGGAAATAGGCTCGCCCCCTATTACATGGGACTTAAACATAACTGGCGAAATGTGGGTGCACTAATGGGTACACCTCTGCCTAACCCTTCGGGAATTACAGGCGTGATGTTATGTGTTCTTTTTCTTTTTTTATGATTATTGTTAATGTTTGTTTTTTGTGCTGTTTAAAGAGATGTTTTACAGCTTCAACCCGCGACTTCGTCCGCGTCAAAGTTGATTTTTCTTTCATCCCCTTAGGGGGTACATTTTGGAAAATTCTTTCTTAGCAAACGTCTACTAACTATAAACTACCTCCCTGCCTCGTGTTTTCGATGTTTCGTGTTGAGTGAGTGACCTTTCGCTTTTATATATTTAAATATTAAATATGTATAATAAAATATGCTACTTAGGAGAGTACACGTGGGAGTTCGTTCCGGGAAGCTACCATCAGTCCTATTTTTACCACCAAGCGCCTTTAATGTGTCCCGGTTTGAACTTAGTGGGTGGTGTAGGTACTTATTGTATTAGTACCTAGTACAGTCGGAGAAGCTACTCGTATATGGTATACAGGCAGCTTGCAATTACTTTTAAACGATATTTCGAGTATGTCAATTCTTTTAAATCACTCTAAATTAATTTTCAAAACACCAACTTCCAAACTGTGGAAATTCCTCATGGAAAAATCCATCATCATCTGCCTAGCCTTTTCCCAACCATGTTGGGGTCGGCTTCCAGTCTAACCGGATGCAGCTGAATACCAGTATACATGGAGCGACTGCCTATCTGAACTCCACAACCCAGTAACTGGGTAATACGATACCCCTTGGCAAGACTGGTTGTCAGACTTTCGGGCTTCTGACGACCCGTAACGACTTTCAAAGATCCACGTATGACAGCCGGGACCAACAGCTTAACGTGCTTTCCGAGGCACGGAACGGTGTCAGTGTCCTAATGGAAAAATCCAATGACTCATTTTGCCAGACCTGGGAATCAAAACCAGGGCCCTCTCAGTACTCGCACTTATAAGCATGAGACCAACGGGGGCAACTTACCTGTGTTGGTACCTAATATAAATGCCCAGAGTAAAAACATGGACATGTATCTTGTTTATAAATACATAATGTGCGTAAAAGTTGAAAACTTCGTTGACCTTGCTGAATAATATAGCAGCCAATTCACGATTTAGATTATTTTGATTCATTATTTGTGAGTTGGTTTATAAATATACCTTACTTTGGAGTTATTTATAGACTTAATAACATTATTTATAACCGCACTTTGACTTGTAATATATAAAGTACGATATAGTTTATTGGACGGATAGTTATCAATTATTTATTAGAAGGAAATTGTTATTATTAACATTTGAACATTCAAGTTAACATAACATAACATAACATCACGCCTGTAATCTCCGAAGGGTTAGGCAGAGGTGTACTCATTGGTACACCCACATTTCGCCAGTTATTCAAGATAACCTAATTTAGATCCTATCTATCTATACTAATATTATAAATGCGAAAATAACTCTGTCTGCCTGTCGGTCTGTTAAGCTTTTACTGCTAAACTACTTAACCGATTTTAATGGAAAAAAAGGTTTTCAGGTAATTCATTAACACGTTGTATATGTAAACATAATGCTAAATATTGATTTGCATGTAAAGCCGCGGACAGTTGCGTTTTCACGCTTACGCCCTTTTACATAAGGTTGAAAAGTGATCAACTGCCATAATTATCATCGGTTATGCCCAGGTACTTTATGGGTTCGGTAATGTCAAAAATTTACTATTTAAAGCTCTTTCCAACATGCAAACCTCTACACGAAAAATAAAAATTATGCACCACAATAAATAACCTCAAATTTATTTATACTTCCATTATAATTTAACTACAAACTTTAACAACGTAGCAATTTTGCCGAAACTCTTTTATTAAAATGTAAATTGAGTTCACAATGTAAGGGGTTTATTCACCTTGCAATAAAACATAAAAGTTAAGTCATTTCAGCATCAGAACAATATCTTTAGTTCTCTTTGTAAGTGTCTTTAGTTATTACTTAGAAAAGTGTACGTCATGTTGTCAAACGAGCGATTCTGACCGTCATCGCAGACAGTTTTATTCGATTTGTTTGGATACTATCCGATTATGTACTATTCGAACTTTCTTTAATACTGTTTAGTTTATAACATGTGATAACATCACGCCTATAATCCGCGAAGGGATAGGCACAGGTGTACTCATTAATACATCCACATTTCGTCAGTTATGTTTAAGTCTGTACCAACGAAGCAGCCAAAATATAAATTATTAAGATGGTTAAAAGTGTGTGGGGTGACTGTGTGTAAGGGTGTGTAGTGAGTTTGTGATTCACCCCGTTTAGACTTCTACTAGTTTCATCCCACCTACATCATAGTTACCATGTCAAAGCACCGTATGTCCGCAAAACATTACAGGAAAGTTAAATAAATTAGACGGACATCAAAATTCATGACGTGTAACTGGGAGCGGGGCCCGACGATGAGTGACAGTACCCGACGGATGAGGGGCACAGAGTAATCAACAGATGCGACACTGAGGGGGGCGGTAGATTCAAGTAATTGGTTTAAAACGTTTGTGCCTCACGGTATCTTCTATCTACCTACATAAGTAATATTATATATTGTGTTTAATAACATGGCTGGCCATGACGTATTAGCACACAATTGAAACTAAACTGAGCTTTCAATGTGAAATTATGATGTAGGCGAGCATTTAGAGAGGATTTTAGGAATTTCAACCTCTAAGGGGTTAAAAAGAAGGGAATTAGATCATATGAAAGATATTTTTACTTGGGTTGATCAACTTGAAACTTTATTCGTTTTTTAACCTCACCTCAAAGGGGCTTAAGAGGTGTTGAGTTTTTAAGAAAAATACAAAACTGTCGAATATTTAAATCTTAAAATGCGTTTTACGTATACGTATCAAATTCCATTAAAATCAGTTAATGAATTTCCAAGTTTATATGAGACAAACTTACTTTCGCATTTATAATATTAGTTGGAATATCATGCGACGTAAATATTTAAGTAAAGTTTTAATTTTGTTTTGGAGGTAGAGAGCTCTATATAATAAAGACCGTCGTCAACGTGTTTCTTAAACTAATATAGGCAAGTACTGTTAGCTAAAATTTAACCTTTTAGCCTATTGATAAACATCCATCCATATAAAGTAAGATCAGAGTAAAATATCAAGCTTATAATAATAATTATTTCGAAATGTATACAAAATAAATTTTGCCGTGTATTCATAAGTTCTGACACAACTACACCCCACAGTAAAACACTCCAATTTACTCAGAAAACTTTCAAAATAACATTAAATAGAATGCTGACCACACAGCGACGTAATCACGTACACACCTTCAAAAGCTGTTTACAGCGTTCACAAAAAACCTTCTTATATTAAACCTTGCCAAAACATGTCAAACGCCTGTCTAAACTCAGCTTTAATAACCGTCACGTCTGTCTAACTTATTCTTTGCCCATTAGAACACGGGTCACGCGTGGCCCAGGCTGTGGGGCGCGTGAAAAATATTACCGCATGACAGATAAACAGGACCTTGATTTGTTTCTGCTACTGCCTTGACAAATAACAAGACTGATGTTAGTTGGAGCTTTGATGTTATCAGATTACGGCATGTTTTCCTTTAGCTTTTTTTTGTTCATTCTTAACGTTTGGTGTGACAGAGATGGGGAAAGTGTAGGGAATTATCTATAAATAGACACAAACGTGGTTTGTTTTTGTTGCTTATTATTTATGTCAATTAATGCATATATACATAGCTAACATCACGCCTGTATTACACGAAGGGTTGGGCAGAGGTGTAACCAGTAGTACACCCACATTTCGCCAGTTATGTTTAAGTCCCATGTAATAGGTGGCGAGCCTATTGTCAAACAATTATTTTGTTTAAAAACGACGAAACAGCCAGAGCTAGTGTAAGTACCTACTGTCCATTGATAATATTCACATACCTATAGTTCTTCTCGCGGCTTCGCTAACGTCGACCTAAACGTGAACTGAGGAAATCTGTTTAGAATAAGAATGAATATTGTAAGTTCCACGCACAAACTTCAAAGGTATATGTCGTACTATATGATATGTTGTTTTTGCCTACTTACCTATCATCATCTGCCTACCCTTTTCCCAACTATGACGGGGTCGGCTTCCAGTCTAGCCCTAAGCAGCTGAATACCAGTATTTTACATGGAGCGACTGCCTACTGTGTTTCATAAATAAATAAATAAATAACATTAATATTTATCGATGTATGTCAAATTGTCTATGTTGTGATGATCCTGTGGTATCGAACCCGCAACCTCATGTATCAAAGTTGGGAGTTTGTCTATAGACGCCCCAACTCTAGATTTAAAAAAAAAACGGGTTAGGAATTGACTAGTTCACAATACATCACCCATATCAGTCACAACACAAACAAATATTAAGCAAAACCAAACATTTGTGACTACAAATAACCATATCAAATCCCCAGGGTACGCACAAAGGGAGCTAAAGCCCGGTTTTAACAGCATCATTGAATTTTAGTCACGGCCGCGATCCCAAGGTTGATGATTGGTCGCCGCCTACATGATTCGAGCACAGAGTAGATAGGTACAGAAGGGTGGCTCTATAGAATGATCGAAAACCCACACACACACCCCCACACATATTTCATATATAGCAGGGGTTCTTAACCTTTTCTAGTCATGGAGCCCTCTCAAAATCACGAAAAGTCCACGGGTATTCCGAAAAAAAACGGGGTTTAGCTTGTACCAGCTTTTATTGTTTACGATTAAACTTAACACATGAGCAGTAAGTGTGACGGTTTGTACTGCCTATGCTGGATTAGAATGTCAAAGTCAAAACATTTATTTAAATCAGACCAACTACAGGCACTTTTAAGTTGTCAAGGAGGCGGTCAGTTAGTCAGAAAGTTGAAGCTAGTTGCTTGTTCCAAAACGGAGGTAGGCCTCTATGGAGAAGAACGAGCAAGAAACTCTACGGACACTGTCCAAATGAGATTAAGTAGACTTAATTACACGGTCGCTTAGAGGTTCATGACCCACAGGTTAAGAAACTCTGACACATAGCGACTATAATCTAACTCGCGATTGTCATTTGTTTGAGATTACCGTACGTACACATCTGTGTGCGTGCGTCATTTTGCTCATAGTATGTAGTCGACCCTCTGTAGTTATATATTCTGTGATTCGTGTTAGGATTAAATGGCACATTCATTATACCCGGCCAGGTTTCTGGCAGTAATTTTACCGTATTGTTGGGGCCTAATAATAGGATTCATCGTATGGACAGATGGATTGAAATAGAAATTTGGTTTGCACCACCATGCATTAGCCTACTGATTTGACTGACTCACTGATTGAGAGATAAAGATAAAAGATAAGATAATTAAAATTTGTATGAGGGTGATATTTACGCAGCAGCACTACAAATATGAGAAAATTATGAATAAAAACTGTTTATGGCGCAAAATTATAACTTAGACCAAGAGAATGTAAGATAATATATTGATATTAAAATCTTCAACATTTCAGTACAGAGTCACAAATTGCAAAAGAAAACATGTAATTTAGGTTTTAGTATTTAAATTTAAAAGCTTTGTTACCTTCAACAGTAATTCCAAGTGAAGAAAATATAAAACTTTTGATAGTTACTAATAAAAATGATCATCAACACACTTCAGTAACACAAAAGTATCTACCAACATCTATACTTCTTCATAATACAGACACCACGCAGAATAAAGACATAACCAGGAAATTATGACGCACACAAACACACCCTCCACCATAAACGTTCGAAAAAATTCTTTGTTCCCTATATTTACAACGCACACATAGACAGTTCGGAAAGGCGTTATTTACGACTAATAGGGCCAGGCACATCAACGATATCGCTACCAGTCTTCGTATATATCTATATCTGCTAATACTGTCATATACAGGGTGCGTTTTTATGACATTGTTCAGAAATAGAATGGTTCGAACAGACACGCCAACATTGATATTGACGTGTCCTTTCCAGGTTTATCTGTTATATTTTTTTACTTATTTATTTCACTATGTAAACGCCATTGGTTTACATTTTGTATATAAAGCCCAGGGATTGCGCACACACATGTGTTTGTGAATAATTGATTTTGAATATGGAACTGAGAATTTTGTGTACGAAAAAAAATGAGAATTTTCTAAAGAGTATTTACCAAAATATTAGTTTCTGCTCGTGGCTCTGTCTGTATAGATTTCAGAAAAAGCCAAATTTCTAAATTATTCCATGAAAACACTAAAATAGGGTAAAAAATATCCTATGTGGCAACAAGCTTCAACTTTCTGACTAACTGACCGACTCCTTGACACTTCAAAAGTGCCTGTAATTGGTCTAATTGAAATAAATGATTTGACTTTGACTTGACTTTGACAATATATAAATATTGTCAAAGTCAAGTGAGAGTAAAATTTCAGCTGATTTAGTAGAGCAACGGGCAGTTAATAAACTGTAAACTAACAACAAACAAAGCCTACCCATTTTAAATTATTCCCAAACGTCAAATATATAATCCCTACATGTAAATGATTCCCCTTCACTTACACATGCACATCGCTATAACAGAATTACAGTACAAACATTGAAATAACCCTTCAACAGCGATTTCTTCAGCGCTTTATTCGTCCCAAGGCGGCCACAATAGTGGCATTGACTTGTTCCGTGATGCATGTGAGGGGTTGTATATATCACTTTGTTATTTATTACATGAATTGTTTTATTTATTTTTCTTTTAAAAAGTAAATATATTCAAAAATATTGCCTTTTTTTAATGCGTTAAATGCCTTTTTATGCATATGGAATACACTGGTCGTTCTGGATAAGACAGATTCATCGTAGCGATATAAATATATGTACAGTAGCGGTCATAAGTGTAGTAGCAATCTCACAAAGCAATACACTGTCATTTTTTAACTTACGACCTTTCGACGTCGTGTGCGAATTCTGAGGTGTTATCGTAGGTAGGTACTGTTTTAATACATAATCCCTTATACACACAGATGTAGGTACAGCCTGTACCGCGTGTTCACAGCAATCCAAACCTTAGCATGCTACTGCACTAATGACCGCTTACTGTACCCATAAAATACATAATGTTTGTTATGGTTAGGAAAATACATATTAAAAATAAAAAAACTCTAGTGTTTTTTAATTATTTTAAAACTTAGTATTATACTACTTTCATTATTTTATAGTAATAATAAGCACATTATTGTTCAACTTCTGGGCAAAGGCCTCTTCTCTTAAAGAGAAGGTATGAACATTGATCACCACGCTTGCTCAAGGCGGATTTGCGATTTCACACTTATATAAATTATTATAAGTCCAGGTTTCCTCAAGATATTTTTCCGAATCACTATACAATTTAATTTTAAAGCTACTTCTATTTGAGAACACGCTGTATATCGACGGCAGTGTAGAACAATTTATCACGACGAGACATCGCCTCTGTTGTAATCCTTTTGGGACTAATAAGACTACTACAAATTGTAGTTGAGAGATTTCTCGTGTCTGTTAAGTGATATCTTTCTTGCAATCTTTTTGAAAGAAAAGCTGCTTTTGTAAATATACAATGTTATTTTTGTAGACTCTAACTCAATTTCATTGATTTGAATTTTCTTTTTCGTGAAAATTTACACATACATAACACTACGCTTGTAATCCCGAAGGGTTAGGCAGAGGTGTTCCCATTAGTACACCCACATTTCGCCAGTTATGTTTAAGTCCCATGTAATAGGGGCGAGCCTATTGTCATCAACTGAGCACAAATCCAGACTCCGAGGCTGCTACTTAGAAATTCCTGATGCAAAAACCCAATAATACTTTGCCCGAACTGGGAATCGAACCCGAGACCTTATGCTCAGCAGTCGCGCTTTGCAATCACTAGAAAAAAAAAACTCTCTTTGTAGACTCTTAACTCAATTTCATTGAATTGAATATTTTACTTTTTCGTGAAAAATCAGTCGTAATAAAAATGATTAACCTTCTACTAAAATTGAAGTTGTTTTACATTTTCTTTGAAAAAAAAAGCTGGAAAAATAAATAGAGCTTCGCAATATTTTTTTGTCTAATTTTTTATTCAATAAGCCGATGTTTTCTCTTCAATTCGAAGTTGATGGATTAGGATTTTATTTTTAGGCGATTAACCCACGGCACCGTACGCCGCTCCGGCATGCGGTGGCGGTGAAGCGGATTTCGATGCGGTTGTCCGCACGGTGATGCGGTTCAACCGCATGACCGCACGGATCGATTTTGACCAGTTTTGGTTTTAACCAGTTATTTTTTACCGGTTTTGACCAGTTTTCAGGGTGTACAGGTTGGGGTTTTTTCCCCCCAATTTGGGGAAAAATTTTGGGGAACTTTTGGTGAAATTAAAACTGCGGGGAAAATTCTGGGGAACACATTATTTTTTGGCGTAAGTTTGGGGAAAAATGATTTTTGAATGATTATTTTTAATGCAGTGTGTAAATCGTGACATCCCGGAAGGTGGCGGAATAGAGAACAAACTGCTATGGGTGCGTTCCATTTCTCGCAATACGTAGCAACTGTGAATACACGCTTGGATACCAACTCTTTTCTTGTTATTCCGGTCAAAATAGATATTCAAGAGTACAAAAATTCGCAACAAGCTGAAAATTTGTATGAACGTTGAGAACATCATCATAAACAAATAACATATAACGCCCTTAAAATAATTCCATTGCATATTTACCCCCTAAAGAAGGATGGCGAGAGCGGACCCAAAATTAATGAAGCACTGTGCAAGGTCTAATTTATATCAGTTATAATATCAAGTTAATAAGTGTTGTACAAAAAAAATACTAAGTTTTTACAAATCGGGAATCAAAAGTTATCAATTATCCCTATTTAATAAAAAATAATCATCGTGCAGTTTCTAAACGAAACTTATAGTTACATTCCTTTCTAGGCTAATGATTAGATAAAAAGTAGTTCGTTTTCACTTGGTGATTTTCCTTCTTTTATACTTTTACATCTTGTTAAAAAGTTGTTAAATATTCTGAGAACCCATAACGATGAAACATACGAACCATGTAAATAGACCGTAAAAAAAATAAGACTCATTATTTTGATACATCATACGTAATGGATTACATGAAACGGAGAAACGGAACGTCAGTATCAAATTGACACTGACGGCATTTTTGTTGACATTTTTGTTTTCAACTAGAGTTGCCCAACTGTCGATAGTTTCTCTATCGATAGATGACCTCGAAAACTAGTAACAATGCTAAACCACTGATACTATCGATATCACAAATTAACTAATTGTAATATTGATTGGAATCGAGAGTATCGATAGGATCGATACTATTACATGATAATACTATCAATAGCATATCGATTTTTTAAAGTAATACTATCGATACTAATGATAGTTTGTAAAACTATCAATAGTTTTACAACATCGATAGTTTTTTCGATAGCTCACACTATCGATACCATCAATACTATCGACAGTATTGTTCCTAAACATATGCTGGACTTCGATAGTATCGATATTATCGGAACTAATACTTTCGATACTATTTTTGTATCTCATTATAAAAATACGTAAACTGTATCATACTATCTATAGATAATATGGATACTATCGATAGTCTATCGATAGTTTAGCGATAGTCGACTATCGATAGGCAACACTATTTTCAACGGTTAGCGTTGTAAAAACAAATAATATAACGGCGATTTTGTAAATTCTTGACGACTTGGCTTTACCTTTGGACTGATTATGCTGTATACCAACCTAAATTACGGCATTTACTACTGGATGACGATTTGCAAGTGATTTGGACTTTGTCAAACTGTTCAAATGCGGTGCATTATTGTAAATTACACAGAAGACATCGCTTGTCCGAAAAAGTCATCAAATTGTTAAAAGAGTTCAGAGATGGGTGTAGTGCGCGATGTGAGTATTATATGTGAACTAATTTGTTGAATTTCTGAACAAGAAACCCTACAACAACTAACAACTCGACCATTGTAATGTCTGTGCTGCATGTGGCAATCTATTTTGAGAATAAGGAGTAGTTGAAAATCAGTTTCTTCGTCCTGACATGACTAAAATGGTAATCCGAATAGAAAACATTATAATAATATCTGAATGGATAAGACCCCGTGTTTAATGTCGAGCATAAATACTTTTTACATTAATATGTAAATACTTTTTACATTAATATGTAAAAAGTATTTATACTTGAAAAAAAAACCCTTAAAAGAAAGTAAAGTGTAATGTCATACCGTAACCATGGAAACTCTATTAACAAAGATGTCAAATTAAGATTAATTATTTTATAACAGCAATAAAAATGGTTTAAGTTTTATCAAGCAGTATTTTTAACTATTTTTATTGACCAAAAGATATGGTCAAACACCCCGACAGGTTGGTTATGAAATTAATAAATATTCTTTTTATCCATATTATTATTTTTACATTGTATTTGTATTTTTGTCAACTTTTTACTTGTTTATTGTTTCAGTTAATCTTTAACAATAAAATATGTGTGCCATGCTATTTGCAGGCAGAGTGGTGGACAGTTCTCACAGAAACTCTGCTCTTGTTGTTGTTATCGCCATTGGACATAAATGTGGACTCTTGCTCACATGGTATGAGCATTTTGTGGTACGTGGATTATCCCAGACACCAAAGCTATGTTGCTGCACCAGCTAGCTTCTTAGATAATCTTTTGATTAGGTAAAAAGATTATTTATTATAAAATACTATCTAGGAACGCAAAACAAGATTAAAGGAAGATACAATGTTTGTATGTCTTGAATATTTTACAAGTACATAATTACAAAATAAATAAAAGTTTTTAAATAAATAAATGTTGTTTTATTCAACAATACTCTGGTAAATGTAGATAAAAGTACATCAACTGTGCTTTTAAAGAATATTCCAGGAGATATAAAGCTGCCTCCTTATCCTATGATATTATGTAAAAATATAAATTACTGGTGAATCTGGCTAAACGGGTATATGACTGATAATTAGCATCGGAATAAAAATAAATAATAATAATATACTTAGTATGTAAAATAAATAATAACCAATAATTGCGAGTCTTAGATTATTTTAGGTTATAATCTTCCACCTTTCATATTTTTTTTCTCCCAACTTTTTCAAACTACTTTCCATTTGATTTTTGGTTAGCCTTAAGTCGTTCTTTGACTGCAAATCAGTTTCAATATTTCACACTACTTCTATCACTGGGTCCCAAATTACGTGTACTTTCGCCATTCTCCTTTGGGGTGAAAACCCCTAAATTGGGAACCCTGCACGATGATCCGCACGGTGATGCGGCGCCCCGTGTGTGAAGCACCGCACGACCGCGCGGACGTCCGCACGGTGATGCGGTTGTGACGAGAGCACCGCTCGACCGCGCGGTCGTGCGGTGTTCGTGTGCAAGGTTCAAGCGGATTTCATAGAGGCTAGTGCGACGTGAGAACCGCATCACCGCATGCCGGAGCGGCGTACGGTGCCGTGTGTTAATCGCCTTAGTGTAAGCGCTTAAAGATTATTAAAATAATCGACAAATCTTTATGATAAAAAGATATTTAAAATATTTCTTGTAACTTAAAAGACACTTAAAATAATAATACCAGCCTATTAATGTCCCAACATCTCTTCTCAAGCAGAGAAGGCACGAGCATTATTATTATCAAAACAAGCTACTATAATTAAAAAATTAAAAAACACGACTGCAAAAATTGCACATATTTGTACTTTGTTTACTCGTCAGTTTTTTTTACGAAGTTTTTTAATTCCAGTGTTATATATTTTTTAAATCTACTTGTCAAATTCTAGACGATAAACATAGACACGACCAGATTCATTAAAAAAATAAATTGAGGCTGGTATTAATTTACTTTTTAAAGTGACCACACCGCTTTCTTTTTATTTTTAACTAGCCTATGTTACTCGGAACAATGCAAGGATTGTAACGATACCCCATACATCTAAATCGGTTCAGGCGTTCAAAAGTTATGGTGGAATAAAGAAACTCACATACATACATACATACATACATACATACATTAACCCTGAACACATAACACTCCTTTTTTTGGGGCAGTCGTGTAATTATATTAATTTAGGTCAATGTTGCCTTACGATGTTTTCCTTCACCAATGTCAGTGATGAATGTCAGAGAACGGCTGAACGGATCTGGATGAAATTTGGCACAGAAATAGATATAAGTAGTGTGGAATAGTGTAGGTATGCTACTTCTTATCCCAGAAAAATATACGATTCCCGTAGGATAATATATCAACTTTGACATTTAATTCATTTTAATTTACCCATTCATCATTATAATGTCAATACACTCTTTAAACTGTAGTAATAAAAATACAACCTACATTTTATTGACCTCTAGCGATACCCTAAAAAACAATTGATATCAAAGAAACAACAACTCCATTGGGCCGCTCGAGACTAATAAAAGCATTGAAGAATTCCGAGACACGATTTAACGATAGATTTATTGTTTTTCTGCCAATTGAGCTGTAAATGTAATATTAGATATATTATTGCAATACAATAGAATGCTATAGCAGCCAATATAGCTTTCTTGAGCAAATAACTAAACCAATATAACAAAGTTGAAGAGTTTTTTGTTTAAACGTGCTGATCTCTGAAACTGCCAGACGGATAAGAAAAAGTCTTTTTGTATATGATAGCCAGATTCATGAGAAATAGTATAGGCTATATAACATGCATCACGCTATGACACACGGGAGCGAAGCAGTAACATAAATAAGACATAAATAAGTAGCAGCCTCAGAGTCTGGAATTATCACTGGTTGATGGCAATAGGCTCGCCCTCTATTACACGGGACTTCAACATAACTGGCGAAATATGGATGTACTAATGGGTACACTTCTGCCTAACCCTTTGGTTATTACAAGCGTGATGGTGTTTATGTTATATTTCGAAGTAATTGTAATACTTTTAAATGTATTCTAAGCATACATTTCGGATGTACTATCGGCAACACTAATGCTTAAGCACCAGAAGGTCGACTTTCGTCTGAGCATAACGAGCGCGTCAGTCAGTGCGTGTGCGAGTGATGTGTCAACATTCTACAGATAACACACACTAATTAACTGTCGCTGTCGTCGCACTTAGCGAAATAGCATGATATTTCTGTTGCATTAAAATACGCGTCATAGTCACTGGCCAGCGCTGTTTTTACCAATTCATTGCTAAAACTCGCATAAAACTACTATGTGCCGGTAGCTAGGTTTGTTTGAGATTAGCGACGGGTTCACAAACAATAAGGGTCTGAGTTCAAATCTTGATTACTGTGTGGCTGTTTTTTGTTTTTGAAACAATAATAATATTGCGTAAAAACTTGTTAGTTTTATGTTTATTTCTAATTCATGCTTATAATTGTTTATTATAAGAAGCAAATATTAGTTATTGTATTATTATATTATACTAATGTGATTTTTAATTTATCTTTTCGGTATTTGAAGGTGGAAATAAAAAAATCGTGCTAAATGATAATAAAAATGTTTATTCGATTTACTTATTTATAAAATTAACTAACTTACGAGAATTGTGACGTTACATTCCTACTTAGATAAAAGAAATTCACTTGTAACCGTTCTTCTCGTTTTTTTGTGTTTACCCACGTCATAAAAATATAACAAGAAAAGAATATTCTAATAACACAAATATTATTGTTAATATCCACTTATTAGGTATCGATATTTAGCAGACTTTATTGAAAACTAATATATTATTACTTAATTATTTCTTTATATTGATTTAGACTTTATGAATATGTTTTTTTAAATGTAACGTCACAATAAATGTATTGAGGTAATAGCTTAAGTGTTCATTTTCTTGACGAAAAGATGATTGAAACTAAACCTCAATTTAAGATCATTGAATAATGACGGACATAATAATATTAATACTAAATATTTAGTTACACTGTCTAATTAATAATAACAAAACATCTAGATTTTTAATATAGCAGTCTTCCAGTCAAAATCTTAATAATCCCGTGAGAAACGTAGTGGTTCTTGTTTATGCCTTTTTGTGAAGAAGGGCTTTTTAGCTGGTCTTCTGTGATGCAAGCCTTCAGCGTGGAGGGCCCGGCGAACAGTTTGCAATGAAGTGTCGAATAGTTCGGCAAAGTGCCTTGTTGGTGTGATACCATTCGATTCATATTCGCCCACCAATATTATGTCTTCGCTGCGCCTCGCTAATAAGCGACGGCTTTCCACTTTGCTGTCGACTAACTAGGCTAACCTCTTCCTCGTATCTCCTGATCCAGAGACTAACAGTATTCCTCTAAAACAAAACAAAAGTTATTAGGATTTCAAAAATAATAAAAAGATCTAATTTATAATTATGTCACCAAATAATATTAGGTTCAAGTTACAATTATAATAACACAATAATATAATACTCACATTCAGTCCGGTTTCATTAGATATTTGCGTTCTAAGTATTATAAGACCACTTTTATGCAACGCAATAATAGTCGCCTTCGTCTCAATGTTTGCTTGCATTTTTTTTGTGAAAAATTACCGCTATCTAATAAACCTCACGTCACTAACCAACAACTACAACCAAACGACAACGTTTATTCTAATCGAGTATTCATAAAACTCATTATTACATTACTTATTTCTGTCTACCTCACAGAAATCTAAATTATTTGTTTAATTTTCTATGATCTACCTTTTTAACTTTACGAAATGTGTGAACAAAGCGAACAAGATAAAGAATATTATGCTTCTGTCTCATTTCTTCCAATCAAGTAAAAACTTACAAAAAGTCATAGGTTTGGATGAGATTCGAACTCACGACTCCCCGATTCACGCACCTATCTGCAGGCGCTTAGCCGATAGAGGCCAACTTGACTTATTTTATAATGTTGAAATTATGAACTACAATCATTTGTCGACGGCAATGATGATACATGTGACTGTTCTCGAAAATAGAAGGTCGTAAGTCAAACTTAACTTGAAGCGAATGTTTTTTGAGACTGCCTATCCACTTTTGATGCCCATAGTACATTGACCTACTTTTGCTGGATAGTAAAGTAAAACAATTGGCATATATTTAATTACTTTGTTGTATTTAAATCAACTATTGAGAGATTGTGTGCTGGCTTCTTCTAGCAAAACCAGTCTGATTTGTCCTTGAACTCTGTACATGTTAATATACCAGTAAAAGTCTTGAGAATGTGTGATAAAAGATAATAGGGAGTCATTGAAACGAATGGCGTACGATGGCACGTTTTATCGTTTCAAGGAGCCCAAATTTCATATTAATCTGCCTAGCCTTTTTCCCAACTATGTTGGAGTCGGTTTCCAGTCTAACCGGATGGTAGCTAAATAACGGTATTTTTTATGGAGCGGCTGCCTATCTGACCTTTACAATCCAGAAACAGGGAGATACGATAGATACCCCTCGGTAAAACTGGTTGTCAGACTTTCAGGCTTCTGATGACTCGTAACGACTGTCAAAGATCCACGTATATGTAATTTGTCTTTTTTCACCTCGTATGTAAGTATATAAACGGAGCATAGACGAGAGGAGGTCGTGGCTAAGTATGCGAGCACACGGTGCGTTGCGGCGGCGGTCCGACGCCGGAGCGGTGTCGCTGCGTCGTTTTACATAGAAATATCTGTGGCATGTCACACGATGCGTTCCGGCGCCGCACCGGACTTGCAACCACCAAGACGAGGCGGGGAGGGGTGAATGCGTTGCGACGTCGGAGCGGCACCGCTCAGTTGTTTTGCGTCACAAGGAATTACACACGCTCGCTCGCTGCTACGGCGCCGCTGCGTTATAACAACGCTGCGGCGCCGCACCGCTCGTGTGCCCGCTCACACGGTGAAATCTTTGCGGTGCGGCGCCGCAACGCACCGTGTGCCCGCGCCCTAAGTAAAAACAGCCGCACAGATCGATCCATCAGGTTAAGCTACGCTTACCGGGGTTCGTCCGTTTATGGATGAACATCCTTACACACCAAGACTCCTCCGTGCCTCGGAAAGCCAAAGGTTCTGCGCTGGAGCTCTATCCAGTCGCCTCGGATTGCCGACCCATCGGATTAAGAGAGTGAGGCGAGATGCAGTGAACTTCAGTGTTTGCGCACACACGTGTGCACTATAACTCCTGCGTACTTGGCTAGTCTCCATTGAGTCTAGAAATCGGTCTGGAGAATACTATCACGCCTGTAATTCCCGAAGGATTAGGCATAGGTGTACCCATTAGTACAACCGCATGTCGCCAGTTATGTTTAAGTCCTATGTAATAGGGGGCGAGCCTATTGCCATCAACCGGGCACAAATTCAGACTCCGAGGCTGCTACTGAGAAATTCCTGATGAAAAAACCCAATGACACTTTGCCCGACCTGGGAATCGAAGCCAAGACCTCATGCTCAGCAGTCGCGCTTTCAACCACGAACCAACGAGGCTATATATGGCGAATATATTACAAAAAATCTCTACCTTTCCAGATTTAATCACGATACTTATATCAATATTGTAGGCAATGACGTCAACCGCTTAGGGCCCGGTATCTTTAAGATATCAGCGCTAAGCTAAGCCGACGCCGGAGATTGCGTCACCTATCGCAGCCTCCTCGACTGCTATCGAGATAATCTAGACGAGTCGACGTCATTTCATCTAGCTAAGATTTTGAGCTGAGATTTTTCCTCGACATTTCTGACAAAATGTGTGTTAAACGAGTTTTTATACTCACTTGGAATATATTGTGTTATCTACACGAATATAGTCTAAAATATGTTGTTTAGCAGATTGTCATGTGATTTAAATATACGGAATCACCGACAATTTGAATATTTACCTAGTCAACTACCTTCTGCCGTGCCTGCTTTTGAAAACAGTTGAACAGAAAAAAGTTTGACATGTTCTATCATCATCATATCAGCCGTAGGACGTCCACTGCTGAACATAGGCCCCCCCTACAGATTGCCAATAAGACCGGATGGAAGCGGCTTGCGCGGTCCTTATCAGATCGTCTGTCCACCTTGTGGGTGGTGGTCTCCATTTGAGAACTTCACGGCCCCACCGGCCATCCGTTCTTCACTTCACTGCCACTTCAACTTGCTAATTCTCTGGGCTATGTCGATAACTTTGTAACTTTTTTTTTTTATTTTCTATAAGAAAACTAAACTTTAAATACTCCCGCGACTCCTGTACTTTCGTATGCAACCTTAAGCACAATAATTTGCATGTGTTACATTGCATGGCAAAATAAACAGTGATTTTTCACACCAAAAAAAAAACTAGTTTTCCAGCAATCATTTTTGCTCAATGTTGCTTACTTTGATGGGCAGTACGCGTAGTGAAAGGGGATGCTGTGTATCTTTTTAAACCCCATATCATCATCTGCCTAACCTTTACCCAACTACGTTGGGGTGGGCTTCAATTCTAACCAGATGCAGCTGAATACCAATATTTTACATGGAGCGACTGCCTAATTGACCTCCACAACCCAGTAACTGGGTTATACGATGCCCCTTGGTAAGACTGGTTGTCAGACTTTCGGGCTTCTGACGACCCATAACGACTGTCAAAAATCCACGTATGACAGCCGGGACCAACAGCCTAACGTGCTTTCCGAGGCATATAATCAAAACAATTGCAAATAATAGCCTGGACAGCTAAGAGGTGAAAAGCTAAAGAACCCTTTTCGTTGTCTGGACACATTTATACCTACATTAATTGAAACTGTACAGTCAGACTGAAAATGATTATGTGGGTTTTCCCTAAGAGATATAAATCTTATATTACAAAAGCGAAAGGTCACTCACAGACTAGTCTCGATAACTACTTGACCTATGAAGCTGTTTGGTTGGTAGGTACTCGTAGTTTATAGATAGAAGATATTACTGAAGGGTTTTGATATTGATTTTTAATTCCACGTGGACGAAGTCAAGGGCAAAAGAAAGTTATTAATAACTATCACACAGTTTTTTTTTTTTTTTTACGAAACTTCACTCACAGACTAATGATGAAGACTACTCTTGATCTATGAAGCCTAAGGTCACATATTATATAGATAGTTCATAGAAATCTCAGCTAAGAAGCGTATTAGACAATTACTTTGACTTTCACATGGTCAATAACTAATCCATACTAATATTATAAATGCGAAACTGTGTCTGTCTGTCTGTTACCTCTTCACGCTTAAACCGCTGAATCGATTTTGATGAAATTTAGCATGGAGATAGTTTAAGATCCGAGGAAGGACATAGGATAGTTTTTATCCCGGAAATCACCCCCTAAGGCGGTGAAAAGGGGGGTGGAAGTTTGTATGCAAGTACGATATAAACAAGTTCCACGCGGACGTAGTTGCGGGCAAAAGTTAGTTCATACTAATTTCATAAATGCGAAAGAAACTCTGTCTGTCTGTTACGTTTTCACAACTAAGCCACAAAACCAAATTTAGCATGAGGTAAGTTTAAACCCCAAGAAAGGATATAGTCTACTTTTTTCCGTCGTTTCCGTCCGCGATAACCGACATTTACGCGGACGAAGTCGCGAAGTCGGCCAAAAGCAAGTAATTAATAAAGAAATAGGTATACAATTCAACATAGAAATAGCTAAGTCATTCTAATTGAAAGGAAAACTTTACACAAGAAAATTACACGAACAGCCTTCATATATATTTTTTCCTGTGGGTATTTGTTTTTTGTTTAACATTAAAATTTTCTTTCTAAAATTAAAATTCACTGTCCATTCCATGGTTGCCTGGAAGAGATCGCAGTATGCGATAAGGCCGCCAATTGTATGTTTTGTAGTTGATAGTTTACTTTTAAGTCATATATAATCTGGTGTACAATAAAGCATATATAAATAAATAAATAAAATAAATAAAATTTTCTTCGAAAAACAAAGTCACAATATAACATTATTCCTGCAAAACAATGTACAGTTGGACACAATTAGGACACCCCACGCACTCGCAAAGTACAAAGTACAGTTTCGTAGATAATGGTGCAGACAATTTGTCACAAGACAATGTCGCCGACCGTCCCCTTGAGACAACTTAAGCCACCGTCATTTATGCTGGGCTGCATTCACTGGTGTTGCCTGTACGATACAGTATGAATATTTTTATGTTTGAACAAATTGTGTGAAGCTATCTGAACAACGCTTTTGAACGAAATCTAGACGCTGAGATATTTTTTGTTTGTTCTTTTTTTAAATGCGATAATCTGTGGAGCTGAAGTCGGATTAAAAAAAAATTGTCGTATATGATAGCCATATCCATGAGGGATCACGCTATCACTTACGGGAGGAGAGCAGTAACTAAAGATGTAGCTTAACCTTATTCTTTGCACGATGAATAATTTAATACGTTGTACTTTTCGAAAACATTATCAAAGAAAAAAAAAATAGCCTACTTTGTATAAAAAATCCAAGTCAGGATTTGAACAAATGTAGGTATCGTCTAATAATATTAAGTCAAATAAAGATAATACATATCACTTCGAACGAATTTTTTGATGCCCTATGAGGTCACCTTTCTGCCTTTTTTTTATAAATTGTACATATTTTACATTTACTTTAAGGTTTAATATTTAGGTATTACTGTAAAATAAATATATTATTAAAAATGGTCTAATTGAAATAAATTCTTCGAACAGTATTGAGATGATTAATTCTCAAAATTATCATACTCAAGCCTTTTATCAATGCAAATTTTATAAAGACAAAATAATTTGGATTGTTATATTTTTGTTTTGGAATTTCTTAACGCAGATTAATTTAAAATCTTTTCTAAGAATAGGACGTTTTGGATCCACATTCGGTATAGGCACTGAATTATTTTAACGTAATTGATTTAATTATTGAGATATTGTGGGTTGGCAAAACTAAACATAAGTCTGAAAGAGATTTTTGTAACAAGAACCATGCGGATTTAAATACACCTGCCTCGTATTTATTCAGGTCAGGTGATAGGTTTAAGCTAAAGCTTACTTCGGCTAAAGTTCATTTGTTTCCAGCTAAACTATTGCCAAATTATCCAGCACCCAACCACACATTCCCCTGAATTCTCTTACAGAATAAACGGTAACACCAAAGCTAGCCACCGTAAAGGCAGTGTACCACAAGTGCGCCAATTAAAGTGACGCGCAGTGTACACAGTGACGCAGCAATGGTACTAACAATTTATCACTAGTGGAGACAATGCGAGCTCGAGGGACAGTTTAAGCTCGCCGCTCTGTTATGCATTTAGCGTACTCGTCTAGGCGTGTGTTGTGTCGTAGATATTTGTGTGGGAACGATTATAATGATAGTACTGATACTTATACTTGAATATTTTAAACAGTTGCCTAATATTATCGATCGAAAAGAGGACAGGTGCTCGTGGTTAAGTAATAACAGCCGCACGGGTTAAGCTGCGCTTGTCGAGGTTGGTCCGTGGATGGGTGACCATCTTTACACACTGAAACTCCTCCATGCCTCAGTCTCCCGGCTGTTATACGGGTATTTTTGACAGTCGTTACGAGTTGTCAGAAGCCCGAATCCTTTAGGTTCATAACGACAACTTCCCAAAACGTTCACCCTCCCAAAACGTCCACTTCCCAAAATGGTAATTCCCTAAATGTCTATTTCCCATTTCGTCCACTTTCCCAAAACGACCAGTTCCCAAATAGTCTGTTTCTCAAAACCCTTTAGGTTCATAACGACAACTTCCCAAAACGTTCACCCTCCCAAAACGTCCACTTCCCAAAATGGTAATTCCCTAAATGTCTATTTCCCATTTCGTCCACTTTCCCAAAACGACCAAAAATCTATAATTCCCAAAAAGTCCACTTCCCATAACGTCAACTCTCAAAACGTCCACTTTCTAAATAGGTTTTTTTTTAATCAAAATGTTACGAGTTCCAGTCCTGTGACAAGACAAATATTTCTATGCGTGAATGTGTATTAATAATATTAGATAGTTATTATAATTCAATGACAATAACATATTATTTCATGGTAAACTGCAACAGTTACAAACGGTTTTGCAGGTCACAGTGGCCCAATCATTGTTCATTTATTTGTTATGTTTCATAAAATTTTCTATTTTGGTCCTGTTTCAGTTTAATAATAATAATAATATACACAAAAAAAAATATATATATAGGTAATAATATTTTTTTTTGTATTGGACTGTTCAGTTTTAGAACTATGTTATGAGTATTTTTTTTCTTTTAGATTTGATTTTTTTTACATTAGATTTTTTAATTACAATCTAAAGAAAAACATTATGTATTTTGTTTTGGAATTTTCAGAAGTGATTAATGTAAAAGTAATGTTAAATTACTAGATATTAAAATATTACATTATTATTTCCTCGTACATTATGCATAATATGCATAGTTTCATAAGAGTATAGCTATCACAGATTCGTATTTTAATGTTAAAAAGCAATCTCCATTACGCATTTTTATTTACTCATTGTAGTCCTGTTTAGAAAAAGATGATAAAGCGATTCTTTTATTTTTTAAGAAAATATAGTGCAAGTGTTAAATTTTGTGAAGTAGACGTTTTGGGAGTAGTCGTTTTGAGCCTTTAGGTTCATAACGACAACTTCCCAAAACGTTCACCCTCCCAAAACGTCCACTTCCCAAAATGGTAATTCCCTAAATGTCTATTTCCCATTTCGTCCACTTTCCCAAAACGACCAGTTCCCAAATAGTCTGTTTCTCAAAACGACTACTCCCAAAACGTCTACTTCACAAAATTTAACACTTGCACTATATTTTCTTAAAAAATAAAAGAATCGCTTTATCATCTTTTTCTAAACAGGACTACAATGAGTAAATAAAAATGCGTAATGGAGATTGCTTTTTAACATTAAAATACGAATCTGTGATAGCTATACTCTTATGAAACTATGCATATTATGCATAATGTACGAGGAAATAATAATGTAATATTTTAATATCTAGTAATTTAACATTACTTTTACATTAATCACTTCTGAAAATTCCAAAACAAAATACATAATGTTTTTCTTTAGATTGTAATTAAAAAATCTAATGTAAAAAAAATCAAATCTAAAAGAAAAAAAATACTCATAACATAGTTCTAAAACTGAACAGTCCAATACAAAAAAAAATATTATTACCTATATATATATTTTTTTTTGTGTATATTATTATTATTATTAAACTGAAACAGGACCAAAATAGAAAATTTTATGAAACATAACAAATAAATGAACAATGATTGGGCCACTGTGACCTGCAAAACCGTTTGTAACTGTTGCAGTTTACCATGAAATAATATGTTATTGTCATTGAATTATAATAACTATCTAATATTATTAATACACATTCACGCATAGAAATATTTGTCTTGTCACAGGACTGGAACTCGTAACATTTTGATTAAAAAAAAACCTATTTAGAAAGTGGACGTTTTGAGAGTTGACGTTATGGGAAGTGGACTTTTTGGGAATTATAGATTTTTGGTCGTTTTGGGAAAGTGGACGAAATGGGAAATAGACATTTAGGGAATTACCATTTTGGGAAGTGGACGTTTTGGGAGGGTGAACGTTTTGGGAAGTTGTCGTTATGAACCTAAAGGCCCGAATCCTTTAGGTTCATAACGACAACTTCCCAAAACGTTCACCCTCCCAAAACGTCCACTTCCCAAAATGGTAATTCCCTAAATGTCTATTTCCCATTTCGTCCACTTTCCCAAAACGACCAGTTCCCAAATAGTCTGTTTCTCAAAACGACTACTCCCAAAACGTCTACTTCACAAAATTTAACACTTGCACTATATTTTCTTAAAAAATAAAAGAATCGCTTTATCATCTTTTTCTAAACAGGACTACAATGAGTAAATAAAAATGCGTAATGGAGATTGCTTTTTAACATTAAAATACGAATCTGTGATAGCTATACTCTTATGAAACTATGCATATTATGCATAATGTACGAGGAAATAATAATGTAATATTTTAATATCTAGTAATTTAACATTACTTTTACATTAATCACTTCTGAAAATTCCAAAACAAAATACATAATGTTTTTCTTTAGATTGTAATTAAAAAATCTAATGTAAAAAAAATCAAATCTAAAAGAAAAAAAATACTCATAACATAGTTCTAAAACTGAACAGTCCAATACAAAAAAAAAATATTATTACCTATATATATATTTTTTTTTGTGTATATTATTATTATTATTAAACTGAAACAGGACCAAAATAGAAAATTTTATGAAACATAACAAATAAATGAACAATGATTGGGCCACTGTGACCTGCAAAACCGTTTGTAACTGTTGCAGTTTACCATGAAATAATATGTTATTGTCATTGAATTATAATAACTATCTAATATTATTAATACACATTCACGCATAGAAATATTTGTCTTGTCACAGGACTGGAACTCGTAACATTTTGATTAAAAAAAAACCTATTTAGAAAGTGGACGTTTTGAGAGTTGACGTTATGGGAAGTGGACTTTTTGGGAATTATAGATTTTTGGTCGTTTTGGGAAAGTGGACGAAATGGGAAATAGACATTTAGGGAATTACCATTTTGGGAAGTGGACGTTTTGGGAGGGTGAACGTTTTGGGAAGTTGTCGTTATGAACCTAAAGGGCCCGAATGTCTGACAGAAAGAAGTCAGAGTAAGTTAATACTTTTGGCATATTTAATTAGTTTGACGTTATTAATTGAATTGTATAATTGCCACCATTAACCAATAATTCCAAGACATAATTTCTCTAAAGAAACACTTTATTTTAGCCCTGAAAACCTAAATAATTTTCAATTAACTGTACAATTGGATTTTTAATTGCTTTCAAACTACTAAATAGTTACTCAATTGAGCCGGCACAAAAGTGACGTCACAGTTGTCTTTCGCCACTCAAAATCTATGGGAGAATCGCGTTTTAACAGTACAAAGTACGTCAACTGATTGGTAGTGTCATCTACCCTATTATTGAGACATACATAAACATAACATCACGCCTATAATCCCCTAAGGGATAGGCAGAGGTGTACCCATTAGTAAACCCACAATTCGCCAGTTATGTTTAAATCCCATGTAATAGGGGGCGAGCCTATTGCCATCACACGGGGACAAATCCAGACTCCGAGGTTGCTACTGAGAAATTCTTGATGGACAAACCCAATAACACTTTGCCCGACCTGGGAATCGAACCCAAGACCTCATGTCCATCAGTCGCGCTCGTCGACCACTAAACAACGAGGCCTATTATTAAGAAACTAGCTTTTGCCCGTGACTACGTCCGCGTGGAACTTGTTGTTTATATCGTACTTGCATACAAACTTCCACCCCCCTTTTCACCGCCTTAGGGGGTGATTTCCGGGATAAAAACTATTCTATGTCCTTCCCCGGGTCTTAAACTATCTCTATACCTTTATAAATATATTATAATATAATTTCACCTAAATCGGTTCAGCGGTTTAAGCGTGAAGAGGTAATAACAGACAGACAGACACACTTTCGCATTTATAATATTAGTATGGATTGTGAGTTAACTTATTTTGGCAGTACTAAGATAATTTTGGTCCAATAACTGCCAAAATCGGTAACAAATCAGTTTCCAAAACACCTAATATTCGCTAACAAATCGACGGAAACTTTTCAAATCACCTTATCTTAGGAAGACAAGGCATTGAACTTATACAATTAAGACTTCCATTAATTTCACTTGTTATTATTATAATACAGAGAAGTTTTGTCTGGATCGAAGCCAGGGTTGTGATTTTCGTTGTTGTTTTAGACGTTTTTGGGTTAGAAGTTTGATTTGATTGTTTTGCTATGTCAGTTTTCTGTGAATATTTTTAACTTTTATTATTTTTCTTTTTAATGATTTCAACATAACATCACGTCCGTTGTTGCTGGCAATAACAAATCCAGACTCCGAAGCTGCTGCTAAGAAGTTCTTGATGGAAAAACCCAACACACACTTTGCCCGACCTGGGAATCGAACCCAAAACCTCATGCTCAGCTGTCGCGCTTTGCGGCCGTTAGACCAACAGGGCAGTGGTGACACCCGGGCGCTTCCTCCCGCGCAATCCGACACAGTAGTCAGTAAAAGTCTGACAGTCCCTTCCGCCCCACCCAGGGCGGAAGGAGTCATTTGATGATTTTTACCGCCGAAAAAAAAAAAAGACCAACAGGGCAGTCAAAATTAAATATTTTTAAATTAAATTCATTTTCTGTTTATTTTATACTACCTAAATACTGTACGAGTACGCCCGAAGGGCGTATATTAACATCAGCTGTAAATATAAAGACGAATTGAATTGATGATCTGAATATTTTTTTTTGAAGTGAAAACATCTTTAGCGGCGTTGAGCACTTTTTCTGTAATGGGTATAAAATCTTAAACTCGCGTCAGGACACGTGCGCGTCAGGACACGTGACCTGATCGAAAAAGCGAAAGCCTACTGTTTCGTTTAGACAGCGCAGGGCGCTTGCGCGAATGTTCGTGTATGTTAAACGTAAACGTAAACGTAAACGTTAATAATCAAGTTTTCACTTCTGCCGGCACTCCCGGAGTCAACCCGTTTTTTTTTTTGTAGTAGCTGGTTCTTGTAATGATTTTTTATATTTCATCATATCATATCAGCCTATGGCCGTCCACTGCTGAACGTAGGCCTCCCCCAAAGAGCGTCAACCATCCCGGTCTAGGGCAGCCCGCATCCATCCGCTGCCCGCCACCTTCTTTAAATCGTCGGTCCACCGTGCAGCAGGGCGTCCCACACTACGTTTGCCTAAACGTGGTCTTCACTCCAACACGTGACTGCTCCACCGACCGTCTGTCTATAATTCTCTGTTTATATTTAATTGTGATTAATTTTTAATATATATTCTAAGCATAAGCTTTGGATTTAAATTTACCTATTTTTATTGTATAGTAATGCAACACTTTCAGCATATTGAATTAGTTTGACTCCTAGCTCCTTTTCGCAAAGCTTAGCTTATATAATATTTCCCCACTGCAAACTCACATTGCATTACCGTCTGCAATAACTATAAAAATTCAATTACTCCACCAGTTTTACGCTATGAACATAAAGATAAGAAAACATTGCATTGTTTTTATATCAAAATCAATAACACACCCCACACTAAAAGTTGAAACAATAACCTCACCATCCATTACTTGTTTTCTTAACACCTTTTGTTAGAAGTTTCGTACTAAAAGTGCAATGTATAACTATCGCTTCGTTTGTAACAAACATAACAAATGTTTGACGTTAACTGGGTCGCATAGAGGCGCGAAGTTAGCGTAGTTTGGAAGTTTGCCAACCCTGAATTAGGGCTTGCACTTCATTAAGTAAATTGATAAGAGGTAGATACCGGTACTGGTTCTGTTTAGGGTTGAACTGGGCTGAGATCTGGTGGAAAGGCCAATACACTCAGACTTGCTGGTAATTATCATATTAATATCAGCTGTTGAGCAATTGACCTGTCGTTTGAAGATTTTTAGTAGCAAGGCCTTCGGTATTTATACTAAATACCGAAGGCCTTGCTACTAAAAATCTAAACCGTCGGTAAATTTAGGTGAAGTGAACTTGAGGTGAGCTTTGAATTTGTGGCCAAATTAGCATAGCTACTTATGGCTGTACCAATTTGGCTAGATATAATGCAGAACAGCCGATTTCTACAGCTAATTGTATTCATGCGAATCACAAAACAGCTGTGAATGAGCATATTTGTGTTTTTAGTAATTTTTTTGATCCGCGCTGGAAAATTCTCAGACTGTCAGACTCTTACTGACTAAAAACAACTCAGGTGTTCGCTCCCCATACTTATACTGGCGATTCTACTCCACAAGACCACAAAGTCAGCTGTTGAAGACAGAGTTCAAGTTTCTTGGGACTGTACTATCATTTTAGCTCAACAATAAGACCAAGTTAATAAATTGAGACACAAAAATGTTCAGGATAAAATGCCAAAAAGTATTCTCCTTTAAAAAGACACATACATACATACATAAACTTGCGCCTTTTTACCATGGGGGTAGACAAAAACCATAGAACGCCACCTGCTACGATCTTTACATAAGTACTTCTTTCGCCTCATTCACGTTCATACATCTTGTCATACAAGCACGCCGGTTACGAGTACTGCGCACCTGACCTTCCTGAAGAACCTCACCAATAAGGACAAAAAAAAGAAAACAAAAAGACATTGAAAAAATTAAAAACAGTACAAAGTGGTAAAATGAACCGCCGTAAAATACGGCCATCATTGTTAGTATCTTCATCATTCATCGCGTGGTGACAATGAGAGAAAAATTGCATATTGTTATTATATGATAAATGACTACTATTGTCCCTGGCAACGATACGGCGCGAGAACGCGAGACAAAGGATACGGGACCTTTTATGATAAGAAAACAATGTAACTAATTGTGAATTTGTATAATTAATATTTCATTTTCGTGGTGAGTGATCTGGGTACCGTAACACCATGATTGGACTTAGTGGGCGTAAATGGGCTAACTCAATATCCAAACATAACATAACATCTCGCCTGTAATCCCCGAAGAGTTAGGCAGAGGTACCCATTAGTAAACCTACATTTCGCCTCCGATCCTATTCCCATAAACCGGGCATAAATCCAGAATCCGAGGCTGCTACTGAGAAATTCCTGATGGAAAAACCTAATTTAATACTTTGCTCAACCTGGGAATCGAACCCAAGACCTCTTGCTCAGCAGTCGTGTTTTGTTTTGCAACCACTAGACCAACGAGGCAGATGATTTTAGACATTTAACGCTGACTCATTTCAAATCTGTTCTAAGCATAGTTGCAGCACCTGTTCAAGGCGTTCTGTCAAGGGCTGTACGCGGGGGGTCTGTGGGTCAGCTACACCAAAAGATCGCTAAATGTATTGCGCGTCCAGTACAATAATATTTTTAGGATGCTGTTGAAACTACCCCGTTTCTGTAGCGCATCGGAGATGTTTGCGCAGAACCGAACTGATGGCTTCCATGCAGTGATTCGCAAAAAAGTCGCATCTCTGATGCGTAGAACGCGGGTCAGCGACAATAGCATCCTAAAAACAGTGGTGGAGAGTCCTTACTCCCCTTTTTTGAGGCACTATGTGGGGAGAATGATCAAGTAACTCTTTTCTTGTTTTATCGTTCTCTCCAAATTTCTTTTATTTATTTTTTGTTTAACTTTTTTGTGTTTTACTAACACTAGTTGTAAGGTATTTTACTAACACAATGGACTATGTTGTCTGAAAGTAATAAATTAAATTAAATTAATTAATAGGGATATTATTGATCTGTTTCTGACAGTATTTCTGAATACACTTCTTTCAAAGAACAGAATCGTCCCTTTAAGGCATACGCAAAGATTTTTGTATTACCGTGGGATAATATAGGACTTTATCTTGATTCTGACACAGACGAAGCCACGGGCAGAAACTACTAAAGACATAACACATTACTAACCTATTAGGTATGTCCCACACACCCACGAAAAAGCAACAAAAACGTTAGTAGTAAACCCCTTTAAAAAAAACGAAAAGTTCGCAGAAAGAGGCCAGCTCGTTCATGTATAGCCGATGTGTCCACAAATTCTAGCAAAACGGCCTGCTCCAATAAAAAGTCCGTGAGAATCTGTGAGTTTGCGATGTTTAATACTGCGTACTAGTAATACGGATTCAGGAATGTAAATACCGAATCGTATGTACGTCATATAGGGTTGAATATTAACTTTTCTTGTTAGTTCTGAGTGATTTATAGTACTTTGGTAGACTTTCGGTGTTACTCGATTTTGGGTAGGTTTTCTTTTAAAAACATGCATAATAAGGTCAGTTCACTGAACATTATAATAATAACAGCCTATTATTATCCCATGAGACAAAGGCCTCTTCTCATACAGAGAAGACATGAGCATTGATCACCATGCTTGCTAAAGGTGGAACCGGGCATAAATCCAGACTCCGAGGCTGCTACTGATAAATTCCTGATGGAAAAACTCAATAACACTTGGACCTGGGAATTGAACCCAAGACCTCATGAAAGTCAAAGTCAAAACATTTATTTCAATTAGACCAATTACAGGCACTTTTGAATTGTCAAGGAGTCGGTTAGTTAGTCAGAAAGTTGAAGCTAGTTGCTCGTTCCAAAACGGAAGAAGGCCTCTATGGAGAAAAAAATAAATAAATAACAAACACAAATATCCTGTGACTACGCTTTCAAGTATTGTAGGTATACGTCTCCTTCCATTTAATGAACACGATGTGAAATCCAACACAAAGCTTCCGAATGGCACCGATTTCGGCTCCAGTGCAGCCGATGACATACTTGAAAGCAAATCGGCCTAATACTGAATTCACAAAAGGAATGAACAATATGAACATACCCACCTATTGTTGGAGAAATACCTATGACACGTCCAATATTTGGTCTTCTCTGGGAATGTAGTCCGCATCGTCGTTTCTCTCATCATCTGCCTAGCCTTTTCCTAACTATGTTGGGGTCGGCTACCAGTCTAACCGGATGCAGCTGCAGAGTACCAGTATTTTACATGGAGCGACTGCCTATCTGACCTCCACAACCCAGAAACTGTGTAATACGATACCCCTAGGTAAGACTGGTTGTCAGACTTTCAAGCTTCTGACGACTCGTATTAACGACTGTCAAAGATCCACGTGTGACAGCCGGGACCAACAGCTTAACGTGCTTTCCGAGGCACGGAATTATGTCAGTAATGTCTAAGATAAACTTTAGAAAGTACATATGACTTGAAAAAGTCACATTGGTACTTGCCCGGATTCGAACCCACACCCTCATGCATGAGAGGCGGGCGCCTTAACCGCTAGGCCATCACGACACTACATCGTCGTTTCTCTATTCTCTATAAAGTCCGATAAACTAAGATTGTAGATTCGCCAGACCTATGTCGATTTAGCATGGCCGAAATTTTGAGAATATATAGTTCCTATACGTATAAGTTTTGGATACATCCAATCCATAATAACAATATAAGAATATCTATACTAATATTATAAAGCTGCAGTGTTTGTTTGTTTGTTTGTTTGTTTGTTTGTTTGTTTGTTTGTTTGTTTGTTTGAACGCGCTAATCTCTGGAACTACTGGTCCGATTTGAAAAATTCTTTCAGTGTTAGATAGATTAGTTATCGAGGAAGGCTATAGGCTATATACCATCACGCTACGACCTACGGGAGCGGAGCAGTAACCAAAGACGCGGGTGTAACCGCGGCGGACAGCTAGTATAAAAATAAGGGTAGGAATCTGATAAGGCATCACGACCCTCGTCCACATTGCTGTCAATGGGACGCTTGCCCAAAAGGCTGGCAGCATCCCCCCCTCGATTTTGGACATAATATTACTCTTTATATCACCGTTTTTTTTAAACTTTGCCTCACACTTGTCATTTCTCTTGTATTTGTCTTGTACAAACATATAAACTCACATACACAAACAGACCAGACCCGGAACATCTGAAGGCTATATAAATCTGGTTCGGTATGGGAATCAAACACACGCAACACAGCGCAGACAGCCAATCTCTCAGCCGCTGTGAATGTATCAGAAAAACAAAATAATGTAAATGAATCAAAACTAAACAACAAAAAAAACATGACAATTGCGTGAATCGGTTCGACTTAACAATACTTCACACAAATAAAAAACTATATAAAAATATTTTCTACATTTCTTTATCTAAAAAAGAGTTTCCATTTTCGCCTAGATCCTCCCAAGAGATTCTCGGTAACAAGCTCTAGACCTTATGTATTACGCATTCTGAATAATATCTTTACTCCTTAGTAGTTCATACAACACCGGGACAATGTAATCATAAGTACCTACTCAAAGTAGTTCAAAGTTCGTACTTACTATGTAGTGGTGACGTAACATACCACAATAGTTCTGTTATTTTGTTGGAGACAAACAAATGAATGTTGAAAGTGTTTCAGCAATGAGTTTTTGACTTGAATTTCATGAATCTCAAATTTTGTGGAGTCGGGTTCAGTTATTTTTTATGATTTTAGTATTGAGACCCTTAAGATAGCAATGACGTAGGTAGCTTACTGCTTTCTATGAAGCTGGGACTTCATTTGAACAGCCGTAAGATGAGGCGCCTTGTCGCGAGCACTGACTTAGTTCGAGTATGCTTTTGCCTATCCGCTGTCTGCCTGTAATGGAGTCCTTCCTAGCTGAATAAAATAATACAATCTGTCAATCATCATCACATCAACAGAAGATGCCCACTATTGGGCATAGTTCTCCCCCAAGATTTTTTCAAACGTACGGTCTTGTGCCTCTAGCAACTTCCTGCGCGATTCCTACACTAGGTCATTAGTCCACCTTGTAGGGGGCCTGCCAACCCTGCATCTTCCAGTACTTGCCGCCACTATAGGACCTTTTTACCCCATCGTCTGTCATCTATATGGGCAATATGCCCAGGCCACTGCTACTTAAGCCTAATGAAATTAATCATTCTTTAATAAGTTTCTTCCAAGTCTAGTAATTGTAGATAATTATTTTTACCAGCAGATGTCAACTGCCGGTAAAATCATGATATTGTGTCATAAAACCGGCTAACTCATTCCTCCACTTTGATCAAACTTCCTTTAGTTATCAATTCCAAACATGAATCAAGATTTTTCGTCTTAATTATGTCTTGTCATCCATCTTCAAGTAATTTCAAGTTTCTGAATATAAATTAACAGTGTTAAGTCAAACTTTCAAACTGCTTTGCTCTGCTTTGTGCTTTAAATGAGTAACCCTACAAGTTCTAAACTTCAATTATATTTACTTTACTTGCTATGAACAGTTATAGACCAACAAACTTATTTATACACGTGACGAATTAGCGAACTGACACAATATGTATTGGATTTGACAGGTCTCTGGCAGGTATCTGACAGGTCTCTGAACAGGTTTCTGATAGGTCTCTGACAGTTCTGACTCATTCTTAAAAAAAAAATTCGGTTTATATTTTCTGACAACACACAAGATGCAGTTTTGCATTCTCGTCTTTCAAGAGGTTGCTTTAAAAGTCATAATCAAATAAATTTACGACACCTGGTTAATAATCAATAAATTATTATAAGTACTTGTTTTTCAGTTGTTTATGTTAGACAGTATTTCAGAATACACCCCTTTAAAAAAAAAAACAGAATTGCCCCGTTGCGTAAGCGATAGGCAGTGTCGCGTCTATATCACTATGTGTATGCTTTATACTTCGAGGGTTATATATATGAATATCTACGTAAGTACGGCTCATACTTTCGACGACTTTACAAAGAAAATCGCCAAAAATAGACATCCATTCAAAAAATATCGTTCGCAAAAGCCTTCTTTCCGCAATAGAAATATTATTATTGTGAGTGTACAACAAAGCATCATCAATAATAATCCGGTTTTTATACGGAGTCTATTATTCGAATAGCATCCCAACCGGTCCAATCACATTCCCCCCTTATTGAATCGTAAAAAACCATTGTGTTGTAAGAAGCGGATCATATTCTGATTTGTGTGGATATTTTAATAAACAGAAAAGTATTCGAGGGGCTATTAAAAGGACCGGCCATTTGTCAAGGGAAAATGAAATGTTTAAAAGCCAAAATAGGTATATTGAAATCGCGGGGAATGGCCTTTTTTTGTACGGAAAAAATAAATGTTTGAAAAGGATTCTTTTTCGGATGAAATGTTTTAAACTTTATTGAAGTGTGTTTTTGTACGTTGTATTTATTTAGTTTTTATATCCTTTTTTTTTAACCTGTTTTATTGTTATATGCATTTGCCATGATAGCTCAGTGCTTGTGGGTCACTTTTTCTATTTTATACATATACTTTCTAAAGTACATCTTAGAGATCACTAAAATCGGTGAAGAAAAACATCGTTAGGAAACTGAAACTTATACAAAAAATATAAGTCTGAAATCACGAATCAATCTTGAGCAAGCATGGTGGTCGATCTTTCTACCTTCTCTGTATGAGAAGAGGCTTCTGTCCGACTGGAATCATAATATTATATGCGATGTTATTAAAAAAAATCAAATTTTTCGATTTTCCATACAATGGTGCACCTAAAATCACCAATGTTCCGACGATTTCAACAATTTAATTTAATATTCCACAATTTTAAACTTTTCTTTTTCATAAATTCATAACCTAAAAATTGACCCATAAAAGGCCAAACAAGAGATCTGCGTTAGATTTTTGATAGCATACATACGTCCAGGCCGGAATTAGGGCAGTCAGCCTGGCCCGGTGCCAGGTGATCTCAACCTGAGGAATTATGCATGAGAACTATTATGCGTCCGAGTTGTTGCAGTTATGAACAAATGATAATATTATTCCACGAACAGTTTTTCTCTGGTTAGTTCATGTTCCAGTGCTTTTGTGATGGACGTTTATTTTTTTAATAGAATTTTATAGTAGGAGTTCAGTAATTGTATTTCTTTTGATGGAATTATTAAAGTACTAGCTTTTGCCTGTGACTGCGTCCGCATACCCCTTGACAATTCAAAAGTGCCTGTAAATGGTCTAATTGAAATAAATGTTTTGAGTTTTTTTTTTTGATAAATGTAGGATTAGCTGACGCAGATGAAATCGCAGAATAATAAAAAGTAAACTATGTAATTGGGGTTCAACGTACCAAACGTCAAAATCGGTTCTGTCGTTCATGAAAACGTAACAGACAGACTGAAAGACTATTTTCGCTTTTATAATATTAGTAGGTATGGATTTATAAAATGTGGCAGTGTTATTGAATTTTCCATTAAGAATCTCTCAATAGCTGCCCTGAGTTTGGAGTTAGTGATATGATATTCCCGTGGCTCGGATAGTATCAGAAGCCTTTAGTCTGATCTTACACTCTTTTACTAGTCTTGTTTCGGGCTGTTGAAAATTTTGTATTGTGCGTCACTTTTACGTGAATAAAGCTTTTCTTTCTTCTTTCTTTTCCCGGTCGTGTCAGATTGCTGTACTATCAGACTAAAGTAAGAGAAGTACATCTGCATTTAAGCACACACGTATTACTATGCATTATATTTTTTTAGTTCAAGACACGTTCAGCCATAAGCAAATATTTCAAATATAAAATTTAATGATGATTTAATTATTGAGATATTGTGTTACAGTAGTATCCAGCAACAACATTACATAGTAAAGCAATATAAGCACTATTAATAGTTTAACAAAAGGTATTTATATGGCAGAGGTGAGTGGCAACGCAGGGAGGGTCGCCCTAGGAAGACCTACACTGACCTTATTGGTGAGGTTCTTCAGAAAGGTCAGGTGCGGAGTACTCTTAACCGGCGTGCTTGTATGACGAGATGTATGAACGTAGATGAGGCGAAAGGAGTATGTAAGGATCGTAGCAGGTGGCGTTCTGTGGTTTCTGCCTACCCCCATGGGAAAAAGGCGTGAGTTTATGTATGTAAGTATGTAATAGTTTGTAAATTTCGACATGGTCTACTATATTTTAGCAGAAATAACCCCAATTAAAGTATTTATTTAGCCAAATTCACTACCTATCAGGTAACCGTAACCTTTTAAAAATAAGCACAGAAACATTTCAATTTCGGAACAATTAGGAATCCAATCGAATTCGAGCTCGCATGGAATGGATTTCCTGAATTACAGAGAGTACCTATGCCAAATCGATCGATCGATTCGATTAGTTGTAGAATTGAGACATCAGTTACCTTAACGTTTCAAATGCATTTTTAGCGTGCGGTTCGGTTTCCAAGTATGTATTCGTAGTTCCTTAGATGGGGTAATAAATTCGACTGCCTCGTTGGTCTAGTAGTCGCAAAGCGCGACTGCTGAGCATGAGGTCTTGGGTTCGATTCCCAGGTTGGGTTAAGTGTTATTGGGTTTTTCCATTAGGAATTTCTCAGTAGCAGCCTCGGAGTCTGGATTTGTGCCCGGTTGATGGCAATAGGATTGCCGCCTTTAACATAGGAGTTTAAAACATAACTGGCGAAATGGGGGTGTACTAATTAGCGAGATCAGCGGGTTTAAAAAAACAACCAATCAACTTTTCATTTTATAATATTATTATGGACTATGTAGCGTTGTTAACGGATTCTAGATTGAAGGTACACAGTTCCAATTTTAAAACCGATTTTTGACAGTTACAATTTCATTAGATCGATCTCCTATCCGCGTACCAATCACTCAACTGCAGAACCACTAGCTGTTTCGAAAATTCGATATGTCAAAAAAAAAAAAACTTAAATACACCAGTCGGTTTATTACTTTGTGAACAACATAAAAGCACCAAAATTTTAAGCCACAGAACCACAACACATCATTACGAACTCTGTAAAGTTAGGAGGTCACGGCCAGAAACCTCCTTACAGCTAAAGACCCTTTTAATGAACACTCCAAAACGTAAAACATAAAAGCTACGATATCTTTTCTCTTTCTTCCGTCAAAAGATAAAAGGGACGAAGAGATTTTGGAAGGGAAATGGGGCGGCTAAGACTTGGACACAATATATATGTGAAATACAAAAGTACCTACTTTGAATATTTTATTCATATTTTCTACTAGCTTCTGCTTTGCGGCTTCGCCCATGTAATAAGTAACTTTCCGTATAAGAACTGAGAATACATTACCGGGATAAAAAGTATCCTATGTGTCAATTCACAGACGCAGGGAGGGGTCACCCTAGGAAGACCTACACTGACCTTATCGGTGAGGTTCTTCAGAAACGTCAGTTGCGCAGTACTCGTAACCGGCGTGCTTGTATGACGAGATGTATGAACGTGGATGAGGCGAAAGGTGTATGTAAGGATCGTAGCAGGTGGCGTTCTGTGGTTTCTGCCTACTTCCATGGGAAAAAGGCGTAAGTTTATGTATGTATGTGTGTTAATTCGGTAAATAGTCTATCTATGTGCCAATTTTCATCCAAAATCTGTTCAACGGTTTACGAGTAATTGAGTCACAAACATCTAAACATATACAAAAACTTTCACATAAAGGACATCAACCGTTTTGTATGGCGTTTGGGCTTGAACATGAACATAAAAATATTGTACTATTTTTGATTTTATTGAGTGACTTACAGTACATAGAAAACATATATATAGGAAGTTTTGTATCAAATTGTTTAATATAATAATAAAATAAAAACTTTAACACTTTAAAATAAATGATTTATTTGTAAAATTATTCATTTTCGTAAGTTAATAAAACGTGCACTAAGCTGCATTTCCACAAGATTAATAATGTGTCTTCTCCTGTGAGTGATTTCAACACCACAAGGCACAATTTATAGATTTACTAGGCAAAATCGGGAAGTCCATGATCATGCGCGGGTCGTCGTGTGTGTTCATGTCGGGTTCATTATCCGAAGAAATGCCCAGGGTAAACGTTTAAAGCGGTTACTGAGTCCAAGAGTGAGCCGGGGTCGTTAGGTAAAAAAATCAGAATTCATTTTGAATAGCGCAAGTCGTCAAAAATATCCAAAGTCGAAATAATATTCACAATAATATTCGAACAAGGGCACGAACACAGAGCAAATGACATTGACATTGACAATCGATCACCATTTCTGGTTCTGGATCGGGGTTGCCAGTTCTCTAATTCTCTATACTAGGTATCAGTTGAACTACACGATTTGAAATCGATTCCTAAGGAATCGATTTCATATTATATTATGAGCTGTTTTGCTTTGCGTTTTATTTTTGTATATTATGCTGAGCTCTTATGCTTTGCGTAATTATTTTGGTTATGGCCCATGCTGCATTCTAATTAGAATCTTCTAGAAAATCACGCGTTAATAATACCCGCTACCATGACGGACAAAACCCAAATGAACGAAGACGAAATACCAATTACGAACGATTATTACAATTGTTACGTTTACCTATTACATTTTTTTTCCGATAGAAGCTTTCTTCGTTCGATCTACGTTGCGTAGGCAACCTGATGATTTTAACACTTCAAAAAAAAATGTTGTTCTACATAAACTATATTTTTTTATTTGTGTGAGGTTAAGATGATGACGATGCTAATGATGAATATTCCAACGGCTAGATAAAGCTCGGTCTTCAATTAAACATTTTAATGTTTTGAAGCTCTCGAATCGAAAAATCGAATATCGATACTATTTTTTCTGGGTTTTTATTTTGGCAACCCTAACTCAATGCATCCCGGCACGTTGCTCAGCAACTGTCACCATACACAACTAATAATCAATTAAAAATCTTTTTTATTCGTTTTTAATATTATTTAGTTTGACACTCCCAAAAGAAACCAATATTTACTAAATATTATTACTAAATTATTTATGAATTTCTTTTTTCCCAATACAGCTGTTCACCGGTTAGCCCATTTTGGTTGAAGTCCTTTATAATATTAGTAGGATACTTCTTTTCTGGGTGATTAAGCCTCCTCTTTAGCCAACTTCGACAAAGCAATAAGGAAGTTTATGATTTTTATGTACATTAGTTTTATTGAGATCATGAGTTATTTAATAGTTGTGATTGAATTTATGTATTTACTATCTTTTGCTGTAGACTTCATCTTAGTCAGACAAAGTCGCTAAATAAAAAAAAAACCGTGTATTCTTATCCAAATCTCAAGCTACCTCTTTGTCAAATGAAAAGGCTCCAGCCAATTATTGCAGGGCAAAGGCTTCTTCTCATACAGAGAAGGTACGAGCATTGATCAACACGCATGCTCAAGAGTTTGCTGATTTCTGACATAATAATATATTCATTATAAGTCCATGTTTCCTCAAGATGTTTTCCTTCACCGATGACAGTAATGTTTAAGATAAACTTAGAAAGTACATATGAATGTTAAAACACTGGTACTTGCCCGATATTGAAACTGCATCCTTATTAACTCCTAGACTTGGGCTCTCACGACATTCGACTAGAGATCTACCTATGTTTTGAAATGAGCATTTATATTCCTCACGCTCTAGGATGGTGCGGGTGATATTTGTCAAACTGTTGCTTTTCACTCTTGAACGATTTACAATCATGAAAGAAAGAAAGAAAGAAATCATTTATTTGCTATAATGTAGGTAAACATATAAGTTGGAATGTTTGTGAATTGTCCCGATACATTTTACCTTTCGGTATGCAAAATATTGTTGGGTTTGAATCTACTAATACAATTACAACCATACAATTACTATTTAAACTTACTGCTTTTTAGGTACAGATCTATACAAAATGATTAATTGATAAAATGTACATAAGTCTCTCACATATTATTGTACAATGCAGAACATAAATAATGACTAAAATGCGTAATGTCAGTTGATGTCAAAATATTGCGAAATATTATTAAATAACAGTCACTTAAAATGTATAAAATAGGTACCTAATGTCATAATGTCAAAAAAAAAAAAAAAATTGTCTTAAAATGTGCATTGTCAAATAGTTTGATGTCAAAATTTTGCGATACATTAACAACAATCTCTATAATATACGAAATAGGGAATGTCAAAAATGATTAATGTCGAAATATTAATACATTGCTATTCATGCACATTTACTAATACCACCATGCCATGATTGAATATTTTAACTGCACACTAATATCATAGTCGTAAAATACGGAATCATTAATAAGTAAGTAAATAACTAGTAAATTAAATAATGTCACTGACCTAGTTATGCGATTCTGACATCCATAGATGAATTGCTGACATGTGTCACCCGCACCATCATAGAACGTATGGAATATAGCTTGAAGTTTCTAAATTACTGATCGACTCCTTGACAATTCAAAAGTTCCTGTAAATGATTTAATTGAAATTAATGCTTTGACTTTGACTTTTGGCCATAATTCACGCTTTTACGCTTCAAAAAAGAAATACATTAACAGGTTTATATGACACTAATTTATAACTAACTACATACCTTATTCTACTGTCAGAATTCAAGCAATTTTGAGCTTTGCGTTTTCTGAAACAACAGCTAATTATTACGAAATTACAGTACTTCAATAGGTACCATATTACTTTGACGCAAATTAATGTGACCGAATTTGGGGAACCGTTTTGTGAGAAAATTACTTATTCAAAAGTAATTTGAGATCATGAGGATTATTGTCACTTATAATGAAGTGAGGTTCGCTTAAAACATTTCAAAAATTGCTGAGTTTTTATTAAAAAGGTTGAATTACAGCTTCAATTGCATGAAATGCTACTTTCAAATTGAAATTGGGAGGTTTTCTGGTTACATAATTACGACCTTAACGATTGCTCGCTCCATACAAAAGTAGTCTAGGCATATTTTGGTCAGTAAGTAATTAAGCTACGATCTACGAGTAGCTATAACCGAGATTACCTAATTACATATTACATTGGTTATTACCTTGGCCAGAGGTTAAGCATTGCCATCCAACGTGGCAATGCGGCCAGTCTTTTGGGTACATTTCCAGTGGACGGCGATGCGGATAAATTTTTTGATGCCATTTAGTTTTAGTTTCTGTTTTTATTTTCTTATTCAGGTTGTTTTTTTTTTATTATTTTTGTTATTAAGCTTGTAAATAATGTAAATATTAATGTATATTGTTTATGTGGTAAATGTATTGTATCTTACTTAGGTACAACATGCTTATTACATATTGACCAAAATATAATAAGATTTATTACAGAATATAAGAAGACTTATAGTTTTATTGTAATACTAGCTTCTGCCCGCGACTTCGTCCGCGTCAAAATTGATCCGTACAAACTTTGGACCCCCGTTTCATTCCCTTAGAGGCTGGATTTTGGAAAATCCGTTCTTAGCGGACGTTTGTTAAGAGAAAACGCGAGAGGAGAGACTTATCGCTGACGCTCTGCGAGCTTCGGCGTGCGAAAAGGACAACTGCAAATCCGACTGAATATTAGCCTTAATACAAAAGCCATAATTCGGGGTTTGGCTTTCGCCTATTTTCTTCTCTAATATTGAACCAATATGAAAGATATTTCATAAACTAAATAAGAAGGATAAATACTATGCCCCTATATTTTTATTTTATACAGTTTTTAACAGTTTTTAAATATGTATACTAGGCCGCTGTTCACAGCGGCAATTTTGAGCATTTTCTGTGGGTTCTAGTGCTTATAAAAATAATGTCTCATTAAAAAGGAAAACATAAGGGCATAAAAATAGTTGATATTTACTTCATTCTAAAAAATCATTGCTTTAAAGTCATAAACCAGAAAGAAAACAGGAGAGAGCGTTTGTATGGAGAAAAGTTCACCCGTGTTTCCTCTTAACTGTAAACTACCTCCCTGCCAAATTTCATCTTTATACGTCATGCGGTTTTCGATATTTCATGCAGATAAGTGAGTGACTTATCGCTTTTATATAATAAGAAAATTAACTTTTGCGCCTGACTTCTCCCACGTGAATATTCGTGAACGGTTAGTATGTCTATGTACCTATAAAGTATACTACATTCATATTCACAAATTATTTTACGAAAAGTATTTCAGAAATAAAAAGAGAATTATGTAAAACCTTTTTTTTATAATAAATTCCTCCTTCTTCAACTTACCAGTTGTCTGTACGCGCCCTTAAAAGGGGGAAGAAACGATTTGCTAGTAAAATGGGGCAGTTATGAGGGGACCTCCGCGCCTCCATCAGATTTTAAGGGTTGATTCCCTTAATGATAATTGCGATAACAACGCGTATTTTACGCTTTTTGTATAGATAAATATCTCCCTAAGGCCCTTTTATTAAATATCGTTGGCTTTCACCTCCCCCCCTCCCTACTTCGCAAGGAGGGCAAATAAAAATAAATAAATAATACCAGACTATTATTGCCCCACTGAAACGCAAAAGCCTCTTCTCATACAGAGAAGGCACAAGCATTGATCACCACGCCTGCTCAAGGCGGATTGGCTATTTCAAACTTATACTAATTCTAAGTCCAGATTTCCTTCACCGATGTCAGTGATGTCTAAGATAAACTTAGAAAGTACATATGAATTGAAAAAGTCACATTGGTACTTGCCTAGATTCGAACCCATGTATGGGAAGCGGGCATCTGAGACGTTGGGCCGTCACGACACTTACCAGAGAGTACAACGTATTAGAAACCTATTTTATTAAAACAAAACAAAATCGATGGTGACAACAAACCTACCAGTAACAATCTTAATATTGATATCCCCATATCTTGATATTAATACATAATAATAATATAGAAGCCGTCTCGCTTCAGTAACTCCTAAGCCCCCGAAACGTTCAATTGAAATCCCTTCGATTTGATACCCAGTAATTAATTTGAATACCACAAACTTTGGAGTAACTTACAAGACTATTGCATGCGTAGAATTTGTAGGTATAGTTTATGTTCCTATAGGTATGTACAATATGTTTAACTGCCTCGTTAGTCTAGTGGTCGCAAAGCGGGACTGCTGTGCATGAGGTCTTCCGTCGAATCCCAGGTTTATGTTACTGGGTTTTTCCATCAGAAAATTCTGCATAGCAGCCTCGGAGTCTGGATTTGTGCCTAGTTGATGGCAATATAAATTGATCAACGAGGCAGTCTTCATATATTAATAACTTGAAATTAATATCTATAATATTATATTTTTATCTATCAATGTCGTGATGGCCTAGCGGTTAAGGCGCCCGCCTCTCATGCATGAGGTTGTGGGTTCGAATCTGGGCAAGTACCAATGTGACTTTTTCAATTCATATGTACTTTCTAAGTTTATCTTAGACATTACTGACATCAATCCGTGTCTCGGAAAGCACGTTACGAGTCGTCAGAAGCCTCCAAAGTCTGACAACCAGTCTTACCTAGGGGTATCGTATTACCCAGTTACTGGGTTGTGGAGGTCAGATAAGCAGTCGCTCCATGTAAAATACTGGTACTCAGCTGCATCCGGTTAGACTGGAAGCCGACCCCAACATAGTTGGGAAAAGGCTAGGCAAATGATGATTATATTTCTATCTATTGTTTTATTTGTTACGCTTGTCAGCTTTAGACACGGTGTGTCAAGCTCCTTCTTAATTTAAACTTAATATTTAACTCATAGAAAATTTTTAACTAATGAGATTGTATACAGCTCATCCAGACAGTCTTTACAATACTTATTACATTTTATGAAGATTTGTACAACATACAAATTCTCATAAAATCCTTACATCCAAAATACTTTCTTATCTTTTTATCCTGCTATTATTTGTCCCCCCGCCTACGTAATCTAAAATTGATCGCCTACAAGGTACCTATTCTTTCAATCTGCTATCGGAGAGTGTACAAGATATCGGGGACACGTAAGATCCTACATTGGCATGCTATGCGGGCTGGTAAACACCTGGGGATGGGGTCAAGGTTATCCAGGTACCTTTTTGGTTAGGGTGCAAGTTTTAAGAGATCTTCTTCGTTTGTGATCTTTTCTAGGACCAAAGAATCAGCATTGCCATACAATGTGGCAATGCTGTAAGCCTTTTGGGCACTTGTCCCAGCTTCTATCCATCTCTGTTTATGCATCCATCTTCTATCTATTTCATCTTATATGTATATGACGTTCAAAAGTGCCTTTTAATGGCCTAATTGAAACTAATGATTTGACTTTGTATCTACCTGAAACCCTCAACTCGTACTTATTAAATGCATAATATGACTATTTACACAGCCAACTACAACAAAAAAACAATTTATAAAAAAAAGTTTGTCTGTCAGTTTGTCGTTCTGTCCATCTTTCTGTATGTCTGTCTGTCTGTTGGATTTGGCGAATATCCGAAACGGCAGGACAGATTTTCACATTTTTATATAGATACTACTTATCTAACTTATTTTAGAAAACGGGCCGCTTCGTGCAATAAAAAACACCATGAAATTCACGCGAACAAATTCGCAGACATAAACTAGTCACAAAATAAAATTAAACTCGTTGACCATCTCATAAAACAATATCTAGTTACAAAACTAACTTTGAAAATGTCATTTCACTAGAAACAATAATATAACACAATTGTTTGTTTAGCACTTTTGCTCGCTTGGCGTTCATAACTTACGCGCATTTGCTAGGACCGCTGTGCCTCCGTGTCTCATGAATATGTAACGATTGTTCCCGGCCACGATTTTCGGCGGGACGAAATAACGCATGTAGATTCATCCCTCTCTAATGTAGTAAGTGTGAGAGGGATGTAAGTGAAAAATAAGCTGTAAACGTTTGATATATGCGATGATGTTTGTGTTTAATTGACCTGGCATTGTACGGGTTTGTTTGAAACTCGTGACGTTACAGTTATTTATTTTTTCCAAATATGTAAATAAGTTTTTTGACAAAAGAAACAACAACTAGGTATATTGTTGAACTAGTCTATGCCGCGTCTCCGTTTTGCGTGAATTTCGGTTATCTGCGGGGATTTTGCGCAGAACACTATTTCTTTTTTTTTAAATAAAAGTAAAAAACCTAAGTTTCTCTTCATACCATCAACTATCTGCCAGTGAAAATCCCGACAAAATCGGTCCAATTGTTTCAGAGATTTGCAGGAACCAACAGATCAGATAGCAAAAATTTAAAAAAAACCGTGTTCCATATTTATTTTGTTAAAGCTGATATTTTGAGATTACAAACAAACACTTCAATTTTATTTTATTGTATACCTAAGTCTTATATTTTGGATTGTAATCAAAATCTTTTGCTGAACTGTAACAAAAGTATAACCCACTTAGCTTTGTATGTCGAAAGACTCTTCTAAACCCAAATCCAAGACGAATCTTTGAGATCAAAACGAAAGTGGATACAGACGTTCTCTACGAGCTAGAAATTCAATGATTTTCATATTCTTATTTTTTTTCTCTCGAACATTGACAGATCAAACAGATTTTATACACGATCTGTATTGTAAGTACCCATTGACTTCAAATTCTACGGCCGTTTGATGCTTACGTAATTTCTGATGACTACATTTTCATATTTATGTTTCATTCCTGAACATTCAGCCCGTTTTATGGGGTGGAAAGGACATCATAATAAAAACTTTTACCATAGATTTCAGAACAATCATTTGTTGTAGTTGTTCCATAAAAAACTGCAAAACTTAATCGGTCAAAAAACATAACGGAACAGGTAATTTTTTTTTAATAATCGATGAAAAATTTTCAACTTTTGTGGGTCTTGAATCATAAGTACTAAGTACTTACTGAATAAACTACTACTTACTGAATAAAATACGGTATAAATTTTCTTTGCAATACCCCTTTGAACCTTTATAGGTATGACCTATTTAGCTATTTTTAGTACCCAGCTACTTCAAATCCTACGACCATTTTACTCTTCCGTCATTTCTGATGATGACAGCATAAAACTACTGATAAAAACCATTCAACTAAAAATAAATGACATATTAGGGTGACTCGACCAAACGTTGGCAACTACGGCCAATTACAGGGTAAGAGGTCTCAAAAGGTTGCCCCATGGGACTTTATGATACACCCCACTAGAAAGGGTGTATCGTTAAGCGATATTACAAAATCAAATTACATAGTTTTTCGCCCTACGACTGTCGATAGCTGGAACGTTCAACCGGTTTATATATTCTTATGTAACTAGGAAAATTGCTTAGTAGTCGTTTTTGAAAATAGCTGGACAGCATTCTGATTACGTGTTACTGAATTATAATGGTGTTTTTTGACTGGGGGGTTTACCGTTTTTTAATAACATCGATTTAGTTAAATCAATAAAATCGGATAAAAATATAAAATACTTATGCTTACTGTCCTACCTTAGTTTAGTACCTCATAAGACTTATGAGGTACTAAACTAAGGTATACTAAACAGGCACGCTCTAATGCCTGTCGCCCCGTACCATGCCATGCCATGATCGTACTAGGAACGTGTCAGGGAAAAATTACAATCTTTGTATTGAAAAGTATGGAACTATGCCCACTATACCGTTCCGTCACCAACACTGCCATGCACAGAGCGTCAACAATGTACATACTACAAATCCATTGACATATTTTTTATGACCTGACAAAACGCGGTTCCCGCTTAAATACTTTGTACTTAACGCAATATGAAACTGTGACGTCACTTTTTTGGCAACTTAATTTACTATTTATTCATTTTATAAGCAACTAAAAATCGAATTCTACATCTAATTGCAATTTAATCGGGTTTACAGGGCTAAAATAAAGTGTTTCTTTAGAAGGGTTATGTCTTGGAATTATTGATTAATATTACCTAGTTGTCAAAAAAGTGTTATTGTTGATACACTGTTGATACGTCCTAGTGCATAGTAGACCGAGCCATGTTTCTTTACGTGCCTGATACGTTCATAGCACGGTCATGGAATAGTCTGACTGCCTAAGTATATGCTCATTTTTGGTAAGTACTCATCCTCGTCACCTTGCCAGCAAGGTAATATACACATACACACTGCACCAAATCCTTACAGTCGATCGAGTCTTACCGAATTAACCCGACAACCGCCGATGTTTGCCGATCTAAATATATCAAGCTACACATGAGTGGCGAGTAGGGATGAGTGGACAAATGGGACGAGGGCAAGGGGGTGGCTTTTCATAAAGGCATCTGATACTTTTAAGGGAGTCTTAATTTATGTGCTGAGCTCACAATCTATTTGAAGTGAAGTTTTGTTTGTCTGAAAGGGGGTTGAAAATGGCCGTCTCTGTTATCGATTCGATCTTAACCTATTGTGTGACTTCTCATTGAAAGGCGAAAAATTAATATAGTGATATTAAAACCCTTTTAAATCTGAGATATACAAACATTACTGAAGGCTTCTAATTAAAAACGTTCAAAATATGGTTGAAAATGGCCGTCTCTGTTATCGATTCGATCTTAACATATTGTGTGACTTCTCATTGAAAGGCGAAAAATTAATATAGTGATATTAAAACCCTTTTAAATCTGAGATATACAAACTTACTGAAGGCTTCTAATTGAAAACGTTCAAAATATAGTCGCAATCTCATCCCAGCGACAATCAAGGTCAAAACAATGATTTAAATTAAATAATATACATTTTTGACAGATTGAGACTGAGATTAGATTGCGATCGTTCCTAAAAGTTAGTAGAATTACCCCCTTTTTTATAAACGATTTCTTTTTTTTTTTAATTCTAATCATGAATTTATGAACAATATTTTATACCGTCTTAAACTTTGTCCCTTGTTTAACTGTACGAATCGTAATTGATTTTCAAATAGTACGTGGGGGGTGAGTGTGCAAATGTTCATAATTACTTTTCTATAATTATAGGGGTTGAATCTGTTGATACTTATCAATGGCGATGATAAAAATAAATTAGACGAGGGGGTGAAAGAAAGGGGTGAGAATATGGGGCGAGGGGATGAATGCACATGTGGTATTTCAATCTATTATTAATTAATGAAAACTTTAGTACAGATGTGATCTTAATCTGTTAGATGAGGATTATGTTTTAGACTGATGTTAGACATGGTTTCAAGTTTAACGAAGTTTGCTCAATTTTCTGTAGACAAAATATTATTAACCCTCTGCTGTCGAATCTAAAAATAGACAAGTTGAGTGAAAAGGGCTAAATGAATTTCGACATTTACATAATTATACCTAACATCATATCGTGTTGGCCTAGAGTGGAAAAGCCTTACCTGCATGAGGTAACGGGTTCGATATCGGTCAAGTACCTATGTGCCACTTGAAACGTCTTCAATATTAGACTCACTGATACTGAATGTGTTTGAACAAGCCATTTGGTATACATGTTACCGGCAATCTGTATAATCCGGTATTCTATACAATACCTAGGCAATGTATAGAATACCTACAACGGACAGGCAATGTATGAAACATTATGAATATTAATTCATAATGTTTCATACATTGCCTGTACACCCCAGGTATTTTATACATTGCCTAGGTATTGTATAGAATACCTGAATTATACAGATTGCCGGTAACATACATACAACTTACTTGCAACTACTGTTTGGAATGTGTCAATTCTTTTAAATCACTCTAAATAGATTCAAAATTATTAGACACCACAAGCTTAAAAAGTGAACACAAAATAATAAAAAAGTATTTTTAAAAACAAGCTTTACTTTAAAATTATTACAATATTGAGTATTGGTCATTTTATTGTTATGAACTAAAGGTGCATGCAACATTTTAGCTCAATCAGATACCAACAAATGGTTTGCAAATATAGAAAGGACAACATTATAGATATACATACGAACAGTGCAAGCTAAATAAAAGCTTGCAAAAATTAATGGCAACGAATGCGGAAAAATTAATTATTGTTGTCTGTGAACCAAATTGCTTGTTCCACCGTACCTTCTAACGGTAGAACAGACTACATTTATTAAGAAAGAAAAAAAATATTTATCCAATTACTCAACATAACTGTTAAAATGCTCTACATCTCTGCCTAACCCTTAGGGGATTACAGGCGTAATGTTATGCAATTACTGAACAATTTCCTCATAGCAATATGACGTCATCGTCCTCATAATCAGAAGTTATAATAACATCGTTTACTGTTTGTTTTAGTCCTGCAAGCTCAATGGAGTAGTTCCACTTTGCCCCATTTTGTGTAGGTAGGTTTGCTTGTATTTTTGTATTTGTTTGTAAAAAAATAAATGTATTGACCTAATAAGTAAAACGTAAGTCATATGAGTAGTTCCAGTTTGCCCCATCAAGCCGCCACCTTTCTGTGGCAAAGTAGACTGCCTAAAATTTTGCAGTGGAATACGCCTCATTCATTTGATTTAATGGGGCAGATTTTACTAGTATGGAATCTTGATGAATTCTGCCTCACTAGGGTTGGCACCTTAGAATTTGTGTAAGTAGGTTTGCTTGTATTTTTGTATTTGTTTGTAAAAAAATAAATGTATTGACCTATCTGTAAGTAAAACGTAAGTCGTATTGGAAAGTTAAATTTAATACGTAGAAATTATTTTAATTATAAGTACTGAAATATTGTATACAGTATTATTTATTAGTTGCATATAGTGAAATCTGCCCCATTAAATCAAATTAGTGGGGCATATTCCACCGCAAAATTTTAGGCAGTCTACTTTGCCACAGCAGCGGCATGATGGGGCAAAGTGGAACTACTCGCTCAATGTTGGTTAAACACCCCTTGTTATCTCACACCGGTGTAGTCTAGATAGGTCCGGTCGAAACCGGTTCCGACCGGTATTGTTGCCCAACTTGATGTTTGTACGTGATTGTATGTTATTGTGATAAGCCTTGTAGTTTGAATTAGGTACGTATGATAATTTGGATTTTGGTCGTGTAGTTTGGGACTGTGTGTTTTGTTAATGATATACGTATTTGGGATAACCCATTATTATTATTTGGGTTTTGTATGAATATTTATAATTATTTTTGGGGTGTAATTTTAGGTTAGAATAAAATGGGAAAAAAGACACTTAAATAAACCGAAAATTGCATGTTTTTTTCATAATTATTTTTTTTTTCATAAAAACAAGTTTCTAATTTTTTAACTAAACTTTAATTAAACCCTAATCCCTGTAGGTACTGTTCAAAATGTGTCTTTTTACAGCCCGTAATTTACAGCAGTTGGGCATTATCTTTATAAAAAAACTACGTTTTTCTTGTGTATGACGTTCAAAAGTACCTTTTAATGGTTTTATAAAATAAGTTATTTGATTTCGACTTTTTACTTTTGTAGATCAGATATCAAAAATCTTAACCTAAAAAAAAGATGTTTGAAAATATAAAATTGATGACACACTAGTGACAGATACTGTTTGTTTACAAGTTATGCTTGAAAATAAACAGCAAAATATAAATTAAAGGAAAATTATTCTAAACAAATATTTTCTCCACAAAACCCAAGGGAAGTTGGCAATCTAATCAAATAGAAAGTAATGCACTGACGCCATTTTAAAGGCTCAACAATAATCCTGTTGAACAAGAAACACCATTTTGTTTCCCTAAATTAACCCCAGAACCATTAAACTTAATTTCAAACATCCAGACTCATTTGTAAAAAAGAAGATTACCAACTCATTCTCTCAGACTGTATAATAACGCATTTGCGCGCAAACAAAGCGCAAAAAAATGTTCAACATTTGTCTAAACACATTCATTCTCTTAAACAAATTAACTCGGGGAACGAAAAAAAGGTTTTTCTTCGGGAAAAAAAAATGTTCCAAGGTATACTAACGATGTTACTAAATGAATGAACGAATGAACAAATAGGCCGCAAATGAACGGCTAATGTTTGTTGACAGTGAATGATTTGCAACGTTGTGGAGGGTTCAGATGGAATTGACCGGATGACCGGACGGTGGTTCGATTTTAGAATTTTAATTGATTGAGAGGATTTGTTCATTGACTTTGCCTAGAAGACCCATTGTTTTGTTATTCAATTGGTTAATTAACACCATCAGTTAATAAATCCAATCTATACTAATAACTGAGAAATTCCGAATAGAAAAACCCAATAACACTTTGCCTGACCTGGGAATCGAACCCTAGACCTCATGCTCAGCAGTCGCGCTTTGCGACCACTAGACCAACGAGGTAGTCCAAATAACATTTTAATGCTATAAATATAGTGTTATTTAAGCGTCGAGTTTCGTATAAATTCCTTGCTATATTTCATGCCTGTCACTGAATATAATTTCAAGAACACGAATGATCAATATCAGAAACTTCTTGATATAATTCATGTTTATGGGGGGAATGCGGTAATTAGCACTGGCTTTATTAGACGCAACGTTCCGTCATGTTTTTATGAAATACTAGCTTCTGTCTGCGATTTCGCCTAAGTAAAAAGTGACTTTTCGTAAAGTAAGTTGAAATATTATCCCAAGTAATTTTAATTTTTATCTAAAAATATATTAAAAATAAATTAAGTTAAAATTACTTGGGATAGTTAAAAGTATCCTAAGTATGTGTAGGGCCGCTGACAATTGGCCGTCACAATCAGTAGATTAATCGGCGGCTGACTATGCGTTTGGAGTGAACGCGGCCTTAATCCAAGAATTGGCCTATCCTATGCCTGTGCCAATTTTCATCCATAAAATCCGTTCAATGGTTAACGCATGATTGAGTAACAAACATCTTCACAAATTTTCAAATTTTAAATATTAGTAGAATTTTTTTTTTGTAATTTATAGGTTTCGGACTCGAAGAGTACCTGTCATGGGAGCTATTACTAAGCCAATGTTGTCCGTCCGTCTGTCTATTACATAAACAGTATTAGACACTTGAAATTTTTACAAAGTGTGTATTTCTATTGCCGCTAAAAAAAACAAAGATAAAAATTAAGGGCCATACAACAAACGTGTTTTTTTTTGTTTTTACTGATAAATATTGTACCCACGGTCATACAGAACACTTCCTGTACTTGTCGGACTAGCACATTCCCGCTTTTATAAAAAAAAATTAAGCTCACTATACTCGTCAGAACCAAAAAGTAACGTTACGTAATGTAGGATTAACAATAAAAAAATAATACGAACGTATGTTTTTCCAAACACAGCACGGAAAGGTTAAAAAGTTCTTCTGGTACCAAAGCCAACTCCAATATTATTAGAATACCTCCTAGACTCCAAAACTGTAGCACTTACTTTTTACGGCAAGTCTCCTGCAGCTAAACTTTAAAATTATACAGAGAGAATTGAAAATTTTTCTCAAAAAACTTTGTTCGCAATATGAAATTGTGGAATTTTATTTGTTTGTGGATATTGAAATGGTTATTCGCAATTCAAAGTGTCTGTTTATACGGATTTTAGATAAAAGTACATGTGGTTCCAAGAGACGCTAAACCGACGTCATTTAAATATGGTTGAAACTTTGAAAATAGATACGAGAATATGTGTTTAGGAATATTGCATTGTAGCTGCATCTATCGCACAAAGCTTGATTCACACATATTCGTAAAGTAATACATTCTCTATGAACGCACCGGCACTGACACTGAGAGGACTGTGTCGTCACTGACACTGATAGGTGTGATGCGTTCATAGAGAATGTTTAAAAGAATAATTTATCACTGATACGTTACGATGCCGGAACTGTGACTTCACTGATATGTGTGAATAAGCAAAATACAGCTGACGTTTCCTATATCGCGATATTAAAGTTCTCCGCGACGTTAGCGCATATACAAAATCCCGAATACAACCATCGGGCAGTAAACCCACCAGACACAACACTCGACTGATCGTAGAATCCTCCCTTTTTAATGGACGATAAGAAGCTTTCCACCCTCGTCATACTTCTGAAGCGTAATTCTACCACATAAATTAGTTTTGATCATTAAAAATTCTCTTAGTCTTGTTAACTGTTTTATAAAAGTCATGCAGTGTACACATATTCAGAAATACAGTATCGACCTGAACTTTAATTCTGTATACTGTGTACTGTACCCTGTACGAAAGTAAGTTTGTTACGAATTCACGGCTAAACCACTGAACCGATTTTGAGGAAATTTGGCAGAGACTAAGCTAAAACCCCAAGAAAGGATATAGACTACTTTTTAATCCGCAACTTCGCCTACATCCGCAACTTCGCCTACATCCGCAATAATCGTGAACAAAGCCGCAGACAAAAACTACTTCTCAATAAACCATAACAATGAGCTTTCTGGACAAAAGAAAATTTAAAAACCCCCGATGGTGGCCATCTTGAACCGATTTTCATCAAGCATAGCTAAGAAAACTCCCGACGAATTCACCTTTCAAACAAAAAAAAAACAATATCAAAATTGGTTCATCCGTTCGGGAGTTGAGATGCCACAGACAGACACACACACAGACACGTCAAACTTATAACACCCCGTCGTTTTTGCGTCAGGGGTTAAAAATGCCATAACACCTCCTCCACCAGAAAACAAAAGAGGCTTTCAACTTAAAAAATCTAATTTACGGTGCGAATATTACTCGTGAAATACGTGTAAAATTACGGCCAAACGCGCATAACGTGCAATCTTTATGGCGTGTGACACGAACACCGTTGTCAAGTTTAAAAGCGAGTGACTTGTCGTATTACCAGCTGACGTACATTATTATAAATAATTCAATAGCCCAACACTGTTGGTACTCGTAAAATTCTCGCTTCACTATTGTTTAGGTAATATTGAGCGGTTGAAAAATAAATTGGTGGATTTTCGCTGGGTATGGAAAGGTTTTTGACTCCTGTGACGGTGGCGGCATTTAAGATCTGTAATTTAATGATATAAAATAAAATAAAAACTTACAAAACATAACACCACGCTTGTAATCCCTGAATTGTAAGGCAGAGGTATAGGTATATACCTTATATACAGGGTCATTGAAAATTTACCCGAAACCTTAAAAGGGGTCATTGTACTCATCATTATGAACAACTTTTACTATGGGACAAAACCTGAAATCATGAAAAAGAATCAGCTGTTTCATACATTACGATCGTGTTGTGCAGCATTTTTGTAGGGAACAGCTAATATTTTTTTCATGATTTCAAGGTTAGGCGAGCCTATTGCCATCAACCGGGCACAAACCTAGACTGAGAAACTCCAGATGGAAAAAACCCAATAACACTGGCCGACTTGGGAATCGAACCCAAGACCTCATGCTCAGCAGTCGCGCTTTGCGACCACTAGACCAACGAGGCAGTCTATATAACAGAAAATATTACTACCGTAGAAAACCCAACGCTATGCTGAAAGCACACATTTGGGCCAAACGCCTGCCGGGGTTGCGGGACGTCTTAACAGGATACCGTGGCCCCGGAACGTAAAGGGCACAGAAGGAACAGGGTGGTTTTTAGTCAGTAAAAGTCTGACAGTCCATTCCGCCCCACCCAGGGCGGAAGGACTCATTTGATGATTTTTACCACCTCAAAAAAAAAAAGCACACATTGCTACGCTGACGTTAGACTAAAAGAAAAACGTAAACTAAGCTTGTTTCTTATCAACCCGCATATGTTGCAAGGCCTGACTAAAGGAAACGATTTATTAGGGTACTCGTGACATAAGACCTAGCCTACCTGATTTAGTAAAATACACTGAAGAAAATATTCACTGAATCAGCTTTGCAAACATTTCTGTATAAGAACTGTTACTTATTCAGCATTTACAAGTAGATTTATAAACAGAAGGAATAGAAAAATACGTACAAAACTAATGCTTATTTCTTAAGAAATCTTTTCTAGATACCTACGTTTGGGATATTGTATAGATTTTCCTTTCGCAATGATTGTTTTGAAACTTTCATTATAAAGCATTTGTTTACAAAACACAAAGCGTAATTTTAATGCTCAAATATTTATAAGGAAGGTACACCGTTTAAAGCATCTCAACGAATTTACTCAAAATTTCCTTAATTCCCATTTAAAGTGAGCGTTTAAGGATTCCAAACTGGTAATACTCATTTAACGTCTATAATAAAATTGGCCTCGGGCAAATTTCAAATTATTCCCTACAAGTTATCTTACTCCTCAACCAACGGTATCGCTGTGAACTCGGAGTCTTAGTCCATCGACGTTGAAGATCCTACTTTGTGAACTCGAAGAATGTTAAGATAACAAATTGTGGGGCTAACTTCTTAAGCTCTACTGAGCTGTAGTGCACAACTATTTTGGAATCTTAATCTTAAGATGATCGTTAATGTGTTTTTTGTACTGAATTACTACTTAGGGCCAGCGAAAACTTTGCAGCAATATGCTCTATAGTTTTTACCCGACTGAGCCTGAGGGTTATTTTTTTCGAGTGTATGTATATTTCTTTGACACGCTCTGTAGATTAAACGGCTTGATGGATTTTATCTTGAGAGATGCCGTTAAATTCGTCTTAATTGTGAAAATGACACAAACACAAAATATGGCTGAATTCTGGTGCCATGTCTATGATTTTTTCCCCCAATACCCTTCGATTAGTGTATTAAAATGAAGTGTTTATCATTATCAGTTTCTTTTATCATTTTTCATTTCGAATGACCATTTTCATTTATTGTAATGAATGAACGGGTCATAAAATAGAGCATAAAAAAAATAACAATCAGCAAAAAGTATAGTGTACTTCTTCACTTATAGTAGACCACAGTGTGCACAAAAAATATAACAACTAACAAACAAAGTAATAATAATAAAAGGTAAAATCATAAAACAGAAAATAACCTTAACAGTTACATAAAGGGGTTGAAAATTGCGTAAATGATAATTAAAAATCCGAACATCATTTATTATCGTGAACGGAATTAAATGTTCAACTGTATTTCTGTTGCACTTAATTCATTATCAATTAATTAATGAAAACTGGAGCATATTTCTTCTCTGTCTACATTGATCGTTAATTATGTACGGACTTGCATTTTACCTGCAACTTCATCTGCGTAGATTTAACACCTATATAAATAAATAAAATAAAAAGCCTTTTATTACATGTTGTTTTAAACTACTTACAATCATACAAGTGTATAAATCTATTATCTGAAAATATAGAAATGTATGTCCGCGCATAGCTTCCAAACGACTGCACCAAAATGGATAATTCTTTTTTAGGTGTTCGTAAAAGCCAGGAAAATGAATGTAAAATTAAAAAAAAATTAACAGTTTTTTTTTTAACCAAAGACTTAACTTACGTAACTTAACACGTGTGAAAAAACCGTACGAAGTCGCAGGGAGAAGCTAGTTAATAATAATGATAAAACCTTTTAACACAGATCAAAATACGAACATGTATATGTAAATATTGTTCGCACCTACAACTACAAATAAACTTCCACTAAACCCTGTTTAAAACTACCTTTAAAAAACAAATAACGTCATACTTTATTATTTACTCAGGTTCGTATTCGTGCAAATGCCATTTTTCATTAAAACGAAATCCTCCCTTTTCACCCCTTTAGGGGTTGAATTTCCAAAAATCCTTTCTTTGTGCTCGCTTACATCATAAAAGGAAGCCGTGTGCCAAATTTCATGCTTGTTCCAGTAGTTTCGCCTTTACACTGATGCGTCAGTCAGTCGGGTTCTCCTATTATTAATATAGACTAGTTTTTGCTTACGACTTCGTCCACGACAGAAAAAGTCGAATAAAAAATAGCAAAAGTTCTTTGTTGGGGTTCAAACTTACCCTGTACCAAAATTTATCAAAATCGGTTCAGTGGTTTGGTCGTGAAAATGTAACAAACATACAGAGATATTTTCGCATTTATAATATTAATAAGGATATTGGAATATAGTGCAATGCAGCTGTAAAATGTTTTCTGACACAAACCTGGTTTTATTATAATGGGCTGTTATTGAATTTGTCAGTTTCAAGAAAAAAACCATTTTGTATTACTTCGGCCATGCTTATTTGGTAACACAATTTAGCCCAAATCGAGATGAGAATTCATGGTAGAGAAAAGACAGAACTGCGAACTTCATAATTTCAACTTTGTTAAGACGCTACGAAGTTAATTTAACTAGTTTTTAATTATGCAATTTTTAGTTTTAAGCTCCACAAAGCGGGAAAATTTTAACGCTTACTTGTTTAATGCTTTATTAACTAAATGAAGGTTTTGAGGTTATACAGGGATTATCTTTTACGTAATCTTCATTTATAAAACGTTGTCTTAGTTTTTTCTTCTTTTTTTTTACTAGCTTTTAATTTTGTATAGAAACTAGCTTTTGCCTGGGACTTCGTCCGCGTAGAAGTCGAAAATTATTCTAATTTCCCCCCTTTTTCACTCCCTAAGGGGTAGAATTTTGGTAAATCCCTTATTGTTGGACGCCTACGTCACAGAAAGAACACACATCAGTCATTCAGGACAAAGCATTTTATATGTACAGATAATCTTATAAAGCCAATTCTACTAACTAAAACCGTTCAATAACTAGACACAATCTCACCTCGGCAACAATCAATGTGAAAAAATGTAAAGGCATTTTTAGCAGATTGCGACTGAGATTAGATTGCAATTATAGTTAGTAGAATTGCTGATAACTCAAAATAATAATTATAATACCAGCCCCATTAGTGTTCCACTGTAGAGCAAAGATCTCTTCTCGTACAGAGAAGGCACGAGCATTGATAACCACGCTTGATCAAGGCGGATTGGCAATTTCAAACTTATATTTATTTTAAGTCCAGGTTTCCTCATGAAGTTTTCCTTTACCGATGACGTCCGTGATAAGATAAAACAAAACAAAATTGAACCAGTTAATATTTTAATAACTCTGCATACACAGTCGTAAACCTGGTTTCTAGATTTAGTATTATTATAAAGTTAAACAAGGTTATAAAAATGAACCATGCCTAAGTATTCATGGTACTTCACCATAATATACATTAAGTAGTAAATATGGCTCCATATATTATTTTAACGAACACCAATGTCGGTTGGATATAGCCTCGAGCTTTTACCAAATTAAAATATTAATAACGTATTATATTATCCACGCGAGCTTTATGGGTAAAGGCCTATTTATGGAAATAGTTAGGTAGAGGCTTTATAGGATTACTTGCTTTTGTAATGGGTTTGCTACTGAACATAATAGTTGATTTTTAGGATATTTTGATGATATTATCATTTTTTTAATAATTTTGGTTTTGTTATAAAATAATTAATATACAAGGTGTAAATACATTAGGGACACATCACAGAGCTATCAACTAATCACATTGCCCAACGTACTAAATGACATTAAGCACAAATTATTACTGGAAATGACTTTTATTTTTTGGTTTGAAATATCACTATTTCTAGGTCTAGAGGGTATACTGAATCCAAGGTAAAGTCTTCGTCCCGATGTCTCTTGCACCTGTCTTTTTTTTAATGCACGTAAAACATTGTGCTTAGGGGTGCATGTAACAGCACAGGTGTTGTAAATACCCCCGTTAAGAATGAACATTTAAAACTTGTTTTTCTATAATAAAAATTGGAATGTTAGCTATCAATATCTCCGTAATCTGTAATTTCCAAGGACCAGAATAAAAAAAAATCGCAATGATAGAATGAACATAATATCTTTCGGCTTCGTTAAATGCCTTTTTACACCTTGACAAGGTACAAGTACAATGTACTATACATACTGGTGCCCAAAATTTTACAATGAGTGTTATTAAAAAACAAATAAACACACATTAAAAAAAACTCCTCCCAACGAAAACTATATTTTACAATTTAATTCCTGCATTGCAGTAAAGGTTGTGCTCATAATATAAATGTACGAACAAAATAAGGAATTACGTTACAGCTATAGCGATCAGGTAGGTGTGCCGGTGTGGCACTCGACTCTCCCGAGGCGGTCCTCCAGCAAACAATACCGTCTACACACTGCGAGCGCAAAATTGCAGCCAAGTGCTTCGGTCTAAGTGAGGAGAGAGTGCTTTTCTGTATAATTACATTGTTATTAAGTTTCATGTGGGTCGTATTGACAATGTAGTGGAAAATCTTTAGATGAGGGAAAGATATCGACACGTGAGGTGTTACCATGGGTTTATTACATAATATTATGTATAACATCACGCTTGTATTCCCCGAAGGGTTAGGCAGAGTAGTACCCATTAGTATACCCACATTTCGTCAGTTATGCTTAAGTCCCATGTAATAAAAAGCAAGAGGGTAGTCATTACATGATTGACTTAATAAATTAATGTAAAATTTAAACATCGGGGTTGAAATTTAAAGTAAGAAAGAAAAAAAAATATGATTAAAAATAAATAAAGAATATTTAAAAAGCATCCATATTAAAAGAAACGCCATGTATTTTTTTCTAATACTTTAGTAATACAACACATTTAATATGAAATGCTTAAAATAATTTAAAGTCCTATTTAAACATGAATCGTTTACAGAAATAATTAAGCTCTCAACCAATATGTACTGATGTAATTTTAATGAAGCTAGGTAACTAAATTACCAATCACATCACATTTACCAAAACAATCCGCCAAAATTAATAAGGGGTAATTGTTCGATAATTTGGAATTTATTAATTAAGTAAACAAAGCCATATGAAGTTTGAATAATTATTTATGAATTCTGTTAACTACCACAACATATACAAACAATAAAGCAGAATAGTTTTATTTTGTTTGTTTATAATACGCACTAATCACTAGAACTACCAGTCGGAAAAAAAATGAAAATTATAGTCATGAGGAATAGCGTTTTGTCAAGGCGAACACGGGTGAACTATGGGTCAGTTTTACAAAGCGGGCCCATAACGCACTTCGAGTCCAATATAATAACATTTTCAGGACACTGGTGCGGCTTTCGCGGTACTGTAGTGCTTCAGGCATGTTTGCAGATACCCATGTTGATGATTTCTTTGCAATTAAGCGTAAAAAACTATGTCGGTGGTGCACAGTATGAGGGGGAGCCGTAACGGCATCCTGAGGATGATATCGGATAGATTGGACTCGGCGGTCATGCATCGTTTCATTAACCTGCATGTGACAGGTGTAGGTTGATGAAGAATCATGTATAAGTAGTTTATTTCTGTTATTACTACTAACATAGTTTATAAGTTTTGTGTTACTAATTTTTCTATGGACGTAATGTTTCTATGTAGTTGTCTGAGAATAAACAGTTTTTTTTTTAGTATAGTATAGGTAGGCTATATAACATCAAGCGATGACCCATGAGAGCGGAGCAGGAGCTAGCTAGTAACTCTGTCTATCTGTATATCTGTCACGGTTTCACGCCTAAACCACTGATTTTTATGAAATTTGTTTAGGGTATGTTTGAACCCCAAGATAGGACTTAAGCTACTTTTTGTTTCGTCTGCGTCCGCGATAACTGACCATTTATGCAGATGAAGTCGCGGGCAAAAGCTAGTTACCTATATCTATTTCTCGAAAAGAGAATAAATTATGAAAATAGGTACTAGGATACTAAACTAACAAAGTAACGTATGATTAGTTTCTAGATAGTTTAGAAGCTATTACTGAAGTTGGAAAAGAAATAATAGTATTTATAATAACTACTTATAACGAGTTCATAGTAATCATTATTTTGGTTGATAGATAATTATATGACATAAAATAATTTATAAAGGACATGATTGCCCATTACCCAGTTACTGGGTTGTGGAGGTCAGATAGGCAGTCGCTCCATATAAAATACTGGTATTCAGCTGCATCCGATTAGACTGGAAGCCGACCCCAACATGGGCGATTGGCACACTGCCCTGCATCACGCAGCGTAGCGCGGGAGTGCAGTTTTTACGTTGTTTGCAAGTATCTGTTTGTATAGAAAACACTCGTAGTCCAATACACAGAAAACTTGCACGCGTGGCTCCGTCGCCATGCACCTTGGTTGGGAAAAGGCTAGGCAGATGATGATGATGACATCCTATTTGACAGAAACAACAAAATCGCACGTTCTTTTAACTTGTAGATCGCTTTGGTAAGATCGCTAGATTGTTCAATGAAATGTACGGTCGGCAACTTTAATGCATATACACGAGATGGTCGACTTTCGTCTGAGCTTAACGAGCGGGTCAGTCAGTGCGTGTGCGAGTGATGTGTCAACATTCTACAGATAACACACACTAATGAACTGTCGTCGCACTATAAGCGAAATAGCATGATATTTCTGTTGCATTAAAATACGCGTCTTAGTCACTGGCGCTGTTTTACCAATTCATTGCTAAAACTCGAAACTACTATTTGTGCCGGTAGCTAGGTTTGGGCTTAGCGACGGGTTCACAAACAATGAGGTCTGAGTTCAAATCTTGATTACTGTGTTTTTTGTTTTTGAAACAATAATAATATTACGTAAAAACTTGTTAGTTTTATGTTTATTTCTAATTCATGCTTATAATTGTTTATTATAAGAAGCAAATATTAGTTATTGTATTATTATCTTATACTAATGTGATTTTTAATTTATCTTTTCGGTATTTGAAGGTGGAAATAAAAAAATCGTGCTAAATGATAACAAAAATGTTTATTCGATTTACTTATTTACAAAATTAACTAACTTACGAGAATTGTGACGTTACATTCCTACTTAGATAAAAGAAATTCACTTGTAACCGTTCATAAGATTTTTTGTGTTTACCCACGTCATATAAATATAACAAGAAAAGAATATTCTAATAACACAAATATGATTGTTAATATCCACTTATAGGTATCGATATTTAGCAGACTTTATTGAAAACTAATATTTATTTCTTAATTATTTCTTAAATATTGATTTAGACTTTATGAATATGTTTTTTTATATGTAACGTCACAATAAATGCTAATTCTAAATTCTAATTCTAAATTCTAAATACTAAATATTTAGTTACACTGTCTAATTAATAATAACAAAACATCTAGGTTTTTAATATAGCAGTCTTCCAGTCAAAATCTTAATAATCCCGTGAGAAACGTAGTGGTTCTTGTTTATGCCTTTTTGTGAAGAAGGGCTTTTTAGCTGGTCTTCTGTGATACAAGCCTTCAGCGTGGAGGGCCCGGCGAACAGTTTGCAATGAAGTGTCGAATAGTTCGGCAAAGTGCCTCGTTGGTGTGATACCATTCGATTCATATTCGCCCACCATATTATGTCTTCGCTGCGCCTCGCTAATAAGCGACGTCCTTCCACTTTGCTGTCGACTAACTAGGCTAACCTCTTCCTCGTATCTCCTGATCCAGAGACTAACAGTATTCCTCTAAAATAAAACAAAAGTTATATTAGGCAGGTATAACAAAATACTAAAGTGACTTAATTGTTATATAATATAGTAATATTTATTTAATAAAATAATATTCATTTAACAAAACAATATGATATTAAGTCTACATTTATAAATACAATAATAAACAGAATTTATTTATCTTTACAGCCTTAAGATGGATTTCAAAAATAATAAAAAGATCTAATTTATAATTATGTCACCAAATAATATTAGGTTCAAGTTACAATTATAATAACACAATAATATAATACTCACATTCAGTCCGGTTTCATTAGATATTTGCGTTCTATTTTTATGACCACTTTTATGCAACGCAATAATAGTCGCCTTCGTCTCAATGTTAATATTTGCTTGCATTTTTTTTGTGAATAATTACCGCTATCTAATAATCCACACGTCACTAACCAACAACTACAACCAAACGACAACGTTTATTCTAATCGAGTATTCATAAAACTCATTATTACATTACTTATTTCTGTCTACCTCACAGAAATCTAAATTATTTGTTTAATTTTCTATGATCTACCTTTTTAACTTTACGAAATGTGTGAACAAAGCGAACAAGATAAAGAATATTATGCTTCTGTCTCATTTCTTCCAATCAAGTAAAAACTTACAAAAAGTCATAGTCTGGATGAGATTCGATCTCACGACTCCTCGATTCAAGCACCTATCTGCAGGCGCTTAGCCGATAGGCCACCTTAACTTGTTTTATAACGTTGAAATTATGAACTAGAATCACTTGTCGACGACATATGTCTATTCTCGAAAGTAGAAGGTCGTAAGTAAAATTAAGCCTCATGCTATTTCGTTTTACGTTTGCATATCGACTTTTGGCGCATATAGTACATATAATTATGGAGGTACCTCCTTCCCGCTGCTAAAGTGGAATTAAACTTCATCTGTATATTATTCTTTCTTCTTTAATATCGTGAACTCAACGCCCGATAGCATAATCTTTTAATGCTTGCTTGAAAAAATCGCTTTATTCTACCAAAGAACAGTGGCCATGAACGGAGCTTTGAATTTTTCATTATGTTTCTTTAAGATTTATTTTTAGTAATATAGTTTTCTAGCGCTGGTAATGTTTATTAGTACTGTGCTGTGGTTTGTATAAAAGTTTATTAACCGTTGTTACATTAGTTAGCTTTATAATTTAGTTAATTTAATATATTTTAGTTACATTTGGCGGTTCGCATTTTAAGACAAGGGTCCCCAAATTTAGACGATGCCGGTACCTTAGGGACCAGGGCTGTTATACGTACTACTTCATCATCTGCCTAGCCTTTTCCCAACTATGTTGGGGTCGGCTTCCAGTCCAACCGGATGCAGCTGAGTACCAGTATTTTACATGGAGCGACTGCCTATCTGACCTCCACAACCCAGTAACTGGGTAATACGATACCCCTTGGTCAGACTGGTTGTCAGACTTTCGGGCTTCTGACGACTCGTAACGACTGTCAAAAATCCACGTATGACAGCCGGGACCAACGGCTTAACGTGCTTTCCGAGGCACGGATTGATGTCAGTAATGTCTAAGATAAACTTAGAAAGTACATATGAATTGAAAAAGTCACATTGGTACTTGCCCGGATTCGAACCCACAACCTCATGCATGAGAGGCGGGCGGTCATCACGACATACTACTTACTACTGGATAAATTATTGCATCATCATCTCACTACTATTAATATGCGAATGTTAGAATGGATGAATGTTTGTCACATTAACTGCCAAACTCCGGGCTGCTGCTGAAAAACTCCTAATGGAAAAACTCAATAACACTTTTTGCCCGACCCGGGAATCGAACTCAGGACTCCACGCTCAGCAGTCGCGCTTGCGACCGCGAGACCAACAGGGCAATCAAATAATTCTAATAATTGATCGCTTTTTTTTTCTTAACCAAATGTCTTTATATTCTTTCCATTATTTTAGTTGAACGACTGCCGACTTTCAGAAAGTTTAACAAGACACCTAATTACGAAATTCTTTCTAAAATTAAGCCTCTTCACTGCCAATAAATTGATCGTCTATTTACTTAGATAATTGACAATTAAGACTTCTTTTATATAACTTCGATTAATCGTGCTTTGAAAAAAAAAAGTTCGTTATTGAAGATTTTATTACTTTGAAGCTTTTTTTGTTATTTATTAGGTTCTCGTGTCTTTTTAATTATGTTAGTGAAACAATTTGGTAGAAATGTAAAAGGTTTTTTTTATTACTTATTCAAATAGGTTTTTTTTATTTTTTTTAATTTCAATACATTATATTACCTAAATTTTTTGGTATACAAGCTGTTGATTTGCATCCTAGTCAAATTCAAGGACGTAATTATGCTAATGATTCTCGACCCAAATCAACAATAAAATGAGTAGGTATTTTTTTATATTTTTTCCTGTTTACTGAAATCCATAATTGTAAACCAGCCGTATTTAAAAACGGCCCGTCTGTTACTAGCTATAACCGCGCTTTCACACACAAACAAACGCAAACAATACATACACAACGCATACGCAACGATCATTCAATAATTTCGTAGGTACTACTCGCGCACGTGCCTAGCCACGCTCGCGCTCCCGCGCGCGCTTATTAGTTATTGCCCGGTACTGTATTTTCAATTGATTATTTATGTCTTTTAGGACAACCACCTGAAATTTGACGAGGATGCAAAACAACATCTTGTATAATATGTGTTCGCACTTGACTCTAGTCTAGGTCAGAAGCGACATAGACAAAGTCTACGATGGAGTGAGCCTACCCTCAAGAAGTCTGCTAAACTCGTATTACTAAAAATCGCTCACCGCGGCCGGTGAGCGATTTTTGGTAGGAGCTTTTATGGGTACCTACGCATCACTGACATGCGTAAGTGGCTTCGTCTCCGACATGCTGATGTCACTAACATGCTAAGTTGGCAGTCCCTTTGACTGTATTTTTATTATTTTATTATTTATTATTTACCCACTGGTCAAGAAAATTCAAAGTATCAAAATTGCTACTAATGAGTATAACAGATAAGATTTTTATCATCTTCCTTAAACAAAATTGGATTGTAAGGAATTTCAGGGGTCCAATAGAGGAAATTAAATAATCAAAATAACGCCTCCTATCCTGTCGGATATTACTTATTACCGCTGTACCGCTTTACAGCGCTTTATCATGGTACGGTACGATATTTATTTACATTTAAAGCAGCTTTAACAGCTAATAAAAAAATGTGATATAATTCTTACTGTTTGAATTTTGTACCGTTAAATTTTTTTTAATACTTATTTGTTTGTTATTTGTATGTTACTTTAAATATTGATTAATGGTAGTACCTAAAATGCATTCATTAGCAGAATACGTACAATATTTACACTTTTTTTATTTACCTTACAAAAAAATCATACATGCATTCGGAGTAGAATATGGATACGTAAACGTTTGCCATGAATTCAGTAGGCACACGATTAATATTCACCGCCAGTTAATAAAAAAAAACAACTATTTAAAAATCTTCAAAATCGAGACAAACCGGCCAAGTGCGAAGTGCCAAGTGCACTCAGGGTTCCGTAAAACCATACAAAAAAAGTTTATAATTGCAAAAAAGTAATTATTTTGTGATGTTTACGAAAATTTTTATGTATATTTTATAGGTACGAGAATAGGTTGCAAAGTATATTTCACCCCCTAAAGGGATGAAACGGAAGTCCACAATTTAATGGAGAAACAACATTAGATCGCCAATAACCGACATTAATTTATTTATTTAAACTTTATGCACATGTAAAAAACATAGGTACTGTACAAAGGCGGACTTAATGCCTTAGGCATTTTCTACCAGTCTACCTTAGGGTGATGCAGAGACAAAACATAGTAGATGCACCGATACAGAAAATTCAATTTTCGTACCACTTGCTCAAAAAAGTGATATTCTATGCCACAAAAAGCGAACATAACAATAGTCATTTTTAATCTGTTAAAAACAGGGAAAGAAAATTGTACTGAATTTCATTCATCCTCTAGGGGGAGAATGTGATTTAAATTTGGAATACTTACCGAAATGTATACTGCACTACATCTGTGTTTACACCATTGAGTTTGTATTTATAGCATTATACATCTTTTTGAAAAACGAATACACATTATGCAGATATGATTATTAAATAAAATTACGAAAACCGAGGAGGCCATATGAGCTTGATTCGTTTGCTTTTCCGACAAAAAAATATTAGTCTAGGAATTTGCCGCGTTTTTGTTTTTTTTAAATACATAAACGTTAAGTTTATTTTAATTTATTGTTACTTTTAATTGTCATTATTTTTAATAAATGCTTATCTCATATTATTATTGTGTTAATTTTTTCGCATATGGTACGGAAAGTAGAGTATTTTCTTCGGTGATAAAGCTGTCTTAGTCTTGGGTGAACTTAAATCTCTCGCTACACTCAGGACTCGCCTTAAATCCTTCGCTTCGCTCGTGATTTAAGTTTATAACACCCTCGCTACGCTCGGGAGTAAACCTCGAGTCCTTCGTTACGCTCGCGATTTAAATCGTCACCCGCGACAGAAGGCACTGCTTTATCCCCTTGGTTAATAATCTACTAATACCTAATTAATTTAAAATAGAATAATAAATACTTATGACGCGGACGAAGTCGCGGGCAGAAGCTAGTAACGAATACAATAAACTAAATCACAGTCAAAAATAAATTTGAAGATTATACAGAAAAGGCGCTTGCGTTGCGAAAACAGGCGCCCAATTGTCGATAACGGAAATGAGATGATCCCAAATGACAGCGCGCAGTAGGATATCACTCATAGCCGTCCCGTTTCGTGTGAACTGACACTAACACGGAGTTCGTACTGGATTGGGTTAATCATGAAAGGCAAACGTAGTAGTGAACGCAGCATTCTTTGTGATATCAAGTGTAAATACTAGAAATAGGAACAACTAACAGCTGTAATGCAGGGAGGGGTCGCCCTAGGCAAACCTACACTGACCTTATTGGTGAGGTTCTTCAGAAAGGTTAAGTGCGTAGTACTCGTAACTGCCGGCGTGCTTAAGACGAGATGTATGAACGTAGACAAGGCGATAGGAGTATGTAAGGATCGTAGCAGGTGGCGTTCTGTGGTTTCTGCCTACCACCATGGGAAAAAGGCGTGAGTTTATGTACACACAGCAAAACAGATAGGTATGCAGGGTCGTCAGATATAGTTGATGTTTTCATAGAAACCGATGGATGTTTTCGAATGTAATTTAATTTAAAACGTAGATAATAAATAGTTCTTTATTTAAGTTTCAGTCAAAGACATCCATCGGTTTCTTAGAAACCTTCAACTATATCTGACGACCCTGCTTACCTATCTGTTTTGCTGACTGTACATGATGTATGTAACAATGACCCAGGGTTCAGGTTCAGATTTAGGGTTTCAATTTATAACATTGATTAGAAACAATAACCAACCAGATAGGCCTCTAGATAAACATCTGGATTACCATCTCGTTCTGTTTCGTGTAATTGGACACTAGCACTAATGGATAGAGTAGGTACCTACTCGTAATTTCTGTCATGTGCTATTTAGATAATTTGATGACTTGCTTCTATAAGTAACAACAATCCAATAAAAATAATGTCATCAGTAGGTATTACACTGTATAAGTAATTGCGTATGATTATTTATTTTTTGTGTACCTGAAGTCCCGGTCACACCGGAGTGGACCACTTGCAGGTGCGGTTAGATATTGTAGTTGTATTTGAATGGACGGCAAAATATTACTGCAGTATCTACTGTGCCCGCAAGTTGTCCACTCCAGTGTGGCCTTCTTTTATCGTAGGAAAATCCTCATGGACTATCCCCCGTCTAGGGGAAGACGAGAGGGTGTGCTGGATTCTTACCGGTTAAAAGCACCACGGTGTTCCTCGACAGACCTTTGGGCGGGGGTACGGGATTCGCTCTCGCGCCTCCGCCAGGCTTTGACCCGCCACTGATGTAGGAGGGTCCCGTTTATCTCTACGAGGGTTTGTCCTTACGTGTGGACGCTCATCTAACAGAGGATGATAAAATTTAATTTGTAAAAATATAATTATTAGTACCACTACCTATTCTATAAAATTTCTAAAAAAAAAATCTCTCTCTCTCTCTTCTCTCTTGATGCAGCCTGAAATAAGCTCGCATTCCACGATGCTAAAGTTTTCTTACAAACGTAGATGTCTTAGAGTGAAAATTTTAATTCATGAACTAAAAATATCCTTTGATATTAAAAGTTCAACTATAATAATTATCTAACGAGCCTGGTTACCTAAATGTTTTGTTGATGGTACCGATACGTTATCCAATCATTGATCTAAATGGCTCAATTATGTCGTCATCTATTGCCGTGTCATTGTGTGTGTATTGAGTACTAAACATTGATTGCTATGTTATTTTTAGGTCGTCCTTTTTTAATAATTTCTATTTCTATTTTATTATTCTATCTTTGGAATGGGCCAAAATTATGGGATCGCGTCACCGACACACAAGTGTGACCACGTTACCGACATGCAAACGTGACGTATTTCGTCAGACCACGACTCTAGACAGAGAATTATCATGGACAGATTAAGTCGCGGAATAAAAAGTACCCTATGTCCTTCCTTGGGGTATAAACTTACCCTGTACCAAATTTTATCAAAAACTGTTCAATGGTTCAATCGTGAAAGCGTAACAAACACACAGACAAAATTACCTTTCCCGTTTATAATATTAGTATGGATATAGTAAGGATAAATAATAATTAATCGTCATCTTGAACTACAGTATCTGCAATTTGATTTCATTCTATCTCATTCTGACTGCCTCGTTGGTCTAGTGGTCCCAAAACGCGAATAATCAACATGAGGTTTTGGGTTCGATTCCCAGGTCGGGCAAAGTGTCATTGGGTTTTTCCATTCGGAATTTCTCAGTAGCAGCATCGGAGTCTAGATTTGTATCCGGTTGATAGCAATAGGCTCACCCCCTATTACATGGGACTTAAACATAAGCGTCAGCTCACACCGAGACGCGACGCGACGCGACGCTGCGTGCACACTTTAAAAGAGCGACTCAAAATATAACTTTATTTTCTACACGAAAAGATACACATTTCATTGTGAGAATTTAGAATACGTTACACCACGCAGCACTACGTCGCGATGCGTCGCTCTACGCCGCGAGGCATCACGAGGCGTAGAGCGACGCATCGCGACGCAGCGGTGAATCGTGTACGAAAAGGTGTACGCGCGACGTGCAAGAGCGGCGACGTTGCGATGCGTCTCGCGGCGGCGCGCGGCGCAGCGCGTCGCAGCGCGAAGTCACTGGCCTCTTCAAGTATCGCCACGTTGCGTCGCATCGCGTCGCGTCAAGGTGTGAACTGACCCTAACTGGCGAAATGTAAGTGTTTTAATAGGTACACCTCTGCCTAACACTTCGGGGATTACTGGCTTGATGTTATACGATGTTATTCTAGAATCAGCAATGCAGTATAAAACATCGTTCTTCAGAAACTTACATCTATGTTTCTCGCTTTTGAACTTCGCTGAAGTAAATTTAGTTCAAGAGAGCTCCGCAAACATTTCATATTGAACTATGCTTCCTGGAGCTAGTTTTTAGATCAATCATTGTTACTAGGAGTTTCATCTTACTGAATTTCCATATTCCAGTAATGTATAGTCGAGATAGATCTTTGGTATTGGATTCTTGTATTTCCATGATAGCTATTTCACTATACGCATAACTTATATTAATATTCCTATAATTTTCCCACTGCAGGGCAACGACCCTTTCTCATACAGAAAAGGCACGAGCATTGATTACCACGCTTGCTCAAGGTGGATTGATGATTCCAGCATTCATAACATCACGCCTGTAACTCCGAAGGGTAGGCAGAGGTGTACCCGTTAATACACCCACATCTAGCCAGTTAGGTTTTAAGTCTCATATAATTGGGGGCTAGCCTATTGCCATCAACTGGGCACAAATTCAGACTCCCAGGCTGCTACTGAGAAATTCCTGATGAAAATACCCAATAACACTTTGCCCGACCAGGGAATCGAACCCAAGACCACATTCTCAGCAGTCGCGCTTTGCGACCACTCCATCACCAGCAAGGCAGCCAAAATGTCATCTTTGTAGGTCTAGTATCATGTACAGTCAGCAACAAAAGTCGATGAACATTTATGATTTTTAAATCCTAATTATTAAGTATGAATATAAAATTAAGATATATTAAACCCTTAGCTATTGCCTGAAATTCTGAAAGCCAGTACATTATGTGTTTAGTGTCTGTTTAAATGATATAAAAAAGTAACATTGTTAATCGACTTTTGTTGTTGACTGTACTTACTAAATTCATGGCAATATTCTGTGTCACGATCACTCTTCAACCCCATAAAATTATCCGTTACAAGTAAATCCGTAATAAAGTTAGAGCAAAAAATAATATAATAACAGCAATAATATCTTATATCAGAATCAATTTACGAATACATAGTCCATTATTCCTATTTGTTCGACACAAAAATATTGACGGCGAAATATAGGAATCTCTGTTTATGACGTGACCGTTGCTCACAATAAGAGAACCACATAAATTAGCCACGAATAAACAGTACACTTATTCCGAACGAGCCTCCCGCGACTTATTACCCTGGCACTCGGAACCCAAGCGAATATCACCGTTAACACCACAAAATACGGATCAAAATTCCATGAAAACGTTGCAGAGTAATCCCAATTGACTAATCTGGAAATACTCTGTCCGCCTTTAGCAGATGTGTATCGATTAATCTTGGCATCGGAATTATTCGGGCTGTTGACTGGTTGCCATGACAACGGGTCCCGGGTCTGGGTGTTCCCGGGTCCCCGAACATGAAGGGATTGATTGAAAAAGATGGAAATGCAAATAAGGGTGCAATATAAATAGCTGTATAAATAACTTAGGAACTTGAAAGAGTGTGTTTACTTTGAAAGATGGTTTTTTGATTTGTAATGTTGTTTTAGTTTAAGTTATTTGAAAGTATAAATAAAAAGCTTTTTTACAAAAAAAGATAACCGCCTTCAAAAACTACAAAATAAAAATAACTTTAGTTTTGGAAGTCGGCGGCTTTGGTTTTGTTTTTTGTTATGTAGGTAAGTATTGCCACCGACTTCCAAAACTAAAGTTATTTTTATTTTGTAGTTTTTGAAGGCGGTTATCTTTTTTTGTAAAAAAGCTTTTTATTTTTCACTTTTTAGTGCTTGTGTATTAATGTTTGAAATCCTTACAAAAAACCCTTTCAAACAATACCTCACACGATATATTTAATTTTGGAAACTGGTAGGACTGGTTGACGTACCCCCCCCCCCTTTTCCTTCAGTCAGTCATCGACTACACGTATAAACAAAGCAATTTCACTTGTTACGATATTGCTGCTGTGATTCTGTGAGGAGTTCCATTCCGTATCTCCGAAGTTCATCATCAGATATTGAAATGGTGACACCACACGGGAAGCACCAGCTTTCAAATAAAAAAAAGAATCATGAAAATTGGTTCACCCAGTCGCAAGTTAGGAGCTAACAAACATAAAAAAAAATACAGTCGAATTGATAACCTCCTCCTTTTTTTGAAGTCGGTTAATAAGTGTACCTACATGTTAAAAATAATAATGTCTTCATAATGATCATTGAGATATAGGTACCTAGATGAGATAAGATTGAGATTTACCTAAAAAGGATCATCCATTAATTGAGATTGGATATAAAAAAAACCAGGCGTTGTTCAAAAGTATTTAATTTGCCTCTTACAAAATACTTGAATTAATACCAGCCTATTATATAAAAAATAATAATAATAATAAATAAATAAATTATTAACCCACTGCATTGCAAAGGCGTCTTCTCATACAGAAAAGACACGAGCATTGATTACCACGCTTACTCAAGGCGGATTGGCGATTTTAGACATAAACTACTAAGTCCCACGGTATTTTCCTTCAATGATGTCAGTGATGATGTCCAAGATAAACTTAGAAGCAACATAAATGAATTTGTAAAACTCCCATTGGTACTTGGCCGGTATCGTTTCTGAAACCTGATACATGAGAGGTGCCTCAACCTCATGTGTTAAATAATACGTAACAAAAATTCAAAGAACAGTCACCATTTTCAATTGAATAGCTCTCTATAGCCCTTGGTAAACGATTACACAATTTGAACTTCCCTCTCCGTACCCGGTCAAAAGACCCAACCGATCCGAAAACGATACATTACTACCCACATGCAAATTCCATAAAATAACCCTAACAAAAACCGTGTCCCTGCGGATATCCGTATATCCGCATAAATCCGCCAATAAAATATCGGGTTGCCAGTTGTTTATACCGGCCGGTTGCCGAGTTATGACCGCGCTGGTTGCTAAGTAACGACCACCCGGGCAGAACGAATAATATTTTATTTGGTAACGGTAATGCACTCAAGAAAATTGAGTCTGTATGAAATAGGGTATGCTTGAATCAGCGTTTTATTTATTTGTGAAAATTTTTCTCTTGAGGTGTTACTAAAGATAAACTACTATAACATGGCGCTCCCCTCCATATTACTATTTCAATAATAATGAGTAATTATTGACGCCGCTAGTCAAGCAACAATGACACGCTGATTTGTTTTTGTTTCGAGAGCCGTCTCAGTACGCACACATGCGTTGTGAGTCTTGTAAATATAAGTACTTTAACAAATACTTTCAAACGTTTTGAATTGTGGAAGGGCACCCCAAGTTATCGTAGTAATCTCTACTGCTGTTGTGATATAACCCTGAATTCGTGATATTATACTGAATTTTCATTTGTGCGGAGTGACTTGTTTATTTATAAAGTCTTACTTACCTCGCCTCTGCGCTATTTTTCTTGGACGTGAGATACTACTTCAGGACTACGAGGTATATCTTGAGTTAGTCCGCTTTTCGGTTGCCGCATCGATTCTATAATCGTGACTAAACTTCTAAGTAAATCCACTGAATAGAGAGAATTATTTTACTAGTATAACTATAATATTCTGTCTTTTAAATCATAATAATAATTGTTTATTCAGTAAAAGGGACAATAATACAAAAAAAAACTAAATACCATATTTTAGAGCAGAGATGCATATTTTCTTGAACTAGATAAAAAGTATTATTTCACTCTTAAAATAATTGTACCTATGCATGCTGAAACAGGCAACATTTCAAAATTGCACTTTATGTTTCCATAGTATATGCAGCCAATATCGGTAAAATAAGTGTTCGATTTTAAGGGTTCCTTACCTTAAAAAGACAAAACGGAACTCTTTTATGATCACTTTTTATCCGTCTGTCACAAAAAGGTTCTTTGTAGAAATTTGAATTTTAGCAGTATGTAAAATCTTGATAACACGAACATAGCCAGACAAAGACAAGAAGAAAAAAAAACGGTTGTTTTTCATCCTTTGATTCTAATTTCAAATCCATTTGACCTCATTCCCACTGACATTCAACATACTAATCAAAAAGTTCCAATTTAGAACGCAGTATTCAAAAACAGTAGTCACACACACACAAAACAATTGACTATCCCATTCGGCCCCACTCCGGCGGCTCGTTAATGTCAGTTCATTATCCACTAAACGGTTTTATATCCTGGGGGGATACATCCATCCGTGCTGCTACGTGGATGTGAATGTTAGAATTAGAGGATGGAATTGAATTAGGATTTTAAATGGCTATTTATATGAGGCTGGCTGGTAAGTTTCTCTCTTAATTTAAATTTGGAAGCTGTCATTAATTTTGGGGAAATTAAAATATTAGGCGTTGGTCATAGTCCAATGTTTATTTAAAAAAAGAATATTAATGTTAATTTATTTTAATTAAGTTCGTAGATTCATTCATGGCTGGAAAAAGGAAAAGAAAGAAAAATGTGGATGTCCATTGTCCACGGGAAGATAATTATGTTCCCAGTAGTAGAAAAACAAAAAAAAACAATTTTGAAGTTTGATAGGTCCTTTTGTAAGAAAGGCAAAAATCTATGACGAATCAAATATTGATAAGTCCTTTTTTTTTAGTTGTAGATGATAACTGAACCTACACTGAACTAATATGTAAAAAAACATGTAAATTCAAGATGGCGGTTCACCGAGAAAGATTTTTACAGTTCATCACAATCTCAGTGTATCTACAGAGAGTCTTTTACAGAATGACACAGCGAAATTACACAGTGAAACACGAAAGTCTTTGAAAATGTACATGAAGCTTTTATGGGAACAGTTCATATAATTAAACCGCAGAATGTTTTCATACAAGTACGTTACGTCATTACTAAGAAAATAACAACACGCCTAGAGGATGTTACCGCGTGATTACTGTAATGAATATAGTTGACATTGGGTGAAGCAATTACACTGTGGTTCGGGGATGATTGTACCACGAGACAGAGCATCACAGAAGGTCTGCTGTGCCCCTTTTAAACGGCGTATTCAAGAATACAAACTACTTTTTTTTTTATTAAAAACAGAAATAGCTGTTCTTTAAATTTTGATTATGTTTTAGTGCATTGTTGTAAGAAACAGCTAGTTTTTTTTGTTCATATTTCAAGGTTGGTCCCAAAGTCTTATTCATGAGTACTTTTACCCCAAAAAGATGGTCAGTGAACTAAAAGTCCGCACGTTACCCGAATGGAATTAGCTTTTTACCTGGAACGATGTTTATAGGTAGTGACCGACTCCTTGACAATTCAAAAGTGCCTGTAAATGGTCTAATTGAAATAAATGTTTTGACTTTGACTTTGACTTTGAACGGATTTGTGTGGGTTATTTTTTATTGAGTTCACAGAGGTCTCTGCATATTTCTTTTTTCAATGATAATTTTCTTAAAAGTTTTATTTCGACGGATTTATTTTAAGACATCATGGTAAGGCCCATTAACAACTAATTAAGACGATGCGAGAAATATCGTATGATTTGACGTACATTGCGGGATCGCGAGGCTGTCGTGTCATACTCATAAGTGACCGATCATCGACGGAAATGTACCACTACTTGCACGATATTTCTCGCACCGTCTAAATCAACTTTAAATAATAGAGTAGTCTAATTGCCCTCGGCTATGTATATACACACGTATTTATGGTAATCACAAACAAATGCCAATCACGAGTGTGCTTGCACTCAAACGTGAAGGGTGTCTGTCTATGAATGTGCGCGTTTTTGCTCATTGTATAAAGCTGACCTTCTGTATCAATCTTATACTTTGAGATTGCTCCAACTCGAGGTCGGACAAACGATTTACAAGAGCACTTTGAGGTCGGGAAAGGTTACTTGTAGAAAAAGGTAGTGTAAATACTTGTAAACATAAGTACAACGCAGCATTTTTATGCTTTTCAAAGTCGAATCATTTATTTCAATTAGACCATTAAAAGGTACTTTTGAACGCCATTCACAAGAGAAAAATAAAATTAAATCTTCCAAAATTTTGTTTCGTATAAAGAAGAACGCACAGAAAACTCCGTAACATAACGTTAGGCAGAGGTGTACCCATTAGTACACCCACATTTTGCCATTTATGTTGAAGTCCCATGTAATACGGCGCGAGCCTATTGCACTCGACCGGGCACAAATCCAGATTCCGAAGTTGCTACTGAGAAATTTTTGATGGAGAAACCCAATAACACTTTGCCTGACCTGGGAATCGAACCCAAGACCTCAGTAAATAAACCTGGACTTGTAATTAGTATAAGTCTGAAATCCCCAATTCGCCGTAAGCAAACGTGGTGATCAATGCTAGCCTTCTCTGTTTGAGAAGAGGCCTTTGCCCTACAGTGGAACAATATTATACTTGTATTATTATAACATCAGTTACAATATGAGAACAATGTAACAAGCCATCGACGTTGAAAGAGGGCTATAATATTTAAAACGGTTCGTTGTCACTAGTACCATTAACAGTTCCATGATGGAACTACTGTAGAATTTTTTATCACTAGTTCCATTAGGCACTTGTGAAATTTTATTTTATTTTATTTTATTTTTTAATTTTACACTTAGGTTTTATGATAATTTCATCTCTATTCATTACGCACGCGCAAAATAAATATATGTTGATTTTATTGAATAAAGTTATCATAAAACCTAAGTATTTTTACCTCTAGTGTTTTTACACCCTTAAAAATTTTCACAAGTGCCTAAAATAATAAACTGGAACTAGTGATAAAAAATTCAACATTAAGTAGTTCCATTATTTTGATTTTATTGAATAAAATTATCATAAAACCTAAGTATTTTTACCTCTAGTGTTTTTACACCCTTAAAAAAATTTCACAAGTGCCTAATGGAACTAGTGATAAAAAATTCAACATTAGTTCTATTATTTTAAGATTCTTATAAAATGGAACTAGTGATTATAAAAATCAACAGTAGTTCCATCATGGAACTGTTAATGGTACTAGTGACAACGAACCTTTAAAACGATGTTAATAATATAAGAATTTAATAATTAATGCAAAGTTCATAATTGTACTTATAAAACGGAAAGCTCACATATCCGACGCAATAATGGATCTCATAATTGTTAATGATTGAATTAAGGTTTTAACACCGGCTGTAAAATATTGCCCGGGGCAAGTATTGGGAATTAATACAGTTCAGTTATATTGCCTTTAATTTTATCTGTAATTACTATGATCTGAATAATCGGTGAGTTATTTTGTAAATACACTATTGAATGTGTATTTAAAGTTTATTTTAATTATGAGTTTTATATTCATATTCATATTCATTTATTTGCATACCATAATGTGTGTAATAGATGTTACATAAGGCTTAAAGCTAAGGTACAAACTAAGGTACAGGGTTATGGACCCTGTAAGGGCACAGCAACATAGGGTATTATTAGAATTAAAAATTAAAAATTAGAAAATAAAAATAAAAGAAAAATTAAAATTTAAATATAAAGATAAAATAAAATTATAATTTATAATTTGTATGTTTATTTAAACACACATAATTTATAACATCATTAAAGTGAAATCAAAGCGATGCTAAAATAAAACTACCAGAACTAAACTTTAAAATATTATAACAACAACTACTAAAATAATAATGATATTTTCCAAACCGAGTTTTACGGCAGCCAATCTCAATATAGACCAAGTCATCATCATCTTCCTGCCCTTGTCCCATGTTACTATGGGATCGGCGCAACACGTTCTCTTCTTCCACTCCGCCCTGTCAGCCGTCATGCAATCACTGACTCCCTTTACTTTCATATCATTCTTCACACAATCCATCCATCTTTTCTTTGGCCTTCCTCTTGCTCTTCATCGGATTATTCCGATCTGTCACCCCGCTTTGTCCCCTTAGGGTGACAGATAGGAAAAAAAAGTTTGATCTGTCCCCCTGTTAGCAATGAGGGGACAGTTCGAACTTTTTTAACTCCTTAACGGTTTCATCTGTCCCCCTATCACTGATAGGGGGACAGATAAAACTTTTTATTCCTGTTTGTCCCCCTCAGAATTTAATATATTAATTCTTAAAAGTAATGCCACACATATTGCAACATTACATTAAATTAAAAACTAGTGGTTTAGGTTTATAATCATCTGTATTTAAATAAGTTACAAATATTTCTTTTGTTTTTCTATTAATCAGCCACAGTGCCATAAATCACAGTACGTATAGTAGATACAATTACAATCAGTCTTCTGATTTGACTTAATTCAAGTCCAATTCTGTGGGGGACAAACAGGAATAAAAAGTTTTATCTGTCCCCCTATCAGTGATAGGGGGACAGATGAAACCGTTAAGGAGTGAATAAAGTTCGAACTGTCCCCTCATTGCTAACAGGGGGACAGATCAAACTTTTTTTTCCTATCTGTCACCCTAAGGGGACAAAGCGGGGTGACAGATCGGAATAATCCTCTTCATCCACCCACATCCATCAGTATAGACCAAAACGCAAGAGATTTTATAGTGCACTGGTGTGTGTGCAAACGCAGGTGCACTCTTCCCTTACTTTCATAGTCCGATGGGACATCCGATCAGGCGCAGGACTAACGGCTGATCTGTCCAAATCTATCCTAAATGTTAATAAGATGTGAGGCTCATGACATAAGGGACATAAAGTGAAAAGGAGGGGGGAATTAAACAATGAATAAATAACATAATATCACGCCTGTAATCGCGAAGGGTTAGGCAGAAGAATATCCATAAATACACCCACATGTCGCCAGTAAAATAAATAAATGAAGTGCAGCTCTTCCTCTCTCCTCCCTGCCAAACATCTTTATACATCAAGCGGTTTTTTTTATATTTTGTGACGAGTGAGTGATCTTTCGCTGTTATATAATTTATTTATATTTAGCTGTGACTGACAAGGTTCATAATTGATTCTATTTATTAACACCTACAACTTATATTTTTTTATTGCAGTCATTATTTATTGCAATAAACCTTGAACCTAAAAAGCATCCTATCGTTAGAACACGTCAAACTTTCTGGTAGGTCGGAGTTTGACAAGCCATCACGGACTGAAGAGTGAGATGGGTGGGGACTGACGTTTGGTCCGAATATATCTCGTGATTAAAACGCAAGTCCAACCTTTATTTCATGGAGTTAAATTACATCCGCCTTTATATCAAGTAATGCAATGAAACCGACACTTTATAGATATTGACTTGTTTGTTATGTCATACACATTTTGTGAAATGAATAACTTTTGTGTGTAATATGTAAGTAAGTATGTACCTATGTAAATAGATGATACTGCCATGTCAGTACTCTATACTGGAATTATATAGCTGAATAGTTAGTTTTTTGGAACGCACTAATCTCAAAAACTTCTGGTCAGATTTGAAAAGTTCCCAGAGGCTATATTACATCACGCTACCAACTATGGGAGCAAAACAGTAACTTAACCGCGTGGTATACCTACTAAAACATATTAACGCGTTAATTTTATCAACTTCATAATCAACCTTACGCCACTAGCAATAAGATTAATTTACATATCAAAATTAATTCATAACTCCATGTTGCGCTACAAAGATGGCGCCTCCGCAGTAATATAAAAGATTTAGTTGCCATAATATTCATACTTTGGGTAGCTCCATTAACCCCTGCTTTATAAGGGTTGCTTCTTAAAAGGGAAATCTTACGTTTCTCGTAAACTTTCGCAATAACTTTGGAACGAATATCCAAGATCATTTATTAGTTATAGAGGTAGATTTGAAGTTTTGGGAATATTATACAGTGTGTGATTTATGTTACTATCGGATGTAATTTGCGAGTCAACGAATATTATAATTTAATTATATGTAAGTATATGCTTTATATCGAAAAAGGTGTCATGACTTTCCGAAAACGTGACGTAATACCAGCCTATTATTGTCCCATTGCTGGGCAAAGGCCTCTTTTCATACAGAGAAGGCACGAGCATTAATCACCATGGTTGCTTGGGGCGGATTGGCGTTTTCAGTCTAATTTTAAGTTAATTATAACTTAATCATAAGTCTAGATTTCCTCACGATGTTTTCTTTTAACTACGAGTATTTCGGTGATGTCCAAGATAAATTAAAAAGTCACTTAATGAAGCCGAAAATTATTTATTATTTTCTGTGTATCACTGCGTACTTTTTTTACTTTCTGATTAGGAACATATTAGAGATCAAAGTTAATTTTTGTTTCCTCCGTGCCTCGGAAAGCACGTACGCCGTTAGTCCCGGCTGTCATCTAAGACAATCGTTACGGGTCGTCAGAAGCCTGAAAGTTTGACAACCATTCTTACCAAGGGGTATCGTATAAACTTAAAAACTAAAAATTACTGCACACGATGCGACAACACCGTGTTGTTAACACAGCAAATTATTTTCTGTGTCGAGCGATGATCTTAAAGCTTTAAATTCAGGTCCAAAAGAAACAATTGTAAAACCTAAAACAATAACGAACAGAGCGATGACCCTATCCGACCAAAATTGCTTCAATAAAACACAAAAATATATTTCCTTTTTCAAGGCGAGCCGGGGCAATATTAACGTCAGATACTCTACGTTTGTAAGTACAGTTGAGTTTTTGTGAAGGTTTGCTACAAACTGAGCATCATTCGCTTTTTCTGTTTGCTGAGCAACGTAATATATCGTTTCACTAATACGTATAATGATGATAGTACCTACTGTTGTGGGGGTCTGGGCAGGGCCGGATTAAGACTACTTGATTGCCTAAGCAATCCATGCCTGTGAAGTATCCAAGAAAGAAGTATAGGAGTTTAAAAAAAGTATTTAATATAATGAGATAGATCATTACGTAGGTACCTTAATTTGTATGAAGGTCGTATTACCTACATAATGGGTTGTGGAGGTCAGATAGGCAGTCGCTCCATGTAAAATACTGGTACTCAGCTGCATCCGCTTAGACTGGAAGCCGACCCCAACATAGTTGGGAAAAGGCTAGGCTAGGCTAGAATATGTATAAAGGACGAAAGAGATACATGTACATATAATTAAAACCAAAGCATTTATTATTTACTAGCTCCTGCCCGTGACTTCGTCCGCGTTAAAGTCGATGTATTATATTCTACGGGAACCGATGGGATGATTGCAAGCGTAATATTATGTTATGTTACATTAAATATTCTCTCCGAAATATAGTTCGATGTATCCCACATAGATTGCGTCACACCATCTATAACGCCTTAGTAAAACCACACTTAATGTATTTGGTTGAGATCTGGGGCAGTGCGGCCAAGACAAGATTAGCAAATCTTCAAGTTGCACAAAACAAAATAATAAAAATGATTTTTAACTACCCATATTTAACACCAACAAGCACAATTTATGAAGAACCTAAAATAATGAACATAAAACAGTTATATATCTACCACACATGTATTTTTATCCGTGGTTCTCAGCAAAACTATGCAGACCACAATTTATCATTTACTAAAGTAAAACAAGTTACTGAACGTAGTACTCGCCGAGCCAGTTTTATAATTTTAACAAAAATGAGAACTAAGTTTGCCAAAAAACAATTGACATTTGAAGGAGCACAGTTGTACAACAAAATACCCGCTTGTATCAAAAGCTTACACTCATTCAATGCATTCAAGACACTAACAGCTAGCTAAATATCTAACAGCAATAATACCCTTCTCAAAAACTGAATGTATTGGATGAGTGTACCGTGAACAATGTTTAATGCAGTTACGAACTTATTATTAATATTAGCATGAGGTCCTCTGTTCTCATGTAAGTGACTTTGTGTCTTTTTTGAGAATAAATATCTTTAAACCTAAATATTCCGGTACATTAGTGACCCACGTCTCGAGGTTTCTACAGTACCTACATAAAATAATTATTTTAAAAAAAACGTTATTAACACAGTCATCAGATATGTATAGCTACTATACAGTCGGTTGCAAAAAAAGCGAATTCAATTCTTCACTATTTTCAATTAACATCTGTGCGTCTCTGAAGATATTCCCTTTTTTTCCCAAGGCTTTGTGTTCAGTGGAATACAGTGCTTCCGCTTTGTCTCCTCAAGAGTTTTGTAAAACGAGCTCTGAGGAGTTTCCTTTATGTATTGTGTCTATTTTAAATAACTGCGGTTGTTCTCCAAGGACACTTTTTCGGCTTTGAGCCGCGTAAAATATTATACTGTTCAAAGAAGAAGCCATTTTTTGAAGTCGGTTAGCAATTTAGTTAAAAGTTTCTTGTATTATAATTATAGAATAATATCTGCCTCGTTGGTCTAGTGGTCACAAAGCGCGACTGCTGAGCATGAGGTCTTGGGTTTAATTCCCAGGTCGGGTAAAGTGTTTTTGGGGTTTTCCATCAGCAATTTCTCAGTAGAAGCTTCGGAGTCTGGATTTGTGCCCGGTTTATGGCAATAGAATCGCCCCCTATTACATGGGACTTAAACATAACTAGCGAAATGTCTTTTCTAAAAAATAACTAGCCTTTTCCCACTGCTGGACAAGAGCCGACCCGGAATCCTGCCAAACGCTTATTTCTTGACAAATTATCACATTATTTTCATTCAAAAAACACATTCATCTCCTTTATTCATTGAGGGAAAATATACATAAAAATATTGTTGCTCGAGGCCATGTTACTATTTCCAATTAAAATCCTCTATATCCCCTTTGAGGGATCCGATTGCGACTGAAGCTTTGAGTCGCAATGAATGCATGTAGTATGGCGCCTTTGTCGTCATATTTGTCAGTAATGGATGGCTTTCGCCATTTCTAGGAAGAGTTCGATGAATACTCTCTTCTCGCTCGTGTTTCTGAGAATATTGTTCGTTTAAATTTAATTATGACTGAAATATTATACAAGGTGTAGTTTTATATTCTAATAACATAATATAACATCACGCCTGTAATTCCCGAAGGGTTAGGCAGAGGTGTACCTATTAGTACACCTACATTTCGCTAGTTATTTTTAAGTCCCATGTAATTGGGGGCGACCCTATTACATGCTGCTGTTTTGCATTCTCATGATTTATTTTTAAGTTATTGTGAGTAATGACTGCCTAGTTGGTCTAGTGGTTGCAAAGAGCGACTGCTGAGCGTGAGGTCTTGGGTTCGATTTCCAGGTCGGGCAAGTGTTATTGGGTGTTTCCATTACGAATTTCTCAGTAGCAGCCAGCAATCGGCTCGTCCCCTTTTACATGGGACTTAAAACATAACTGGCATAATGTGTATGTACTAATGGCCTACACTTCTGCCTAACCCTTCGGGGATTACAATATATTTTTACATTATATCTTTTTTAAGAATTAACGTCAATTGATCCATGAATAAAAGTCAAATACTATAAAACTAAATTTTTAAACCAACAATGCGAGATGAATTCTCTTTATCCAACAAAACTAGAAGACAAAAATAAGAAAAACATAGTTCGAAGCTAACTTGGCAGTTGGAATAAGTAAGTTGTAAGCGAAGAAACTCCACGACACGCCACAGAGCATTCAATCTTGTTGGGGAACCGCGAAAATGTTAACAAGGTTTTACAGTTGCTTGCATTTTTTTTTTATACTATGTCTACCTATCTTATGCTTTTGACTTCATCCGCGTGCATTTCATATTTTGTGCGGAACTCTAATTCTTTTCCTAAAATAAAAGTAGATTAAGTTACTCCTTATAACATTATCTGCCAGTGAAAGTCCCGTCAAAATCGGCCAAATCGTTTCGAATATTAGCCGGAACATACAGACAGACAGACCAAAAATAAAACATAATAAACAGACACTTCAATTTTATTTTATTGTATTGAAGAATAACTAGCTAGTGTCATAGGTACAGGCTGACTTTTTAAGCATTTCGCAACTTTTACTGGGTGAAAATACCTACTCATCAACATGGATAATTTTTACTAAAGGACCAACTCTAAGATGTAAAAACAACTGTTTCTTACAAAAATTCACTACAAGTTACCTACCAATAAAACAAGCTTTTTTTTATGTTCAGGTTTCGTCTCATTAAAAAAGTTGTAGGTAGTTATTTTTATTGCTCTGAACTGTTTTTGAAATAACATTATACGTTAAAGTTAAAGCTACCCTCTGACGTCTCAATTTCAGACGCCGACACGCACGTCCAAATTCAATTACAAATTCCCAAAAACTTTTGCTACAGATTAAACTCCATCGCAATTTTCTTAATTCAATTCTACTTGTAAATAAATGCAACGCGTATACTCCCATTTATTTTCCACCTACACAAATTAAAATAACAAAGAAACTTCTTCAATGGAACGGACAAGATATCTTTTTCGTTCGTACACAAGCAACGAATGCCACATCCACACAAAATAGGGGTAATCAACTTTATGACATCCATGTATCTTCGAACTGCACAAATTGCGTTCTTACAACGTATAAAAGTTGTTCTCAGCAATCAGCTGATTAAAGTGAACCTACCACCCGAATGTAGACTCTAACCTGTAGAAAACAAAGTCTAGATTTCATTGGAGTGTTGAGACCCACATATGTGAAGACGGGTTTAGTATCTACCATGAATTTAGTAGTAAAGGAAATTAGATAAACTGGCTATTTCGTTTGTCTTAACATAGTTACGAGTATTGAAGTTAGGGGACAGTAATATTTCTAAATAGATCGGCGCTTGGAGAGTTTTGTTCTTACTTACTTACTTGTTTTAGTAACTTAGTTAGTGTAAGTTGAATGTCACTGGATCTTGGGTAATTAGTTTTAACTAAGTTTATTACGATTTCGGGATGGACAGACGACACGTGTATGAGGCTGGAATTTGGAAATTGGCTCGAATTAAGAAAGGCCTATACCCAGCAGTGGGTGTAGTCAGACTGTGTTTGGTAAAGATGAGGTTAAAACTTCCCACGAGGCACTTACAAATAGTAAGTGCCTTGTGGGTAATTTTGACCTCCGTTACCTAACTTTAGCTAAACCTTTTCTCGGTAATAGGGTTTTCTTTTCAAGGTCATTAGGCCTACTAGATCTAATTACCTTAACGAGGTTCTCTTAAAATCAATTTATGTAGTTTGATAGCATTAAGTTAATGCGATCTTTTTTTTATTTATACTGGTTGACATTTTCTCCAGATTCTACTTTAGTAATTCTAAATAAAACTGTAAAATTGACATCATGAGGTAACGTGTAAAATCGCCAATCCGCCTTGAGCAATCGTGGTGATCCATGCTCTTGCCTTCTCAGTATGTTAAATGGCCTTTGCCCTGGAGTGGGACCATAATATGCTGGTATTGTTATTTTTTTCGGAGAGTTAAAAGGGGTATTTTGACAGCACGACTATCACATAATTGATTGATAAATAACAGTACATTGATTGCCATTCAATGCTAATTAAGTACTACTGTATACTTACACTGCAAGTAAACTTCATTGTTAATTACTTTAACGTTAATGAAAAAACAATAAAACAGGCTTGATTTATTGATGAAGCTTTTATTTTCGACTAGCCTTTTTCCGCGGCTTCCTCCGTGAGGAACAGTAGGTACTTTATTTTGGGTTAAAAATACCCTGTGTAATTTTATGTACCCCTGACAACGTGTATGCATTTCATTATGATCGGTTGAGTAGCGTGAAAGAGTAATAAGCAAACAAATACTTAAACAAACTTAGTTTCACTTTTATTACAATTAGCTAGCTGAACTTCGTACCGCCTCAGAATGAATAAATGATGTATTTTTCTTTTCATGTATTTTTTCCATGTTTTAGTTTAATACTTTTCGTGCGGTTACTTAATGAAAGATTGTAATTTCGGTCCAGCCGTTCTTGAGCTGTTATAAATGGTGTAACTAACCAGACTTTGTTTTCTTTATTATTTCTTATTCCAAAAAAAAATGGCTTTTGCTACTAAGAGCATTTATTGAAAAAATGTCAATTGTTCAATGTTAGGTATTTCCATTTCCCTTGTACACGTAAATGTCACATTAAATATTCTTTTGCCGAAGTTTTAAAGCTAAAAGAACTTTTCTGGAGTGCAGCCATGAAAACATACAGGTTTTTCTAATATGGACCGAACCGCTGTCGTCGAAATGCGTTTTTTCATGGAGATATTTTATTCTATTTGATACCAGTCTCCTTAAAGATTTCTGAACTTTTATATTTCCTTTTATTTGATGTGTAACAAAGAGTATTGCATCTTTCTCTCTTTCAGTAGAAATGGCTCTAGTGGCATGCTCCAATAGAATGTGTCAATATTTTGTCTGAAAACGGTCTTATCATTATCATCATTATCATTTCAGCCGAACGACGTCCACTACTAGACATAGGCCTCCCCTAAAGATCGCCACAATAATCAGTCTCTCGACCTTCCCCATGTACAGACGCCAGCACAACAACCTACCTCAATCTGTCAAATTTCTTTAATAGATTTTCAACCTTATCACAATACTGGAAGGTTAATATTCGATTGGTAAAATTTGACAGATTCGGATAGGTTGATCTGCTGGCGTCTGTACTTGCACTAAAACTTTCAATATTTAAATTTAGACGGCCTATAAAAGCTCAGGCTGTTTACATACATATTTTAGAAACTTTTGACGATTATCTTTTTTTCTTATAATCGTTAAGTCTTATATTTCCTCTAGAAGTTTTTCTGTATAGTGGGTGCGACTACAAACATACAAACCCACATACACAAACAACTAGACTCGGACAAGAACAACAATACCCACATAATAACACGCAACTAAAACTCCCGTAATACTTGCCCGTATATTCCTCGTCCAACGAAGTCTAGTGTGAAGTTTTCACCTGTTTTACTTTTGAATTCTCCTCGGGAACACCTACTTAAAATATGTTGGAAGTACACTAAGCTGAGTGTCTTCAAGGACTTTGTACTTTGATGAAAGTGTCTTCTAGTTACTTATCTTTTTGTATTGTATAAACGTATAAGCATTCTATAAGAGATTATGTCATTGAAATCCTTCTGAACGGCTGGATCGATCCTAAAAAATTGTGGATGTTGGGTTGTCCCTGGATGTTATGTGTCCTCCAAATCTTTCGCCGTTCAGCCCTCGCGGTGAACGTCGAGGTCACGTCGCAACTGTTTTGGGCCGAATTCGAATCCTACGTGTCAAATTATAAAATTCCCAAATTAGGTTCAAACAAAAAAATATTATAATGGCCATGTTAGTATTAATACAGAATCACCAAATATAATTATTTCGCTACAATAAATAAAAATTTTACTCTTCTAAATCAAAAACGTGTATGTGGCATTTTTTACTCAACTTTTTCAATCACGTAAAATATCCAAACTCATTCCACATTTTCTCCACGTTCATAGAATAAAGACATCCATTCTGAAAGCCCCGTCAAAAATATGGAGATATCTAAAATTCTGATATCCGAATATCCGAAAATCACTTGAAACAAATCTCTATGTTATAACCGCGCAGACGATAAATTGTTGGAAAGCTGCGCTTATCAGATTTAAATATCCGCAGACCGCACGGAGTACTGCAGTCTCTTTTCATATTACCGGCCGGGTCTGATATAATTAGATGAATCTACTGTTTTAGGTGCTCCAAGTTATGACCGGGAGAAAAGTGTTCATTTTGTTGATCAAAAATATTACAGAAGTAGCAGCAAATAATAAAGTTTCTATTTTTATAAATACGAAAGCGAGTTTGTTTGGTACGCTGTCATGGCTAAACTACTAAACTGGTTTTGTTGTACAGACTTAGCTTGATCCTTAGAAAAGGGCACTGGTTACGCAAACAAAGTCGCAGGCAAAAGGCTAGTTGAATAAATTGAAAATACGTTGTCATTATGTGGGATGTGGGACTAAGATTAAGTAAACATAGAATACTAGCTAATATCTGCGACTTGTCGATTTTTTGCGGGGTTTATTTTCTTGTGCTGTACCCTACTTCATCATCATCATCATATTAGCCTTTAGCCGTCCACTGATGACTGTAGGCTTCCCCCAAAGAGCGCCAACCATCCCGGTCTTGGGAACCCTACTTACTTTTCTATAATTAAAGTTGCCTAAATGGATGTAGTAGTAAACATGGAATAACATAAATATATTTTATTTCATTTCATGCATACGTCTTTAGCATACTTTGTCTCTCTCACCCACACTTAAACATCTAGTTCTGCATCATCATAGTTCCATTCAGATATGAGCTTGCAATATCGCTACCGTTCATATTTCACACTAGAACCCAAGCGGGCATTCTCTTAACAAATTCAATTCCTCGAGTGGTCGTTAGCGAGTCCGCTAGGATTATTATCAATGGACCCGACTGATAAAGGCATCAGCGGTGCAATTTGTATTGACTAGACTGACATAATAGCGAATGGAGTTAACCCATGAAAGGTCTGGAGTTTCCGTTTGAAATAGACTGAAATGTTTACCTATACTTTTATTTTCTTGTATTTGTTTGTTGATTGAGAAGATTGGAAATGGGAGATATACCTCGTGAAACAGACATGGGTCGTTAGCAGGAATTGAGTGCATATAGAGAGAGCCGATATATTTCATGGCTTATACAAAAAAAAAAATTGCTAACCACCTTCTTGAAAAATGCTTTGTTTTATAATTTGTTTTTTTTTATCTCTTAGCTCTTCTTAAATCAATCCAAATTTTCATCAACATAAAGCATATAAGTAGTAAATAATTGGAACATGTTGTATAAACTATCAATTACTCATCCTTCAGTTTCGATACCTTGTCTTGATCTATCAGTTACTCATTCTTCGATACAAAAAAGCGACGAAACAAAATACGACTGACACTCCAGTTCTGTGTCCACGAGTAAAACACTCTCCAAAAAAAGCCTGCGACTGACTATCCCAGTCAGGGTACTCTTCCAAACGACTACATCAAAAAACGTGCCTTACTGTGTAATATCTACACACCAAATTGTTCAATGTAGGGTTGTCGAAACCGTGACAGTTTAACGTTTCAATCTATATCGATTGAGGAAACATAATAGTCCGTTGAATTTGAATAGAGCAGTTGATGGGAATCTAAACCTCAGAGGCGTGGAGCAATGTGTCTATTCACACTGTTTCCACCTTTAGATATTGAGTCGTGTTGTTCTAAGAGAATATATTCTAGTTTACAGTGTTATCAAGCTACTAGCTTTCGCCCGCGACTTTGTTCGCGTGAATATAGTTTTGCGAAGCCCTTATTATTTTTTTTAAGTAGTCTAATTTACTACTTATAACATCAGCTATCTGCCAATCAAAGTCCTGTCAAAATTGGTCCAGAAGTTTTTGAGATCATCCGAAACAAACACGGGACGGTTCGAGAATCATGTACTGAATTCATGGTAAGAGTTTTCGTTACGATATCCCACTCCTTATAGAGTACTTTCTATCCTAACTTCAACAAATTTTACTCAGCTAACCCTATCATCTTGAATAAAACCCACAACAAAATCAACTTACATCAAAATATCGAAACACAATGTCATACTAAACACTATACCGGAACGCCATCCATCTCCACTGAGCATCTGGGACCCAAGTTATAATCGGAAAAAAGTACTGCTATGCCATGAAACGAGCAAGTTGCCAAGTAACCTAAGTTTTCACGACACTCCACTGGGCGGGGGACTTTTAGTTGGTTTTTATGAAGTTTTCAACGGAACCCCGTTTTATCTTACACTCGAATCTTTTTGTTATTAAGTATTTGACGTTCACTGTCGAAGGTTGATGGGGACTTTGACTGTTTCGGTTGAGTTAAGGCACATAACAAATTTACCTATTTTGTTGTATCGTAAATACGTCTTTAAGGTGTTTTTATATGTACGTAAGTAGTGATAAAAGAAAATAACGAAATTTTTGTGGCTTTATAACATGATTTTACTTTCTCTTACTAAGCATATGTGAGAAAAATGTTGTTTCTACCCGCATATTAAACACAGGTTTTATAATTTTTGTTAAATTATAATTATTAACTTTAACACTGTTCTGAGGCCATATTTAATAAAAACATATATAATTTAGTAACGAGTGAAAAAAAAAATTATCCATTCATCGCCAACCATATTATATCCGAATATCCGACACAAACACGACAGATATCCGAACTACCTAATACACAGTACGTAACAAAATTCTTGTAACAAAATGCATCTTAAAACTTCATGTAGACTGCATATTCACTACATACTTATAGTTTTATTGTCGCCCGGGGACCTAAGTTTCGGATAAAAGAATGTCTGCCGTCTAAGTTTTCTATACACGTACCTTCTACGTAGTTGTGCTTAGAATGTGTTGTTCCGGGTTTTACTTTACAGCAATACTTTTTTACAAAGATAGACGTTTTTCTTTTTATTGTCTCCTTGTTTTTCTAATATTATTTGTTTGTCATCGCCTTGTTTTTACAAGCTTTTTTTTTGCTTGCTTTAAGTTGTCCTTCCATTTGCAAACCAATTTTCAACCTTTTGTTGATATCCTACTGAGCTCAAATTTTGCATACATACACCTTTAGTTCTGATGGCAATACAATGTCCAATAATACTGGTCCAAATGTGGTCAATATTGTAATAATAAAATTTTAAATTAAAGCTTGTTTTAAAAAAAACATTTTTTAAATTTGTTTATTGACTGCTGAGCATGCCCAACTCTAGGTCTCGGGTTCGATTCACAGGTCAGGGGGCCTACCACAACCTCTTAAAACAATATTATTTTAATATTACTTTGCGTTCCGCTCTGTTGGATTTTCAACGCTCGGATGCTGATCCAAGAGTTGAAAATGCAACAACAGAAATTACAAAGTAATGTTAAAATAATATTGTTTTAAGAGGTTGTGGTAGCCCCCCTGGTCAAAGTGTCGAGCAAAGTGTTATTGAGCTTTGCTTTCTGGAATATATCAGTAGCACCCTGATATTTGGAAATTGGTGTGACACTCCCGTGCTTCGGAAAACACGTAAAGCCGTTGGTCCTTCGCCAGATCTCTCCCCGGCCGTGACGTATTGGCATACCATCGGACTATAAGAATGAGGGACGAGAGAGTGCACCTGTATTTGAGCACACTCATCTATACATAATAATTATAAGAAAATCATAGCAAAGTCAAAACTGTACATTTAATATTTTTGAAAAAGAGTAATTGCTATGAGGTCGGGGAGTGATTCTAATGAAGAAAATATTTTTTTTAAATTTTTGTCTGTTTGTCTTTTTGTCTGTATGTTTGTTAGAGCATCACGCGAATAGATTCTGTTCAAATGTTGTATGAATATTCCACATTGGCCAAATTAGTCCATAGGCTATAAATTACAAACTTTGACGCGGACGAAGTCGCGGGCAGAAGCTAGTGCACTATAAATTTCAAAACTCAATAGTTAATCATCTGTACAGTAGCGGTCATAAGTGCAATAGCAATCTACCAAAGCAATACATTGCCATTCTTTAGCTTACGGCCTTTCGACGTCGTGTGCGAATTCTGAGATGTTCGTAGGTACTATGTTAATTACTCATGTCCCAGGTAATGAGACATAATTGATTTTCTATTGTTCTGACTTACCGGTATGACAGAACAATAGAAAATCAATTGTGTCTCACTACATGGGACTTGAGTAATTAATTATTAGTAACTACTACAATAACATTCCTCCTTCTTCATTCTTCCTTTCTTATTCTCAAAATTGACCGCCAAAATCCGGTCGGTAGAACATAATTGTCAACAAGTTCCCCCAAACCGACCAGCGTCCTCATTTTTATAATGAACCACAATAAATTACAAATAACCGCATCCCGATAATGCCAAGGGTCATCGCACTAAACGACTGCGACCGCAATAAAGTGGTCGTGCGACCGGTTGCTATGAACTATCAGTTGCACTCGCTACAAAGAGGTGGCCGCACAGTTAACCGCATCATTTAAAATAGTACCTTATTTATTGCATGATATTAAGTTTGATATTGAATTGCAATTATCTGTTTTGGGTCTGGATTTGAAAGACTTTATCGACTCCGCGTTTCATACAAAACGTAGAAAGCGTAAACGTACAAAACGTGGTCTAGTCATATTGGACATTACTGACAGCAATCGGTGAAGGAAAACATGAGGTTTTGGGTTCGATTCCCAGGTCGAGCAAAGTGTTATTGGGTTTTGCCATTCGCTTCAACGATTCAAATGCCGCTGAGCGTATTGGACGTCATGGTATGAATTTGAGCGATGCAGTTTAAGAACCTAAACTAAAATGTCTTGCTTTTGAATCGTTTTTAATAAGTTCATGGTAGGCCTACAGGAATTTATAAGTAGCAGCCTTGGTGTCTGGATTTGTGCCCAGTTAATGTTCAATAGGCACGCTCCCTATTACATGGGACAGGCTTACAGGCTTGATGTTATGTTGTGTTATAACTATTTAAGTAAACAAATACCCAGGGAGATTCGCAGGGAGTGGACGTCCTAGGAAGACCTACACGGACCTTATTGGTAAAATTCTTCAGAAAGGTCAGGAGCGCAATACTCGTAACCGGCGTACATGTATGACGAGATGTATGAACGTACATGAGGCGAAAGGAGTATGTAAGGATCGTCACAAGTGGCGTTCTGTAGTTTCTGCCTGCTCCCTTGGGAAAAAGGCGTAAGTTTATGTATGTAAACAAATAAAACTGTCAATCTACAAACATTTTACTCCGAAAACAAAAACCAAATCACCTATTTCAACCTGGCAAAAAACCGATTACATTCAAACTATATTTTCCCATCCGTAAACAAAGTTTCCATCTATCACTTTTATATAAAATCAACACAGGCAAGTCGACACTCAAGAAATGTAACGGTAACATAATACAGCGCGACGTCGTCGCCGTGATGTATAGCCCCCAACCCCTGGGATGAAACTTTGAGCCGGCAGAAATCCCACGGGGTGAAACTAGTCGGCGGTAAACAAAAAACTGTTAGGTATTCGTAGACTTGTGTGTATGACATACGGTTGGGGAGGTGGGAACGCATTCTGTGGCAATTAATGTGGTTTTTAGGGTTGTGTAATCAAATGGTGTTAAACGTAACCACACATACATACATAAACTTTCGTCTTTTTCCTATGGAGGTAGGCAGAAACCACTGAACGCCACCTGCTACGATCCTTACAACCCGGTCACATTATCTCGAGACCTGGCGTCGATGACGTCACGTCGCGTCGGTGCTCTGATATGGTGCGCAAAACAAGCATCCTCTAGTAGCCAGTAGGATATTATTATAAACAATAAGATTTCCAACAAAACAAATATTGTGTTAATTAATATAATGTAGGTAATATTATTATAATGATATGATTAAAATGATGAAAAATTCGCATTCCAGCGCGGTCTCGAGATAATGTGACCGGGTTGTACATAAGTACTTCTTCCGCCTTGGAAACCGAACCCTTTTTTTTTTTAAATGGGAACATAATATCAAAAATGACTTCTTCCGCTCTGAGCGGAGTGGAAGGGAGTGTCAGACTCTTACTGGCTAAAACACATCTGTGTTCTTCGTAATGCCCTTTGTGTTCCGGGGCCTCGGTAACTCTTTCGAACAAAATTCGCAACCCTGGCAGAAACGGTACCCTATTATTAAGACTATTGTCTGTCTGTCCGTCTGTTCGTTCGTCTGATACAGCGCTGTATCTTGAGAACCAGGTAGATACATGAAAATTTCACAGAGTACGTATTAATTACTAAGCTTCCTATTAAAAGAAATAATAAAAAGATAGTCCTATTAATTTTCGAAAGAAATTATAATCTTAAAAAGTAACAGTACAATTTATAGTAGAGTAAGGTAAGATTCAGACCAACCGGCTCGGATCGGACCGCACCGGAACGGATCCGTACGCATGCGAACGGATCCGTACGCATGCCGCGGCAGCCGTACGCATCCGTACGCATGCCGCGGCAGCCGTACGCATCCGTACGCATGCCGCGGCAGCCGTACGCATCCGTACGCATGCCGCGGCAGCCGTACGCATCCGTACGCATGCCGCGGCAGCCGTACGCATCCGTACGTATGCCGCGGCAGCCGTACGCATCCGTACGCATGCCGCGGCAGCCGAACGGATCCGTACGCACGGCCGACCGGCTCCGAGCGGACCCGACGGCAGCCGATCGGAGCCGATCGGAGCCGTACGGAGCCGTACGCATGCCGCGGCAGCCGAACGGATCCGTACGCATGCCGCGGCAGCCGTACGCATCCGTACGCATGCCGCGGCAGCCGTACGCATCCGTACGGCTCCGATCGGCTCCGTACGGCTCCGACGGACGCGATCGACGGAGGTAAAGTTGCATGCAAATATGAACTATAATTACTGTTGATACATTTCAATGTTCTTTACCGCATTGTAAAATGCCGTCCGGTCCGGCCCGATGCGAGCCGGTTGGTCTGAATCTTACCTAAGAGTAAGAGTTTTATCATAAACATCATTTCTATTCTTATTATAAAATATTATGTATTTATGGGCATGTATATATTATATATAGGTATATATTATATATATCGTATATATGAGTTTCTGTACTTGTGTACGTTTAAACTTATTTAGATATTTATTTTCTATGATTTTAAAATTTCATATTTGATTATTTCCTCATCTCTTCACTACCTTTGGTTGACTGGTAGAGAATGCCGCCTTTGTACTTTTTTGTTGCAAAAAGATTAAATAAATAATTAATTTATGTGTCAACGCATAATTTGTAATTGATATTTAAACAAATAATTATTGGTATGTCATATACAAGTAGGTATACTTTTCATTGAGTAATAGCTAATTCAATTCACATTCCACAAAACAAAAACACTCATAGAAATATCTTATATTTTTTATCACAAAAAGTTTCTGTTAGGGCGCGGGCACACGGTGCGTTGCGGGCTTGCGGCGCCGCACCGCAAAGATTTCACCGTGTCAGCGGGCACACGAGCGGTGCGGCGCCGCAGCGTTGTTATAACGCAGCGGCGCCGTAGCAGCGAGCGAGCGTGTGTCCTTCCTTGTGACGCAGAACAACTGAGCGGTGCCGCTCCGACGTCGCAACGCAATCACCTCTCCCCGCCTCTTCTTGGTGGTTGCAAGTCCGGTGCGGCGTCGGAGCGCATCGTGTGACATGCCACAGATATTTCTATGTAAGACGACGCAGCGACACCGCTTTGGCGCCGGACCGCCCGCGCCGCCGCAACGCACCGGGTGCTCGCATACTTAGCGACCAAAACCAATAACAAAAATAATTACACCTTACACACCCAACCACTCGCCTAAAATAATCTCTAATAAAATTACCCAAAACATTCCCAAAATAAGTACCAAAATACATTATCGATAGAACGACGTGAATACGTTAAGAAAACCCGCCATTTTACAAGTACTTACCAAGTTCAACACTTAGTCAACCCTCCCGCCAATTTAATTTATTAACACTTAAAACTTACATAATTCAACGTACTTAGTTTTAAGTCTAGCCCTTCTAAGTTAAAGCACTTCGGAGGACGCACCTGATACCTCGGCCGTAAGTGACAGATGGCTTGAAACTCCACTAAGAGCGAAGTTGGGAGTGTTTAAAAATTAATACGCGAATGAATATAGCTAAGGGTGCGGATAGACGGGCCAACTTTGCTAAATTTTCGGCAATTTTAGCCAACTTTGACGTCACAAAAGCAACAATTTCTGTAAAAAGACACATCATTTAATCGTTAATAGCTACGCATGCTTCCCATCAAACTAAGTAACTCCAGGCAATATTTATTTACTGGGCAACTATTTTTCCTTTACGTAAAAAATCACTCTTTATCATTAAAATTAAGAATTATTATCGTTAGGAATTTAATTTCAATATTTTCAGGAATATTCCTAGCTTGATTATAATATGTTAACAATTTTGTACGCCTTCCAGGCAAAACGTATAAAGATACAACAATAATCTTTAACATCTATACCATGGGAACCTATCTTTACTAATATTATAAATGCGAAAGTAACTCTTTCTATCTGTTTCTCTGTTACGCTTTTGCGACTAAACCACTGAATTGAGTTTGATAAAATTTGGTACAGGGTAAGTTTGAACCCCAAGGACGGACATAGGCTACTTTTTATTCCGCGACTTCGTCTGCGTCCGCGATAACCGACATTTATGCGATCGAAGTCGCGAGCAAATGCTAGTATTTAAATAAAGTCTTTGAGACTCTAACTGACAAAAAATCATCCCGGTGTTCACTTCTCACTCCTACGCCGGGAATTCCTGGAACGTAAGCGACTGAGAATGTTCTGCCTCGGGCAACTGTTGCAGGTCAATAACTGCCCGTGTAAACCCAGCTTTACGATCATTGTACTAAGTGCTACGGTACTTTAGAACATGTACATTATTGATAAGGGTAGGTGTGTTAGGTTTTATGTGAAGGTAAAACTATTGATGTGTATTTATTACTCTGTTTATTAAATGGAGAATGTCGTTAAAAAGTTTTGTTAATAAGATAGACTAAAAATAGATTGTTGAGTGTTTTAAAAATTCTACTAATAATATTATAAATGCGAGTTTTTAAGGATGTATGGATGTTTGTTACTCTTCGACCCAAAAACTACGGAACGGATCTGGATGAAATTTGGCACACATGTGATTATAATTTGATTATAATCTGGAAATAGCACTTAAGCTACTTTTTATTCCGGAATAAAGTACGATTCCCATGGGATAATTATCAACTTTGACGCGGACGAAGTCGTGGGAAGAAGCTAGTAAATCTATATCTATATCTATATAAATATATATATCTCAAAGGTGACTGACTGACTGACATAGTGATCTATCAACGCACAGCCCAAACCACTGGACGGATCGGGCTGAAATTTGGCATGCAGGTAGATGTTATGACGTAGGCATCCGCTAAAAAAGGATTTTTTAAATTTACCCTGTAAGGGGATGAACGGGGGTCCGACATTTACGAGGACGAAGTCGCGGGCAAAAGCTAGTTATAATATAAAATAGACATGAATGTCCAATCAGGGAATTTATAAAATATCTTAGACTCACATGAATTACGACAAGCTGCGATATTATATAAATGTTAATATTTACAGACTTAATAAATAAGATTAACTTATAAAAAAACAAATAATAATAAAAAAGATACTAAATATTAAAAACATTTTTTTATATTTTTAATTTTTTATGTTTGTTATATTAAAAATGTAATTATATATGTGTAAGATAAAAGAAATAAATGGAATTAAAAAAGAAACTAAAACTAAATCTTATTTAATATAACATTATATTTAGGTATATTTACCTAATTAGTAAATTGTAATGAAATATTAAAACAAAGCTCAGAGAGTTAATTTGTTTGACTGTCTGTTTTGATTTTAATCAAGAGCGAAAAGCAAACAGTACTAAATTATTTGCTTTGAAATTATATTAATAACTTAGGCTTTTCAATTTATTTTATTTATTTCCAATTAGGTGAAATGAATGTTTATTTTATTTCAAACACATAATTAGATACCTATGTATATCTAAATAAAAAAGCTAATGGTCATACACTCATTCATCACAAAATATCTAAAAACCGCTTGACGTATAAAGATGGGCAGAGAGGTAGATTGTAGTTAGTAGACGTCCGCTAAGAACGGATTTGCGCGCTTACTATACACACCGTTGCTTCTCTGTATGAGCTGCTTTTTTTCTACATACATACATAAACTCACGCCTTTTTCCCATGGGGGTAGGCAGAAACCACAGAACGCCACCTGCTACGATCCTTACATACTCCTTTCGCCTCATCTACGTTCATACATCACGTCATACAAGCACGCCGGTTACGAGTACTCCGCACCTGACCTTTCTGAAGAACCTCACCAATAAGGTCAGTGTAGGTCTTCCTAGGGCGACCCCTCCCTGCGTTACCACTCACCTCTGCCATATAAATACCTTTTATTAATCGTCAATCTTTTCTTATCGTCGCTTTATTTTTATGTTATTGGTTTTTATTAATTAGAAATTTGAATATTCACTGAGATGTTTCACAATATCTACCGGGTGTCCTATGACGGAAAACTTTTCTTCTTTACGTGATGATTTCTGCCAGTTAACTTCTACCGCACGCCGCATTAAGTACATACTCATACATATAAACATCTCCACAAGATATCTATTCAACCAATTCATTGGCCAAATTACACAAACATACCAACTAGTTGATCAAACTCCAACCGATATGCAAATATCAAAACACACGTTGCCAAAATTGGCCTTTTGGCATAAACTAACACCAACAAGTTGGCCAAACTCGGCAGCTGTGTGCACCAACCAATAGGAAAGTTTGAGAACTGCAAGAGTTACCACACTATGCCATAAACGGAGTCGAACTAACCTCTCTATTCATTTTTTGTTCGTGTGTAATTCTCGGGGTGTTTGTTTCAGAACTTTTTCTTTCTAATCCAATGTTACGATGCAAAAGGTTTTTATCTGGATATCACTGCAGTATAGATATAAAACAAATATATAAAATCCGGGGGGGAGGGGGGGTTAACTTTTCGGAATGATTTCTATCTGTCAAAAATGCCTCTAATTTACCAAAATTTTGTAACATTGATTGTCACTGAGATGTGATTGTGACTAGAGATCAAAGTCAAAGTCAAAGTCAAATCATTTCAATTAGACATTTAAAAGGCGTTTTGAACGTCATATACCTACAAGAAAGAAAAAAAAATCTAGTTGCCAATTCCAAAGGATAGCTGTTTCATATGGAGAAGAATGGGCAAGAAACTCCATTTTAGTGCCTTTATCCTGTCTACAAACTTTCATCGAGTTTAATAACTTGTGTGTTGACTAAAATAGGACTAGACTACGGAGCGGACTATCGCTAAAGTCCCTCTAAAGGCCGCTGCACACTTGTAAGCACCCCACGCGTGCTTATTGGCCAAATGACAAGGAGTAGATTCACAATATAAAACGTGACCAATGAGCAAGCTTCATTGACGTCTCGTAGCCTGTCATTCATGGGTCCTTAGACAAAGTAACATCCCTTCGTAGCGAAACGATATCTAAATTCGTCATCGTCTCTGACTTGCTTGTCATGTCTTGCTTCATGTCCACGTGACTTAACGCGGCTTATGTCAATCCCATACATTTTAGTCTTTTCTAACTTCGTTATCGTTTTGAAATTGTTACTTTGTCTAAGCCCCCTGGCCTAATACTTTTTATTAAGCGTGGCAGTGTGGATGCATTGCCTTCGCCACCCTTGTCTCCATGACAAATATCAGACGAACTGCGAGCTAGTTATAGTCCGTGGAGTTACTTATAGCCCCCGGCGCATTCAGCTACTATTGCCGCCAGCTTGAATATGTCCAGGTTTTCTGCAACTTTTAAATTAAATCTTTTTTAGTTTGAAAGTTGTTTGAAGAAAGAGATTTTTGTTTTTACTATGTGGTTTTTTTTTTCGTTTTGTTTTATGCGGTATCATATTCTATTACTTTTTAATTTTGCACCTAGTTTTTTTTTAGTAAATGACTGCAGGTCGGTACAAATTTTTATGAGATTTTTTCAATTTACCATGTAAGTACTTTATAAATTTTTCTTGGACACTACTGACATCGATGCAGGAAAACATCGTAAGCAAACTTAGACTTCTAATAAAAATGTCTGAAATCGCCAATCCGCCTTGAACAAATGTGGTGATTTATAATCGAGCCGGCTCTTTAGTGGGATAATAATAGTATGGTATTATTGTTATTGTGTTTGTACTTAACTTATTAAGATTGTAGTAAATACAACCCTAAAGTAAGACGAAAACACTATTCGTTTTTAAAACTCTCTCAATTTCAAAACCTCTTTCATTCGCACCACATTTTCCATTTTCAAAAATGACAGCTACTTTTCCAGCCAGGTTTCCCGCTATAACTCAAAAGATTCAATTTAAAAATAGAACTCCGACACGTCGCTGGAGCCAGCAGCTTATCCTTCAGTATTAAAGCACAGCTTTGATGTGAACGTTGACGTCGACGTGCAAGCATATTCCCAATTCATTAACACATCAGGCCACACGTAATTACGAAAAGGGTCGTTTTTAAATTCCTTTTTTTATTCTAGACGTTATATGGTTCTATATCTACAGTATACTCCTTTAATGCTGTATTTTAATGGGTTCTACTAGGAATGCTGGCGTTAATGACTTTGTTCTCATTCTGAACTGTTATGTCATGTTTTAATGAACGCAAAGCTTTGTAGTGATAATGTGTTTAGAGATTTTTAATTGTTTTTTAGTGAGGTTGATAATGGCTACATTTCTTTAGACAATAATGCTTATATAGTTTTATTATTTTTATCAAACATAACCGACCAAAAAGAAAACAAAACAGCCATTTTCCGAAGTAACAATCCTAGATATTTAACGTTGATTAATTTAAAATCTAGGTATACTAACCATAAGTTTGTGATGCTGGATAGTACACGACAAATATAATTAGTTTGACGTTACATTTACAAACGTTCAAACTCACAAACACAAGCAACCAGACCAGGAAAAAATACAGACCAGGACCAGGATATACAAATATTTATTCCGTGCGAGAAAGACACGCAGCGTGGCAACCAATCGCGTCGTCAGGAATCCGCAAAAAGAACGTAACGCATATTATTTAAAGGAAAATAAATAAAGAAAAAGATCACAAAAATCGTATCGGTATAATTAACACCAAAATGCATCATTTGTCGTACACTACAAATTAACCGACAATCAGCAGTACCAAAAATTTATGACTCATTCTTTGTTACAGACTCCAAACGGGACCATTGCAACAAGACGGTGGAGATATACGAGGACGTATCCTCCCCTCCGGTGACCTCTGAGAACTTCGGGAGGCCCCTCACTTGCACATATAGGTAAGGGTCTACCTAGTGTTGTAACGAAAGTATCGATATTTTTCTATACAAATAAATAAAATTGAAGTGTCTGTTTTTTTTAATATCAAAACAACAGCTTACAACTACGTGCATATTTAACTACGTGCGTGTTTGCACGGCATTTATAATAAAAAAAAAACACTTTTTTTTAATTTGTGTCTGTCTCTATGTTCGTTTCGGCTAATCTTCTAAACGACTAAACCGATTTTTACGGGACTCTCACTGGCGAATAGCTGATATATTACAAGGGGTAATAAAATCTCTGCCTATACCCGACATTCACGCTCATAAAGTCGTGAGCTTGCCAGTCATAAATATAATGTAAAAAAAAAACACTTAACGAAGCCATAAGTTTCTAGCTTTTGTGCCTGACAAGCAATTCCCGTAAGTTTAACAAAAATTGCATTCTAATCTCAGTCTTAATTTTTGACAAAAATACCTATAATTTTGCTATTCTTTTGACAACTTTGTAACATTGACTGTTTTATATTTGAAACGTTTTTAGATAAGTACGACATTTCGCCTTCTTAGAAATAAAATTTCTCCGAGCATTGAAAAATCTTTCTAACAATCAAATTCCTCTATCTATCGTCAACATTTCAACCATGCTAATATAACGCGGGTCTAGTGACTCCGGGATCTTAGACCATACTTCTTATTATAGTATCATTACAGAGCATCGATACTTCTCTGCCTCCCAAAATATAGGTCAGTAGCTTACGAACTTTTGCGAAGTTCGCACGTACTCCGAACATTTTCTCCTTACAAAGGAGCGATGATTGATGTTATTTGTAGGGAGTTACACTTCCTTAGTGAACAAGGGATCAAATAGAAACTACAAAGAATGAGAGAACGTAAAAAAGTATTATCATTCCAAGAAAGTTTGGTCAAATACGGTGATCCTCGTGGTGTTGTGTTATTCATCACTTTTGTCATATCTTGTGACCTATAATAATACAGAGTAAAGTTATAACGTAACGTAACATCACGCCTGTAAACCCCAAAGGGTTAGGCAGAGGTGACCCCATTAGTACACCCACGTTCCGCCAGTTATGTTTAAGGCCCGTGTATTAAGGGGCGAGCCTATTGCCACTAACCGGGCACAAATCCAGACTCCAATGCTGCTACTGAAAAATTCCTGATGGAAAAACCTAATAACACTTTGCCCGATCTGGGAATCGAACCCAAGATCTCATGCTCAGCAGCCTCGCTTTGTAACCAATAGATCAACGAGGCAGTCGAGTGAAGTTTATACCAAACTTAAATACTACATTGAATCATTACATATTTTTTCTGATTTAAGTAAGTAATACCCTCTTACAGTATCTGAGTTAAAAAGGACAGTGGTGCCGATTCCCTTGTTCACAAACTAGACTAAATTTAGACAATTGACATCTCTTACTAACATACAGCGAAAGAAAAGGACGATGACATTTAAGAACTAAGTTAGAGATGTCAAATTAGTTTTGCCTTGAAGTTTTCCGTATTTTTAATCTACACGTTTTACGATGTCAACTATAATTGTATGGATGTGTCAGATTGACTAAATTTGACAGCTCTTATTTACTTCGTCTCTTTCTTGTTTTATTGGACAGAAAAAGATAGAAATAGTCTAATTTCAGTTTAGTTGTGAACAAGGGAATCGGCACCAATGTCTAACTATTTTTATTTATTTTTATAATTTTTTACCATTATAAGTTAGTTATGTATCAAAAAATATATTTAAAAAAAATGATGCACATTCCCTTTTCTATACATTTTGATCATCTAGATATTATACTAAACATGTTATCCCTACCACCATGTGTACATGATCCCAATAGTTGATATTAATGTTCTAATAGGATTATGTTAAACACATAAACATCATTATGTATTCTATGTACACACAGCAAAACAGATAGGTATACAGGGTCGTCAGATATAGTTGAAGTTTTCTTAGAAACCGGTGGATGTTTTCGAATGTAATTTAATTTTAAACGTAGATAATAAATAGTTCTTTATTTAGGTTAAGTTTCAGTCAAAGACATCCATCGGTTTCTTAGAAAACTTCAACTATATCTGACGACCCTGCATACCTATCTGTTTTGCTGACTGTACATGTATATAGAGTACTGTGACCAATAATCCGTCTGTCATGCGTAATGATTGCAGGAAGTCATCGTTATTAGGCATTGTTCAATTATGTCATGTTCAATTCACAGTTAATACTCTACCATCTTAAAAAAACCGGCCAAAAAGCCAAGAGAAGGCACGAGCAATTACCATCCTTGCTCACGGCGGATTGGCGATTTCAGTCTTATATTATTTCGGGGTAACGTAGTTCACTCTATAGAACCGTCCATACAAACTTTACACCCCCTCCTCAAGGGTTGAATTTTGGAAAATCTTTTGTTAGTGTATGCCTACGTCATAATAGCTATCTGCGTGCCAAATTCCAACGCAGTCCGTTCAGTAGTTTGAGCTGTGTGTTGATCAGTCAGTCAGTAAAGGTTGCCTTTTATATAGATGTCCATGTTTCCAACACAATGATTAATGTCAAACTCACTTCATCAACATTCATCAAAAAAGATTTTATAGAATAGCATTAGGTACAGGACATCCATTTTAAGTCCCCATAACAACATAACAGGCGAAATGTGGGTGTACTAATGGGTACCTACACCTCTGCCTAACCCTTCGGGGATTACAGGCTTGATGTTATGTTATGTGACATCCATTCTGTTTACCCACACGACCGGATCCGGAATTCCTATTCCTATAACTTCAAGGGATAGGGTGTGTATGTGTGCACTAAGCACACACACACACACCCCATCCCATGAAGAAATGCCAGGATTAATACGTTTTGCACACAGTAACTAAGCGATAAGGAAGTCTTAAGCATTTTCGTAGGATATAACCACCAATGATAAATTGTCGTAATTTATTTGAGCCAATATTGTACTGAAATAATGGTTTCTCCTTTTCTTTGCGTTAGATAACAATAAAAACCGGCCAAGTACGAACTAGGGTCTTACACAGAAGGTTCTGTAACACCGGATAATATTTAATACTACATAATATGTTAAGCGTGTGTTATACGTTATGCTGTTGGACCCTGCTGTCATACGTGGATCTTTGACAGTCGTTACGGGTCGCCAGAGGCCCAAAAATCTGGAAACCAGAAGACTGAAGACTGGTTGAAGACTTTACCCAGTTACTGGGTTGTGGAGGTCAGATAGGCAGTCGCTTCATGTAAATACTGGAATCCGATCTTAACATAGTTGGGAAAAGACTAGGTTGATGATGACATATATTTTTTTAAATAAAAAAGAGCATAATCGACTTTTTGATATTCGCAGTCTTGTTTTTTGTTCAAACATAGTTCCTTAACTCGGCTTGCGGTAGAGGTTAACTAGCAGAAATCGTCACGTAAGAAAAAAGCGTTCCCCCCAAGCGACCTTCCTCCCCATATTTTTTATTTGTGGTTACAGCGGCAATACACACATAAATACAAACTCTGTATCTGTGAAAATTAAACTCTCTACCTATTACTGTTCATGAGATACAGCCCGTTGACAACCAAACTGACGGCTATGCTTAGGTAATAGGTTATAGTAATAGGTTAGGTAATAGGTTCTCGATGGCCCTCCGGGTACGCAACCCTAAAGACTTACTTACTTGGGTTATTTTTTTAAATAAAAAACTTCTTTCACAGGTTTCGAGCTTTCAGAGGGTCTCCAAAGGATTGGATACTGAGGATTAGGTTCAAGAAGTTCAAAGTTGGTACTTTGATCAACGGCACGACATGCCACAAGGGATACATGCAAGTAAGTACTTTTTTAAGAATTGTTTTTGAATTTTTCTACGCAGTGAAACAAAACACTGCTGGCTTTAATGTGGTAGCCATTTTTTAGGGTTTCATATATTTTAGCGTTAATAATATTTATAAATGTTTATTTATCTAAATTTATATATAGTCACAAGTTCAAAACAAGGTTAATAATAAAGTAAATTTAATTTAAAATAAAAGTTAATAAGAATATTATTTAAATTGTTACATTTTATTTTCAAATTATATCTATTTCATTTCATTTCATTCTTTTATTTTTTTTATAAATTTTATTATAATGTTACTGAGCTCTGCAGGGTCCACGATTCTGTCTAGCTTTTAGGGTATACCTATGTCACACACTGCATCTGGCAGTGTACGTCGTTACGCCTTAAAAGATGCGCAATGAATGAAAACTCAGTCTGAATAAAAACAAATAACAATTATCTTATAAAGAAAAATGACAAAAAAAAACAATATAAAGTTAGACGTCATAAAATAAAACTTGGTCTAGCCATAATTCACAAATCGAAATTTAAAAAGTGAAATTTTTATCAGGACTATCAAAATCAGACATCTAACGATGGAAGAATGGATTCTTATTAATTTTTTTGCTCTCATTTATAACCGTCTTTAACGGAAACGATGAAAAGGGGAAAGGGCGATCGACGAAACAAAAAGTTCTTGGTCATAAAGTCGTGAAAATCGGCCGCCATCACAAGTACTACCACAGAATTGATAGGTACAGAAGGTTGACTCAATAGAATGAGTGGAAACAGGCGCACGCACACATGGATGCGTACATATGGCGTGGCAATCAGAAACGAATACCCGTCGCAAGTATTACGCTTGCACTTGCAGAAAATTTAAAACGTTTTTATAGTTAAAAAAAAACATCTATTTTAGGTATAGAACCCATATTTCAACGATCCATCGAATGTCAAATTAAATTATAAAAATAATTAGGTATAATCAAAATAAATTGACGATATCAAAGTAATTTCAAATTAATGCCATATTATGTTAAATTATATGAACAAAATCAGATTAAGTCAATTAATTAAATAAATCACTGGCTACAGACAGAGGCATAATTCTAACTTAACTAACGTAACTTTTACGAACGCTAATTTGCATTCTGATCTGTCACAATCTGTCAAAAATATCTCTATATTTTTGTGTATCTAAATTGTGACAGCTCTGAATGTAGGCAGAATAGAGATTCTGCCTACATTTTGACAAGATTTTGACATTGATTGTTGCTGAGATAACATTTCGAACAGTTTTTGAACATTTTTAATTATGAGCATTGACCTTCAGATGTCGGTCACAACAGTGTTCCTCATATTAGACACAGTAAATGTGTGCGTGCGTGGTCGCTGGTTTTATGAATGAAAGGTGACACTTCTGTACCTATCAATTCTGTGGCACGATCAACTAATTGAGTCGGCGTACGCTTTCGAAATTCTACTAATTAATTTTTGAACTCGTCTGTCGGGTGAAAGAACTCAGAACTCGAAGGGAGCCAATTTGAGCGTAATTATTAAATCATTCTCCGTTTGTAGATTTGTGAGTTTACAAACTCGAAAACTTCCGGATTCCAGGGTGATTGGGATTTGAAATGTTTATGAATATTTGGGATGAAACAGCTATTATCGTTATTAGAATTATAAATAGATAAGATATTGAAATTCCTTTGAATTTGTGTTTGGTGAATGACATGACGAAAATTATTAATTATGACGAGTACCTCATTTCAGGGTAAACAAAAACTGAAGTTGTATTATTACGTATCTATGTTATGAGTAAACAATTCACAACTTTATTTCTTACGTTAGAAGGCTGGCAATTGGTCATAGAAAAAAAAAGATCAATAACAAACATCTTAGCCTAGCCTTTTCTGTTGGGCTTGGCTGCTAGTCTCATCATACGCAGAATACTGCATACCAGGGTTCAATTCCCAAACGGAACAAATATTTGTATGGCCTACAGATATTTATTCCGGGTCTGGTTGTTTATGTATGTGTATGTGAGTTTATATAAATTGTTTACGATACAGGAAAAATCTCTAGTGTGACGCATCGTTTTTTGTTAAAGAATTTCGCATGTAAATATACCACGATACCCCTAGGTATGCTTGTCAGACTTTTGAGCTGCAGACTACAGAAAAAGACCAATCATGAAATGTATTAACAAGTCCATTCAACTAATTTATCAACCCTCCACAGATAGTCGACGGCAACGCGAAGACCGATGTGTCGAACAGAAAGGAGCCTGGTCTCTTCTGTGGCGAGATAGAACAACCTCAAACGTTCATATCAGAGACCAACTTCGTGAAGATCGTGTTCCACGCGGACAACTTCACTGATCAAACTTATTTCAGCTTCGATTCCAGGTCAGTGAGTCAGTATTAAACGGGTTAATTTAATATAGAACTATAGGGTAGATTAGATTTTAAGTTTCTTGTTCAATTGTTCAAGATAGTTAATGAAGTATTCGTGTTATTAGTTTCAAAGTTCAATTACGACCTTTCAGTTGTATTCACGTTGAAATAATTGCAGTTTAATTAAATGTTTTATTTATGATGATTGGTAAAGTTTTTGGTGTTCAAATTACGAGTTTATTTTGTTAAATAGACAGCTGCAAATTGGTCTAGCATTGTTAACTTACTGGGTAAAGATCTACGTCATATTAAAATGGCAAACATTTTGAGAGTTTATTGATAGAAATATCCTATAAAACATATTTAAATACCAGTGTAGCGACATCTATTGCGCAGAATACGAACTACAATAACTGACAATTCTTACATTGCGCAGTCAAAATTTTCCGCGACGTTAGCTTTTATAACCGTCGGACAGGTAGGCCACCAGACATAACACCCGTCTGATCGGAGGATCCTTATCAACGGAGGATGAGTAACTTTACTACCTGTTTCTCATACCTCTAAACCAGCTATCACGCTTGAACGTAAGTGAGTTAGGTACCTTTTGTACTCAATACCAGGGGAACTAAAATCCCCATTTTAGTAACTCTAAGGAACGATCTATTATACGAGAGTTCGGAATTTGCTTTAAAAAAAAACTATTTTAAAGCAGGAAACAGAGTTTATTTGTATTATTAAATAATACAGAATTAGTACTAAAAATAGGATATAGTAGACTTGGTAATTTATGAGACTTCCGACCCGTATCGAGATTCAGACCGAACTGAGGCTGCCAGCCAGTGAAAGAAACGTCTAAGTTGCTTAAATGCTGATCGTCAAGATTGAAGTGCTGGTCAGCCATTCTGCTAGCATAGATAAGGTATAACAGATCGCAATCTAATCTCAATCTGTCAAAAATGTCTCTAATTTACTTAATTTTTTTGACATTGATTGTCACTGAGATGAGAGTGCGTTTTTTTTGTTGTCTTCTGTAAAAAGTCCCAATATTGAAACTAGCCAGTACGCGTACCTTCTTAACTACACATACTTCTCTATCTATACTCAAAATTTTAGTTATGACGTAGGTCTGATGACACTAGGATCTTAGACCATACAACACAAAATACTATTTAACTTTGTAATGAAAAAACAAAGTATTAATAAAGCAAGTTTAAACATTTAATTTCCTCTACAGAGCTGAACAACAATTTGAAGTGTATCTGCGCTACGGACAGCATCCGGAACTGTATCCAAATAGAAGAGGGGAAGTTGTTGCTGGGTATGTATCTACTATACCTACTATATAAGTATATGTATATCTACTATACCTTTCACGTATTAAAGAGACGCCATTTTAAAGGAACGAGATCTTTAAATTGTGTTTCTTAGCAAAATGTGTCGGATAAGATCACTTCGAGGAGATTCGTAGACGAACCAAAATTACCGACATAGTCCAGCGAATTAGCAAGTTGAAGTGGCAGTGGGCAGGCCACATAGCACGCAGAACGGATGGCCTATGTGGCCGTAAAGTTCTCGAATGGAGACCACGCACCGGCAAGCGCAGCGTAGGACGTCCACCCACAAGGTAGACAGACGATCCGATTAAGACCACGGGATCGCGCTGGATGCAAGCCGCTTCCATCCGATCTTATTGGAAATCTGTAGAGGAGGCTATGTTCAGCAGTGGACGTCCTACGGCTGATATGATGATGATGAAGATCACTTCTGGATTATTGCGAGTTTAGTAATAGCAAAGTAGTAGTTCAGTCAAAGTCATAAAGCATATATTTCAGTTCAACTACACACATCAAAAGTGTCTAGGGATCAACATCCCTAATCAATGTTAGGGATGTTGATCCCTAGACACTTTTGATGTGTATATTTACAGGCACAATTAATTTGTCAAGGAGTCGGTCAGGGGTCCTACCATGAACTCTTATCGCGATCCAAAAACTGAATTGTTCTTAAAATACGTCAATATAACGCATCAATTTATGTCATTATATTGACGTATTTTCTCTTATCGCGATCCAAAAACTGAACTGTTCTTCAAATACGTCAATATATAACGCATAAATTGATGCGTTATATTGACGTATTTGAAGAACAATTCAGTTTTTGGATCGCGATAAGAGTTCATGGTAGGGCTACAGTTAGTCAAAATCCACGACTGGTTTCCAGTAAATTGCTTGTCTTTCATCCTATTGGCGTGGTAATTATTGGTACCACCATTGTTTGATTCTACATTTCGAATTAAACTTCAAACATTTACAATTTACTTCGCTTCTCCAATTAAACAGTAAACTTTGTTTGTCAGAAATCAATAGACTGAAAACACGACACGAGTGGAAGTTTTCATTGATGTTGTTAGAGGTTTATTAACATTTTAGTTTATAGCATAATAGCTTTTTTTCTATCACGTACCTATCCATACTAACATTATAAATGCGAAAGTAACTGTGTTTGATCGTCTGTCTGTCTACCTGTCTGTCTGTTTCGCTTTCCCGACTGTACCACTGAACTGAATTGAAATTGGTTCACTGTCAAAAGTTATTGAATTAAGAACAAAGAATTTAGGAAAAAATTCTTCATCTAACTTAACATACGCTTTTAACAAGATCTAATAACAGATTCATTTGAGTACACACCTACTGGTACCGGGGGTGAACTCACCCCTAACAAACATTCCCCTAGGGGCAATACAAATTACTTTAAAAAGATTATTTCATCGAAATCAGATAAAACATGAAACAAAACATGTACGGGGTTCCACAAGGAACCGTTCTCGGCCCCGACTTTATTTAAATTATTTGCCAAATTGCGATGCCGGCTTCAAAAGGAATTCAGACGTACGTGATCAACATTTTAAAGTAAATCGCTCGGAAAAGCTATTCAGCATTGTCTGCGTTTACTTTTGAGTGTGATCGATTCCATGTGTTGAGATCACAAAGGATATTTTGAATGAAGAGATCATGTTTCTGTTTGTTGTTGCGTTGAACAAGAATCTAGATAGCTTAGCTTGGGAATATTGAAACGTGATTTTTCTGTTTTTTTTTTTTTGACTGCCTCGTTGGTCTAGTGGTTAGTGACCCTGACTGCAAAGCCGGAGGTAGTGGGTTCGATTCCCACCCAGAACAAACTTTGTGTGATGAGCATAATTGTTGGTTCTGTGTCTGGGTGTAATTTATCTATAATATGTATATATTTATAAATTATATAAGTATGTATATCAGTTGTATGGTTACCATAACACAAGCTCTGCTTAGCTTGGGATCAGATGGCCGTGTATGAGTTGTCCCAAGATATTTATTTATGTATATTAAGAAAAGAATACAATAAGAATAGTAAATAAATTATACATTACTAGCTACTACCCACGACTTCATAGCGGTATGAAATATACTTTACGACTAGTTTTCATACCTACCAAATATAACTTTGAAAAATCATAAAAATCGGTCGAGTCGTTTCCGAGGACTACGACCACAAACACCGGGACACGATTTTTATGAGTTAAGTTTTAAGAATTATTTTGTAGGTACCTACTTGTGTACATTTTTGAATTTATTAATGTAATTTTTTTAAAAATCTGTATTGTTGTTTTAATCTCGTTTAAAACCTGTTATGTTATCGCTGAAAAGTATCTGTGTGTCTCTGGTGAAACTTTGGCTGATTGATGAAGAATGCTTAGTTCATTAAGTCCCCCATTGTATGTTTTTTTGTAGCATAAAGTTTAAACAAATTAAATAAAATATGTACAAGTATTTGCGGAAAATTTCGAAAAGCATTTGATATTTTCCAGGTTCCCAATAGCAATAAGTCGTTATTACAATGACATTTAGACCAATAAATGTCAGATATTAGGTTATTAACAAAAATTAAAATTAACAGCCCATAAAAATAAAACCTTTTAACAAAAACGGTAAATTCATTAAAAATCTGTGTAATAAAAACCCGTAAATAAGTTGAGTTACAGTTAATTCGGGGAATGATAAATTGTTATTTGTTGCCGCTGAATTTTGGTGCCGAAAGTTTCCAATAATTTAGTATCACATTCCGAACAATTTATATTCTCGTTTATAACAAACAAATATATTTGAAAAGGAAAGTTCACAATTTATATTTGTACAAACTAACTTTGCTATCGGATCTAAAAGCTTACTTTTTATTTTTATACTAGCTTCTGCCCGCGACTTCGTCCTCGTCAAAGTACCATGGGTGGCCAAATTATTAGGGACAGCGCTCACAGAAATGTAATATCTAGTTGAAACATTATTTTTAAACAAAGTAATAGATTTATACGGGGTTTTTTTTATTTGATGTTATTACTGATATTAATATTATGTTTTGATGTGAAAAAATTGTAGAGCTGGTACCTTTTTTTTTAAAAGTGATGTGACTTTCTCATTTAGTTGATTTTTGTTGAAAATTACTCTTATTGTAGCAGTGTAAAAAAAAATTCAGATTGACATTGCAAGTTTATTTCAGCTAACCGTAATCAGAACGTGAGTAATGTTTCGTATAGTGGTACTATTTTTAATCTTAATACTTGAATTTTCATGTTATTAAAGTTATAACTTGAAAACCCTTAAATTACTTTTTTTCTAGTATGGGCAAGGTTTCAGACACGTCTTCAAGAAAAATTAGAGAAATAAAAACATTAATACTGCACTCTACACATGCCCAGAGAGGTATAGCAACAATTGCAAGTGTTTTAAGGTTTGTAGTTATTATAATAAAAATGTAAACTGAGCAGAACAATACTCTGGAGGTAGGCCGTGTGAAAAAATGTAGCAGAAAAAGGATCACCACTCTTCGTACAGATCAAAAAATCAGAGATATCTGCCTTGAAAATCGTAAAACGGGTGTTGCCCGTTTGTCTACGATAATGAACGATGAAAGAAAAGGAGTTTTCGAAAGGACAGTACAAGCGCGGTTGGCCGAAGAGAACTTGATAGGTCGTCGGCCAATCAAGACACCACGCCTCACAGAGAACATGAAGAAGAGACGACTTCAATGGGCCAGACAACACCGAAATTTGTTTTTGAAGGCTGGAGTCGGGAAAGAATATGTCTTTTTATAGAACAGCACGTGGTGTTTGTCACTGTATTGCAATTTTGTAATATTTCTTCAGGTATGCTTCCGATAAATCAATATTTCAGATTTTGCTCGACAAAATTTATTTTGTTTGACGACGCCCTGTGGTATAACTTCATACAGACTCTGCATGAGCTGCCTTGTGCTGCCTTGTGGGGCTAAACACCCAATAAGTACCATGGTGTGGTCTGTGACCTTTTCGAAAGGCATAAGGCGCCTATACATCGTTGTGACCGTGGAAGGGAACATGAGGCAGGACCAGTACCAACGACTTCTAGAAATCAAATAGGTAACGTATAATTTTTTTTTCCAGAAATAAATAAATAGTTTTGCCTACAAACTTGATGTTTTTATTACCTCAATTAATAAACCCTTTAAATAAAAATACCCGTGGGGCCTAAAACAACCCATTTCCCTGAAAAATTTAAACAAACTAGAAATTATTAAAATCTCGGCGCTGTCCCTAATAATTTGGCCACCCACTGTAGGTTTCTCCATTTTCTCCATTTGGACCCCTGTTTCATCCCCTTAGGGGATGAATTTTGGGAAATCCTTTCTTATATTCTGGGAAATCTTTCATAAATGATTCACAAAAGTGCCTTTTAATGGTTTTATTGAAAGCATTGAATAATTGAACTTTGGCATATTTTATTTAGGAAAAGAGCGATATTTCATTACATATAACACGTATAGTTCCCAGAACATGCCAGAGACGCGAGGTGCGCGCACGACCTATTTTCGCCACTACTACAAGTCGAACAAATGCTGGCTTGCGTGGGCCCCTCTTCGTCGCATTACGAGCAATTTTAATAAGAATTTTCTCGACTTAGATCTGTTTGCTTTACCGAAAAGAAAATTCAGACTAATGTTACTCAACAAGTTAAAAAATGATTAATGTTTTTATTTTCCCCCACTTTTGCGTAGCTGTATCGTGTGTTAACAACTTTGTAATTCATTGTTTTTAATTTTTGCTTTCCTTTTTTTTTTCTTTTTTTTATAACAACGCTTGTGAAACCAAAATGTCTCGTGGTTTTATCTGTGGAAAACGCTGTTGATACCACATTTGTAAAACTTTTGTTATAGTTTCTTTGTGTAATACTTAATGTGTTATTGTTTGTTTTTCCCAATAAATAAAATAAAAAATAAAAATTATCAATAAGGTTAAAAACAAAATTAATGTAATAACTGCAACATTTTTTCCACACAGATATATTCAGACCATACAGATATTTAACAAATATATACGTATGCTATAATGACGACACATCGATAAGCTAGTTGTTACTCACATTCAAGCAAAACAAACATTTTGACTTACAAACATCGAGTTTATGCCTAGACATTTACACTGCGCGCTCCACCAATAATATCCTAACAATAAAATGAAAACGAAACGCGCAAACATTGCTAATGATGCCAACAACTTGAACATCTTCAAGAACGATAAGTACCTACTTCAGGACGTGACCTGAAAGTTTCCAATCCTGTCATAACCTCTAAGAGCCTTGGCCAAAGTCGGGACACCCAATTTCCACGCCAATAAATCACTAACTCAATACTTCATCAAATCATCACTCGACGGCCGCTGCATAAATCAAGTTCGAGTTGCCAATTACTTAAAAGGCTTATCCCGAATGTCGCAAACGTTCTAGAATCATTCTGACTGGCTCCAAATGGCTCCACTTTGGTGGGTACGTGACCGAAATGGCTTATAAATCGTGTTGAATTGTCGGCGCGGGCTCACTGCCCACCTATTATTGCAGCCGCATTGATTTATGCTTTGTAATCAAGTACTTGAGTTAAAGTGAGTGAGGTGCGTAGTTGCTGATTCTGGGATTTCTTTTTTTAAATTTGGAAGCCCTTTTTGATGGCGCCCGAGGGTGCTTTGGGAATGTTATTTATATACGTGAGTGTGCAGAATTTTTGCAGCGTATTTTGTTTTGCTGACGCATTTTTTATAACCACTTTGGGTTATGTCAATATGGGTAAAGTTGCAAGTCATTTATTTATTTATTAAGGTTTGCTAACAGCTTTCGTAAACAAAATTTTAAAAATAGAACTCGCCATCAGCCTTCTAATAAGAGCGAGCGCGCACTACAATTTTTAAATGGAGAATTTAATGGAAATCCTTACAAAAGCGATAAAAAAATCACGACGCAAATGCACTAAAATACGATTTTAAAGCCGTGCTGTATAAAAACACAGCGCATGCTAGCTTTTATATGGTCGCCAATTTCAGGCACATAGGAAAGTTAAGAAATTCAGGTAAAATACTTTTTATTATAAGATTATTTAAGAACTTTAGAACATAATTCAAAATAGTATAAGTAGGTACTTATACAAAAAAAATAAGCGCAGAACAACCAAAAACAAAACAGAACTACAATAACAAATACCAATGTAATACAAGACATGCTATAAAAAATAGAGGTAGATTCGTAAGCACAAAATTGCAAAAGTATGCACATAATATGTATATTTTTGAGTAATTAATTAAACTGTCACTGTCAGATCGCCATCTTTATTACTATATATTTTTATTGTTTTATAAATGACGTTCAAAAGTGTGTTAAAACCTAATTGAAAAGAGTGGAGTGCCTTGCTCGTTCTTCTCCATAGATGCCTTCTTAAGTTCTGAAACGATCAACTAGCGTCAACCATCTGACTTACCGACTCCATGACAATTCAAAAGACCTGAATGGTCTCATTGAAATAAAAGCTTTGACTTTGAAGCAACTTAACCAATTAAAATTAATTAACAACGAGACTTAGATTCGAAAACACTTACTAAAGCAAACGTGTCCACGCCAAGAGATAAAAATCCAACAATTTAAAAAGTCAGCGATTAAATAATCCCGTGTAAAAAAATATGAAGAATTTACAGGAAAAAAAACTCTTAACTAAAAGTGTCAGCCATAATGATTTCTTTCAGCTTTGTTAGCGAATTTAGTTAATGAACGAGAGCCATTTTTCTCAGGTCGTATTGCGAGAGAGTGTTCCGGGACTGTCGGCTTCAAACGTGCTATGTACAGTCGGCCGCCTACCCTGGAGTCTATCCAAGAAATCTTCATTGCAGGCAAGTCTTTTACCGTATTTTATCGCCGAACAGCTATCGAGTGTTACTTCGTTTACTTTAAATTAAGAATAGTGTTTAAAAGCCTTTTTTTGTTCAATTCTTGGAAGCCATTCGATTACTGTTATTGAAATTGAATGCTTTTTCTGTACCGATGGTTAAATATCGATTTGGGAATAGTAAATGGTTTCGGTAATTAAGAACCAAGGATATTCAGTGGGCATAAATTATTAAAATTAATACTGGTTCTACTGTAAAGCAAAAGCCTCTTCTCATACCGAGAAGGGAGTATTGATCACCATGCTTGTTCAAGGCAGATTGGTGATTTCAGACTTCTAATAATTTTATCATTAGTCCAAATTTTCTGAATATGTTTTCCTCCACCGATGTCATTGATGTCCAAGTTAAACATAGTAAGTACATCTGAATTGAAAAAGTCACATTGGTACTTGGCCGATGTCAACCTCAAGCATGAGAGGTGAGGCTATAAAATAATAATTACCATTACCAAAATTAGGTCTTTGAGTCCAATAAATTAGATGGCAGTGAAGTATCTCTTCAAAGTCATGGAGCATAGCAGAAATTTTGATGAGGGTAAAACCTGGCTTGGACAAATGTGTTTGTTTAGGCCTAGAGCGTTAAGTATTGTTTGTCATCGCTGTTTTCCTGGTACAGTTTGAGACGACAGCACTTTGTAGTCTTTACGTCAACGCCCAACAGTTTCGTTTTTATTATAAAAGATAACACAATGCTTTGGAGCTTAAGACCCAAGAGTGACAAAGGAAAATGTAACACAGCCTTGACACAGTTCTTTAAAATTAAATGTATGTATGTATACTTATAATAGGTGTAGAGAGACACAAAGTGAAGCTGACGGTCACATATTCCTCCCATTTTTTTAAATCCATAACTGGAAATTTTCTGGTTACGGAGAAATCGAAAGTCAAAAAGATCGGGTGAGCAGTACTCGTAACCGGCGTGCTTGTATGACCATATGTATGAACGTGGACGAGGCGAAAGGAGTATGTAAGGATCGTAGTAGGTGGCATTCTGTGGTTTCAGCCTTTTTATTTGTGAAAGCAAACATTCAATTTAATAACATAACGTAAAGTGTTGCATGAACTCGTTTTACGCAGTTTTTTATCGTTATTTTCCAGCAGTTGGTTATTTGACACTATTGTCCAATAATTCTAAGACGTAACTTCTCTAAAGAAACACTTTATTTTAGCCCGATTAATTTTCAATTAACTATAAAATTTGATTTTTAATTCCTGTCTTTATAAATAGTTAGTCAATTGAGTCGGTCCAAAAGTGACGTCACAGTTGTCTCTTGATATCCAAAATTTATGGCAGAATCGCGTTTCAATTTACTGATTCTTTTTTGTGGCCTTGATATCAATAATAGTTAGTCAATTGAGTCGTCACAAGAGTAATGTCACAGTCGTCTTTTGCCATACAAAATCTATGGCAGAATCGCGTTCTGACAGGTCATAAAAAGTGCGTCAATTGACTGGTCATCTACCAATAAATTATGACTTTGATATTTATGTCTTTTTACACCCTGTCTCATACGTCGAAACTGCATCACAAAGTGGTGTTGACTGACTAATTTCATAAGATCTAAGTGATGACCTCTCGACGATCCATTAACTCATCGCCCTCACTTTGATGTCAAGAACATGTTGAAGACATAAGTGTTATAGTGAGCAATCAACGGCTGTTAGTTCTGAAGTCGAAATAGTAAATGAATTGGGTATACTACCTCGTTGATATAGTGGTCGCAAACCGCGACTGCGGTGCATGTGGTCTTGGGTTCGATTCCCAGGTCGGGCAAAGTGTTATTGAGTTTTTCCATCAGGAATTACTCAGTAGCAGCCTCGGAGTCTGGATTTGTGCCCGTTTGATGGCAATACGCTCGCCTCCTATTACATGGGACTTAAACATAACTGGCGAAATGTGGGTGTACTAATGAGTACACCTCTGCCCAACCCTTCGGGAGATTACAGGCGTAATGTTATGTTATGAATTGGGTAAAGATTGTGATGAATGGAGGAATGATGATAATACTAATACTTATAATTAAGTATGTTAAAAGTATTTATCTTTGTAAGTAAAGTATCTTATCTTAACTTAAGTATTAAGAGTGTATCTCACTGTTTCTCATACAAACTTTCAAGTCTAATAACTTAAAAATTTACGAACTGATGAAACTTTAAATCGCTCTTCAACGGTTCTTTATTGAATCTTTTGACCAATGGATCTTACGCAACAAGTATCTACAATAAAAATCGGTTCTGTTAATGTACTAATTTAAACAACAATATTATTTTGTTTGTCATTCCAAATTTTAAATTCATTTATAGCTTTTTTTTAACAACTGTTTTATTAATTGAAACAATTCTTTTACAACAATTTACTAAGCACATCCGCCATTAGAGTATAGAAGCATAGACAACAAAGCATGGTTCTGTGTTGCCAATATATAAATATAGAATAATCAACAGGTTCATTAGTTTGGACTTGACTACTTGTATTCAATGAGCTAATGTTTGTGTGGACTTGAATTTTTGTATAAACTAATATGCAGCGTATACTGTTTTGAAAGTATTACACTAATTTGTATTGTTTTATTCTAGATATCATCTTAACACAAGACTACCGTACATAAAGTTGTACATAGAAAACGAAGAATTCAATATAGACGGACAGCGATGCGAAAATATCATGACTTGTCCTATGAGACCTATAACATCGGGTAAGTGGGCCAAATATTTGGGGAACATGATTAAAAATACACAAGATAAAAAGCTTGCCTTCAATGTTGTTTATACATTGGGTTTCTCATTTAGATTCAAAGGGATTACTTGTATATTTTTATTTGCTACTAAAGGTTATGGCACATTATCGCCTTCGCCTCGAATTTAGGCTACGGCTAGTCGCCCGCGTGTCGCAAGCTCGCTGAACACGCGCCGGTCGCGAGAGGCATGCTCGCAGACCGCGCGCTGGCCACGAGGTGCACTCTCGCTGACCGCAAGCTTTGCGGGACGTCTTAACAGGATACCGTGGCCCCGGAACGTAAAGGGCAACAGAAGGAACAGGGTGGTTTTTTTAGTCACTAAAAGTCTGACAGTCCCTTCCGCCCCACCCAGGGTGGTAGGACTCATTTAAAGATTTTCACCACCTCAAAAAAAAAAGCTTGCTCCTCGCGGCCGGCACGCGACCGCAAGCTTGCAGCGCGCTGTAAGCTTGCGGTCCGCTCGCTGGCAGCGCGCGGACTGCGAGGCGAGTTGTATGGTAGCGGCAAGCGCGCTGACCGCCCGCCGTAAGTTTTTTCATATTGACATTATGAAATATATTATACTATGCTCTAATTTGAATGACAAGTAAATTGCTGATCTAGAGCGGTGCCGTTGCGGTGCTGGATAATGTGTCATGACCTTAACTCCCCCCTATCGACTTTATCGTGAGTCTATAAGTCTAAGTTAAGTAGCCTGTTAGTGCCAAGTAAAGGTTGTAAGATAAGGTTAGTTAAATTACTGGCGGACTATCGAGTAAGCTTCTAGAAATAACCTGCTATTTGTTGGAAATATTCCGTTGAGGGCAACAGTTGCTGCAGTAACATCGATATTACCTTTCTAAAGACATATAAAAAATTGAAGTGCCTGTTTGTTATATCAAAATAACAGCTGTTCTACAAAATAAATATGAATGATTACCTACACGGTACATACACAAAAGATCATTTTTTTTAATTGTCTGTCTATTGTACCTTAACGTGGAAATAAAAAGCATTTCAAAAAGTTTAAATTGCAATTTTTATAGTAACAGAGTCTGGCTATTCATTTCCATTAACATCTGCTGAAGTTCAGTTTTGTTCCGGTTAATCTACGACATGGCTAGACAGATATTGACGGGACTTTCACTGGCAGATAGTTGATTTTATAAGAAACTAGACCCGCATATAGAGAAACTTCCGTTGAGTAAGTTAAACTATTATCCCAAGGGAACACATTATCAGGATAAAAAGTATCTCATGTATTAAACCAGGAAATGGTCTATCTATGTGCTAATTTTCATCCAAATCTGTTTAATGGTTTACGCGTGATTGAGTAACAAATATCTACACATCTTCACAAACTTACACATTTATAATATTAATTATAATATAATATAATAGATATATTCGTAGGAACGATGACTAAAGCTTTCTTTAACCGATAACGATAACCGATATTTACACGAACAAATTCACAGACATAAGCTAGTTCTAAAAATAAATTGACTCATCTGCCTAGCCTTTTCCCAACTATGTTGGGGTCGGCTTCCAGTCTAACCGGATGCAGCTGAATACCAGTATTTTACATGGAGCGACTGCCTATCTGACCTCTACAACACAGTAACTGGGTAATACGATACCCCTAGGTAAGACTGGTTGTCAGACTTTCAAGCTTCTGACGACTCGTAACGACTGTCAAAGATCCACGTATGACGGCCGGGACCAACAGCTTAACGTGCTTTCCGAGGCACGGAATGATGTCAGTAATGTCTAAGATAAACTTAGAAAGTAATGAATTGAAAAAGTCACATTGGTACTTGCCCGAATTCGAACCCACAACCTCATGCATGAGAGGCGGGCGCCTTAACCGCTAGGCCATCACGAAATAAATTGACTAAAGCAAGAAAATTAGTTTTCTAAATACACCATCTTGAAACGCCAAGCAACACTTTAACTACATTTACAGCTGAATTGAATAGCCCACTTTGCTGAGTATACAATCGTTCAGATAGAATCACCAATTCGAACGTTCAATTCTACTAAAAAGGCAATCGAGTCCGGTTCAATGTGTCTATCAGAATAGGCCTGCATCAGCAACTAGGGCTCGCGTTCTTGATAAAATGAGATTGCACTTTGGACGTGTAAATAGATGGCGTATGTTTGGGTTTTATTTTACTTTTTCCTGGTGTCGAGCTTCGATCAATAAGTCTGGTTTGGTTTATAAATAAAGTGTGCTTATGTGGCTTTGGTTATATTGTATACTAGCGACCCGCCCCGGCTTCGCACGGGTGCATGTATGTATTATACATACAAACCTTCCTCTTGAATCACTCTATCTATTAAAAAAAAACAGCATCAAAATCCGTTGCGTAGTTTTAAAGATCTAAGCATATATAGGGACGGACAGAAGAAGCGACTTTGTTTTATACTATGTAGTGATCTTATACAAGGTGTTTAGTAAAACGAGAGAGAGAATTTAAGAAAGTGTCGTACTTATGACAATAAACGACTTTTAACACGAGACCAACCTTGAAATCCCGAATTAATTTAAATTTATTAATTAATTAAAAAAATTAGCTGTCCTACTCCATTTTTTCGAAATATGCAAAAAGAAAGTATGGCACGGTAAGCTAATTTTCCTGAGTACAGACTGGTACAGACTCTCTCTATATCGAGACTGCCTCATTGGTATAGTAGCTGCAAAGCGCGACTGCTGAGCATGAGGTCTTGGGTTCGATTCCCAGGTCGGGCAAAGTTTTATTGGGGTTTTCCATCACGAATCTCTCAGTAGCAGCCTCGAAGTCTGGATTTGTACCCTGATGGTAATAGGCTCGTCCCCTACTACATAGAACCTAAATATAACTGGCGAAATGTGAGTGTAATAATGGGTACACCTCTGACTAACCCTTTGGGGATTACAGGCGTGATGTTATGCCATGTCAATAAACAATATGTGAGTGGTTGACCAAAAAGGGACCTGGAGGGATTGGAAACCGTTATTTTTTTTTTGATTTTTTTAATCTGTGGTCTTTTAGCTTTGTTTTGGTCTAACCAGAATATTTTTAGGTGCCGTAGTGTTTTTTTTATGATTTTTTTTGTGAGCCGAGGCCGAGCCGAAACTTGTTTCTACACGAAATTTCAAACGCGATTTACTCGAAATCAATTATTTTCCCTTGCTGTCCCTTTTTGGTCAACCACTCACATATTCAAAAATAACAGTCTCCAAGCTACACCAAACCGTTCCTTATTCAACTAAAACACTCCAAGAACACAATAAATATTTCCCTTTACATTTTCTACTTAACACAGCAAGGTGTTGTAAGTTATGGAGATCATAAATATCGGCTATCCAATAACCGCTATTAAATCAGTGCCGCCCTGCAACTTGGTAGATATTAAATTCTTAGACCGTCCGACTTTACCCATGTTTTAGAAAAGCTTGCAGTATTGAAAAATTGTGTAGCAGTAAAATTGTTGCAGAATGCCTGCTTTATAAGAGGAACGAAATCGCACGCACACACTTATTTATTTACTAGCTTTTGCCCGCGATTTCGTCCGCGCAAATGTCGGTTATCGCGGACGCAGACGAAGTCGAAGTCTAATAAAAAGTAGCCTAAGTCTTTCCCCGGATCTCTAGGCCTGAAAGTGAGACAGACAAGCAGACAGACAGAGTTACTTTCGCATTTATAATATTAGTAAGGATTTAAGTTTTATTGCATCAAAAGTACAAAGGCGGACTTAATGCCTTAGGCATTCTCTAACAGTCGACCAAAGGTGAAGAGATAACACAAATAAATGTACGAGCGCTAAACAGCAAAATTTATTTTTTGAAAAAAAAATAAACACACAAAAAGTATTTATCTAAATAAAATCAAGTGTACATATGTACAAAATACTTAAAATACTACATACTTACTATAAAAATACCATAAAAAAAACATACATACATATTTATATATACCTATATATAATACATATTAAATACATAAGTAACTAATAAAGAATAGAAAGGAGAATTATAATACATTGTCACTGTTCACACACAACGAGTACAGTTAGTGGCATAGTAGTGCGATTTGAGATTTTGTACGGCATTTACTAAACATAAAGAAAGAAAAACTATTTATACTTGCGATAATAACGCACATTACATAAAAAAAATTACACACATACAATCATAGAGTGCAAAAATTAATACTTGGGCATATTCTACTACAACGTACCAACACAAGTTTTTTTTTCCATTTTTGAAAGTAATAAATTGTAACGATTCTGAATTATATAGAATTTCTAAGAATAAACTTCGAATGTACTTTAAACTGTTATTATAGGTAATTTAAACATTTGAATTCGTTTGACGTAATTAATATTTTTTAATGAACTCAATAATAAAATTGTAATGCGTACGAAAAAAGCGCGAACAATGAACGCATTCAAACAATACAGTCTATGTGTGCGTTCAACTGTCTTCGCTTTGCATGAAACCGACCTTCTATTTTGTGATAGCTATCTAGCAGATAGTCTTTGATTTGCTTCGTCTGTGTTTATATGAATACCAAATGTGTGTATTGAGTATATTGAGCAGATGGTTGAGCTTGAATTGGTTTACCATGTTGTGATAGGTGATCTGAATTTAAAGCGAAATAGCTTGGAGAAGGATTTTTTTGTTTTATTGTGAAGTTGAGTACTGAATTGGGTAAAGCACGTAGAAGTATGATAGCTGAATACTCCAGCATAACCTAATAAAATCACCAGCTAAGAAAGCCAGTTAAAAGAGCGTAAACGCCATTTTGGCCAAAATGAGATTTTAATGCAGTTTTACTTAGTTTTTCGTCCTCTATCGATTGGTATATTTAAAACATCGATATTCGCAAAAAAAATGGTGGATACAGCCATAATTTTTGGTTCGCTAAACATAGATTTTCTTAAAATTTGGGTCGTGTTTTTTGGCTCTCCTGAAAAGTCGTGTTTTGGTGGATACGCCCTTTGAGCCTAAAGGTATCGATATATTTAGTTAGATAGACGTCATTTTACTACTATTAAAAATGCGAAAGTATGGATGGATAGATGTTTGGTACTCAATCACGCCAGAACGGCTGAACGGATCTGGATGAAATTTGGCACACATATAGATTATAGTCTGGAATAGCACATAGACTACTTTTTATCCCAGAAAAATGTACAGTTCCCGTGGAATAATATAATTAACTTGACTCAGACGAAATCGCGGGCTGAGAATAAAAACCCTTAAGAATAAGAATTAATCTATTTGCATATTTGATTTTTTTAACGTCAATTAAAGTAGAGCAGATATATATACCCTTCTCTTTCTTCTCAGGGTCAGAGAACTGTCCTTACGACTACATAAGGATATACGATGGGAAGGACGAGTCTGCATCAGTCATTGGAACGTTTTGCGGGATGGGCAAGTTTCCATACTCAATCATCGGTACTTCTCAGGACTTGTTTGTGGAATTTGTCAGTTCTCCTGCAGGTAAATAATAATAATAAGTTCATTTATTTCTGGTAAATTACACACATACGAAAAAAAAAAGTAATAGAAATAAATATAGTAAGATAAATAAAAAGAATATTATTAAAAATTTAAATTAAAGTGTGTCAATCCAAATGAAAAGAAAATAAGCATGAAAATTTTGCACCAGAAATCTAAAGTAGATATCTATCACTTCCAGAGATTACCTCTAACACACTTAAAAACAAACAAACTTATAATATTTATAGGTATAGATGATAAGCACTTACTAATTATCCTATGACACCAGGTCCACTTCTGAATACCGGCTTCCATTTCAACGTGGGCAACTGGCCTGGCCACGTCGAGGCTCCAGGATCGAAAGTCGGGACCTGCGACTGGCTGCTTACCGCTGAGACCCTCAAGAAGTCAGGAGACACTGAAGGGATTTTCCTCTCGGTTGCTCATTGGTACCCTCCACATACCTCCTGCACATACCTGATGCAAGGCTTCCCTGGACAAGTGGTCAGGTTATATTTTCCAAGGTAAGTTTGTTTTTAGGATATTTTGCGGGGTTTTACTGTTACTTTTGTTATAAGTATAGTAATTTTAAAAATTGATGATCAATTTGGCAAGAAATTATTTCAAAGAAACATATTTTTTTGAAATAATTTACATTTTGATAAGTTAATATAAAATGTCAAACAAAAATAGTTCTAGTATTCTGGTTGCCCGACGCGGCGATACTTATCATCAAAATATTTATAAGTACTTTTAATGAAGTTAAAAGGCCAAGAGATTTTTTTAAACTTTTTAGAGTTCTTTTTTTGTGTTGTTTTTACTTTTTAGAGTTTTTTTATGTTAAATTTTAATTTTATTTTTTAGAAACAAAATTAGGGTACCGTGCAAAAAATAAAACCCGCAGTAACCGGGTTTAATTTACGTGTAAATAATGAAATCATATTTTCATTCTTTTTAACAGTTTCCGAATCAACCGCATAGAGTCCCCAATACAACCTTGGACTGGCGACTGTGGAGAATCCCTCACGTTGTACGATGCTCCAAGACCTGACGACGCTCGCATCATCAAGACGTTCTGCGACACCTTCAGCAGACCAATGGAGAAGCACGACTTCGTCTCCACCGGCAATGCTATGTTTGTCAGGTTTGAGAGCAAAACTGGCAGCTATAGTGGGTAAGTGTCCATCAAGTTTAAATTTAAAAAAAAAAACATCTCTACCTAAAAGTATAATATTAGTAAGTAAGTAAGTAAGCAATTTATTTATTAATTTATTTATTAAAATCCAACTATTCATTATGATCATGTTGTAAATCATTTTTGTTGGGAACAGCTGTTATTTTTTTCATGTATTCAGGTTTGGTCCCATAATAAAAGTCGATAATAATGATAAGTACAATGACCCCTTTTCAGGTTGTTGGTAAATTAACAATCACTTTGTAAAGTAAATCATCATCATCTGCCTAGCCATCGGCTTCCAGTCTAACCGGATGCAGCTCAATTCCAGTATTTTACATGGAACGACTGCCTATCTGACCGCCATAATCCACTAACTGAATAATACCATACCCCTTGGTAAGACTGGTTGTCAGGCTTTCGGTCTTCTTTGACCCTGTAATGTAAATGTTGAATTTAAAATAAAACCAGTGTGGTTCAGACAGTTGGTACCAAAAACAACATAAAACATAATTTATTACTCGCTCCAACTTAATTTCGTGGATTTTTTATGGCTTAGAACACATTAAGCACTCCTAATGAGGGAGTTGGTAATAAACAAGGAAAATTGCTCCAAACGCTTCGACGCTTAATATTTGTTTACGTAAGAGAGATTTTGCTAAAGATTTTCTACGGTAAAGACCACCAATAAGGCCCTTCAAGTTAATGAGTAAACAAAAGCATGAGTATACCTATAATTATGGCGACAATTTATAAAAAAGGGGAACCTTATAGGGCATCAAAAAATTCTTTCGCGTCGCTGTCAATGGGGCAAGTGCCCAGAAGGCTGACAGCATTGCCACGTTGTATGACAATGCTGATTCTTTGGCCTAAGAAAAGGCCAAATTATGGCGACTTTTAATGAATTGATGACACGATTAGCGATTGGCTGATGTGCTGTCTGTCGCTTGCTCGATTACCGCACGGAATAAATATTTGTATGGTATATAGGTAGTTGTTCCAGGTCTGATAGGGTGAGTGTGTGGGTATATATGTTTATAAACGCACTCACCCACGGTATAGGAGAAATTATTAATAGAAAGTGGAGCAATACCTATATTTATTTATTCAGGATAATAATGAAAATGTATGAAACAGCTGAATAGCTGCTATTATTGCTGTTGGGGTGGTAAAAATCATCAAATGAGTCCTTCCGCACACATTCTGACGGCGTCATATCGACACCTCATTTATCATGAATTACGGTCGTGGACTCAATTCACGTTTCAAGTAAAATACATAGTTTTACTAAATATTATTCAGCATTCATATCAATCAGTAAAAAATGTGCGGTGACAATCGTACAATATTCATGAGTACTTACCCCTTGAAGGATCGGTAATGAATTAAATCAAGGTCAAAATCTAACCAAGATCATTTTTCCAGGTCATCACTTTACTACTGGGCACACTACGACTTCTTCAACAATACTCGTTTCGGGGAACCTGTGCCAGGAACCGCCTGTGATGAGATCATAGCCTCCTGGAAGCAAAGAGCTGGAAGACTGAGGTCACCCCTGAACACCTTGGTGTACAAACAAGCGTCTCCAGGCGAAGATGTCCACTGCCTCTACAGATTTGTTACTGACAAAAGAATTTATGCCAGAGTCATCTTGACGATCTTGAGCGTTAATTTCAAAGTGAGTATTTTGAATTTATGTTAAAGTCAAAGTCAAAGTCAGAGTCATAGCCAAATGCAAAGTCAAACTCAATGGTAATAAGGCCATTAAAAGTCTTGTCAGAATGTCATTTTGCAAGAAAAAGTAATTGAATCTAGTTGCCCTTCCAAAAGGCATGGAGAAGAATGAACAAGAAACTCCAATACAATGTACATAAAAAACGGATTTAGCGTAAAATATCCAAAATCATTAAAACAATTATTTTGCGAAATCGTAGAAACAACGTGAATTGATGCTATTTTGGAAGAATAAACTCACTTGCAATATTGAACTCAAAACATTTAGTTACTTACTTCAATGTAACAGTTTTGTAATCTCAAAACAAAACCGAAATACCTAAGGGTATTCGAGCAAATAAAGTTCCCATTGGGAATATCGACAAAAAATATTTTCGGTGAAATCAAAACTCCGTATAAGCCGACAGGAGCAAAACCTCTGACAAAAAATATACGCAAAATAAATAAAACAAGTTTACACGCACACGAGAACCAACGTAAAATATTTTAATTTGAATCTACGAGTATTATACACACTATATAAAAATCGATTGCTGTTCGTTAGTCTCGCTAAAACTCGAGAACGGCTGAACGGATTTATCTTATCTTGGTCTTGAAATGTTCGTGGAGGTCTAGGGAAGGTTTAGAAGGTGAGAAAAAAAAGGGGTAGGGTAGGGTACGGTAGGGTAAGAGTAGGGTATTGGTAGGGTAGGGTAGGGGTAGGGCATTGGTAGGGGAGGGTAGTGTAGGGTAGGGTAGGGGTGGTTACTAAGCCTCCGCTGTCCGTCCGTCTGTCAGAGGGCTGTATCTAATGAACCATAACTGAGTTGAATTGCCGCTATACCAACAAAACATAACATAAAACCATCACGCCTGTTATCCCCGAAGGGTTAGGCCGAGGTGTACCCATTAGTAAACCCACATTTCGCCAGTTATGTTTAAGTCCCATATAATAGGGGGCGAGCCTATTGCCATCAACCGGGCACAAGTCCAGACTCCGACGCTGCTACTGAGAAATTCCTGATGGAAAATCCCAATAACACTTTGCCCGACCTGGGAATCGAACCCAAGACCTCATACTCAGCAGTCGCGCTTTGCGACCACTAGACCAACGAGGCAGTCAAACCAACAAAAATAAAAATGAAAGGTGGTCCCCATACAATAGACTCGTTTTTTTTTTCGTTTTTGGCTCGATACTATAATAGCCACAGAATAATAGCAATACTTTTATATATTGTACTATGGTACGGAACTCTTCATGTGCGAGTCCAACTCGCACTTCAACGGTTTTTATATAGTTACATAATAACATTATAATATTAATTTGTGAAATTAAAATTACTAAACACCAAAAAATTAACATGATTTTTTGACTTTGACTTCGACATAATCAAGTTTATTGCTAACTTAGTATACAATATTGATGTTATGTTTAGTTAGTACATATAACTTACCAGTCTTTTGCAAGCCTTGCAATATCATCGGACATATAGTCGCGGGCAGAAGCTTGTATTACCATAAAATAAGGGTCGATTAGGCTGAACCCAGTCTCTCTTGATAATAGAATTCAAAACTACAGAGTAAAAGACAGACTTTACTCCAAATGTAGAGAAAAAATACTATAACATGGCGCGCCCCTCCATGTTACTATTTCAATGTATGTAGTCACATCCTTATGAAAGAGTTTGTACGTAGTTGTAAGTATTCGTCTTCAGTAGCACGCGGGCAGATTTTGTTAGTCAACTAATAATAACTAGCCGACCGCGCAAGACAACGCACATGTCATTTTCATAGGGTATGTCAGTGCAGGTGCAGCGCCATACTTATAATAATGAGTAACTATTGACGCCGCTAGTCGAGCAACAAATCGCTGATTTGTTTTTGTTTCGATAGCCGTCTTAGTACGCACACATGCGTTGTGAGTATTTCATATACTTTCACAAACACTTTCAAACATTTTAAATTGTGGAGGGGCGCGCCAAGTTATCGTAGTTTAACTATAATAATCAATAAATTTAACTTAAGCAACCGAGCAAGTTCCACAAAGCGTTTTCTTAGTACCAGTTCTACTTTAATTAATTTTATCTGAAAATTCGTTTACTTGAAGTAATTTCTAATTAGTTTTCAGTTAACATTTTCATGAAGTAAAATATTTTTTTTATTCTGTCAAGACAAAGTTTCTCCTAATTTAGTTTTCAAGATAATCCGAACTGACAAAACATTCAAAGTTTATTTTAGTCAGTTTTGTTTCTCATAACTTAAACAAGAAAACAAAAGATTATATCGTTCTGTTTTTAATGTTGGCCAACTTGAAATTTATTTATTGTCTAGGTGGGTGGTGGTAGGTATACAATAGTTTGTTCAGCTTTATTGCATGCTTTTTTGCATTGCGTTACATACACAATTCTAATTAGGTACATAATTTTTCCATAAAAGATCGATACAAAATTCCTCTTCATTATGTAATTCAAAGTCTCTTATATTCTTTTTACTCTCAAAATAGGAATAGCAATGTAAAAAGAAAAGTATATAAGAATAGGTATGTATAAACACAGTACCTACCGTTTCAGCGCGTATTCAAATATTGTTGAAATACATACAATGAACTCGTTAGGTACAATTAAAATAAAATTACCTATAACTTTTTTCATTCTTCTATGTCAATTTTGTTCATAGCAGAGTCCCGCAAGATAATTATATAGGTTAAATTATGATTCTAACTCTTTATTTTCTTGCAGGAACACCCTTACACTTCAGTGACCTGTCAGAACTGTTACGAAGACCGTGCAGATAAACTGATCATCTGGGAGCCATACCCAGCTGGGAAATCACCTAATATCACAGCACCAGGAGTCAGCACCACCCCTCTCCCCTTACACTTAGCTGTCCAGAGATCCTTAGGCTCATGTCTCTGCGCTAAACATGCGAACGCAGTGTCCAGAGCAAGACCATATAGAGTAGTATCATCAGGAGAAAGTTTAAATCTCCAGCTGATTGTCGATAATGCCCACGCTGCAGCTTCATACTTCAAAAACCCGTCACCTCTCTTTGAGGCTCGCTACGAGTTTGTCCATGGCCCTCTATGCGGGCCAGCCGTTTTGGCAGCTGCATCAGATGGTGAAATAGTTTACCCACATTTGGAAGCCCTCGGTTACATGGAACCACCAAAGAGGATACAGTGCATTTGGGATCTTGAGATCGAGGAAAAAAGGGATATCTGGTTGCATTTCGAAAGTATCAAGTTTGCTTCGCGCCATTGTGAAGATGGCAACATTCAGATATACTTGCCTGGACGATTAGATCCTTATTTATCTGTATGTGGAGACAACGTCACAGAAACTGAAAAACTACCAATCTTGTCAGCAGGCGAACTTGGATTCGAATCTTTGGATGACCCGTTAGTGATTGAAAAGGAAAAGACGAGGTCTATTCGTATAGTCTTTATAGGTAGTGCATCACCAGCTCGGGCTGCGTTTAAAATTGCATGGACAGGGCTGTACCATCTACCCAAGAATTCAGATGGAACACTAATGACGTCGCGCTTGACTGACGGAGAAATGAAATCTTCCGATTCAGGTCACGGGTGCGATTTTATTTGCCCTGGTGAAGCTCTATGTATCCCAGCTAGGTTGATCTGCAATGGAGTAGTTAACTGCCCAAATGTGACTACAGGAGATCGCAAATTCTGGACAGCTGATGAAAAGAGAGCTAGAGAAGCATATTCTGAGGACAGTCTCCGACGCTTGGGTTATCTGGATTTGTTAGGAGGACTTCCATTAGGACAGCTGCACGATGAAGCGCCTGAGCTGTGTGCAAGGGCGAGGAGTGTCGGGGGTGGTGATTGGACGGCACCTGCTTTAGGTGCTGGGTTAGCGATTGCTATTGGTGTGTGCGCTCTCGGTGCCGCCTGGCGCCTCTGCTGCCGCAAACGATCTCCAGACGAAGAGTCCCTGGATTACTGACACGCGGCCCGCGGTGCGCCTCATGCACCGCCGTCGCTCCACTCGCGGTCTACCTCCAGGGATCTTCCAATAGACTGGAGCCTCCATTGACAGACGCTATATTGAGCGCCGGAGCCCTCCTTTGTTGACTTCTGAGAACCAAGTTCGTTACTCGTTGTTGTTACCCGGATAATGGTGAATATCATATTACCTAAGATTTCACAATCCTGTCAATTTTCACTAAGAATTTTTCTATAAATATCTCTATATAAATACAGTGTCGAGCGGTTGCTGTTGCGTGTTCAAGGTAAATTTTGGCAATGTAGGAGAATTTACGATTGAGGTGAATCCGTCTAATTTGTTAACAACGACTATTGTGTAGCCAAAAATTTCCTTGTAACTGCTCGGAGCTGTCATTATATCTCTACTCTACTTAAGTACACCAATTTTGAATGTACTTTATTGAAGATACACCCGATATCTGCCGTGTTTAATTTTAGGAGGGTTAAGATACCAGGCGTTCAAGCTAACGTCGTTGTTTTGTATTTAATGTATATATCCTTAAACCTAAATTAAACCTAACATTAATTGATGCTTCAAACGAACGATCATAGGTTAGGGCAAGGTGATAGTAGCCAAACAGTTAAGTCATTATCAATTTAGGTAGTAATAGTTGTAATGTTTTTATAACATGGCATAAGTATTAACATTACAGAAACAAATCAAGGAAATGGGTTCAATTTTATGGTTTCTGAACTCATTATATTAAGCATCACGTTGACTTCTATCATTATTGTGCTCGTAAAAAGATCGCCAAGTTCGCACAAGATATTAGTGAACTACTTTTCACAAGTAGATGTTCTAGAAACGTTAATCGATCTTCGTCTAAGTTACAAGAGGACCTGCCACAAACGCGCCGTCTTAAAAGTGTTCGCTTAGAGTCGATTTAAAAAATATGACATCAGAAATCATTTTGGCTTAATTTTATACCATAAAGTATAAGTAGTATCTACAATCATTATTGTATTATATTGTATAACGGGCTGGTGTGTGGCGCGTATTTTGCGTACGGATGGAAGGTAGATCACTCGATCCACCTCAGTTCCAGAAGGCCATCAGCGCCTTGACGTCACTGACGTTCTCTTGGAGGGTATCCCCAATTAATATGAATAAAGTGTTCAAAGTAAATACATTATAACATGCAAAACGGGCACTTGCTTACGCTTCTTTTACTCCGCGCGTTTGTGCTAGGGCCTAAGTTCTCTTATTAATATCTATACTTATACAAAATGCTCAATAAAAAATACTTGAGGCAAGAATTTGGCGCTCTTTTTCATACACGCTGGCTTCAAAGCGATTTGACTGACTGCGAGCATCATTATACTCTACTCGTTGTAATGTAAATATATTTGACTAGACATTAAGATCGTTACTAGAATAAGGTATGGCAGATATTGTTGATTTCTCGTATCTGTATTAATAATAATAATACTAGCTTTTTAGTATCTCTCTGCAGGGCAAATGCTTCTTCTCGTACAGAGAAGATTACCACGAATAAAATAGATCACCACGCTTGCTCAAGGAGGATTGGCGATTTCTGATTTTCTCACCTACAATTAAGTGGTTCCGCAGAAAACCAAGCCACATTACAGTTCTTCCAGTTTTTAAATAACGAACTTAAATATTGAACGCTGATTAATTTTAAGGCTATTCCAAGAATAATTTCAATATCTAAATATACATTGACCTGTTATTACCGGATAGTAATTTACACGATTGTAAAATAATTAATTTAATTATTGAATGATTGTGGGTTCGTTCATTTTGAAAATAAGCGCAATCATTTTAATAGACTATGGCGACTCGCTCATGCAGATATGCTCTACTGATTTGGCGATATGTCACATTAAGATTCCTGTGCTAATTCAGATAAATATCATTGAATTATACGAACAACATAAAATTTCTGAAATAAATTGACAAAATAGATGAAGAAAATCCAGTATGTAGTTTTAAAGAACAAAAGACAAGACAAGAAGAGAGGCTTTACTTTAAAGTAATAAATATTTTAATTATGGACATTGTCTTCACTTAAAAAATGTGTCAAATCTTTAATTGAACTGTTATTATCTTTTATTCCGAGTATAGTCAACTGCGGACTATTAAGTAATTTGTTGTTTGAATAAATAAGTATTCCAGACTTTATTCTATTCCAATACTTCACTTTATGTAATTATACCTCTTCAATCAATTGGAATATTTCTTTTTCTTCAAAGCAGTTCACAGTAATAGCTATATTTGTATCGGTATTTATATTATTCAAGTCAATTTATTTCAATGGAATAGTTTTTATTTCGTTGTAACAAAGTTGAAATTCAAAACATTTATTTCAAACAAATCATTTACAAACACTTTTGTAACGTCTAGTGGGTCAATTAAAAGTTCGAATCTAGTTGCTCGTTCCAAATATAGAAATCTACTTTATGGAGAAGAACGAGCAAGAAACTCCACTCTTTTAAAATCAATCATGAAAATTCAGTGACTCAGAAATACAATTACAATTCGATTTAAAATTCAGTTTTTACTATTTTTGCGTAAACCGTTGTTGCTCGTTCCAAAACGTAGGTTCTCTATAGAGAAGAACGAGCAAGAAACTCCACGGACACTCTTTTCAATTAAGTTTTTACAAAAACCAACCTACAATATTCTGGTCATTCTTTGCATAAATGGTTTGTATCAATGTTCAACTCGTCAGATAAAGCTGCATCATTACGAGAATATCATGTTTTGTCTCTTTCTTCCCTATTTCTGTCTTCGTCTCATAAGTGTTACCAGAAATCAGTGATATCTGCCCATAATTTAATAAACAGTTCGCACAGCTGTTAGCTATGATTAGTTCTGCATTTACAATAATTTGTATACCTATTTATAATTATCGTTTGTTTGTAAACTTTGTATACTTTGCACTGTTAGCTCTTAGATTGTTTTCACTGCCTTTATGATAAATGCTTTGGATAAATAAACCATTTGAATCGAATGGTACCTTTGTAAAGGTATGAGCAATATCCGTTAACTTGCTAGCGTTGTGTAAAAAAAAGTCTACTTGATAAAACCATTAAAAAAAATAGTGTTGACGTTATGATTATTCATTCTGTTTTATTTGAATAACGCATATTGCTGACTGCTGTTGTTGACTGCTGAGCTTAAGGTCTTGGGTTCGATTCCCAGGTCGGGTAAGTTTTCTTGGGTTTTTCCCATTAGGATTTTTTCAGTAGCAGCCTCGGAGTCTGGATTTATATGACTGGGCTAATAGGTACATCTCTGCTCAACCCTTCGGGGATTACAAGCGTGATGTTATATACAACATCCTAATTTGAATAAAAATGCATTATCAACTCAAGTGCTCGTTAATTACTGTGATAGGTTGTTGATAATACACAGTAAACAAATATGTACCAAAGACAATTGACACGTAAATTTTTCATTCGAGACAGAGATCGATGATTAGTTTTTGCTTTTTGCTTAGTTTTGTCAATGTTTCCAAAGATGTACATGACAAAAGTACAGGTATAAAAATTAGTTTAAAGTTTAATTACAGAAGTAGTCAGACAGAATCGTTACCGAGTGAGATAATGCATAAAAATCTATGGAAAAGCAAATCAATTTGGCAGTCACACGGAAGGCACGGTACAATTATTTGTATGACATACATGTAGTTGTTCCGAGTTTGGCTGGATGTGTGAGTTTAATGTTTGTAAACGAACCTACGACAAAGGAGAAATTTAAAAAAAAAAATTATGTATCGATCTTAGGCGCTTTGCACACGGAGCAACTTAAGTTGAGGCAACTATCAACACTTTAAAAGTTTCCTGTAAAAGTTGATAGTTGCTATAACGTTTACGGTTGCCGCAACTTTATGGCAATCTGTGAGCAACTTTTATAGCCGAGTTGCTCAATCTACGCAACGATCAGCGTTAACGGTATAATATTCAATAATATTCAACAGTTGCTAGTTGCGGCAATTAGGAACTAACTTAGTCATCGATTGCAGCAACTGAAAACTGTTGACGATCGCCGCAACTCGAAACTCAAGTTGCTATGTGTGCGCAGTCCAATTGAAATATATGTAAACAGCTAGTTGCCAGCTAGTTGCCAGTTGATGCAATAGTTGCTCTATGTGCAAAGCGCGTACCGATGTCGTCAATCAGCGTCGATCGGCCGCAAATTAAGTTGGCTTCAGCAGCCTCCTTTAATGATCTGTAATGGATATTGCTCATACTAAACGTCCCTTATTTTAAGAACAAAAATAAACTTTAGAGCGTAATAATTGTTTGCATTAATAATTTACAAAGCTTTACTTTGACAGGTAATTAGATTTTGTTAGCATTTACCGGATGGGTAATGTTAAAAAAATAAAAATATATTTTGTACAAAAATATTTGTTTTATTTATAATGCAAGAAACATGACCCAGGTTGGCCGCTGTAAAACTAATCTGGCCAGATGGGGCTATCTTCACCCATCCCAAAGGGAGTGCCAGTGTGGAGCACCATCACAGGACATGCGTCACCTCCTCAGTTGCCCGTCGTGCACTACCACCTGCACCATCTAAGACCTTAATGAGGCCAATGACAGAGCTGTACAGGTTGCTCAATATTGGTCGGACTTTGAGTCAATCGACACTAGAAGAAGAAGAGGTGGAAATGCTATAATTTCTTACTTAAAACATTGTGCTTAGGTACGGATGCATTTAACAGTACGGGCTTGTGGGGATTTTAATAGTTAGTACATTTAACACTCGTTTACGTATAAAAACTTTGACTACCTGGGAACTTGGTTACGAAGATATTGCGTAACCCAGTTCCCAGATATGGTCAAGAATTAAAAAAAAATATTGCAATGATAAAAAGAACATGTAAGTCAGCTTCGATAAATGTCTATTTACACCAAAAACAATTCAAAACAAATAATCTAAACATCCCAAAAACTTCTTTAGGTACTTCCAAAGGACTCGAGCCGCACAGGACAGGCCAAGGCCTACTTCAATCATATGAGGGACTGCTGTTATGCAGAGCGGGTAAAGGTGGCAGACAAGCTATACTTCGCATATTATTATCTTTAGCCGGACACTTTAAAGTTCGTAAACTAACAAATATACATTCTATCTTAAACCACTTATTCCTCTATCGATCCTTAAAATGTCGACGACTCCACTTTAAGAGCATTAGCGCACTAGCGGCCATGGCCGCTAGTGCGCTATTGCTCTAAGACATAAGGTTCAAACTTGTTTGTATGCAGGTGTTTATTAATTTTGTGTAAACTGACGTTAGGTTATAATGGGGCTGATATGCCTTCAGAGGATAAAAGACCTTAAAAAAACATCTTTATTTCAGCTACGCTAAAATCATTTGTAGATCTGGTGACTCTGACATCTCATCTCATCTATAAGTAGGTTTCGTAAGTAGGTAAAGTGAGATAAAATAACACCATTATTCACAACACAAGCAATAAGCAGACGGTAACAGATAAACCCTTCAAAAGCACAAACCTAATGTCCCATACACAACCATCACGCTCCCTCAAGCGATTATTCATAAAATTATTTATAGCAACAATATTTCACTGTATCTGAATCGTTCAGGAATACATAAATCGTAAACACGACAAAGAACACTTAAAATCTATAATACGATAGCATTTTTCATACCCGTATCGTATTGGTGGACATTGTTGTTTGCAAATATTGAGGCACCTGCCCGCGGGCGCCATTTTATTTTTATACGGTTATATTTTTGTGACACATGTTTTACGTGTTCTCTTTTTGAAAAGTTGTAAATATTATTTCGGGTATGGTTATAAAATCAGCGTGGTGGAATTGGGGTTACATGGCTGGACGTGCTGCTAGGATATTAACGATAGCAATCTGCCGCGCGCTTTATACAAATTTAGTCTAGTCATATTTATGGTCTATAAGTAATTAAAAAGGCTGATTAAGGAAAATAACAAAATAATACTCAAACTTTTTGTATTTCGCGTTTTTCATTACGAATTTTTTAGCTAGACCGGTATGTACCGTTGCCACGTTGTATGGCAATGCTGATTCTTTGGCCCAAGAAAAGGCCGTCCCTTTGTTCACCTGAAGGGACGACCAGCCGCTTGGCGATGTCCCGAAAAACAATGTCAGCACCCCATAGCCTTAGTATTTCAACCCTAAGCTGCTTAAACATATTATAGCCTCCAAGACAAAAAACAAAAGACGTTAATGAAACCTTCAAATCTTTTAACCGTCTTTATTTCGTTCTGAATTCGAAAGTCAAACACGACGCCCGTACATTCGTTTCATTAACTTTCCGACCCGCCCCGGAAAGTAAAACTTTCATAGAAATTTTTATTAGTTTTTCTTTTTTTTTATTATAGATCTTTTAACTTAATGAGTTTAAGGTATTAATTGGTTTGCACGTGCTGCTGACTTGGGATTCGAAGTTGTTTCCAACTTAATATTTAAGTTGTGGTTGTCCGACTTCGTTGGCTGATTATGACTTGGAATTAATGGTTTAACGGAGTCTTTTTTTTGGGACAATCCCACCACACTATTCCCAACTACTGCAACTTCTGAAAGCGCCGAGGCAATGAAGCTTGACGAGTCCCGGAGAAACGATTCCACTGTCTTGGATCCCGCAACGAAATTAATCAGAAAAGAATAGCGGAGGAGTAAGAAAAATATAATTTCTAATATTTCCCTCCAAACAAGCAGGAGACAGAACAGAACTAGAAGAAGGAAAGGAGTCTGTCCGTCTGTCTGTCTGTGTGTGTGAAGTGACCGTGCTATGAACGTATCAAGCACGGAAAGAATCATGATACCACTAGAACCTTTCAACCGATAATTGTTGACGTTCCGTACACGCAACGGTGTTGATCAGTAACGGAACGATCTCATCGGCGATCTTAGGGGGAAAAAAATCATGAAAACTTGACGAGACACGGTTAGCTCAGTGGCTGAACGATTGACTGCTGTACTGCATATTGTTGGCTCGATTTCCACACGGAACAAAAATTTGTATAAGCTACAGATACCTAGTTGTTCCGGGTCTGGCCACTTGTATATGCGAGGTTATATTATGTTTGTAAACCTATTCAACACACAGGAGAAATCACTTGCATGTAGCAAAGTTTTTTTTTTAAACGTAACGTAATAAATATACCATACCATGTTATCTCTTCACCACCTTTGGGCGACTGTTAGAGAATGCCTAAGGCATTAAGTCCGCCTTTGTGCTTTTGTTGCATAAAGTTTAAATCTATACTATATATTATAATATTATAAAGCTGCAGTGTTTGTTTCTTTGTTTGTTTGTTTGTTTGAACGCGCTAATCTCTGGAACTACTGGTCCGATTTGAAAAATTCTTTCAGTGTTAGATAGATTAGTTATCGAGGAAGGCTATAGGCTATATACCATCACGCTACGACCTACGGGAGCGGAGCAGTAACCAAAAACGCGGGTGTAACCGCGGCGGACAGCTAGTAAATAAATAAATGTGAATATTAGAAACCTACTTATTTAATTACTAGCTTTTGCCCTAAATTTCGTCTGTGTAAATGTCTAAAAAGTAACCTATGTCCTTTCTTGAGGTTCCCCCATACAAAATTTCATTTCTTCCGTTTAGTTATAAAAACGTAACAGACAGACAGACAGACGGAGTTTCTTTTGCATAAATAATATTAATCTAAATTTGACATAAAAATAAACATAAAACATTCACACACAATTAATTGGTAACCCCAAGAATAAAAGGAAAGCAATTTTTAACCAGAGATTGCTTGAACAGCTATTATAAATCAGAATGTTCGTCGCACGCATTCACAATTGTAGTAATGGCGCATAAAAACAATAATTTGCCGCAGAAAATTCCATTATTTTCTTGAATGGGGTCAATAGAACACGTTATGGTTACCATAACGGTGTGATTAGTACTTAAATGTATACTTACTATGTTTTCTTTTTCTAAGGCTACTTTTAATAAACCATTCTTAATTTTACTCTAAGGCGATTAATACGGCACCGCGCGCCGCCGCGGTAGGCGGTAAAGCGGCGATTATCACATGGTACACCGCCCGACCGCGCGGTGCCGTATGTTATTCGCCTTATTAACAGTTGCAAATACAGTGCAGAACATCTTGGAGTTGTATTTCACGTCATCTTGAACATAAAATAAATGAATAGATACTCAAAAATTTAAATTAATTTGTGATTTAAAAAATAACGATTGAACTCAAAGCATCTTTACGTTTTTCTCAAAAAATGGAAAACAAATTCTAAAAGAATCTTTAATGTTTATAAATGCATTTTAGATTTTGGCATATTATGAAGGAATTAATATTTTAAATGTAACATCTAAATATGTTTGTGTATTTTTCCTTTTACCAATTATATTAAATATACTTTTAAAATCGGGTTGAATTCATTTTATATTTGAGTACCTATATCACCCGCACACATGGGGACAGGACGTCTATCTAACTCAAAACATAACACTATGAATTCGTCTTTCCACATCCTAAATCTAACAAACAAAATCAAATTCTAAATCTTCATACCTAGGGATCAAACTGCAAAGCAAATCAGAAATTGCACAAAACAAATACAAAGTAGGTACGCACAAAACCCATTGACACCAATATTAAAAAATCCGAGCCACCATATCTAACAGGTACCTAAGTAACTTCGCACTCTCCCAAAACGGTTATTACACAACAAATTCGCACAGCCGTTATGACGTCACATATTCGTAAAATGGCCGACAGAAAAAAATATAAGAAACAATCAGAGAGAATTTACAGCAGCTTCAAGTTTAATGTGCCGATCTTGCTCTGTTATAATGACTCACAATAACCCATGGTGCGAGACATGAGAGGTGAGCGATTTTTGGAGACTGGACGTAGGCATCTGTCCCACTGCAGACGATCAACGAGAAGCGATTGGAGCTAGAAACTAAAAATAAGTTGGCGAAAAACGAGCGCGCAATTCTGATCTTATTATCGCTGGGCTAAAACGAGTGCGAAAGGGATTACCCACACCAATCGCTCAGCCACCACCGATGGTAAACGTCATAAGGGTTGTTATCAAAAAAACGTTATCATCGGTCTTCCGAAGATAACGTTTTTAACGTTTTTGTTTGCTCTTGCAAACAATCCAAATATAGAAAAACCCTAGTTAGACTTCATTTAAATTTTATAAACTGCTATGTTCCAGTTTATAAATGAAGTCTAACTAGGGTTAGAAGAAAAAGAAAAACGATACAAATACTAGAACAGAATGGATGTAAAATAGCACCTAATATAATATGTGTATAACTAAACAAGATTTCAATTTAAAAAAGACATTATAAAAAAATTATCGTTTATTTCAGACTAATGTTAGTAACAATGTATTTTAAGATTATGTTAGTCGCAATTTATTAAAATAAAATTGAAAATAAATAAAATTGAAATAGACACAATTGAACGCACATTTTATAGATTAAAATTGAATTAAAACTATTTTTTTGTAACTACAATTAAAATAGAAGAACATCGCCGCTGCATCTTAAGCTTCACACCAGCCCCAGTAGCAATACAGGGTGCTCGTAAAAAATGCTCTAAACATCCAACTCAGGCCGTAAACGCGAATAAACGTCTACGTTGTAAACGTTGAATAGTAAACCTTACCTCCAGGTGTTTGCTCAGCACTGAATATTCATGAATTGTAAACTTCAGGCGATAAATTCGTTATGTCTTATCGTTTATCTGTTCCTAATAAAGCTTGAGATTGTAAACACTTTGTTGTTTTCTTAAGTTGTAGAAGTTTTGCTTGGGATTTGGGGAGACTAAGTCTAAGCGCTGAATTTCGCTGAGAAGCGCTTTAGTCTGTTTAATAAATGAATTTGATTTTGAAATTTGATTATTCAGTATCAAAAATTTTATTTTTTGTTTTGTAAGTTCTTAATAAGATCAGTCACTACAGGTTATTATCAATCATTTGTTTATTATTTAAACTAATAAAACAATAGTAATTTTATAATTCCAGCCTTTTTTTGTACCACTACTGAGCAATGCCTCACCCTCTGCCTAGCCTTTTCCCAACTATGTCGGAGTCCTTCCAGTCTAACATAGAGCGACTGCTTATTTGATCACCTCAACCCAGTAACTGGGTAATACGATACCCCTTGGTCATACTGGTTGTCAGACTTTTGGGCTTCTTCCATAACGACTGTCAGAGATCCATAAAATTATGACAGCCAGGGCCAACAGCTTAACGTGCTTTCCGAGGCACGGAATGATGTCAGTGATGTCTAAGATAAACTTAGAAAGTACATATGAATTGAAAAAAGTCACATTGGTAATTGCCCGGATTCGAACCCACAACCTCATGCATGAAAGGCGGGGGCTTCAACCAATGGGCCATCAGAACGATCCATAACCCTGTTCTGATTTCCCATATAAGTAAGAACGATTTTCGCTAAAAGATTCTTCTCCATCTGTCGCTTACTGCTCCAGCAATTCATCGTTTGACGTTACACCGTTCTATCCCTAAGTTTATAGGTTCTTTATATACGACCTTTGGAATTAAATCACTGCAGTTTTATTTTACGAGACAGTAAATTAAATTTACTGTCCTTTTGTCTGCAAATCTGCGAAACTGCTTGTACTTAGTCACATTTCAATAAAATTATTTTTGAGATAGTCATTCAGTGAAATTGATTAATTATTTGGTTGTTTTATCAATTCTATACCACGGATATCAAGGCTCCTTAATACCAGACATCACATAGGGCTAACTAATAATTAGATAATTTATACGAATGATTTTAAATCTAAGATTTGGTTATTCTTCTAACATTATTTTTTCTTTTTTATCAAACGGAATAGACATACATCAAGGCTCGTTTACACCATAAATCACTAGGGCTGATTTTCAATAATTCAATATTAATTAATTAATTCTTAAAGACGTTCAAAAGTGTCAAATATTGGATTAATTTAACGTAATTAATATAATTATCAAGATATTGTGAATTGGCTTGTTTTAACAAAACTAAGCTCAATTATTTATATCCAGAAATATTTCAACCTTTGTTAGGAGAGCAGAAATATGCTAACCCAGCTATAACCGCAACATTTCCAATTGTTCTCACAGCAACCACAAACTAATAAATAAGGTTAACTGTCAACCATCTGAAAATTCACAAACAAAAATCTATAAGCAAAACCCAGTAATCCCCACTAAACTAAACAAATGGCTAAGACCCGCGATTTCACTCGTAATTAAAATAAATTCTCCCGTTCCGACTAATCCTTACACAGGGTGTTTGCTTATTCACATGGTGTTGTAGTTATTTTCAGCTTGTTCCACTCGGATTAGCGTTAAGCCTCACTAATTGGAGGCGCGCAGATTCGGTGGCAGGTGTAGGGATCGAGTGATGGAGTTTTGTTCAAATGCTTTAAGCTAGGAACACACATGCTAAAAACTTGCACAAAATTTTGCAAGTTACTTGCATAAAGTGTGCAAGTAGCTTGCACGAAATGTGCAAGTAGCTTGCATGCTAACGGGGCATATCACCATGCGTTATCACCAATCAAAAGTTTTTATAGCACAACTGCATGCAAGTTACTTGCAGACTTTTGTGCAAGTTACTTGCATGTGTATTCCTGACTATAGGAATGGCGCAACTTCAAGCTTAGAACAATCGAACAGTTTTTTAAATGTAAATGTGACTGTTTACTAAATAAACGATAATTATTATTCTCCTTTCTATTTTTTACTGCCATACAAATACGAACTGACTAAAATTTTACAGAAATTAAAGAAACTTTCACTAGTCCACAGGTCAGTTTATTTATTTTCGACTTTATTTATAGGACGGACTTAGTGTTGATATTTATTTGGCGGTGAAATTCGTGCTGCGCAATAGTTCTACGCCGGTCTTTAAACGGCATAAGCTTGCTTGGAGGCTTGCAATGCAAGCTCTCTTTGTGGTTCGAGGCTTATATTCATAAGCTTCCTCGTTCTATGGATATCTTTAGACGGATTAAAGTATCAAAGCAACTGTTATTGTAAGCTTAAATCGATATTGTTATCTTAGTCAGTTAACATCGAAAAAGAAAACTTTAACGTAAACAATCTGATTTGATTTCTCAGTTAAAAAAAAATACTCTCAATTTCATTTTTATTTTTCTTGGAATAAGTAGTACCTAAAACTACTTTTCCTAGAAATATGAAAACAGTTATATGAACAACAATTAGGTACTTATTTAATCTATTGTTTTTGAATAAGGGTCAGTTCACACCGAGACGCGACGCGACGCAACGCTGCGTGCACACTTTAAAAGAGCGACTCAAAATATAACTTTATTTTCTACACGACAAGATACACATTTCATTGTAAGAATTTAGAATACGTTACACCACGCAGCACTACGTCGCGATGCGTCGCTCTACGCCGCGCTGCGCCGCGCGGCGCCGCGAGACGCATCGCGACGCAGCGGTGAATCGCCGGTACGCGCGCACAGAATGACGTGCAAGAGCGGCGACGTTGCGATGCGTCTCGCGGCGGCGAGCGGCGCAGCGCGGCGCAGCGCGAAGTCACTGGCCTCTTCAAGTATCTTCACGTTGCGTCGCGTCGCGTCGCGTCTCGGTGTGAACTGACCCTAAGTTTGAAATCTTATGTTGAGCGATTTTACAGAGTACAATAAATGTTCTATGAAAATAATGTTCTTATATACATAAATTCAAGCTTTTTAAAAAAAAACCTATCAAAATATTTGATATTATCGCTTAGCAATCTGACAGAATGCCTAATAAAGGACACCTCCTAAAAAACCACCCAGCTATCTGTTGTGAACAAGGAATAAATTGTCACTAAACGTTTCAACTTTTCGTCAATTAACTCGGTGCAAGCACGCAATATGTCCGTCAAACTCGACACAGTGTTGCAAACAAACAAAAATAGTCGAGTGTATCGTCAAATTGCTATCGCGAATTCAACAACCTGCATGGAAGAGGATATCGTGCTGCCATAAGGCTGATACGTCACACATATCAGTGAAGTCACAGTTCCGGGACAGTACCGTATCAGTGATAAATTATTCATTCATACCTGCAGTTACTGACACGCTGTGAATACACGCTTGGATACCAACTCTTTTCTTGTTATTCCGGTCAAAATAGATATTCAAGAGTACAAAAGTTCGCAACAAGCTGAAAATTTGTATGAATGTTGAGAACATCATCATAAACAAATAACATATAACGCTCTTAAAAAAAATCCATTGCATATATTTACCCCCTAAAGGGGAGAAACCCCCTAAATTGGGAACCCTGCACGATGATCCGCACGGTGATGCGGCGCCCCGTGTGTGAAGCACCGCACGACCGCGCGGACGTCCGCACGGTGATGCGGCGCCCCGTGTGTGAAGCACCGCACGACCGCGCGGACGTCCGCACGGTGATGCGGTTGTGACGAGAGCACCGCTCGACCACGCGGTCGTGCGGTGTTCGTGTGCAAGGTTCAAGACTTCAAGCGGATTTCATAGAGGCTAGTGCGACGTGAGAACCGCATCACCGCATGCCGGAGCGGCGTACGGTGCCGTGTGTTAATCGCCTGATAGGTGTGAATGCGTTCATATTTTTGCAGCTATCATTTTTGCTCAATGTTACTCAGTCTGATAGGTCTGGTGGTTTCTTAGACATCACTGACATCGTTCCGTGCCTCGTAAAGCACGTTATGCTGTTGGTCCCGGTTGTTATCTTTGATAGTCGTTACGGGATGGCAGAAGCCTGAAAGTCTGACAGCTAGTCTTACCATGGGGTACCGTATTACCCAGTTACTGGGTTGTGGAGGTCAGATAGGCAGTCGCTCCATGTAAAATACTGGTATTCAGCTGCATCCGGTAAGACTGGAAGCCGACCCCAACATGATTGGGAAAAGGCTAGGCAGATGATGTTACTCAGTCTGATAGGCAGTATGCGTAGTTAGCAGTGATGTGTGTTTCTACACACCGTATGTCATCATCATCATCCTCTCAGGGGCGTCGCTCACACGATTAACAGTCGAGGTGCAGTTGAGGCGCGGGCGCATAAGAGGCACGCCGCAACAAGGTTTTCTTTACAAATGAATGGTAGTGCGCTCACATACAAGAGTTGCGGCGAGGGCGAGGTGAAGGCGGGGCGGAGGCGAGGTGCAGGCGGGGCGGAGGCGAGGTGCAGGCGCAGGAGGGGCGCTCAAGTGTGCCCAAGCCACGATCCCACCGCCATTTTGTCATTTTGTCATTCAAAATGTGAAGAAAGGATAGCCGCCTGCGCCTCGACTCTACGCAGAGACCTATCCTAGACCGTGCTGCGACGCTGCACCGCCGCTGACGCAACGTCGCCTCGACTTTACCAGTGAGCGACGCGCCTTAACCGCCGTAGGATGTCCACTGCTGAACATAGACATCCCCTATAGATTTCCAATAGGACCGGTCGGAAGCGGCTTGCATCCAGCAAAACCTCGCGGTCTTTATTAGATCCACCGTCATCTGTCCACCTTGCGGGTGGACGTCCCGAACTGCGCTTGCCGGTGCATGGTCTCCATCGGCCATCAGAGGGCCTACCCCCATCTCTTAAAACAATCCTATTTTACTGTGCGGAAGGCAAAGTAATATACTTTGCCTTCCGCACAGTTGGAATTTCAGCGCTCGGCTCAGCGCTGAGAGTTGAAAGTCCAACAACAGAAATAACAAAGTAATAGATATTAATAAAATAAGATTGTTTTAAGAGATGGTGAAAGATGTCGACCACTTTGGTTCTTCTACGAATCTCCTCGTTTCTAATTGGCTCACACCCCGTATACACTATGTAATAAATACCCTGTCAGATCAGTGTTGCCGTTGATCAGTTTTTATGTTTTATTTTAATTTAATTACTTCTTCTTTCTTCTTTTTTTTTTCACTGGGGAAAAATAATAATCTCAAATCCATTAAATGGTTACGTATATGTGTACGCAGTACGATGCCGAATAATACCCTTAAAGATCGGACAGGGTTTTTGTTACATGCTGTATATAAACTCCTTAATCCCTTATCGCCTACATAGGAACCGCACCTTCTATCACACCCCTGGTAAAAGCATTTAGTATCGCTAATATAATTAAATTTCGCAATTTACAACGATCATTCTCGCTTAATATTATCAAAATTTCAATCTACTCAAATCAATATGTAACTATACATTCTCTACTTACTTACATTATACACGTTATAATTATTGATACTGTCTACGTGCGTATACTTAATCTACTACACTATAATTACTGTTTAATAACTGAGTGAATAGTGTGAGCGTTATTGGTTCGTATGCTGTGGTCTAAGAGCCCAAGGTCGCTAAACTTACGTCATTTTAGCGTAACTGAAATTTTGAGGTCTAATAATAATATGGCGAAATTTAGGTGTACTAATGGGTATACCTCTGCCTAACCCTTTGGGAATTACAGGCGTGATTCTGCAGACCGATTTCGTTCACGGCGTCTAATCCAGCCAAGTACACAGGAGATATTTTAAAGTACAAGAGTGTGCGCAAACACAGGCACACTCCCTCTTCACTCATTTTCATAGTCCGAGGAGATGGATTATGCGACACGACCGGAGAGAGATCAGGCGCAGGACGTCACGCCACCATTTTTCAAACTCTACCCGTTACTGAGAAATTCCTAATGGAAAAAAAAGGAAAAAAAAATAATTGATAAATGTTATTATATGGTTGACGAGTTCTTGAACGATTAATTTAGTAACTTTAATATTTTCTGTGCTAACTTTTTGACGTTTCTTTTTTTTAATATTTAATTTTTTTTTGACTGTAAACTTTAAAACTACTCATATTTGTATGTCTTATCGTAGACAAAACATAGCGCACTGTATTTAACTACAAAATCTATATTTTTTATTGTAACCTATGTTTTACAAATAATAAATGATTGATTGAAAACTTTAGTCAGACACTTTAAGAATCGGAATCACAATAAAATATGGCTGAAGTCATAGCCCACGAAGAATGTCTGGTACCTAATCAAAAGGTACCTTTTGTACCTCATACCTGGAAAAGCCTCAACATTAGAATTAACAGACGTATATCTTGTAAACTACACATTTTCTTTTTTAATTATATTAATTTCAGCCAAAGTAAAATGGTGAAAGTCTCGCGACTGTGTGGTCTTGGACCATCAGTGACGTCAGGATCAAATTGTTTTAGTACATCAGAAAATAATCATTATCAAGAAAATCAATCCATCAAATCTAACCCACTTTTTTGGTTGGAAATGTTATTATAATTCAATTCAATCAAGTTTCAGTCGCTATACAACAGTAAATGATGTTGTTAGAGATCTAAAAATTTATATTTAAAAAATACTGAACATGACAGTCGTATCTTGATACAAAGTGCTCCAGACATACTATAAAAAGTGACATTGTTCTTGATGCTTCTTTTAGTAAATTCTTATTTAGTATTCACCTATTATGTGGCTTCGGTCGAAATGTCGGTTATAGGCGATCGCCTGACCCCTGTTTCATCCCCTTAGGTGGTGAATTTTGTTTTTTTTTTTGTATTAGATACCTAAGTCATTCATAGAACACACCCTTTCAAATTTCAAGCCTACGGTCAACGGTTTAATCTGTGCGTTGATCCGTCAGTCCGTCCGTCATTCAGGACAAAGTATTTTGTATGTATAGAATGTTACGAATTTTAAAGTGGTCTCCAAAGGCAGAGCCTGTATCTTCGAGGCCAGTAATATACCAGTTCCCTTAATGTAATCAGTGTTCTTCAAACACCATGCACATGAAACTATAACTATGTTCATCAAAACCGGTTTTCATGTCCAAATAATCGTCCGGTAAAAGTATAAACTGCCAATAATGAAGGTAGTATAATGTGTTTCATTACAGCCATGCCATACCATCGTCAAAAAGTCATCAGGCCTCCTAATATCGGACTGGTAAAGGAAAGTTGCTGAAAGAAAATTAGTATCAAGATTAATACGAAAATAATTGACTTGAAATGTAACTAGATACAAACCTACGTATAGGTTATAAATACATTACGAAGCTGGTAACTATGTATGGGTAGTATGCTCAATTAACGGACATTGGTGCCGATTCCATTGTTCACAAACTAAACTAAAATTAGACTATTTCTATATTTTTCTGTCCAATATAACAAGAAAGAGACTAATGCAAATAAGAGCTGTCAAATTTAGTCAATCTGACACGTCCTTACAATTTTAGTTGACAATTGACATCTTAAAACGTATAGATTAAAAATACGGAAAAGTACAAGGCAAAACTAATTTGACATCTCCAACTAAGTTCTTAAATGTCACCGTCCTTTTCGTTCGCTGTATGTTAGGAAGAGATGTCAATTCTCTAAAAGTCTAGTTTGTGAACAAGGGAATCGGCACCATTCTCAAACTAAGTAGTTGGTCTAGTGGTCGCAAAGCGCTGAGTGAGACTGCTGAGTTTAAGGTCTTGGGTTCGATTCCCAGGTCGGGCAGTGTGTGAGGGTTATTCCATAAGCAATTTCTTAGTAGCAGCCTCGGAGTCTAGATTTGTGCTCGGTTGATGGCAATAGGCTTGCTCCCTATTACATGGGACTTAAACATGATATACACTTCTGCCTAACCCTTCGGGGATTACAGGCGTAATGTTAAGTTTGTATGTGTGTGTATTTTTTTAAATGGAATAAAGCTTGTGTAAAAATGACCTACCAAGTAATTTAAACGGAACTTCGTAGTGAAACAGATTCGACCTTATGTGACAGTAATATTCGCCACATTACAATATGAAAGTTTCCACCGCGAGATGTTATTGGTTTTCATATTACACCGGTTAAGGAAATGTTTATACAATGTGCAAGAATCTTCCTTCTTACTCATAAAAGTTTTAATATTATTTCGAGAATTATATTAAAACTCTATTTTTACTTTAAAAGCTAATACTTAAAAAACTAAACATCTCAGGTTAACAACTTTTATTTTTTAAGGAGCTTTACTTGTTGTGTTATGAAAAAAATACTATACTTGCAATATAAACTTTAAAAAATCCCATAGCAATCCAATAACCAAAGAATAAATATGACAGTTTGACATAATTATTTTCTTACTGAAAGCTTTTCTTTCAAATCGCCATATTTATCCCTCCATTAAGAGCTATCTGACGCTTGAAAAATTTGCACTTAGTCTATTACTAAGATTATATACTAGCAACGTGCAACGTCACTCACGCGCAATCTCTCGAGCACGAAAATAGATCCATTTGTTTCACAACTTGCATCTATTTTTTTTCAAACCATCATGTCGTTACACTTAAAAACCCATTTCACCCGGCAAGTGAACACAGACCACGTTAATCCACCCTCAATGGAGCGTCAAAACGCGTCATTGATCATCCAGATTGACGACTAGGACCCCAGGTGCGTCATTACTGAGTATAAAGAATAATAATTCGGGTCTATCCTGTGATGGATGTCGGGCCACCGGACGCGTGACAAATCGCTTTTGGGACTTTTTTCACAATCGTGTTGCGACCGTTTTTCGCGAACAAATATTTTGGTCGTTTTGACCGTGATTAGGTAGTTTAGGGTTCTGGGTTGTTGTTGGTTTAGTAAATGGGTTTCGGCTGCATTTGTTGGTATTAAATTGGTATTGATTTTAACTTGAACACAGTAAAAGAAAATGAAAGTCCAAGAGTTAAACTTCGTTAAATTTTATTTCTTGAGTCTTTTAACTGTCTCATATTTTCAATTTGGTCGATTCTTCAATTGTCAGGTTACATCTTTACGATGGAATAAATAGGTATGGTGGCCCATAAGCTTTCTATAGAAAACATGTCAAACTTGTATAATTTTTATTCTTCAGAAAGAAATTACGACTACAATATCAATCATAATTATTATGCGAACAAGAACAATATAACATATTATTTATTATATTTAAATATTTGACCGTTTCACTCTCTCTCTCTCTCCTTCTATTAGCAATGAATTTACGCCCGTGTGTCGGCGACGCCCAGTAATAATTTCAGTGGGATATTAGACAGTGAGCTGACAGTACTGTCAAGCCATTTAAACGCTCGGACAGTTCTGTTTAATTAAAACAAGCTATAAACAAAGCTCGGGGGTTAAAGTGTACTTAATAAACGATATATTTAGTTTACTTTTTATTAACTCGCGGTTTCGTGTAGTTTTGTCTTTGGTTACTGCTCCTCACCCGTGAGTCATAGCGTGATGTTATGCAGTATATAACCTTCCTCGATAATACGGCTAAATAACACAAAAGATTTTTTCCAAATCAGACTAGTTGTTCCTGAGATTAGTTCAAACAAACTTTTCAACTTAATATTACTAAAGAAGATTTACTTAAAATGTTTTCTTCATTATTTTTGATCTTGAATTGATCTAAGTTCTGTCAAAACGCCACCCACGAGCTCTCAGTATTTAAATTACGAGTAATTACGTCAAACTATTTTAATAAGCCGAATATTCAGCAAAATAATAGTTCAAAGGTCGCCCGAAACTTAGGCTTAAAATAGATCTTAAATTAATCTGCGACACATTTAAAACTTATCTCAACTAGCAAAATAAATAAAATATAACTAATGCGTCGAATTGAACACTACTATAAAGCTGTTAACTGCTACAAAACTATTATAAAACCTTTACATGTCTGTTAGTTGTATAATTAAAAAACTATACAACTTTTTCCTAGTTGGGATGTTTAGAAAACATTTTAAATGAACATTACACTTTAAATAACCAAAATCGTTACAATGACTTTGAAAAGTTTGTTTTGCATTCATCGGTCGGGTATATTTTTTTTCAACCAGCTTTAAGATACGTCTTCGGTTAGATTTTGTCAAAGTGTTTATTTTTTCATCCGCTTTAAGTTACGTATTTGGTCCAATAAACCAACAAAAACCAATAAAATCAACTCCGAAGCGACCAATAGCGATAGCGAAATCAAGGTCAAGCGAAGTGAGAGTGAATGCGAGTTGATGTTCGAATTTTACAAAATCGACCCCCAGCTCCGCCCCTATATGTCGTAGCGTGATGTTATAAAGCCTAATACTGTACCTCATGAATCTGGCTATCATATACAAAAAGGTGTTTTCCAATCCGACTGGAAGTTCCAGATTACGACAAAAATCTTCAGCTTTATTATTCCTACATAAACAGAGAAGTATAGATAGCATTGTAAAATAATCCTATATTGCATAACCGACTCAGTCCATTCCCTCTGTAGTCAATCATTCGATCAACAACGTCATTAGGGTCGGCTGATCAAAGGACTGGTGCAGACAGTAAGTCCCTTTGGAAATGCAGCTTAATTAATAATCCCAGCAGTAAAAGCTTTTTATTTAAATCCAAGAGGATTTAAAAACCTTTTTTTCATTGTGTAATGGGGTTTATTTTCAGTTGGATGGGTAGTAACTAAAGAAAAAAATTAGTAAGTAAAAGTACTATGTATTTTGCTTGTATATAAGTATGATCAATCCTTGTGTTGAAACCAAATTAATAATGCGATCGTGTTTCCAAAAAAAATATGGCAAACAAATAAAAAAAGAAAGTAAATAACAACTAAGTACTAAACTGTTCCAAATGGCTACATTTTGCGCGTAATCTTTGGCTACAATTTGCCTGTAATCAAAATTGTGTCTTTATATAAGAAGGAAGATATCTATTTAATCAATTTTGAACTTCATAGGTAATATAATTAGGTACCTACTTTTATATTTTAAGATCACAGTTTTGATTTTATTTCTGTTTTGTATTTTTGGAACGTTTATGATTTTAAATGATTTTTTTGTATCGTAATAACTGCCAAAAAAAAAATCTTATCTCTGACTGGCGGTCTGTCTGCACGTCATGAAAACCTACCACTATACCAAATTTAAAATCCATCTCATGCCAACTACCAAAATAAATAATATAAAACTAATGCGTCGAATTGAACACTACTATAAAACTGTTAACTGCTACAGAACTATTATAAAACCTTTACATGTCTGTTAGTTGTATAATTCAAAAACTATACAACTTTTTGCTAGTTGGGATAGATATTGAGAATCGTGGCAGACACAAAAAGTGATAATACGAGTAAAAAGGTTCCATCTGTCCCTTCCGTGGTCAGGACTCTAAAAAAATCCTTTAACAGCTCGAGGAACTGGTCTATTCTATATTTGACCACACTAAAACCTCTATTTAACAGCAAACCAAACAAAAATCTTCAAGATTTTCTACAAGAATAACCCAAGTACCTAAAGTATGGGGAAAAATTCTACCAGTTTCAGAAGAGTGATTTACGATGTCATAAATAATAAGTATCTAATAAGGGAGGAAGGAAGTTTCCATTTTAATCGATTTATGAACGACGCCCGCTGAGATTGTAAGAAAACAGTGCACATGGGTACCTGCCTTATTTTCAGCTTCACGTTGTACCTATTTAATTCAACGTTTATCGAAGAAAAAGGAAAAAGAATCTGCATGGCTTAAGTGTGATGGTATTTTAAACAAACTTTCAAGTCGAAAGTCTGTAAAGTCTATCTATACAAGATGTTGTTTTGCATCCTCGTCAAATTTCAGGTGGTTGTCCTAAAAGACATAAATAATCAATTGAAAATACAGTACCGGGCAATAACTAATAAGCGCGCGCGGGAGCGCGAGCGTGGCTAGGCACGTGCGCGAGTAGTACCTACGAAATTATTGAATGATCGTTGCGTATGCGTTGTGTATGTATTGTTTGCGTTTGTGTGTGTGTGAAAGCACGGTTATAGCTAGTAACAGACGGGCCGCTTTTAAATACGGCTGGTTTACAATTATGGATTTCAGTAAACAGGAAAAAAATATAAAAAAATACCTACTCATTTTATTGTTGATTTGGGTCGAGAATCATTAGCATAATTACGTCCTTGAATTTGACTAGGATGCAAATCAACAGCTTGTATATCTATCTATCTATATTAAATATATCTATTATTTCCAGTGGACGGCGATGCGGATGAATTTTTTGATGCCATTTAGTTTTAGTTTCTCATTTTATTTTCTTATTCTGGTTGTTTCTTTTTATTATTTTTGTTATTAAGCTTGTAAATTAATAATGTAAATATTAATTTTTAAAAATGATTCTATTATCTATATTATATTAATATAATAAAGCTAAAGAGTTTTTTTTACAAGCTTTTATTTAGCTTGCACTGTTCGTATGTAAGTATGTATATGTGTATGTAAGTAAGTTGTCCTTTCAAAATTTGTAAACCATTTTTCAACCATTTGTTGATATCCGATTAAGCTGAAATTTTGTATACACCTTTAGTTCTGATGACAATACAATGTCCAATACTCAAAATTGTAATAATTTTAAAAGTAAAGCTTGTTTTTAAAAATATTTTTTAAATTAGTTTTTTTTATTGTTTAAACGCGGTATCTCTGAAACTACTGCTCGGATTGCAAAAATGCTTTTTGTATATGATAGCCAAACATCATCATAACATCGCGCCTGTAATCCCTGAAGAGGCATAGGTGTACCCACAAGTACAGCCACATTTCGCCAGTTATGTTTTTAAGTCCCATGTAATAGGGGGCAAGCATATTGCCATGAACTGGACACACATCTAAATTCCGATGCTGCTACTGAGAAATTCCTGATGTAAAAACCCAATAACGCTTTGCCTGACCTGGGAATCGAACCCAAGACCTCATGCTCAGCAGCTGGGCTTTGCGACCACTAGACCAACGAGGCAGTCACAGATCAACAGAGCTTACATTGAAATAAATTTTAGAAGTATTTTATTTTTATGATTTTAAGAGATTTTAATTACTTAAATATTCCACGTTACTACAAATGTCTATGGTAAGTATAAATACAAAGGGTTTGTATACATAATTCTACAGTAATATAATATGCCTAATTTATTAAACAGTCTGAATTTAAACCGGATAGGATGAAACACGCCCAGAGTTACTGAGTAGTGTGACCATATGAAAGCGTTTCAATGGATATTCTTACTACGCGAAACAGTAGTCGTGACAGATTTTTTTTTCGCTATCTTGACCGTCTTTTCCTCTTAAAAGGTCTTTTGAAGTGTGTAACAGAAAAAATGTCAGTCTGTCAGTTATGTTGGTGAATGTGACTGTTTATTTGACCCATAAAATGTATAAGTCTTTGCATAACTATTTGTTGTATTCTAAAAACAATGACTGTCAAATTAAACATTAAGTAGAAGTGAGTACTTGAGATGTGTAAAACAGTGCTAAATATTTTTCTTATCATTCTATCTTTCTTTAACTACCTTCATTCTTTAATCATACAAACAGTGATTGTGTGTACAGATACAAAGTTTTGCTAATGTTGTCTACATCCACCAAGAAAATTATACAGCAAAATATATTTTTTAAAATTATTTGTGCTTATTCTACCCCGTAATGCCATAATGAATCTCGTGATGTCGTGTATGACGTGTATGTCGTGATGGCCTAGCGGTTAAGGCGCCCGCCTCTCATGCATGAGGTTGTGGGTTCGAAACCGGGCAAGTACCAATGTGACTTTTTCAATTCATATGTACTTTCTAAAGTTTATCTTAGACATTACTGACATCATTCCGTGCCTCGGAAAGCACGTTAAGCTGTTGGTCCCGGCTGTCATACTAGGATCTTTGACAGTCGTTACGAGTCGTCAGAAGCTTGAAAGTCTGACAACCAGTCTTACCTAGGGGTATCATATTACCCAGTTACTGGGTTGTGGAGGTCAGACTGATAGGCAGTCGCTCCATGTAAAATACTGGTACTCAGCTGCATCCGGTTAGACTGGAAGCCGACCCCAACATAGATGGCAAAAGACTAAGCAGATGATGAATGCCATAATGAATCTCCTTTAACTGTTACAGACATTACAGACTAGTTGTCTAGTTTTCTTAATGGAATCCATAATCATGATTACCCAAAAAAATAATGACTCCACAGAAAAATGTCCTAAATAATTCCCGGCCTCTGGTTACCCTATTGCTTCCGAGTCAGAACAAACAGACAAAAAAAAGCAACAATAAACCGGGTGCCGGCACTGAATTGGTAAGAGTTTGCTTTGCACGGGAATCGAACCCGGTACACGTACCGTTTCAGAATACAAATTGCCTTTATTTGGCTTCGTAATTGTGATTTTTAAAATGTTTCAGTTCATTTTAAATAATGGTTTTTTATTCTCCAACAGGATTAGCTTAATAATTGTGTAGATATTTTATTTATTTTTAATATGAAACTCTATTTTTCTTTTTAGAAATTGGCAACTACATAGAATTGGTATTTTTTTAATCATAATATGGGTAAAATGAAGATTCTAGACATATATAATGTATATAGTTGAAAATTATAAGATTTAACTTAATATAATAAAAATAAGTTAAATTTTGAGGTACTTCAAAATTAAGCATGATCTTAATGTAAATATTTTTGAAAATATGTTTTATAGTTTTTATTCTAATTCTTGGATTTAAATTAGATATTTGTAAAGTAAATTCAACTTACACTGCAAACCAACTAAAAATTAAAATCAATAAAAAAAAGTAAATTAAAACTTTGTTTTAGCAAATAAAAACGCTAACAAAATTGAAATAAATAATTTGTGTCAAAAGAAGTTTTTTCACGAAATTATTTTGCTAACACAAACTGTACTACATAGCAAGGGAGATTGGTAAATAAAAAAAGTCTGCCAAGTGCGAGTCGGACTCACACGAAGAGTGCCGTATAATACAATAATTAACACAAAAAAAAAACATACAAAAAATAAGTTTATAATGGCATAAAAGATATTAATTTGTGATGACTGTATTTACAAATTTACGGTTTTCAGGTTTTTTCCTATACTTGTGCTACATGGCATTGCTTCTTGCCAAATTTTATGATTCTAGATCAACGAGAAGTCCCCTATAACTTTTGATTCTCCAGCGAACGTCAAAATATGCGCCATAAACGACCTTATCTTTAGATTGCGTTGACATAGAAGTTTAATTTTTTGACTGCTTCAAGGGGTAGTATACCTAAGTATTTGTTACTTATTTCAACTTGATACCTACCTTCACGCGTTCCTGAGAAAAAGGGTCTTGACAGACGGAGACTAAAGTGATGCTATAAGCTCACTCATTTATGTATTTTCTAATTTATAAATTTAAGAATTTTAGATGAATTTTATTTTAATTTTATTTTATTTTAATTTTAATTGGTGTATGTTCTAATTTATAAAATATTAGTTGAATTTATTTTGTATTTTTTGATATTTATTTCTAAAGGATGTAAGTATTTATCTGTGTTTAAATTCTATGGGTCTAAATTACCTGAAGTATTATAGTATAGTATATTAGTATAGAATTATTGTTATTATTATAAGCGTTCCGTTTTTGCCGACTGTGATGCGGAACCCAAAAAAAAAGAAATAAGACACCAACCCTTTGAAGTGAAATCCAATTTAAAAGAAACTAAGTCTGTTGGAGTTCGTCAAAATTTTTTTATATGACCCCAAGTTTTTAAACGAGGTTTTCTTCAAAAGATGGAAAAATTGAATTTCATACTCATCTCACAGTTTATTACAATTTTGGTGACCCTTTATACTTTTTCCTTGAATTAGTTTTGTAGTTCAATAATTACTTTCACGTTTTGGTAATAAATAACACATAATATTACGCCTGTAATCCACAAAGGGTTAGGCAGAGGTGTACCCATTAGTATACTCACATTTCGCCTGTTATATTTAAGTCCCATGTAATAGAGGGCGAGTTTATTGCAAACAACCGAGCACAAATCCAGACTCCGAGGCTGCTACTGAGAAATTCCTGATGGTAAAACCCAATAACACTTTGCCCGACCTGGGAATCGAATGCAAGACCTCGTGCACAGCAACAACAGCAACTGGATTCAATTCTTTTTTCTTGAAGGACATATATTATGATGAAGTGTTTTTATTGGTCTAATTGAAATGAATGGATTGCGGGCTCTTCCCATAGACAAAATTTGCACTTCATGATGTAACCACATAGATAGTCGTGTTTTAGCTGTTGTGTTCAATAGTACGATGGAATTATCAGTATCAAAGCTAATTTCACCACGTTTTAATTACTATACGTGATTAAAATCTGTTATTTGTTGATTGGTTTTGAAATGAATATGTACATTATTCTGATTGGTCAAAACAAGGTACCTACTTAGTGCGTAGTAGTAATTTATTTTTACAGATAATGAAGGGTTAGGCAGAGGTGTACCCATTAGTACATCCACATTTCGCCAGTTATGTAATGGGGGGCGAGCCTATTGCCATCAACCGGGCACAAATCCAGACTCCGAGGCACAAAAGTATATAATTAAATAGAAAAAGTCACATTGGTACTTGACCGTTCTTGGTTGCGAACCCACAGCCTCATGCATGAGAGGACGACGGGCTCATAACATAGGTAATCAATAATACCATGCAGCACGTTCTAACTGAATCAATTGTAACTGTTGGTGTCATTGATCGACGACGATTGTGTTAAGGACGTTATCGATAGCGCACTCCATATAAAAGAAGTCTCGTCATATTTTGGTAAATAAAATATTAAATTCGATGATTTTTTGTATATTAAATAAGGAGACTAACATAATGGCTTGTAGTTTACTCAAAATTTCATTCAAGTTTTTGAGTTAAATAAAATTTTGAAAGTAATCTTATCCTATTTACAAAATTTCATATAGTTTAATTAGGAACTTGACAACACTAACCTATTGGTTAGTGTTGGAATTATTATTCCATGTCACAATTTTTAAAAAATCAAACTCTTTATCACTAAAATCACTAAAATCAAACTCTTTAGCACTAAAATCTCGATAAATTTTCAACTAACAGTAAAAATAGATTTCTAGCTGCTTTTAAATCAATACTTAAATTGAATTGGTAAATAAGTTACGTCACAGTTTATTATTGCCGCACAAAATAATAGGAGAATTGCGTTTTGACAGCTCATAAAAAGTATGTCAATTGATTGGTAGTACCCAAATACCTTTTGACCAAAATATGACTATATTTCGACTCTTAATTCTATTCAGTAACTTGACAGTTCAAAGAAAAATAATGTTACCATACTACAACTAATAGTGTTGGGGTAGTGAACGATTTTGTTTAAGGAACGAACGAAAACCCTTTATCTGTCAAGTTACTGAATAGAATTAAAAGTCGAAATATAGAGAACTTCTGTATGGAGCGTTCTGACGGAAAAGTCTTCAAACTTCACATAAACGTTATATAATAAAATGGTCGCAGGTTAATAATAACCCGCCTCATACAACTCCACACAAACAATTCCGCATAATATTTTTATTTATATCCTCGGCAAAAGAAACAACAATTTCAAAAACTCTCACTAACAATTTTTTATATACAAAACACTCTAAAAACTCAGGAACTACGCGTTTGCATACAACAGCGGTAAATTCTCATATAACCTAGTTTGCATATCCGACTTGTGCCGGCTTAATCTGGTAAAAACTGGTATTTACCGGACAACGGCTTGTTCCGCCATGTTGTTGTTACGTGCAGGTTAATGTACCTTTCGTTTGTGTTTCGGCTTAGCGCTGTATGTTTTTGTAAGTAAAAAGTTTGAATTGTTGGATAAGTGGTTTTATGATGGAGAGGACCGCAGTATTATTCTGTAAAGGCCTCCTCCTCCTCGCGTCGTATTCCTCATTGCTAAGGGTTGTGAAGTTCCCATTGGATCAGCTTCTTACTGATAGTGTCTCGCCATCTGTGTAAAGGCCTTACTCTGGGGATTTGGGGGGACGTGAGTCGGAGGTGACCTGTCAATCCCTAGCATCGGTAGGACGATCGCTACCTATTACTTTTCTTACTAGTAAAGTTTTACGGAATATGCGTGCTGGTTGAGCGAATAGAATCACGTGAAAAAGTTATGTGCTAACTCGAGTTGACTTGAGTTTTGTGACTGCCTTGTTGGTGTAGTGGTCGCAAAGCGCGATGCTAAGCATGAGGTCTTGGGTTAGATTCCCAGGTCGGACTAAGTGTTATTGGGTTTTTGTATTAGGAATTCCTCAGTAGCAGCCTCGGAGTCTGGATTTGTGCCCGGTTGATGGCAATAGGCTCGCCCCCTATTACATGGGACTTATAGCTGGCGAAATGTGAGTGTACACCTCTGCTTAACCCTTCGGGGATTACACGCTTGATGTGTTTATTATCTTCTTTTGAAATCGACTGTATCATACTTATAATCGCAAAGCTCGGTAAAATGTAAGTATGGATCAGCGGTTTAATATCTTCAGAAAGCAACAGTTATTCATAATGACCAGTACAATGATTACTTTTCAGATTTCTGATAAACAAAAAAATATGCTTGTATATCCACAGACCAAATTCACTGAAGTGTAATAGTGGGTGCAACAGGGCCGTATTTCACGCCCGCGTTGTCGTTCAAATTGCTTTATTTGGCGGGCGAGCAAATTAAACCGTACTAATTAAGTGCATACGTACCGTGATCCGGCCCTGGGCTGAAACAGTTGGCTAGTTGTAAATTAGGTAATTTCGTTGCTGTGAAAGGTTGATGTTTACAAAGATACTTTAGTGGTTGTCTCGTTGGTTGCAAGTGTGAGTGCTATGGGTTCTTGATTCGATGCCTAGGTCAAGTAAATTGTTACTGGGTTTTTCCATCACGTACTTTGTTTCTTAATAGCAGTATTTCAAAGGGATTAACTTGTCTTTTTCTGTTCAAAATCTCCCTGACCGGGCTCCCGACTTATGGTAGCAGAAGGAACCATGGTAGGCTGCTACTGAGAAATTCTTGATGGAAAAACCCAAAAACAATTTGCCCGACCCAGGAACCGAACTCAAGGCCTCACGTTTAGCAGTCGCACTTTACGGCCACTTCACCAACGATGCAATCCCAAAATGTTAAAAAAATTAATGTCCACTCGCGCAAAGTCGGGACGGGCCGCTAGTATGTAATAAAAAGAGAATGCATTAATTTTATAAACGTACCAGCCACAGTATGTGTTCAAAAATTCATGCAATAAAATATTATTGAAGCCGTCGATCAATACCTATTGACAGCGGCAGCCGAGTAAGTACCAAATGCAGTGAAAGCAATGTTTCATGTTGAACTAAGCAATTAATTTTTCAAATGGCTCGTAGGGAGTCCATTCATGCGAAGAGAGGGGGCGTTGGGAAAATCAACAACCTGTATATAGATGTATCTGTGTAGTAGCACACTGACTGAATGTTGTTTTCGTAAAGAAAGAATCGCGACTGCTGAGCATGAGGTCTTGGGTTCGATTCCCAGGTCGGGCAAAGTGTTATTGGGTTTTTCCATTGGGATTTCTCAGTAGCAGCCTCGGAGTCTGGATTTGTGCCCGGTTGATGGCAATAGGCTCGCCCCTTATTACATGGGACTTAAACATAACTGGCGAAATGTGGGTGTACTAATAGGTACACCTCTGCCTAACCTTTCGGGGATTACAGGCGTGATGTTATTCTATGTAATTTGCGTCAAATTTGATATATTATGCCACGGGAACCTAACCTATGTGCTATTTTAGATTATAATCTATCTCTGTGCCAAATTTCATCTAGATCTGTTTAGCTGTTTTGGTATGATTGAATAACAAACATACATCTTAACTTTTAATAGTAGTAAGCTTAGACTTCTTTTACCCGCGACTACATTCGCTTAGTATTTTTTTTATGGATCCATACATTTTCTGAATTTAATATACATATAGCTTGTTTTACTCGGTTAGTTAGCTTTCCATAGGTGAAATAATTTAAAAAATCTACCTTTACTTTTTGTGTTAACCCATTAGAAACATGTACCTATGTATGTTACCAGATTACTCAGCCAATTATCAATACGTTTGGATGATTCTTTTTTGTTTGAAAGAATATACTTCCGTATAGGTCCCATAGAAATATTGTCATAAACTTCGGAGATATGGAATGGAACTCCTCATAGGATCAAAGCAGAAATATCGTAACAAGTGAAATTGCTTTGTTTAGGTATACGTATAACTACACACATTTAAAAAGTTTCTTGCTCATTCTTCTCCATAGATACCTACCTACGTTTTGAAACAAGCAACTAGCTTCAACTTTCTGACTAACTGACCGACTCCTGGACAATTCAAAAGCGCCTGTAATTGAAATAAATGCTTTGACTTTGACTTCGCTTGCATCCATTTCCGTATCGGACGCATCGGACGAATCGTATCAAACGGATTAGTTTCAGTGTGTTTATGCAGCAATCGGATTTCCAATGCAACTGTCATTCGAAATTCGAATTTTCGTAGAATAGACACAATCTGTATGACGTCATCGACACAAGTAGATGTTATTAGCCAATTATTTTCCCACTGCACACGCCTCGAATAATATAAAAAAAAACTGTTTAAGCACAAATTGTTTGCTACGGCGTAGCATGCTTACTACGAGTGCTACAATATCGTAGCAGATCGTAGGCTTGGCTACGAACGTTATACAATTATGTTGCGCTATTGTAGCAATTATAATAGTTATATGTTTAACGGTTAGGATGTGAAACAAGTTTGTTGAAAGACTATAATATTAATTATTGCAATAAATATAAAGGCATGTGTACACGAGGGTAGATTAATGAAGACAAGCTACTAGCTTGCCTTCTAGCTTGTCTTGACTTAACACAAGATTACTAGCTCAGAATTGAAGCCAGTTCTGTGTACACGAAGTCAGATTACTAGCTACGTCAATTCACACTTAAGAACACCATACATGAAGAATACATTTAAATATACTTATCTTACTAACAAGTTCATTAAGAAAAAGTTAGTTCAAAAGAAAAGTTAAATAAACGTTTATTTAAAAAAAATATGACTTCTAAACTCCTACATTCCCTGAGTTAACTCAATTTATTTTTAAATTGACGTTCATTAAACTTAGTTTTTTCTTGTTAGTGAGAAAACAAAAATCACCAACAGAATTTTCAGTTGCATTGAACATAAGATAATACAGTAACACATTTATTTGCTAAAGATTAACTTACTCTTTGACTACTCGCGTAATGAGGATATTGATATATCAACGTCAAAATCTATACCACCCTAAACCCAAACTAACCGCATGGCATTATGAACCTTGTCACCAGGCATTAAGGTTCAAAATCCAAAAGCAACAAAACAAATCCCCGCAACGGAATCTTTTTATTAAGTCCCTCGTTTCTTCTATACATTTTCGTTAGAATGTCTTACAAGTTCGACAATAGACAATTAATACCAAGAGCAAACTTTGCTGTAACATTGAAATTGAAAGAAAGATAAATTCGTGAAGTTGGCAGAGCCGAGAATTGTTCCTTCTCCCCAACAGTTCCCTGAGCCAACAATGCCTTATGACTTTTGATTTATAATTATAAGGTTTTGTTGAGCTAACTCCATTTATAATTATAAGGTTCTGTTGAGCTAACTCAATTTGCAGTTGGAATTGATGAAAGAAAGTTTATTGTACTTTTGTGATTTTCAGTTAACTTAGGATTGTTTTATGAGTATTTTTGCTTCATCAGTCTTGTTAAATCAGGCTTAGTAGGTATAGGCTTTCTTTTTTCAAGCTTTTATTTAGCTTGGAATGTTCGTATGTAAGTTGTCCTTTTTGCAAACCATTTTTCGACTATTTGTGGGTATCTTTAGTTCTGGTGACAATACAATGTCCAATACTCAATATTGTAATAATTTTAAATTAAAACTTGTTTTTAAAAATATTTTTTTAATTAGTTTTTTTTTTACACTTAAATAGCCTTCTTAAGAGACAAAAATATCTCAACCGAATTACAGTTATGACTGTCAATCTCAAAAGAGACTAGACGATTAGGTACGCTGGAGATATTATACATAATAACATCACGCCTGTAATTCCCGAAGGGTTAGGCAGAGGTGTACTCATTAGTACATCCACATTTCGCCAGTTATGTTTAAGTCCCATGTAATAAGGGCCAGCCTATTGCCAACAACCGGACACAAATCCGGACTCCGAGGCTGCTACTGAGAAATTCCTGATGAAAAAACCCAATGACACTTTGCCCGACCTGGGAATCAAACCCAAGACCTGCTGCTCAGCTGTCGCGCTTTGTGACCACTAGACCAACGAGGCAGTCATAAAAAAATACGGCAGAAACCTAAAACAGTGTAGTAGCATAGAATAACTTTTTCGATTTAACTGAGCAATTCAAAACCAAAAATCTCCGTTCCGATATGGTTTAGAGATATGTACCTATAAAAGCTTTTGATCATTGACTTTATTTTGTTCTTTCACAATATCCAAGTTTCATTACTGGCTGCTCATCTTCAAAATAATAATAATAATATCTTGGGACAACTCACACACGGCCATCTGATCCCAAGCTAAGCAGAGCTTGTGTTATGGTAACCAGACAACTGATATACATACTTATATAATTTATAAATACATACATATTATAGATAAATTACACCCAGACACAGAACCAACAATTATGCTCATCACACAAAGTTTGTCCTGGGTGGGAATCGAACCCACTACCTCCGGCTTTGCAGTCAGGATCACTAACCACTAGACCAACGAGGCAGTCGCCAAAAAAACGACGCTAAAAACACGCCAAAATGACGCCAACATTACCCAAATCCCGTAAAGCTGTTTTTTGTACCTACAAAATATTTGAATTTGAACTCTATCCATCTTGTTCCCAACACTGGTCAGGTTATACAGGACCTACACTACATTTATTTTCCAACCAGATAATCTTCAAGTTTTTCGAAATGCTTTTAGCGAAGTTTGTGAACGCCTCAAGTCTTCAGTATGACTGTGCCAAAGATTTTTAGGGTACCGTAGTTAAAGAACCGTTGTCCTGTCGTCGTAACGCGATTTCAGTACAAATATCCACTAGGATGGATGGAAAAAATCAGTCGTTCTATACATTTTGACCGTGTAGGTGTTGCAGTTTTTAAGGAACAGCAGATATTTTTATAATAACCAACATAGAATGTTTGTCACTGTGAGATCTAGGACCATGTACTGACTCCATGGTAAAAGCTTTTGTAACGATGTCCCCTTTCACCCGTTATACTAGCTTTTGGCCGCGACTTTGTCCGCGTAAAGTCGGTTATCGCGAACACAAACGAAGTCGCGGAAAAATAAGTAGACTTAAACTTACCTCATATCAAATTTCATCAAAATCGGTTCAGTAGTTTAATCGTAAAAGCGTAACAGACAGACAGAGAGGCAGAGTTACCTTCGCATTTAAAATAAGTATGGATTATAAAGCTGAAAAGTTTTGTTTGATTTTTATTTAAACACACTCCTTCGATTCTAAAAATTCTTTTCCTGATCGGAAGCCACGTTATCCCTGCGTGCTATACCTAGACCATCGCTGTTTTCATTGCGATATCCCTTCTATCCCGTAAAGTAATTAATAATAAATAAATCACTACATAGTATAAAACAAAGTCGCTTTTTCTGTCTGTCTGTCCCTATATATGCTTAGATCTTTAAAACTCCGCAACGGATTTTGATGCGGTTTTTTTTAATAGATAGAATGATTCAAGGGGAAGGTTTATAAATGTATAATACATGCACCCGTGCGAAGCCGGGGCGGGTCGTTAGTAAATAATAAACCACTACGGAACCACACACATCCCCACGGGTATAACAGCACATTTTCTCATATTTTTTTTATCGAAAAGTTCTGTAAAACTTTAGAACTCGTCAAGCACGTGTGTCTGTGACCTCTAAGACGAGAGAGTGGATAAAACAATGCGAGACTTTAAGACTTATCTCGCTTCTTTCGTGGATTAAGAGTTTTTTTCTTATTTTCTTACAGGAAACCATTGTAAATTCCCTGGAGAAAGAAGTTTTTGAAACAAACGTTGGGGAACCAAATAGTGGGACTTCTGACCCACCCGCCCCCTCCTCCTTCTCCATCCCCCTCCACGAGGATTTTTTATTCTTGGACCAAAAACAAAAGAATCGACCCTAACATAGTTTTTTTTTACACTCGGCTGTCAAACCGGTATGACAGAACAATAGATAATCAATTGTGTCTCATTAACGAGGGTGACAAAGATAGAAAAGGGTATGCTTAGATGGTTCGGTCATGTTGAGAGGATGAGTGAAAGACGATTAACAAAAGTTATTTATATGGCAGAGGTGAGTGGCAACGCAGGGAGGGGTCGCCCTAGGAAGACCTACACTGACCTTATTGGTGAGGTTCTTCAGAAAGATCAGGTGCGGAGTACTCGTAACTTGTAGATGAGGCGAAAGGAGTATGTAAGGATCGTAGCAGGTGGCGTTCTGTGGTTTCTGCCTACCCCCATGGGAAAACGGCGTGAGTTTATGTATGTATGTACGTGGGACTTGAAGTATTAAATCGTTGCCCCCAATCTAGGAATTTCTCCAAAACATCTAAACTAACATACACAAACAGGCAGACCCGTAACAACTATAGGCCGCATAAATATTTGTTCTGTGCGGGCATCAAACCCGCGACACTCAGCGCTGCATCCAATCACTCAGCCACTGCATCAACCGTGCCGTCAATCTATCAGTTTAATTACATATTGACCCAAATATGACAAGATTATTTTTGTATGTCCACAACACATATACACAGCGTTATTCTCTCTAAGTTAATCCTTTTCAAAACAATACAAACGTACGAACATTTAAATCCCCAATCCCTGTCAGTTGGAGCTCAATAAATAACAATGTTTAAATAATATCGAGCAAATAAATATCGTAATGTCAAACCGGCCCACCTTCACAAATGAAATTCCACTTGATTCCCAATTATTAATCCAGTGTCGAGGCAGGGGCAAAATTAATTAATATGTGACTCGATTTAACGAATATGTTCTCTCTTATTGTGTAAATTGTTTTGGTTACTAGTTACTTACTGATACTGAAAATGGCGGTTCATTTTATTGACATAAATCGTAACATCACGCCTGTAATGCCTAAAGGGTTAGACAGAGATGTACACCCACATTTCGCCAGTTATGTTAAAGTCCCATGTTATAGGGCGAGCCTATTGCCATCATCCGGGCACAAATCCAGACTCCAAGGCCGAATTTAGGAGTACCATACTATACTGTAACTGTACTAATACTAAACACATACATACATACATACATACATGTATGTCATGTATGTGTGTGTTGTCATGTGTGTCATGTAGTCAAATTCAAATCATTTTTTTTAACTTCTGAACGCCATTTACAAAAAAATAACACGAACAATATTTTTTTCTATTATTCTTATATTTCGAGTTATGACAAAAAAAAAAGATAGTGAGGTGGTGTAAGAATGAACGAAATTGAATGAACTTAAATAATGTACTTAACTTGGTAGGTATTAAATCATTCTTATCATTCGTTCCTTACGCAAAATCGTTCACTATCCCAACACTATTAGTTGTAGTATGTTAACATTATTTTTCTTTAAACTGTCAAGTTACTGAATAGAATTAAAAGTCGAAATATAGTTGCTATAATTTTAAGTAGGAACTAGTTGGTCGGTTAAGTTAAAACTAATTTGACCACCTGCATATTGTTGACAAGTTAAGTGATCTTGAGCGTGGTGATCAATGCTCGTGCTTTCTCAGTAAGGGGCGTCGCTCACACGATTAACAGTCGAGTTGCAGTTGAGGCGCGGGCGCATAAGAGGCACGCCGCAACAAGGTTTTCTTTACAAATGAATGGTAGTGCGCTCACATACAAGAGTTGCGGCGAGGGCGAGGTGAAGGCGGGGCGGAGGCGAGGTGCAGGCGGGGCGGAGGCGAGGTGCAGGCGCAGGAGGGGCGCTCAAGTGTGCCCAAGCCATGAGCCCACCGCCATTTTGTCATTTTGTCATTCAAAATGTGAAGGAAGCATAGCCGCCTGCGCCTCGACTCTACGCAGAGACCTATCCTCGACCGTGCTGCGACGCCGCACCGCCGCTGACGCGACGTCGCCTCGACTTTACCAGTGAGCGACGCGCCTAACAAGAGGCCTTTGCCCTGTAGTAGGACAAATAGGTTGGTATTAATATCACACATTTAAAATTTATTTCTATGAATTTTCAATTTCAATGATTCTATTGAACATAAACAGCTGACATTCATGTTACGAACTAAAACCTATTGTATTAGTTTGGGCCGCGTTTAATTTGAAAATGTGAACGACATTTTGTAATTAAATATTGTATTGCCAATGTTTGTTGTTTGATAGAATTTTGTATTAAGTGGTTAGAGTTGAGAATATTGATAACTGTTTTAGATATGTGTATGTGGGTTTATTTTGTTGGTTTCGCTTTGATTTTAACTTTTATATGAGGTCGAAGCAGTAGTGGATCTTGTAAGGTTCCCAAACCTTCCCCAAAAGCATCTGACATCTTCTGTAACAAATCTTAACCGGTCAAAACCCAGCTGACTTTACCGGTATGACAGAACAATAGAAAATCAACTGTGTCTCATTACGTGGGACTTGAGTAATTAAAATGAACTTGATATTATTCCAATTAAATTGGGACTGGGCTGGACATGTTTGTCGCATGTCGAACGATCAATGGGCCCGTAAAGCTCAAGACTGGTGCCCCGAAATGGCGAGACGGAGATGCAGCAGACCACGAAGGAGATGGCAGGACGATTTGACGCACTTACTTCGCAAGGCATGCGCGTATTACACCACCAACTTCCAAATTTTGGGCTGCTACTAAGAAATTTCTGATGGAAAAACACAACCTTACTAACACGGTTTTTATTGACATAACTCCTAAGATCGAATTGGAATTATAGAATAAATAAGACTTTTTTTATGTAGGTACGTAAAATAATATATATAGACAAAGTCACAATCAAGATTTAGAGTTATTATTATTTATATACCTACCTACACAAAGATATTGTTCTGAAACAAATAGCGACGATCAAAAACAAATGAAGTCGAGTTTCCAAGCCAATGGCCGTACAGAAAGGAAACATTCCAATATATAATATTGTATAAGCGTTTCAATCATTTTATGCCTTCAGTCGAAGGTCGTAAATCAGAATATTGAACCGATAGAAATGTCTATTGATGTTATATTATATATTCTTTGTAATCATTCACCTTCATGTCACTATTATAGTCTGCCAGCCCACTTGTATTGGGATCGACATTCGAGGTCATTGTTGCCAGATTTTTCTAGTTGCTGACTTTCAAAGAGATTCAAAGAAATCAGTAAGCGCGTGTTCACTAAAGCGCAAATTTCACTGTCCTCAGATACTTTCCAATTTATACTTTACGTGTCTTGACATAACGTAGGTAATTGTTAATCTATATTGATATTATACAGAAGTAAAGATTGTGAGTTTGTGACGTTGTATCTGGATCTACTGAACCGATTTAGAAAATTCTTTTATCAATAAAAAGCTACGTTATTTGTGAGTGTTACATGCTATATTTTATAACCAAAAAATTCGGGATGCGTAAGAAAAATGAGTGTACGACTAAACGTCGACAGACACTACGCCGACACACTGAACACCGACAAGACTTTACTTCGACGGGACTCTTTGCCGACAGGACACTTCGCCGACAGGACTCTTCGCCGACAGGGCTCGTAGCAGATGTGTATATTTCTTTTCTTATAATTTTGTCGTTTCTGTCGTAGGGGGGTCACAGTTTTAACCTAACCTAACCTAAACTTTTTTTTAATACATAATCTTTACTCACTTCTACCATGAGCCCTGTCGGCGAAAACTCCTGTCGGTGAAGCGTCCTGTCGGCGAAAAGTCCCGTCGAAGTAAAGTCTTGTCGGTGTTCAGTCTGTCGGCGTAGTATCTGTCGACGTTTAGTCGTACACTGAAGAAAAATCACGCGAACGAAATCGCGGTTAAAGTGCTAGTGAGCAATAAAGAGAACTCATTTGAGACTAGTGTGCAACTCGGGCGCTGAGCGTGCACGATGCGGGCGCTTAGCGTGTATAGCGTGTATTTATAACTACAAACATCAAATTCCAATATCAATAATTATATTAGTAGCTCAAAGTACCTACGCCTCCATATTGTCGGCACTCTCAAAGCGTAACAGAAGCTTATAAAGTATGGCGGCACATATTGATTCGAAATTCAAATTGAAATTTGAATCTGGCCGTTGATTAGAATCGGAATGGGCAGCCGAGCTGTGACGCGAATACATAATCGATTCAAAATCGCGTACCTATCGATATATTCGTCGACACTCGACGTATCGAAATGAACAGATTCGTTATTTTTTTATGATTTTCGTTTAGTTTCAAACTTTCAGTTAAAATAAATGTCGGTTTTATTTTGAAATGTTTGCTTGTAAGTAATAAATAACAAAAACGAAACGTTTGTTTTTTATTTTGTTTCCATTTTGAATAACGAACGTTTCACTTTTTTTATTTGATTTATTATGATTGTGTCATTAGTTTTAGTTGACAAAAGTACCAGTTAATTAATCCTTGCGAATAAACGTTATTTATTCTATTGTAAATTATAAAAGTCTAGATGGAAGCCTATATTCACATCTATAATTATAGAGTAAATAAGTTTATGGGTAACGGAAAAGAACTTTTTTTTGGTCATTTTTTTTTGTTTAAAATTATTATTTCTAATTTATGAACTATTATTAAAATTAAATGTACAATATTAACAAGCTTAATTACAAAAGAAAAGACAAACAGAATAAATAAAAAGTAACTAAAACTAAATGGCATCAATAAATTCATCAGCATCGCCGTCCACTGGAAATATGCCCGAAAGACTGGCCGCATTGCCACGTTGGATGGCAATACTAACCTCTGGCCAAGGTAATAACCATAATAATTTAATTAAAAGAGATAATAATTTTTTGTTCATTGAAATCAAATCTGTTAGCAAAGTCTTAGCAAAGTAAAATCAATGGAATTTATCAAGGAATACTATAACAACAAATAAAAAATGTATAACGCGTAAACAAATACTGAATAATTCAATCCGTAACTTAAATTTAATTCATGTTGAATAATATTATTTACGTTAGCACAGTGTTAAAGGTTTTAGAAGATTTAAATAATTACTCGAAAATGGAACGTAGGTATTAAATCTATTGTAGTTATAAATCTAGGACAAAATATAACAAACTAGCTTTTGGCCTCGACTTGGTTCGCGTCAGTATCGGTTATCTTGGACGCAGACGAAGTCACGGAATAAAAAGTAGCTTCTATGGGGTTATCATTATTTTTTTTGAGGTGGTAAAAATCATCAAATGAGTCCTACCGCCCTGGGTGGGGCGGAAGGGACTGTCAGACTTTTACTGACTAAAAAACCACCCTGTTCCTTCTGTTGCCCTTTACGTTCCGGGGCCACTATCCTGTTAAGACGTCCCGCAACCCCGGATGGGGGGTTCAAACTTACCCTGTACCAAATTTCATCAAAGTTTAGCCATTCAAGCGTAACAGACAGACAGAATTACTTTTGCATTAATAATATTAGTATGGATTTTACGCAAACTCGCCCTAGGAATATTTATTGTAATTGGTGTAGATTATCACAAGATCATGTAAGAGCTAAACTTGATTTAGATTGTTTCTATCTTTTTCTCTCCAATAAAACAAGAAAGGGACGGATATAAATGAAAGCTGTCAAATTTAATTAAACTGCAACATCCATACAATTGCAGTTGTCATGTCAACGTCCTCTTCTTGTTTTGCTGTCAGTAAGAGATGCCAATTCTCTAATTTAAGTCTAGTTTGTAAACAAAAGAATCGGCACCATTGACTACAATACTATTCTTTCAAGAATTTTATCACTGCAATTAAGAGCGTGTCTAACTGTCTACTAATAACTAACTACCAGAAAAGCATCGAGGCATCATTACCTTTTTTTCACCATTGCCATTCTGGTGACCATCTGCTCGACAAGACCCGAAGTAACGAAACAAAAAAAAATATATATCAGAGTAGGAGTAAGAAAACACATAATTTCCACTTCCCTCCATATCAAGTAAGAGACAGAACAAGAACTCCACTTATAAATGACGTCATTAACATCACAGACTTCAAGATCGTCTGCTGACAATGCACACACACACACATAAATATTCATAGTAACGACAAGCACCCACTTATCCTAAGTGTTGTATATTATTACAATAAAATTATTTTTAATTCCCCAGAGAATATTTATGTAAGTACTTGACGTCTCCTTAATTCTTCGAGATTAATTTCTTTCTCATTAGCCTGATAGCTTCGTAATGGATAAGCCAGGGACACAAGCGCAGGGGTTCTCAAAGTGGGGGGCGCGATAGCAAAGGGGGGCGCAGAGACCAGTAAAGCGAACGAAACCACCAGTATAGCTAAGGACCTTATTTACAGATTAAGAACGTTTACGCCGTATCTACGGTGTTTCATACAAACTTAGTAATATACTTAGGTTTAAAAGTTAGGCTATAAAACATTTTCGTTAAAACAAAACTTTTTTTATTTTTTATTTCTCTCTGTGTATTCTTTTATTTATTTATTTAAACTTTATGCAACAAAAGAACAAGGTCTTTATAGGTTATTGTCAAGACAATCTTTGACAGTAACTTATAAATTGATTATCTGGGGAGGGGGGGGTTGGTTGGCGCGGATATTTTATCTTTGTAAAAAGGGGGCGCGTCATAAATAAATTTGAGAACCCCTGCACTAACGTATCTTTGCCTTTGTTAAATTCTGTACAATTTAATTTATTTGTAAAGGTTTTAGTTAGGTACTTTTGAGAATAAAATTATCGTAGATTATGTTTTTGTTGTTGAGATAAAGTGGACAGTCGTAGTCTTTAAGTTAGCTTCTGCTTCACTTTGCTCGACCTGGGGGCCTACCACAACCTCTTAAAACAATATTATTTTAATATTACTTTGCCTTCCGCCATGTTGGATTTTCAACGCTCGGATCAGCGCCGAGAGTTGAATGCAACAACAGAAATTAAAAAGTAATATTAAAATAATATTGTTATAAGAGATGGCAGTAGGCGCCCTGGGAATCGAACCCAAGAAGTCATGCTCAGCAGTCTTGCCCACAAGACCAACAAGGCAGTCATTTCGAGCTCCATCACAAGATGCTCAACTACTATTCAATTTTTAACTACAAATAATATTATATAATAAAATATTTTTAAAAACAAGCTTTAATTTAAAATTATTTCAATATTGAGTATTGGATATTGTATTGTCATCAGAACTAAAGGTGTATGCAAAATTTCAGAAATGCTCAAAAAATGGTTTACAAATTTTGAAAGGACAACTTATTTACATACATACTTACCTACATACGAACAGTGCAAGCTAAATAAAAGCTTGTAAAAATAATATCGCACACGTTGTTAGTTCATTTTTTAAAAAAACTCCAGTCCTTGACCTTTCTTAGTGAAGAAATGCACTCAAAATGGAAATGATAAAATAGTTCTTACCTCGAAAACAACTATGTTCACAGAGCGTTCATAAAATCATATCTAACGATATTCTGATATTCTCTTTAATGTATTCAAACTGAATAGGTTTAGTAGCTCGGAATCACGGGGAGAAAGTAGATAAAATCAAGAGCCTTGTGTTGTTACAATGTTATGCATACGTAGCGATGGAGACTGGTGGGATCCTGATTTGAATTCCCAGGCCTGGGAATTGAAATCAGGAGTAATATCGGGTAATATCAAAGTTAAAGTATTTATTTCAATTAGACCATTTACAGGCACTTTTGAACGGTCAACGACGGTGGACGGTGTCAGTTATTTTGGAAGTTGAAGCTAGTTGCTCATTCCAAAACGTTGGTAGGTCTCTATGGAGAAGAATAAGCTAGAAAAACTAATGACATTATTTTCAATTAAATTAGGTTTTTAAAATACTGGTTACAATATTCTTGTTGCTAAGTGTTAATAGGTTTTTCTTTCAAGAATTTCTCAATAGCCCGCCTAGAGTTGGAAATTGGTGGTGTGACACCCCCTCGCCTCTTCTGGGTGACTCTGGGAATGAGGAGAAGAACACAGGAGTTCCATTGTTTAACTGAAATACTTTTTATAAGGAAGGAAGACTACTAGAATACAACTAATAAGAAAAAATAAACAAACACATAAGTGCCTGTCTACTAATCAAAATCGAATTTATGACCTTGAAAAATCTGCCAAGATTATAAACATAATGGGTGCAGCGCCTATATGGTTAAAATGTATGAAACACATTTTTTTTTATATAAATGACGAAAAATGTCATCTCTGGAGGATCTAGAATCATGTACAGTATCCATGGTAACAGTATTCCTTACGATTTGTAATAAAACACCACTCTAAAATCCATAAAATTCACACATAAAAAAACGACATCATCAAAAGCGCATAAAAATTTCGCCCGCACCCCACTACTTGTAAGTGACGGCGAAAAAAAAACAAAATTCCTCAACGAACACTACCAAGGTAAAACAGCTTATGTAGCTTGCTCGGCTCGTCGGCAGGATTCAATTAATGTCCTGGTAATGAGCGCTCTGGCTCCTCGCCAGCTCTTGACTCCTAAAGATCTGACTTTTTTTCTGGATTTTTGCAGTTGTTAGTCTGTAATCACTTCTTTGTTCTATTAAGTCGAAAGTTTCCCAGCGAAACACACTGTGCGGGAATTTTAAGCGGGGTAAGAGCCACGCCACACGATGCGGTGCGGTGGCGGTGCGGCTCCGGAGCGGTGTCGCTGCGATGTCCTACATATAAAAATGTATGGTATGGTACATGGCGCCGTCCGGTGCGCCCCGGCACTGCACCACACGCGCATCGGAATCGAGACGTGGCTGGGAGAGGTGTAAGTATTGCGGCGCCGGAGCGGCACTACACTAAGGGAGAAGCCACACGGTGCGGTGCGGTCGCGGCGCGGCGCCGGAGCGATGTCGCTGCGGCGTCCTGCATATAAAAATCAATGATATGCCAAACGGTGCGTTCCGGCGCGCGGCGCCGCACCGCAGGCACACCGCACTTCGATTGAGCGAGACGCGAGGGGGGGAGGAAGTGTTGCTCCGGCGCCGCATTTTGCACTGGGACTGGCTGGGTCCCCGCTCCGCATACTACGGCGCCGCATACCACATGTGTACAGTGATGCGGCAAAATGTTTGCGGTGCGGCGCACCGCACCGTGTGGCTTCTCCTACTACACTGTTGTCGTAATTGGGCCAACTCTCCCTTCTGTAGCGCCATACGCCGCAACGGTGCCGCAAAACGATGCGGCGCCGCACTCACCGTGTGGCTAGTCCGGCGAGATGACCTGCGGTGCGACGTCGCACCGTATCGTGTGGCATGGCTCTGAAGCTAGCAGGTTTTTACAAAAATGTGAACTGTTTAGTATTCTAAGCGTAGGTTAACCTAGTTAACCCTCGGTCTGCTGCGGGTGAACTCAAAACACCAATATTCATCATCCGCTCGGAGCTGGATTTAGAAATATATTGGATTTTCGCGGATTTGTTGGTTCGTTGGACACAGCGCGGTGTATCGACCGTTAGACTAGTTTTAGTTAGGATAAGATTGCTTAGGATATCTTGGTGGTTATGCCTGTCGATAAAGATATCAATACTAATCCATTATAAATGCGAAAGTAAGATTGCTTATTTGTTTGTTTGTGCGCTTTCACGGCTTAATTACTAGACCGATTTTGTTGAAATTTGGTACACACTAAGTTTGAACCTTAAGATGGGACATAGGTTAATTCGCGACTTCGTCTGCATCCGCTAATAACCGACATCCATGAGGACAAACTCGCAAGCAAAAGGTAGTTTATACGAGTATATAGGATGTAAAAAGACATCACATACCCGTTAACTAAGCATAATGCCCACTGCCCAACAAACTAAGTAATATTTACCAAAAAAATATTGCTGAGAAACAACTTTTTTTGGTTTAAAATATCACTGTCCATGTAACTTTTGACTCCATTCAGTGTCTTTTTACACCCAATATAAAGAACATTTAGTCTGAAAGAAAGAAATAAGAAAGAAAGAAAGTCAGAAAAAAGAAAGAAAGGAAGGAAGAAAGAAAAAAGGTATATTTGACACACAACACATGTCTGAAACTGTTTTTAAAGGTAATAGAGTCACCCCCTATTATACACGACTAAAACAAAACTAGCAAAATAGGTACAATACTCTGCCTTCTCCAAGACATATAAAGCGTGATTTTAAGCTAAATTACTACCTAAGACGAACAATAAAGTCCCAACACGAATCCAAACGAGTGTATATCCTGAGCTAACATAATTACTAGCGCGTCAAGTCACAATAGCCTTCATATAACTATCGCAAGCAATTACTGTAGGTGTCTCGCGTTGCTTTGCTGTGGGGAGTGCACTGTGATAGGAGAAGCGGGGAGAAAATACTTGTAACTCTAATTGTGAATTATTTCAGGCGTAGGTCGAGAGGTCGCTCTAGGAAGACCTACACTGACCTTATTGGTGAAGATCTTCAGAAAGGCCAGGTGCGCAGTACTCGTAATCGGCGTGCTTGTATGACGAGATGTATGAACGTGGATGAGGCGAAAGGAGTATGTCGTAGCAGGTGGCGTTCTGTGGTTTTTGCCTACCCCCATGGAAAAAGGCGTGAGCTTATGTATGTATGCATTTCGGTCTCGGCGGCTAATCTTTTGTATGGAAAGCGTTGATGGTCCTCTTAATAAGTCTACATCTTATTTATTTATTATTTATTTATTTAAACTTTATGCACAAAAAAGCACAAAGGCGGACTTAATGCCTTAGGCATTCTCTAAGAGTCAACCAAAGGTGGTGAAGAGACAACATGGCAGGTGCAAAAAATTGTACATTAGTGAAGAAACCATCGTTTAAAAATCCAAACAACACAAAAACAATTTTAACACAAATACTTTATTAGCAAACCTACCTACACAAATTCTGATATGTCAATCCTGATGGGGCAGAATCCACCAAGATTTTATACTAGTGGATCCTGCCCCATTAAACCAAATTAGTGGGGCATATTCCAAAAAAAAACATTCGATGGACTACTTTGCCACAGCAGGGTGGCGGCTTGATGGGGCAAAGCGGAACTCTTCACGCGGCCGAAGTCGCGGACAGAAGCTAGTGTTTCATATTATCGCTACCCGCACCACAAACGTAGGGGTGTAACGTAGTGCGTCGCATTCTCTTGTGTGATATGTCTCATTGTAACTAGCGACTGAACAGCAATGCATGTGAAACTGCTTAATTCGACTGTAATAGTGTGCACGAATCCACAAATGAATGATAAATACGGAAAGTTTAGTAGACATTTTGCATTTGTAATTGTACCTACATGTATTGGGTGGAATATATTGTAACGAAATCTAAACATCACGCCTGTAATCCCCGAAGGGTTAGGCAGAAGTTTACCCATTAGTACACCCACATTTCGCCTGTTATGTTTAAGTCCCATGTAATAGGGGGCGAGCCTATTGCCATCAACCAGGCACAAATCTAGACTCCGAGACTCATCATCATCATCTGCCTAGCCTTTTCCCAACTATGTTGGGGTCGGCTTCCAGTCCAACCGGATGCAGCTGAGTACCAGTATTTTACATGGAGCGACTGCCTATCTGACCTCCACAACCCAGTGACTTGGTAATACGATACCCCTTGTGCAGACTGGTTGTCAGACTTTCGGGCTTCTGACGACTCGTAACGACTGTCAAAGATCCACGTATGACAGCCGGGACCAACGGCTTAACGTGCTTTCCGAGGCACGGATTGATGTCAGTAATGTCTAAGATAAACTTAGAAAGTACATATGAATTAAAAGACTCCGAGACTGCTACTGAGAAATTCCTAATGGAAAAACCCAATAACACTTTGCTTGACCTGGGAATCGAACCCAAGACCTCATGCTCAGCAGTCGCGCTTTGCGACCATTTCGGATTACAGGCGCGATTTTATGTTATGTACATGTACGGAATTGCTGATTTTGTTTTATCTAAGTAATCGGTTTCATTTTTATTTTCACTTTTAAAATTAAAGACACTTTTTCAAAGTTCGAAAGTACGCCCCTTGTTAACAATTCAAAGAATATTCCACAATTTTCAGTATTTAAAGAAGACGCTTTACTAAACAAAAGCACTAATTCAAACTAATAAAGATAACAATAAAAAACAATTGCCAAACTTATTCACAACAATTAAAAAAACAAAACACAGTTTCCTCTAAGGACTAAAATTCTTTACAACTCTTTAGTCCTTGAGGAACCATTGAAAAAAGTTTCAAGAAGTACGTGAAAAATATCATTGTTAATCCTAAAGTTTGGAGAATATCACGCGGGGGACTGATGGGGGATGAATGAGCAAGTAAGGGGGGATAAGTATTATCTGTAGAGTATGTCATTAAATGTTTGAAGTGAGGGTAGTCGGTTATTGTGCGCAAGAGATAAGTAAGGAGTTTATGGAGCGCGAGTTTTTATGACGTATGCTTAGTCGTTGTACTTATGTCGTGTTTTGTGTAAGATTGTTGTGTTTATGTGTTTTGTGGGGTTTCAGTGTGTTTTATTTACACTGTGTGAAGACAGTAAACTGAAACAAATAATGGTTGTAAAAATACGCTTAACAAAGTCGAAAGTAAGTTGTGTTTCCCATCATTGTGATCATTATTTTGTTTTGTACCATAACTGGGAACAAAACCTTTTAGTAACAGAGATATATTATAAAGGTCGAAGTTTAACTATTATACGGTGTATTTACTACCTATTTTTACGCAAACAAATTTTAAAAGTTACAACTAAAGGAGATGTTTCAAAATGTATGGAGCCCCGGCCAGGTCTTTGTACACCATACTAAAAAACGGGGAAACACAATTAAAACAGTTTTCAATCATCCAATTACTATAAATTGGCTTTGTTTGGTTGTAAAGCACAAGAATGTACACTTGAAATTGCAACACACAACAAAAACCCGTCGTGGCGGTAAGCTGTCATGTTGATTGATTATTGACGTTTGACATGTTTATTTCTGTCATATTACATTGTCAAAGATAATCACTACGTTACCGTACTTTTAGTCTTTTCTAATATTGTTTTAAATCTTACACATCAAAACACGACCGACAACGAAAGCGACTGAAGTGACAGTAGACAGTACACGATCTATGATCAATGGTCGATCTATGGTATACTGTCATTGTTTTTTAACCTCAGAGTACCTAAATTGGCGAGACGCCATATTGAAATTCGATAAAAATAATTGATAAATATTAAATGATTACAAGAAAAATATGCATTTATGCAATTTATCTGTATTTTTCCCGAATTCCAGGGATTTTTCTCGATTTTTTGAGGTACTGTACATATACTGGGCCCGTTTTGAAACATCTTCTTTAAAAATATCCCTTCGCACTCTTTACTGTGACATGCATCCATGAGCAGAATGTTTTGCGTGCGTATCCGTGCAAAATGTTAGTAGCATATTAGCTCTAGTTTATTCTTTTTCAACGAATATATTGAACTAGCTTTTGCCCGCGAATACGTTCGCGTAAATGTTGGATCCCCGTCTCATCCACTTAGAGAGTGAAATTTAAAAAATTCTTTCTTAACGCATGCCTATAGTGCCTACGTCATACCTAATAACTTTTTTTTTATGGATGGGTTATCATCGAATGTTCTTCCACTCTGGGCGGAGCGGAAGGGAGTGTCAGACTCTTACTGACTAAAACCCATCCATGTTGCTCCTTTTTTTTTAAGGTGGTAAAAATCATCAAATGAGTCCTTCCGCCCTGGGTGGGGCGAAAGGGACTGTCAGACTTTTACTGACTAAAAAACCACTCTGTTCCTTCTGTTGCCCTTTACGTTCCGGGGCCACGGTATCCTGATAAGACGTCCCGCAATCCAATCCGTGTTGCTCCTAATGCCTTTTGCGTTCCAGAGGGCCGCGGTGACTCTTTCGAATAAATTCCGCAACCCTGGCAAGAAAATAAGTATCTGCGTGCCAAACAGCGCAATCTGTTCAGTGGTTTGAACTATGTGTTGATAAATGAGTCAGTCAGTAACGGTTCCCTTTTATATAGAACAGATTACTAATCATTCAGTACACATACATTAAAATAACATTAGCTTCATAATTAAACCGTGCCATCCATGCACGAAGCTACATAAGTTGGGCTGTCCCTAAGCTGCTATAGATAAGTGTCGTTCAAAACTACGCTACACCGTATATTAAGATACTGTGTAAGTTTTAACAAGGTACCGTGTATTGGGATTTAAAACGTCTCTGCAATTATAATTTATTCTCTCGTCTGCTTTAATTCAAATTCAAAATTATTTGTTTGGGGACAATTAGATCCAAAAGTTAGTATGCAAAAACTTAAGAACTGCTGCCCTACCATGAACTCTTATTGCGATCCAAAAAACTGAACTGTTCTTCAAATACGTCAATATAACGCATAAATTGATGCGTTATATTGACTTATTTGAAGAACAATTAAGTTTTTTGGATCGCAATAAGAGTTCATGGTAGGGCAGCTGTTAGTACTTAAATACGTAGGGGAGAGTTGGTTATATCGTACTGCCATTTTAATCGTACCACTTCTAAATTTCCTATTAAATGGGTTAATTTTTCTACACTGGTAACAACAAATCGTGGCCCTGCACCGCCCCCCCGCCATCCGCCATTTGCAAATGATGTGAGTTGACAACTGTGCGCGTGAGATAAAAATCAATTTTTAGTGAGAGTTGATGTAAATATTCTCGTAAATTCGTAAGAATATAACTCGTAAAAAAGATAAGCTATAGATGTTGCAGTTTGCATTATTCTATTACAGTTTTATACTACATTTTTGGTGGGTTTTTTGGAGCGTTTATGTTTCGAGGTTATGCCGGACCGTTACTTTAAAAAAAAAAGGCCGAGTTCGCTAAATCGTACCGCTCGTAGTTTGGTAAATTGTACCTAGTACGATTTAGCCGACTAGTTGAAAAGTACCTATATAAATTTACAGACTGTATTTATATTGTTATAGGTGACGGACCCTAACGCTAAAAGAAAATATTATAATTGAAATAGGGAGGATCTAGAATGAGCTGAGCATATTATTCATCTTGAAACACACATGTTTGGTCTAACACTAAACGATATTCGACGTCTCGCATTTGAAATTGCTGAAATCCACAATATTCACAATAATTTTAATAAAGAAAAACGTATGGCTGGCAAGGCATGGTTCTACAAATTTATGAAAAGGCTGTTTATATTATCAGTTTACTTTATTAGTAGTTTAAATACTGTATTTTTTATCCCTTTATTAATTGATCTCAAAATTATAGTACAATCGTTATTCTTATAAGAAAGCATAGATGTGTTGATAACATTGTTTCCTTATCACCTAAACGGTTAAAAGAAATAATTTGGTTGAAATATCAATTGTCTTTAATTCCCACTGGGAAACTTACTTTAAACTACTAATAAAGTAAACTGATAATATAAACAGCCTTTTCATAAATTTGTAGAACCATGCCTTGCCAGCCATACGTTTTTCTTTATTAAAATTATTGTGAATATTGTGGATTTCAGCAATTTCAAATGCGTACGACTTAAACACCCATGGTACGATTTAAAATAGTAGTGGTACGATTAAAACGACTCGTCGGCTAAATCGTACCGACGGCAGTCCTTTGTAAAAAATCATTTTTAAGAATGTTAGACTAAACGTATGGAACTGATTTCTCTGTCTAAGCAAGGCAAAATGTTAAACTTTATTTTGCATATTCATTAATTATTGTAAGACTTGTCATAGTCGAAATATTTAAGTTGGAGTAAAAAGTGGTACGATATATCCGACTCTCCCCTATAAATTAAGCTGCATTCTGAAAATCTAAAAATCTTTACGTTGATATTAATTCATATACAAAGTTGATACGATAGATGGGCTTTCCTTTAAATTGCTTATACTCAGTACCATTTCCAAGCTTTGTACCAAAAATCAATTAAATAGGAGCAGTAGTTTAGTCGCAAATGATTTTTTAAGTTTTTGGCCGACCGCTTTGATACGAGAGAAAACACGCGCGCCGCCCGAGTGCGTCGTTGCCGCTTTAATACCTAGGTATCTAAGGTCAGTTAAATTTATTTACGGGTGTTTGCGTTTTACTCTGCTGCCCTACCATGAACTCTTATTGCGATCCAAAAAACTGAATTGTTCTTCAAATAAGTCAATATAACGCATCAATTTATGCGTTATATTGACGTATTTGAAGAACAGTTCAGTTTTTGGATCGCGATAAGAGAAAATACGTCAATAAATGACATAAATTGATGCGTTATATTGACTTATTTGAAGAACAATTCAGTTTTTTGGATCGCAATAAGAGTTCATGGTAGGGCAGCTGATTTTTAAGCTATTTAGATTGTTTAAAAAAAATAAAATAAAAATAAATATTTATATTTTATTTTATACCGCGTCAAATTAATACTAAACACGTATAGTATACAATACGGCCGTTGTATCTTGGCGGCTCTGAAGTTAGCCGCAGGCTGCGCAGTAGACAATTTCATTCCTAAAAGATTCATTGCGCAGCTAAACAGCTAACTTCAGAACCGCCAAGATACGACGGCCGTACTGTACGTAGAGTAATTTAATGCCCCTCTGTCATATCAACTCTGTATGCACAATCATTGCTACAAAACCTAGCAATCACTACAAAAGCAACCTCAAAATATTTTACACTAAAATTGTGAGCCGTTATAATTATATCATAAAACAATTTGTACAAGTTCAAACGAAATTATAAACCTAATTGAATTATACTTGTTTCAAGAATAAGATCGTTAGGTTCACAAGTTAGGCTTTTGTCTTAATTAACGTCTGACGTATATTTAGTTTATCTACTCATGACAGGTAGGTACTTTATCCGCCTACACACAGCAAAATCCACTTTGCCAAGTTTCGCAAATCAACGAAATAAAGTAATAAGTATAAATAAGTAACAACTTATTTACCAAAGTTCTTTTTCCGCCTCGGATATCCCGCCATCTTTATTTTTCAAGAGCGCGCAATATTCAGAAGGGCCTGTCGTGTTGCCAATATAAAAAAATATGTTGCAATATAATTGAACATTCAAAAGCAACACTGGTGCGGAAATAATAGAAATAATCAAGGCTTCTCTTCGCTTTGTATGCAAATAAGCAATCCGCCACGGGCAAGAGAGCTTCGACTAATTCCCAGAAAACAACGTTTTCTATCAAAGACTATGTAGGTAGGTAAAATTAGAGGGTATTCGTGTTGCTAAAATTCTGTAATGAATGGATAGTGGCTTTTGTGTGAAGACAGCATGTTATACCTACTTCTAGTTTGAATAACAACGTTGTAAGGTCTGAGGTAAAAGGAGAAAAATGATTTAAACGAGTACTCGAATTATCTTTGCAAATAAATAAAATTGTAGTGCTTGTAATGTCAAAATAACAGCTGTTTACTTAATGCATATGAATGTTAACACGGTACTTACACCAAACTACCAATTTTTCTAGTAGTATCTGATATTAGAACGAGTATCTTAAGCTAATTTTATTTTAGAAAAAGAATTAGGGACCCGTGCAAAAAAAAACAATCCCCAAGATAACTGATATTCTCGAGAACCACGTCGCTGACATAAGCTTGTTAGTCAGAAAGTCTCTCTAGATTTTCTTCACTCATGTCACATTAGTACTTGACCTTAACCACTAAGAAATCACACTACCCTCTACCTACATGATAACACACTATTCCTCGCAGAGAATCCCAAGACGTAGGCACAATACTAAGATATTCTCCTCTGACAGTTCTATACCAATTTTACTCATTAATCTATGTCCTTTCGGCGCGAGGTGAAACACTATGAGATTACTCGTGTTAAAATAAAACCACTATCGCGTTTACGTGCCACAAATAACAAATCGTTTATGTTAACTAACTTCAGGTGCCTTCTGCTAGGTTTTATTTCTATTCGTAATTAAAGTGAAGGAACAGTCTTTAGTAAACTCTAAAATTGGTACGGCTGTCATTTTTATTCAGATCTTCTCCTGAATTGACATGGGTTTTATTCTGCTAAAACGAACTAACCTACGTTAAAATTTGTTCCATTTTTCGAACGCTGATTAATTTTAAATCCATTCGAAGCGTACATGTATATGTATGTACATTGAACTTTTTTAGCTGGATAGATTTTTTCCCATAATATGTTAGTTTGACGTAATTAATTGAATAATTAAAAGAAAGTTGGCTCGTTTTGACGAAACTAAGATTATATTATCTTATTATAAACCATGTCTCAAAACTTTTAGTCCGACGACAATATGATAGCTGGTCTGACTGACCAGGCTGCAAGAGACGTACAGACTAACAAACTTTTTGATACACAGCCAAAAATATTTATCTTTCTAATACACTGTCAATATTCTTTTGTATTGTGTACATAATAACTCCCTAAACTACCATACTTAAACAAAAATGTTCAAGAATTGACTACTCAGCAAATTTACTTTTTTTCACCCTGCGTACCAACATCTTCGTTCAACGATACAACATAAAAGAAACTAAAGCATCCCTAAAGCAAAACTAACTAAAAGACCGCCAGAAAATCGCGAGGAACTAACAAAAACTATTTGTTATTAGACGAAGACAAAGAGACTGTTTCTCTAAAGTATAAAAAAGTATAATAAAAACCTAAAGAGCGTGTTTGCAGTGAACAAGGAGCACTTTTTATTTGTGCCTCGCTCCTTAGCAAGCTAGACCTTTAGTACCAGCCCGCGTACAGAAAGACCTTACTATTTGTTTTAGAATAGAATAGAATATTTATTTGCGTAAAACATGGTATACAAGGGTGTTAAATATAGGTACAAATTGAGGCACAAGCAAAAAAAATGGCACAAAAACTAGTGATACGTGTTTTAGTGCCATTTTAAGTTCCACACATTTATGTTATGTAATCCCCGAAGGCTTAGGCGGAGGTGTACGAATTAGAACACCCACATTTCCCCAGTTATGTTTAGGTCCCATGTAATAGGGGGCGAGCCTATTGCCATCGACCGGGCACTAATCCAGACTCCGAAGCTGCTACTGAGAAATTATAGATGGAAAAACCCAATAAGACTTTGTCCGACCTGGGAATCGAACCCAAGACCTCATGCTCAGCAGTCGCGCTTTGAGACCACTAGACCAACGAGGTAGTCGACAAAAGAGACAGTCAAACGGACAATTGCATAGACAAAAACTCCTAAATAAAAATTAAAAACGAGAAAAAGGAAAAGAAAAGTGAAAAATACGTGCCGTTTCTTCTAAATTTAGTAGTAGCGGTAAATACGCTTCTTCTGAACAAAAGTGTTGTTTCTATACATTTTTATTTTTTGACAAATAAACGTTGAGTGACTTTTCCTTGGCTTCGTCCAAATTATTTATTATAGTGAACTGTAAGAGTTATTTATTTCTGCATTTGTTCAGAACGCTCGTTGTTTGCTCAGAGTAACGAGCAACGTTTTTAAATAGAAGAAATATAAATAAGAACTTTGCTTTTGATGTATTCAAGTGTATTAAATGAAATACAGTTGGAAAGGAAAAACTTTTTTTTTTTCTCCGACTTTTTCTTGAGTTTTTAGTAAACGTTCGTCGTAATTTTTTCATATTTTTTTTTGTTGGAACTGTTATAGGTTGTGCTTGTGCGACCACTAAAAGCGTGACAGCTGAGCATAAGGTCTATTAGGTTCGATTCGCAGGTCGGGCAAAGTGTTATTGGGTATTTCCTTCAGGAATTTCTCAGCAGCCTCGAAGTCTGGATTTATGACAGTAGACTCGCCCCCTATTACATGGGACTTTAACATAACTGGCGAAATGTGGGTGTGCTAATGGGTACACCTCTGCTTAACCCTTCGGGGATGTCAGGCGTAATGTTATGTTATGTGTTTTAATCTAAAACTCCTTGCGACCACAACCGTCAAGACAAGTTTGAGATTAAAAATACGGGAAAAAACAGCACACTTATTTTACAAAAAACAGCACAAAAACGAAAGTGTTGCCAACAAAGGGAAGCTGTCTCATCCCACATTTACAATTCAAGGATGTTCCAAGTTCCCTAATTGATTGTTTCAAGGGTCCCCTAAGCCTGCTTTTAGCTTAAAATCGGAGCGAATAAAAAAACGGTGAGATGTGAACGGAGACATGAATTAGAGGTTCCGTGTTTTTATAATCAACAACGCGGCTTGGGAGGGGAATTTAACAAAAATACGTAAAACTGTGTGAGGAAAGGTTTACTTTTATTTTTTAGGTAGCCACTGGGCCGATTTCCTTGTTCACAAACTAGACTAAATTTAGAGAATTGGTATCTGTTACTAATAGGTACAGCGAAAGAAATATGTACCTAGAAGACAAAATTGCTTACCTGTAAACTAAACAAGGAAATATAACTAAAACTAACTAAGGAAACACAAGACAAAAAAAAACTAAAATTAAAACAATATAAAATAACAAATTAAATACTGTAAAGGGCATCATGAAAAGGTCGATAGCAAAAGTAACTAAGAGTATACTTATTACTAACTATTACAAATGAAATTAAAATTAGTTAACAGAGACAAAGCTACCTAGTATTTCCTTAGTAAGTTAAATTGACAAGTTACCTCATCTCAATATCCCTTCTCCATTCCCCCCACTCCACCGATATCATCTTTCAAACCACGCAACCCCTTGGTCCTCTTCACGCTATACAAAAGAAATGAGACCATAGGCACTTTACAAGCTTTTTCACTTACATGGAACCAAGGTTCTGTATCGGGACAAGAAACGCCATGTATCTCTATATACGTAACACTTGGAAATGGAAATCCGATGTTGGATCTTTGTAGTACGGATTCGTCTCCTCAAATTCGGCCTAATTTTTCTTCTGTCACCTTTGCTGGTAGGTACTTTTGGTTTAGCCATATCCAACCTTATTTTATTTGAATATAAGGGTATGCTTAGATAGTTCGGTCATGTTGAGAGGATGAGTGAAAGACGATTAACAAAAGGTATTTATATGGCAGAGGTGAGTGGCCACGCAGGGACGGGTCGCCCTAGGAAGACCTACACTGACCTTATTAGTGAGGTTCTTCAGAAAGGTCAGGTGCGCAGTACTCGTTACTGGCGTGCTTGTATAACGAGATGTATGAACGTAAATGAGGCGAAAGGAGTATGTAAGGATCGTAGCAGGTGACGTTCTGTGGTTTCTGCCTACCTCCATGGGAAAAAGGCGTGAGTTTATGTATGTATGTACTTTCTAAAGTTTATCTTGGACATCACTGATATCGGTGAAGGAAAACATCGTGAGGAAACCTGGACTTATACCAGCCTAGTACTGTCCCATTCAAATCATGTCAGAGGCCCTTGAGGCGGTTTAGAAATTCTGACACTAGGGTGTGTAGGGTCGTAAGTCCTTACTGCCCACGATAAAGAAGAAAGACTAATGTAGATTTAAGAGAACAACTAAGAGAAATGTACTTTAACTTTAGACAACCGTTTTGATGGTCATTTCTCACGAACGACCAAGTAATGTACGGTCAAACAAGCTATATGTGGTTTACAGAACAACAATATCATTCTACTACATAGCCATTCATTGTTATTATGTGTTGACTTATTAAATAAATAAAATAAATAATAAACCTTTATTTCAGGCAACTAAGGCCCATAAAACACAAATACATAATTAATAAGTACAATAACTAAGCATGTGGTGTCTAATTTTGAAACCTATAGTTACCTACCAACCTATAGTTGACACACTCGAAACATTGTTTAAAGATAGTTGCAAGTTAGATGCTTGTATACCAATTAGCTTGTCGACTGTACCTACTTAAGCTGACTAGTGTTTCTCTTAATAAGTAGCTTTTACAAGCATACAAAAAAATGCACAGCTCAATGTAACATCAACTAAAATAAAGTTAAACTAAATTAAAACTAAATTAAAGTTAACCAACTAAATTAAATTAAACTATCTTAATTACAGTGGTATTCACAATCGACACCCTCAAACTCGTAGCTCGAGAAATTAAACGAAAAGAACTAACCCCATTCTCTTTCAACAAAAGAAACTTTGAACTAGTTTGAACAAGAGCTACTAAGCGTCTATGGATCTTTCGTCTTCCGTTCCAACGCCTCAAAGGGGATCCCTAAAGAACTTTTTCAATCAACCGGCTACTATATCTTACGGCAATCGGTATTAACTTAATTTGAAAGGTGATGGCATCGGTGGAGCTTATTGGCCCATCTATTCTTTGTTTATTTTCCGCTATTCTCCCTTTTTTGCACCCTTAGCTTCGACGTTGTCAAAATAAATAAAAGTTTTTCGTTAAACCCTGTTGGAGTTACATCACTATTTTCGTTTAGTAGGTATGCGATATTTGATACGCTTGAAGTAAATAAACATGTTTACTGCTCTCTTTTATTCTGAACTAGTTTTGCCAGCGACTTCGTCTGCGTAAACTTCAGAATTAAGCATAGCCCTAAATTATCCCACGGGTTCACAAAAACGGGGTAAAAATCTCTGTGCCATTCCAGACACATTTTTCGGAAAGAGCGTTATTTAACGCTCATCGAAAAACGAATCATCATTTTCGAAAAATGTCGAAACAAAAAATGTCGAATGTCGAAGAGTAATGATTTCAGATAAATATCTGAAATCATTTATACTCTGACGATTTCGGTTATTAGCTGATTAATTTTAAATCTATTAAGCATAAGTTTTAGATAAACATGGAACTTTTATTGCTGGATAGTAATGTAAAACGTTTAAAATATTAAAGTTTGACATCATTAAAATTAATTATTGAGTGATTGTGGCTTAGCTCGTTTTGCTAGTACCAATTAAAATTGCAGCCACAAACATTATAGCTACATAATATAATTAGCAAAATTGTAATTTAAAAAAATAATAATATTAATATAATAAAATAAAAAAATAATGTAATAAAAAATACTCGTATTTTAAAGAAATCGTATGATAAATTAAAAGATCACAGAAACTCTAGACCTACAGTTGAAAGTAAAACTGAACACGTTGGGAATGATAAAAAGATTCTGGTCTTGAATAAGGGTTAGGTCACACAGAGACCCAACAATTACAAAAGAGAAACAACAACAACGAGAATTACAGGCGTGATGTTACGTTATGTAACAAAAATCTTTTGTTGAAATATTTTTTAGGTAGAAGTGAAGAAATGGAACTATACACATCAAAAGTGTCTAGGGATCAACATCCCTAACAAATGTTAGGGATGTTGATCCCTAGACACTTTTGATGTGTGTATTTTATCCTAACTAATATTATAAATGCGAAAGTAAGTTTGTTTGTTACTTTTCTAGGTGTTCAGAAACGGACATAGGGTACTTTTCATCCCGAAAAAAAGTACCGTTCCCGAGAAAAATCACAATAACGTTCTTATGATTGGCGCCACATGTCTTTCGAATCAAGAACGAATTTAATTTGCGAGCGAAGCCGCGGGTGAAAGCTAGCTTATTATTAATTGTTTAAAAATCGATAAAATTGTATATTCGCGAAACCTTGGTGACTATTTCACGGAATCGTAAGTTCCGCGGAACCCACTTCAGGAATACGAGCAAAAGCGTGTCGGTTTTACCCGTACTCGCATTTCAGCTAGCTTCAGCGTACATAGTACCTTATCCAATAGTAAATAAGTTCAATATTGTATTGCTGTGATAAAAAATTGCGCGCCACAACTCGTCACGGCTCGGTGTGACGTAACCCTAAGCTATGAAAATGTTGTTCTTTGTCTAATCAGCGACGCGACTAAAAAGAAAACTAAGCGAAACGAATGAAGATGTCTTTTGTTTTTAAGGTCGTAATTAGCGTGGCGATGTTTGAAAGCGGTGCGTCATTGAGTTGAATTTATTTACTTCGTAATGCAGGGGATAGACGTAGAACTTGTTTGAAAACATTGAATTGTCGCAAGGAGAATTGAGCTTAGTTCAATAATCCACAGTCTTTCAATAATTCAATTTAACATTCTAATTGAACAACAATTCAACAGACTAATTGAACATTCTAAATGTGTCTACGTTACTATAAGTTACTTACGTTATATCTTTGTATCAGTTTATTCAATTGTTGGTGAGCCAAATAAATAAAATAAAATAAATAAATAAATAAAATAAACATATTATCACGCCTATAATCCCCGAAAGGTTAGGCAGAGGTGTACCCACAGTACACCCACATTTCTGCAGTTAGACAAACGATGGAAATTGTCATCACCCTATTTAATAGATTTTTAGTTATGCTCGAAGTTAATTAAGCATTATTCTATCTCTTAAGTAATCCTTACTAATTAAGTCTTAATTAATTTAATTTATTATTTTGTCAATATTAACAAAATATGCAAAATTAGTCACATAAACAAGCTACTATGATTAAAAAAATTAAAAAACACGACTGCAACTAAAATTGCACATATTTGTACTTTGTTTACTCGTCAGTTTTTTTACAGTGTTTTATATTTTTTTAATCTACTTGTCAAATTCTAGACGATAAACATAGACACGACCAGATTAATTAAAAAAAATAATTGAGGCTGGTATTAATTTACGTTTTAAAGTGACCACACCGGTTTCATTTTATTTTTATTTTTAGCCTATGTTACTCGGAACGATGCAAGGATTGTAACGATACCCCATAAATCTAAATCGGTTCAGGCGTTTAAAAGTTATGGTGGAATAACGAAACTCACATACATACATTAACCCTGAACACATAACACTCCTTTTTTTGGGGCAGTCGTGTAAAAAACCGGTGAAATTCTCACATGGATTGGTTCATTTACACGCCCTAATTGCACTTTTAACTCCCATCGTATAAGGACATAGATCACATACCTACATCCAGGGACCAGTCCCCACCAGGTAATTGAAGATGTAACCATTTTAAAATGACCTGGGAGGTTTCAATTAACGGCCGGACATTCTTTAGCCCACTAATTGAACATCCACTGCCATAAAGCTGCTCCATCATCAAAAGCAGAATCTAAAAACATAAGTAATTAAATAAAAAGGAACCTTTCATAACTTTAATTACGTCGCAATTAAGGAAACACCATTGATGATGGAGATGAGGTTTAGAAGGCTTACTTTCTCGCATTGGAGAGTTGTTCCAGCTGTTGGAACGGTATATACAGGGTTATTTTTAAAACACCAGCAACCTGAAAAGGGGTCATTGTACTCATTATTATGAACAATTTTTTCTATGGGACTAACCCTAAAAAACATGAAAAAAAATATATGCTGTTTCATACATTATGATTGTGTTGTGTAGCATTTTTGTAGGGAACAGCTGTTTTTTTTTTCATGATTTCAGAGTTGGTCCTTTTGAAAAAGTTGTTCATAATGATGAGTACAATGACCCTTTTCAGGTTACTGGTGTTTTAAAAATAACCCTGTATAAGCTGATTGTGTTACTGAAGTTCAGCGGTGTTATTCTGTTAAAAAATATTTCGGAAAAATGTACGATTCCCGTGGGATAAAAATATATCAACTTTGACACGGACGAAGTCGCGGGCAACAGCCAGTGTTAATACAATCAAATATTAATTAGCAATAGAGTATTAGGTAATAATTTTTAATATAACCAACAACAAAATGTATCTATTGCTCACTTTTAAGTTTCCATTCTCTTTCTACACGCGAAGACTTGTAGTTTGCTTCCTGTCAACTATGGTCTCCTGTTTTACTTAGTTTTTAAGCTGTAAGTCTACCATGCTTCATTAAATAATTTTTTTTTTTAATTCACTGAGGGTGAAAGTCTAACACGAACGTGCCGAAAGAATGTTAGGTATATTCGTTCGATTTTTTAAACAAAAATATCCGTTTCATACATTTTTTTTTTATTTAAGACTTCTTAATATTGTGGGTCATACTATTGTGCTAGTCATATAAAATTAAACTAAAAAATATTTTAATAGAACCGTCGTATTTTTTATTCGAATTAATTTCGTCAACGCACTCATGCAACGGCTACTGAGTCCGGCCACTGAACGAACCACACTGTGGTCAACCACGGTGTTACCAACTTTAAAAGAGAAAAGTTGAACTTCTGTTCACAAAATGTAATGTCATATCATTACCGTTTACATTTTAATGTCTAGATTCAAGATGGCGGATGTCTATTCATTTATACATTAGTTAATTGCTTTTAGAGCACTTTGTACTACCGGCATTTAAGTCAGGTAGACAAGGTGAAAAGATTCTCGTCCCAAATAATGTTCTTTGGAAGTAACAACCTTGTTGCTTTTATTTTAAAATAGGTTTTTCATCGTATTTATAAAAGGCGACTTGTTATTTTGATTAAGTGGTTTTACAGTTTTCTACTGGTTTATTATCTGTATTATGATCACCCATCCCTCTGTGGTTTTAAGCTAGGAATAAACTAATGTTCGTTATGTTTAAAGCTTATTTATTTTGTCCCACTATAGAGCAAAGGCCTTTTAAACAAGCTACGCTTGCTCAATAAATAAGCGATTATAGACCCGGCGGCATCGCCCGCGTAAAAAGTTACTTTCGTAAAGTAAGTTTAGGTTGTATCTCAAGGGAACACATTACCAGGATAAAAAGTAGGTATCCTATGTGTTAATATCTATGTGCCAATTTTTATCCAAATCTTTCAACGGTTTACGCGTGATTGAGTAACAATCATTAAAAAATCTTAACTAACTTCTTAACGTTTCGCGTAAAAACATGAAATCCCCACAAATAACTGACATTCAACATTAAATTCAACGTATTACTAAAACAATAAAACTATTCCCCTATTCCCGTTTTTTTTTTAGTTGGTAGAAATCATCAAATGACTCCTTCCGCCCTGGGTGGGGCGGAAGGGACTGTCAGTTTACTGACTAAAAAACCACCCTGTTCCTTCTGTTGCCCTTTACGTTCCGGGGCCACGGTATCCTGTTAAGACGGAAGTGTAGTGTACAACTAGACACCAAAATTCGGTTGAAAGTACATTATTATCTAACTAGGTAACAAGATAGGCTTATGTCGCCTACTCAACGTAACCGACAGTGTATGGGGCAACACTAAAGTAAACACAACGATCAAGTAAAGTGTAGCTATACAACACGTCATATACTAGGTACCTTATGTTACTACACTATAACGTTTACGATCTAGTTTCCTACTATTACCACTACCTGCACATAGGTAGACAATATGTTAGGTTAAACGAGGGACGTACTTTAAGGAAGTATGGCACTTATGAAAATTAACAACTGGTACTATAGGAGCTGCTGTTGCTAAGTTTATATTATGAATTACTGATTTCTGTGAAGGAAAATATTGTGAGGAAACCTGGGGGCCTACCACAACCTCTTAAAACAATATTACTTTAACATTACTATGCGTTCCGCTCTGTTGGATTAGCGCCGAGAGTTGAAAATGCAACAACAGAAATTACAAAGTAATATTAAAATAATATTGTTTTAAGAGGTTGTGGTAGGCCCCCTGGACTTGTCATTAATAAAGTCTGAAATCGCCAATCCGCCTTGAGAAAGCATGGTGATCAACGCTTGCCTTCTCTGTATGAGAAGAGGCCTTTGCCCTGCATTGGGATAATTTATTATTTTACAGTGGAAGCGATCTTATAATAGCGCAGGAAAACATCGGTGGCTCTGTACATTTTAACTAAGTTTTGCCAACGCGGTAAGCTACTTACAATCTCTGAATAGTAAAATTAATTACGTGAAACTGATGTCACATTCAGTCAGAAATCAGCGTTAATGTTTACAAAATCATTACAAGCACTTCGAAAAATATGTGAAAACTTGTAATTGGCCATAATCTTTGTAAACTGTTTGTTTATAATTTTTTAGCTGTCAGTTTTTACTGTCACTTTATTTTGCTAACTGTCAAAACACTAGCCATAGCTCTAATTAAACTGTTCAAAGAGTAATTAATACAACTTAACTTAATTGACAATAAACTAAATACGATCAATTAATCGACAATTTATTGTTCAATTCGAAGGCACATGCTCCGGAACGTAGTAATAGGCTCATCAAAGTTAGTCATACGGGGGTCGCTTGTCATGGAGACATTAACGGGGCTATTTCGTCTGGTAATAGCTCGGACAAACTCCGTTAGTTCTAGGTTAGGGTCTGGGTAGATGGCATACCTTTAAAGTAGTCTTCTTCTTCTCCTTTATCGTGTGGGCAGTAAGGTCTTACGACCCCACACACCCTAGTGTCAGAGTTTCTAAACCGCCTCAAGGGCCTCTGACATGGTTTGAGTAGAACAGAAAGTCCAGGTTTCCTCACGAAGTTTTTCTTCACCGAAAAAAAAGTAAAAGTAAAGTAGTTGAACTAAGTGGTACCGATCCGCACATCATGTTCATGATCGGGTGAACGATGACTGCAGGTCATCTGACATCAGGACACCTGACGCCAAACATTAATATCGATGGGATTTACATTGCGTTTACTCCGCGCGCTTATGCTAGGCTGTTCTTTTAACAGGGTCCTTTGTAACAGGTGTAAAAAGAAACCGAACTAAGCCGAAAGTTTAATGTTCTACCAATCGTTGTGATCATTTACTTGGCCTGGACAGTACCTGAGAACTATACCTACTGTTGCATGCACATATAAACACTTATTGTGCATGCGACTGATTGCGCTCAGTGAGTGTGAGTCATATCCGAGCAATTTTTTTTTTTTAAATTACTAAAATATTTTGTTGTTAAATAATATGTACACACTTTACAAACATAACAAATAAGATAATGTAACCTATCAAAAAATAAAATATAAAACTAAAAATAAATAGCATAAAAAAAATTGGCAATAATTTTTGCATATTGTTACTTACTTTGATGGACAGTATACGTAATCAACGGCTAGGTATGCGAATATGTGGTGTGTCTTTTTACACCCCATACCTATATTACACCCACTCTTCAGAGTATCAGTCAGCCATTCGACCGCGCCTTAACAATACATTCCCACTTAGATTAAGCTGTGGTTTAATTGTTTGTTAACCCATTCAAAATTTCTACTCTAATTAATTTAGTTTAATTATACGAGTTAACGAGGTGAAATTAACGTATGGTTTGTTGCTATCTTACAAGTAAGACTTGCTGAAGATATGAGAGCCTTTGTTTATGTCATAATTTTAGCCTTGAATGAATAAGAGCGCTTTTTTTTCCTTCGACCAGATCCCAAGACTCCACACAGCATTCGAGCTAAGGACCTAATATTATAAAAAAAAAATGCAGCGGCATATTAAAAATCACATAAGATGAATATTTTCTTTTTATGTTTAAATTAATTAAGAAATTCTTAAATACATAGGTACCTACTAAGATTTAATTAATGTCACTCAACTTTAATATTAAAGCACATTAAAATTTGTCTTTCAAAGAATTTAAATGAAATGTAACTTGACTTTCTAAAGTCAAAGATTGTAATGGAAAACAAAATTATTTCGCTGAAGATATAAATTAAATATTATGCAAAACATTAATGTACAGTTGAACAAGTTATTTGTTGTGTACAGACGAAAATACACTTTCTACTGCACTGCTAATATTTATTTAAAAGGCATAATCAGGAGCGTACTGTGAATTTGACAAAAAATAAATTTGACCCTGGGCTGATACTATTTGAGCGCCTACTAACCTAATTATTGAAACGAATTGCTATTTTATCAAAAAACTGTTTTGCATAATGATGTTTAAAGTACTTATAGGAAACAAATAAGGACAATAATAGTCTATTATGATACTAGGAGCACTGTTTGTCATTACAGTCAAGGTTGAATTTCAGACCAAATTGGAGCTAAAGGTATTAAAATATATTTAAGTATGTAAAAAACTTTTGTTTTACTGTTGTAATAGCTAATCACTGAAAGTACTGGTCTGAACACAAAAATTATTTCACTGATAGAAAATTACACTATTTCTGATAGTCATAGGCTATGTTTTTTTTGGTATACTTGATTTCCACGCGGGCGAAGTCGTGGGCAAAAACTAGTTCCACTAAAAACAAAAATACAAAATCGAGATTGTGAATTGAGATACTTTATTAATTCCAGCCATTTAAAGCTGTGACCAAAATATATTCAATTACTACGACATCCAGTAAAGAAATAAGACGGCCATCTTAACCCCAGAACACACGGCCAACAAACAACCCAACCTCCATTGTAAATAACCCTCTCATACCGTGTTACCCCAACTAAAGCCAGAACACACGTCGTGTGTGTAACAAACACAGTAACCGCAGAGGCAAGACGCGAGCCGTCAATGTGTACCTGGCTCATAATTTGCATGGTTAGACTTCAATGCTGTCGCGACTCAAAGACGTTGGTAGTACCTACGTCCTATAGTTGTGTGGTCTAAGGAGAAAAACAAATGTTTATTGCTTCTAATATTTTCTTACAGAATTCATTGCGCTGTCATGTGCTAGCTACGATTTTATTTAGATATTTTTTTTTGCATTAAAGTAAAACAAACTTACTACGCGTGTTCTCACGAGCTTTACGAGAACAATATAGTTATCACTCTGGTAGGTTAAGGTTACAATAATAAAGCATTTAAGTCTGTAAATGAATGACTATTTTTTTTTAAGAATGATCTATAATAATATGTATATGTTTATTCTTTTTGAACAAAAATGCATGTAGATTTGTAATTTATCACACAAAACACAGTAGTTATCTACAAGAAAATGCCAGCAATGCTTCTAAAATGCAAAATGTATATGACACAAAAGCTTTACAGTTATTCATTCAAATCACGTCTCATATTCGCTTTGTCATTCGAAAATGTAATAATTCTAAATAATTTTCATACACAAAGCCGATGTCACACAATAGTATTAAACAAACGACAAGTTTCATGACAATCCAATTTAAATTCAATGCGTTTTACTGGATATTGTAACCCAGCCTATTAATATTAATGTTCCAATTGTAATTACTTACTGGTGGAACAGCTGCACTTTGTATTTATATATTGTTTTATATTAAAGAATAATAATGCCAGCCTATACTGTCCCACTGCAGGGAAAAGACCTCGTCACATACAGAGAAAGCACGAGCATTGATCATCACGCTTGCTTATAAAGGATTATATATATAAAGGATTATATATAGGATTATATAGATAGGATTATCGATGTCGATTTTTTTATTTTACTGTGTGCCTAGGCCTACTACTATAAATGTCAAAGTTTGGAAGAATGTTTGTTACTCAATAAGGGCAGAACGGCTGAATGAATGGATTGTTTTTTTTTGTCTAAGACGTTCAAAGGTGCCATATAATGGCCTAATCGGAAAAAAATGATTTGACTTTAACTTAGATCTTGATGAAGAGATAGATTATAGTTAAAGATTATAGATTTATAGCAAAGAGATAGATTATAGTCTGGAACAGCACATGTACTTTTAATCCCGGAAAAATGTACGGTTCCAGTGGGACATACAGTATAGTGAGATATATCAACCTTGTCGTGGGTAGAAGCTAGTTTTAAATAATATGGAACAGGTATATAAATGCAATATCCTAAAAGAAAAAACAGAATATTCTCATGAGATCTAAACCGCTTCTTCTTATAACTTGGACCACAACCCACACACTACTCGAAACACAATGCACGGTCTTCTTGTGCCGCAAAGGATCGTAGCCACTCGTTACCAAGTTTTTATTCATCCATTTGTGCATAGCCCCCCTTCACCCCTCCCTCATATCACTTAGAAGACTTCTCGTTATTTTCTCCGTGACACCAAGTAGTTGGGAGTTATATGGAGTATGGTAGAATTTCTTTGAAAGATATTTTTTTCTGTGTGTATTTTGTTTGAAGGATGTACTGTTAGTTGTTCCTTTAATTCTTTTGTGTTTTTCTAAATGTATCATTACGCATTATTCCCCTAAGGGTTAGGCAGAGGTGTACCCATTGTACTTACACCCACATTTCACCAATTATGTTTAAATCCCATGTAATAGAGGGCGAGCCTATTGCCATCAACCGGACACAAATCCAGACTCCGAGACTGCTACTGAGAAATTCCTGATGTAAAAACTCAATATTGCACTTTACCCAACTATATTAAACAATACTTGAAAAAATTTTTTTGCAAAAAAAAAACCGACTTCAAAAAAAAAGCACAAAAAGTTAAAAATAATACTAAAACCTACCTATATTAATAAACCTAACCTAACCTACAATTAACCTATACTAAAATTTAACAATTTTTTGGAGTCGGTGCCAAGACCGAGGATATTATATCCAACCGTATGGCACCGACTCCAAAAAATACAAACATCCGAATTGAGAACCTCCTCCTTTTTTAGAAGTCGGTTAAAAAGGGATTGCATAGAATAAGACATCATACATTTCATGTCTTAGTCACATTTCAAATCCGACGCCATTTAAAAACATTCTCAGCTAAAACCGCAGAACCACGAAAACTTAACATAACTGAAATAAACAGTAAAGCACTGGAGCACTCTTAAGCATCCATTTTCTGTCATCTATCTAAACAATGTTCCTGAAAATGCTTAAAAGCAACGTTCTATAGAATGTTCAGGCATTTTTAACGAGCGCAAATATTGTAGCTGCGTCGTCGTTCCCAATGGAGTTTCCCTTATAATTTGCGTGGCTTGGAATTAATGATGTAAGACAAAATGTAGACTACACTTTGATGAACAATTATTATTGAGACAATTTTTTTTATTTATTTATTTAAACTTTATGCAAGTGTAAAAAAATACATTGTACAAAGGCGGACTTAATGCGTTGGGCATTTTCTACCAGTCTACCTTAGGGTGATGCAGAGACAAAACATAGTAGGTGCACAGGTAAAGAATATTTCCAAGAATAAAATATAATAATAAGAACATACAGTATGGGGATCACATATATGCAATAAATTATACGACATACTTGTTATCGCCTTTTCTGACGATATACAAAAAATTAACGAAATCGGTCCTGTAATTAGGTCAAAAAGTAGAGTTTTAATTTTGAACAAATTTAAACACTGTAGAATTGGATCATTTTTTTTTCGTAAATCTCAATATTTCAAACGAATCAAAAAGCCGCGCCAACAGAACAGTCAACAGAGAACTGTCAACAGAGTGTTTACTTTAACTGAATTTATTTTGATATTTATTTTGTTTGAAAATTTTACTTTTTTAATTTTCGGTTTTCGATTTAAAATTTAATTAAGCTATACTTCTGTGGACTAGTATTAGAGGTTTCATTTATTGCCTAGAAGTGAGTTCCATACCGTATATACATTACAAACAAAATATACAAAGTAGAGAGAGCTAAAAATACATAGGTCTTATGGTTTTTTTTTCTTAATTCGATAACTGGCATTATTTATTGCAACAACAGACCTCAACGGTCTAATTTATAAGAAACTAGCGTCTTTCTACTCCTTCGTACTGTTAGGACACTGTATAGAAATCTCTTTTTAATAAATGACGATTATTGGAACTTAATCAATTATATATATAAACATATATAATTATATACAGGGTGTAACGTGTGACGGAAAGGGTATATACATACCAAGAGCAAGGCTTCTTTGGATGATAACTAACGATATGGTAAGGGGTTTTTAATCCTATCTCTACATGTTCGGAAATTATGATCAACAAAGAACACCGCCTGCAGTAGGCTACTATGCGGTACTAGGCGTGCAGAATTACGGAAGAGATTTATCGTGATATTAGGCAAGTAACGTATAAAGTTTTTGACCCACGCAGTGCGGTGAAAACATATGAAACCGAGGTATCAATTCTTAGAGTATTTTATATTGAGCTGAAACCCTTGCCATATCGTTAGTTATCATCCAAAGAAGCCTTACTCTTTGTATGTATATACCCTTTCCGTTACACCCTGTATAAATTATAGGCAGTAACCAAAGATGTAATTTAACGCGAGTGAAAAAAAAACCGTGGACGAAGTCGCGTCAGAAGCTAGTGTATCGATAAAGAGAAACACAAGACATCTACAAAGTTTTCATCTCAACCAATAGTAAACATTATTATTAGCGGACGAATTTTTTGATGCCCCATAAGGTCTCCTTTCTGCCATTTTTAATAAATTGTACATATTTTACATTTACTTTATGGTTTTATGTTTAGGTATAAATGTATATATTAAATAAATTGATTAAAAAAAATATAGAAAAAATAAAAAAAGGAAACATTAATACTTCAAATCCCACGTAATGAGACACAATTGATTATCTATTGTTCTGTCATACCGTTATGACAGCCGGGCTTATAAAGGTTAATCAAAGAAAAAAACATAGCATTAACCGCTTAAAAAACATACCAACCCTTAAGCAGACGTACCTCATAAAAAAGTCCAACCTCAATGCTGCCTGCAGCGCTCAAGAGAATGCCTCTTTTATATTTTAGACGTTATGTCAACCAGTGAATATTCGTCGAGTAATGTGAATCCCTTGGAAATGAGCGCAGGACATCTTACGAACACACCGTCGAGCCAGATGAAAAGCTTTGTGGGGGGAAAGAATGATGCTATTGTTCGCTACCCCAGATTTGAGAGCTGAAGGATTTTGCGAAAGAAATGTGGTAGGACTTTTAGGACTATGATTATTTTGGTCCTTTTTTTCAAAAAAATGGTCTTAAGGACCTACCTTGAGGACCTATCGTAACGTAAACTCGATAATTGGGTAATTGACAACATTAAACAATAATTCCACCAAAACATGGATTCTCTAAAGAAACACCCGTTAGCCCTAAAAACCCCAATAAATCAATTAACTGTAAAATAATATTAATTACTTTCGAATTAAAAAATAGTTTATCAATTGAGTCGGCATAAAAGTAAATACAAGACAAATAAAAACTTAAATCTAAATCTCTTTGTGAAATTCTATTTTCATTTAAAGTACCTAGCTAACTAACATACAAGTAACATAAACGTATCTAGGCGATATTTTTACGCCATTTTTTAAAATCACGCACTGGAATTTTCAACTTACGACCGACGTTGAGCCGGGCACTAAAAATCCAACCGGCCTATTCTGAAAAAGGCTACCTCGGTGAATTTAGGTGCACTGAACTTGAGATGAGCTATCAACGGGCCTAAAGCTATGGATTACAGTTCACCTCAAGCTCACTTCATTTTAATTGATCGAGGAAGAGTTTTACTGAATAGCACAATAAAAATAACACAACATCACGCCTGTAATCCCCGAAGGGTTAAGCAGAGGTGTACCCATTAGTACACCCACATTTCTCCAGTTATGTTTAAGTCCCATGTAATATGGGGCAAGCCTATTGTCATCAACCGGGCACAAATCCAGACTCTGAGGCTACTACTGAGAAATTCCTGGTGGAAAAACCCAATGTCACTGCCCGACCTGGGAATCGAACCCAAGACCTCATGCTCAGCAGTTTACCTCGACAACACAATAAAAATGATGCTGGAAAAGCACAGCTCACCCCAAACTAGATCTTAACAGAATAGCGATACTGTGCCCGTATGAACAAGCGGTAAAACAAATGAAAACTAGGAGTAAAACACCTGCGAAACAAACAATTGCAACAGATTTTTATCCACTTTGATAACCTATCTAATTACCTTAATTTTAAAAACCCAATTTAGCTTAACAAAACCAAAGTCAGTATGTCGCGTTGGCGAACTCCCAAGACGTGGCGTTTGCTTTAATATAATTAGCTGTTCGACCAAGTCGGAAAGTCGGTAAATTATGTATTCGTTCAATTATAAAGTCCGGCTCCGGGACTGTTATCGTCCGTAATCTCACGTTGTCTGCATAGTTTAAGAGCTCGATGAAAAATGCGAGAGAAATAATCGGAAGAACGCTTCGCAAGGAATTGAAGATTTTTTAATATTTTTATTGTAATGATCTGCAGAGCAAACTCATTGTTTTTAAACGTATAATAACCTTATTGGTGAGGTTCTTTAGAAAGGTCAGGTGCGAAGTACTCGTTACTGGCGTGCTTGTATGACGAGATGTATGTACGTGGACGAGGTGAAAGGAGTATGTAAGGATCGTAGCAGATGGCGTTCTGTGGTTTCTGCCTACCCCCATGGTAAAAAGGCGTGAGTTTATGTAAGTTTAGCCTTGAATGAATGAGCACGGGAACAGTACTTTTTTTCGAGATCAAAGGTACCCTATGTTCGTTCCTGTACACCTGGCAACGTATACTATGCAAAATTTCAGTATGATCGGTTCAGTGGCTTAGGCGTAAAATGGTAACAAACAAACTTACTTTCGCATTTATAATATTAGTTGGAATAATAAAGTTTGTTTGGTATTTGACATACCAAACAAACTAGTCTCATCGTTCAAAGCACGTATTGTACATTTCCGTCGATGATCGGTCACTTTCGGCACAACAGCCGCGCGGTCTCGCAATGAACAGCAATTCGGCAAATCGCACAATATTTCTCGCATCGTCTAAATAAGGTTTAATACTCGCAAGTCCCTTCAACAATATTGCAAAAGGCGAAGCAATTCCTTCAGCCCCCTATTAAGGTAAGCGTCCAATTGTCGGTATCGTACGCATCGGACGGATCGCATCAAACGGATAAATTTTTCACAGTGCGTCCACTATTTCGGCAGCGTACGGATTACTGACGGTGAGTACCAGCATACGGATTGACGATGCCAGTTCATTCGGATTTTCGTAGTGAGCGCACGTGTGGAAACTGTGAGAATGGAGGAAAGCGATGAAGAACAAACAACAGCGAGCGCGCGGGGTGCGTCCACTAGTCGGCATTCCGTATGACGTCATCGGCACGCATCGCAAAAGTTGCCTCTCGGAGCAACGGTGTCGGCATTGCCGATGTGCGATGCGTACGGTACGGACAGGTGGACGCACTTATATGAGTTTCTATACAAAGAATACTACGATCCGTTGCGTGCGATCCGTCCGATGCGTACGATACCGACAAGTGGACGCTTACCTTTATACTCACAACAATAAAGTATCATCTACCCCTTAACAACGGGGTGTGAGCAGATGAAAAGGGTGCCAGATAATAATTTCGACAAGTTTCATATTACAAGAGGTACCTATATTTTGTTGCTTTTGTCCCGATAGAGTGATATATTTCGTCGCTATGATATTCTATGGTGACACAATCATCGTAAAACGTTGAAGTTGTATTCATATTGATTGAGTCTGTCTAGTATTTCACGAATGAAAGTGCTTTGAAAATAGGTTGCAGGTAGGCAGGTAGGTACCTACTTGAGGTTTTTGAGGAAATGTATTTAAGGGTCATCTCTACATAGCATAAAACAATTTTTCAATGTATTTAAAAAAAAATACTTATGTTAGTGGAAATATTGTACAAGACCGCACTACCGATTTGGGGTACCCTTTTATGGTAGTTGCGTTGTGGATAATAATGAATAAATTAAAAAAAAACGCTCCCTGCTGTCTGTTTGCCTAGATCATTTACAGTCCGATGCAGTTTTCATCAATAGATAGAGTGCTTCAGGAGAAAGGTTCATGTACCTAAAATGCATGCAAGCAAAACCGGGGCGGATCGCTAGTAAAATTTTTAATTTGTTTGTTAAAGGTAATATCTGAAAGAACTGGGAAGAGACCAGATGGGATGACCATAATGCCTTGGAAGTTGGGTAGGCCTTTGGTGTGGGATGCAACATGTGTCAACATCACCCTTGCGCCGTCCCACCTTCCTAGCACGACGTGCTGTGCTGGGGCGGCCGCTGCTGGTGCCGAAAACCTCAAGCGGCGCAAATATAACAACCTTCTTGGAAGTTATGTATTTGAGCCGTTTGGGGTTGAAACACCGGGGCCATGGGGTCCGAGCGCTCACCTTGTTTTTCGGGACATCGCGAAGCGACTGGTCGACTCTTCACATGACCAGAGGGCTGGCCTTTTCTTAGGCCAAAGAATCAGCATTGCTATACAACGTGGCAATGCTGTCAGCCTTTTGGGCACTTGCCCCATTGACAGCGACGCGGACGAATTTTTTGATGCCCTATGAGGTCTCCTTTCTGCCTTTTTTTTTATAAATTGTACATATTTTACATTTACTTTAAGGTTTTATGTTTAAGTGTAAATAATTAAGTATTGTTTAATTTAATGGATCATTAAATGGAGTTTCTGAAAGAACTAGTTCAATCATAAAAAATACATAATATTCACTGCTAGAAACCTAACATTATTGCCGAGCAACAAAGGCTGTATTTTATAGTACAATATTTGACGGACGAAATCGCAGGTAGTAGGTAGTTAGTTTTAATTTAGTTACTTCAAAATAAACCTTTGATAAATATGTTTTTTTATTGTTTTTTGTTGATTTTTCACTCAATTCCTTATTTAGCCGAAATCATTTTAAAAGCTCTTCAACAAATAATCTTTCATGCAATCTACAATTTAAAACTCCACTCCAAATAGGTGTCCATAAAACCATCTCAAAAAAAAAATATTCTTCGGACTTCGGCCAATAAAAACAGATTTTTTTTTGCCAATTTTTTTGGCCCAAGTGACATGTAAAATTTTTGATCCGTATTTTAAAATTAGTTTTAATTAATATTTAAGTAAAGTTAAGGTGTTCTTTTATATCTATAAGTAATATAACTGCATAAAATATCGGGATTATTGTTTTCCTGTGTATAAACGACGTATAAATCAGTGTTTGGTTATCCACCGCTACCGGTAACCTATTTCGAACAGCTGATGTCAACTTGCGGATTTGAACGGGGGAGTATTGTTAATTTTATCTCTTAATAGCCTTAAATTAGCACACAATTGTTATTCATACTTTGTAACACACTCTCATTGAGTCCCTGCATAATTTATTTTGATAGATTTGGTACTGCACTGAGTCTACATCACTTTGTTTTCATACAGGGGACGAAACTTAGTGCGATCTATTGAAATAGCGTTAAGTACTTGTTTTTAGGATAACTTTATAACCACAATACAGTGAATTTTCCCTTACTTGTATTGTGGCATTGATAATTTAAATTATTAATTTTAGCATTGATACAACCTACCCACAAAGGAAAAGTAAAATCAAGTCTATTTGAATTATTGCAATTTTACATTTGAAATAAACACACAAGTCGACTTCCAATCGGCAACCTTCCTCATTTAGCTCTCATTCTCCGTAAAGAAACACTAACTTTCTCATTTTTCCTATCATTAACACTCCTTCCCTACTTTTGTCTATTTACCTTGTTCTCACCGTCTCTTCAATTCTCATTCCAGTAACTATCCCTGGAACCATGTCTGTGATGACCCGTAAGGCAACTGCTCAGGTTATGGAAGTGAAATTGAGAACGGCCCTCGAAGAACTTAAGGCTTCTAACACCCAATGCCAACAACTACTACAGGAGAGGGATGAAAGTGAAGAAGAAGTAAAGTCCATAATTGCTAAAAATACAAGCCTGAAGCGGGAGCTAGTGGACCTTCATCAACAATTCCTGGATGTTGTCGATGAACGGGACAAACTGCGGGTGGTCACCGATGGGTTCAACAACTGTAGTAATTTGTATGAGGAGGCCTTGTGTAAGGTTAGGGACTTAGAAGAGGAATTAGTTCATGCAAATGTGCGAATTACCAGGTTGCAGAAAGAAAAAGAATGTTCACAGGCTAAGGAAACTGATCATTTATACAATGAATTAATTAATAGTAATTGCAATCCAAATTCCCTGATAACAATAGACCTCACTGAAGATTCATTAGTTAAATATAATAATAGTAGCTACACAGTGAGTCATAACAAAATAAAAAAATATGCAAAGTTTAATAAAATTATTAAAAAATGCAATAAATTTAAGAAACAACAAAAACACTATTCCAACAATATTAAATTAAGGAAAGAACGTGTTTTTCTAATTAAAAAACTTGATAATTACCAGATTAAATTAGAAGATAGTACAAACATTTATGAGGTAGACACTCAACACTTACAGTCACAAATTGAGATGCTTGAAAAGTCATTACATTCTCTTTCAATAAAATATGAGACATCTCAAAAACAAATAAAAGAACATATCCTTGCAACAAATGAATTAGTGGATATGTGTAACTTGAATACAGATAGAGTGGACCCGCTGCCTCTCAGCTCCATTAATTGTACCTTGCAGACAGAATCTCATCTTCTGGCTGTCCAGCCTGAGGTGACGGAAGACCAGTCTCAGTCTGAAAGTGTCATGGAGTACCTCCCTAATGAAATAGTGACACCAGATAGTATACATAGTACATCTATTGTTTTGCAGAAAGTCAGCAATTCTATCCCATGTAATAAAGTTTCTTCCTGTCCCATTATGTTCTCAGATAGTTTAGGGAGAGGGCTAGGACAGTTACTAAATAACAACCTGAGACATTCTTCTCTAAATTATTGTATGCCTGGTACTTCCTACAATGAAATAATGTCTACAGTAATAAGCAAGGAATATGATCCAAACTCGATTATTACTATATTAGTAGGAAATAGCATGAATGTTACAACAGAAGATATAACTGACAAGATTACTGAAATTCTGAAAATTAATTGTCACAAAATAATATTGTGTGCTTTTCCTTACTTTGAGAACCTCTCAAAAAGGAAAAATAATTATATACATAGGTTAAATAATCACATTAACTTCTTAGTTAGTCACTATAGTGACAAGCTTTTATTTTTTGACACCAACAGTTTTGTTGAAAAATTAAGATCGACTAGGGATACAGCGTATCTGCCCATTAGTTTTAGACGTCAGATAGCTTGGCTATTAGCTTTTAATATTAACTCAGACATAATTAGTATGTCGAAGTCACCAACAAGTAGCACCTCATTATTTAGTAATATTACTAATGTAAAGGTGGTAAACACAAATAATAATTTAAACTAGCAAGTAAGACAACAGAAGGTACCAGTAACAATTTAGTCAAACATATTAACAACAAGGTATCTTCTAGCAATCACTTATTAACTTGTAAAAAGGGGGTTAAGCATCATTCCTTAAAATTGTTTTATCAGAATATTCAAGGTTTTTCTTCTAAACAATTAGAAATTGAACTTTTTTTAGAAAAAACAATGTTCGACATTATTTGTTTAACTGAACATTGGTTAAAAGATTATGAAATGTTAATTAATTTTGAGAACTATAATGTGTGCAGTTGTTTTAACCGGAAATCCATGCTGCGGGGTGGTTCACTAATCTTAATTAAAAATAGTATAAAATCTAAGCCCCGTAAAGACATAGTTGAACTATCAATTGAACATATTATTGAATTGTCCAGTGTTGAGCTAGATAAGCATGTTATAGTGTGCGTTTACAGACCCCCAAATTATCAGAATTATTCTATATTTGAGACAATAATGGAAGATGTTTTGACTAAACTTGCAACTGGTAATAAATCAGTAATAATCTGTGGTGATTTTAATATTAATATTTTAGAAAATAATTCAATTAGCAGTAGATTAATTAGTCTCTTTAAATCATTCAATTTGTCATATGTGTTTCAAGAACCGACACGAGTAACTTCGACTACTGCTACATGTATTGATAATGTGTTTTGTTGTTGCGACTACTTAGCTAAAGATATAGTAAATTATCTTCCTTCGGATCACTGCGGACTAACCGTCACATTTGAGTGCGACACACCATTACAAAAAGTGCAGATACAATCGAGACCAATAACATGTGGTAATTTAAATAAATTTAATAGCATTTTAATTAGTAAGTTATGTGTCCAGGGTCTTAATATGAATAATGGTAATACTTTGTATGAAGAATTCTGTTCAGTGGTGCATACAGAGTTTAATAATATTTTTAAGAAAAAATCTAAAACTATTTGCCCTAAGTTTGTATTTAGCGACTGGGCGACTAAAGGTATCAGAAGAAGCAGAGAAAGACTTTTTGAGCTGTATGGCCTTAAGCCTTATATAAATACTGAAACTTTTAATAAGCATGTTGCTACTTATTCAAAAATTTTTAAAAATGCGTGTAAGGCAGCTAAAGCCTTGTACATTAGCAACAAAGTAAAATCAGCAGAAAATAAAATAAAAACAGTTTGGAAAATCATCAATAATGAAACAAATAGGAACAAGAGACATAATACTGATTACACTCTGGAGACTTCCCAAGGTGTCATAAGCAGTAATATCGATGTTGCGCAGGAATTTGCAGAATTCTTTACTAATATCCCAATTAAAACTACTGAAATGTTAGATTCCTCACCCTCACTTGCTATTGACTTACTAAGAGTGAATGTTTCGGCCTGCCCAAAGGAATTTAAATTTAAACATATTAACCCTGTGGTCGTTATGAAGGCTTTTAAACAACTTAAGATCAAGGCTACCGAAGATCTGTGGGGCATGTCTACTAATGTTTGTAAATCTATTATTGAGACAATAGCACCCTATTTAGCTTTAATATTTAATCTGTGCGTTGACCAAGGGGTATTCCCGGATTTAATGAAGTACAGCAAAGTTATACCGCTCTTCAAATCCGGAGATAGCAAGGACACCAATAATTACAGACCTGTTTCGGTTTTGCCGGTTTTCAGCAAGGTGTTTGAAAAAGTGATGCTCAATCAAATGCTCAATCATTTTAACTGTAACAACATCCTACACGATCAACAGTATGGTTTCACCAGAGGACGTTGTACTACTGACGCCGGTGTTACTTTAATTAAGCATATCTTTAATGCATGGGAGGACTCACAGGATGCTGTTGGCATTTTTTGCGACCTCTCTAAAGCGTTCGATTGCGTGAATCACGAAACACTGCTCCTAAAGCTTGAGCATTACGGTCTCGGTGATCTAGCACTTAGCTTAGTAAAATCGTATTTGAATGATAGACTACAGCAAGTTCAAATAAACGGTGTAAATTCATCAGGCTTAAAAGTAAAGATGGGGGTTCCGCAGGGTTCAATACTGGGTCCGTTCCTCTTTTTAGTATATATCAATGATTTACCTCATTTACTAGAAAACCAACCACAAATGGTGTTATTTGCTGATGATACTTCACTCATTTTTAGAGTAAATAGACAAGCACAGCACCTTGACGACGTAAATAACGCCATGCTTAAGGTTCACAATTGGTTTACTGTTAATAATCTAGTGTTAAATGAGAAAAAAACAAAATGTATAAGATTCGCTTTACCAAATGTAAGAAGTAGTAAATGTAACGTTATATTGAACAAGGACTTGCTAGAATTCGTCGAGAAGACAGTTTTCCTGGGGATTACGCTCGATTCAAAGCTGCAGTGGGGTCCCCACTTAACATCTCTTGCAGGGCGGTTAAGTTCAGCCGCTTACGCTGTCAGAAAAATTCGACAATTAACTGACGTGGATACCGCTAGACTAGTCTATTTTAGTTATTTTCATAGCATCATGTCTTATGGTATTTTGCTTTGGGGACGGGCTGCAGATATTAATTCTATCTTTGTTCTGCAAAAGAGGGCTGTCAGAGCCATCTATAATCTTGGCAGATGCGAGTCTCTAAGAGAATTGTTTAAAAAAATTAACATCATGACGGTACCTTGTCAATATATATATGAAAACATTATGCATGTTCGGAAAAACCTTCATCTTTTTAAGAAAATTAGTGATAGACATAATTTTAATACTAGAAATAGGAACAAATTAGATCAACCAAGTTTCAGATTGTCAAAAGTAAAAACTTCTTTTATGGGGTACTGTGTTAAATGCTATAATAAAATACCACAGGATATTCTCCAACTAAATGAGAGAAAATTTAAAACATGCATTAAACGCACGCTATGTAGTCAAGCATATTATAAGTTAGATGATTATATCACGGACAAAAATGCTTGGCTAAATGCTAGTCCTGCTCCACAGCCACTCGGGCTCACTAAATAGGATTGTTTTTAAGAGAATGATGTTTCTAACCCTCTTTTTTTTTGTCGATCTGAATAACTTGTACCGTTATCAGTACGATTACTTTTTCTTTTTTACTTACCTCAGACATATAACCAATAAGTACACCGAAAGTGTTAGTATTGTATAATTTAATATCATTTATTTCAATTTTGTAAATGTGAGTACCATGGAGCTTTTTATCTTTGAGTTACTATGTGTTTTGACTTAATGAGCATGGCAGTTGAGAGCTTGTCATGCTCACTCAAATGTCTCGCTGATGGTGGCGCATGTGTTGGATCATTTGGCTCCCTCCATAATGGTTGAGCTAGGTGGTGCTGATCCATGCGTCATGCTCGTGAACGGGTGCTGTCAGTTGGGATTGGTCAGCTCTTAACTGCTATGGCTTACATCTTTATTTTTAACTACTGTTTCATATTGATCTTCATTGTGATCACATGTAGAATCAACAAGAATAATGTAACCAGGATTTTGTAAAAACCTAATTTAAAAGAGTGCCGTGGAGTTTCTTGCTCGTTCTTCTCCATAGAGGCCTACCTCCGTTTTGGAACGAGCAACTAGCTTCATTTTTCGGACTAACTGACTGACTTCTTGACAATTCAAAAGTGCCTGTAAATGGTCTAATTGAAATAAATGTTTTGACTTTGACTTTGACTTTGATATCGTGCCGTTTTGCATCTGTTCCAAAAACATTGCCATGGCGGGGAATGGCTACATTTTTCCTTTTTTCAAGACGTCACACAGCTCCATGCCTTAGCAGCGAACATTCAAAGATGCCTCGAGTATTCTTGGAAGATGCTCGTTACACCGTAGTGTAATACTGTCGCTATTTGAATATAATCTGCTTGGACCCCATCCATGGATTTTCAACTAGAAACTGTATTGAATCCTTCGCAAAATTCTTTCATAAGTAATAATAAGTAATCGTCCCACTGCAGGGCAAAGCAAAAAATCTTCGCAAACATAAAAGGCATAAGCATTGATCACCACGACATTGACATTTGACAAACTCTGCAATATGGAAAAAAACATCTGATTCCTATAACATCACTAGATTCTGCTCTCCACTTGCCCCCGTGTGGTCGTAGTAAGTAAGTACCTAAGTAGTAAGTATACCATAAAAAAACTTATGACAGTATTAATGTAGCTTTCTATTACAGAAAAACTGTTGTATTCAGTTCATTACACCTGAAGATTATCTGATACAAACAAACATTACCTCTTTATTCTAATAAGTATAATAGTATGACGATTACAAGTATATGAAACTGCTTATTTTTTAACCGACTTCAAAAAAAGGAGGAGGTTATCAATTCGACTGTATTTTTTTTGTATGTTTGTTAGCTCCTAACTTGCGAGTGGGTAAACCGATTTTCATGATTCTTTTTTTATTTGAAAGCTGGTGCTTCCCGTGTGGTCCCATTGTCACCATTTCAATATCTGATGATGAACTTCGGAGATATGGAATGGAACTCCTTACAGAATCACAGCAGCAATATCGTAACAAGTGAAATTGCTTTGTTTATAGGTGTAGTCGATGACTGACTGAAGGAAAAGGGGGGGTACGTCAACCCCCCTCCTACCAGTTTCCAAAATTAAATATATCGTGTGAGGTATTGTTTGAAAGGGCTTTTGGTAAGGATTTCAAACATTAATACACAAGCACTAAAAAGTGAAAAATAAAAAGCTTTTTTACAAAAAAAGATAACCGCCTTCAGAAACTACAAAATAAAAATAACTTTAGTTTTGGAAGTCGGTGGCAATACTTACATATTTGCATAGGTACATAACAAAAAACAAAACCAAAGCCGCCGACTTCCAAAACTAAAGTTGTTGTTATTTTGTAGTTTCTGAAGGCGGTTATCTTTTTTTGTAAAAAAGCTTTTTTTCCAGTACTAAAAGTTGTTTGTATTCATTAATACTTTCTTTCACCCCCTGAAAAATGCGCAGTCATTTAAAAAATTGCCTGTATACAAGGCTATGTGACAGTGTAAATGCATCCACGTCACAACTACCCCGATGCAAAGTTGTATTGTAAAGCAAAATGGAATTGTTGCGGGTTTGCGTACAATCGCTATACATATTTTCCAATTTTATCATTCTCACTTCTATCTAAAGGTTACTGTGGAATTCATTTTACTTTGTCGTTCCTGTTAGGGGAAAGAGGGGAAAAATTGCGGCGATCTGGGAGTGTCTGGGTGTTAGTGGGAAAATTGGATGAATTATATTCTTTCTCGTGGGTTTGAATTTGGTCTCTTGGGTGTCGTAAACTTAAGAGTATATTTTTGGTGGTGGAAATATATACCAATGAGCTTTTATATTTTGATTCTGATACCAGGGGGAAAATTCTACTAACTATTAGGAACGATCACAGTCTAATCTCGGTCTCAATTTATGAAAATACCTCTAATTTACAGACCAAAATTTTTTGACATTGATTGTCACTGAGATAAAATTACGACTTTGGACTTTAAACGTTTTTAAATAGTAAAATTGTCTCCTTCTGTAAACCCTAAACAATAGCTATGAATATTGAAGAATCGTTTTAAAATTTATAGTTTTTTTACACGACTGCCCCAAAAAAAGGAGTGTTATGTGTTCAGGGTTAATGTATGTATGTATGTATGTAATCTATGTATGTGAGTTTCTTTATTCCACCATAATTTTTAAACGCCTAAACCGATTTAGATGTATGGGTTACAATCCTTGCATCATTCCGAGTAACATAGGCTAGTTAAAAATAAAAAGAAACCGGTGTGGTCACTTTAAAAAGTAAATTAATACCAGCCTCAATTTTTTTTTTAATGAATCTGGTCGTTTCTATGTTTATCGTCTAGAATTTGACAAGTAGATTTAAAAAATATATAACACTGTAAATAAAAAACGTCGTAAAAAAAACTGACGAGTAAGTACAAATATTATGTGCAATTTTTGCAGTCGTGTTTTTTAATTTTTTTTTTAATCATAGTAGCTTGTTTCTGTTTGTAAGAAGTAGGTAGAGGTAGGCCTCTGAAATGGCTAGTCCGGTTACAAACATTATTTTACTGATAGAAATCTACACTAATGCCGAGTACAAAGGATGTTTTATGGTATAGCTACTATACTATATAAAAAAGAATAAAATAAATAAAAGAGCTCTTTTTCAGAAAAGCTCTTTCACAAGAAGCTCTATTACACAGTGGCCGTTCCCAAACCTTGTTCAAAGTTACACCTCAAGTTACAACGTTCAAGAAACCCAGACAAATAGACACGAAAGTAGACCTACCTCATTATTCTTTACTAACAAGGGTTTCGATTTAATAACGCTTTTAGGACAAAAGCTGTAATTAGGTTTTTTCAGATAAGTGTTCATTCGGAGTCGTGCTAGCCGTTCGGTACGTGTAATTGAACAGACTTTCTCTTAGACTGTTTTCGATCGAATTAAATGCCTAATTTATCTGCTTGGCGACGAAAGGTTTTAATTAGAACTAAAACAAGCTTTGGTATCTTTGAAAATTCTGTGTTTAGATACTTTACCCAGGTTTAGATACTTTACTTTAGATACTTTGCACAAAAGTGTACAGTAGCCAAATGACAGGCGATAGACCAATAGACGACGAGTATCAATTGACGTACCAATCGCGTGCAAGATCGGCGCCCCCCCGCCTTCTTCATTCCGCCAAAGAGACCGAAAAATTTACAAATGCGCAGGTGAAATTTGTGCTCACGACTCGTGCCGGCAATTATACTTAGGTACAGTCAGCAATAAAAGTCGATTAACATTTCAGTTTTATTAATCCTTATTATTAGGCACAAATCAAAGGGAATACAAAATGGATGTAAAATAAAGATAAAATATACTTTTGAAATGAAACCTATGTGCTTAGAAGAAGTGCACTGTGTTAATTTGTATCTATTTAAATGATATGTTAATTTAACAGTGTTAATCGACTTTTGTTGCTGACTGTACTATGATTTTTTTTTTAAACTTTGCTTCACACTAATTTCTCATGTATTGTGGGTGCGTTTGCAAACTGTAAACTCACATACACACCCTACCAGACCCGAAACCACCACCTGTAGACTATACAAATATTTGTTCCGTGCGAGCATCGAACCGAAACATTTTTTTTTTAATAAACTGTGTTTTGTTTTTTTATTACGAATAAGTTTGGCAATTGTTTTTTATTGTTATCTTTATAGTTTGAATTAGTGCTTTTGTTGGGCAAAGCGTCTTCTTTAAATACCTACTGAAAATTTTGGAATATTCTTTGCATTGGTACCTATCAAGGGGCGTACTTTTGAACTTTTGTGTGTCATTTCTTTTATATTTTTAACTGTATAAAAAATTTCTTTTATTTTAAAAGTGATAATATAAAATCACGCCTATAATCCCCAAGGGTTAGGCAGAGATGTAGGTACCCGTTAGTACACCCACATTTCGCCAGTCATGTTTAAGTCCTATGTAATAGGCGACGAACCCTTTAACTGGGCACAAATCCAGACTCCGAGGCTGCTACTGAGAACTATTTTATTTTAAAAATTGAAAAACCCAATAACGCTTTGCCCGACCTGAGAATCAAACTCAAGACCTCATGCTCAGCAGTTGAGCAACGAGCCAATCCAAATTTATCGTAGGTATTTATTCTTCAGACAAAAGCAATCTAACCATTAAATAAATACCTAACTGAAACTAAACACTGATCTAAATATACATATAATAATGCACAGTGGCACATGCCAAGTAACCCCGTTATCGTTTCATACGCCCGACCCAAAGGAAACGTCTTGAGCTGAAATTGACGTCCAGACACGTCGGCCCGATCAATTTGTTGGCTATAACTTAGCCCAGACTATCTCCCTGAGGTGTATTTTAGCACTACATAGATAGGGTAAAGTTTACGATAGGTATACGTCGTTGGTACAGGTAGGTATACCGTATTTGAAACTATGTTAATAGAAATGTGCGAATGTTTTGTTAAAATTAATAAAAATGTGCAATTTTTTTGTTGAAATTAATAAAAATGTGCGAAAGTTTTGTTAAAATTAATAAAAATGTGCCAATGTTTTGTTAAAATTAATAGAATTAATCGAATGTTTTATTCAAACAAGTAAAAATATCTACGTACGTTTTGTTAAAATAATAAAAAACTAGCCTCTGGCCGCGACTTCGTCCGCATCGAGGTTGATTTCTCCGTACAAACTTAGACCCCCGTTTCATCCCCTTAGGGGGTGAATTTTGGAAAATCCTTTATCAACGGATGTCTACTAACTATACACATCAAAAAAGTCTAGGGATCAACATCCCTAACAAATGTTAGGGATGTTGATCCCTAGACTTTTTTGATGTGTGTATAAACTACCTCCCTGCAAAATTTCATTTTTATATCGTGTCCCTTCCACCTGCCATTCCCTTGGGAAAAATATAAAAATGTCCCCATTGTATAATAAAAACATCAGTTTAATACAGTCAACATGAAAGATACGACATAGAGACATTGAAACTTAACTTAATTATTGAACTGTTTATTATTTACTTTTTAAATTAAATTACAGTTGAAAACATCCATCGTTTTCTAAGAAAACTTCAATTATATCTGACGACCCTGTAAACCTATCTCTTTTGATCATACAAGATCTTAAACATCGCACAAAGCATAATCCACATTTTCAACTGGAACTAACACGAAATTCAAATTCCTTCAGCAGGTACTCCCCGTAAGTGAGTTATTAAACTAAGTCTGCGATATATACTAATGAAGTACAGTCGGGAGGCTGACATTGTGCAAGTTCGACAGATGTCTCGGACGGTCCTTGTACAAGTTTGTGCCTAGACTTAGCCTTCTACTCCCTCTTACACTACTTGTAGACCAGGAGCTGGGTTTGCAAACAATATCAAAATCAGACGTTGCATTGTTGCATTTCTCAATTTTTCATTTCACAGTCAGATGGTTCAGTTTAATGAGGTGGTTGGCCAAACAAATATGAATAGGTTTGTGTAAAAAGAAAACCATATTTATACATATAAGTATATGTATATATATCCTCTTCACCGTCCTCTTCACCGTTTCCGGCGACACCGACCCAGACTATTTGTCTTCTCTTTCGTGAGCTCTCTGATGACTAGAATATTAATAAGATGATGACAAACTCAGGGCAACTACAAGACAACCAATAAGATACAAAAACAACTTACAGCGGCCGTCTGAAAGGGAAGAAGGACCCATTTTCTTTTGGCCAATCTCCGGAACTACTTGTCCGATTTTAAAAATTCTTTTGCCATTATAAAGCAACGTTATCTCTGAGTACTAAGTATGTGTTTTTTTTACTGGCATTTGTTAGAAAACGTTGCCCCGCACTAGGAATTTCTTCTGTATCGTTGGTGCTTTCCAAATATTTGTTGGTTATTTTGCAACCACCATCCAAATTTTCAGAAATGATTTAGAATCGACCACCTTATCAATTAATGAAATAAAAAAAATACATGATTTTTACCATTGTCCGCTACTAAAATCACAACGTGTGGAATAAATACAGTTCAACAATAGGTTGTTGAACTTGACTTCACACGCGCTTACCTCAAAATTCGGAAACGCACACAAACAGCACGCACTACGCCCCCCTTGCTGCGTGTCTCTACGTTCTGATTTTTTACGGATATTTTCTTTGAATGTTTTTTTTTTGTTTTTGTTATTATTTGATTATAATGTTTCACATAATGAAAATTATTTAATTAAGAGACCTCGATTTTAAAATTTGGATGATGAATGAAAAGTATCCCTGTATAAATAAACAGCCAGACCCGAAACAACTATCTGCAGGCCATTCAAATATTTGTTTCGTGCGTCATTCGAAGCCACGTCACACAGCGCAACAGTCAATCGCTCAGTCACTGCACCAACTGTATCGTCAGATATGAAATTTTCAGTGTTAGCTCCCGGCCTAACCCTCAAAACGCGAAAGTGCGACGGTCGCCAGCAGTTGTATTATGCACACGCCGAAGTGACGCCGAACCCTCTCCAGCCTCCGGCGATAAACTGCTCGACACGTCTCCTTGTACAAGTTTCGATTGGATATTGGTTTTAGTTCAGAATATTAAGTATGTTGTAAATTGTAATGTTGGTAGTTCTGAAATTATGCCTGTCCAATAATTTAACTCGAGATTAGCATGAACATGTTAACTTGTAAGGCTGTACTGTTTTGAGAAATTGTTGTTGGCAAAGTGTAGGTACTTAGTGCTATAGTATTTGGTAGAAACTAGTCAATCAATCTGCCTAGCCTTTTCCCAACTATGTTGGGGTCGGCTTCCAGTCTAACCGGATGCAGCTGAATATCAGTATTTTAAGGCTGGGCGCAAACGTCCGGTTTCCGAATCAGGTTTCCGAATCAGGAGGCGTGTATGTACATACACACACATACATAAATTACACACACATGTAAAAAAAAAGTGAATGTATGTGTAATTTATGCATGTGTGTGTATGTACATACACGCCTCCTGATTCGGAAACCCGATCCGGAAACTGGACGTTTGCGCCCAGCCTAAATGGAGCGACTGCCTATCTGACCTCCACAACCCAGTAACTGATGGGTAATACTTAATACTTAGATACCCTTGGTAAGACTGGTTGTTTGACTTTTCGGTCTTCTGACGACCCGAACGGAGTGTTTTGTGATAAGCTACATCATGTTCAGCTTCAGCTTATTCAGTTCAGCCGTTTAAGCGTGAAAAAGGAACATCCATACATCCATAATCACAAACTTTACGTTTTATTTTTTCTTTATAAATATATTCATCTTTCTGCAAACTATGCAGAAGTATACCTATTTCATACATACTTACGTGAAATATATCATACACTTTCTATGGCGCATTTTCATTAGTCGATAGGGCCCGCATGCGGGGAGTCCCCGCATGCGACATAACAACCAATGAAAGTTACAAGTCGTTACACCGCATGCTTTATACCAACCGTGATATCGACATGCGGGCCCTATCGACTAATGAAAATGCGCCATAATGCAAACGGTTCCCCGAATGCGGGCCCTGTCGACTAATGAAAACGGTTCACCGAATGCGGGCCCTGTGGCATGCGTTCCAGAAATCTGTCGCACCCCGCATGCGGGCCCTATCGACTAATGAAAATGAGCCATTAACGACATATTCATCTATATCCTATCCTCAAAACAGCCATGCTAAAATGTCGTCGATCTGGCGATTCATGTATCTTGGACTACAAAAGTAGTGCTATTCATAGTCATAGTCCCAATATGACAGACTATAAATATTAAGCTGCCTATAGTCCATCCAATATATACGGACGGGAAAAACTGTCAACTATCCAGTTGTATCCACTGGACAGAATTGGGTGACATGGGTAACCATGGTTTGTGGTGACAGCTTAGGACACGACTGCTAAAAAAGGAGTGTGTGTGTATACTTGTATTTGTGACCATTCTGTGTGTGTTATTTACACGTTGCTTGTGTTGAGGTTTCTGGCGTTGACGGGATCCAGATTCTTACCATGTTTTTCGTTGATGATGGCTGAAGAATTGATTATGATAATATTAGATTTACAGCAACAATACAAGATCGTAATTATAAAATGCGAACAACAGGAACTTTTCTTTATGTTAATTTAAAACACCATAAGTACATATAGATCACAAAAATCAAATGCCGTGCGTTAGTCTCGCAACAACTCAAAAATGACTCGACCGATTCTAATAATTTATTTTTTGCTTTGTTCACCTCAATTCTCTTCAAGAGAAAAACATCTAGGTTGTACGGAGGTTACCGGGTCATTTAGTAAAAAAAATAAAGATCTATAAACAACACAGACACTTATAGAAAAATGCATAGAGCCATCAAAATTGTGCGATGATGAATGATCGATAAATTAGCATCTTTAGACAAGACGTTAGTCCTGTGCCTGTATATTAACAAACGCATCCTATTCAACCGAAAAAAAATCCACTCAGAATCCGAAAAAACAAAAAAAAAGTTCGCCAAACCAACATACTTCAATTCGAAGCTTCAATAACAGTACGCCAAAAAATTTGACGGACATCCCTAGACGAACGGCCTGTAAAAATGTTTCATTTCGCAAAATTTTCTAGTGACACGCATGTACTCTTTGGCGTGACAAATTCAATCAACGCGGTGACAACACGTCGCGTATTTCGGAGCCGTCCCTCGGGTGCCTGTTTCATTATACAACAATTTCATGCACACTGCGCGTAGATGAAATACGTTTTTAGATTGGCTTTTGTTGGTATTGATGCAATTTTGGACGAGTGTTTCTGTTTATCCGAACGTATAACATAATATTGGATATCATGTACCGTTATTATTTCATTTAATCAATTTTTTATACATATTTTAATACATTTTTAATTATAAATATAAAAACATTTAAAATATGAAAATTATTTCTTAATTTTGTTTATAACATAACATAACACCACGACTGTAATCCCCGAAGGGTTAGGCAGAGGTGTTCCACCCACATTTCGCCAGTTATGTTTAAGTCCCATGTAATAGGGGGCGAGCCTATTGGCATCAATCAGGTACAAATTCTAACTCTGAGGCTGCTCTGAGACATTCCAGATAGAAATACCTAGTAACACTTTGCCCGACCTGGGAATTAAACTCATAATATGGTTACATGGGACTTAAACATAACAAGCGAAATGTGGGTGTACTAGTACATCTCTGCCTAACCCTTCGGGAAAATATACAGGCGTTAAGTTACGATTAAAAAAAAAAAAAATGGTCATCGTCGATGCCAGTCCTAATACATACTACTCTGTGTCAACAATACAATTTATTGATTTTACTCGGTTTTCCCAATACGCCGAAATACCTAATCAAAATATATTTTGAATTTGACGCACACCACTATAATAGGTAACCGAATATTACGCGTACCTAGTTCCGTATTGTGGCTTCAGCCGTATTACCGGTACAAATGTACACCGACAATATTGGGTATCCTCTAAATATCTCCCACTATTATTATATTCTGGTGTAAATTTGTAGTTGTTATGTACTTTGCAATGGTGTGCGTAGGTTAGAAAGTCTATATTATACATTTGATTATTTACAAAGATTTACACACACATATATGTCAGCATTGCGGATTCTATTTTTGATTTTAATTTCTTTTTCCATTGAGGACATGGGACCTTGTAGTTCTCATATAATAGGGGATTGCCGTCATCCAAGAACAAATCCAAATTCCGGATTAATTAGGCGCCCATTACACGGTAGGTTTTGCCATGGCAAAACCATGGCAGAAATTTTGACTGACGGAAAACCTATCGTCTAATGCGATGATTGACGTTTGCATGACGAAAATTGTAGGCGATAAAATTCCGTCATTCACCATCAGTCATGATTGATGGAAATGTGCCATGGCAAAACCTACCGTCTAATGGGCGCCAGAAATTCCTGCTGAAAAAATCCACAAACACTTTGCCTGACCAGCCTGACCTAGGAATCGAACTCAAGAACTCATGACTAGACCAACGGATAGATAGAAAAAATTCCCTAGCTGCACCGGAATCTCTGCCTACCTCATTTTTTCTTCCAACCTTAATTGTTACCAACAATAATTGTTATGAACTAGCGACCCGCCCCAGCTTCGTACAGTACAGGCGCAATTTACTAATGAGCAAAATGAGAAGTGCGCTTAGCAAAATCATATACCGGTAATAACATCATCCAAAGTCCCAAAACTTTGATCTGGTCCGAAATTGCACAAAAAGATCGATTATTAATAAACAGATTTATTTATTTATTTATTTAAACTTTATATAACAACAAAGGCGGACTTAATGCCTTTTTTTTTTTTTTTTTTTTTTTTTTTTTTTTTTTTTTTTTTTTTTTTTTTTTTTTTTTTTTTTTTTTTTTTTTTTGAGATGGTAAAAATCATCAAATGAGTCCTTCCGTCCTGGGTGGGGCGGAAGGGACTGTCAGACTTTTACTGACTAAAAAAACCACCCTGTTCCTTCTGTTGCCCTTTACGTTCCGGGGCCACGGTATCCTGTTAAGACGTCCCGCAACCCCGGCAGGCGTTTGGCCCCTATTGGGGCCCCGTCCCTGTGCTGACAGCTCTTTGAGGCGCGCGCGAACAGAACGCGCCGTCGACCCGGGCATGGTCCTTGATCGGACGGCGAGCTACCCATTACTCGCCGTCCGCAAGCCCGCGCCTACGGTGGCCGGATGTCGCCTCGCGACGTCCGACGCCCTGGGCGTCTCCCGCGGCGGAGGACTTAATGCCTTAGGCATTCTTTACCAGTCAACCAAATTCCAGATTCTGTTGAGCTCAGTTTTTCCAAACATTTGCAGCCATTATATTGTCAACATTCAAATTTCGAATCATAAACACGAGCGCCAACTGTCACCAACGATCATAAGTTCTTTTTTTTAAAGCAACGGCTCTAAATATCGCTGGCTGTTAATAGGAACGATTAAAAAAAAGGTTATATTTGTAGGCTATCGACGACATCCGCGCGGTGATTACGCCTCGCGTAATGGCGATAAATAATATTACGCGACACGTGACGCGCGCGTAATTGGAACCTATAGTACGTAATGTGCGCTTTTAATAGGTACTCGCAGTGAGAGAGTAGGCAGAATTAATAAGTATACCTACTGGGGTATCTGTCACAAATATTTATACTAGCTTGTGGCCGCGACTTTGTTCGCAATGTCGATTTTCAAAGGGTTTCATTCTTTTTCTAGTCTAAGTTACTTACACATACATTCATAAACTCACGCCTTTTTCCCATGACCCCCATGGGGAAAAGGCGTGGCAGAAATCACAGATCGCCACCTGCTACGATCCTTACATACTCCTTTCGCCTCGTCCACGTTCATACATCTCGTCATACAAGCACGCCGGTTACGAGTTCTCCGCACCTGACCTTTCTGAAGATCCTCACCAATAAGGTCAGTGTAGGTCTTCCTAGGGCGACCCCTCCCTGCGTTGCCACTCACCTCTGCCATATAAATACCTTTTGTTAATCGTCTTTCACTCATCCTCTCAAAATGACCAAACCATCTAAGCATACCCTTTTCTATCTTTGTCACTACATCCTCTTTTAATCCGCAACGGTCCCGTATAACCTCATTCCACACTCTATCAAAAAAAAACAATAAACAATTAAAAATAAACAATTAAAATCAATTCAAAACTTCGTCATAAACTTCCACGTATTCCACCCATAGGCTATGCACCCCATATTATATTGCTAACATATTTCAGTGCAAGAGTACAGACTAAGTCGGTACTATCTCTAATATAACAACACTGAAGCGAACTTACAGCAAAGTTTTAATTAATTTATGCATTTAGTTCCTGTGTGCTAATATTCTACTGTGACACCATTTTGTGGTGTTTATTGGACCATGTATTGCAATGTTGGTTGTCTGTGTGTGTGTTGAATTATTGTTCTGGAATAGTTATAATTAGAGATGAGATGTATGTGGGTTTTGAAATGTTAATGTTCTTACAAAATGTTTGGTGGCAATGGTGAATTTGTATTTGTTATAATTATATGATGTAGATTATATAGGTAACGTAATTATCATAATTTTACAACTAAAAAATAAGTTAAAAATAACTAAAACCCGACTACGACAAAATCGCGCACTGAAAAGTATAAAAAAAAGGACAATATTCATTTGACCGATATTTTCGAAATTTTTAGTAATAGCCGTGGTCGTATGCCACCTAGCCAATAAAGATTGTGTGAAACAACCGCAGGTGGCATACGACCACGGCTATTACTTAAAAATTTCGAAAATATCGGTCAAATGAATATTGTTCTTGTTTTATACTTCGCCTCGGCCTCCGGCTTTGCCGTAGTCGGGTAAAAATTGGATTTAGTTCTGCTAAAATGAACCAACCCACGACAAAACGTCCCCCATTTTTCAAAATGATTGTAGTGTTTTAAATATTAAACCCTAATGGATTTATTTTAAATCTATTCTAGCATAAGTTTGAATTATGTATTGGCTTGTTATTGCTAGTACATTTTAATAAAATCTATACTAGGTAAAGTTTGTGAGGTTGTAGGGGGTACCTAATCTCTGGTTCTACTAAACCAATTTTGAAAATTCTTTCGTGGAAGCTACGTTATCCCTGAGTGCTATAGGCTATATTTTATCATCAAAAAATTAGGGATCCTTAAAAAAAAATCACGAGAACGATGTCGCGGGGAAAGTGCTAGTCTGATACACTTCCATGCTGTAAAAGTTTCATTAAAATCGGTTTAGTGGTATAGTGCCTTTTTTACTTGGCCATGACCATATCTTTTCCGCGCCTGCAACGCACAACAACATTCTTCAAACAAAAATGATTGATATAAGTTAGAACACAGAGGACAAACATCGAAGCACTATGAGCGAGCTTAAGTTCAATCGTTAGCACAACTTAGAGTAACTTAAACAAAGGATGCGCAAACTTGAGTAGTTAAAAGTTCTTTTTTTTTGCGCAGGGAAGCGGATAGTTCGGAGTTAGCAGTATTTTTTGTTAGGCTGAAGTTTCAAGTTGTTTTGTTTTTTGTTATTTATCGGATTAAAAGGTCTTAAAACATTTTGTTGGCTGAATTTCGGAATTTCTCAGTAGCATCCTTGGAGTCTGGATTTGTGTCCGGTTTATGGCAATAGGCTCGCCCCCTATGACATGGGACTTAAACATAACTGGCAAAATGTGGTAGTACTAATAGGTACACCTCTGCCTAACCCCTCGGGGATTACAGGCGTGATGTTATGTTATGTGAATTTCGGTCACGGTGACCAATCTTGATGGAGACTGGCCTAATAAGCAGGTGATTATAATGCTTAAGTGTGTGCGTAGGCACAGGTGCGCTTCTTCCTCACTGTCATAATCCGAAGGGACGGCAATTCGATACGATCAAAGATAGAGGAGCTAAAGGAGCTCGTGGCTAAGTAATGACAGCCGCACGGGTCGATCCGTCAGGTTAAGCTACGCTTGCCGGGGTTGGTCCGTGGATGGGTGACTATCTTTACACACCGAGACTCCTCCGTGCCTCGGAAAGCACGTTAAGCTGTTGGTCCCTATCTTTGACAGTCGTTACGGGTCGTCAGAAGCCCGAAAATCTGACAACCAGTCTTACCAAGGGGTATTGTATTAACCAGTAACTGGATTGTGGAGGACAGTAGGCAGTCGCTTCATGTAAAATACTGGTATTCAGCTGCATCCGGTTAGACTGGAAGCCGACCCCAACATAGTTGTGAAAAAGCTAGGCAGATAGATAGAAAATAAAGGACCAACGGCTTTATGTACCTTCCAAGGCACGGGGATGTCACACCACAAATGATTATCAAACTTCTATCTGAGAAATTCTCAATTATAAATACATAAGTATGTAGAGCTTTAATTAATTTGTACTTGATGTGTACGGTCCCATTTATTTTGATTATGTAAAATAAATCTATACATATAATAAATCTGTAACAGGTCGCTGTCTGTACATGGGAGATTTATGAGAAAAACTTTTTTTGGGGGCATTTATCAACGCAATAGAACCCAAAACAATGATTTTTAGATTTCTTTTCTGTTTGTCTGTTTGTCTGTTTGTCTGTTTGTCTGTTTGTCTGTCCGTTGAACACGCTAATCTCAGAGACGGCTCAACCGAATGAAGAGCGGTTTTCAGTAATGTATTGGGGTACCCTTTACTCAACATTTAGTGTTTGTTTTATATAGATCGGTTCAAAACAAAAAAAGATATATCAATTTAAATAATCACGTCGGACATTTAATTTTGTTCTATAAAAATACCATAAAATAACTGTTTAGTTCAATTTTTTGTTAAGAATATTGTAGATAGCTGCGAATTAAACATCTGAAATAATTATCATCACGCTATACCTTCCAGGAGCTAAGCAGTCAATAAAGGCAAACTAAAAAAAACGAATACTACTTAATTTGTCCATGCCTATGAGATAAATGCTTCTTTATACTTTTGACAGACCGTCACTACGGCTGACGGCTTTGTCATTTATGATAAGTACCTTTAAAATATAGGTTTACTAAATAGCACTGTGTTATTATAGTAGATAATCTTATACATTTTAAAAATGCCTGGAAGAAAATCGATCCTCTCCCAGTACCTACAGCAAAAATGCTAAAAGGCTGAGATTAATTCGATCACAGAAATCTGAAGAAGATCTTGAGGCGAGACTTACTGCATCTCAGGAACATCGGGCCAGGATACGTGCTACAGAAACTTCAGCTCAGCATGAATCTCGACTGAATTCATATCGTTCTCGAACGAGGGCCTCTCGGATTCGAGAGAACAGTGAACGGCCGAGACACGTTTATCCGCCGATCGTGAGACTCATCAACTATCGCGTGACTCTCGAGTCCTTACTTGATAGACAAACTCACTTGAGCTCTCAGAGAGTTCGAACAGCAAGTGCTAGGTCTCGCGAGACACCTGAAGAACGCGAAGCGCGTCTAACTGCCGGTCGCGACGCACATGCACTATCGCGTGAATCTGAGACAAAATCCTTTGAAATCGAAATCATTAATCAATCAATCTATGATTTGTATGGCAATGGCTATTAAAATTGTTATTAAAAAAAATTGTTAGTCCAAAAACATATTTGGTTCTGATTACCAGATGCGGTTGGATACGGTCTTGAGCATATATACAGATCAAAGCTACAATGTGAGGTGTAATATTAAAGCGCGTTTTAATGGTTTAGAACGAAAATAAGTAATATTATTTTTGAAAGAGGTTGAAGGCATACCATACACCCTCCTTACTTGAAATATGTTTTAGTTCTATGTATGGCGCAAACCAATTACCAACCGGGCACAAATCTAGAGTCCCGGCGTCTACAGACAAATTCCTTATATAAAAAACCTACTATTGTAACTTTGATGCCCGGCGCCCACTATCGGTGGGCATCGGTGCTGCTTGGTACAGCTCGGGCGCCTTACGGCGGCTTCGGGCGCTTGAGGGCTGCTTCGGGCGGCTTCGGGCGTCTGAAAGCTGCCTCGGGATTCGTAAGCATACCTACCTAATAACGCTGAGGAGGGTTTCGGGTAGCTTCGGCAAAACTGGAATAGTTCGTGTGGGAGACACGTCACAGAGCATTCGTGACGTTACGTGACAACAGTTGTATGTGTGTATTTATAATGGTGGATTGGGACTTATAAGTTCTCATTGTTCATCTTGCTGAAGAAGAAGAGTCACTTTGAGCCTTAAGGCAAAAAAAGAAGATTTTGGGTGAATAAGCTTTGGAAGCAATGATGTACTTTTTTCTTCTGTCATCGTCAAATAAAACAAACATTTAAAACGTGTTATTAATGAGGCTGTTGCCTCTGGGTGTTGCCAAGCTAATGGAGGCGCGCGAACGTTATGACTGTTCTGCGACGTTACTGCCACGAAAATGCCACCGAGCTACCCGAAGACAGCCTTGGTGTCCTTAGGTATGCTTACGACTGTCGAGGCAGCCCGAAGCCGCCCAAAGCAGCTCTCAGGCACCCGAAACCGCCCAAGGCCGCCGTAAGGCGCCTGAGCTGTACAGAGCCGCACCGATGCCCACCGATAGTGGACGCCGGGCCTTAGAAGCCACCTTTGCAACCATTAGATCCGCTTGGAGGATTATGAGGGCAAGGCATTCAATACTTAATTCCTTAAGTAACACTAAGGTCCACGTGAGCGAAGCTGCGGGCACAGCTAGTCAATAAATAATTTTGTGTATTTTTCTATATCTAATTAGAAATTAAATAAAACAATCAGTTTTCCAAAAAATGCACTTCACCACAATCATCACCTTTGGTTGACTGGTACTTTTTTGTTGCATAAAAATAAAGTTCAGTTAAGTATAAAGTTTAAATAGATATATTTCCAAAAAAATCCAAATTTTGCCCGACCTAAGAATCGAACCTAAGATCCGTACTCGTCAGTCTCGTTTCCAGCCACGTGACCAATAGGGTAGTTAATAAAAAGGTATTACGTAACCGTAGTGACGGTTCGCAACGATACCCACAATGCATAATCCCCTTTCGGATTACAGTATAGGGTAAATACCCCAGTAACTAGACACCCGCGCGCCTGCTCGCCGCTTACAGTGACGTAATCGCGTTCTTTCTAAGCGATTGCTCTCAATTCACGCGCGACTTACGCACGATCAATTTATTTTCAATTTTTTTATGTACACAGTGTAAAAGAATAGCAGTAGTACAAGAAGATTTAGAAGGTTCAAGATTTTTATTTCTTCTGGGTAATCTTATTTATATTATGTGAATTTGAAATTGTGTGAAGAAAATCTCATTCATACAAAAACAGTAGTAGCTTAGTTCAGCCAAAAAGAGCCATTCCACAATCTCTTAGTTCATTAAATTATTAAGTCAATTATATATCTTCTAAATATATAAAAACGAAAGGTCACACACTCATCACGAAATTTCGAAAACCTCTTGACGTATAAAGATGAAATTTGTCAGAGAGGTAATTTATAGTTAGTAGACGTCCGCTAAGAAAAGATTTTCCAAAATTCACCCCCTAAGGGGATAAAACGGGGGTCCAAAGTTTGTTTGAAGAAATCAAATTTGACGCGGACGAAGTCGCGGGCAGAAGCTAGTATCATAATAAAAACAAGTTAATGGACTTAGAATAGATTTGAAATTATTCGGCGTTACAAAAAGCCCAATTATGAATGTATACACAAACACACACACGAAACAAACAAAACATTTTCAGATCCATCTATACATATAATAAATCTGTAACAGGTCGCTGTCTGTACATGGGAGATTTATGAGAAAAACTTTTTTTGGGGGCATTTATCAACGCAATAGAACCCAAAACAATGATTTTTAGATTTCTTTTCTGTTTGTCTGTTTGTCTGTTTGTCTGTTTGTCTGTTTGTCTGTCCGTTGAACACGCTAATCTCAGAGACGGCTCAACCGAATGAAGAGCGGTTTTCAGTAATGTATTGGGGTACCCTTTACTCAACATTTAGTGTTTGTTTTATATAGATCGGTTCAAAACAAAAAAAGATATATCAATTTAAATAATCACGTCGGACATTTAATTTTGTTCTATAAAAATACCATAAAATAACTGTTTAGTTCAATTTTTTGTTAAGAATATTGTAGATAGCTGCGAATTAAACATCTGAAATAATTATCATCACGCTATACCTTCCAGGAGCTAAGCAGTCAATAAAGGCAAACTAAAAAAAACGAATACTACTTAATTTGTCCATGCCTATGAGATAAATGCTTCTTTATACTTTTGACAGACCGTCACTACGGCTGACGGCTTTGTCATTTATGATAAGTACCTTTAAAATATAGGTTTACTAAATAGCACTGTGTTATTATAGTAGATAATCTTATACATTTTAAAAATGCCTGGAAGAAAATCGATCCTCTCCCAGTACCTACAGCAAAAATGCTAAAAGGCTGAGATTAATTCGATCACAGAAATCTGAAGAAGATCTTGAGGCGAGACTTACTGCATCTCAGGAACATCGGGCCAGGATACGTGCTACAGAAACTTCAGCTCAGCATGAATCTCGACTGAATTCATATCGTTCTCGAACGAGGGCCTCTCGGATTCGAGAGAACAGTGAACGGCCGAGACACGTTTATCCGCCGATCGTGAGACTCATCAACTATCGCGTGACTCTCGAGTCCTTACTTGATAGACAAACTCACTTGAGCTCTCAGAGAGTTCAAACAGCAAGTGCTAGGTCTCGCGAGACACCTGAAGAACGCGAAGCGCGTCTAACTGCCGGTCGCGACGCACATGCACTATCGCGTGAATCTGAGACAAAATCCTTTGAAATCGAAATCATTAATCAATCAATCTATGATTTGTATGGCAATGGCTATTAAAATTGTTATTAAAAAAAATTGTTAGTCCAAAAACATATTTGGTTCTGATTACCAGATGCGGTTGGATACGGTCTTGAGCATATATACAGATCAAAGCTACAATGTGAGGTGTAATATTAAAGCGCGTTTTAATGGTTTAGAACGAAAATAAGTAATATTATTTTTGAAAGAGGTTGAAGGCATACCATACACCCTCCTTACTTGAAATATGTTTTAGTTCTATGTATGGCGCAAACCAATTACCAACCGGGCACAAATCTAGAGTCCCGGCGTCTACAGACAAATTCCTTATATAAAAAACCTACTATTGTAACTTTGATGCCCGGCGCCCACTATCGGTGGGCATCGGTGCTGCTTGGTACAGCTCGGGCGCCTTACGGCGGCTTCGGGCGCTTGAGGGCTGCTTCGGGCGGCTTCGGGCGTCTGAAAGCTGCCTCGGGATTCGTAAGCATACCTACCTAATAACGCTGAGGAGGGTTTCGGGTAGCTTCGGCAAAACTGGAATAGTTCGTGTGGGAGACACGTCACAGAGCATTCGTGACGTTACGTGACAACAGTTGTATGTGTGTATTTATAATGGTGGATTGGGACTTATAAGTTCTCATTGTTCATCTTGCTGAAGAAGAAGAGTCACTTTGAGCCTTAAGGCAAAAAAAGAAGATTTTGGGTGAATAAGCTTTGGAAGCAATGATGTACTTTTTTCTTCTGTCATCGTCAAATAAAACAAACATTTAAAACGTGTTATTAATGAGGCTGTTGCCTCTGGGTGTTGCCAAGCTAATGGAGGCGCGCGAACGTTATGACTGTTCTGCGACGTTACTGCCACGAAAATGCCACCGAGCTACCCGAAGACAGCCTTGGTGTCCTTAGGTATGCTTACGACTGTCGAGGCAGCCCGAAGCCGCCCAAAGCAGCTCTCAGGCACCCGAAACCGCCCAAGGCCGCCGTAAGGCGCCTGAGCTGTACAGAGCCGCACCGATGCCCACCGATAGTGGACGCCGGGCCTTAGAAGCCACCTTTGCAACCATTAGATCCGCTTGGAGGATTATGAGGGCAAGGCATTCAATACTTAATTCCTTAAGTAACACTAAGGTCCACGTGAGCGAAGCTGCGGGCACAGCTAGTCAATAAATAATTTTGTGTATTTTTCTATATCTAATTAGAAATTAAATAAAACAATCAGTTTTCCAAAAAATGCACTTCACCACAATCATCACCTTTGGTTGACTGGTACTTTTTTGTTGCATAAAAATAAAGTTCAGTTAAGTATAAAGTTTAAATAGATATATTTCCAAAAAAATCCAAATTTTGCCCGACCTAAGAATCGAACCTAAGATCCGTACTCGTCAGTCTCGTTTCCAGCCACGTGACCAATAGGGTAGTTAATAAAAAGGTATTACGTAACCGTAGTGACGGTTCGCAACGATACCCACAATGCATAATCCCCTTTCGGATTACAGTATAGGGTAAATACCCCAGTAACTAGACACCCGCGCGCCTGCTCGCCGCTTACAGTGACGTAATCGCGTTCTTTCTAAGCGATTGCTCTCAATTCACGCGCGACTTACGCACGATCAATTTATTTTCAATTTTTTTATGTACACAGTGTAAAAGAATAGCAGTAGTACAAGAAGATTTAGAAGGTTCAAGATTTTTATTTCTTCTGGGTAATCTTATTTATATTATGTGAATTTGAAATTGTGTGAAGAAAATCTCATTCATACAAAAACAGTAGTAGCTTAGTTCAGCCAAAAAGAGCCATTCCACAATCTCTTAGTTCATTAAATTATTAAGTCAATTATATATCTTCTAAATATATAAAAACGAAAGGTCACACACTCATCACGAAATTTCGAAAACCTCTTGACGTATAAAGATGAAATTTGTCAGAGAGGTAATTTATAGTTAGTAGACGTCCGCTAAGAAAAGATTTTCCAAAATTCACCCCCTAAGGGGATAAAACGGGGGTCCAAAGTTTGTTTGAAGAAATCAAATTTGACGCGGACGAAGTCGCGGGCAGAAGCTAGTATCATAATAAAAACAAGTTAATGGACTTAGAATAGATTTGAAATTATTCGGCGTTACAAAAAGCCCAATTATGAATGTATACACAAACACACACACGAAACAAACAAAACATTTTCAGATCCATCTATACATATAATAAATCTGTAACAGGTCGCTGTCTGTACATGGGAGATTTATGAGAAAAACTTTTTTTGGGGGCATTTATCAACGCAATAGAACCCAAAACAATGATTTTTAGATTTCTTTTCTGTTTGTCTGTTTGTCTGTTTGTCTGTTTGTCTGTTTGTCTGTCCGTTGAACACGCTAATCTCAGAGACGGCTCAACCGAATGAAGAGCGGTTTTCAGTAATGTATTGGGGTACCCTTTACTCAACATTTAGTGTTTGTTTTATATAGATCGGTTCAAAACAAAAAAAGATATATCAATTTAAATAATCACGTCGGACATTTAATTTTGTTCTATAAAAATACCATAAAATAACTGTTTAGTTCAATTTTTTGTTAAGAATATTGTAGATAGCTGCGAATTAAACATCTGAAATAATTATCATCACGCTATACCTTCCAGGAGCTAAGCAGTCAATAAAGGCAAACTAAAAAAAACGAATACTACTTAATTTGTCCATGCCTATGAGATAAATGCTTCTTTATACTTTTGACAGACCGTCACTACGGCTGACGGCTTTGTCATTTATGATAAGTACCTTTAAAATATAGGTTTACTAAATAGCACTGTGTTATTATAGTAGATAATCTTATACATTTTAAAAATGCCTGGAAGAAAATCGATCCTCTCCCAGTACCTACAGCAAAAATGCTAAAAGGCTGAGATTAATTCGATCACAGAAATCTGAAGAAGATCTTGAGGCGAGACTTACTGCATCTCAGGAACATCGGGCCAGGATACGTGCTACAGAAACTTCAGCTCAGCATGAATCTCGACTGAATTCATATCGTTCTCGAACGAGGGCCTCTCGGATTCGAGAGAACAGTGAACGGCCGAGACACGTTTATCCGCCGATCGTGAGACTCATCAACTATCGCGTGACTCTCGAGTCCTTACTTGATAGACAAACTCACTTGAGCTCTCAGAGAGTTCGAACAGCAAGTGCTAGGTCTCGCGAGACACCTGAAGAACGCGAAGCGCGTCTAACTGCCGGTCGCGACGCACATGCACTATCGCGTGAATCTGAGACAAAATCCTTTGAAATCGAAATCATTAATCAATCAATCTATGATTTGTATGGCAATGGCTATTAAAATTGTTATTAAAAAAAATTGTTAGACCAAAAACATATTTGGTTCTGATTACCAGATGCGGTTGGATACGGTCTTGAGCATATATACAGATCAAAGCTACAATGTGAGGTGTAATATTAAAGCGCGTTTTAATGGTTTAGAACGAAAATAAGTAATATTATTTTTGAAAGAGGTTGAAGGCATACCATACACCCTCCTTACTTGAAATATGTTTTAGTTCTATGTATGGCGCAAACCAATTACCAACCGGGCACAAATCTAGAGTCCCGGCGTCTACAGACAAATTCCTTATATAAAAAACCTACTATTGTAACTTTGATGCCCGGCGCCCACTATCGGTGGGCATCGGTGCTGCTTGGTACAGCTCGGGCGCCTTACGGCGGCTTCGGGCGCTTGAGGGCTGCTTCGGGCGGCTTCGGGCGTCTGAAAGCTGCCTCGGGATTCGTAAGCATACCTACCTAATAACGCTGAGGAGGGTTTCGGGTAGCTTCGGCAAAACTGGAATAGTTCGTGTGGGAGACACGTCACAGAGCATTCGTGACGTTACGTGACAACAGTTGTATGTGTGTATTTATAATGGTGGATTGGGACTTATAAGTTCTCATTGTTCATCTTGCTGAAGAAGAAGAGTCACTTTGAGCCTTAAGGCAAAAAAAGAAGATTTTGGGTGAATAAGCTTTGGAAGCAATGATGTACTTTTTTCTTCTGTCATCGTCAAATAAAACAAACATTTAAAACGTGTTATTAATGAGGCTGTTGCCTCTGGGTGTTGCCAAGCTAATGGAGGCGCGCGAACGTTATGACTGTTCTGCGACGTTACTGCCACGAAAATGCCACCGAGCTACCCGAAGACAGCCTTGGTGTCCTTAGGTATGCTTACGACTGTCGAGGCAGCCCGAAGCCGCCCAAAGCAGCTCTCAGGCACCCGAAACCGCCCAAGGCCGCCGTAAGGCGCCTGAGCTGTACAGAGCCGCACCGATGCCCACCGATAGTGGACGCCGGGCCTTAGAAGCCACCTTTGCAACCATTAGATCCGCTTGGAGGATTATGAGGGCAAGGCATTCAATACTTAATTCCTTAAGTAACACTAAGGTCCACGTGAGCGAAGCTGCGGGCACAGCTAGTCAATAAATAATTTTGTGTATTTTTCTATATCTAATTAGAAATTAAATAAAACAATCAGTTTTCCAAAAAATGCACTTCACCACAATCATCACCTTTGGTTGACTGGTACTTTTTTGTTGCATAAAAATAAAGTTCAGTTAAGTATAAAGTTTAAATAGATATATTTCCAAAAAAATCCAAATTTTGCCCGACCTAAGAATCGAACCTAAGATCCGTACTCGTCAGTCTCGTTTCCAGCCACGTGACCAATAGGGTAGTTAATAAAAAGGTATTACGTAACCGTAGTGACGGTTCGCAACGATACCCACAATGCATAATCCCCTTTCGGATTACAGTATAGGGTAAATACCCCAGTAACTAGACACCCGCGCGCCTGCTCGCCGCTTACAGTGACGTAATCGCGTTCTTTCTAAGCGATTGCTCTCAATTCACGCGCGACTTACGCACGATCAATTTATTTTCAATTTTTTTATGTACACAGTGTAAAAGAATAGCAGTAGTACAAGAAGATTTAGAAGGTTCAAGATTTTTATTTCTTCTGGGTAATCTTATTTATATTATGTGAATTTGAAATTGTGTGAAGAAAATCTCATTCATACAAAAACAGTAGTAGCTTAGTTCAGCCAAAAAGAGCCATTCCACAATCTCTTAGTTCATTAAATTATTAAGTCAATTATATATCTTCTAAATATATAAAAACGAAAGGTCACACACTCATCACGAAATTTCGAAAACCTCTTGACGTATAAAGATGAAATTTGTCAGAGAGGTAATTTATAGTTAGTAGACGTCCGCTAAGAAAAGATTTTCCAAAATTCACCCCCTAAGGGGATAAAACGGGGGTCCAAAGTTTGTTTGAAGAAATCAAATTTGACGCGGACGAAGTCGCGGGCAGAAGCTAGTATCATAATAAAAACAAGTTAATGGACTTAGAATAGATTTGAAATTATTCGGCGTTACAAAAAGCCCAATTATGAATGTATACACAAACACACACACGAAACAAACAAAACATTTTCAGATCCATCTATACATATAATAAATCTGTAACAGGTCGCTGTCTGTACATGGGAGATTTATGAGAAAAACTTTTTTTGGGGGCATTTATCAACGCAATAGAACCCAAAACAATGATTTTTAGATTTCTTTTCTGTTTGTCTGTTTGTCTGTTTGTCTGTTTGTCTGTTTGTCTGTCCGTTGAACACGCTAATCTCAGAGACGGCTCAACCGAATGAAGAGCGGTTTTCAGTAATGTATTGGGGTACCCTTTACTCAACATTTAGTGTTTGTTTTATATAGATCGGTTCAAAACAAAAAAAGATATATCAATTTAAATAATCACGTCGGACATTTAATTTTGTTCTATAAAAATACCATAAAATAACTGTTTAGTTCAATTTTTTGTTAAGAATATTGTAGATAGCTGCGAATTAAACATCTGAAATAATTATCATCACGCTATACCTTCCAGGAGCTAAGCAGTCAATAAAGGCAAACTAAAAAAAACGAATACTACTTAATTTGTCCATGCCTATGAGATAAATGCTTCTTTATACTTTTGACAGACCGTCACTACGGCTGACGGCTTTGTCATTTATGATAAGTACCTTTAAAATATAGGTTTACTAAATAGCACTGTGTTATTATAGTAGATAATCTTATACATTTTAAAAATGCCTGGAAGAAAATCGATCCTCTCCCAGTACCTACAGCAAAAATGCTAAAAGGCTGAGATTAATTCGATCACAGAAATCTGAAGAAGATCTTGAGGCGAGACTTACTGCATCTCAGGAACATCGGGCCAGGATACGTGCTACAGAAACTTCAGCTCAGCATGAATCTCGACTGAATTCATATCGTTCTCGAACGAGGGCCTCTCGGATTCGAGAGAACAGTGAACGGCCGAGACACGTTTATCCGCCGATCGTGAGACTCATCAACTATCGCGTGACTCTCGAGTCCTTACTTGATAGACAAACTCACTTGAGCTCTCAGAGAGTTCGAACAGCAAGTGCTAGGTCTCGCGAGACACCTGAAGAACGCGAAGCGCGTCTAACTGCCGGTCGCGACGCACATGCACTATCGCGTGAATCTGAGACAAAATCCTTTGAAATCGAAATCATTAATCAATCAATCTATGATTTGTATGGCAATGGCTATTAAAATTGTTATTAAAAAAAATTGTTAGTCCAAAAACATATTTGGTTCTGATTACCAGATGCGGTTGGATACGGTCTTGAGCATATATACAGATCAAAGCTACAATGTGAGGTGTAATATTAAAGCGCGTTTTAATGGTTTAGAACGAAAATAAGTAATATTATTTTTGAAAGAGGTTGAAGGCATACCATACACCCTCCTTACTTGAAATATGTTTTAGTTCTATGTATGGCGCAAACCAATTACCAACCGGGCACAAATCTAGAGTCCCGGCGTCTACAGACAAATTCCTTATATAAAAAACCTACTATTGTAACTTTGATGCCCGGCGCCCACTATCGGTGGGCATCGGTGCTGCTTGGTACAGCTCGGGCGCCTTACGGCGGCTTCGGGCGCTTGAGGGCTGCTTCGGGCGGCTTCGGGCGTCTGAAAGCTGCCTCGGGATTCGTAAGCATACCTACCTAATAACGCTGAGGAGGGTTTCGGGTAGCTTCGGCAAAACTGGAATAGTTCGTGTGGGAGACACGTCACAGAGCATTCGTGACGTTACGTGACAACAGTTGTATGTGTGTATTTATAATGGTGGATTGGGACTTATAAGTTCTCATTGTTCATCTTGCTGAAGAAGAAGAGTCACTTTGAGCCTTAAGGCAAAAAAAGAAGATTTTGGGTGAATAAGCTTTGGAAGCAATGATGTACTTTTTTCTTCTGTCATCGTCAAATAAAACAAACATTTAAAACGTGTTATTAATGAGGCTGTTGCCTCTGGGTGTTGCCAAGCTAATGGAGGCGCGCGAACGTTATGACTGTTCTGCGACGTTACTGCCACGAAAATGCCACCGAGCTACCCGAAGACAGCCTTGGTGTCCTTAGGTATGCTTACGACTGTCGAGGCAGCCCGAAGCCGCCCAAAGCAGCTCTCAGGCACCCGAAACCGCCCAAGGCCGCCGTAAGGCGCCTGAGCTGTACAGAGCCGCACCGATGCCCACCGATAGTGGACGCCGGGCCTTAGAAGCCACCTTTGCAACCATTAGATCCGCTTGGAGGATTATGAGGGCAAGGCATTCAATACTTAATTCCTTAAGTAACACTAAGGTCCACGTGAGCGAAGCTGCGGGCACAGCTAGTAATTAATAAATCATTAATTGTTGTCATACTTTTGCATAACACTGTATTATTTTGTGTACAGACACCGCACTAACATTTCTAGAACATTTTGTACGACATTTGTCTCAATCAAAACTACTGTTTTCCAACTGCGCTATGTTCACACCACGTAACGGCTCCAAATTGGATGTCTGGCCGATTTACGCGTGACATGGGATTGAGATTGCCAACTTTTAATTCGAAGGGTTTCCAAGACTTCGGAGACGAACCACCGTGACTCTGTGTTTGGATGTCGTAGGCAGTGGCATCGAGATATCAACTTTTTTTTTCTAATGAATTAAGAGCTATTTATTACATGGGACTTAAACATAACTGGCGTAATGTGGGTGTACTAATGGGTACACATCTACTACCTATCGGGGATTACAGGCGAGCTTAATATGTTATGTAGATTTTCTTTTTTTTTTTTGTTTAAGGAAGAATTGTTAGTGGTCCCTTTAATTCTTTCTAGCTTTTCTGAACGCATGTATGCCCCTAATAGTTTAGGCAGAAGTGTACATAACATCACACTTGTAGTCTCCGAAAGGTTGGGCAGAGGTGTAGGTATACCCAATTACCCATTCTAACACCCACATATTCGCCAGTTATGTTTAAGTCTCTATGTAATAGGGGGTGAGCCTATAGCCATCAACCGAGCACAAATTCAGACTCGGAGGCTACTACTGAGAAATTCCTGTTGAAAAAACCTAATAACATTTTGCCCGACCTGGGAATCCAACCCAAGAGCTCATGTTCAGCCACCAACAAGGCAGTCACTTTACTTTTATGAGTGTTACATCTCTTAAACTGCTAGATAACAATTGCCTTTAACTCATGTCAGCAATATTGAATCCTGTTTCAAATGAGCAAATACTGTCGAATTTACGGAGCACCCTCGCTATCTGTAATACCGGATTAGATTGCCCCGCGGCTGATTTCAAATTAGATCGCGCGTCAAAAGCTTATCTACAACGCGAGATCAGAATCGAATGTTTTTCGCAATATCAGCGCTCACCTTTTTTGTTTACAACTAGCGAACCACCCGGCTTTTTACGGGTGTAAATGTCTAACTTTTATAGTGGACTAGCTTTTGCCCGCGACTTCGTCCGCGTAAATGTCGGACCCCCGTTCATCCCCTTAGAGGGTAAATTTAAAAAATCCTTTCTTAGCGGATACCTACGTCATAACATCTACCTGCATGCCAAATTTCAGCCCGATCCGTCCAGTGGTTTGGGCTGTGCGTTGATAGATCACTATGTCAGTCAGTCAGTCACCTTTGAGTTATATATATTTAGATTTTCCAAAAAAATCTTTTACATAAACCTTGTCGGGGAAATTACGAATGCAACAAAACAATATTCATAATATTCATTTATTTCGGTCCGGCCATTAAATCATTATTTTATTATTCGTTATTTATATTTTTATAGACACATGTTTGAACTTAGTCATAAAAAAAAATATTGAAACTTGAACTTCATTGATATTTTAGGTATTCATTTCAAAATAAATTAATAACATTAATAGGTATTGCTTTTTTTTACTTTTTTCTCTTTTCCTTAAAAAATAATTAAATAAAAAAAGAAAAACAATTAGACATTATACGTTTTACTCAACTTCCTGTTGCTATCACAAAAAGAAAATAAGACAAAGGAAAATAAATTAAATTGTAATTTGAACGTTTCGAAAAAAAATTGTTTCCAACAAACGCCTAACGAGTTTATTCAATAAAAAGTGGCTGTCTATCACACCGTACCTGTGACTGATATACGTGTAGCGCCCTCTGTTATCGCGTAGTGGAAGCGATCGATAATAAGTGTCACTTCGTTCGCGCAACTCGCCACTGGAGGGCGTCAGAGTTCTAGAACAATCAATGCGTGTATCGATCGATCGCTTGCGCCTCCCGACGCTAGAGGCGCTGTTTTATGAATGAAATAGTGTAGAATTATGAATGAATGTCATGATGTGTTCCACTCGACACCAGAGGGAGTAACGTAGGAAATAGTTGGAATGTTCTCGATTATTCTAGAGAGTCGAACCGGAAGTTTTATCGCCTTCCGCCCACATTTCGTGTGTTGCGCTGTCCTGTTCGCCTCCAGACACGAAAGAGTGCACTAGTCTCGTAAGTTTTGTTGTATTGTATCACGTTTAGATAGGAATATTAAACTGTAATAAGCTACGCTTGTACGTACTGACCAGTGAACGTTAAAACCTGTGGTAATATATTAAAAGCTTGTAGTAGTGAATATAGGTCTTTTATTTATTCGTTGCTGCGAGTTTAGAAGTTCACTCTGACCTCGACATTGGTCCTTCGAGCCGGATCGGTACGGACAGGTGTGGTTTTCGGTTTTAATATTACGTGAAAGTGGTAGTGTAGTGAGTGCAATATCGGCGACATGGTGAAGACACGCGGTATGCAAGAACCCCTCACATCGGCCACGGAGGGGAATGAGCCCGGCTCCACGGAAATGGCGACAGCGGCGGGAACGACAGACCCGCCCAATTATTCCGTCACAGAGTCGGACCAGACCCAACGTCACAGCCCAGGGGCGACGACACCACACGGACAACCACGAGACGAGAAAACCAATAGGAAGGCGTTGGCCCAGGCGAGATTGGAACTCGCCGCCGCCAGGTTAGCACTCTTGGAGGCAGAATCAGCAGACGAAGAATTATTGGAGGGAAGCTCGGCCGCATCTTCAAAACGGCAAACGGAAGCGGCGGACTTACTCAGCGGACATCGCGGCCACACCCATCCACCGACGTCACAACCTATGACGCCTAACGGAAACTCACCCACGCCGCCGCGACGCGACGGCGCACGGACGACGACGCCTGACGACGCGCCGCCGACCTTGCCGCGACGCGGCGACGAGGGGAGCCTGCTGCAAGGACTAACTCAGGCATTGTTAGAGGTAGCGCGGGGAAAACCCGCCGCCAGCAGGTATGAATTTGATTTACCTATTTATAGTGGCCAACCCGGCGAATGGCTGCATTTTAAAGCAGCGTATAATGAGTCTGCGTCGACTCACACAGAGGCAGGGAACTTAGCCCGCCTCAGAAAAGCTTTAAAAGGGCCCGCGTTTGAGGCAGTTAAATGTCTGTTTCTAGGAGCCTCGGCCGTTCAAATTATGCAAAGGTTAGAATCGAGATTTGGACGACCCAACGCATTAATAACTTACGAGTTAAATAGATTACGTCAGTTACCTAAAGTGTCAGATAGCCCCACAGATATATGTGTGTTCGCATCGAAAGTGACAAACGCGATTGCCGCGGTGCAAGCTCTGGGAAAAACAGAGTATTTGTATAGCCCGGAGATGATCTCCGTTATATCAGAAAAATTATCGGTTACGTTAAGAAGTCGGTGGTACGACTATGAGATGGCTGCAAGTGACGCAGAGCCCGGCCTAGTGGTATTAGGGCGATTTCTCACTAGGGAGGCAGACCTCAATGCACGTCACGCCACAGTAGAGGTGGAACACGAACGGAAACGTTCTCACCGACCCGCTCACAAGACGTTTAAAATAGCGAACAACGATAAAACACCGTGTGTGATATGCAATGGCAACTGTAGTGGCGCGGCTATCTGTCCTAGCTTTAGAAAAATGACAATATCAGATAGATGGGAAACTGCACGTAAAAATAAATTATGTTTCAGGTGCCTGAACCGACGTAAGTGGAAGCATAGATGCAGAAGTAAGCGGTGCGAGGAGCCAGGCTGCGAGCACTATCATCACAAGCTCCTGCATAGCGACAACAGACAGCGAACGAGCGCTACAAGCGACGCGGCAGAGCATCCTCGCGTTACGGCGGCAGAGCACGTGGCGACGCGCGTCGACTTCGCGCCAGGTGGTGACATCATGCGGCACACCGTCATCAGCAACGCGAGCACGCCGCGCACGTACAATCAAGTTTTGCTGAAAGTAGTACCCGTGACACTATCGGGACCTAACGGTAAAGTAGACACATTTGCTTTGTTGGACGATGGATCAACGATAACCCTACTTACTACTGAAGTCGCTCCGCGGATAGGCGCAGAAGGTCCGAACGAACCGTTCTACATCGATGCCATAGCAGGCGCGCGCATCAATGCTACGAACTCGCAACGACTCAAGGTACATATACGAGGTAAATACACTAGTACAGGCATTGACATCGAAGCCAGAACCATCGACAGACTCGAACTAGCAGGCCAGGCAATACGTGCAAAAGACCTGGCAGACTTCGAGCACCTGACGCCTATAGTCGATGAGTTAGCATATGACGCTGGCATACCAACTATCTTGATCGGTCAGGACAACTGGGCACTCCTGCTCGCCTCAGAAGCGAGAATAGGTACAAAAGGTCAACCAGTAGCATCACGCACACCGCTTGGTTGGATGTTACACGGTAGAATATGCAGTCTGACGAAGTTACATGTCGTACCACAGACCGGAGAACGATGCGGTCACATATGTACAGACGAATCCATTGAAGTACGAAACCATTATACGAATTATATTTTGCAGAGTTTTGACAACGCGGAGGAAGCGAATCGAGTGTCTAAAGCAGTCGACACGGTACATCGGAGAGGTAACTTCGAGCTGCAGAAGTGGGCGTCCAACGAGCCTGCCGCTGTCGCCGGTCTCGCAACCGAGCCCGCAGAAAGAGACACTCTGCTCAACAAGGAAGAGAAAATCCTCGGTCTTATCTGGCGACACCGGGACGACACTTTAGGATTCAACTTCAGGAAAGTAGACCCTTCTTATTTGAGCAAGCAGATTACGAAGCGTCAGTTGTTGAAGACGACTATGTCATTGTATGACCCGTTGGGACTAGCCGCGCCGTTTACAACCCAAGCAAAGTGCATACTGCAAGACGCTTGGCGTTTAAAAATTGGTTGGGACGAGCGCCTACCTAAAAGTTTGGAACGCAAATGGCACGACTGGTTAATTGCTCTACAAATTCTGAAAGGCATTCGTATTCCACGTTGCCACCCGGGTTATTGTGACTCTACTAGGGTAGAGTTACACGTATTCGTGGACGCGAGCGAACAAGCCTATGCCGCAGCAGCATATTGGCGTTCAGACAACGGCATGGGCCAGGTGAATGTGTCGCTCGCGGCAGCGAAAGGGCGCGTCGCGCCCCTTAAGGTCACAACTATACCTAGACTTGAATTACAGGCAGCGGTACTCGGCGGACGACTGGCGCGCTGCGTGGAAGAAGAACACGATCGTCGCGCCGACCGGCGAGTGTTCTGGTCCGACTCGCGCACCGTACTGGCGTGGCTGCGCGCCGGCGCACGTGCCTTCAAACCGTTCGTCGCGCACCGAGTAGCAGAATTAGAAGAAACCACCGAACGCAGCGAATGGCGCTGGGTTCCCACCGCTCACAACGTCGCCGACGACTCGACTCGTAGTATACCCGCTCACTTCTCTACAAGTCACCGCTGGTACACCGGCCCTTCATTTCTCTATGACGACGAGAACGCCTGGCCGCGGGAAACAGACTCTCACCCCTTCATCGAAACTGGCGAGGAACGTGTCACCACTGCTTCCGCTAACGAACGGGCGACCTTAACAGAGGCACTACCGGACGTCACGCGTTTCTCTTCCTGGCTGCGACTCATCCGGGCCACGGCCCGCATTCTCCAGTTCATCGACCGTCTTCGAATTCATACCACAACAGCTACCCGCAAACGCAACAAAGGCGTTTGTGCAGACGACCCAGACTGGACGGCGAAACAACGGGAAGGTATGGGAAAACGATCCGGAGTGCGCAGCCGCAACCTCAGCACATCGCAGACGGCCTACATACCCCTTGATACACAGTACACACGTCGGGCCGAAGTCTTATGGACGCGTGCTGTACAAGAAGAAAGTTTCACGAACGAATTGCGGCTCGTCACCGGCGGGAGAGCAGTACCAGCCGAAAGCCGACTGAAGCGGTTGTCCCTGACAGTTGACGAAAACAAAATAATGAGGATACGCTCGCGCATCGCAGCGGCAGCAGACGTGCCACGAGAAGCTCAATCGCCAGCAGTACTTGACGGCAATCACCGGTACTGCCGCTTGTATATTGACTGGATTCATCGGAAGTTACACCACAGCGGCGTGGAATGCGTCGTGAATGAAGTAAGACAGCACTACTGGATTTTACGCCTGAGGCCGTCAGTCCGTGCGGCAATCAGTCGCTGCCAACCCTGCAGACTACGCAGGGCTGTGCCATCAGAGCCGCTGACAGGCGATTTACCACCCTGTCGACTGGCGCATCATCGACGTCCGTTCACGCACACGGGACTGGATTACTTCGGACCACTCTCCGTCACAGTAGCGAGACATCACGAAAAGCGCTACGTGGCATTGTTCACATGCCTCACTTCGCGTGCCGTTCATTTGGAAGTCGCCGCCTCGCTGTCAACGGACGCCGCTATACTCGCGCTGAGGCGTATGATGGCGCGTCGTGGATGTCCTGAAGTCATTTGGAGTGATAACGGTACCAACTTCCACGGGGCAGATGCTGAGCTCCGTAAGGCCGCCCTAGAATCACTTCAACAAGAAGCAGAGGTGCGTCACATCGACTGGCGATACATTCCACCAGGAGCGCCGTTCATGGGCGGAGCCTGGGAAAGGTTAGTACGCACGGTGAAGACCGCGTTGAACGCTACGCTTAACGAGCGACATCCGTATGAAGATGTGCTTCATACACTTTTGACGGAGGTGGAGCACACTGTTAATTCCCGACCCTTGACCCATGTGTCGGTTAACCCAGACGACGAAGAAGCCTTGACGCCTAATCACTTCCTGCTCGGCGCACCCTCCAAAGTTCCATTGCCGGGAATTTTCACAAGGCCGGACGAATTACGCCGCTCACATTGGAGAGCGTCACAACGCCTAGCGGATTTGTTCTGGCAGCGATGGGTACGCGAAGTACTGCCTACGCTTCAAGACCGGCGGGAGCCGCATGGACGCGGCGACATGATCAAGGTGGGCGATCTGGTTGTAATAGTGGACCCAAACTTACCAAGAAACATATGGCCAAAGGGGAGAGTCGAACGCACGTACCCAGGCGCAGATGGTGTCGTAAGAGTCGTCGACGTCAAAACTAAGAGCGGTGTGATGCGTCGTCCTGTTAAACGTCTCGTAGTCATACCCGTAGAAATTTAGTTGTCGTCATGTATTGTATTGTGTAAACATTAGCACTGAGTAGATTAAGTACTCGTAATATATTTTATGTATCTTGCTTGGCGTCGCTTCAGGATCCCGCCAACCGGAGGAGTTTTTTTTATTTCAATTTTGAATAATATATGGCAGGGCAGGGATTCTGGAGCGGCTACCCTTAACTTTAATTTAATTTAATTATATATATTGTTATCTCTTCGCATTCAATTGTGAAAATGTTGAGTGTATACCAGTCACTAGTAGTATGATTGTATGTATAGACGCCGACACACCTTGATGCCCCAGTCTGATTTCTGTGATGGATCGTTAGCTTTATCACGGTGGAAAGTTTGTCCCCGGTTTAAAGATTTGGTTGATGAATGGGTTGGTGTGCTGACGTCTATACACGGCGGGAGAAATGTGACTGATATACGTGTAGCGCCCTCTGTTATCGCGTAGTGGAAGCGATCGATAATAAGTGTCACTTCGTTCGCGCAACTCGCCACTGGAGGGCGTCAGAGTTCTAGAACAATCAATGCGTGTATCGATCGATCGCTTGCGCCTCCCGACGCTAGAGGCGCTGTTTTATGAATGAAATAGTGTAGAATTATGAATGAATGTCATGATGTGTTCCACTCGACACCAGAGGGAGTAACGTAGGAAATAGTTGGAATGTTCTCGATTATTCTAGAGAGTCGAACCGGAAGTTTTATCGCCTTCCGCCCACATTTCGTGTGTTGCGCTGTCCTGTTCGCCTCCAGACACGAAAGAGTGCACTAGTCTCGTAAGTTTTGTTGTATTGTATCACGTTTAGATAGGAATATTAAACTGTAATAAGCTACGCTTGTACGTACTGACCAGTGAACGTTAAAACCTGTGGTAATATATTAAAAGCTTGTAGTAGTGAATATAGGTCTTTTATTTATTCGTTGCTGCGAGTTTAGAAGTTCACTCTGACCTCGACAGTACCTTTTTTAGCGGCGATTTTTTTCTTCGACGAATCATCAGACGATTGTGAAGTGCTATAAAGTGCGGACAAAGTCCATCGATTAGTTTCTGATTCTTATTAAATACCTACTTATAATACAAGTACCAGTTAAATTGACATCTGCTTTCAAGTAATTAGTTAGGCATTATCAAATTCTACTAACATTTTTCTCATTTTTTTATTATATTCTACAATTGTTTACAATTGTTTTTTGTAACAAAACACATTGCAACGTGCCGTCTCACGTAGGTATTTTCACAAAGGATTTTCTTATTATGTCTAATCTGCCTACACGTAACAATGTGTCAATAAAGTACTTCAATTTTAATTACCTTTTTGAATAATAGATGTCGCGATGTGTGCTTAATATCATTATTTTGAAACTCGATGTTAATAATTTCTGTCAGTTTATGACCTCTCGCAATAAGAATAAATAAATGTGTATTTCTGTGATTAGCAATTGTTTTATTTCTTCAGAAGGCCCTTCTGGGGAACAGTACCTACTAAGAAAAAACTTCAATATTAAAATAAACAATCGGACGTCCATTTCGCACTATTTTACATAACGGTGTGACAGTCAGACCAAAAAACTTGATTAAATAAAATTATTTATACAAAAAATAATACGTAGAGGCATTTCTTTTATAATAATATTATTTTCTGTGAGTGACACCGTTTTTACCCTAGAGGAAAGCTTATTTAATCAATTTCAATTTGTATTACAATACTTTTTTTTTTCAATCTAGATTTTCGCTTGGTTTAAAGAAAATTGCTCGACACTTATTATTCTTGTGTTCTCTTGTGACTTAGAAATTAGAATTGTTTCTATGTGTGTGTAACCGGTTTTAGCTACACATACATAGAACTACACATACATACCATAGGTAGGTACTATAATACAGTTTACGTAACAATTAAGAATCAGACAATTTTTTTTTTACTTTGATTCCTTATATAAAATTAAACTGCCAGCATTATCTGTACTTATTCTTACCCTACTATCTAAAGGTCGCTATACACATAAGCGAATGAATGTGAAGACCCGTTTATGTGTGTAAGGGAAGAAAACAAAAAGATTCCGACGAATTGAGAACCTCTTCCTTTTTTTTAAAGTCGGTTAAAAATGTTTATTTAACGGAGATCATGTGCACACAAAAATAAAAATACCAGCCTATTACTGTCCCACTGCAGATTAAAGGCCTTTTTTCATACAGAGAAGGCATATTATGAGCATTGAACACCGATCACAAGGCGGATTGGAGATTTTAAAATTATATTAAGTGTCCAGGCTTCCTGATTTTCCTTCATCGACAATAAAAATACAAAAAAAGCCTTATTATATTAAGATTAAAATCCACAACCTCATGCATGAGAGGGCTTAAAAAATACAAAAAAAAAGCCTTATTATATTAAGATTAAAATCCACAACCTCATGCATGAGAGGGCTTAAAAAATACAAAGAAAAGCCTTATTATATTAAGATTAAAATCCTTAGAGGCCTTAACCACTGGGCCATCACGCCATCGACCCTAAGCCCCTTTTCACATGCACACAGACATTGTCGCCGTGCCGTGTAAAATAGTAATGTATGAGCTACAATGAGAACTTTTATACGGCACGGCGACCGTACCGTGACCATGACGCCTACCGCCATCTCTTAAAACAATATTATTATAATATTACTTACTTTGTAGTTTCTGTTGTTGCATTTTCAACTCTCTATGCTGAGCCAAGCGTTGAAAATCCAACAGTGTTGAAAGCAAAGTAATATTAAAATAATATTGTTCTAAGAGGTGGTGGTTGGCTCTCCCATGGTCATGTGAAAAGGGTTTAACTTTTCGAGAAATCTACCGTAATATTACCCACGAAGGCAAACAAAACATTCCAAATTCAAAATCCTCCCGTCATTCGTCATGCACCGTTCGTCAATATTGTCAGCAACATCTCTTTGAGAGCGCACGTTTAAAATCAACGCGGCACGTACCTATGATTTCCTTTTTTCTCTGTTCCCCACAAAATTTGCTTGCGAACACGCTACGAGCCGTTTGTCTTACTCCACGGAGCCGTAAATCCGTGACTGAAATAACTTCGCGACAGTTTTCTTGAGGAAAAGTACCTTATTGAGTTCCGACATACCGTTGAGAATATGAACTGTCATACACAGTGGATTCTATCCTCTGTTCCCGACTGAAAGGATTTTGCTCAGTTTATCTTTATTGGGGGGATTTGTGATATTAGAATATTCAAATTATTAGCGGCTTCATTTCGTGTTGAGCCCGACAGATTAACGTTTCAAATGTATAAGAGAATAATGTACTTCTGATTTGAATTTTCCCTTTATTGTTTTAAAGGCGAAGATACAGAAGCAACTTTCCTAGATGCGCGATATTGCTTTTATGATGTGGAAAACCGCGAAAACGGGATTTCCCTAAATCCCGGGAGAACATAAAAAGGACTGTTATTCAACTGGAGGGAACAAAATCATGTGACGTGTTCTAGTCGTAAATAACAATTGTTTTTTTTTATTTACTGTTAAGAGTTGAGCTAAATAATAATAATCGTTGATTTAATAATATTAAAAATAATCGTTTATTTATAAAAAGTGGCACATTTACAATAAAAATATCTTAACGATTAAAATAGAGCACAGTTACTTATTTGCTTGAACAAGGTTAAAAAGAACTGTGGTTCATGAAATTCTGTCAATATGACTCGTTTTATCAACAATCTATCACTGCCTCGTTGGTCTAGTGGTTAGTGACCCTGACTGCAAAGCCGGAGGTAGTGGGTTCGATTCCCACCCAGGACAAACTTTGTGTGATAAGCATAATTGTTGGTTCTGTGTCTGGGTGTAATTTATCTATAATATGTATGTATTTATAAATTATGTAAGTATGTATATCAGTTGTCTGGTTACCATAACACAAGCTCTGCTTAGCTTGGGATCAGATGGCCGTGTGTGTTGTCCCAAGATATTATTATCAATAATTTTATTAAAATAGTTCTTATTTTCTATACACATACTAACTATCGTCACAAAGTAATGCTAAGAATAGAATATAAATTATTCAACGTTAAATATTGAAAATTATTACAATTATTTCGAAATATGGGGGGAAATTTTAAATGGGTGGATCAGTTTAAGCAAAGCTATCCTCCATTATACAGAAGGAAATAATAATATCTACCATGAATTTTATTGATTACGAATCAAGGTTTATGGGGATTGCAGCAGGCGGCGTTCTGTATATCTACCTACCACCATGGTCAAAGGGCGTGAGTATATATATATATATATATATATGTAAAAATAAAATAAAAATTCATTTATTTATCTTACACATCGTTCTTTACATGCATACAGTTGTTAAATTATAGATTTAGCAGAGAACTGAGCAGTTAAACAGCGGGTCCCAAACTAGGCACAGCCTGTATCTTGGAGACCCAAATGTAGGTATGTATCTATGTGTCTATGTACTGTGATCACTATAACAGGAATTTCATTTACACTTCACTGACTGCCTCATTGTTCTAGAGGTCGAAAAGCGCGTCTACTGGGCATGAGGTCTTTGGTTCAATTCCCAGGTCGGGCAAAGTATTATTGAGTTTTTCCGTTACGAATTTCTCAGTAGCAGCCTCGGAGTTTGGATTTGTGCCCGGTTGATGGCAATAGGCCGTATTACATGGGAATTAAAACATTACTGGCGAAATGTGGGTGTACTATGGGTACACCTCTGTCTCACCCTTTGGGGATTACAGGCGTGATGTTATGATTTGATTCACTGAAACACAATTTGAATTAATACGCCTATGGAACTAATTGAAATAATTATTCTATTTTATAAAAAATTGGCTATCTACCCTCGTGGCAGACTGCCAAGTCCTTATATTCATATTTTACAATAGAACTAGCGTCCCGCCCCGGTTTCGCACGGGTGCAATGTAAGTAGATACATATAAACCTTCCTCTTGAATCACTCTATCTATTGACGAAAATCGCTTTAAAATCCGTTGCGTAGTTTAAAAGATTTAAGCGGACAGACGACGGGAAACGACTTTGTTATATACTATATTTTATCGTAAAGTAATATTAAGTAATAAACTATTTATTTTAATATGATTGTCTTTTACTAAAGCAGTCAGAGTACCTACAGTCCCTATGTATTACTGAAGTTTAATGAACGAAACAAAAAAAAAATATTTTCATAAATAATTTTGAAATCAAATTACTTAAAATTTCTAGAAATTTGAAATCCCTCTACATCTTTCAACTTCAACAGAACAACACACAGACCACAGAACAACAACGACAATGAATCTGCGTCCACAATTCAAAAATTTAAAAAAACTAAAAAAGAATTCAATTGTGATTCCCAACATGCGAGCCTGGGGCGCGAGAATGTTTCTTTGCACGTCGTAAAAATGTCCCTCCCCACCCCTCCTTCACCCTGGGGGCACCATCATCCTCCCCCTTTTGAGAGGAGACAAAAGAAATAGCGCGTGACGTGAATGGGCCCCGACACGGATTGATGTCCACGGACTAAGCAGGTTTTTAATAAAAAAATTGGTGCGAAACGATAAATGACGTTCTTAGATTTTATATGAAAGCTTTGTTAATAAGGTATACCCTTTAAAGTAGCTTTACTTTTTATAACGGTAGGGTATACCTAGCCATATTTTATGAAAGTGTTTTTAAATTTTAAGTCCAATGTAAAAGCGTGCCTATTGCCATCAACCGGGCACATATCCAGACTCCGAGGCTGCTACTGAGAAATTCCTGATAACACTTTGCCCGACCTGGGAATCGAACCCAAGACCTCATGCTCAGCAGTCGCGCTTTGCGACCACTAGACCAACGAGGCAGGCACGCAATTTAAAATTAAACGCAATTAATTAAAAAGGCAAAAGCTAATAATTATAATAATCCTGCAGGCACCTTAATATTTCACTTCCAACACCAGTATCTGTCTAATTATTTACACTGCGTATGCCGAGGGTAATCATGTTCCATTTATAATAACCGCCATTTTATATACTTACCACAGACTATTAATTCAATTAAGACCCGAGGCCATTGGGACTGCATCGCAAAATTTATCTTTATTCCAAAACATATGGGTTAAATTAATACTTGAACGTTATATTTGTTATTTTAAAATGGAGGCTTAAATATTGCTTTATTTATTTCCCAATTTGCAGTAGATTTGTTAAATATTTCACGTTTTTCTGAAACAGAAAGGCGTTGCACTCACTGCTATTATTAAAACATATAGTAACTAGTACAAGACTAAAAGATAACGGTGCCGATTCACTTGTTCACAAACTAGACTAAAAAAGAATTGGTATCTCTTACTGACATTATAGGTAAAGAAAAGGACGGTGATACTTACAAACTAAGTTAGAGATGTCAAATTAGTTTCGCCTTCAAATTCTCCATATTTTTAATCTATACGTTTTAAGATCATCATCTGCCTAGCCTTTTCCCAACTATGTTGGGGTCGGCTTCCAAGCTAACCGGATGCAGCTAAATACAAGTACTTTACATAGAGCGACTGCCTATCTGACCTTCACAACCCATTAACTGGGTAATACGAAGATGCCAACTTTGTATGGATGTGTCAGATTGACTAAATTTGACAGGTCTTTTTTTCATCCGTCCGTTTCTTATTTGACTGCCTCGTTGGTCTAGTGGTTAGTGACCCTGACTGCAAAGCCGGAGGTAGTGGGTTCGATTCCCACACAGGACAAACTTTGTGTGATGAGCATAATTGTTGGTTCTGTGTCTGGGTTTAATTTATCTATAATACCTATGTATGTATTTATAAATTATATAAGTATGTATATCAGTTGTCTGGTTACCATAACACAAGCTCTGCTTAGCTTGGGATCAGATGGCCGTGTGTGAGTTGTCCCAAGATATTATTTATTTATTTATTTATTTTATTGGAAAGAAACAGTCCAAATTAAGTTTAGTTCGTGCATAATAGAATCGGCACCAATATCTAGTAATATTTCTTGAGTTAACACACGGCAACGCACACCGCCGCGGTAGACGGTGAAGCGGCGATTAAAACACGTACACCGCCCGACCGCGCGGTCACGCGGTGTACGTGTGAAAAGCAACGATGGATTTCATAGAGGCCAATGCGACATGAGGTCCGCTTCACCGCCTACCGCGGCGGTGCGCGGTGCCGTGTGTTAATCGCCTAACCAGTTCGAAAAGGCTAATAAGGCGCTCGGTATGATACTAAACTAAAACTATCGATAATCCTGACGTCAATATCCCGTTACACCAAACTGATCAGGGTTCCAGACAGCCTTATTAAAAGTTAATCAAAATTTCTAATTCCGACCGAGCTTAGCTCTAAACTTGGCTGGTTATAACCGGTACGAACCGGTTCCGTCGATGTGTGCGTGTATTGGTATTGTTTCCTTGTTTGTTGAACGCACACATACACACCCTACTGTGTGTATTTACACCCTAGTGATTGAATTGTGAATCCTTGTTTATAGTAACATTTTTTTGGTCATCTTAATACTATTTTAGACAACTACTACTTACTACTAAGTTTTACAACTGCGACTGCTGAGCGTGGGGTCCTGGGATCGATTCCCAGGTCAGGCAATAAGTGTTATTGGATTTTTTCCATTAAGGGTTTTTCAGTAGCAGCCCAGTGTTTGGAAGTTGGTGGTGTGTGGTGGTTGAACGTGATTTTTATTGATTACTAGCACTCTCCCCGCGACTTCGTTCACGTGATTTTTCTTACGGATCCCTAATTTTTTTATAATAAAATATAGCCTATAGCACTCAGTGATAACGTAGCTTCCAATTTGTGAAAGAATTTTCAAAATCGGTTCAGTAGATCCAGAGATTACCCCCTACATACAAACTTACAAACAAATGTTACCTCTTTATAATATTAGTACTTATAGATAATTATTTATGTCTTTTATGACAACCTCCTGAAAGGTTTTTTAATGGACGTCTGCTAACTGTAAACTACCTCCCTGACAAACATCTTTATACGTCACGCGGTTTCCGATATTCCGTAATGGTTGAGTGAGTGACATTTCGCTTTTATACATATTATATATATTTTAATAATTATATATTTAGATTTGATACCGAACTAGTTTCAAAATTATATACATAAACTCACGTCATTTTCCCATGGGGGTAGGCTTAAACCACAGAACGTCACCTGCTACGATCCTCGAAATTTAGAAAAAAAATTGGTAATAAAATTGTCAAAGTCAACGTCAAATCATCTAATTCAAGTAGACCATTAAAAGGCAATTTTGAACATCATTTACAAGAGAAAAAATTGAATCTAGTTGCCAATTCCAAAAGGTAGAAAGGTAGGTAGGTATTGTCCTAGAATTACGTCATTTATAAAAATATGATATTCGTCAAAGCCCAATATATTTCTCCCATAGTAAATTTTGTTCAGCAGAATCAAAAGCAGATAGAACTAACCCTGTCTATATTTTCCAATAGAATGAACACTGAAATCTATTTGAAGAATCTAAAAATCAAACAGACATTCAATTACTATCTGCCATTCTCAATAAACTTTAATTTCATATATTCTTTTATGATTCTACTAGCTTTTGTCCGCTAGGTACTACATCCATCTCAAAGTTGATGTATTATCCCACTGAGAACCGTAGATTTTTCCGGGATAAGAAGTACTCTAGTACAGTAGCGGTCATAAGTGCAGTAGCATGCTTTTTTTTTTAAAGATGGTAAAAATCATCAAATGAGTGCTTCCGCCCTGGGTGGGGCGAAAGGGACTGTCAGACTTTTACTGACTAAAAAACCACCCTGTTCCTTCTGTTGGCCTTTACGTTCCGGGGCCACGGTATCCTGTTAAGACTTGTAGCATGCTAAGGTTTGAATTACTGTGAACACAGTGTATAGGCCAAACCTACATCTGTGTGTATAAGTGATGTATTCAAAGTTAAAGTCAAAGTCAAATCATATATTTCAATTAGGCCATTATAAGGCACTTTTGAACGTCATATACAGAAAGAAAAAAGGAATTTAATTGCCCCTTCCAAGAGGTAGTTTTGTATGGAGAAGAATGGGCAAAAAACTCCATACGTACTCTTTTAGACATTATTACACGACTGCCCCAAAAAAACGAGTGTTATGTGTATGTGAGTTTCTTTATTCCACCATAACTTTTAAACGCCTGAACCGATTTAGATGTATGGGTCATCGTAACAATCCTTGCATCGTTCCGAGTAACATAGGCAATAAAAAAGTAAAAAATACCGGTGTGGTCACTTTAAAACGTAAATTAATACCATCCTCAATTAATTTTTTTAATGAATCTGGTTTATACATTTAATTTGCTAGAAGTTAGGGGTAAAGTAGTACGAAAATTTTCAAGTGTTCAGATTCGATATAGTTTAATACAACTTAGGTTCCGTTACTATCCCCGTCCAACGTTTTGGAATACGCCCAATAAAAATAAGGATTCCCAATAAAAATTCACTTAAACACGAAATTTAAAATTTTTACGTTACGATGTTGTTCGTCACTCTGTAACAGTGTTACATCTCCCAATTTCTTTTTTATAATTTTGAGCTTTATTTTTTGTGTACCAGAGTTTGTTTTCGTGTGTGTATGCAAAGGAATTTAGATCTAATAGTGTTGTGTTGTCAGAAATTGGAAGTCACTGTTGGCAAGTAATGGCCGGTCGTGACAGGAATAGCATTTGAATTTCCCCGATAGATACACTTTATATACTGTAGTACGCAGAAAAATTTAACACGGTCCCCCCTCTTAATTTTCTTTTGTGGGAAAGAAATACGTGATCGTAATACTTACAGTGTTTGCCTTTGGGATCGGGATTCGCTATTTTTTTTCTGTACTTTTTTTATTTAATTCTGTAAGTTGATAACGCTTTTTTTTTGTTATTTCTCTTTGGTTCAACCTCTTGGGGTTTGTAAAAAAAACTTATGAATATTCGATGTTCGTTTTTAAATATAATTAAATTAAATTAGGAAGGTTAGAGTACCTTTCAGTAATTGTAGCCCTAATACCTCATAGCATACATTACAAAAAAAAGAAAAGTTTATTAGTTTTATCTCTTCTCAGAAAGTACCGATCTCATTACAAAAAAAAAACTCTTTTTGATATAAAACTACTCTATCATCGAGTACTATGGCCTATGTTTTATGGTACTTAACTTCCACGCGATCAAAGTCACGTGAAAGAGATAGTACCTATTCAAAATAAGACAAGCTTTTTATTAGCCCGAGTAAATAAGAAATAATTTTCCAATTAGACGACAAAAATATTTTGTAATGTCCAAATTAAGTCTAATCCTTTTAATAGGTACAGTCAGCTACAAAAGTCGATTAACAACGTTGCTTTTTTATATCATTTAAACAGACACTAAACACATAATTTACTGGTTTTCTGAATTTCAGGTAATAGCTTAGGGTTTATTACATCTTAATTTTATGTTCATTGAGTTTTATTTTTAATATTGTACTTAATAATTAGGATTTAAAAATCACAAATGTTAATCGACTTTTGTAGCTGACTGTACTTTATAACCCTAAAATATTCAGCTGTTAAAATATTCTAACATACCCTAATTGGAAACGCCAATCAAATATAAAAAATTTATAAAATCTTAGCGTAGTTTTATATCGGACTTCGGAGCAAAGAGCTGAACCCTGATCAACTGATTAAATCGAGAACTTACCCAACAAAACGTTAGTAATAAAATCCAATCAATATTCATCCTCTGAGACTGCAATTTCAAATTTCCCTCATCATGCCACGATATCTGACAATTATAAAATATTAGCACTCTCCCCGCGCCTTCGTTTGCGTCATGTTTCTTACGGATCCCTAATTTTTTTTATAATAAAATATAGCCTACAATATAGCCTTCCAACAGTGAAAGAATTTTTCAAATCGGTTAAGTGGTTTCGGGGCCTATTCAATGCAAAAAATCAATCAAATCTTTCCTCTTTATAGTATTAGTAAAAGTATATAGAAAAATCTGTATCTAACATTTTAGACTCGAGAGGAGCTCATGACTAACTAATAACAGCCGCACTAGTCGGTTAAGCTACGCTTGCCGGGGTTGGTCCGTGGATGGGTGACCATCTTTACACACCGAGACTCCTTCGTGCCTTAGAAAGCACGTTCAGCCATTGGTCCCGGCTGTCATACGTGGATCTTTGACAGTTGCGACGTTACGGGTCGTCAGAAGCCCGAAAATCTGACAACCAGTCTTACCAAGGGGTATCGTTTATGGTACGTAATTACTGGATTGTGGAGGTGAGATAGGCAGTCGCTCCATGTAAAATGCTACACCTCATCATCTGCCTAGCCTTTTTCCCAACTACGTTGGGGTCGACTTCCAGTCTAACCGGATGCTGCTGAATACCAGTATTTTACATGGAGCGACTGCCTATCTGAACTCCACAACCCAGTATCTGGGTAATACAAATGCAGCACCTACACGGTCAAAATGTATGCGACAGCTGTTTTTTTTTTTGTAATAACCAAAAGTCAGTACAGGCAGTTTTGAATTGTCAAGGAGTCGGACAGTTACTCAGAAAGTTGAAGCTAGTTCGTTCCAAATCGGAGGTAGGCCTCTATGGAGAAGAACGAGCAAAAAAACTCCATTACACAACGTCACGCCTGTAATCCCCGAAGTGTTAGGCAGAAGTGTGCCCATAAGTACACCCACATTTCGCCAGTTATGAAACTCCATGACCGACAAAAAATATTAACGCAGAGGTGTCTAGAATCACGTATCCATTGAAAAAGATTTTGTTTTGATGTCCCTTCCACCCGTTATAACAAAATACTTCACCATACAACGATGGTTCTTTTTTAATTTCCCCTACAACCCACGAACAGCAAAAAGGTCCGCCATATTGAGGTTTTGGGGAGAAAAAATCGAATAAAGGACAATAGGAAGGCCGGTCCATGTCATAATCATATTTTTCTCACACAAAAGAGTTCTTACGTTAATGTGAACTGGTAATAAATGAAAGTCAGGACCATATAAAGCATGTTTTTAGGGTTCCGTAACATAACCTCGCAAAATAGTGATTTTACATCCAGGGACGTAACTTGCCCTAGGCGGGCCCTGTATTAAAAATTGTTGGGGGCCCTAAACTGCGGCGAAGCCCTCATCATCTGCCTAGCCTTTTCCCAACTATGTTGGGGTCGGCTTCCAGTCTAACCAGATGCAGCTGAATACCAGTATTTTACATGCAGCGACTGCCTATCTACCTCCTATCTGCCTATGTACTTTAGTGTTGTGATGTGTCTTTTGTGTGCACCGAATAAATGTTTTATCTATCTATCTATCTATCTGACCTCCACAACCTAGTAACTGGGCGACTGGAAACTGCGGCGAAGCTCTAATGGGAGTTAAAGATTAAAAAAAAAAAAACAATATGTTTATTTTTTTCGGGAAGAGTAGTTCCTGTAAGTGTGGTTTCTTAAGAGTTAAAGTGAGACAGTGCTTGCACGCATTGCTTACACGGGTTCACCGGGCCCCTGTAACAGGGCCCCGTATCTTTGATACGGCTACGCCCCTGTCAAAATCACATTGCTACCCAGTAATCAGACGATTGCCCACTTGCTACAGTACCTAAATTAGGATAATAACAACGCTACTTAAACCCCGCTAAGCGTGGCCACTTACTAAGCCTCCACTGTCCATCCGTGTCTCTGTAAGCGTGCTGTATCTCTTGAACCAAAATAGCTTGGATAAAGTTAAAATTTTCCCAAAGTATGTTTAACTATGTCCACTATAAAACCATATAATAAAGTTTAATAAAAAGCTTTTTTACAAAAAAGACAACCGCCTTCAAAAACTACAAAAAGTCGGCGGCTTTGGTTTTGTTTTTTGTTATGTAGGTATTGCCACCGACTTCCAAACTAAAGATATTGTTTATTTTGTAGTTTTTGAAGGCGGTTGTCTTTTTTTGTAAAAAAGCTTTTTATTTTTTTAGTGCTTGTGTGTTAATGTTTGAAACCCTTAATAAAAGCCCTTTCAAACAATACCTCACACGATATATTTAATTTAGAAAAATGCTCACAAAATAAAAAGCACTAAACCAAATTGGATGAAATTTTTATGGGACCAAATGGCAAGTATACTGCATCGAACAAAAAAGAATCACACTAATCCGACTAGAAACCTCGGAGTAATCGGTGTACAAGGATAAAAAAAAAAAAATACCGGCCGAATTGAGCACCTACTCCTTTTTTTTGAAGTTGGTTAAAAATTAAAGGGGGTCCCAATACCAGGAACTTGTATTTTTGTACATAGTGTTAAATCTTTTATACGGCGCTATACAGAACCTTCATGTGCGAGTTAGATTCGCGTTTGTCCGGTTTTTTATTCCCCCTTCGTGTAACTAGGAAGAGATTTTTTGCGCGGGAATTTCCGTAGCATGCCCGATTTTTGGACAGCGTGATAAAGGAAACAAATTACATGATAGATTATTCTGTTTGAGACGTGTTGACCCCATACAGTTTAATGGCTATGAATTTTGTGTTTTGTCTCTTTTTTTATAGACTTTATAGGTGGCGCTTCGATGAAAAAGTTTTGGCTTGTATATTTGATTAAAACTGTTTTTGATATTTAAAGTCAAAGTCAAATCATTTATTTGAATTAGGACATTATAAGGCACTTATGAACGTCATTACATGAAAAAAAAAGAATTGAATCTAGTTACCCCTTCCATATGGTAGTTTTGTATGGAGAAGAATGGGCAAAACTCCATACGTACTCTTTTAAAATCATTTTTTTTACAATATTTAAGTAATTTCCGAAACTGCTGTGCAGAATTTGATGGGACTTTCACTGGCAGATTGTTGATGTTATAAGGAACTTAACATCCTTAGAACCTAACCTGTCTGAGTCGGGGCGCTCTAAGTTATTAATAGTGATGAATAATTTTCAATTAATCAAACTTACCGTCTATTTTTACATTTTCGTTGAAATAAAATACTAAGGAAATATACACCGAACAAACAACATTTGTTAAAAAATAATTTATATTGTTTGATAAGGAAGGGAAATGAAAAAAAATGTGATATAAAATTCTTTGAAATGTGTTTCTGTGCAATATGTTTATTTGAAGTAAAATTCTTTGAAACAATAATACTCGAAATAAAAATACAAGAACCTAATCCTTACTAATATTATAAATGCGAAAGTAACTCTGTCTGTCTGTCTGTCTGTCTCGCTTTCACGCCTAAACCACTGAACCGATTTTGATGAAATTTGGCATGGAGATAGTTTAAGACCCGGGGAAAGGCTACTTTTAATTAGACTTCGACTTCGACTTCGACTTCGTCTGTGTCCGCGATAACCGACATTTGCGCGGACGAAGTCGCGGGCAAAAGCTAGTATTATATAAAGCATTTCCTGCGAAACGAAATTCTATAAATCTTCTACTTATACTGCCTATCAACCTAAGTTAATAATTTCTAGGAAGCGACTTTTATATATCGCGTAAAAATCTGTTTAATTTTGCGTTACGTACGTTCCTTGTATGAAACATTGTACGGGTGTTTCCAACTGGACAGGGGTCGTGGAGGATTTTAAAGTTTTGGTTATAACATTTGAAACTTGGTTTCGTAAAGAAAAACATTCAATATTTCCCTAAATTCCCAGATATTGTCAAGAACAAAAAGTAAATACCTACACATTATACGAAAACAGCTGATGACCTTAAAACGGCTGAACCGATTTTCATAAAACGTGTCTAAGAACCACCGCTAAAAAACCTGCTTTTAAATAAAAAATACCGCACCCAAATCGGTTCACTCGTTTAAAAGCTACGGCACTACAAACAGACACACATAGCGGTCAAACTTATAAGACCCCTCTTTTTGCGTCGGAGGTAATACCAATGATAACATGTAACTTACGTCATAAAATATCTTTTACAGCCGTTATACACACGTATCGGTATAATCCACGTAATAAAACGATAGAAATCATACCGTTACTCCTAAACTTTTCGCAAGAGATTATATTTCTCCATAATTTTAGTTAACTTGACAAGTACCTGCGCCTCCTCGTACTGCCATAAAGATTAAGTCGTAAATCATCACGAGATTCCGTGGAATTCGTCTCTCTCAGTTACCTTTAAAACGTAAGTAGATACTTACGTCTTCATAGTGACGTAAGTACCTACATATCGGTACTGGAAATCCTAACTAATATTATAAATGCGAAAGTAACTCTGTCTGTCTGTCTTTCTGTCTGTCTATCTGTCTGTCTGTCTGTCCTTTCTTCACGCCTAAACTACTGAACCGATTTGTGTGAAATTTGGTGCAGGGTAAGTGTGAACCCCAACAAAGGACATAGGCTACTTTTTATTCGACTTCGACTTCGTCTGCGTCCGCGATAACCGACATAATACGCGGACGAAGTCGCGGGCAAAAGCTAGTATGAAATAACAAAAGGGACATTTGGTCGAAAATGAGATTGTGTGAGATTGGTTGATCATATTTCCAGTATCGATATGTCACTTTAAAGACGCTTGGCCCTTTAGTTATTCATTGTCATTTACCTGACGGCCTCGTTGGTCTAGTGGTCGTACAGCGCGAATGCTGAACATGAGATCTTGAGTTCGATTCCCCGGTCGAGCAAAGTGGGTTTTTCCATCTGAAATTTCTCAGTAGCAGGCAATAGGCTCGCCTCCTATTACATGGGACTTAAACATTACTGGCGAAATGTGAGTGTACTAATGGGTACACCTCTGCCTAACCCTTCAAGGATTACAGGCGTGATGTTATGTTATATGTGTCATGATGGCCTTGTGGCTATGACGCTCGCCTTTCATGCATGAGGTTATGGATTCGATATCGAGTATGTGAGTTTATTTGTTTGTAAACGCACCACGAGACAGGAGAAATTCCTAGTGTGGGGCAACGTTTTTTTAATAAAAATAATGTTTTTCAGACAAAAGAAGAGGCGTAATCAAATAAACAAACAAAGCATTTAAGTCTTTCAATTAATCATAAATTTCTCCAATTCCAGATTCAATCAATGCAGGAGGTTTACGATATTTTTTCACGGAACCCTAACAAATTTATATTACTCCCATCTGATTTTACTCTCCAGCATTGATTGAATCCAATCACTGCGCATTAAAATAACTTTGGGACCAGAAGGCTAACTCTGTTTGTTTATCTGAGCTTAATTCTGCCAAAGCCAACCAATCCACTATGGAATCTTAATATTATTCACCTATAATTCTTAATGCCCTAATTTTTTTAATAATTTGCAAATCAATTATTTCAATTAACAATTTCATTCATTGATTCATTATGTGAACGAATTACGTTTAAACTAATTCAATAATTATGTCAAATGTGTTATGTTATTTAGCAATAACTGATTAATTAAAATGTATACTCAGAATGGATTTAAAATTAATCAGCGTTAAATATCCAAACACTTGTACACTTATGTTCTACACGTATGAAGTCGTGTGCAGAAGCTGAGTAGTTTTATAAAATAGACACTTTTGAGAATTGATACTTCTGGTCCAGAGTTCGGACCCCCCAGAAATTCCTGGCTACAGATTTGAAGCGATGTCATTGATCATTTTCATACACATTCCTCGCTACGCATCCTCGCTCATCTCTAATGTAAACGCAGGCTAAGACTGATACTTCTTTAATTTCATATTCTCTCACATTATGTACCTAGGTGTAACATTTCTACCCTCGCACATTGCGCCCTCCGGCGGCACTCGCAAAATTGGACCGACATCCGATCTAAATTTGAATAAAATTACTTTTATTTCATTTTTTGCGTTTCGCCCGCGCCATGTGTGCGACTGTGCGACTTTTGGCGAAATCTGGCAACGGTCTCCTAATGTCGTTTCAACGGAATTATTTATGTGATACTTTTGGGTGTACTACATTTTGTTGAGCGCTTAGAGCTGTTTAAATTTATATTTGCGCACATATGTAGTTTTTTCTATGGCATTTTTTATCCATGCATTGTTTAAAATCGCCCATCCGCCTTGAGCAAGCGTGGTAATCGTGCCTTCTTCAGATTCATTTATTCCACATAAAATAGAGTACTTACATCAAATGGTTTTAGTTTAAGTTAGTCTCATCAATTTTGCTGGTGTTAAGCTTGTGAAATTTTCAGTCTATAATAATTTAGGAATTTACTTTAGATTACAGTTGTAGAAAATAAATTATAAAGTATGTCAAAAAAAATATGTCAGATAATAACAATAACACTCAGTAATTAAATTAAATATTTCAATAAATGTCAGAATACAATTTCAAGTCACCACTACATAATTGGGGTGAGTCTTTATCACTGTGAGAGTGGGGTGACTCTTTTTCCTGGATGAGAAGGGGCCTTTACCTTGCAGTAGGACAATTATTATTTGGTATTTATTATTGTCACTGAAGTAGAATTATGTCGTTTACTCTGAATTTTGAAGAAGAAAAGCATTAAAAATCAACCTTTTCATTTGACATGAGTAATCATGCAATGCTTGATATCAGCCTTCAACTCCTAATATTGCATTAGGAGTTGAAGGCTGATATCAAGATCAGTAGATATCACATTTTAAGATTACATAGGATTATTTAGACTACACGACGTATTAAGATTTTATAAATTTGTCTGAAGTACAGTCAGCAACAAAAGTCGATTAACAATGTTACTTTTTTATATCATTTAAACAGACACTAAACACATAATTTACTTTCTTTCTGAATTTCAGGTAATAGCTAAGGGTTTATTACATCTTAATTTTATGTTCATTGCGTTTTATTTTTAACTAGCTGTCCGCCGCGGTTACACCCGCGTCTTTGGTTACTGCTCCGCTCCCGTAGGTCGTAGCGTGATAGTATATAGCCTATAGCCTTCCTCGATAACTAATCTATCTAACACTGAAAGAATTTTTCAAATCGGACCAGTAGTTCCAGAGATTAGCGCGTTCAAACAAACAAACAAACAAACAAACAAACAAACAAACAAACAAACTCTGCAGCTTTATAATATTAGTATAGATATTGTACTCAATAATTAGGATTTAAAAATCATAAATGTTAATCGACTTTTGTTGCTGACTGTATACTGTGGGAGGAATTTATGAAATGGAGGGGATGACTTTGTTATATTTTTAAGTATATTCGATTTTTCTTTTGCCTGCCATCCATTACCTAAATATCAGAAGCTTAAAGCGATGAGGTATAAAAAATAGATTGAAATTAGCCCTTTGATTGGCCTGACGAAAGTTTCGATATAACTGATCAATTTGTTCAAAGTGGACGAAGTCAGAGGGTTCCCTCAACTTTCAAAGTCATCCATTGTTCTGTTACCAATTAATATCCCAATTATATTCGACTGTTATTTCTTTTTTCATGAATATTTTTTGAGTAATGTAAAATCATTTTCTTTTGTTGTTCATTGCCCTGCTTAATCAATAAATTGTTCGAGAAATTTCTTTACAACGTCATCGACTTAACTTAGTGGAAAAAAAGGGAGAAAAAAAAAAAGGGTCAACGCTCATAGCACGGCTCCGACACAGCAAACAATAATTTGCCATTCAATTAAGGGCTTTAAATCGTATACATTAAAATTGTTTTTATGATGACAAGATAAAAAAGGTGAAAGCTCGCGGGCGGCACGCTAGCAACTAACGATTGGATTTTTCAAGACGATTCTAGCCTGGCCGTTGCTGTGTCGTAACGATGATTATTAATGGTGCTAAAATAAAACAATAATTTTCTCTTAATACTTTAGTTTGATCAATTAGTTTTATTGCCATCATCCTTGAGGAGTTGGAAGACGTAGGAGAAGTCTTTCTGGCCGTATCCGCGGGACTGGACGATGCGGTACAGCTGCGTTGCGACGGCGCCGAGGGGGATGGGTGACCGGATGCCAAGGGCCATTGAACTGGCCAGCTCCAAATCCTATGAAAAAAGAAAACAATAATCTATACTATAAGCTATGTACATTATATAATACCAGCATATTATTGTCCCACTAGAAGGCAAATTCCGCTTCTCATACAGAGCATTTATCAGTACGCTTGCGCGAGGCTGAAATTTTTAGGTTGAAAGTTAAGAAAGTGTGCGTACTTGCTAAAGAAATGCTGGGACTTTTTCAGGTATGTAGAATGTACAATTCTACTATTTAGATGCAATCTAATCTCAGTTTCAATCTGTCAAAAATGAATCTAATTTTTTGACGTAGATTGTCGTTGTGATGAGATTGCGACTTAAGATATAAAAGGTACCTTACTCGTGACGGATGGTTTTTATGGTTATTTTATTCAAGATATTGCTAAAAACTTTTACATGTTACTGCCAGATAATATGATCTCACATCTCTCTTGACTGCGAGACCTCAGTATAAAGGATCTATAGGTACATGCTTATCAGAAATGTATCTATTTTCCTACCAAAGTATATGTAAGTTACCAAAAAGAGAAGTACCTACCCCGACCCTAGTCTATTTGTTAGAGTACCCTAGAGTATTTGTTTGTTAGTTATAGTCCTTTTTTATTTAAACTGGAAGAACAACTACGGTACATTTCTAGTAAGCATTTAAATAGCATAAAATCAACATGTTTATAATGACGACATAGTTCCTTATTTGCTTGTGACAGATAGAAAAACAACTTGTTATCTTATCAATTTGCGTAGAAGATTACGATTCAAAATTGTTGTTATTCTAGCAGCTACCATCAGTTTCACTAGAACCAATAAAACATTATACGTTTTAGATTCGTCAATAAAATGTAACTGATACCGAATCAGTATGCATCAGCATTTAAAAGAATTATTTGTTTATAATCTCTCAGTAAAATTATCTAAGACTAAACGGGTGTTTAGATAATCAATAATAATACACACATAATAACGACAACTACAAAAATCACACAAATTTATATGGTACAATTTTGAGGGCGACGACGGCAGAATCAGTGCCGTCCAACCGCTATAATAATGTATGGCACTGCTCATAAACGAAAACTTTTTCATAGAAAAATCTAGTAAAAAATGTCGTTTCGCTGTGGGCCATGTAAATCTGCTTAATATAAGTCATAAAGGAATAAATCTCCTTACCTTAACCATAAGTTCGTTCTTGAAGCCACCATCATAATTTCGGCTGGAAGGTGCAGTGGCGACCAGACCAGGAACTGGGCAGTACACCTCAGTAGACCACGAGCGAGCTGAGGAGTTGTTTAGCACATCCAGCAGCACTTGAGGGTCAAGACCCGCTCTGGAAAAGGAGATAATAATCATAAAATGTTTATAAAATTATGAGTGCGTAAAAGTTAACTAAAATGCTATATACAGGGTGCCCGGTAAAGAATGGATAGTCTTGAAATGGGTCGTGGTAGAATTAATGACCATTCAAAAAAAAAATACAAATGAAGAAAAAACCAAGTAGAACCAAAGATATGAGTTATTTAATAATATTCGAAGTTTTTTGTTACCTTATTTTACATTCTTGTACACAACGACCACGAATTAATTAATTCCATCGGTTTTTTATTATTAAAGTAATTTACGTTAACTAAGCTGATAGATAAGTAATCAAAAGTAGGACTGCTATTACGCGGTTTTTAAAAAAAACAACTTGAATTATGTTCTTTTGAAAAAATTCGTGAAAATTTTTCTTTTTGACAAAGTTTAAGCGTCCGTAGTTTAAAAAAAATGTATCGAAACACAAGTGGCCAATAATTTTGTAAGATCATGTGCTTATAGCCGATTCCAAAATGGTACGATTTCTTATTGTACCTAATGTAAATAGTGAATTATTGCTATTCGTTTTCAAAAGGAGTGAAATTTGGTTAAACAACAAAGTTTGAGATATTGGAATATTTATTTACATTAAATGTACCTGGTCATTGGGGTTTAATAAAAACATCATTTGATATTAACAACACTGTTTTTGACTGCTGAGCATGAGGTTGGGCAGTGTTATAGGGCAAAGTGTTATAACTGGCGAAATGTGGGTGTACTAATGGGTACACCTCTGCCTAACACTTCAGGAATTACAGGCGTGATGTTAACACTGTATTTGTTGTAAATTACAATAAATGTTCAAATTGTCTGCCACCCATTCTGATTCAGACCTTACATCTTAGAATAAATGCTCTCCTAAGAAGTGGCTTATCACGTCGATTGCTTATTTTCGATGTGGTTGACCGGACACAGCTTCGTAAGTCTTCCAAGGATTGGCTTCGCGTAATAATTTTCCTTAGGACAGCCCCAATAAAAAAAAATCACGGTCACACCACATTTTCAAACCCACAAGTCCCACAACAGGCTAACCAAGCTTTCCTATTCAGTACTAACATCTACTAATCATTTTATTTATACCCAGATGGTCAGGTTCATCTAATGTTCATATTTGTTACAATATTGCAAACTTTATTGTTTTACTAAATTTCACTCCTTTTGAAAACGAATAGCAATAATTCACTTTTTACAATAGGTACAATAATGAATCATACCATTTTGAAATTGGCTATAAGCACATAATTTTTTAAAATTATTGGCCACTTATGTTTCGATACATTTTTTTTAAACTACGGACGCTTAAACTTTGTTAATAAGAAAAATTTTCACGATGTTTTTTAAAAGAAGTTGGTTTTTTTCAAAACCGTGTAATAGCAGCCCTACTTTTGATGACTTATCTATCAGCTTAGTTAACGTAAATAACGTTAACAATAAAAAACCTATGGAGATCATTAATTTGTGGTCGTGGTGTACAAGAATGTAAAATAAGGTACCAAAAACATCGATTATTATTAAATAACTCATATCTTTGGTTCTACTTGGTATTTTTTTTTATTTGTATTTTTTTCTGAATGGCCATTAGTTCTACCATGACCCATTTTAGGATTATCCATTCATTACCGGACACCCGATATACTCATGAGGGACAGTAATTACTATGGGATGGGTTGATAATTAAGAGGATTGTAATGTGGTCAGTTTATTTTACAGCCTAAACTATGATCATTAACAAGATCAACTGGTGTATGAAAGCCATTTATTTTAGGTTTAGCATGAACGTAAAAGCATTGAATTTGAGTCTATTTTTTAATTAAAATTTTGACTATCCCATAGCATTTTCTACGACATGCGCAATTATGTATCACTCATTGATATTTAAAGCCTTAAAACGAAATAATACCACTAACATGCAAAACAGGTAAATATTGAGCTTGCATCGAATGTCTAATTAAACAATCGATAAAAGTTTTCCATTACATAGCAACATTGCTGAGGAAATTCAACCCTTAAAATTTCTTTACGTTCGGTACCTTTAAACTGGCAATAGGTAATTGTACAATTTCAAAGGTGACGGCAAAGGTAGTGCCGTCCGACTGCTATAATAATGTACGGCACTATCACTAAGAAAACATAGTTTTCCACCTATCAAGTAGTAAACGAGTAACAAGTACTTACTTAATACCCATATGCATGCACTCAGCGGTCGCCATGCCAGTGATACCCATCAACATGTTATTTGTCAACTTGGCGACCTGACCGGCGCCCACCTCCCCACAGTGGAACTGCTTGGCGCCCATCGCCTTCAGGAACGGCAGGGATCGCTCGAAGTCCTCTTTGCGACCACCAGCCATAAATGCAAGAGTTGCGTTCTGGGCGCCCATGACACCTGGAATTAAAATAAAGAGTGTTGTAGTATTTTTTAAGGGTTTATCTGTACCTAATATCTAAGCAATAACAACCGCACGGGTCGATCCGTCAGGTTAAGCTACGCTTGCCGGGGTTGTTCCGTGGATGGGTGACCATCTTTACACACCGAGTCTCTGCCGTGCCTCGGAAAGCACGTTAAGCCGTTGGTCCCAGCTGTCATACGTGGATCTTTCACAATCGTTACGGGTCGTCAGAAGCCCGAAAATCTGACAACCAGTCTTACCAAGGGGTATCGTATTACCCAGTTACTGGGTTGTGGAGGTCAGATAGGCAGTCGCTCCATATAAAATACTGGTACTCAGCTGCATCCGGTTAGACTGGAAGCCGACCCCAACGTAGTTGGGAAAGGCTAGGCAGATGATGATGAGTCAGATTCATGAGAAATAGTATGAGCTATATATCATCACGCTACGACCCACAGGAGATGAGCAGTAATCATAGACGTAACTAAACGAGGGTTAAACCACAAAATTCAGTCAGCCCTGCATAAAACTACAAAGTCATATTTAAAAGTCATTCTTTACGTAACACTTAAAGATATCACTAAAATTATTTGCGTTAATGTGATAATGATTTTATTATCTCATGATAAGCCTAATTTGGCCACCTTACGTGATGTTTATCTTTCCATTAAGTGTTGCTAGCTGTGATTAAATACTTGTTGCTGTCTGTCTTGTGATTTTTAAAGCATTGTAACAATCTCTTTTTTTTGTGCGCGGTGGAGGTCACCATGGACTTCCTACGTTGTGGGGGTAACGGAGGGGCATGCTGGACTCTTACCGGCTCAAACCACCTCATTGTTCCACCTCTGCCTATGGCCCGGAGTGCAGGATTCGCATTAGCATTCACCGCTCCTATTGAAACCATGTTGGCTGTTGGTAACTATCGCGTTGCAATAACTGAGTTGTGCAGGTCAGTTAGACAGTTGCTCCATGTAAATTATTGGTATTCAGCTGCATACGGTTAGACTGGGAACCAACCCTAAAATAGTTGGTCTGTATTGGTTGTTAACCACCAAAAAAGTGCGACTGTGCTGACTGAGTGATCTACAGCACAGGAGGTGTACCTTGGCCTTTAAAGTTTAAACATTTCTTTACTTGAAAGTAAAAAAAAAACTAGAAAGAACTTAAAAGAACTTGAAAGTTCTGATAAAACGGTACAATTTATCAAGCAAATAATTAACTAGTTCATAAAATACACGTCCCAGTCAAGGTCTGATAAGGTTATCAGTACCACAGAAGTGATGCAACAAAAAGATTTGATAACAAAATCACGTTTGTCAATCTCGCTACAACAGTTTATCATATTGACGATAAAAATACGTGAAGGTATTTTTGTGTTACACGTATGTTGTTATCTTTATTTAAAAAAACAGCAGGTGGCAAATATGTTATTCGGCACAAATATCGCTTGAAGGTGAATTTTGTATATGATAAAAACGTTGTATGGTTGATAATTAATTATTTTGTTACTGAGCATACTTTATGAATAAAGATGTAATTTACAAATAAGATTATTTTGTGTTTTGGTTTGTTTGACTGCCTCGTTGGTGTTGTGGTCGCAAAGCGCGACTGCTGAGCATGAGGTCTTGGGTTCGATTCCCTGATCGGGAAAAGTGTTATTGGGTTTTTCCATCAGGAATTTCTCAGTAGCAGCCCTCAAGTCTAGATTTGTGCCTGGTTGATGGCAATAGGTCCGCACCCTACTACATGGAACATAAAAACATAACCGGCGAAATGTGAGTGTACCAGTACCTACACCTCTGCCTAACCCTTCGGGGATTACAGGCGTGATGTTGTGTATGTATGTATACGGAAGAATAAAGTTGAAACAAAAGAATAATCGTATTGATAGGAAAGACATGTAATTTTTGGCTTAGTGAAATGTCTTTTTACAAGCTTGCACTGTTCGTATGTAAGTAAAGTAATATAAGTAAGTATTTATATAAGTAAGTTGTCCTTCAAAATTTGCAAACCATTTTTCAACCATTTGTTGATATCCGATTGAGCTGAAATTTTGCATACACCTTTAGTTCTGATGACAATACAATGTCCAATGCTCAAAATTGTAATTTTAAATTCAAGCTTGTTTTTAAAAATATTTTTTAAATTGTATATTAGTAAGTATCTTACCTCCAGATACAGGTGCGTCAGTGAAGCCCTTTCCACTCTCGAGAGCCACGGGGAAAATCTCTTTGGGCACGTTGGGGTCAACAGTGCTCGAGTCAATGAGGAGAGCTCCTTTACGGGCCTGGAAACAACAGAAAATCAATTATGAATATCATATTTAATAATAATAAATTTATTTAATCAAGCAACAACGACTCATTGTGTTAGTATAATTGAGAAAAACTGTGTTAGTAATTACATAAATATCCTAAACTAAATTACAAATAATAAATAAATGACAATCTTAAACTAGAACAAAATTTTCGAATCGACATCGATCGATCATTCATCGAATCGATTTAAGCTTAATTCTGTCAAAACGAGTTAGCTCGCAACCTCTCGATACATAACAGAACATCCCGCTTGTAATCCCCGAAGGATAAGGCAGAGGTGTACCCATTAGTACAGTCACGAGTAAAAACAAGTATACACATAGCAACATCGCGATTTTCTTCGAATTTATTGATTGAAACGTTATGTTGTTAGGAATGCAGTATTTTGAATTGAATACTACAATGAAATAGGTCTTATTTCAAAGTTGTAACCGTTATTTCACAAGAAAGTATGCTAAGTGTATACCTATTTTTTCTCGTGACTGTCCACCCACACTTCGTCAGTTATGTTAAAGTCCCATGTAATTGGGGACCTATTGCTACCAACCGGGCACAAATCCAGACTCCAAAGCTGCTACTGAGAAATTCCTTATGGAAAAACTAAATAACTGCCTGCCTCGTTGGTCTAGTGGTTAGTGACCCTGACTGCAAAGCCGGAGGTAGTGGGTTCGATTCCCACCCAGGACAAACTTTGTGTGATGAGCATAATTGTTGGTTCTGTGTCTGGGTGTAATTTATCTATAATATGTATGTATTTATAAACTATATAAGTATGTATATCAGTTGTCTGGTTACCATAACACAAGCTCTGCTTAGCTTGGGATCAGATGGCCGTGTGTGAGTTGTCCCAAGATATTTATTTATTTAACTCTTTGCCCGACCTGGGAATTGAATTCAAGACCTCGTGCTCAGCAGTCGCGCTTTGCGACCACTAGACCAACGAGGCTGCAATCTCTTTAATTAAATTAATTACGTCAAACTAATTCAACTTTCAAAATACTAAAGCGTGATTGGTAGTTTGATGCATTCCTTAAAAGGGTATAAAACTAGAACCAATTTGCAGTTTTAATCCCGATAACTTAAGGTCGATATTGGGTTAATATTGAGTCGTAAAACGCTACCTAAGTTTCTCGATATGAAATAATATTCTTGATGAATTGATTTTAGAAGGATTCCTTCGTTTAAAAGGCGTCTATACTTTCGGCGATGTAAGAGGTCGGATTTGACGTTTCTCCTACGTAATAATTTTAAAAATCAAATGTTACCCATACATTATAACAACAAATATCACTTGTAAACATCAAGTTTAACTTAATTTTGAAAAAATACACTCACAAACACGAATTAATTGCCGATTTATATTTTGACAAGACGTTTTGACAACACTACACAAAAGATTTTAATAGCTGTCAAATCCGGCTTGTTAGGATGTCCAGAATATAGAATTAAATATTCTTTTTAAATTTATCCGTTTTTGGTCGAGGGGCGAACCAAGTGAAATACATTTTATTATTTTTTAAGTGCGGGAAATCATCAATTGACTTCTTCCGCCCTGGGCGGAGCGCAAGGGAGTGTCAGACTCTTACTGACTAATACCCATCCGTATTCCTCCTAATGCCCTTTGTGTTTCAGGACCGCGGTGACTCTTTCGAACAAAATCCGCAACCCTGGAAGTGAAATACCTAAAAGTATCTAAAAATAATTAATGGTAAAAAAAACTTTTTATAAACAAGCTTTTTTTGTGATGTTACTATCTTTATCGTTTTCTACTCTTCAAGCCCTTTAATTTGATACTCATATCAAGGGGATTAAGAAAAAATATGTTATCCGCCATCTTGGAACGGCGGCCATATTGGAATTATTCCAATATTGAGTATTGGACATTGTATTGTCATCAGAACTAAAGGTGTATGCAAAATTTCAGCTCAATCGAATATCCGCAAATGTTTGAAAAATGGTTTGCAAATTTTGAAAGGAAAACTTACATACGAACAGTGCAAGCTAAATAAAAGCTTGTAATGAACCTCAGTATCAACCCTAAGTTACCGGGGTATTTGTTACAAATTAGCTCTAGTATATCCCCTTTCAAGGAAAACATCGAATTACTAATCACCCTGTATTTGTAAGCCCGACTTTCAATAACAACAGAAAATACAGGGTTTGAATTTCCAGAAACAATTTATTGCGATCATTAAAAAGGGTAAGGAAGATACAGTAATTTCTATGAAATCTATACTTAAATCTAATAAAGCTGAATAGCTTTTTTGTTTGTTTATTTAAAGGCGCTAATACCTGGAACTGCAAGTCGGATTGGAAAAATTCTGTTTGTATACAGGGTTATTTTTAAAACATCAGCAACCTGAAAAGGGATCATTGTACTCTTCAATATGAACAACTTTTTCTATGGGACCGACCCTGAAATCATGAAACAAAATCAGCTGTTCCCTACAAAAATGCTATACAATACAATCAAAATGTGTGAAACAGCTGATTTTTACAAGCTTTTATTTAGCTTGCACTATTCGTATGTAAGTATGTATGTATGTAAATAAGTTGTCCTTTCAAAATTTGCAAACCATTTTTCGACCATTTGTTGTTATCCGATTGAGCTGAAATTTTGCATACACCTTAGTTTTGGTGACAATACAATGTCTAATACTCGATATTGTAATAATTTTAAATTAAAGCTTGTTTTTAAAAATATTTTTTTTAATTAGTTTATTTTTTCATGATTTCAAGGTTGGTCCCATAGAAAAAGTTATTTATAATGTTGAGTACAATGACCCCCTTTCAGGTTTCTGGTGTTTTAAAAATAACCCTGTATAATAGCCAGATTCATGAGGAATAGTATAGGCTATATAACATCACGCTTCGACCCACAATAGCGGAGCAGTAACCTAAGCCCAGGAGCAGGAGTTAGGCCTCATTTACGGAGACGCGGGGCGTCGCGCGTTGCGTTGTGCGGCGCGGCTCGCACTGAATTCAAACATAATGGCGTTGTATGAGTGCGTTTACGGAAAAGCGATTTTTGACGTACTAATTTTCGCGCCGCTTGACGCCACGCCGCACGCGATCACGGCGCCCCGCGTCTCCGTAAATGTGCCCTTAGGTAGCTTTAGGTATAAAGGTGCACGAGCACACCGTGAGCTTCCAAGCATTCGGTTATGAGCATTTTATTATCACCCAAAACTTTTGCCATAAAGATGGAATAGTTCCTCAACCTGAACTCTTACATCTCAATCACAAAGTTGTTTACTCTGTAAACTTTCATCTTTTTGACTTGTTCGATATTCCGAGTCGGGTAAGTACTGTTTGTAGAAAGTTTTAATAACTTAGGAAAGTTGTATTGTGGTCAGGACTGGTGTAAGTTGGTGCCACAAGAACTTATATTTCCGTAAATATCATATTACTTGACCGCAGGTAACTTAGACTCGTGGTCTGAAAGTTTTGCTAAAGGAAATATGATATTTCCTCAATGCTTCCAGTTTTATGAAAGTTTTTGCATGGTTTCACAGAATACTTTGTGAAATTTGACCCAGTAATAAAATAAATATTGAACCACTAGCATAAAATTTTCCCATTGCAGGGCAAAGGCCTTTTCTCATACAGAGAACGCATGGGCAATGATCACCACGTTTGCTCAAGGTAGATTGGCGATATCAGACTTATATTAAGTTTAAGTTTCAGTGATATCCAATTTAGGTACAAAAAAAAATTAAATACTTGCGTGAAATTATCAAATAATCAGGTAAAATATTTATAAACATGAATATAATCGTCAGAGTAAGTCAAATATACAATACAAGGTGGCGGTTTTTATCCTCGTAAAATTTCATAAAAGACATTACCGAATAAAACGGGGTGAATAGAGAGGCAGGGGTGAATCGAGACGGAACTTTAAAAGGGAATTTAACGTTAAACTAATAAAGTTTGTCGCCAACAAGGAGACCAATTTGTAAATTATAATTCAGTATAAACAGTAGTCTTTTTGCCAATAAACTATATTATGTTAACATTAAAAGTCTTGACTTTGACTTTGACTTTGAATTTGACTTTGACAAGTAAAAAAAAACGTAAAATATCAACTTCCAATGGCGGCCGTTCGCGTTGAATCAAGTTTTGTACCTATGCGGTACAGTTGACATTTGGAGCGTTCACTTTTGTACCGCATGGTACAGTTAACAGTCGTGAGGTTAAAGTTTCGTTCCGATTCGCTCCTGCCTTTCCATTCACCCCGTTTTACGGTATTGATTCACGTTGTATGGGCTTATTATGTACAGTTCATACTCACATGCTTAACCACACCGTCTTTGCCAAGGTACGCGTCCAGCACAACCTTGTTGCTAGGCAGAATGGAGACCACGACATCAGCGCCATCTACCGCAGCAGCGATGGAGGAGGCTTCTTTGATGCCGTTCTTAGCGGCTGCTGTTAAAGCCTCCTTAGATGGATCGTAGCCACGGACTGCAAAACCCTAGAAAATAAAGTATAAGGTTATTGAAGGTCAGTAACAAAACGAAATATGACGAGAAGTGTATCTATAGTCAAAGTCAAAGCAATTATTTCAATTAGCCCATTTACAGGCACTTTGAATTGTCAAGGAGTCGGTTTGTCTGTCAGAAATCTGCTCGTTCCAAAACGTAGGTAAGCATCTATGGAGAACTCACGGACACTCTTTACAATTCGATTTTTGCAAAATCCTAGATATCGAACTGCAAAAGCACAAAATCCCTGTTACATCCCCCAAATGTAGATAAGCAGACATTATTACATACGATTTCATTTCGTTTCATTTCATTTATTTCCTTTGCAAACATGGGTAAATAGTACAGGTACAAAGATGTAGTTAAAACATAAAATTCGGGCCTCCATGTTCTACCGTCTCATGAGTATATGCAAATCATAATTATTTTTTAAGCAACAAATTGTTGCACAGTTATGCCAAGGAGACGTGCTGATTAAATATTTAGATTAAAACAGATGTCTTTACAATAAGCTTTACAATAGATGTAAGGATCGTAGCAGGTGGCGTTCTGTGGTTTCTGCCTACCCCCATCGGAAAAAAGCGTGAGTTTTTGTATCTTTACAATAGATGTCAATCAATTATACATATGTCAATGCCACATAAATACTCGTACAATTCTAATCAATCGATCATAATTAACACCAAAGAAATACAAGTCTTAAAAGTAAAAAAGCCCACAAAATACCGCAAACTCCACAAAAATTCGCAACGTAATGTACTGGTTTGCTGAGAAAATAAAACGATTAGGTGCAGTTTTGCTTTGCCGTTCACCATTTTCTGTGAGCTAAAATTCGCTTCATTTGTCAAAGAGACCGGGATTTTCGTTGAAATCATAAACACTCACTAGGATATACGTCGAAAGCTTGGATTTGCAGGTATTTGGTATATTAACATTGTTTCAAAAGACGTGTTTCGTCTGACTTTTATTAGATTTATCTAATTAGAAACGACATGTATCAAGTATCTACTATAGTAAGTTGCATACTGCAGTGAAATAGAAGAAGCGAAAGGTCACTTACTCATAAAAGATATTTGTCAGGGAGGTAGATTATAGTTAGTAGACGTCCGCTAAGAAAGGATTTTCCAAACTTCAGCCTTTAAAGGGATGAAACAGGAATGCAAAGTTTGTATGGTGAAACCAACTTTGATGCGAGCGAAGTCGCGGGCAGAAGCTGTCTCGTATACTGGGCGTTAGGGACAGCTTGGCAAAAACGAAAAATATAAATCAAAAATAATATTGTAAATATTTTCCAAGTGAAATATTTTCCCGGAAATGCGTAATAAATCACATGTTGACAATAAATAAATGACTAGTTTTTAAAGTTTCGTTCGGTACAGCTCTAGCAGAGGACATCGCACCGATGCGGCGACGCCGGGCGGCGCGTGTTATTTGTGCCTAAACCTACATAGCTTAAATGTAGGTACCTAGAATTATTTTTGTTGTGTTTACATTGCCGAGTTAAGTTTTCATTGTTTTTTTCATTAAATTTATGTTAAGAGGCCAGGACTTGGTACTTACATATCAATATATCTCGAATCAAGTGAAAAATCGGTCGAAAATTTTGAGAATTTTCCGGAGAAAATTTCCAACGATTTTCAATCACAAATCGTGGTCTGAAACTACAGTTTCAGTTTTTGCCAACCTGTCACTAACGCCCAGTATAATAGAGAGATACATAGAGAGAAAGGAAAAGTAAAAGTTTATTTCTTTCTTTCTTTACGTGACGATTACCGCTAAGTAACTCCTAGCGCAAGCCGCGTTAAGAAACTTCGTTTCATAATTCCCACTGCTGGGCACCCCTCGTGGTAGGTACCTTTTTCATTACTGCCTCGTTGCTCAAGTGGTCGCAAAACTGGACTGCTGAGCATGAGGTCTTGGGTTCGATTTCCAGGTCGGGCATAAATAATATTGGGTTTTTCCATCACCAGCAATTTCTCAGTAGCAGCCTCGGAATCTAGATTTGTGCCCGGTCGATGGCAGATTTCATGGGACTTAAAGAAAACTGGCAAAATATGGGTGTACTTAATGGGTACACCTCTGCCTAGCCCTTCGAGGATTACGGGCGTGCTATTATGTTATGCTTGTTTTTGTAGGTAAAACTAGTTCAACGTTTTTTTATCACGTAGTAGGCACAAAAACGTCAAAAAACTTTCACGTTACCGATTCAGCCTATTGGGAAATTGGCACATTATTATATCAAGGCTTCTCGAGTCCAACCCAAATCACCGTGCGAACGGACATGTTGAAAGTTATTGATAAAATACTTTTTTCAGCATGATTTACGCAAAATATGACTTTTGCTTGGAATTTTATTTATCCAATTTGGACGTAAAAAGGTATTTGATGTGTTCAATTTTATCGACATTTGGCTCATATTAGACGACGATATAGTTCGTAGATGACATATCTAGAGATGTCACGTATTAGGGTAGGGGGGAAAAGAGAAGTACAGAGGACACGTGACATTAGCTCAGAGGGGAGTAACGTGGAGATCTATTGCGCACGTACCCTACATGTAAACTACAACTGACGTAGGTATTCTACATCGCAAAATCAAAATTTTCCTCAACATTAGTATTTCTAAAATTCTAAAATAAATTTTATTATAAAGCAGAAAAGTTTATTTGTTTAATCGCAATAATCTCTGGAACTACTAGTCGGATTAGGAAAATTTGAAATGTTGTTCTTTATGCTAGCTAGATTCATGATGAATAGTATAGGCACAGCAAAAAAAAAAACTTAGAGGTGTCAAGGGACACCCGGATGGAACGAAGTTATATGAGAGAGAGAGACAGAGAAACACGCGCACGCCGCACGGCTTACAACTATGGCAAAAAGTGTCGTTACAACTTTTGGTCTTAATTTTTTCCGTCTAGCCCCCTTTCGCAACGCGCGATAAGGAACTTCATTCCAAAAAAAAAAAAACACGCTACGACACGGGGAAAAAAAACACGCGGGTGAATTCGCGGGTAGAGGCTAATATACAGATGCTGGACAGCAACTGTACGCAGTAGCCCACCAGATACAACACCCGTCTGGTCAGAGTATCCTCCCTTCACTTTGAAAATTCAATGGCTTATATACAGATTCTGGACAACAACTGTTGGACAGTAGCCCAACAGAAACAATACTTATCTGGCCGGAATATCCTCCCTTCTCTTTGCAATGGAGAGTGAGGAACTTTCCATCCCGTTCCTCATAACTCTAAAAATTAAACTTTACATCGTGTCACGTGTGCACTCGATTATTGCACGTCTCCTTTGATTGATTGATTGTCGCTGAGATGAGATTGCAACTAGATTTCGAACATTTCCTTTCATTTCATTTCATTTGACTGCCTCGTTGGTCTAGTGGTTAGTGACCCTGACTGCAAAGCCGGAGGTAGTGGGTTCGATTCCCACCCAGGACAAAACTTTGTGTGATGAGCATAATTGTTTGTTCTGTGTCTGGGTGTAATTTATCTATAATATGTATGTATTTATAAATTATATAAGTATGTATATCAGTTGTCTGGTTACCATAACACAAGCTCTGCTTAGCTTGGGATCAGATGGCCGTGTGTGAGTTGTCCCAAGATATTTATTATTTATTATTATTATTATTTCCGAATCCCTTTAAAAAAAAACCGACAGTAGGACCTAAAATCGCTTTCAGAATTAACAGGGCGTGTCCTTAAATCGAACTTGTTCAGTGCAAATCCCGTCGAACCTTAAAATGGTTTACGTAAAAAGCAGTCATTTGCATAATTTAACATAATCTTTGAATCAACTGAAAGGATTTTAATTTTAAATTACAGTTAATGTACCATTTACCGACGGTAGAGGGTTTTATCTTCCCTTTTTTGGCACTTATTGGAATACACTTATAGTGGTTCTGTTAAGGTTTTGGTATATTGATGAATATTTATAGCTTTCTAATGCATATTGATTGCTAGCTTCTGTTCGCAACTTCGTCCGCGTAAAAGTTGATATATGCATTATCCTATGGGAACCGTACATTCATACCGTCCTGGGTTTAAACTCTATAACCTATCTCTGTGCCAAAATTCATCCAGATCGTGACGTGTTTGAGCAACAAACATCAATTCATCTAAACTTTCGCATTTGTAATAGTAACTAAGATTAGTCTTAAATCATGAATCCACCTAGTGCAAGACAGTGATGGGCAAAAAGTAATTAGATTAATAATTACAAATTACAGTTACATTGTAATTAGTAATGAAAATACTTTGTAACAGATTACTTAATTAACTAATTGCAATGAGTACTTGAGTAATGAGTTACTAATAAAAGATTTAAAACTATTTAATGATAGACAGAATTTTTTTTTTTTTAATTGTGTTTCATATTTGTTTTTTTCAGAAATGTGTACTTAATTACTTTTTATCAGATTACTAGGTAATCTGTTATAATGTAATTAGATTACATTTTAATCAAATTATTATGTAATTCAATTATTAATTAGATTACTTAAGTAACTAGTAACGCCCATCACTGGTGCAAGGGTAGTGATCAATGCTAGTGCGTTCTCTGTAGGAGAAGAGGCGTTTGCCCGGCAGTAATATTAATGCATATTGAGATCTTTGATAACGGTATGCACTTAATACATGTCTATGTACTTCTTCTAAGTTACATTTTTTTATTGAAATGTCGTCAAATTCCTCTACTGACAAAATATTTTTGTTTCCTGTAACTAGTTACTTACTTTAGTATCTGTTATTTTGTCGTATTTATCTCAAAATATCTGACAGTTTTATCTGTTCAAAATAATCTTCAATACCCTATGGCTTTGTCTTATGCCTTTTAATGGTAAACTAAATAAATAATGTTGACTTTAACTTTGACCTAACCATGTCCTACTAACATTTGCCATGTGAATTTCAACACTTATACGATTGACGTCTGTCAAAATAGTCAAAAAAATTAAAAATAATACAGTTTCGAAGTATGTATTACACTCTCGATTTATACAAAGGATATTATAGTACCTATAACGCCAACAAAATCCGGCAAATCAAGTATTCTAAGAGTGCAGCAACAAGAATGAGCCAGGCAATGAGCTCTCATTCAAATAAATCTGCCCTCACTTTCACGCGTCACGTTAATCCTATGTGTAAGAGAGACAGCTATAGCAGCACTTGTTCAGTCAACTACAATAAAAATGTGCTCGGGTCAATGTCAAGTATTTATTAATACAACGATTCGTTTATTCTACGGAAGACGTCTCGTTGATAGTAACTTGTTTGTGATGACAATTTCTTTTGTATGTTAGATTTTAGGGGCGTGTTATTGGTTACCTTGATTAAAACTATTTAGGAACTGGCTTACTCCTGCGGCTTCGTTCGAGTTGGTTGGTTATGACGGGTTTTTTTTTGCGCGGAACCATAGTTGTTTTTCCACAATAAAAGTAGCCTTAGTTACTTTTTATAAAATCAGCTGTCTGCCAGTGAAACTCCCGTCAAAATCAATCCAGCCGTTACGGAGATAAGCCGGAACAAGTAGACAAAGAAGAAAATTATGGTGTAAACATTCGTATTATTTTAGTAAAAGTTTTTATTTTGACTTGATAAACAGACACTTCAATCACAGAGTAGAATAAACGGACCTTCAATTTAATTTATTCGTACAGATTTGGAATTCTTTTTTCAAACTTATAAGTCATTTAGGACTTGTATAGCGTAATATGACTTTTAAGTTATCTATTGGTCTTATGAAAGGTTATCAGTTGAGATTCTTAAGTTTAATTACAGTGTCTCCTTACGACAAAATTAAGCCAAATTGATTGACGTAAGAATCATTAAATTCGGCCCACGTGTTTAGTCTCTATAGCGCCAAAAAGGAACAGTTACATACATAGATGAACATGCTGATAAACATATTACCCTTTTTAACGTCGCGCAGTCGGGTAAAAATCGGATTCATCGAAGTCAGTACCAAAAGTGTGATAGTTTATTTTCTTTTCATTATTTTCCATGATATATGTATTCCATTTTTGTATAGTCTGAGGAGGGCGAGGGCGTCGCCGTCGTCGACTTCAAAGCCGTAAATGAAAGCCTTAACAAAATCTGCAGCTTTCTGTAAGTTGGCAATTTTTGTATGTATTAAGTATTCTAAGAATCTTTAAGATATTTAAAAAAAAATACACGTGAGCAGCATCACGTATATTTTCTGATAAAAAGTATCTTAAAGTCAATCGATTTCTCTTAATCTTGTCATAAGGAGACACTGTAATTCAACTAGAATCTCAGCTGATAACCTCTGATAAGACAACTTTTAAGTTATCTACCTTAAAAGTAAAAAAAACGCACTATGCACATCCTAAAAGACGTATGAGTTTAAAAAAAAATTAAAATCAATACAAATAAATGAAATTGGAGTGTCTTTTTGTAATGACAAAATAAAAACTTATTGTTAAATGTTGTCAATGCATAATTATGAATGAAAGGATGAACGAGTTTAAAAGTTTGCTAAAACACATCACGTGATAAATGGATGACCCCTAATGAGGTAACTATAATAATTCTTACCTCATTCTTCGTGCATATAATGCGAACATATATCTGTCTGTCAAAACACTTAACCGATTTTGGTGAAATTTGGTACGGGGTGAGTTTGAACCCCAAAAAAGGATATAAGCTACATTTTATTCAGCGATTTTGTTTGCGTCCGCGATAACCGACATTTATGCAGACGAAGTCACGACCAAAAGCTAGTTAATAATATATAAGTACTAGGTGACCCGCCGCGTCTTCGTTCGCGTGGTATCCTACCCCTATCCCTACCCTACCCCAACCCTACCCGTACCCCATATTTTCTCACCGTTTAAACCTTCCCTGGACTACGACAAACATTACAAAACCATAATCAGCTAAATCGGCCCAGCCGTTATCGAGTTTTAGCGAGACTAACGAACAGCAATTGATTTTTATATATAGATATGTTATGTATTTTATCTGTTAGTCAAAGAATATAATTATAAACCTTCAGGAGGTATTACTCAAGAATCCAGCATAATTTAGTTAATGTGTTAAGTATTATACATATAAGTAGAACAGTACGTAATTATTATGTATACAAAGCTGATTACATACATGAGTATTTATCATGAATTGTATAATTACTATTAACAGAATGATAGGTACGGTCAACAGAAAAGATAGTACGTAGGGGCAACTCATAACATGTATGATCTAGGTAGGTACATCTTCAAATAAATAAAATAAAGTGTCTGTTTATGTCAAATTAACCTTATTTTACTAAACGCATATGAATGTTAATAAAGTTAATAAAAAAAAAACAGTTTTTTATTTTTTGTTTGTCTGTTTGTTCCAGCTAATCTCCGAAACGGCTGGACCGACTATAACAGTACTTTCTCTGACAGATAGCTACATTTATTTTAGAAAATAAGTTTAGTTTCCGCACTTAAAAAAATTAAAATCCATGAAATTGTGAACAAAATCCGATCATTGGTCGGTTTTATTGGCAAGTGTCGTATGTTTTCGCGATAACCGACATTATCAAAGGACGTTTTGACGACTGTCAGTTGTCTTCTTTAATTGATTGAGTAGCTGTTATCAGCTACTTATTACACGACTGCCCAAAAAAGAGAAACGTTTTTTGTGTCATATCAAGCATGTGATGAAAGGAAAGATACATAATGGCTCACGAAATTCAAAATTTCCTAAGTTTGTTGCAAATAGCAGCGCTGTGTTACATGATTGATATACACCATATAGCTCTCGAAATTATAACATAACATCACGCCTGTAATCCCCGAAGAGTTAGGCAGAGGTGTACCCATAAGTACCTGCACCCACATTTCGCCAGTTATGTTTGAGTCCCATGTAATAGAGGGCGGGCCTATTGCCATCGAAGGGCACAAATCCAGACTCCGAGGCTGCTATTGAGAAATTCCTGATGGAAAAACCCAATAACACTTTGCCCGACCTGGGAATGGAACCTTTTGCTTATTTGATTATCTTACAAATATCACAAAATTGCTTGCTAACATTTTCCGAAACCAGTAAAAAATCGAGTTTTTCGCGATAGTACAGATTTAAACATTTAATAATAATCAAAGAATTATGAGGAAGCCTTGGGAATTTAATTAATTCAAATACATACACGAATAATGATATAGAATTGTTTGAATGAACCATTATTTAAATAAGGCGCTCTTTTGTATCTATGACACTATGTTAACTCAATAAGTTTTTATGCATTAAAAACTTTTTGAAGTCCTACCTATTTGGTAAGGTACCAAATAGGTAGGACTTTGACATTTTAAATGAACTGTATTTGAATTTGGAATTTATAAATACATGTTGTATTTATATATTCCAAATTCAAATAAGCTGATTATAATACAGAGCCGTATCTACTGGGACCTCATTTGAAGCTATTACTTTTTAATTATTACCTGTTTGGCCAAGTTTGCAGCCATAAAGCCACCCATATTTCCAAGGCCGAGGAAAGCCACATTTTTGTCAGGTGCTGAGCTGTATTTCCTTGTCACTGTTAAAAAACACTGTGTGCCTCGCGCCGCCATCTTGAATTATCTTTATTTAGCCGCACGTTGTTTAACCGGCGCGCGCGCAACGCAACTGAACCGGCCGAACCGGCCACGTTGGTTTGATACTATTATCAATAATGTTATCGACACATGATGACAGTGGGAGTCGTTAGTGGAATGATCAGCGTCATTGATGAAGGCGTGGTTAAAATATTATATTTCGATTACATCGAAATTGTGCCTTTAATACATTATTATTGAGTCGTTTATAAAGTATAAGGTTTTTTTAACTAAATTTTATATTTTCGCGGTGTATGCACCATCTCATGATACTAACATAATAGAACATTTTCTGTTTTTCAATATCTCGCATGCAATGTTTATAGAAACAAATAAACTTATTACTTAAGTACTTCTTAATATAGGTTGCAAACGATACGATACGTAGAGAATTGCATGTCCTATATTTTTCTAATAGTTAGGTTGTACCTAATAGGTTCCCTGTACTTTCACATTTCACCTAAGTCAAATCATTGAATCCAATTAGACAGTTTACAGGTACTTTTAAAAATCCATGCACGTCCACGGTAGAGAAATAATGCCTGAAGCATTAAGTCTGCCTTTGTATTTTTCTTTTTAATAAAAAAACAATAAAAAAATAATTTAATATAGTTGTCCCTTCCAAAACGTAGTTTCGTATGGAAAAGAAGCCAATTATGTTCTTAAAAAAACATCTGTAGTTACTACTATCGTGTGTTGCCGCCCTTATCTCATTATCATAATAAATACCACACACTGGTGTCGTTATGTCAAATATTATGTTTTTGGTCGACATTAACATACATGTGTGTACATTTGTGCAAATTGTTTGCCCAATTGTAATAGAAAAATTAATATATTATTTTTTTGTTAGTGAAACAAACGACTATTTAGTTAACAATGGTGCCGATTCTCTTGTTCACAACTATACTAAAATTAGACTATTTCTATCTTTTTTTGTCCAATAAAACAAGAAAGAGACGAATGTAAATAAGAGCTGTCAAATTAAGTCAATCTGACACATCCATACAATTATAGTTGACATCGTAAAACGTGTAGATTAAAAACACGGAAAAGTTCAAGGCAAAACTAATTTGACATCTCTAACTTAGTTCTTAAATGTCATCGTCCTTTTCTTTCGCTGTATGTCAGTAAGAGATATCAATTTTAGTCTAGTTTGTGAACAAGGGAATCGGCACCAATGTTCATAAAAAGAAATCTAATACAACCTTTTTTAATGTTTAGATATATATTTTTACTGTTTTATTTTATCTCTTCGATATTTGAATTGAAAAAGTATTACATCTGTCAAAAACCGTTTTACTAAAAAATGTTTCAAACAATTTATCAGATGAATTAATGTATAATATTCGACCGTTAAAGTATCTATAACTACCGGCACGTAAGTTGGCAAGAGATTTTCGTAGTGGGGGAAGTTCGCGCATATAAAAATGTATGAATTTGTGCGTGCGCAAACTTCCCCCACTACAAAAACTCTTGCCAACTTACGTGCCGGTAACTGTACCTATGGGTTATTATGTATGTATTGAAGTCAATTCTTATTTTTTTACTTGGAATGTTTTTATATTTATATTTGTATTTGTTTTCATTTAAAATAAAAACTAGCTTTTGATCGAATGTCGGCAAATTATTTTTCTAAAATAAATGTATCACAAGTTACTACTTATAATATCAGCTAAATGCCAGTGAAAGTCCGATTAATACCGGTCCACCTGTTTAAGAGATTAGCCGGAACAAACAGACAGACAGAAAAACAAGTTTTTTTGTATAAATACCGTGTAGACATTCATATTTAAGCAAAGCTGTATCAATTTTTTGTGTTTTTTATATTTTTTAATACATAACATAACATCACGCCTGTAATCCCCGAAGGGTTAGGCAGAGGTGTACCCATTAGTACACCCACATTTCGCCAGTTATGTTTAAGTCCCATATAATAGGGGGCGAGCCTATTGCCATCAACCGGGCACAAATCCAGACTCCAAGGCAGCTACTGAGAAATTCCTGATGAAAAAACCCAATAACACTTTGCCTGACCTGGGAATCGAACCCAAGACCTCATGCTCAGCAGTCGCGATTGCGACCACTAGACCAACGAGGCAGTCGACGAGTATTTTTGAATACATTTTATATTATTATTATTATTTTTTATAGTATGTATTTAGTAATAATCTGCTATCTTGATTAATGTTTTAAATATCATGAAACTTTTTGGATTAAAAAAAAATAAAAATTAAATTAACAAACGCAATAATAATAGGTAAAGCTCCTCGTTAAAGTTATTTAATAATCTTAAATAGGTTTGTTGAATTTAATATTATCACCAACTCCTTTTCGACCGCAGTGTTATCGTTCGTTAAAGATAAAGATATGCCAAGCCAAGGTCGTTACGAGTCGATCTTTTATACACCTGTTTTCTATAATTGATAACAAAATGGAGGTAAAGTTTGACTTGATCTTTCATAAAATTATAAACGGCTTCTGAATACTGCTTATATCTACACTATTAATCACGTTACATCTGAATCAAATCAAAGGCAGTTTGTTTTGCCTATCAATTGCAAATTCGAAATGTTTAACCAATTAACATTTTCTTATGATGATAATAATTGTAGTTAAAATTCTAGTTAAAATGGAAGCCCTCGTAAACATAAAATTAATATAGAAGTATAATCTAAAAATGAATTATCATATAAAATTATTATTTTGCTTTTTAACCTAGTTTCTCTGTAAGAACTTAAACGATTAACACGCCTGTCTAAAAGTTCGATGAACGAAACGATATTTCTAACAATACTGATTTTTTTACAATCATTAAGATCATTGCCTGAATAAAGACTTCCACAGAAATTACAAACTATATGACAACATTAGCAATCAAATTTTAAAACAAGTGATTTTTATTATTACCTACCATGCATATTCTCACTATTATTAGGTGGGTACCTATTTTTTTAACAACTACTAGGTACATAATTATTAATATAAAAATGTAATATCCATGGCCATATTAACCGCCAGCGCCATCTATAAGTATTATTTATTTTATTTATTTTATTATTTAGAGAAGATGTTTTGGTGCCTAGTAATTTATATTAGCATTCTATTTTTGTAGTCTCTTGCTATATTTTAGTTGCAGGCGCAGTTGTAACAAAAGAACTTTAAAAGAATATGAAATAAAATCGCAGCGCAGTATGCAAAGTCAAACCATTCACAGGCAATTTTAAATTATCAAAGAGTCAGTTAGATAGAAAGTTGAAGCTGAAGAAGAACGAGCAATAAACCTTGTAATTAAAATACAAACGAACAAACACTGTCCTTTTCTTTTTCTTTCTTTCTTAAACATAACTGGCAAAATTTGGGTAAACTAATAGGTACACCTCTGCCTAACCCTTCTGGGATTACAGGCGTGATGTTTACTAAAATACAATACCAAAACTCATTTATGTTTAAAACTTAAATACAGATGATTTATAAAATACACTCCCATACTTTTTTACCATAAAAAGTCACACACAAAAACTATGCATAACTTTTTCATTTCCATACGAAAAATACATATATGAAAATTTTATGACACTAACATGACATAATACCAATATACGTCACCACAGGACAATTTCATTTGCATCCAGACATTTTTATTTACAATTCATTTGTTTTTTTAACTACTGTTTCGCCAAATTGCTGAGTAAGAGCCCCTGCAGACTGCAGACTTTCAACCGGCCGATGGTTTGGTCGGGTTGGGGTGCTAGTGGTGCCAATTCCCTTGTTCACAAACTAGACTAAATTTAGAGAATTTTACTAACACACAGCGAAAGAAAAGTGCGTTGACATTTAAGAACTAAGTTAGAGATTTCAAATCAGTTTTGCTTTGAATTTTTCCGTATTTTTAATCTATACGTTTTAAGATGTCAACTGTGTAAGTTCTATGTGTTGTATGGATGTGCCAGATTGACTAAAGACAGGTCTTATTTATATTAGCCTCTTTCATGTTTTATAGTACAGAAAAAGATGGAAATAGTCTAATTTTACTTTAGTTTGTGAACAAGGGAATCATCACCAATGTCCGACAGAGTCAACCAGTTTGGTTACTGATTAAACAGTCGGCCGATAGTTAGCAAATTTTTTTATCGGCCGATACTGAATCGCTGTAATGTGTACATAAATTTACCTCTTCATATATTAAGAAGCCGACCAAACTCTCGGCCGATAGAAAGTCTACTGTCTGCGGGGGCTCTTAAGCTACGCTGTGCCAAGCTTTTCATATTTTAACCACTGATTTAAGCACAAGTTTGCTCTAGTTCAATTTAAGTTTGGCTTTGGCAGTCCGAGTTTTTTCAACTTTACTTGTGCAAGAAGTTGTTTTGTTTGTGAGTAATTATTCAAATGTAAATGATTTATTGACATAATATGGGTATATAGGTGGTCAGTACTGGGTATCGTATTACCCAGTTACTGGGTTGTAGAGGTCATATAAGCAGTCGCTTCATGTAAAATACTGATATTCAGCTGGATCCGGTTAGACTGGAAGCCGACCCCAACATAGTTGGAAAAGGCTAGGCAGATGATGATTACATAAGATTATAATTCCACATAAAAATACATTAAACACAAACCTAAAGTACTTTCACCTAATTTATCGAAGCACACAATGGACTGATATTGCGTTGGGCGGGCGGCACACTTTGTAGGGCGGGCGGGATAATAAAACTGTGTCACGTTAATCATTCATATTAATCTAGATATAAATGGAGGTGTATGATAAACTTGTGCTAGCTTTTATGGAAGCTGATGTTATGACTGTAGAATAATTTACAAGATTTTATTTTACCCTTGGATTGTTTTGAAACTCCCCGAAGGGTTACGCACAGGTGTACCCATTAGTACACCCACATTTCGCCAATATGTTTTTGAAGTGAAAACTTCTTTAGCGACGTTGAGCACTTTTTCTGTAATGGGTATAAAATCTTAAACTCGCGTCAGGACACGTGCGCGTCAGGACACGTGCGCGTCAGGACACGTGACCTGATCGAAAAAGCGTAAGACGGATGGAGAGTAGACAGCTATCCCCTCTCTACGGCGCGGCGAAAATGTATGCCTGGGCCTACTGTTTCGTTTAGACAGCGCAGGGCGCTTGCGCGAATGTTCGTGTATGTTAAACGTAAACGTAAACGTAAACGTTAATAATCAAGTTTTCACTTCTGCCGGCACTCCCGGAGTGCAACCCGTTTTTTTTTTTATGTGTCATGTAATAGGTGGCGAGCCTATTGCCATCAACCGGGCACAAATCCAGACTCCGAGGCTGCTACTAAGAAATTCTTGATGGAAAAAAAAACACTACCCAACCTGGGAATCGAACCCAAGACCTCATGCTCAGCAGACGCGCTTTGCGACCATTATTAGGTTAATGAGAAATAATAAAAAATGTTATGTAAGTAATAAATTATGAATAGTAATTTATTTAAATAATATTATTTACACTTTTTATAATAAGTACAACAATATTAAGTCTTAAAGCGTTTTTTTGTCAATAATAACACTATCACCAATTTATAAATAAGTACAATATTTTCGCCAAACTATGATAAAAGTTCGGGAAAAAAATGGCTGCAATATTTATATTATTTTAAACACTGAGCTACTCTTTTTGGCTTTGGCAAATGTGTAAACAAAACGATGGTTGCGGCCAGCGCATTTTATAAAAATCGTTTTGTTTTTTTTATCATTATTTTAACTAAATGTTGACCACCCCTGGATATAGACCTCACTATTTTATTTGCCAATAGCCTGAAGATATGCAGTACCTATACTTACTTTCGACAAATTCAAGTGTTTAAATTATTCAAGAATTTTTATTCAGAAAAATTTAATTTTCTAAACACAGGTCTAATTCAAAAATCGAACGTGACGAAAGTAAGTCTGATTTATTGAATTCTGATAACATTAAATGTGAATAAAATTATATAAATATTGTCACGTTAACAAAATAATAATTTGTTATGGAACGAAATTTTATTTCATTCAAAAATTCCATACGCTAGATAATGATAGATGAACATTTCATTATCTAGCTGTTGATAAAAATAATCTAAACGTATATATAACAGAGTGAGGTAAGGACGGTTTGATTGTAAAAACTCATCGCCAAATATAAAGGCATCCCTACATACAAGAGATACAAGAGAATAAATGTTTTGACTTTGACTTTGACTTTGATATTATCTCCGAGCCGAAATACGAGTTATAATAGGACCCCATCACATACCCATTAAACTACGCACACTGCCTATCAAACTAAGTGATTATGAGCAAAATTTATTGAAAAGAAAAATCACTGTTTTTGAAAGCGCTCAATTTAACGCACGCAAATCATTGTACTTATAGATGAATAATGAAAAAATTAGAAATTTAACCCTTAATCCCGTGGTTGGAAGGTATAGAATCATATGTAACTTTCGGGGTCATTAAGTGTCTTTTTTCACTCGTTATATCCATCGAATAATTTCTATTTCTATATCGCTACAGCGATTATCGCTCCAGTGATTATATCGCCCGTATGTGAGGATGCCTTAATACCTATCTTATCTATAAAATACGAAAAATATGATACCTGTTAGTGCTTTTTACGACTAACACAGTGATATTTCATTTTATTTCGATTGACATGACACAATCATGCTGAATGTAGAGTGAAACTACAAAATTACATTCTTTGAAAGTAAATACCTATCTTGCGTTATCTAATGTACAAATATGGTAACATGTACAATATTTACGTATTTTTTTGTAACTGAAATTGAAGAGTCGGTATGGTTTTGCCAAAATGAACTAATCCACGTTAATTTTCTGTCAGTTTTCAGTAGTAATTTTCTTGATTTTGGATATTTAACACTGATTTATTAATATATATTCTAAGTTTTAGTTTGGGATGTACATTAAACTGTTATTGCTGGATAGTAATGGAACACATTGGGTGTATTGAAGTTAAATGTAATTATTTGAATTATTGAGTGACTGTGGGTTGAGTCGTTTTAGCATTTTTTCAATAGTTATCAAACTAGTTCACATTTTTAAGTTGACATTATATAGTGTTTCTTTCTCGTTATACCCGAGAGAAATGGATAGCAATAGTTTGTACAAGTTTACTCAAATGCAAACGAAATAGTTACTTACATCTAAAATCACATAAATCTTTCACATTATAAATACCTACACTAATACAAAGATAATTAATTTATACCAATATGAGTTTAGGATATTTTACACCTTAAAATTAAAAATTATAATTAACATTTTTGGTCCCGCCATGGTCCAGCCTAAGCAAGTAAATTAAAAACTAGCCAACCAGTGGAAAATCTAGTTTTAATTTTATAACCAAACATAAACTTACAAGTCTATTAATACAGAATGTAAAAAGACATATCAGATAGCTACGTATACTGACCATCAAAATAAGTTAACTTTGAGCAAAAATTATTGATGAAAGGATTTTTATTGGTGGTGTAAAAATTACAGTATTATTTTCATATTACTTTACTGTTGGATTTTCTACGCTCGGTTAAGCGTCGAGAGTTGAAAATCCAACAACAGAAATTGCAAGTAGGCCCCCAGGTGCATGCAATAGTTCATTGGTCGCAAAGTTAGCATTTAAAACTGGTTTTCGACAAAAAACCCTGACAAAATGTTGGAACTTTAACCTTCGAAATCTACGTAACTAGATTTTTCCCATTTATGGTAAATTATCACAATGATGGGAAAAATATTTAACTATAGACTTTATGTGTCTTTTTTTACAACTGTTTTAATAAAAACTGAATCATTCATACACACACATATTTACAGTCACGACTTCAAAATACCTAATTATAAATATATACTTTAACAAATTAATATTATAACCTGGTAATTTCATGGATTGGGAACGAGGGATACGACAGCTGAAGACCTGATAGTCGTTCAATGAGGAACTCCTCGGCTTGCAGCTGCATTTTCTCGTCAAAATGAGATCGCCAGCCTCCAGCTTCACCTGTTAATAAAACAAAGAAAAAATATAGTAGTTGTCAGGTATGCGTAACAAAGTACTATCAATTTACAAGTTAACAATATCAATTTGGTTATAACAATTTACATGTTAACATTATCGCAATAACAAGATGATAAAAGCTTTTCAAACTTAAAAGATATAAGACACCATTTTCTTTTATTTCACCATAGATTAACACTAGTTTTGTGAACTCTCTTGAGATTTTACCGAATGTATCATACTTTAACAATCCATATGTTATATATTTTATTAACATAAATGCGAAAGTAATTCTGTTTGTCTTTCGGTCTATCTATTAGGCTTTCATGACTAAACCCTTGAACCCGGCTTTTAAAATTTAAATTCATTAAAATGGGCTCAAAAGCTTAATATTCAATATGGAGTTTCTTGTCCATTCTTCTCAATACAAAACTATATTTTGGAAGGGGCAACTAGATTCATTTTCTTTCCATTATAAATTACGATAAAAATTGCCTTTTAATGGCCTAATTCAAATACTTAAATAATTTGACTTTGACTTTGACTACTACTTATTGTAAACCATATATTTTTAAAAGAGTAAGTATGGAGTTTCCTGCCCGTTCTTCTCCATACGAAACTACCTTTTGGAATGGGCAACTAGATTCAAATTTTTCTCGACGTTCAAAAGTGCCTTTTAATGGTCTAATTGAAATAAATGATTTGACTTTGACTTTGACTTTGATTCTCACCTTTTCTGATGAACTGTATGTTGTCATCCCGACTGGTGCTGTTATTGACATTCTTATTCTTTCGAAGGTTGTCAAAACTAAGATGTTCTGCTAACTGCTTCACTTGAATCTCCGAGTAATCTTTGTTCAGGAATTTGCAGACGCTCCTAATTTCCTTCGGCAGATCCTGAAATTAAGGAGTTTTATAAATTAATTTTTCTGTACTTACGTGTGTATATAACTTAACTCCTCCTCAATGGCTGGACCAATTTTGTAGGTTTTTTGTGTGTATTTGAGTGAGTAGGTGGCGCTGTAATCTAATGTTCGTGTAGGACTAGCCTCGACTGACGCTCTAAACAAACGAACTCGTATTATGAATTGCCTGACTACTACTGCCGGAGAACAGTCTATTTTCACACGTTTAGTTAACGGCAATCATAGCATAGTAGTACTGCTAGAGCTACTGCTGTATTCTGAAAGACGAGACGGGGTGCGAGAGTCGTTTCTTTAAATGATAGTGATGATATCCTGGACAGCAAGAAATGATGAAAAGACGTCTTTCACTTAGTTCCTGTGAGGGGTTGTGTGTATCTAATAAAATGTTATGTTAAAGTAATTTATACCTTTTTCAGCTCTTCATAGAACACAAAATGGAGGTTTGGATGGTGCCTCTTCTTGTAGGCTTCGTTTGTGTGCGCCACTATCGGAGTCCACGGTACTGCAAATAAACATAACACTTTATTGTAAATTCTCTTATCGATTTGATGGAGTTTGACACCCCTGTCTCGTAAAGCGCTTAAAAGCTCTGGTCCTGCGCTTGAACTCTCCTAGATCGATTCTTATTGTCGAGCTATGAGAGTGAAGGATGTGGGAGTGCACCTGTGTTTGCGCACACCTTTGTGCACTATAATATCCCCTGCATATTTGAAATCGTTTGAGATTGGCCGTATTGACCGAAATTCGGTCAGGAAAATATTATTAGACTAGCGACCCGCCCTAGCTTCGCACATATGCAATGTAGATAGTATAAACCTTCCTCTTGAATCACTATATCTATTGATGAAAACGCATTAAAATCCTTTGCGTAGTTTAAAACATCTAAGCGTACAGACGACGGGTAACGACTTTGTTTTATACTATCCAGAGATATCCTTATGTGCTAAGAGTTCTTTGCGATCATGAATTTGCTTGCCAACTTTGACTCTTCCTTTAAAATTTGCTAAAATACAAGCTGTTGATTTGCATCCTAGTCAAATTCAAGGACGTAATTATGCTAATGATTCTCGACCCAAATCAACAATAAAATGAGTAGGTATTTTTTTTTTCCTGTTTACTGAAATCCATAATTGTAAACCAGCCGTATTTAAAAGCGGCCTGTCTGTTACTAGCTATAACCGCGCTTTCACACACAAACAAACGCAAACAATACATACACAACGCATACGCAACGATCATTCAATAATTTCGTAGGTACTACTCGCGCACGTGCCTAGCCACGCTCGCGCTTATTAGCTATTGCCCGGTACTGTATTTTCAATTGATTATTTATGTCTTTTAGGACAACCACCTGAAATTTGACGAGGATGCAAAACAACATCTTGTATAAACTATTCCTATAAAAACGTTGGTTTGTTCAAATTAAATACTCACACAAATCTCTTCTGAATGCCTCCCAAAAGTGACCGAAATTGGCCCTCAACAATTTCTTCGCAATCATTTTATGTAGGTAATAATAGGACACTGCTACATCTCTAGGATCCCTCGCCACATACAGCACTTTTGCAGTAGACAGCAAGCTCGGAGGCAGCATAGACAAAGGAAGATGAGTCTTAATAAACCTTGGCGAAGGTGCCTTTTCTATTGACTTCCAACTTGCTTCTCTCACTGCCTCGTTCAAGCCTTGAAAGTTTCCTAGATTCATGAAGTTCATTTTGATCAGTTCAAACGCGACTTCTGGAAGTTGTGCTGTGGTTCTGTGGAAAGAAAAAAAATGTTAAGTATTTATTGGCAAGTATCTTTTTATAACCAGTATCATCTTAGAGTCAAAGTAGAGTAGCTATTTTTATCGATAATTTTCGTGGGCAGTCAAGATTCCCCACCTGCTTTCGCCCTTAGACTAGCCTATTAGGACTTTGATGCTTTTATTTTTTTAAGAAATGCGATCTCTGCATTAAAAAAAATATGTATGTATATTTAAGTAAAGTGTTTTCTGCGTTTAAGTAATAGATTCTATGCGTATATTTTAAAGTACTTTTGCACCAAATCTGCACTAATCAAGGCTGTCATTAATGATGCCTTTACTTTTAAAAACAAATGACTAATAAATCGATAAATATTAATAACATACAATTTACAATATTGATACTACTTATTCAAATTATCATCATTGATACCAGAAGTGACGTATTTGTTACAACAAAATGTGTATATTCGTGTAAGTACTCGATAATATCCGAAGGCAAATACTTAGCTTACCTTAGGCATCGTACGATATAATTTTATGATCTGATATAATAGTGTCGTTCAAAGATAATACTTAATAGGTGTATGTACGATAGATATTGGCTTGGCTTTAATGGGCTCGCCTACTTTACATCGGGTTTTACTTACACCTCCGTCTAACCATTCATAAAACGCTTGATATTTTGCAATCATTAGTAATTTTAGGAAAAAATTTATAGCGAGTGTCAAAAAACCATCAGGTTGCGGAGATATTGATGGTTAAAGTTCCTTTATTTAATCATTTTTAACGAAAATAAGTTTAATGTTTTTAAATGTTCTAATTAGACTTTAAGTATCTCTACGTACTTTCTTACTCTGTTTGTAATCGACGCAGAACCCGCAAGAAAAATGTTTTGCGTACGTTACGTAAACAGTATTTTTTCACACCAAAATTATAAGTCGGTTCCCAGTAATAGTAATTTTTGCTCTGTGCACAGACACAGTGCATAACAGCCATGATATGCTAATAGATACTCACTCAAGCATGGGGAATCGTTTGTACAATGGTGTTTCTTTCGCCGTTATGTAGTCCAAATCATTTTCCACCAGCCATACTAGTTCTTGAATCCATGTTGTGCCTGCAAAAGAAAGATAGAACTCGTCAAGACCTGCAAGACATACTAATTGGATACCTATTTGCATGGTTATTTTTTACACTACCACTGTGTAGATACAGGCAAATTTTTGACCTACCTTGGGTTACATTATTGCAATTTTCAAAGGGATCTCTAATATTTTGAAAAATAAAATATAGTCTATGTTACTTGCAGATGATGTAGCTTTCCACAGCAGAAAGATTTTTTCAAATCGGTTAAGCTGTTTTTGAGTTTATCCATTTCAAACAAACATACGTATCTTTTTAATCTTTTTAATATTAGTTTAGAAGCATAACATAAACTCACGCCTTTTCCCATGAGGGTAGGCAGAAACCACAGACCGTCACCTGTTACGATCCTTACATACTCGTTAGTTTATGTTATTACACGACTGCCCCAAAAAAAGGAGTGTTATGTGTTCAGGGTTAATGTATGTATGTATGTATGTATGTATGTATGTATGTATGTGAGTTTCTTTATTCCACCATAACTTTTAAACGCCTGAACCGATTTAGATGTATGGGGTATCGTTACAATCCTTGCATCGTTCCGAGTAACATAGGCTAGTTAAAAATAAAAAGAAAGCAGTGTGGTCACTTTAAAAAGCAAATTAATACCAGCCTCAATTTTTTTTTTAAATGAATCTGGTCGTGTCTATGTTTATCGTCTAGAATTTGACAAGAAGATTTAAAAAATATATAACACTGTAAATAAAAAACGTCGTAAAAAAAACTGACGAGTAAACAAAGTACAAATATTATTATGTGCAATTTTTGCAGTCGTGTTTTTTAATTTTTTAATTATAGTAGCTTGTGTGTTATTAGTTTAAAAGCAAAAAAAATAAATAAACAAACAATCGTAACAGTCAATCAAAAAAAAACTAACCTAACCTTTACCCATTATAATTTTAATCGTTTTTAGTTACGAGAATTGACCTTCTAAGCTTTGCAAAACTATCTACGAAATGTGAACCCTATTATCTACACATTAAAATCTACAGAAAAAACGAATATTGCCTATTAAACTATTCAATCAATCGACTTTCTTGATCTTTACCTTTGAAAATTAGAACTATCATGTGTCTCATACGTCAAAAATATTATACAAGTAACGCTGACTCATGGAATATTTCGGAAAAATACATTTCACGTTACCTAAAGCCATAACCAATATCAGTAACATGTGCCAGGATTACACGCGTACTATACGTATGCAATTTATCTGATGGATTGACTTTATCGTGATAACAGAAACCACGAAGCAAAAGGAATGGCAACGAACTGTTTTGTTACACGACTGCCCCAAAAAAAGGAGTGTTATGTGTTCAGGATTAATGTATGTATGTGAGTTTCTTTATTCCACCATAAGTTTTAAACGCCTGAACCGACTTAGATGTATGGGGTATCGTTACAATCGTTCCGAGTAACATAGGCTAGTTAAAAATGAAAAGAAACCGGTATGGTCACTTTAAAACGTAACATAATACCAGCCTCAATTTTTTTTTTAATGAATCTGGTCGTGTCTATGTTTATCGTCTAGAATTTGACAAGTAGATTTAAAAAATAGATAACACTGTAAATAAAAAACGTCATAAAAAAAAACTGACGAGTAAACAAAGTACGAATATGTGCAAGTTAGCAGTCTTGTTTTTTATTTTTTTTAATTATAGTAGCTTGTTTAAATAGTAAAGGCTTGCTGTATGATCTGCCGTATTTTTAATTGGCAGCTAAAAAAAAGATTTTTGATTTATTTTGTTTTGTTTTGCCGCTTTTAGGGAAAAATTACATTTGTTTTTTTTTTTAATTTTGCTACTATTAACTAACTGTCACGATGGTTAGTTTATTCTGTCTGTCTGTTTATTTCGGCTGATCTTTGAAACGGCTAGACAAATTTTGACGGGACTTTCACTGGCAGATGGCTGATGTTACAAGGAGTAATTTAGGCTACTATTTTTATTAAAACCCCGCAAATAACCGACATTAACGTGAACGAATAGCATAAGCTAGTTGTAAGAAAGTATTGCATGTAATTGTAGTGCGTAGATATTTCATTAACAATTAATTATATACAATACAAGTCACATAATAAAAATCTACAAAAGAAATAAATTCAGATGTCTTATCAAAAGGGCGACTGCTGAGCATGAGCTTTATCGGGTTCGTCAGATTAAAACAATAATTATGGGTGGTATAATTATGGCACTACGGTGATGTCGATCTTCAGTGTGTCGCACAAGCGTGCATTCGATCTATCGTGTGTCGCGGTACAGAACTGTCGCACAAGCGTGCATCGCACAAGCATTTGTCGCATTCACGTAGTGCACTCTTTAATTCCCAGGTCGGGCAAAGTGTTATCTGGTTTTTAATAGACGATAAATGAGATCGACCGGACAGAATTTCTATTGTTTTATTGAAAACAAAGTCCAAGTCATAACAAACATATCTACATCCACTGCTAAACGCCAAGTCATTGAGATTGCAATCTAAATCTAACAGAAATAATTGGCATACCAATTAAACTTTGACGTATATTTGTGTCATACCTACAACTGCAGTAGTGTCGCATTTAATTCAATTTGTGATCAAAATCAATCAAGTAATTTAAAAAGCCCTAAAAACGTGCTTTAAGTTGTTGAACAGTCAATTTGACACTCTATACCAATAATATTATAGTGTTTGTTTGTTTGATTTTTACTTCTCCGGACATCTATCACACAACATGTGAATTACAACTAACGCGTGGCGACATCTGTCGTGCCACATGCGAACTAAAACTGACGTTTACTACGACGCGATATGAAATTTTTTCGCGGCATGTATACAAAATCCCGACAACAACCGTCGCGTCGGGCAGTAGCCCACCAGACACAACACCCGCCTGGTCGGAGGATTCTCCCTTTTCATATTTCATATTTCATATTTATTTATTTGCGTTCTACAAGGTAAAAAGATGTTAACAAAAGCTTAGAGCTAAAAGCCGTTGTAGACCCTGTAAGGGCACAGCAAAAATAGTTTTGTTACAGGATAAAAAATTCTTAAAATCTAATTATTGTTAAATTTAAAATTAAATCAAATTATACATTAAAATTAAATCATTAAATCATTTAATCAATGAAGGTTGAGGACATTTTCACTCTGTACCTCATAGGCCTATACGCTAATAGGCATATACATGGACCGACCAGTCAAAACCGACCATACATGAACAGAATTTTTAATATTCTATGGATATCCATGCCGTATTTAGCCATACCGAATAATCCGGTATTATCCGAATAATATAATAGCCATCCTTAATAATCTCGTTCTAGTGTGGGGATGTATTAAAGCTGTAATGCATGCAGAATTAAGCTCGTACTCACCAGATCTAGGGAATGTGATGACCCACACATCGTCAGGTCGCACCTGCATGTTGTATATGGCCTCCGCATGCTTCTTAAACGCACCGGGCATCACGTACCCACTTTCGCCACATTTGATGAAAGGCCGCGTATAGCCTGTAATCAAAATAAGTTTGTAATTAGTACCCAAAGAAAATATATTTGAGAAAAAGAAGCCAAGTTCTGTAGAGAAAACGTTTAGGGTAGTCGGTGTCACGGATAAAAGAGTTGAGATCTACTGATATACTGATATATTGATGATACTAAGTCACATAGACTGAAACACAGGTTCAACCTAGTTCAGACAACTGTACTCTATTTTAATTGTTAACATATTTTTATTGTAAATATGCCCCTTTTTATAAATAAATTATTTATTATTTTATTATTATTATAGCAGTTCCTATAATCATAGCTGTAGTAATTTACAAATTTCTTTAATTCTTTAAAATAACTTGTTACTTGCTTTGACATCACATTTCAAAATTGGCAAATTTCAACTGTCACACACTTCAGTGCAGGCTTTTTTGTTCCGAACTTGGCTGATACACTGCCGTACCTATTTTTAGATACAATTTAAGATTACTTTTCATCTGTTAAAAATACGAGTGACAATGCCTATTTAATCCATTAACGGCCTATTTTTGGGTCTCAAAATGTATAAAAAACCTTTTAAATATTAATTCAAGCTTTGCCTTTACAAGTAGAAGCACTTACGAATACGTAAAAAATAAAACATTTTAATAAAAAGACCTATTCAATGTTGCGAAAATTCTACCATATTTTCATGAAGTGAAAGCATTTTTTTATATACTCATACAAATACGATTTTACTAAAAGCATTCATTTCATATAGTGTCGTAGTATAGTGTGTAGTTTCAGTTATTTAAAAAATATAACTGCATACTAACTACATAACTAGCTGATCACCCCGGCGTCGCACGGGTGCAAATATCGGACATTTTCGGTGGATTTTCCAGAAAAAATCTTCCATAAGAACCTTGTCCGGGAAATAACGAATAGACGACAAAAAAGGATCAGCCAAATCGGTCCAGCCGTTCTCGAGTTTTGCGCTTCGAAACACATTTGGCGATTAATTTTTATTATATAGGTATAATATGTGTATGTATAAATGCGAGAATCATCATCATCATTTTTTTTGCGACCTCTTTTGTTTTACACTAGCTTCCGCCCGCAACTTCGTCCGCGTAGAAGTTAATATATTATCCCACGAGAACCTTAAGATTTTTCGGTATACAAAGTAGCCTAGGTGCTATTCCAAGGGTCACCAAATGGCGGACCGCGGTCCGCATCCGGACCGCCGTCCCATTTTGTGCGGACCGCGAGCACACAGCAACATGCACTACAGAGTATGTAATTTAATAAAATGTATCCCCGGATTGTCACGGTGTGTTATTTTTCTCATTGATCAGGTCAGAAATGAGTACATAAGAGGAAATCTGAAAGTGGCGCCAGTAACAGAAAAGTTGAAAGGGAATCGTTTATCTTGGTATGTGAAGAGGAGGGATGAAACGCATGTGATTGTGACCAGGAGAGTTATGAATATGAATGTTGATGGATGGAGAGCAAGAGGAAGACCAAAGAAAAGATGGATGGATTGTGTGAAGAATGATATAAAAGAAGGAAGTCAGTGATTGCATGACGGCTGACAGGACGGAGTGGAAGAGGAAAACGTGTTGCGCCGACCCCAAGTAACATGGGACAAGGGCAGGAAGATGATTATGACATTATTTTGTTTAACTCTGTGCTTTATTTCATCTAGATCTGTTCTGCTTTTCTGGCATGATTGAGTAGCAAACATCCATCCAAATGGAAGTATATAACCACGTTATCCACAACGATTTTATTGTAGTTTTTTAAAGTAAATATTTCAAACAGTATTATAATTGAGTATTAATATTGTATCACCACTGTCTGATTCTGTCAACATTATAATGGCTAGGTACCTATATCCACTTGAATTACCTAAACGCTCGATATTTTGTTTACTTAAATTTCACATCAAGTTCGTCTGAAGTACCTTTGATATAGAGCGAAGTCTTTAAGATAGGTACCTACTTAAGGATCACTTAGGTTATGAGATATTTAGCGCCTATCAATGATAAGATTACAACTTTTTTTTTAATATTTTTACAATGCTATGTAAATAAGTGGGCGGCACGTATGTAATATTATCAAAAATGCGTGCGTTATCGATATCAGTGGCAATAAATGCGGTCATTCGCTAGTCTCAAGCTGTCAAAGTCAATGACAAAAGGTGCGATCCCGACGCGAGCATTGCTTGAAAAACAAATGACAATCATTCACAAAGGCAGTACTCAATGGAACGTGAAAACAAAACAATATCGTACTCGCAAACAAATACTTGTAAAAAACGAAAAATCTTACGTTTCATAGAAAAACATCTCAGTGAATCTTCTTTCAAATTAATAAATAATAAATAAATAAATATCTTGGGACAACTCACACACGGCCATCTGATCCCAAGCTAAGCAGAGCTTGTGTTATGGTAACCAGACAACTGATATACATACTTATATAACTTATAAATACATACATATTATAGATAAATTACACCCAGACACAGAACCAACAATTATGCTCATCACACAAAGTTTGTCCTGGGTGGGAATCGAACCCACTACCTCCGGCTTTGCAGTCAGGGTCAGTAACCACTAGACCAACGAGGCAGTCAAATTAATTTATTTGTCTTTCAAATTAATAAAAATCAATAAAAAATAAATTAAGCAGCATTTATTTACACACGACGGGAGTCATGACGACATGAGATAGCGTCATGCCGTCTTCCGTCACGGCAAACTATATGATTTTACTCGGAAACTGCTCATATAGATGCTTCACACAAAAAATATCAAATAAAACTATAATTAAAAATACGCCACGCTAAGTGCATTGAGTACATAAACTATATTCAATTTTTACTCATTACACGAGCACTTGTTGTTCCATAAAGTAAATAATATTGTATCGTAAACAGATTATAATTTTATCAGTGATTACTTGCTGAATTTCGTTTGTAATTAGTGTTGTAATAACGCGATAATATTTATTGGTCACCATCATAAATAATATTATCTACTAAAACAAGTTTGACATAAAAATATTTTCTTTTTAAAAAAAAAAATAATTTAAAGAAAAACAAAAAACCCGACTGCGTAAAAACTAATTTAAAAAAATACATGAAAAAATTACCTTAAATAAAAGCTAAAAAAAAAAGAAAGAAACAAGCCCAGTAGTTTCGAACGACTCACAGTTGGGGGCCCTTGGGAAGATTTGATTGATAAAATTTGAATGGGCCCCGACTGTGAGTCGTTCGAAACTACTGGGCTTGTTTCTTTCTTTTTTTTTAGTTTTTATTTAAGGTAATTTTTTCATGTATTTTTTTAAATTAGTTTTTACGCAGTCGGGTTTTTTGTTTTTCTTTAAATTATTTTTTTTTATTTTATACTTTTTAGTTATTGTTTGTATATCTAGACCAGTGCCGAAGCCGTCAAAAATGATTAAAAACGAAAATAAATTAAAGTAGAATGAAACCTATTGGAAAAGGAAGGGAATACTACTAAAATAAAAGGAAAAATAAATTACGGTCGATCTGAGGTTGGGAAGGGGTAAGGGGGGGGGGTTTTAAGGTTAAAAGTCGGTAAATCTCGATTTCCGGCAAAACTACAAGTCCTATCGAAAAAAGTTAAATGGCAAAGTTGTAGATAATAAAAAGATCTACAACTTTTGTATTCACACTTTTTCTCCATAACCTCAAAATTCATGTAAAAAATCCAAAAAACCACATTTTTGAATTTTTATTTTTATCTTTTACAAAATTATTTTTTTTTTCATGGTATTTGGTGAAAACTTACCTCTTTATGTCCCAAACACACTGGAATTTTGAAGATTTAAAATATTAATTTTTTCACCCTATTTTGACTCGATATCGAAAAAAGCACCCTAATTTTCAATCGAAAATTCTCACGTCAAAATATCTGATTTTTCAAAAAAGTCGGTGGGCTTTTTGTTCGTTGAAATCTCTATTTTACGATGGTGTAAAAAAAATAATACATAACCATGGAAAAATTTTTCAGAAAATGCAAACGAAAAGTACTAAAATGTATTTTTCGTTTGCATTGTATGTATGTTTTTTTGCGATATTTATGTTTAATTGGTTTGTAATTTTTTTGTTTATTAATCTAACATGGAACCTAACGTTTTTCGAGTAATTAAAGTAAAAATTTTAATGAATTCCTCAAAACTGCACATAAAGATAAAAAAAAATTTCGAATTTTAGTATTTTTCGTTTGCATTTTCTGTAATTTTTTTCCATAGTTATGTATATTTTTGTTTACACCATCGTAAAATAGAGATATCAACGAACAAAAAGCCCACCGACTTTTTTGAAAAATCAGATATTTTGACGTGAGAATATTCGATTGAAAATTAGGGTGCTTTTTTCGATATCGAGTCAAAATAGGGTGAAAAAATTAATATTTTAAGTCTTCAAAATTCCAGTGTGTTTGGGACATAAAGAGGTAAGTTTTTACCAAATATCATGAAAAAAAAAACTTTTTTGTAAAAGATAAAAATAAAAAATCAAAAATGTGGTTTTTTGGATTTTTTACATGAATTTTGAGGTTATGGAGAAAAAGTGTGAATACAAAAGTTGTAGATCTTTTTATTATCTACAACTTTGCCATTTAACTTTTTTCGATAGGACTTGTAGTTTTGCCGGAAATCGAGATTTACCGATTTTTACGCTTAAAACCCCCCCCCCCTACCCCTTCCCAACCTCAGATCGCCCGTAATTTATTTTTCCTTTCATTTTAGTGGTATTCCCTTCCTTTTCCAATAGGTTTCATCCTACTTTAATTTTTTTTTGTTTCTAAAATTATCGGCACTGGTCTAATCGTTTATACTTGAAATAAAAACTTAAATCAATAAGTAATAAAATTAGCGAGCATGATTGTTTTGTTAAACAACTTTAAATCGTTATATATCCTAAACTATTATTTAAAATGAAAAATGATAAAAGGAACCTAAAGATGATTTTAAAATACCTATTCAACGACACCCCACTTGACATAGTTCATCAACTTTTTTTTTTTCATTTTGACAATATGGCGTCTGGTTGTCGCTGTGGTGAATTTTGATTACTGTCATGTCTTTAGTGACACTCGCAAGGTTAAGACGAATCGATTGACGTAAGAATTATCAAAATCGGCCCACGCATTTGGTCTCTAGAACGCCACATAGAAACAAACATACATACATACATACATACATACATACATACATAGACTGATAAACACATTACCCTCCTTTGCGTCGCGCAGTCGGGTAACAAGCTTGTATGTGCTTTTACTTGCAATGTGCATAATATAGTAAGTGGGTCTTTAACTTGTAAGATCTGATCAAGTTCCTATGGCCACTTCCCGGCTCCATTATCAGACCAGCTAAGTGACATCATTATAATTATTGCATTGTCATGCAAACATTTACGCCAAATTTTAGCTTAATCGAACATCGGGAAGTGGCTCGATTAACTTGTACTTAAGATTTGATTAACCACAGACACCGGGATAGTTTAAAGTAAATAAAAGCTTGTTTAAAGATAGTTGATGAAGTAGCGCCAAAATTACTTTTGCTAGCATGAAATCGGAAAGTTGACATCAACCAATAATTCCACGATATAACTTCTTTATTTAAGCCCTGAAAACCCGATTAATTTTCAATTTACTGTAAAATTAGATTTTTAGTGGCTTTGAAATCAATAAATAGTCAGACAATTGAGTTTCCAAATAAGTGACGTCACAGTCCGATATTGCCATACGAAATTTTGACAGGTTATAAAAAGTACTTCAATTGATGGTGGTGTCAACTAGCCTATTGCTTTAAAGTAACGTGAAAATGATTTTGATTAGTGGCTGTCAGACTGTAAGACTTATTAACCTGAGTGAGTGAGTGAGTTTTTTCACTCACGTTCGATTGCGAGCGCGTTAGTATTTTGTATGGGAAATAAGGTTTCCTAGTGACCACCAGATGGCGCTGTAACTTTTTCCCATATAAAATTCTAACGTGCTCGCAATCGAAAGTGAGTGAAAAAACTCGCACTTAGCATTCATTTCAAAGAGGCAAACTAACGTAACTGAATTCAAAATCCTTACTAGGTTATCAGCGTCTTGTTTAAAGGAATTTGCATAAGTACAACAGCACTCAGTGATCGTCATGTAAAGATAAAGCGATATAAGAACGATAAATTAATATCTTAAATGAATAGTTATCTACCGACGAAAGCATATACATTTTGTACCTATATGCAATTTTGTGCGATCAAAATAATATCTCCTTTTAATTGAACCGTCCCTACGGTTCAATTAAACGGTACGGTACGGCAAAGACCCCTTCTTGAATAGAGAAGGAATGAGCATTGATTATGATTGTGCTGCTTGCGTTAGGTACTTGATAATTATATGTTGACCCATAAAAAATATGATAAAAGAATTGTATACTAAAGCATTAAATACGAGTACATAGAATTACTGTTTATATTATGTAAGACTAGCTTCTGCCCGCGACTTCGTACGCGGATCCTGTTGCTTATGCCAGCGACAACGGGGTCGTCAAAATCGAAGATCTGAAACGTCTGATGTAGAATTCTAAGGCCTGGGGACGGGAAAATAACGGGATGAGCGAGATTTCATCGAAAATCAGTCCTAAACTGTTACCAACTTCACCACGTGGAGGTACTCCCAGCTTGTGTTATTTTATAATTATACAGTGAAATTGAGCTTTGATTTCCATATCAGGTGTTCCAGATCTTCAATTGTTAAACGTCAACAGAGAGTGCTCATCAGGCTGAATAACTTTTGCTAAGACGTCATTCCTGTATATATATATTATAGTGTAGCTGGGCTCTTGGAGTTCCACAACAGGTGTTCCAGATCTACAATCTTTATACGTCAACAGAGAGTGCTAATCAGGCTGAACAACTCTTGCTAAGACGTCATTCATATATAGGTATGTTATAGTATAGCTGGGCTCTTGGAGTTCCACATCAGCTGCTCCAGATCTTCAAATTTTATACGACAACAGGGAGTGCTCATCAGGCTGAACAACTCTTGCTAAGACGTCATTCCTATATATGTTATAGTGTAGCTGGGCTCTTGGAGTTCCACATCAGCTGTTCCAGATCTTCAAATTTTATACGACAACAGAGAGTCCTCATCAGGCTGAACAACTCTTGCTAAGACGTCATTCATATATATGTTGTAGTATAGCTGGGCTCTTGGAGTTCCAAATCAGCTGCTCCAGATCTTCAAATTTTATACGACAACAGGGAGTGCTCATCAGGCTGAACAACTCTTGCTAAGTCGTCATTCCTATATATGTTATAGTGTATATAGCTGGGCTCTTGGAGTTCCACATCAGCTGTTCCAGATCTTCAAATTTTATACGACAACAGAGAGTGCTCATCAGGCTAAACAACTCTTGCTAAGACGTCATTCCTATATATTTTATAGTGTAGCTGGGTTCTTGGAGTTCCACATCAGCTGTTCCAGATCTTCAAATTTTATACGACAACAGAGAGTGCTCATCAGGCTGAACAACTTTTGCTAAGACGTCATTCCTATATATGTTATAGTATAGCTGGGCTCTTGGAGTTCCACATCAGCTGCTCCAGATCTTCAAATTTTATACGACAACAGAAAGTGCTCATCAGGCTGAACAACTCTTGCTAAGACGTCATTCCTATATATGTTATAGTGTAGCTGGGCTCTTGGAGTTCCACATCAGGTGTTCCAGATCTTCAAATTTATTCTCTTAGCAGAAAATGCTCATCACGTGAAACAATTTTTGCTATAGTACCATTTTTGTATATCTTATAGTTTAGCTGGTCTGTTGCGGTTCTGCATCAGGTGTTCAAGTTTCCAAGATAAATTATAGCCTATATGTTGCCCGGACTTAATACCTATACAACAAAAAAAAAATCATTCAAATCCGTCAAGTAGTTCCGAAGATTAGCGTGCACAAACACACAGACAAACAGACAAACAGACAAACACAAACAGACAAACAGACAAACAGACAAAAAAAAATTTAATTACAGTTTCGGGTTCGGCATCGGTATAATAACAACCCCTGCTACTTTTTTTTTATATATTTCCATTGTACAGACACCACTTTTCTAGAATTTTATTATATGTATAGATTGTTTTTGTTGAAAACAAAATGGCGGCCAAACAAATGAATTTATCACTCGTTTCACTCGTTTAATGTAATGAGTGAGTGAAATGGATTTATTGACGCCTCCATTTCAGATTTGTTTCCTACTAAAAAACCTACTAAAGATTCCTTTTTTTAGTTTTCGTTAAATAAATTAACCTACTTTTTTCTTTCTTTCTTAGTTGTCCTGGCTCGATAAACCCATCTACGATAAAAGTATTACTGTGTAGATATGCAATTGTGACGCAACCGTAATAATAAATAAATAACTGTGCACAATACCTACCTATAAATATATAAATTATCTGTTAACAGTCAAACTGTGAGTCCTTCGTAATCCTATCTATTATGCCTTGATAACAACAAAGAGTCACGATTTCCGCACAACAGGCATAAACGTATGTCATAGCGAGTTTTATATGTTAGTAATTAGTAAAGAATGTTGAAATTATTTCTAAATTTAAAATTATTTCACTTTTTTGTAAATACTTGACTATTTGGAAATTATTTGAGTATTTAGAAATTATTTGAGTATTTGGAAATTGTTTGAGTATTTGGAAATTATTTGACTGTTTATATTTTAACCTATTAGGTAGTTTACCGTACAGATCTAATAGAACACTATGTGTCAATAACACTATATGTCACACTTAAAACACCAAAGTAAAAGAATTGACAACTTAGCACATCATTCAAAAGTACAAATCTGCTTGTACACCAAATACCTTGCTCAACTGTACATTATAATCAAGAGAACTGAGTTAGAAACAAACACAATGCATACATCTTAACATACAAACATCAAATACCAAGATAACCTAGATCTATTTCCGAGGGACGCGATACAGATGTTGACTTATCTTAAGATGTAAGAGATAAATCCCTTCAGATGTTGCTATAGTGGCTTAATTCTGTGAGATAAGGTATATTGTTACAATACCAGATGAAGGCAAATACGGGTTGATTATTTTAGTTGCCATAGAAAATAAAAAGTGTAGTCAAGGACAATTGGATTAAAAATGTGTTTAAAAAAAACCTAATTTAAACTGTTGCCATTGTTAAAAACATAAACCTCTTTTTGGACGTGCCGTGGCCGGTTTAAAAAAAATAAAATTGATTTAAGTACAACCTCTTGTTAACTTTAATATAATTTTGGAAATATTTGATATCTCTAAATTAAATCCGACAGTTACGTATAAATATTTCACGAATAATTTCTACTAGCATTTCGGTTTATGTTTTACAAAAAACTGTTTTAATATTAACTGAGTAAAACCCATTATTATATTGCCAAATAACAGGTAAATGTTGAAGCAATCATGCATGTAAACATTAATTAAACATAGTGGAAATTCAGACTAGGTTTAAGTATGAAACGTTCAAACTTTCAGTTAATTATATTGTTCAAAAATGTAATTACATTTTAACAGAATATTTTCATGTTCACAATTAATTTGCTGGAATATTAATTTGAACGATGGAGGCTTTTAAAACCTTTTTAATTCTATAATACTCATTTGTAAGTTACAAGTGAGTATTTAAAAAAAATACGAGTAAATAAAAGTTTTATACTGTCAATTATATAGAAAAAAAATAGAAATATTCATACTGTTTTTCCCGAAACCGGACAAACACATCCAAACAAAATTTTAAAACACAACACTGCACATAACACGCACCCATTAGACATTTTCTTATAATTTTTTCTTCCTCAGCCGACACATTTTTCATCTCATACGGTAATTCCAACCAAGGTGCCATAATGCCTATTTCCACGTACGCACGTTCACACACTGTGATAATAATTGGCAATACGAAGGCTTTTCAATAAATGGATCTTTTTGTACTTAATATCTTATCATTGTATCGATTCATCTATTGCCCTGATAACACTGACTAACCAACGGGAATGTACGAAATTTAACGCTGGACGATAAGAATGGCGATGACAGCGATATACCAAAGTACAGATGCAAAAGTTATATCGTACACGTAATTGTACTGAGTAACAATTTGTTAGGATTATACAGTGATATAATATTAAGATGCTTGATGACATATGCTAAGTGTGTTCAAAGTTGTGACGTAACGTAAATAGAAAATGAAATTTCAAATTAAGAATGTCATTTTGTAATTTAACCTCGTCTTAATTACACAATCTAATTATTACTAATTATTATTTTATATTTTAGCATTTTTTATTTTATTTTAGATGAACATTTTATAGTATTTACAATTTGAGTAATATCGATCAATTTTATTATACTCTTTTTTGTTAAAAAAATACGATAATTTGCATTACTACCTTCTTTTTGATAAATATACACATCAAAAGTGTCTAGGGATCAACATCCCTAACAAATGTTAGGGATGTTGATCCCTAGACACTTTTGATGTGTGTAATAATAATAATACCAGCCTTATTATAGTCCCACTGCAGGGCAAAGGCCTCTTCTCTTATAGAGAAGGCACGAACATTGATCACCACGCTTGCTCTAGGCACATAGACAATTTCAGTCCAGGTTTCCTCACGATGTTTTCCTTCACCGTTTTTCTTTTTCCACTGTTTTTCATTTTCAAACATTATTACTGACAACCTCATTAATATTTCCATATTTTTATGAGTACTTCTATAATGTAGACCTATACTTATTATACAGCTGAAGAGTCCTTAGTTTGTCTCTTGTTTAAACTCGCAAATCATTGGAACTAGCAGTCGGATTGAAAAAAATCTTTTTGTATATGATAGCCAGATTTATGAAGAACAGGATATGCTATATAACATCACGCTACGATCCACGGGAGCGGAGCAGTAACCAATGACGTATAACGAGGGTGAATAAACCACGCGTACGTAATGCATGAGTCATCTTATCACCTACCTACCTACAAACTCAACCGCACCGTCACAGATGTAGATTCGTTAATTACTCACGGAGGTACGGTCAACAACGAAAGTCGATTAACAATGGTGCCGATTCTCTTGTTCACAAAAGAGAGAACTGACATCTCTTACTAACATACAGCGAAAGAAAAGGGCGGTGACATTTAAGAACTAAGTTAGAGATGTCAAATTAGTTTTGCCTTGAACTTTTTCGTATTTTTAATCTATACGTTTTAAGATGACAACTAAAATTGTATGGATGTGACAGATTGACTAAATTTGCCAGCTCTTATTTACATTAGTCTCTTTCTTGTTTTATTGGACAGAAAAAGATAGAAATAGTCTAATTTTAGTTTAGTTTGTGAACAACAATGTTACTTTTTATCTTATCATTTAAACAGACACTAAACACATAATTTACTGGCTTTCAGAATTTCAGGCAATAACTAAGGGTTTATTATATCTTAATTTTATATTCATTGCGTTTTACTTTTAATATTGTACTTAATAATTAGGATTTTAAAATCATAAATGTTAATCGACTTTTGTTGCTGACTGTACGTACAAATTAATCATTGCTCACCCCTTTGAATCAATCAAACTTAAAGGCGGGAGATATCAATTCGTACAACAAAGGGATACGGGCGGCCATTAATTTTCGGGTGTCAGCTAACTGTCCTTGCCATGTACGTGATACATTTATATCTCCTTAGGGATACACTCGAGACTTCCCAGCATGGTGAGAGGGCCTAAGGGTCGCTTTACATACAATCGGTTCGGCATTTTCGGTTCGGTAGTTTCGGTTCGGCAATTCCGGTTCGGCACTATTAATACGATGTAAAAGTTCTCAAGAACGTTTTCGAAAAATTGTGTCACAGCATTCCGACCAATTTTAAATTTTACATACAAATAAGAGATTTTATTAACAGAATTGTCTTTCTGCCTATCTATTCAAATATCACTAATAAAGGTGTTATTTTCCTTAAAGAAAAAAACATTAAAGCCTAAAAAAAACAGAGGATTATAATTAAATCGTGATTAATCTTCAATTACAAATAAGTCGTAATATATACTATAAATAAATTATTTTACCTTAATGTTATCTATTTATTTTTACCTTCTCTTGTCCATAATATTGTTATCAAAATTACATTAGTCAACATTTTACTTACTCATGATATTTTCGGAGCATAGATACTTATTGACTTTATTTTTATTCAACATATAACATAAAATCACGCCTGTAATCCCCGAAGGGTTAGGCAGAGTTGTACCCAATAGTACACCCACATTTCGCCTGTTATGTTTAATTCCCATGTAATAAGCGAGCCTAATGACATCAACCGGGCACAAATCCAGACTCCTAGGCCGCTACTGAGAAATTCGTGACGGAAAATCCTAATAACACTTTGCCCGACCTGGGAATCGAATCCAAGAGCCCATATGCTCAGCAGTCGCACTATGCGATCACTCGACCAACAAGGCAGTAAAAAAGCAATTTATAAATTAATAATGATCTAAGCCATGGCAGTTAGTCAATGACCAATGTCAGCAGACAGTGCCCGTTCACGAACATGACGTCATGGATTCTCCAACCAGGAAACACACATACAGGTTACATGAGCTGTCATTCTTGAAATTCGATACAATCATCGACTCAGTTCAACCAAACCTTTAGAACAGCCTTTCCCAAAGTGGGCGATAACGCCGCCTTGTGGGCGCTGCAGGCCTAAAGGGGGGCGGTAAGAGACCCAGAAAAAAAACCGGGCCGTTGTGTAGGCGCTTTTTTTTAAGGTGGTAAAAATCATCAAATGAGTCCTTCCGCTCTGGGTGGGGCGGAAGGGACTGTCAGACTTTTACTGACTAAAAAACCACCCTGTTCCTTCTGTTGCCCTTTACGTTCCGGGGCCACGGTATCCTGTTAAGACGTCCCGCAACCCCGGCAGGCGTTTGACCCCGTTGGGGCCCCGGCCCTGTACTGACAGCTCTTTGAGGCGCGCGCGAACAGAACGCACCGTCGTCCCGGGCATGGTCCTTGATCGGACGGCGAGCTACCTATGTGTAGGGCCTTGGGGAGCGATTTGTAATTTCATCTACTAGGTGGTTTTTAAGTATGTGAAAAAAATGGGGGCGCTAGAAAATAATTTATTCTCAAAGTGGGCAGTAGACAAAATAAGTTTGGGAACCTGCTTTAGAACAATTAACGTTATCAAGACGAAGTTTTCACCTAAAATTAGCGGCTCTCAGTAAGGTAACGTTATTGATCAAGGACTCAGAAATTATTGCTGTTAATTCAGTTTATTGCTTTTGCAGACGTATGCGGCTGCCTTGGAGTAGTTATGATTCAATGTATTGTATTGTATCTTGTTTTGGAAAATTTACACCTTAAATACAGTTTTTAATGATGATGATGTGGTCTAGTTGTTCAAAACGCGGTGGGTATGAAGTCCTGGGTTCGATTCCCAGGTCGGGCAAAATGTTTTCGGATTTTCGGATAACGAAATCTTGGATGACTACTGTGGTAGGTACAACAAATGGACAAAAAATTCCCAGGTCGGACAAAGTGGTTTCGAGTTTTTTGAATAACGACCTCTAAACAACTGCTGTGGGACAACAAAGGGACAAAATATAAAAATAATGCCGCCCTATTATTGCCCCACTGCTGGGTAAAGGCTTTTGTTCTCATAGAGAGAAGGCACGAGCATTGTAACCACACTTGCGTTGCCCGTTGCTGCAACTGCTACATCTACACAGTTTCTTAAGGTTACATGAAAATCGTCATAAAGAGTTACTTGCGCCACTTGCCACTTCACCTTTGATCTCAAAGGCGTCTCGGTGGGGCGCCTAAAAATTCAGTCCCGGCTGTCATACGCGGATCTTTGACGTCGTTACGAGTCGTCAGAAGCTTGAAAGCCTGACAACCAGTCTTACCTGGGGGTATCGTATTACCCAGTTACTGGGTTGTGGAGGTCAGATAGGCAGTCGCTCCATGTAAAACACTGGTACTCAGCTGCATCTGGTTAGACTGGAAGCCGACCCCAACGTACTTGGGAAAAGGCTAGGCAGATGATGAACCATGATACAAGAAAAATTCCTAGCAGCGGCGCTTCTGTTTTAAATAACATAAATGTAGATTTAATGAAACTTTCACTGTAAACTGTAAAGGTACTTATCTCCATTACTCATGTTATGACGAAGAGAAAGATGAAGTTCGCTGATTCCTAATGTCTCACTACAATCAGTTTATCTATGAGTCACCAATGTTTACATTATGTTATCCATTTATGTAACTTTCTGCTGTTTCATAAATACCTTTGATTAGTCATACCGTAATATAATCATCTCCCGACTAAATTTTGGTCAGGGCAGTCAATCTCAAAGCCAAGTACGCAGAAGATGCGTACTTGGCTTTGAGACGGGATTGCGGGACGTCTCCGGGGTTGCGGGATGTCTTAACAGGATACCGTGGCCCCGGAACGTAAAGGGCAACAGAAGGAACAGGGTGGTTTTTTAGTCAGTAAAAGTCTGACAGTCCCTTCCGCTCCACCCAGGGCGGAAGGACTCATAAGACTCTTACTGGCTAAAACCTATCCGTGTCAAGGCCACGGTAACTCTTTTGAACCAATTCCGCAAACGTTTCTCATTAGATGATTTTTACCACATCAAAAAAAAAAAAGTACGCAGAAGATAGTATAGTGCGTAAGTGTGTGCACAAACACAGATGCACTACCTCTTCCTTAACTCTAAAGCAAAGAACAGTAGACCACCACCGGGTGCATTTTGCCTCGGACGACACGTTGATTTACAAGGTCGAAGAATGGAAACTGTCACTAATGTCATTCTTGAAACTGTCACTTTTGGCGTGTGAATAGATAGTCCGATGGGACGGTAATCCGACACGACCGGGAAAAGATTAGGTGCAGGACCAAAGGCTTTTCGTGCTTTCCGAAGCATGTAAGGGCCTGAGCACACCACGTATTTTAAACGCGCGTTTTTTCAGTCAGTCAACAAACTGCTCTGTAAGTTAAACGTTTAAAACGCGCGTCAACGGCGCGTTTAAAAAACGTGATGTGCTAAGGCCCTAAGTGTTACACAATTACCAAACTCCAGGCTGCTACTATACAACATAACATCACGCCTGTAATCCCCGAAGGATTAGGCAGAGGTGTACCTAGTGTAAATTAGTACAACTCCATTTTGCCAGTTATACAGGGTTAGGTAGCTGGTAGGTAGCTGGTGTTTTAAAAATAACCCTGTATTTAAGTCCCATGTAAAAGGCGGCGAGCCTATTACCATCAACCGGGCACAAATCCAGACTCCGAGGCTGCTACTGAGAAATTCCTGACTGCTACTAATAATTTTGTAATGGAAAAATACAAATATCTCTTTTCCCGAATTACGAATCGAACCCTCGAAGCTCAGCAGTCGTTTGCGACCACGAGACCAATATGGCAATAGATTTATATTTTAACAATACTTTCACTCAAAACTACATACATAAACTCACGCCTTTTTCCTATGGGGGTAGGCAGAAACCACAGAACGTCACCTGCTACTATCCTTACATACTCCTTTCACGTCATCTACGTTCACTCATAACTATTAGAGATATTTAGGTATTACTCATTTTATGACGAAGAAAAAAGTTCGATGATTGACTAAGTGCAATCAGTTTATATCTATGAATCACCAATGTTTACATTATTTTATCCACATTCCATTTTGTAACTTTCAGAGGTTTTCTTGCCTTGTTTAGTCATACAATACAAGTTATGTTTTATATAAAAACGTCCGAATAAGTCAAGTTCATCTCTCATTTATCTCCCTACCACTATTCTCATAACTTGGTTACTTGCCTGACTTTTTCAACCTTCATAACTTTTGTCCACGACTGCTAAGCAGTATGCATCTTTTGATTTATATAATACAAGACCTGCACTATAAAATGACACTCATTTTATTTCTGTACGATCTGGGGTGTAGGCCCATATAATTTTTGGCCGTCTCCTTTATGATTTGTTTGTAACAAAACGATTTAAATAATACACGTAAGTATTTATATTTATTTCATTTGTTATTTTTTTATTGAATATTGAGATGGCGTACCTTTCGTCATGTTATAAAAAAAAACAGCGTAATTATTAATCAAAACTGCGTTGTGGAAGATTTTTTTTTCTACGCTTTAATATCCCAGTGCTGGACAAAACGCTTTTGTCCAGCAGTGGGATATTCGCAACGCAAGTCTCCAATTATTCCCCAAGTCCTTCCAACTATTATTTTCATCCCTTTTCCTTTTAAAATTAGACAATAATAGAGGGTAAAGTGACCTTGAGACGTGGGTTATTTAACACCGACGTGGTTTATCCAATCCTGACGGTAATATTTAACCAAGGCAAATAATTGGAGTAGTTTAACAGACAATGAATCTTAAACGTTAACTGTTAGTGTTTAATCTACATTACTCATTAATGACAAGTTTAATTCTAAATATTGATTACAATCAGTTTATCAATGAATCATCAATGTTTTAGTTTTGTATGCGTCATCAAATTCAATGAGGAGATTTTTACAAAAGTAATTTTTTATTTTGTAGTTTTTGAAGGCGGTTGTCTTTTTTTGTAAAAAAACTTTTTATTTTTCACTTTTTAGTGCTTGTCTATTAATATTTAAAATCCTTACAAAAATCCCTTTCAAACAATACCTCACAAGATATCACTCACCTCACAAGGGTTGACGTACCACCCCCCCCTCATCGACTACACGTTTAAAAAAAAAACATACCGCCGAATTTAGAACCTCCTCCTTTTTGAACTCAGTTGAAAAAATTAGCACTGCAGATCTTTCGTCCTTTTTTTTAAGGATGGAAAATCATCAAATGACTTCTTCCGCTCTTTGAAACCAAATCCGCAACCGTTTCAGGAGAGGAGGCCCATATCCAGCAGTAGGGACGAACGAGCTGAACGAGGGTTCAGCTGAAATAATGATGATGATAATTTCTATTACTCATACATAACTGACATAATTAATTGATCCTAAAAATTTGCCTACAATCAGTTTATCTGTGACTCATCATTGTTTATATTTTGCACGCAAATTGTGACTCATCAGACTTACTATGCATGGAGCGTTCTGCCTGAAGTATGTGAAAATGTTTGTGCAGATATTTGGATAAGACCAGCTGTCTTCTTATCAGCGGTCTTCTGATGATGTTATTCTTAGGCTATTGATTACAACAGTAGTTGATAGCAGTGTATATTGTGCCGGACGATAAATTAAGCCACGATTTTGGCATCAGAAGCGTTTATAAATTCTACTTACTGTTTGTTTTTTTTGTAATTTAAACAACTAACCTCTGCCCGCAAATTTGTCTGCGTGGTATTTTACCGCTTTATGTAATATAACTTATTCTGTTCCGCATAAATCTGACTATCATCTACAAAAAGATTTTTTTTTAAATCCGACTGGACTGAAAACAGCATGGAACAAAAAAATATTCCATTATAATAACCTGATATACTTTAGAAATCTTCTCATAGGTGTGGTACTATTTAGGATTTATAGCCGTGATAGTTTGCCGTATATGGACCCTGCTGGGCGCAACAAAATTTTTAAATAAGTAAGAGAGAAAAATGCTTAAATAATTTTCCTTAATGGTTAAAATTTACTTTTTACCGTCTTTTAATTTTATATAACAGTTACAATATCTATAATATAAATTATAAACCATTACCCAAAGACAAATAGTTCCTAAGTTCATCTCAAGTTTAAGAGTACTAAACTAAACGCTAGACTACTAAATCAATATTTATTACTCATCAGTAATTACTGACGCGGTTTACATTGATCCAAAATATTTGACTACAATCAGCTTATCAATGAGTCATCAATACATTTTGATCGTAACGAAGCGAGTTATCTGACCTTTCTATAGGCAAGGAAAATTCGCCTGCCTCGTATATAATGCTCGTGAAAAATCTTCAGGGAGGCACAGGCCTATTAGCAGTGTCCAGCAGTAGTCGCAAAAAAATTGCTAACATAGCAATTCATAATATAGGATGGCGCAAAAGTAAATGCCCAATATTCTAACACCCTAACATATTTTATGGAAAAAATATTTTTGTAAGTAATGATTTAATTAAGATCTGTAATTATTTACAAAAAAAAATCTTCAAAGTCACAGATAAATGAATAAAACCTGCTTAGCTAATGAACGTTGGCTTTTAAGCTGATGATTGTCTGTTTCTCAGCTGACAAGTGTCGGCTTTTTAGCTGACTAAGGTCGGTTTTATAGCTGTTGACTGTCGGCTTCTCAGCTGACAAATATCGGCTTTTTAAGCCGTTGACTGTCGGCTACTCAGCTGACAAATGTCGGCTTTTTAGCTGACGATTATCGGTGTCTTAGCTGATAATTGTCAGCTTCACAGCCGACAAATATCGGCTTTCTAACTGACGAATGTCGGCTTTCTAACTGACGAATGTCGGCTTTCTAACTGACGAATGTCGACTTTTTAGCCGTTGACTGTCGGCTACTCAGCTGACAAATGTCGGCTTTTTAGCTGACAAATTTCTACTGTTCAGCTGATAAAAGTCGGCTGCTCAGCTAACGAATGTAGGCTTTTTAGCAAACGAAGGTCGGCTTTTAAGCTAACGAACGTTGGCTGCTTAGCTGACAAATGTCGCCTTTTTAGCGGACTAATGTCGGCTTCTTAGCTTACGAATGTCAGTTGTGATACCAGCCAGCAAAACTGTAACCGGCTCTTTAACCGTAAGCCGTCTAACTTTTGTGAAGCTTTGATAGAATATATTTTTAAGTCCATTATTTTGTCATTTCAGATCATGCAGCGTACAACACTAGGCGAACTAGCCTTATGGGAACCACCTCGTGATGAGATTGACAATTTCCAAAGATTTGTTAGCATCATAGATGAATTCTATCCAGACGACTGGAGAAGCTGGGAAGTGAATAACGTCTCATATGAAGATTTATTCGGTGATAGGATATCATCGGATGAGGAATGCCGTTTGCGGTTCGCCGTTCCTACAGTACATTTGGCGTACGCTTTTAGCGACGGCTCACCGTCCTTAAGCGAACGCAAGTATAAAAGCATTAAAAGACAGTTAATTACGTGGCCACTGGGCAGGGCAATCATATACAGTCCTTTCGCCACAATGAAGAAAATCCACCCAACAGATGTTGGCAACAGATTCACAGAAATGCTTTCAGATTTCAAATCTCAATTAATATCTCGTTCGGAAGCAACAAAAATTCTCCAATCTACACTTGGAAAACGAGCTCTAACTGCAATGCCATCTATCAGCCAGAAACGAGCGTATAGCTCAGAAATAGCCCCGTCAACAAAAACCCGAAACGAAGATTGCTTTGATGCCTTGACTGATTTAATGAAGCAACAGAGTGCGATGCTAGAGAAACTGTATCAACTGTCAAAAGAACATAATAAAAATATCAAACTGGTTCACAGTAAAATATCAAATCAAGCTAAGAAATCAGATATGGATCGTTTTGAATACGACTCAAGTGACGAGGGAAGCTGGTGCGCACCTTCTTGTATCCAAGAAATAGATGAGCGTGCAAGAGAACTGGAAAGCCCGACAAACGAACTGGAAGAGGATGCTGCTGACCTGGAAGCTGGAACAATAGAATCTGATACAATGCTAAACGTTGCCGAAGACAGCCTCGTAAAACAAGGAATTGCTTGCCAACGTCTTGGAACAGACTCTTGGCAGAACATAAGATACGATGACGAGCAGAAAAAGTTCCAAGCTGCTCCTGTATTCACAAACTTGAAAGTCAACAGTAATCTAGCTGCGGTCACTCCACCTTGGCAGCTCGTCACAGTTTTGGAGAATATGGATTTATGTTTGGGAGCCATAACACATGGGCTGTTGCAACAACGAAAGGAATTCCAAGATATGTATCAAAAAGCTACTCTAGAAGTGAAATCAGTCATAAGTAAGTACTTGTTGTCTTCCCAGTCTTCATTTTGTCGTACTTCAGACTCATTACTTCAGTACACGTGTGGGAGAAGGGCAGAGGTTATTAGACAGAGACGAAGCATTTACAAACTAACAGATGCCAATTTGCATGACCGTCTACATTCGATTGCTCCATCATCCACACATTTGTTCTCGGAAACAAAATTCTCTGAACTGGTTAAGGAACTGGGAGGAATAAATAAGATATTTCCTGGAAAATCAAAATTCAAGCCTAAACTGGAAAGAAAAGTTGTAACTCAACGATCGAATGTTAGAGATAAACCACGCTCTTCGGAGAACTACAGAGAGTCCAATTTGAAGGTCCCGGAAAAATCTTCCTATACAAAAAGGCAGATAAGAAAAAATTGCACAAACCTGCTTTCCGTCAAATCTAAAAAGTGAAAAAAAGTCTAAGTCATATTTTTGTATGGGCTAATTTTTTAATCGTCAGATAACTCTTAATGGAGGAAAAATATTCCGATTTGACAGCTTTTGTAAAGAAAATAATTACGTGAAAATGTCATATTTATTCTTTGGATAAAAGTTCTTTGGAAAAGTTCTTTGGATATTATCTAGTCTTATTCTTTAAACTTAAGAACTGTATATTTTAACAAATAATAAATAATTCGATTTGATTTGAAGCCGGTGAATGTTTTCGAAAAAAATTTGAATTAATTTAATAAAATTTCATTCAAAGATATCCAACAGTTTCAAGGTAACCTTCAACAATTGAAATAACCCTGGTTACTTATATTTTTGGTTGACCGTACCTAGGTCTATTGGTTAAGAGTACTAAAGTTAATTCTAAAGACCTATAAATAATCTCCATTACTATAACAGTCATAATACCTGACATTGTTTATTATCAAACGAAGTCTGAAATCAATTTATCAATGAGTCACCAATGTTTATGTTTTGCACAAACTTCGTGACTCACTTGCCCCCAGTACTTCTTTACGTATGAAACAATTAGTGTCTGACCTGGTTTTTCGTTATCAATATGAGTCATAGCCCCCAGGGTCAGTCTGCTGGTGGCACCTGTCTGTATGTTACTGTAAAAACTCAAACATAAATCAATTTCAATGTGAAAGCATAACATCATAACATCACTCCTTTAATCCCCAAAGGGTTAAGCAGAGGTGTATAGTACCCATTAGTACACCCACATTTCGCCAGTTATGTTTTAAGTCCCATGTAATAGGGGGCGAGCCTATTGCCATCAACCGGGCACAAATCCAGACTCCGAGGCTGCTACTGAGAAATTCCTGATGGAAAAACGCAATAACACTTGACCCGACCTGGGAATCGAACCCAAGACCTCATGCTTAGCAGTCGCGCTTTGCGACCACTAGACCAACGAGGCAGTCAATGTGAAAGATCAATAAAAATCATGGCAATCTCCTACGTGAGTTCATTGCCATGAATTTTATTATTGTCCAGCTTATGACTGTCTCACGGTAGGGCAATAGCTTCTTCTCATGCAGGCAAGATCACTATTTCGTACGTAATAAATACTGAAGGGAGCAAGTGAGTCACATTTTCACAGCTACGCGTACGTGCAAAATATAAACATTGGTGACTCATTGATAAAATGATTCCAGCCTACATTTGGTATCAAACCGTGTCAGTCATACATGACAGTAATTTATGAGTAACTGAGGCTATTATTTGGGTTTTAGAAGAAGCTTAAATCATATTATTTATTTATTTAAACTTTATGCAACAAAAAAGTACAAAGGTGGACTTAATGCCTTACCAGTCAACTACTCAACAAGGTCTTAACTTACTAGTCAACAAGGTGGTGAAGATATAACAAAGCAGGTGCAAAAAATTGTACATGAGGAAATAATCAAATATGAGATTTTAAAAACGTTGTCGTATCTGTATCGTATCTAAACTATTAAACCGATTTAAATGAAACTTTTACAGCTTGAAAGCATAAATCAGATTTAGTTAAAAGCTGGTATGCATTTTACTTTAAGGGCGTGCCAAAAGCCAGCAAACTTTTATAATTCACCCGCGCGCCCCGTGTTAAGTGTTTTATCGTATATCTCCAAAAATAAAAGGAATTACCTAAAATGCCTAGACAAAACCCTCACTCATGTATAAATATAACTAATTATCAAATTTTCGTCATATTAGTCATTATAATATTGTGTATAATTCGAAAAAATTAGAGGCTATTTCGTGATGTTTTTCTATCGAGAAAATGTTATTATTTTATGTTTTTGATCAATGAGAACCCTCGAAAATATCATGTAGTTTTCATACATTTGTATTTTAAGCCTAGAAATCTAGAATTGTTCATGTAAAATAAAAAAAAAAGATTGGTAATTTTGCTTACTACCCACTCTGTTTAGCTTTTACAATTATTATGTAATCCCCGAAGGGTTAAGGAGAGGTGTACTTATTAGTACACCCATATTTCCTTTTCTTCTTTTCTTTTTTTTGTATTTGTGCTAGTGATTCTCAACAAGAATCAAAAACAAAATCAATAGGATTTTTTTAAAATTTTCACCTTTGCGCTACAGAACGTAACATTAGATATTAATTTAGCTTTCTTTGATTAATTTGTATTTATCGTAATACTATATAAGTTCTTGTTTTAGGTGCATTGTTATTTATACATTTCATTTTTATATTTTGTTACAGAGAATGAAAAAAATTAAGTCAGAATAAAACCAAAATTCAAAAAAAACAAATTTCAAATAAAACACTTTTTTTTTACTATGTTACTCATAAACTAGTCGTTTTATTCCAAAAATATTGAACCACAATGTTTTATCTATGAATCACTACGTTTAAAATATACACATCAAAAGTGTCTAGGGATCAAGATGTATTTGGTAATAATAATATATTGATCCCTAGACACTTTTGATGTGTGTATTTGATTTGTCTTTATAAAGCTCGTGACTCATCAATCTTACAGAACTTAAAATAGGGTCGAGGCACTTAGGGCCCATTTTTGGATCGCGGTGGAAATCTTCATGCACTTCCTTGTCGTGGACTGATGGAGGAACATAACCACCGCGGTGTTTCACCTGTGCTAAAAAATAGTGTTTGTTTAGAGAAATCGTGTTTTGGAATTTATTGGTAAAAGTGTCAATTAATTATTGATTATTTAATTCCGATTTCATACAAATGTATGACTTTTCCTGGCAATAATAAAAGTCCTTTTCCAGTAATTATTTTTTGATCAGTGAAGTAGATCAGTTTGATGACTTAGTTAACGGCTATGATATTATGTGTCTTTTTACAGCCTATATAAAGCTTATTATAGCATACCCGAATTTCTAGGAAAAGTTTCAGTTAGTAACTGTATTACCGTATGTCGGCGCTACTTTAAATTCTGAGCGAAGACAGGAAGTACTACAAACTACTTTAATGTAAAGCTCACAAGTGCCTTTGAACGTATTTGGCACACGACAATTGTATTCTCAATGCTATTGAAATAACAGTCGTATGTCATTTTAGGATCTGGGGGGTAATTGGATGGGAGAAACTAGTTACCAATAATCCCAAGATACAATATAAAAAGCACTTAATTTTAGCCTTGAAAACACGATTAAAAATTTTTTTTGCAAAAAAATAAAACCGACTTAAAAAAAAAGCTCTAAAAAGTTAATCGTAGGTTAGGTTAGGTTTATTTATATATGTAGGTTATAGTATTATTTTTAACTTTTTAGTGCTTTTTTTTTAAGTCGGTTTTTTTTTGCAAAAAAAAATTTTTATTTGTTAATTTTTAGTGACATATTTTTGTCCGATTGCGATAAAATTTTCATGGGACCATTTGGGAAGTATAACCTTTTCAACAAAAAGATTTTTTGAAATCGGTTGGCATGCGCGCGAACAAACCTAAAAAAAATACAAACATCCGAATTGAGAACCTCCTCCTTTTTTAGAATTCGGTTAAAAATATCAATATAACATCTCGCCTGTAATCCCCGAAGGGTTAGGTTAATTAGTACACCCACACTTCAAGATACAATATAATTTTACCTTACTAAAACATGAGTATACACATAAATGCAAGTTTAATATAAAAGCCATTTCGCCAGATATGTTTAAGTCCCAATTTATTATTCGTTTGTATTTGCACTTGTTTTTTTCTTTTCAGTTTTTATTTCTACGCACTTTTTTTTCTTTATATATTTTTATTTTTTAATTTTATTTTTTTTTGCAGTCGGGTTTTTTTTGTATCTTATTAAGGCTTAAGTAGCTTACGTGCATTTGACTGTAGATACTTGAGATACTTTCTATCTACCTCACACTCGACTACTGCACGCTCACTTATCTACATTACTCATAAATGACAAGTTTTGATCCTAAATATTAGATTACAATATTTATCTACATGAGTCATCAATATTTACTTTTTGTATGTAATTTATGAGTCATCTGACTTTTTTATTAAAGAAAAGGAATCATTTTTTTTCTTCTTTTTCTTAGGATTCCGTACCGTGCCAAGCGGAACCCTATTACTTAGATTCCGATGTCTGTCCGTCCGTCTGTCACAAGCCTGTGTCTTTTGAACCGTAATAGGTGTACTACTATGGCCGCTATATTATCGAATACTATAAAAAAAAACATGGTTTTAAATTAAAGGGGATCCCCATACTATAAAGAACGTGTTTTTATATGTAGTTGTAAATATTGTACCGTGGTACGGAATCCTTCGTGTGGACTCGCACTTAGCCAGTGAAGACAAAAATAAAATAATCAAAAAAACATCTTTACTAATATAAAAAATGCGAAAGTATCTGTCTGTCAAACAACAAAACCACTAAACAGATTTTGATAAAATTTATTTATTATTATTTATTCATTTAAATCAGGTAACAAAGACCCATAACATATATACCTTAAAGACTATCATACATATTTATAAAAACAAAAACCGCTGTACACGAAGTGACGGCGTCGTGTTGCGCTGCGTGGTGTCGCGTAGCCTTCCGTATTTAGTACGGGGAAGTTTGAATCCCAGGAAAGGACATAGGCTACTGTTTATTCGACTTCGTATGCGTCCGCGATAACCAACATTTACCAGAACGAAGTCGCGGGTAACAACTAGCATAATTATATATAAGTCATGATCAGTCAGCGCCTGTTCACGAACATGACGCGTGGATCAGCATCATAAAGCTCAACGATCTTAAAGGTAATCTGTATACCGCTCTATGTATTCTCAGAAAATTCAGCTTTGCTAAAAATAAATAAAGAAAACCATATCTTTAACAGTGTATGAACCAAATATTGCCGTAAAGCTACAACACAACGGCTAAAATAAAGAAAAAGACTTTATTTTCTTTCAGAATTTAATGAAAATTGCAGGAAAATATATCTTTTGCACATTTAAGACTTCTTGCAGCGAGATATGAAACCTCAAAAGTGCATCAACGTTTTATTTCTGCAGTCGACGTTACGCTATAAATGTATTGGGGAAAAACGGCCAAGTGCGAATCGGACTTGCACATAAAGGGTTCCGTACAACCATACAATATTTAACACAACATATTAAAATTCCGGGGTCGCGGGACGTCTTAACAGGATACCGTTTTGGATACATTTGATGATTTTTACCACCCCACAAAAAAAAACATATTAAAATTAAGTTTGTAATCGCAAAAAGAGTAATTATTTTGTGATGTAACTACAAATTATTTTCGGATTTCTTCCTTTACTTGTGCTACATGGCATTGCTTCTTGCCTTTCATGATGCTAGGTCAACGAGAAGTCTCCTATAGCCCTATAGGTTTTGATTCACTAGCGAGCGTCAAAATATGTGCCATAAACGACCGTATCTTTAGATTGTGTTGACTTAGAAGTTGGATTTTTCACTGCCTGACCCGAGTATTTGATATTAATTTTAGCTTTTCGTGTTTCTGAGAAATAAGGGTCTTGACAGCGACGGACAGACAAACAGACGGACAACAAGTGATCCTATAAGGTAAGGTTCGATATTTGCTAACTGAGGTACGGGACCCTAAAATGTCAAAGTTGTGTAAAACCCATGGTAATTTAAAATTTCTCTACGCTGACTTAATCCACGATTCAGTTTCGGCCAATCTCCCCTAGGGGAGGGAGGGGTAATTAGTCATTAAACTTCCTTGGGTTCGAAGCCACTCAAACTGATGTTTGTACTAATTTATCACTGCAGTTTCTATACACCTTCTGAAGCTCACATAAAGGTGATTTTTGAATGGACTGTGAATGAAAAAGTTTGTAAAAAAGTGCCAAGTTTTGAGTGGCCTCCGTTCTCTGTTAAATTAGTTGATTTAGACTTTTTAGATTGGAATTATGAATATTACGTTGTGTTTATTTATCATAACGTTCTAGGTCTTTTCAAATCGCGTTCCAACATTTTTTTAAGGCTCTTACAAACATTAATGTGTATTTATATGCTATGTGCGGAGCTAAGTAATAACAGCCGCACGGGTCCTCAGTGCTTCGGAAAGCACGTTAAGCCGTTGGTCCCGGCTGTCAAACGTGAATTTTTGACAGTCGTTACGGGTCGTCAGAAGCCCAAAAGTCTGACAACCAGTCTTACCAAGAGGTATCGTATTACCCAGTTACTGGATTGTAGAGGTCAGATAGGCAGTCACTACATGTAAAATACTGGTATTCAGCTGAATCCGGTTAGACTGGAAGCCGACCCCACCATAACTGGGAAAAGGCTAGGCAGATTGATTGATTGATTTATGTGCAATATTAATATAACAATCCACTTTATAATTAAAATTTATGTTTTTCCTATGGGGGCAGGCAGAACCCACATAACGTCACCTGCTACGATCCTTACATATTCCTTTCGCTTAATCCACGTTCATACATCTCATCATACAAGCTCGCCGGTTACGAGTACTCCGCACCTGACCTTTCTGAAGAACCTCACCAATAAGGTCAGTGTAGGTCTTCCTAGGGCGTCCCCTCCCGCGAAACGATCCTCCTAGGGCGTTTTTAATTAAAAGTATTACATATTAATAATACAAACACACAACACACACACATTAAATACAAACTGGTTTCTACTTTGCGTTTATGTAGGTACAGTCAGCAACAAAAGTCGATTACAATGTTATTTTTTTATATCATTTAAACAGACACTAAACAGAAACACATAATCAGAATTTCAAGTAATAAGCTAAGGGTTTATTATATCTTAATTTTATATTCATTGCGTTTTACTTTTAATATTGTATTTAATAATTAGGATTTAAAAATCATAAATGTTAATCGACTTTTGTTGCTGACTGTACAATTTTCATTTTTTCCTTTTATGTGCGTCACTTTCGCGTAAATTCGCGTTTTTAATTCTTTCTTCTAATTTACTCAATACTCAATACTCAATTTCTTTATTGCTTCTCCATAAGTATTCTTAGGTGGTAACTTAAATAAATGAGATCGTTATGGACCCTGTAGGGCACAGCAAAAAGGGTAGGAGAGAGGAAGCCCCGTATAGAGAGATCATTAATAGAAAATTAAATAAGTTCTAACTTAGGAATAAGTAAAATTTGGAAAATTATGAATAACTTAACTATAACTTTGCTTACATCAGCTATAATCTACTTAGATATATATAATTTTACCTTATATAGGGTAAGTTTTAAATTATTATTTTCAGTACCTTTTTAAAACACCCTGTCCGTTTCCGTAATGATTTTTCATAGTGATGAAAAATCATTACGGAATATAATAATAAGTCCTTAGCTCTTATTACACCACATAGTTAATAGAGTCAGGTGGTACTTAGCGAGGTATCCGTGGAAAATTAATGGTTTTTTTTGGAGGAACCCCTTCAACGGCTTACAACTCTGGTCCTTTAAGAGAGAGGGTGCTTTTTCCCCTAAAAACATAGATATTGGTGCTATAAATAACGTTTCTGCCATTACTGCAGTGTGCATTGGAGAATATTGTTGACAGCGCGCAGCTGTGCGCTCTATATAAATCTTGTTATATTTTGGTCTGTAAGAGATCAAATTTGATTAAGTTACGTTTATAGTGTTGTTGAACTGCCTCGTTGGCCTAGTGTCCCAAAGGGTTAGGCAGAGGTGTACCCATTAGTACACCCACATGTCCCCAGTTATGTTTTAAGTGCCATGTAATAGGGGGCGAGCCAATTGCCATCAACCGGGCACAGATCCAGACTCCGAGGCTGCTACTGAGAAATTCCGGATGGAAAAACCCAATAACAACCCAAAAAAAACCCAATAACCCAATAACATTTGACTGCCTCGTTGGTCTAGTGGTTAGAGACCCTGACTGCAAAGCCGGAGGTAGTGGGTTCGATTCCCACCCAGGACAAACTCTGTGTGATGAGCATAATTGTTGGTTCTGTGTCTGGGTGTAATTTATTTATAATATGTATTTATAAATTATATAAGTATGTATATCAGTTGTCTGGTTACCATAACACAAGCTCTGCTTAGCTTGGGATCAGATGGCCGTGTGTGAGTTGTCCCAAGATATTTATTTATTATTTATTTATTTATATTTAACACTTTACACGACCTGGGAATCGAACCCTCAGATCGAAGACCTCATACTCAGCAGTCGCGCTTTGCTTTACCACTAGATCAACGAAGCAGTTTATAAAATAATAGATTATAACAATCTCCTCTTCTAGATTGTAGCAATAACGTAATAAAATAAATACATATTACATAAACAGTCCCTCGTTAGTACAGTTGACATTTTCGTTCAACATAGGACAATATTATCAGAACATACATCCAAATAATCTAATATATCAACATTGTAATATATCAGTACATGGGATGAGATGATATATCGTATAGAAAAGCTATGTAATTTGTACTCAACGTGGACGCATTTGTGAGAGGTAGCACACTTTGTGAAAATACTAGGAGTAGGAAGAAATTATGGATGCGTTTTATTTTATTTTATTTGCTTAAGAAAACTTACAGCTAAATACATAAAAAAAAGATTTATAAACAGTTTACAAATATTAGGGCCAACAAATTGTCAGATATACAGATTAACTAACTTTTGCCTTCGGCTTCGTCTGCGTGAGTATTGGTCCTTTCTTGGGGTTAAAACTTACCCCATAGGTACCAAATTCCATAAAAGTAATTAAAGTAACTAGAGTAAGTTGGTAGAGAGAAGAACAGATTACAAAATAATAAAAATAAATCTAAATACTTACGACAGAGAGTCCTTTTCAATTTACGGACCCTACTGTATAATTTTGTATTGTATACAAGATGTATAATTATAGCCGTCATTGACGCTTATACAGGATGTTAAAATTCACATAGCCGTTAAAGACGCACACTGCTCATTGGACTAAAGAACATTGAGCGAAAGTTATTTTTGGGAAACGTGGGCGTCCCCACTCTCTTGGAGCTCGTAGTAAAGTGCTACGCTATGTAGCTACGCCGTAGCTATGCTACAACATGGAAAATCGAGTTCTTAATCTAATGTAGCAAGCAACACATCTGCCGATATTATTGAACCCACAATATACAGTATCATGGGTAGATTCGAATCACCACCAACTTCAAACTACAGTCTCGAACTCCGAGCTGCTACTGAGAAATGTTTTAATGAAAAAACCCAATAACACTTTGCCGGCCTGGAAATCGAAACCCAGGACCCAAAACACTGCAGTCTCGTTCGCGATCACAAGACCAACGTCGGAATTCTGAATGAAATTGGGGAATCTGCATACAATATCTATACTAATATTATAAAGAGGTAAAGTTTGTAAGGTTGTAGGGGTATAATCTCTGAATCTACTGAACCGATTTTGAATATTCTTTCGCAAATTGGAAGCTACGTTATCACTGAATGCTATGCGTGAGGAAACCTGGACTACTGTTCCACTCAAACCATGTCTGAGGCCTTTGAGGCAGTTTAGAAACTCTGACACTAGAGTGTGTGGAGTCGTAAGACCTTACTGCCCACACGATAAAGAAAGAAGAAGAAGAAAACTGAATGCTATAAGCTATACTAGCTGCTGCCCGCGACTTCGTCTGCGTGAACCCAGGTGACTGTCCAGGTGTTCCAGATCTTCAAATTTATTCTCTCAGCAGAAAATGCTCATCACGTGGAACAATTTTTGCTATGGTGCCATTTTTGTATCTCTTATAGTTTAGCTGGTCTGTTGCGGTTTTGCATCAGGTGTTCAAGTTTCCAAGAAATTATAGCCTATATGTTGCCAAGACTTAATACCTATACAACAACAAAAAACTCATTCAAATCCGTCCAGTACTTTTTGAGTTTATCCCGGACATACATACAGACAAACAGACAAAAATTCTAAAAACTATATTTTTGCTTCGGTATCGATTGTAGATCACACCCCAAGTATTCTTTAAAAAAAATATTCAATGCACAGTTTTCACTTTCCTACCATTTTAGTATATGTATGTATATAGATAGGTATAGATTTTATTATAAAAATATTAGGAATCCAAAATCACGCAAACGAATTCGCGGGGAGAGTGGTAGTGGAAAAATAAATAAAGAAATGCCTTCTCCAATGCCTTCACACTCTTTGGTCCTGGACTCAAGCAAGTCAGGTTACACATGTTTAGTGATAAATGGTGTAACAATGGGGCTTCATTAGCGTCCCGAGACACATTAATTAATTCTACGTCACAGGCTACACTCAGATGTGTTCGCTACGAAACTCCATCTTTTATTGTGACATATATTCCAAAATACACTTGGGAAAAGAAATCGATTTTTCCGATAGGTATTGGACTGTTATTTATTTATACAACACTGTTGGCGCAGTATAGGGATTGGCTGCAGAGCTGCGTGTCACGGAACAAAGTATGGCCTTATGGATTAAAATAAATAATTTGACTTTGACTTTGTGAACACATTACCGAGATAAAAAGTATCCTCTGTGTTAATCCAGGAAATTATCTAATTATATGCCAATTTCCATCGAAATCTGTTCAACGGTTTACGTGTGATTGTGTAACATGCAAACATCTTCACAAACTTACACATTCATAATGTTATAGTAGGATTTATTTTGTTCATTAGATTAGATTAAAACTTCGTTTGATCAATTTTTTCACGACTACCTAAAGTACCTATACCTAGTTTAAAATTACCAGTGTAAATTAACAAAAGGTGCCTGAGGCAAAACCAAGAATACTTTTTATTAATCACCCTTGTTTTAAGTAATAACATTTTGTTATCAATTTATTACTCCTACAAACATTTGTAAAAACATTAATTTTAACTATAACAAAGTCCAACTGAGTTACCATGAATATTACAATTTTAATTCACTGTTGAATTTGCGGAGCAAACTTTAATTAAGAAATAATTTTAGAGACAAAACTGGACGCCATCTGCACGCGACTGTACTGATCCGATGTTTTAATATAAACTTAGAAATTTAATTAAATACTTCGTTTATAATTGTTTTTGTATAACTTGTGAGAGCGATTGTACTTGCTAAGATTTTGATAATGCGACAATATTTGGTAGGTATTATGTACATGACATACATTAACGTCCCTTTCACACGGCAGTCCAGTTTTTTGCAGGATCCCGTTTTCTGCATGAACGCTAGCATATAAACACATTCGCCATCAAAATGGCGAATGTGTTTATATGCTAGCGTTCATACGAGCATCCTGCATGCGGGATCCTGATACAGTACACGGGATACAGTAAAAAGCCGGTCCTGCAAAACTGGACTGCCGTGTGTAAGAGCTGTGAGTCTGTCGATAACAACTTAAGGCTGCGTTTCCACCAGAGATGTGCGATGGAAATGTGTCGTGCGAGGATGTCTAGCTGTGCTGTGAAAATGTGTGGGGGCTTCCACCAAAGCTGTGCGATGAAAATGTGCCTACGAGGATGTGTTACGGAGCTGTGAAAATGCGCATTAATGTGTGGTGCAGATTTATTACATTAGATTTCTGCAACACATCCCTTGCACACATCCCTCGCACACATCCCACGCTTGTTTTGTATGCGCAAAAATCTAGCTCCGCTGAGCCGTTTCCACCAGAGCTGCGCTGACCGAGACAAGGTAAATGAAGCGATTCTATTGGTTCCTTACAAACACATCCCTCGATACGCATCCTCGCACATCTCTGGTGGAAACGCAGCCTAATACTACTACTAACTACTACTTGGTACTATTATGATGGTAAAATCATTCGCGCATGCGCGGATCATGCGTCATGCGACATGCGAATACCGGGCTTCCGAATTATGGTAGCAGGAGGAACCGTGGGGTTTTAGTCGGTAAGAGTCGGAATTAACCTTAGTTATTCCCAGACGGAGGGCATCCATGAGGATTTCCCAATGAAAAAAAAAAGGCGAACCTTCAAGCAGTAGACGTTATTAGGTTTTTCGAAAGAAAATTCAGAGTAGCAGTCCTGACTCTGCATTTGTGCTCTGTAGTGACAATAAGCTAAGCCTTGTATTAATACACTACAATATGACACAAGTGAGGTAACTTTGTCATTACGGCCGAAGCTGGATTGCAGAGTAATGGCACTATTTTGTACCTAAACATTTCATCATAAATTATAGCTATGAAAAATATTTTCATATTCATATTCACATTTATTTATTTGCTTACCATAATGTGTTATAGATGTTACATAGGGCTTAAAGCTATAAGTTATAGACCATGTTAGATCACAGCAACATTGTATTAAATTAACTAAAAATAAGAATTTTGAAACCAAATTTATAAATACACATACATAAACTACAGAAACTACAGAACGCCACCTACTACGATCCTTACATACTCCTTTCGCCTCATCTACGTTCATACATCTCGTCATACAAGCACGCCGGTAACGAGTACTCCGCACCTGATCTTTCTGAAGAACCTCACCAATAAGGTCAGTGTAGGTCTTCCTAGGGCGACCCCTCCCTGCGTTACCACTCACCTCTGCCATATAAATACGTTGTTAATCGTCTTTCACTCATCCTCCCAACATGACCGAACCATCTAAGCATACCTTTTTAAAAATATGTATTTTAAACAATAGACCACTGTTACCCTTTATAGGGCAGAATTTTTTCTGTTGATTTTGAATTTTTTGTGTCGGGATTGGTTTAGGGGAACATAAGGACTGGAATAAAATGTGATATTGACTAGTAGACTAGACAACTCATTTTACGCAATAAGGTCGACTACCAATGCAAGTATAAGAGAAATATGAACCTTATTGTCAACCTTGTCGGGTGGTTACAGACGCCATACTAATTTCGCTTCTGCCCTATAAAGGGTTAACCTGTCCGGAGATCTGTAATCTCTCACTTAGCTATCTCAAAACTCGTAATAAATTACCCCAAAAATAGAAATACCTGTTATTCCTTCGTTACGATTGAAAGTCAGCACACAATACAGGTATAAATCAACAAAGTGAACCTTTTAACTTATTCAAATAAATTCAATTGAAAATTACTTGACTGACTAACAGCCAGTAAGTTACAATTTCACTAACTTACTTCAACACTGCGACATTGGAAAACAACCTTTGTGGCTTTAGGAATAAGGGTAACGTGAAGTGAATGTGTAATGTGGTAGAATTTATCCACGGATTAAATCGGAATGGTTGGAGGAAGTCGTCCAAATGGAAAGTATTAGATTATACACGAATCAATAAGAGCTCAGTTTGCTCACTGGTTTCACAGTAAGGCAGGTTTTAAGCTCGAATTAACAGCACTCAGTGATTAGGTGCCATTTTCACGGTTTTGGAGGCTTTTGAAAGTGTTTTCAAGCGCGTATGGAAATATTTGTATGAGAGCGTATGGGATGTGGGTCATCCCTTTTAGCTTTATTTTGAAACCCAAACAACAACAGAGTATTATAAAATTAACGTGTGTCTGTCTGTGGCATTGAACCTCTCAAACGACTGAACTGACTGATTTAATTATTTTTGCTTGAAAGTTAACTTGGCGGGAGTGTCTTTAGCTATACTTTAACCCTTTGACCGCCAGGGACGTCTATGGACGTCAAATCAAAAAGTGCTCAGGACGTCACAGACGGCATGGCGTTTTTTATTTGACGTCCATAGACGTCACTGGCGATCAAAGGGTTAAGAAAATCTTTTCAGCCTTATGAAGATTATCAGCAATTTTCCTGTTGAAATGGATGTAAGCATCTTTAAAAGGCAAAAGCCTCTTCTCATACAATTTTTAAATTTGATTTCTATCTGTTTGTTTGTTTCGGCCAATCTCCTAAACGGCCGGACCGATTGACGGGATTTCACTGGAAGACGGCTGATGTTATTAGGCTATGTTGTTTTATAAAAAGAATAATGGCTCGGATCCCAAAAAAAAGTACAACGCCGATAACCGACATTACCTAAATATACATATAAGTATAAATTACGCGTCACGTTGTTTGTCCGGAATGGACTCCTAAACTACTCAACCATTTTTCATGAAATAAGGCTTACTGTGTGTAATTTGGTCAAACTTAAAAGATACTTACTTCAAGCCACAACAACGCGTGGCCGAGTCAGCTAGTATAATTATATTTTCTCACGATTTTTTCCTTCACCGATGCCAGTGATGTCATTCTTGCGATATTTTATATTTTTTTTATCATGTATAATATTTTTTATTTTTATAGTGTATCATAATATGACCTTCTCCAGATATCAGGCTATCGTTTCTCCAATGTTTTTATCTAAATCGATTTCATGAATCACCCGTAAAAGAAATTCATGCCTGTTTGGCATGAATTTCTACACTTATGAGTTAAGATATTTCACTTATCTAAACAATGGCGTTGATAATTAAGTAATATTAGAGCACGAGCTGCGCCCTTTTTTTTTTAGGTGGTAAAAATCATCAAATGACTCGCCCTGGGTGGGGCGGAAGGGACTGTCAGACTTTTACTGACTAAAAAACCACCCTGTTCCTTCTGTTGCCCTTTACGTTCCGGGGCCACGGTATCCTGTTAAGACGTCCCGCAACCCCGGCAGGCGAGCTGCGCCCTGCGACTTCTTATGCGTTTAGTTTTTTTTAAATTTTCTTTCTTCTTTTTTTTAAATTCTGTTTTTACTAATAGTTATTTGTTTAGGTAATATGTACAATAATTACATACTTAATTAAGTCCGCCTTTGTACTTTTGTTGCATAAAGTTTAAATAAATAAATAAATAAAAAACAATCACAAAAAAAAATGGCATTATAAAAATCTTCCGCATCACCGTCAACTGGAAATGTGCCCAAATGACTGGCCGCATTGCCACGTTGAATGGCAATGCTTAGCCTCTGGCCAAGGTAATAGCCAGCCCTTGGGTCACGGGAAGTGTCAACCAACTATATCTGTCTATTATTATGTGTCTTTCTTCTTAAAGATACATAATAATATGGCGATTACATTAAAAGTATTAAAACTAAAAGACAAATAGAATAGCGCAGAGCTAAATTCGTAACGTTACCCCTAAACGATTGTGAAAACAAATTTAATAAACGCATTTTACTCCAACTTGCGCCGAAATGCAACAAAGAAAGTCTGACTTTGTTAAATCCTGTTTTAAAACGGCGTCGTTTAAGTTGTAAGCGATTAGCGATTTAGCGTCAGCAGGAACAGAGCAGCAGTTTTCTATTTATAATCTTATCTATAATAAATAAATCGAAAGATCACTCACTCATTTACTCACCACAAAATATTGAAAACCACTTGACGTATAAAAATAAAATTTGGCAGGAAAGTAGATAGTTAGTAGATGAAAGAACGGATTTTCCAAAGTTTTTGAAATTACTTTAAGGTCATTTGGGCTCATATTGTGATTTTTCTTTAAGAGCCGAAAATCTGCAATGAAATTTACAAAACAACATTTTTGCCTTTGAACTAAGTTTAAGTAATTTCAGGTGACAATAAGACAGACAGTTGTTTTTATAGATCGAAGACCATATTTTCAGGATTAATAATCAAAATATTTCCAAAAAATGCGACACAAAAAGAGAAAATCTACAAAATATGATGTAAAGAAAAATCCCGAAAAATATTAAAATGTCGTCTAGCTCCTATACCGCAAAAAATCGTAGAACATACATGGGGGTAGATTTTGAGTGGTTTGGATAGTCCAAGAAGAGAGGAGTCCAAAATTTTCGTTTGGACGTCCTTATCTGGGTCACACTGTAAGTACGTAAGTTCACTGTTACTAATATCCACGAAAGCCAGAATTCTGATGGTAATACAGGAAATCTAAATACTATCCCACAGTCGTCGAATTCTGCGGTAAGTGTCGCGATATCAGATTGTATTGTGCTACACATTCATACAATGAGATGTTTGCTGTGGTTTTGTGGGGAAATGTTAATATTCAGTTACCGTTTGTGGCAGTTCCTGTTTTCATAAAGAGGACCTCATTGTGAATTTTAGAACTCGATATGATGCACTGGGGCAAGCTATTGTGTAGAATGTTCAAATAAATACTCACCTATATTTTGTTCGTTCCATTGTAAGCTGCAACCATCTTTGCCTCCGGATCCCCACCAATCTGTAAAGAACACCCACTCAATCAGAAGACCCACTTATTAGTCTTAAGTGACTTAAGTTTTTTATTTTCTACAAAGTGGCCTTCTAGGGCCAAGTGTTAAAAAAAATATAAATAAGACAAATGAACATCGTAGCAGATGGCGTTCGCACGGCAACGGCACGGCAACGGCCCAGCCAAAATCACTTAGAAAAGCCTAACCATTAGCTTGGAGCACGCCGCTCGCGAACTGTCACCTTTATTATCTGGTCAGTATAAACTTTTTTTTAATGCACACTATTTAAAGTCCTAACTTGAATGGTAAATGCTGTGTTAAAGCTGTGTTGTAGTTAACTCAAAAAATGACACCACACAAAAAATAACATCCTAAAATCGCTATCCTCCTATTACTTAAATGAACAAAGGTCCCAGAAGTTAGCACAAAGATTTAAAGTATTCATTATACGGGCTGCCGAGAGCTGATAGTTGTTCCTCCACCAGCTCGCCTGGTGGTGACTACACACTGCTACTTTGTATAATCTTAGGGAAATAAGAGACAAAATATTACTGGCTGCATTTTAATTCACTGCGCATTCAAAAATTATGGAACAGCTGTTTTTTTTTCTTCATATACTCTGGGTTGGTCTTTTAATAAAAGTTGGTCGTTTTCATGACTCACACTCTGAAAGGATGCATAGGGAATTGAAAGACAGTCTGTAATAATAATTATCTCTTCTCATACTCAGCTCAAACGCTTTTTCTGAATGTCCTGAATTTAATTCTCGTGATCTAAGGCCGGGCGCAAACGTCCGGTTTGCGATCAGGTTTCCAAATCAGGAGGCGTGTATGTACATACACACACATGCATAAATTACACACACATGTAAAAAACAAGTGAATGTATGTGTAATTTATGCATGTGTATGTATGTACATACACGCCTCCTGATTCGGAAACCTAAATCTGAAACCGGACGTCTGCGGCCTGCTTAAGAACGATCACATTCTATAGGTAATGTCAGTGTCAATCTGTCAAAAATATCTCCAATTTAAGGTAAAACACCCAGTGTTCGACAGAGCCCCAGTGTTCGACACTTAAAAAGTTAACGAAAAAAAACAAGAGTTGAGTCTCGCTTCGGAACGTATTTGAACCATAAACATAGTTGAGGATTATCTAGCTATCATTGCGAAAGATATTTCATAGATTCGGCTGTTTTAAAGAAAATGGCGTAGCTGAACATACCAATCGGCAGAGATCTCTAAATAAATTCCCGTTTCATTAGCGAAATCGCTAAGGAGGTGAGCAAGATATAATGCCCATAACTTTTAATTGTTTTGCTTGACCGAGCATGTAAATTATTTATTAAGTTAGAAACCAAATTCTTTAGTTTTTAGTAATGTCTTTGCAATTGTAAGTTTATAATATAATATGAAAACACGCTTGTCGATAACTGGAGCTTTTTTTTTCGCATGTTCCTATAATCGACATAAATGTTTTTTATGGCACCAAAAAAAAATTCCACACTTTTCAAATAATACAGGCAATAGAAGTTGTCAGAAAGGTGAAAAAATTAGAAATTAAATCCAAGGAAAGAGAAAAAAGAAAACGATTAAAATTGAGGAAGATAGAAAAACAAAAAACAGAAAAAACTAACAGATAAAAACAATAAAAAAACAAGAAATGGCGGATACTAAACCGACACCAAATGACACATCTTCTACATTTATTGTTTAACATTTAAGAGATGTATTATATTGCAAAAGTGTATTTTTTAGAAACCTACGAATTACTAGCCTCTATTTGTTTATTATAAGATTGTTTGTTGATTAAAATGATCAAAATACTGATTAAGACTAAGTTTTTATTTCGTCACATATAATACTAGATTATCGCGGCTTTTCTATTGGGATTTATTGTTTAGAAGTGTTAGGAATATGTCGATTATTGGATGTCGATTACTGGAACATGTCGATTACCGGGTGTCGAAAAATAGAATTCTGCTGTCGATCACTAGACCAAAAAACGTTAATTTATTTCGATATATTATTACTTTATTTATTTATGTGAAACTTATGTTTGCTTTCAAATATTACGCAACGAAGTCTGAAGCGTTACCCAATGCTTCAAAATACCTTATAATATCATAAAGTAAGAAAATATTTAAAAAAATGCTTGTTTGCGCACGTTAAAGTGTCGATTATTGGGGGTGTTACCTTACATACAATTTTGATGAGTATTTGACGTTGATTGTCGTTGAGATGAGAATATTTTTAATTACAAGAATTCTGAAGGTCAATTCTACTAATTATAAAAACGTTCAAAATCTAGCCGCGATCTCAAATCAGCGACAATCAATGTCAAAAATGTATGTAAATTAAATTAAATATGTAAAAATTAAACATACACACATACATAAACTCACGCCTTTTTCCTATGGGGGCAGGCAGAAACCACAGAACGCCACCTGCTACGATCCTTACATACTCCTTTCGCCTCATCTACGTTTACATCTCGTCATACAAGCACGCCGGTTACAAGTACTCCGCACCTGACTTTTTTGAAGACCCTCACCAATAAGGTCAGTGTAGGTCTTCCTAGGGCGACCCCTCCCTGCGTTGCCACTCACCTGTGCCATATAAATACCTTTTGTTAATAGTCTTTTACTCATCCTCTCAACATGACCGAACCAAAAAGTATAGTATGTAAATTAAAATGTATGTATTTTTGAGGTTTAGACTGAGATAAGATTGTGACCGTTCCTGAAAGTTATGCTATCAATCATTCAATAAGTGCATAGTCGAAGTATGAACTGCCAGCCAGCACGCAGCGTATGTGTACCCTTCCTTATACATAGGAACCCGTTAAACTTCATAGTAAGAGCAACCGCTATTATGATGTGATTTTTACAGCACGATTTTAAATTCGCTTTTTAATACATTTTCATATAAACTCATATATGCCACATTTCTGCGATAAAATAATCTTGTGATAAAAATCGCAGCGCACTCTTGTTCAGGCTATTTTTATCCCGGGAAAATTGGAAGCGAAGTCACGGGAAAATACTAGGTTTTTATAATTCAATGTGCAGTTTTGCATTCGTCTTGTCAGCCTCAGCAGCAAGTTCGAATTCGAAAATCAACAACGAACAAAAATAATCCTTAGTATATTTTCTTTATTTTTTACTCCTGTATATATTTTTTTTTGGGGTGGTAAAAATCATCAAATGACCCCTTCCGCCCCACCCAGGGCGAAAGGGCTGAGACTTTTACTGACTAAAAAACCACCCCATTCCTTGTGTACCCCTTTGCGTCCCGGGGCCACGGTATCCTGTTAAGACGTCCCGTGACCCCGGCAGACGTTTGGCCCTGTTGGGGCCCCGTCCTTGTGCTGACAGCTCTTTGAGGCGCACGTGGAACAAAACGCGCCGTCGACCTGGGCTTACTTGTGCGTATTTCAACACGTTTTTATACGTGTCTTATCTACTACGAAATATCCACTGCTTATTATCTAATAGATTAATTTATTTCGTGCGAACGTTGTCCTTTCTGCTTGGTATTTGACCTCTTTTATATCTACTTTTATTATGACAATTTAAGGATTAGGCATTCGGTACAAATCAAGTGCGATCGCACTCTACCTTCATGATCGTAAACTAATTAATGTCATAAATTATTATTGTCCTTTGTATAACTCTGTTCTCCCGCGTCTGTACTTGATGCCATAATATAAAATAAAGTATTAACATTAAACTTTCATATGAAATATATTTCAGCGCTGTTGATTTTACGCCCATTTTGACAAAAAGATAAAATAAAATGATTTTTTATCTTAATTTTATCTTAACCCCATTAATTTCGGTTTAAAGACATTTATTTCTCAAAAAAAGAACATTACAGTTCACTTACATATTGAGAAATGTAAATAAAATAATAATAAAAGTTTAGACGGTCTCTGTGACCTAAGAGTGTGAATTAAATATAGTTATGACATTCGGTGCTAGTACTTAGTTCTAACGTATTCTTCTAGGACTTTTTTATATGTATACCAACTGTTACTGTCAAACACATTATTTGGTATCTCATTATAAAATTTTGATGTTAATACCGGTTGCTAGTCTTTTAATAGATCCTTAAGAACCTACTAACACATACAAAAGATCTGTTGGAGGGGGGGGGGGGTCTCATACAAATTAGGTCATCGTCCTGACATTTCCTTACATTACCGTTATGACCCAGTGGTTAAGGCGCTCGCCTCTCGTGTAAGCGGTTGTGTGTTTGATACCGGGAAATTTCCAATATGACTTCTTCAATTCGTATGTACTTTCTAAGTTTATCTTAGACGTCACTGATATCGGTAAAGAAAATCTGGAATGAATAAATACCATCTAAAATCGCTAAATCGCCTTGATCAATGCTCGTGCCTTCTCTGTATGAGAAGAGGCCTTTGCCTTGCAGTGTAACAATATAGGCTGGTGGTTAGGTACCTCACTAGTACAATCAGTAGGCCATTGTACCTATTCAAGTACATAAGTCCTCGAATTTTATGATTATTTGGGTTTTAAAGATATTACGACTGAAATATTGAACTGCGTAGTCTGAAGTCCGCGCGAAAAAGCTGATATGAAAATGTTTAGAATACAAAAGAATAGTCATCAAAACAAGATATTAATTTAAGCAACGCAAAAAAATATCATAGCGGAATCTTTTGTCGGCATGCCCGATGTGAAGAAAGAAAAAATGTTTATTGGCACCTTGACCACTGCCTCGTTGGTCTAGTTGTCGCAAAGCGCGACTGCTGAGCGGTCTTGGTTTCGATTCCCAAGTCGGGCAAAGTGTTATTGAGTTTTTCCATCAGGAATTTCTCAGTAACAGCCTCGGTGTCTAGATTTGTGCCCGGTTAATGGCAATAGGCTCGCTTGGACATGGGACTTAAACATAACTGACGAAATGTGGGTACACTACTGCCTAACTCTTCGGGGACTACAGGCGTGATGTTATGTTATGTGCGACACAAACCATGTGCACACAATAATAATAATAAAAAGTACACCTTAAGAGGCTCTCGTTGGGCGGTTGGATCAAGGGCTTGATTCAGAAAGCGGTACTCCTGGACACGGCGCGTATTGTTAGGAGATTCCTTTCTCAGGAGCCCTGACCACCGGTAGCTTGGACCCTGTTCCCGATGCCGGTGGGATACTATTTTTTATATTTTTAAATGTTTTATTGTTTTATATTAATATTTAAAAATGTAATTATTTATGTATATAAAATAAATAAATGTGAATAAAAAGTAAGTATATTAATTTCTATTCCTATGTATTTATTTAGTTTAGTTAATAATTAAAAGGCAATAAAAAAAACTTAATTGTGTGCCGCACAGCTGCGCCAAACAGGTCCAGTTCAGCATAGAATGCCAGACCACTTTGTGCTTGACGCTGGTTTTCAACTGGTCTTTTGTGTGTTTGTGTTTTTTTTATAAGATGGATTTGCTCTTGGCTCTTGTGAGAGAGAGGATCAGAGGTGAGAGAGACAAAAGTCTACGATGCTTGCGAGCTTACCCAGAAGAAGCCTTTTATAAATTGGGACAAGCCCGCCACACTGTTCCCACCCACTGCAACTTCTGAAAGCCAGAATCAACAGTGGAGGCCACCAGAAAAGCGCCGAGGCAATGAAGCTCGACGAGTCCCAGAGAAACGATTAACTGTCTTGGGTCCCGCAACGAAATTAATCAGAAAAGAATAGCGGAGGAGTAAGAAAAAATATAATTTCCACTTCCAGAAGAAGCCTGTGTGTGCCTGTGTGTAACGTATTATGGATGTTTTAAACCAGTTTTGTTTGTACCTATGTAAAAAGTAGCACGACTACATACTTGAAGCCCCAAGAAAGCCTGCCTCACGGTCGTGATATGCAGAGATCTTCTCTTGTTTTGGTCTTATCTTAAAGGCACTGAATCGACTGCACACCCAAGTAGGCCACTGCAAATGTGTGACCTAGTGCGATTGTGGAGCTAATCAGACTAGATCTCATAAGGCAGGAGTGTCCCAATTGTCCGTTCATCTGCCCCCATAGATCGTTGCAGGCGGAAACTAGCATTCATATAAAATAAGAATGGATATAGCTGAAGCAACCAGTCTCTACAGTATACAGACAGATGCTGTTTTCATCTACATATAATATATAACCAGGTACTCTCTCAGCTCCCAGTGAAGTTATTCTCAGCGGAAATCAAGCTGCATACCATGCAAAAATAAGTTTAATCTTGGACAAAGGAAATTTTGGCCGAATTATGTGATTATTAGATATTTAATCAGCAATAATAATACGATTGACGCAGAAGTAATAGAAATAATTTCATTTGTTTGTGTGTCCAAGAAACATATCTCATTATCCTTTTTTATTTGGTCTAGTGGGTCCAAAGCACAACTGCTGAGCAAAAGGTCTTGGGTTCGATTCCTAGGTCGATCAAAGTGTTATTGGATTTTTCCATTAGGAATTTCTCCGTAGCAGTCTCGGATTTGTGCCCGGTTGATGTAATAGGCTCGTCCCCTATTACATAGGAATTAAACATAACTGACGAAATGTGGGTGTACTAATAGGTACACTTCTGCCTAACCCTTCGGGGATTACAGGCGTGATGTTATGATGATAACATCTATGAAAATCTTTGACTGTCCGTTGGTGCCCATGTAACTCGAAAAATTAAATTTTGATTCTTTATTTAACAGCCCGTTGCGCGTTGGTGTAGTGGTAGCAAAGCGCGACTGCTGAGCATGAGGTCTTGGGTTCGATTCCCAGGTCGAGCAGTATTATTAGGTTTATCCATCAGGAATTTCTCAGGAGCAGCCTCAGAGTCTGTATTTATGCCCGCGGTTGATGGTTTCATTGCTTGGTGTATGAGCAAAAGCACGTACACACAGCTTCGTCATTTCAGAATGGCCTCTGCATGCTCCATTCATGCTCACGCGCAGGTAAAGCTTCCAGCGGCTGCGTGACTGATAGTCAAAGCCATTGTTATTGTCAGGTAGGTACAACTGAGGAAAATTGCGGTTGACCACTTTTCAACCTTATTTATAAGAACGTAAGGGTGAAATATGGTGTCCTGCAATAGCCCACGATTGTGCCTAGCGGCGTTATACCAAGTCGTAAAAATGTATCACGCGATTATCATCGTATAAAACACTTTATGCCGTATTTGTTTTTATGTACATACTGATTAGATAATTATGTAATTAACATAATTTTTTTCTTCACATCCTGGTATTTAATGCAGAATCACTGTGATAATGATTTCGTAGGTAAATAATGAAGAAATGCCTTTATCTCTTGCACACCTTCATTTCAGTTGATAAGGCTACTGTTTTTGCAATATCAATAATAGCACTTTGCCCCGACCTGGGAATCGAACCCAAGACCTCATAAATGACCGCGTAAATGTCGGACGCCCCTTTCATGCCCCAGAAGTTAATATTGGAAAATCCGTTCTTAGCGGACGTCTACTAACTATAAACTACCTCCCTGCCAAATTTCATCTTTATACGTCAAGTGGATTTCAATATTTCGTTACGAGTAAGTGACCTTCGCTTTTATACACCGTGACTTTTTAGTCGTCTTACAAAAGTGGTCCACTCAGTATCCGACATAAAATACCTCTAGGCGCGAATATTATTTTTTTATCATTAATTAAGATAATAGGTACGAAGAAAAAATAATAATACATTAGAAATATGACCCTGTTATAAATGTTTATGTATCAAACTGTAGAGTATGTACCTACCTAGCTCCATTGATACAAGGCTCGGACCGCGCTCGCTACAGGGTGTTTCTAAAACTACGCCTTGCATCATAATAATGAATTATATTTTATTTTTTATTTATTCAAATCTTATAAATACCTATTTTTTTATTATGAACGTTTACTAGTCATTGGATACATGAACTGGGCTGCCTTTGTAAGACGACTAAAAAGTTACGGTGTATATTTAGAAGAAGATAATAAAATATCAAGAAAACAATGCAATTATTATTTAAAACGCATTTATTTGTTCACGTTTATCGATTATTGTTAAATTATTCATGACATTAACAATTTGCTCCAGCATTGTTTAAAATAAATGAATGAACAGCATTGTTGCAACTATACTAATTAGTACTAGAAACTAATTACAGTTAGTTAGGAACTAATTAGTTACACTAACATAATAAAGTTGAAGAGATTTTTTGTTTGTCTGTTTGAATGCGCTAATCTCTGGAACAACCAGTTGGTTTGAAAAAAAATATTTTGTATATGATAGCCAGATTCTTAAGAAATAGTATGAGCTATAGAACATCACGCTGCGACCTACGGGATCGGAGCAGTTACTAAAAATGTAACTTAAAATGTTGAAAAAAAACAGCGTACGAAATCGCAGCGAACAGCTAGTTTTATATATTATAATATATAACTATAACGCTTTTTGTAAACCATAGGACATTGAAATATATGGGCTTGAGTGTAAGAACGTTAAATGTTCTTACACTCAAGCCCAGATATTTCAATGTCCTTTGGCCAAGAGGACGATATCTTAAATAAATATAAATAGAATATACCTAAACGTTGCTCAACTGGTTTCAAATGAACGCGGGACTGTTATTCTGTGCTGTGTTAGTCTTATCACAGTGTCAGTGAGCTCTCGTGCTGTGAGTCGAGTTAATATTTGAAAATGAAAATCAGCATTTAAAGTGTAAGTAAACATATAATTTATACCTATGTTTATTGTATTATGTTATTATATTATCTTTTATTGTATCTCTCAACTAAAGGTAACCGCTTTGTAAAATTTCCACGCCTGAGTCACAAGATACAAGCTTTGCTTAGTTTGTGGCTCGCCAACTTAATAGTATGTTCACATTTGTAATACCTACTTTTGGTTAATAAACGTTATTATTATTATTATTGCCTATTTAATATTTTTGAATGACACAGACTATCTATTGTTAGTTCAAGTAGGTACACAAAAAACAACAACATCGAAAGTAAAAGTTTTATCATTGATTCATTTAATTCCAAATTATTCGGGTAAAAAAACGTATGATATTTTTTTATTTCTTATTAACTGTATTTTTTTTTTGTTAATCGCAAATTAGGTATATCCATGCTACCTTAACGCCATCTGTTGTACTGTTTATGTATCTGTCGACTTATATTATAATGATATACTACTTTATGATCAATAAACTTGTTAGTTTGCTGTCATGGTACAGCCGGTAACACATTCGCTCAAAATCTAAAACTATACACATCAAAAAAGTCTAGGGATCAACATCCCTAACAAATGTTAGGGATGTTGATCCCTAGACTTTTTTGATGTGTGTAGATCAGTCATATTATTTAAAGAACAGGATCATTTAACTATAACGTACGGAATATGATATTGTGTGTGCCAGTTTGAAAGATAAACCATTTATTTTTTATTTATTATTCATTACAACTGCAATTTTTTTAGGTTCTAAATAGTGTAGGTTACTAGCTCCGGTTTACGGCTTCGCAACAACCTACCAAAAACCTTGTATAATATAGGTATAATATCTATTTCCTTATTTATAGTGTCTGGCCCTGAAAACTGACCACATAAAAGAACGCGCGCAATTTAAAAAAAAACACATTATCAATAGTAAAATAAAATAGAAAATGCGCTGAATAACGAAGTTGATACTAAAAAATTAGAAAATAAAACAATATCAATTTAGTTTATTAAGGTTAAAGTTTCAGCTGAGATCTTTCGTTGGCCAGAGTCTAGTTCGACTTCTAACTGTGTTCAATAGCTTGACAGTTCAAAGAAAAATAATTTTACCATACCTACTTAAACTAAAAGTGTTGGATACTAAAACCTAAACTTAAGCGCTTAACGTATCATTACACGAGTTCCTAATTATTACAACCCTTAATGAGAAGCCATAATCAGTCAAAGCCAAACCATCTACCAATTAAATGTAGGTGTTGATTAGAACTAGATTCGTGTGCGCTCAGCCCGCAGCACCCCTTCTACTTCCCTCGTTAGCTGCTGCGACACTTCAAAGCAATTTCACCTTTGTGGCCCATTCACTTTGATCTCGACACGGATCGATTTAATTTTAGCTTTCTTGTAATTAAAATTGAGAAACCGAAGTGTTTCATTTGAGCACTGCTGGCCAAAAATATTGGGACTGTTTAAAAATGTATGTTTTTTTCAAGGTCTGAGTTCGTATATTACTCTATAACTAAGTACGAATTTTTTATTGTTTTATTTTTGCATCAATATTGAAGATACAATTTATGTATTTAAATGAAATAATGAAAATAACAATAAATTAAGTACTTAAATAAACCTACTTTATTTGTTTGTATTGAAATTAGCTTTTGAGATAGAAATATATTACTTTTAATTCACGTAACGATAAACAAAAAATCTTATTTTATTATTATTAGTTGTCCCCGAGTGTTTAAGAAACAAAATATCAGTAAAACTGCTATCAAATCGCGTGTTATCTATTTGTCATAGATTTATAAGTAAGGTAAAACACCCAGTGTTCGACAGAGCCCCAGTGTTCGACACTTAAAAAGTTAACGAAAAAAAACAAGAGTTGAGTCTCGCTTCGGAACGTATTTGAACCATAAACATAGTTGAGGATTATCTAGCTATCATTGCGAAAGATATTTAATAGATTCGGCTGTTTTAAAGAAAATGGCGTAGCTGAACATACCAACCGGCAGAGATCTCTAAATAAATTCCCGTTTCATTAGCGAAATCGCTAAGGAGGTGAGCAAGATATAATGCCCATAACTTTTAATTGTTTTGCTTGACCGAGCATGTAAATTATTTATTAAGTTAGAACCCAAATTCTTTAGTTTTTAGTAATGTCTTTGCAATTGTAAGTTTATAATATAATATGAAAACACGCTTGTCGATAACTGGAGTTTTTTTTTTCGCATGTTCCTATAATCGACATAAATGTTTTTTATGGCACCAAAAAAAAATTCCACACTTTTTCAAATAATACAGGCAATAGAAGTTGTCAGAAAGGTAAAAAAAATAGAAATTAAATCCAAGGAAAGAGAAAAAAGAAAACGATTAAAATTGAGAAAGATAGAAAACCAAAAAACAAAAAAAACTAACAGATAAAAACAATAAAAAAACAAGAAAAGGCGGATACTAAACCGAAACCAAATGACACATCTTCTACATTTATTGTTTAACATTTAAGAGATGTATTATATTGCAAAAGTGTATTTTTTTAGAAACCTACCAATTACTAGCCACTATTTGTTTATTATAAGATTGTTTGTTGATTAAAATGATCAAAATACTGATTAAGACTAAGTTTTTATTTCGTCACATATAATACTAGATTATCTCGGCTTTTCTATTGGGATTTATTGTTTAGAAGTGTTAGGAATATGTCGATTATTGGATGTCAATTACTGGAACATGTCGATTACCGGGTGTCGAAAAATAGAATTCTGCTGTCGATCACTAGACCAAAAAACGTTAATTTATTTCGATATATTATTACTTTATTTATTTATATGAAACTTATGTTTGCTTTCAAATATTACGCAACGAAGCCTGAAGCGTTACCCAATGCTCCAAAATACCTTATAATATCATAAAGAAAGAAAATATTTAAAAAAATGCTTGTTTGCGCACGCTAAAGTGTCGATTATTGGGGGTGTTACCTTACCAAAAATATGAATGAATTTATTTATCAGTTTTTTAGTCATTGAGAGGTTATGAATACTGTCCGCCATTGTATTCGCGTTCATAAAGCCAGTAGTAATGCGTTATTCATTAACATTGTTCCGATAGCTCGCGATGAGTTCTGTCAAGACTATACTTATCTGTCTGTTCGTCTGTCATCAGCGATTCATAAGTAATGAAACGGAGCATTAATATTCACCTGTTTAGAGTACGAATGAAACGTAAACGATTTCTCCGCTGTCAGTTTTATTTTCATCTTTACTTTTCTTTTTTTTGAGGTGGTAATTTTCATCTTTACTTAGATTTAGTACTGTCAAAACAATCCACGTAACTTTTTTTTCCAATTTTGAAGTGATTAAAATGATATTGGATAATTATTTAAGGCTGTTTTTAACACGCTTTTATATTAGCTTCACTTGTAACTATGTATGTAAGAAAATCTTGGAATCTTAATTTGACCCACTTCCCGGTCTTCGATTGGAATGAAATTTTGCACACGCTCTGAGTTCTGATGACAATACATGACTAGCTAAGAAACGTCATTACAAATCCAATATGGCGGCCTCCCCAAGATGGCGGACTAGCTGTTTGAAATCCCCCCATGATATGGGTATCAAATGAAAGGGTTTGCTGTCAGGAATACGAAAAAAAAAGTCACGTGACTTAAATCCAACACGGCGGACATCCAAGATGGCGGATTGACTATTTGAAATGCACCCCCATGATATGGGTATTAAATGAAAGGGTTTGCTGAATGGGATACGAAAAAAATTAGTGCGTGCTAAGTGTGTTTTTTAGTTTTTTAAACTATTAAAAAAAAAATTTACATAAGCTCTTGGGTTCAATTCCCAGGTCGGGCAAAATGTTAGCCTCGGAGTCTAGATTTGTGCCCGGTTAATGGTAATAGGATCGCCTCCTATTACATGGGGCTTAAACATAACTGGCGAAATGTGAGTGTACTAACCGGTACACCTCTGCCTAACCCTTAGGGGATTACAGGCGTGATGTTATGTTACGTTTATGTAATGAGGGGCGAGCCAATCCACCGGGCACGAATCCTGATGTAAAAACTCAACAACACTTTGCCCGACCTGGTAATCGAACCCAAGACCTCATGCTCAGCAGTCGCGCTTTGCGATTACTAGGGCAATCAGTTCCTTTACTTAATCTAATCCAAACTCATAATTCGTCAAGAAGCAACAAAAGAAATTCAGCGAGTCAAGCTAGCAAGTAATAATGAACTTTAATTTCTTTCACAGGAAGAAAAAATGGCATCCCAAGAATTTCCGTATGAAATTAAAAATGTTACTGAAGAAGAGGACAAAATTATTAAAAAGTATTATAAAGGTAGGAAAGAGATGAGACACGTTATTTTATCGCATTCCTCTTTTAACAACGTTTACGCCGCGCCGTACCACATTTCATACAAACTTACAAGTTATTATTTTTCGAAATGAATGAACCGATTCAAATGAAACTTCCTACACATAAGCAGAATATATAGGTCTAAAAATTTATAGGTACAGTCAGCAACAAAAGTCGATTAACATTTATGATTTTTAAATCCTAATTATTAAGTACAATATTAAAAGTAAAACGCAATGAATATAAAATTAAGATAAAATAACCCTTAGCTATATCGTGAAATTCTGAAAGCCAGTACATTATGTGTTTAGTGTCTGTTTAAATGATATAAAAAAGTAACATTGTTAATCGACTTTTGTTGCTGACTGTACAAGCACGCCGGTTACGAGTACCTACTCCGCACCTGACCTTTCTGAAGAACCTCACCAATAAGGTCAGTGTAGGTCTTCCTAGGGCGACCCCTCCCTGCGTTACCACTCACCTCTGCCATATACATAATTACCTTTTATTAATCGTCTTTCACTCATCCTCTCAACAGATAGTTACTCTTGCGTAAATGTATTAGTATGAAAGTATAGTATGGATAGACCTACACTGACCTTATTGGTGAGGTTCTTCAGAAAGGTCAGGTGCGGAGTACTCGTAACCGGCGTGCTTGTATGACGACATGTATGAACGTAGATGAGGCGAAAGGAGTATGTAAGGATCGTAGCAGGTGGCGTTCTGTGGTTTTGCCTACCCCCATTCCCATGGGGCGGCCATTAAAGGCGTGAGTTTATGTATGTATGAACGTATACCGGGTAATCTATATCTATACTAATATTATAAAGCTGCAGTGTTTGTTTGAACGCGCTAATCTCTGGAACTACTGGTCCGATTTGAAAAAATCTTTCAGTGTTAGATAGATTAGTTATCGAGGAAGGCTATAGGCTATATACCATCACGCTACGACCTACGCCAAGTCACACAACATTAACTATAATAATAAAGAAATCGCAGTAAGGAACCTTAGACTTGGCACGACTTTGTTTAGATTTCATTACTTTTTAGAGATAAACAAGCAGCTCCATCGAGACTTGGCTAGTTTTTTACAGAATGTTTTTGGTGGGATTCGTTTTACAGATTACGTGAGACCGTTCATTCGAGTGGGTCCAAAGGGGTACATTTCAAATGCGGGCTACGGAGACCACGCCGCAGATATCTATAACCTAGAAGTCAGAACTGATGATGTTTGGGTCGCCACGTTCTCAAGATCAGGTAACAGTTTATTCTTCTTACTTATTAACCCTTACCATTAATATTTTAATACTTAGCAGGTACGTCGATGCCTTGGGAGATAATTCTAATAACTTTAAAAAACGTTCGCATTTTAATCTCAGTCTTACCCTTGCAATAGCACCGGTAATTTACGTTTTGACATTAATTGTTGCTGAAATGAGATTGCTTAAAAAAAAAGTCTGACCTCTCCCTAGTTGTGTCGGATTGTCGTCCCATCAAATTAAGGGGGTAAAGTAAGAGGGAATGTACTTATGTTTGCGCACACACTTTGCACTACACACTCCTGTGTTCTTGGCTGTCTTCATTGACATTGACTACACATAAATTTATCCTTCATGTTTCAGGAACAACTTGGCTGCAAGAACTCGTATGGTTGGTCGCGAACAACCTAGACTTCGACACAGCTAAGAACGTGTCGATTACTAGAAGATTTGCCTATATTGAGTAAGAATTTCTTGCGTAACTCCCAATAAACGAAGTATTCTCGTTTGAGCACCTATTTCTTGAGCACCGGATACGCTGAAAACCAGCGCCGTGGTTTTAGTGTCTCCGTGCACTGGCCACGGCATTATGCTGAGCGTAAGCCCTTTTGCGCGGTAGTGCATATTTCTTTGTGTTTATTTGATTTTTTAAATTTTAATACAAACTTGTTTCCAGTTTCCAATTTTTATTTTCTTTTTTTATGTCATTTTCGCGGGAAAAAACAGTTTTTTTTTCTTTTCTTTCTCTAACACCACGCTAAAATATTGATTGGTGCTCAAAGCATAGGTGCTCAAACGGGAATACTTCCAAAAAAAAACATTACGTATCATAATAATATTTCACTGTTCTCTTTCGTTACGCGATAAGATAGCTCTCATTATGTGTTTTCTTTTTTATCTTTTCGTTTTATTATCATAAACGGTGTGATAGGATATCTAAGTACAAATAAACATGGGAAACATACAGGCTGACTGTTCGCTACCGATCTTTCTAAGTGTGAAAGAACATATGACTATGAACACCTTATTATGAACGAAATGGAAGTATTTCCATACATTTTATTCGTTTTGTAGTGCATTTGTGTAGGGAATAGCTGTTTTGTTTATATCATTGAATGGCAAACAACCCGATGTCAAGCAATCACCGCTACCGAAAGGGTTTGTTAGACATCTGCAATACCAAAGGCTTTGCAGATGCGTTGCTTTCTCAGAAACAAAGTAGAAATGTCATATGTGTCAATTACACAAGCCCAGCGCTGCTTTGTGGCAGACTGGTGTCGTGGAAGCATTTCCCCGAACAAGTCCCTAAACACAAAAAACTATTCTAGTACTAAATACAATTGGAATTATGTCCCGTACAAAATGATTTCAAGATCTTCTTCTTTGTCGTGAGGGCAGTAAGGTCTTACGACCCCACATACCCTAGTGTCAGAGTTTCTAAACCGCCTCAAGGGTCGCTGACATGGTTTGAGTGAAACAGTAAGTCCAGGTTTTTGTCACGATGTTTTTCCTTCGCCGAAAAAAATAAATTAAAAAATGGTCTCTGACATGGTTCAGGTTCATGGTTTGGTTGGTTCGATTTCAAGATAAATTTAAATAAATACAAAAGTAGTAAAACTCAATTGTATTTCAGGAAATCGTAAAGGATACATAAATCAACTTTATAAGATAATCTTGTGCTTAAAGTTTATGTCAAACTTGTCACAGGCATCCAACGCAAAAGTCGGAGATACGAGCTGAATATTGCACAGACCCCAATGCTCCCCGAGCGACCTACGAAGACTTCCGAAGTTTGCCGAATATGACGTCACCGCGTTACGTCAAATCACATCTACCGCTGTCACTTCTCCCGCCAAAATTACTCGAAACGGCTAAAGTAAGTTCCTTATATTTTATGGAATGAAATTTTTCACTTAATGAATTTTTGCACAAGATTTCCTTCGCTGATTTTTAATATCCCAAGAGGGTTTATGTTGGAACCAATAAATTGTGACCCATATTTTGACCGGATTCCATGGCTTCGCAATAAAATTGATTATGTTCATAAAATAATACTTTTCATAATTTTGACATGAGGAGATTAAGACTATTAAAATATTCAGGAAACACAGCAAAATTTTCTAGTTTTAAAAAAAATGTTAATTGAATACATAGCTAATAAAATTGTATGTTCTAATATGTACAGCAGAACAGCTTCCTGTAACATTAAGATTTGTCACGAATGTAAGGGAAACTATACACATAATCGGGTCGGCACATTCGATTCGGCATTCTCAATACAACATTGTGTCAAAGTTTGCCGAGCGTATAGCGAGCCTGACTGTCAAACAATAGAGTATAGAGATTATAAGTGGAACTAACAAAACTATATCTATCTCTTTCTTATTTAAAGGTGTTCTACATAGCCCGGGACCCGCGTGACGTAGCTGTGTCGTATCACTTCGCACACAAGCTGTTCAGATACTTCGACGATAAAGTCGAATTTAAAGAGTTTTGGGACCTATTCAAGAAAGATTTAAGTAAGTGATCAATCAATCAAGTCAGCCTAAAAGAAGAAGATAATACTTTACTGCTGGAATAACTGCTGGACTTAAGTTCCTTACAACTATGCCAGCATACCTACTGTAAAGTTGAAGTTGTAGCAGGTGTCACCTATAGCAGCAGGTGACACCTGCTACAACTTTAACTTTACTTATACTTGTCTGCTTCAACACCCCGCAGTTTCCACGACCCATAGTCGTTTTAAACTTAACATAACATCACGCCTGTTATCCCCGAAGGGTTAGGCAGAGGTGTACCCATTAGTACACCCACATTTCACCAGTTATGTTTAAGTCCCATGTAATAGGGGGCGAGCCTATTGCCATCAACCGGGCACAAATTCAGACTCCGAGGCTGCTACTAAGAAATTCCTGATGGAAAAACCCAATAACACTTTGCCCGACCCGGGAATCGAACCCAAGACCTCTTGCTCAGCAGTCGCGCTTTGCGACCACTAGACCAACGAGGCAGTCGTTTTAAAGGTTCCGTATTTCAAATAGGAAACAATAGAACCTTTCTATTTCCACTGTTTTACTATTATAAATTGCTTTTACCAGCTCTTTTTGGGTAATTTCATACATTACTGTATCATAAATAATGTTATGGTAGTATTTATTATTTTCTTTCAGTAATGCACACACCTATATTCCCGCATGTGGAGGAGGCTTGGCAAAAACGAGACCATCCAAATATGATGTTCCTATTCTATGAAGATATGCAAAATGTAAGTCTTGACAACAGTAATAATGGTTTTGAGATAAAGATTCTCACTAACATATCGATACCTTTAGGCTCAAAGGGCGTAAACGCCATTTTGGCCAAAATGAGATTTTAATGCAGTCTTACTTAGTTTTTCGTCCTCTATCGATTGGTATATTTAAAACATCGATATTCGCAAAAAATGGTGGATACAGCCATAATTTTTGGTTCGCTAAACATAGATTTTTTTTTAAATTTGGGTCGTGTTTTTTGGCTCTCCTGAAAAGTCGTGTTTTGGTGGATTCGCCTGAATGTCGGGTACCACGGGCGTCCACGGGGTGTTATTTTTTGTGCGTGAATACTAATTCTTTAATAAAAAGCCATAATACCCTAAGTTACTCCTTATAACATCAGCTAGATTCTGCCAAAAAAACTTCCTACAAAATCAGTCCAGCCGTTTCGGAGATTAGATGAAACAAACAGACCGACAGACAGAAAAAAATTTAGAATCTGATTTTTTATGATTTTACCTTTTGTATAGAACTGTTATTTTGACATTACAAACAAACTCTTCAATTTTCTTTATTTGTATCTCTATCTAATAGATATGTACGGTCAGCAACAAAAGTCGATTAACAATTTTACTTTTACATAATTATCATATTTATAGACACGAAACAACACAATGCAATGCTTCACAGAATTTCAGGCAATAGCTAAAAGTTTATTTTATCTTAATTATACGTCCATTTCGTTAATTATTTCTTCTCAATAATTGTTAGAATTTAAAAATCCGAAATGTTAATCAACTTTTGTTGCTGACTGTACGTTTGAATTGTTACGTTCATAGCACGGTCATGGTACGGCACGGTGTATTGGGAAAAGTCTTTTACTTGGGTGTCACAATGGGTGGTCTTACAGCAAATGTCTTAGATAATAACTAGCTGTCCGCCGCGGTTACACCCGCGTCTTTGGTTACTGCTCCGTTCCCGTAGGTCGTAGCGTGATGGTATATAGCCTATAGCCTTCCTCGATAACTAATCTATCTAACACTGAAAGAATTTTTCAAATCGGACCAGTAGTTCCAGAGATTAGCGCGTTCAAACAAACAAACAAACAAACTCTGCAGCTTTATAATATTAGTATAGATATATCGTTGGCGCACCGCCATCTGTCTAGTCATCCGATAATGGAAAAAAAGCTTTAAGGGGTTGAGTTATTAGGGTTCCTTTTTCATTACTGCCTCGTTGATCTAGTGGTCGCAAAGCTGCTGAGCATGAGGTCTTGGGTTCGATTCCCAAGTCGGGCAAAGTGTTATCAGGTTTTTTTCATCAGGAATTTCTCAGTATCAGCCTCAGAGTCTAGATTTGTGCCCGGTTGATGGCAATAGGCTCGCATGGACATAAAAATAACTGGCAAAAAGTGGGTGTACTAATGGGTACAACACTGCCCAACCCTTCGGGGATTACAGGCGTGATGTTTCGTTACTGACTTTCATATGTTTTCAGGATTTGCGCAGCGTTATAGACAGAGTATGTCTCTTCTTAAACAAAGAGTACTCCAATGATCAGAAGAAACAACTCATTGAACATCTGCATTTTGATAACATGAAGAAGAAGCCCATGGTGAAAACGAATGAAGAAGAAAGTGAAATTACCTTCTTTAGGAAAGGTGAGTGGCTAATGCGTGTGCGCAGTGGCTGAGCGATTGGCTGCTATGCTGCGTGTCACAAGTACGAATCTGGCACGAAAAAAAAATTTGTTTGGACTACAGCAGGGGTCACTAATTAGTTTCGCTCGGGGTCCGTTTTAAGAAATGAAATGACCATCGCGGTCCGCACAACATTTTATATTTATTATTTATTAAAAAAATATTTATTAAACAAATGTTATACGGAAATAACAACAAAGGTTTTTTTTACACCACGACGATCAACGCTTTCGCGAATTGACGTCAACAAAGATAATGTGGGGGATACATTTTTATTAAATTACGTACTCTGTAGTGCAAGTTGCTGTGTTCTTCATGAGAGATGTGGGTTAGCTCATTTTGACAGAACTAATCTCTTACAACACCATGTTCACAGGAAAATCCGGGAACTGGATCAAATACTTCGATGAAGAAATGACGAAAGAAGCTGAAGAATACATGGAGAAGAATTTAAAACTGACTAGTTTACGTTTTCCTAATGTCAACAAATAAATACTTACTCGGTAATAGTGTAACTCCCTATCAGTGAAACAATTTTTGTAATTATTTCTGTTTACAAACAAATATTATATTTAAGTGTAATACATATAAAGATAATAATTAAAGGGGGGTTTAAAAAAATGTTTTTTAATTAAACTATTTAAAAAAAATAGTCTTGATATCGTTTGGTAGTGTGTGCTTAATTACGCAGTAACTACGCCATTACAGCATTACATATTTCCCCTGACATGAAACCTATCATACGACTTTTTTGGGACAAGTCCGCCACACTGTTCCCACCCAATGCAACTCCTGAAAGCCAGAATCAACAGTGGAGGCCACCAGAAAAGCGCCGAGGCAATGAAGCTCGACGAGTCCCGGAGAAACGATTAACTGTCTTGGGTCCCGCAACGAAATTAATCAGAAAAGAATAGCGGAGGAGTAAGAAAAAATATAATTTCCATTTCATGTCGTCTTATGTCATTTAAGTTAGAAATTTCAAAGAAAAACAAAATTGTAAATAGCAAAAAATACAAAAAGGGGTGGTGTATAGGCTATCATCACGGTGGTATATAGGCATCACGCTACAACTCACGGGGGCGGAGCAGTAACCAAAGACATACTAAACGCGGATGAAACAGCGTTGTATATCTATATTTCGACTTAACTTGACAGATAAAGGGTTACCAAGTTTAGACAAAAAAAAAAGATAGTGAGGATGGTATAAGAATGAACGAAATTGAATGAACTTAGATAATGTACTTAACTTTGTATTAAACCATTCTTATTACCTATTTGTTCCTTACGCAAAATCGTTCACTACCCCAACACTATTAGTTGTAGTGTGTTAACATTATTTTTGAACTTTAAACTCTCAAGTTACTGAATAGAATTAAAAGTCGAAAATATATAGTCGTGACGTAAGTGTCAAGACGCAAAATAACATAATAAACAAAGGAACAGCTATCGAGTGCATTGTTGTGCAAATTGCTACTCGACTCGGTCCATACTACCCGCGTGAAAGCGTTCCAATTATTTGTTCAAATGGCACGCTGGCGCGGGAATAACGAACGACTTGGTATATCTCCTGCCTTTGGGTGGGAAGTGTTTTGTTACCTTTGCTGTGAAAAGGAAATTTTAAAATATACTAGTGGCAACATAACATCACGCCTGTAATCCCCGAAGGGTTAGGCAGAGGTGTGAGGCCATTAGTACACCCACATTTCGCCAGTTATGTTTAAGTCCCATGTAAAAGGGGGCGTGGTGTCATTATGGCCCAGTGGTTAAGGCGCCGCCTCGCTTGCATGAGGTTGTGGGATCGATACCAAGGCAGTACACAAGTGCAAAAGTTGCAATAGGCTAGATGACTACACCAATCAATTGACGTAGTTTTTATGACCTGTCAAAACGTGATTCTTTCATAGATTTTCCGTTTTTTGTTTGTTTGTTTCAAACGCTCAAATTTCTGGAACTTCCAATCGGATTGGAAAAAATCTTTTTGTATATGATAGCCAGATTCATGAGAAAAAGTATAGGCTACAATCATAATATCAAGCTTTGACCGACGGTAGCGGAGCAGTGACCAAAGATGTCACTTAACACGAGTGAAATAAAACTGCGCGGATGAAGTCGCGGACACAGGCTAGTGTTTAAAATAAACACACATAAAAATGCGAAGTGAGTAGAGCAAGTGATCATGTTTACCTAGTTTTACTTAGACTTGCAAGATTCGACCTAAACAAACCAACAATGAGTGCCATTGAAGGAAAGGGTGCGAAAAGCTCACTCGACTTTTCCATTTATTTTTGGAGGACGTGTGGGCGTGGACACATTACCAAGACGGCAACCATCGGTTCAAACGTGTCCTCAAACTTGCAGTTCTTGTCTAGATATGGACAACGAAATACCTACAACAACAAAAACAGAAAACAAAGCAAAAACAGAAGCAATAGCGCTCAGCACACGCACAGTTCGGACCGCGGGAAACAGCACGCGCCTCGCTCCGAACTGTACGTGTAGATGTGCGGGTCATACATTTTATACAGTTCGGAGCGAGGGATTGGAACGGCGCGTGGTGTTTCCCGCGGTCCGAACTGTGCGTGTGCTGAGCGCTAATGAATCAACCCAACTAGCAAACAGATCGTATAACTATGGATCGAAAAACACTCGTATGAAAGATCCTAAATTACTTCAATAATCCGTTTAAAAGTGTCTAGATATTTTAGCCTTCAACGCTTTTTGGCTCTATAAACATGTCTAATAAACGTTTACTCGACGTATTCATATCGCATTTACTCGATTATTATCTAAAGATTAAAGATCTAGGTGATGTGTCCACGTCCTAATGCTGTGATGAACCGATTAGTGCTACTGAGAACACTTGGATGAAACATTGAAACCTACTCATCATCTGCCTAGCCTTTTCCCAACTATGTTGGGGTCGGCTTCCAGTCCAACCGAATGCAGCTGAGTACCAGTATTTTACATGGAGCGACTGCCTATCTGACCTCCACAACCCAGTAACTGGGTAATACGATACCCCTTGGTCAGACTGGTTGTCAGACTTTCGGGCTTCTGACGACTCGTAACGACTGTCAAAGATCCACGTATGACAGCCGGGACCAACGGCTTAACGTGCTTTCCGAGGCACGGACTGATGTCAGTAATGTCTCAGATAAATATATATACTTATATAAACATACACACAATACAATAAACATTGAAACCTACTAAAGCTACTTTTACGACGTTGACAAACACCAAATGAAATACCTACTCTATCTTGTACGAGATGTTATGTGTGTGCCTTATTATTACTTTTCACTTATGTAGGTATGCCAATTATATTTATTATGAAGATCATCATCATCTGCTTAGCCTTTTCCCAACTATGTTGGGGTCGGCTTCCAGTCTAACCGGATGCAGCTGAACATCACTATTTTACATGGAGCGATTTTGCATAGCAAATTAAATTATGAAGATATTGCCCAGTAGGAACAAAGAATGATTAGGAGTAAAATAAAATCAAACACGAATATTTTTAATCCATTTATTATTTTCATTGTAAACTCATACACTTGTTCTATCATCAACCGTTTATAATTTACGTTATACACGTCATACATCACGAGATGAGACTTAAACACTAACGCACTCCACGCGTTGTAAGAGACGACGGCCATTTTGATTTTACCTGCAAAGTTGGTTTAGAACTGTTTATAATTTTAAAAAATCAAGATGGCGGATGGAATACTTTCTTTTTACAGCTTTTTTTTTATTTAAATTCGATATGTAGTAATTTAACTATTTGCTTTTACTTTTAATTTATTTTTACTTTCATAAACTCACGCCTTTTTCCAATGGGGATAGGCAGAAATAATAGAACGCCACCTGCTATGATTCTTACTCATGTACTCATACCTACTCCTTTTAGTCCTAAAAATGGAAATCGAAACTTCCAATTTTAATAGGGCTTCTTGAGGAGATGTAATGGTCATTCTTATTTAAATACGAAAAAAACTAGGGTATGTTTAAAAAAAAAGTTTCTTATAAATCATGATAAATCGTCTCTTACAACACCTGGACTATCAAATGCATTTACTTTACGTTTAACATACTCGGGCGCACCATAATTGACTTGAAAAAGCAAAACAATCAATAAAGCGAGATTTTTAAAAAAATATTAAAAAAACAAAAACGTAAATTCTAAATTCAATAATTCGAAAACTGTTCCATTTGGAAACTGAGATATTTTATAATCATTCGAGTCTTTTTAGTAATAACATAAATTTATGGCACTTTGTAGCAAAAAGGACACAACAAACACAGTCCACATTGAGTTTTTAAATACATAGATAATCAAAATGAGAGATTACGATAAAGTTTTAATTGATTTCCATGTGGAAATTTAGTACGCAATGACTTAGCCAACCCACTACGAAAACGCAGAACAAAAATCATTAATCTTACATTTAATTGATGTTCATTGACATTATTTTAGAAATAAAAGGCTAATATATTAGAAAATTCGCGTTTCTTACTTTCGCATTACGCTTCCTATTTAGGTAAATATAATTTACCTTACTACGGTAACTTTATTGTATTGTAGGCAAAATAAAAGCAAATAAACTTTTACTGAAGCAATTTCTATTCCCGGTTATGCTAGTTTAATTTTAAGGGATGCGCCAGCGTTGCCCGCGACTATTTAAATTTCTTACCTTTTTGTAATTTGCGGCTAAATATCAGGTTGTATAATAAGGTAATCAAAAAGTTATCGCGACATTAACAATTACATAGTTGATGACTCAATTAATAAATAATTTCAAAACACAAGTTTACTTGAAAAACTATTTTTTTTTTTTGCCAAAAATCCCGAAAAATTTTTAGTTAACTTTTAAATTAGATTTTTAGGTGGTTTGAAATAAATAAATAGTTAGTTAATTGAATTGTCAAATAAATGAGGGACTATTACAATATTAATGGAATATTATAAGGGACTTAAAAATAACTAGCGAAATGTGGGTGTACTAATGGGTACACCTCGGTGATGTTATGTTATGTTTAATGAATATAAGTAATTACGTAAATACAAATATATTAGTGTCGCGTATATTTTTTTATTACCCTCCAACCCGATTCCGAGCTGCAAATTTCAAAAAAAATATGTAAGAAAGAAAAAAAGCGCTTCCACCGTAACTTGTAAAGTTTTCGCACAAATCTTTCAACATTCCGATACATAGTCCGGTAAGAAATCACTTCGTTATTACCGTAACATATTTTACAGATGTCTAAGTGTTATTATTTACGATTATAAATAGTGTGCAGTAATTACATTGAAAAATTGTGTATTCTTACAATGTAGAGATAGTATATTATTTTTTTGTTATTGCATAATTATTTGCTTCGTTTGAATTTTACGTACTATATCCACGTCACGTTACGACACCACAAATTTTACGTCGTAAAAAAGAGATATAAAAATTTTCGTAGTCTCAAAAGTGACCTTATAGCATTTTATTAGATAACACCATTCAGACGAGAAAGTAATCACAATTATTAACAGCCATCCTCTCCGGTCGGTTCCCAAAGACCACGTAGGGGACTCGAAAGCTTTCCAACCATCCACTGGCCGTAATAAATTAGTTATTGTTTGTCGAGGCTACTGGAACCGAACGAAGATATCTATGACAAGTAACATTTGCTGCTGTACAAACTTGAACCTTATAATTACAACTAACTAGAGCTTATAATACTTAAGTTAAATTATGCATTATCTTTGGCGAATACACTGCTTATGGTACCGTGAAGTTTGAGAAACTTAAATAATACGTTTGATCATAAAAAACCGTACGAACGTCGTTGTAAAGTCTCACAAAGTTCCCTATTATAATACTGAGATACAAAACTGTTCGCTTCATAGAATAAAAATGGTACCATTTTTACTTACACTACGTTAATTATTAGTTATAGTTAATAAGATTATCTCGAACATGTTCTTGAAAATAATCCGTTGCATGTGCAATCGGTGCCTATAGAGAGGTAACTCATCTCACTAAGTAAACTGCTTTGTAGGCTGGATACTTATCTGAGGTCATTGACCGTACATTCGGGGTAAAAAAGATACATCACATACCCGATAACTACACAATGACATATTGCCCATCAAACTTATCAAAATCAAGCAAAACTTATAGTAGGAAAACAACTTTTTTTTTTGGTGTGAAAATTACTGTTTGTCGTAGTGTAAAGCACGCAAAACATTGTGCTTACAGGTACAGTAGGGGTCATAAGTGGAGTAGCAATCTCATAAAGCAATAGATTGATTTTTTTTTAACTTAAGACCTTTCGACGCCGTCTACGAATTCTGAGGTGTTCGCAGGTACTGTGTTAATACATAATCACTTATATGAACATTATGGTTCCCAAGTATAATCCAAAAAAATATAATTATCGCAATGACATGTAACTTTCAGCTTTTTTAAAAACTGATTCAAACATATCAGTGAAACCAAAGTTACGGCACCTTCCCGTATTATATTCCATACGTGCTATGATGGTGCGGGTGACACATGTCAGCAATCATCTATAGATGTGAAAATTATGTAGGTGACATTATTTAATTTACTAGTTATTACTGATTCCGTAATTTACGACTATGATATTAGTGTGCAGTTAAAATATTCAATAATGATTGTAAATCCCCGTAACGTTCAAGAGTGAAAAGCAACAGTTTGACAAATGTCACTGGCACCATCCTAGAGCGTGAGGAATATAGTGATAATTATTATTTCATACATTCTCTACGAATGAGTCAGAACTGACACTGAAAGCACTGTGTCGTCATTGACACTGACAAGTGTGAACGCGTTCATAGAGAATGTATGAAAGAATAATTTATCACTGATACGGTACGGTGCCGGAACTGTAACTTGCACTGATATGTGTGAATCAAGCTTTAGTGTTATTGTATACTAGCTTTTGCCCGCGACTTCGTCCGCGTAATGTCGGTTATCGCGGACGCAGACGAAGTCGAAGTCGAATAAAAAGTAGCCTATGTCATTTGTTGGGGTTCACATTACCCTGTACCAAATTTCACACAAATCGGTTCAGTAGTTTAGGCGTGAAGAAAAGACAGACAGACAGAAAGACAGACAGAAAGACAGACAGAAAGACAGACAGACAGAGTTACTTTCGCATTTATAATATTAGTTAGGATCTACCCGAACATCCATCAGGTTTAACTGCAAATTTTTAGTCTACAGACGAATTATTTTCAAGAACATATCCCTTCATTAAACAATTAATAGTTACATTTTCTGGTGTTACAACAAGATCGGTACTTTTCCATTATTTTAATAAACTACATTTTTATACAGACAAACGGTCAGATTAATTCTTGTTCATCATTATGGCAGTTATCATTTGCACCTTATTTACAAATAATTAATTTATATTTTTATGTAAATTGCTTCTACCAATTCCACTTTCTTACTAATTCACACACAATGGAATGCTTAATTTATTATTATTATTTTATTTACAATTAATTAATTAGCTGTAAATAAAATAAGTTATAATTCAAATTTAAAATTAAATAGCCCTAACTTATATTTACATTAGGTCCACGCAATTTAAATCAGTTGTAATTTTTGAGCCATAAACATGAAAGCTAAACGATAATTAATAACTATACCCGGTAGAGATTCCAGCCAGATTCATCTAAAATAAAATATAATATAATTTCTAGTCCAAATAATTATTGTTTTTACTTTTTATTGTTTGTGGAATACCACAACAAGGATGAAATTAAATTACAAATGTCTACTGTTAATGTAATGTATGTACATTCTTATGTTACGTAGAGATATACAATGCAATAAAACGTCTACTGTCGGGCTCCAAGCCGTCTACTTTTAACTTAACAGAAACATGCCAAAAGAATATTAGGTATTTTTTCCAATAATTTGGCAGATTTCGTCCTAAATTTAGCGCTAAAAAGCGTTTAATCAACGTTTACTCGAAAGTTAGACCATAGTCGGATTTCTTCTTAAAACTAATATTGAGCGAAAACCCGAGTCCAAAAACATACGAAGTCTTTGATGACACAGCAGTCGTCACTACACACTTCAACGTGAAAGTTGTCAACAAAATTGTTATAAAATATTGGTCGTTAACACTCGCTAACACAGCCTTATTAGACTTTTATGGTACAGATAAACAAACATACAAATAAGCCGTCGCTGTTCAGAATCACTTTTAACAATAAGCCGGGCTGCACACTGGCCACAGACCGCAACCACAAAACGCCGCCACCTATGTATTTCCTGTAGTTTTCATACATTTTATATGGGCTCGTTGACGTCGGTGGTCGCCACGTTTGTGGCTGTCGCGTGTGGCTCGTATGCGGCCAGACTTAACATGTTTATGACGTTCGAAACTTTAGACTTGTTAATAAAAAAGTATAGTAAAAAAATAGGCCTCATACAAGATGATTTTAGAGAGATACCGTTGTAACATTACCTAAATATTTGTGCTAAAATGATTCCCTACAAAAATTCGAGACAGCAAAAATAACGTTCGTCAAAATATTTCACGACATAAATATTAGACCAGTATTCACAATAAATTACAAAGATTTTGAGCAATCACGCACAGGTAGAAATTATTCGTTCAATTTTAAACGTTTGCGCTGACAGAACGTTTGAATGAAAAAAGATATTGTCAACGAATCACATACTTCATCGATTATTTCGTTCATGCCAATTTTCCATGCAATTAATGCTTTCAAACCTTTGTGATTAAAAATTCTGTCAGCACAAAAGCACAATAGCATCTCACAGTCGAGAACATTATCAGTCACAAATATCCACATGAACTCATTCAGAGTATTGTCACTCCGCATTCGCTATGACTGTCATAGCTGAATATCGAGTGTCGAAAACGTCACGGTGTTCGTTAGTCGAGGGTACACTGGGGGTCACACAACAGCGTCATAGAGATTCGTCAGGGGTGCACTGAGGGAGTGGCGCGGCACCGAGCGTTACAGAAACACATCCAGAGGAGTTAAGGAGGCGCGGGGCTGCCCCTAGAGCTCGGTCACAGCGTATAGGTCGCGGGTGTCCGCGTGCGGAGGATGGATGCGCTCGGCTCGCTCTGAGCGCTCCGGGCGGTCTGGCCGCTCGGCACGTTCCGGCCGTTCAGCTCGCTCGGGTCGGTCTGGTCGCTCGGCTCGCTCGGGTCGGTCAGGGCGGTCGGGTCGGTCGGGTCGATCTCGGCGGCGGTGAGTGGTGTGCGTAGAGTGCTGCGCCTGTGCGGGCACGTTGGCGCGGCGCGGACGCTGCAGAGAGCGGTATTCGAGCGCCGCGGCCGATAGCGGCTGCGGCTGGTCGCCGTGCGGCTTGCGGGCGGGCCGCACTGTGGCGTACTTGTCGGCCGCTGGCGGGTGTGGCGCGTGGGGCGTGTGCGGCACGTGGGGTGCGTGTGGCGCGTGGGGAGCGTGCGGCACGTGCGGGGCGTGCGGCGCGTGCGGCGTGGAGAAGGTTCCCAGCGACACGGCGGCGGCGGCGGGGCGCGGCCGGGGCGCGCGCGGCCCGAACGACGCGTATTTGGGGTCGAAGCGGTTCAGGCTCGATGAGCGTCCGGATTGACCTGCAACGTTATTAAAGTATTTCGATACTCGGAAGTTATACCACCTAAATTGGTAAAAGATGTTTCCTTATGTTTTTTTAAGTAGCAGACACAGTCAGGGACAGTGTTTCAAATTGACACAGTTGGCCATTTTACCGACCAATTTCACACAACTGAAAGAGTATTAACATTTGTGAAATGAATACACGCGTTTTAATCAATTTCCCTGCTTCTACATCTTACTGTGTGAATCGCAATGTCAAAAAAAAACAATAATGTTTAAGCTACACCTTTTAATTAAACTTTGTGCAACAAAAAGTAGGCCTTTGTACTTTTTAATTGAACTTAATGCCTTAGGCATTCTTTACAAGTCAACCAAAGGCAGAGGTTGACACCGTTAGCAGTGTACAATACGCGCCACGAAAGATGAGACTTGACAAGCGTCAGTAATGGGAAGCTTGCGCAGGTATAGATGTACGAAATAGTTATCCATAATTTGTGTATTTTCAATGGCATTTAGATAAAAATTCCTAACAATATTATGATATTTAGTACGAAATAATAAAGTTTGTGTGGTGTGTCAATTCTCACAAAGGTGAAAGCATAGCGAGTATTGTAATTAGAAAAATAAGTGCACGTTACCTGCGTTGGGTTCGGGTGGGAGCGCGCCGCCGGGCCGGTCTCAGTAGAAGTCGCTGCTCTCGAGCGTCTTGCACTGCTTGCTGAGCGTGGCGTACTTGCTGTGCGGCGCGCGGCCCAGCGTGTGCGCGCCCCCGTGCGCGCCCGCGCCCGCGCCCCCCGCGCCCGCGCCGCGCCCCAGCGTCGCGCTGCCCGACATGCGCGCCCTGCCACGGACACCACGAGGGGACGTTACGTACAGTACCCGACCATAAGTGCCTAAGCAGATTCAGCGATTTTGAGTCTTCACCAATGTTGCGCAATTTTAGCAGTTACTTTGGAGACTCGTTGCGTTTGAGTGCGTAATTTATCAATCGCTGTGTTGAGCTACCAAAAGTAGCATGTCCACTTAGGCCCTTCATATGACACATCAAAATTCAGAAACAGTTAAGACACGTTCAGGTACTGTACGTATTGATTAAACATTCACAATTTTTGGGTTTCTTGATTTTGTTGGGATAAGCTAACATTTAAACAGACGCAACTGAATATTTGTATTTTGTGACATCAACCATTCCAGTAAGTATACAAATACACAAGGCTGGGGGTTGAGTGGAGAAGGGTGGGGGTTAGGGAATAAGGTGAGTGGAGAAGGCTAGGGGTGGGTGGGTAAAGCTGGAGGTTGAGTCAAGAAGGCTAGGGTTGAATGGAGAAGGCTAGGGGCTGAGTAGAGAAGTCTGGTGGTGAATGGAGAAGTCTGGTGGTGAGTGGAGAAGTCTGGTGGTGAGTGGAGAAAGCTGGTCTGGTGGAAAGGTTTCTTTGACATAATATGAAAAATACAAATAACAGTCGCTGTAAATACAGAGTAATAAAATGAAGAAAGATTTTGGTATGCATCTCCTATCGTTTTAATTACGCGCATATTTCGGACCTCACAAAAATCATGATTAAGAATTTCATCACGAAAAATTCCGAACATTTCCGAAATATCCACGTAAATAAACTCATAAGCATATTAGCCCATCACTGGGCAAAAACGTCACAAATAGTTACCTTGGCTTCTCGAAGTCCATGAGTTGCACGTCAGCGCCGTAGGAAGGTGGCTTGCCCGGGCTAGACAGAACGTTAAACATATTTACCGTGGCAAAGGGGGTTCTTGCCTAATTGAGAACCGCACAGATCTATTGATCTACGGAGTTAGGCAGATTTGGGTTAAAGATAGTTTGTTTTACACCCCAGAATACTTGAAGAGTTTCTTTAAGTCACGGTGTTGATGTTGAAACGGGCAGAGATTTGGGTATTAGATACCATTAACCAATAATTCCAAAACTCAACTTTGTTAAAAAACTTGAGAGGTGTCAAGGGACACCCGGATGGAACGAAGTTATATGAGAGAGAGAGAGAGAGACAGAGAAACACGCGCACGCCGCACGGCTTACAACTATATCAAAAAATGTCGTTACAACTTTTAGTCTTAATTTTTTTCCGTCTAGCCCCCTTTCGCAACGCGCGATAAGGAACTTTGTTCCAAACACCATTTTATTTAAGCCCGGAAAACTAATTTTCAACACATAACATCACGCCTGTAATCCCTGAAGGGATAGGCAGAGGTGTTCGCAGTTATGTTTAGGTCCCATGTAACAGGGGGCGAGCCTATTACCATCAACCGAGCACAAATTCAGACTCCGAGGCTGCTACTGAGAAATTCCTGATGGAAAAACCCAATAACACTTTGCCCGACTTGAGAATCGAACCCAATACCTCATAATCAGCAGTCGCGCTTTGCGACCACTAGACCAGAGGCAGTCAAGTCAATTAATTTTCAACTTCAAAAAAGATTTTTTTTTTTATCAAATAGGTGACGTCACAGTTTACCATTGCCTTATAAAATATATGGAGGAATCGCGATTTGACAGGTCATAAAAAGTATGTCAATTGATTGATGGTGTCTAAACCCAATTAGTCAGAAAACATCTGACAAGCGTTAAGCGGTCTAGTTTCTCTAGTGGGTCTGTAGATAATACATTTCACGAACGCGCGTCGATCATCGCAATTTATACCTTGTTACAATGAGATTAGAGTCACGTCATGACGCGCGCTCGTCAATTGCAAAGGCTAAACCAGTAATTTGGTCGCAAGGTTAGTAGACGATGCAAGCGATTGTGTTGCAACCGTATTTCAATACAATTTGATATAAATGTAAACAAACTTGTTTTTTTTTTTCTTAATTACTCTCTATATGAAAATATTACAAAAAAGGTCGTAAATATGTATCTTAATTTTGGAGATTTCAACTTAATATATGACTATTTTTTATCAATGATTTTTGTATAGCGTTTTAAAACTTTTAAAGCGTCGTAATCGAAAAATCTTCGATAAGAAAAGGGAACTTATATTTCTTTCTTGCTTTATTTCTATAATGCGATCTTTAGATCGATCCCTACCCAAAGCCAATCAACTTTACAATCCAAAAATTGCTCATCACACTGGCCGAACATTCAGAGTTACGTTCGTTCGTTTACATTTGTACCAAATCGGACAGAAAGCCGGCATGTCGTGAGCGCGGTGGTCACCTGGGCCGCTCGAGGTCCATGAGCTGCACGGCGGCGCCGTAGCTGGGCGGCTTGCCGTTGTTGTGCGGCGCGCGCGGCAGGGTGCGCGACGCCTGGCTGCTGGCGCCCGACGACAGGAACGGCGCCTGCTCCTCGCCGCCGCCGCGCCGTCTGCACACCACACGCACGTATAGCAGACTTACACCTCCAACAAACATGGCGACTACTTCGCAGATATACCCCCTTTTTTTTGGTGGGGAAATCCTAGTGAATCCCCCCCGCTGAGCACCGTTCTGAGAGCTATGTAGCCTTTTTATTATAATTATTTGTGTGGGTACATAGTCTGTGTCAATAAACAATTTTTCTTTCTTTCTATGTCTACTCCACGATCCCCCTTTTTTTAATGTTGGGAAGTCTTTAATTGACTTCTTCCGCTCTGGGCGGAGCGGGAGGGAGTGTCAGACTCTTATTGACTAAAACCTATCTGTGTTTCTCCTAATGCCCTTTGCGTATAAAGGCCGCGGTGACTCTTTCAGATCCGCAACCCTAGCAGATCCCCCTGATACCATAAGTCAGTAGCCTGGTATTCGCTTGACTGGTATTTGACTCGTTCCCCAAATAGCACCACGATATAATTTTTCGTCATTTTCAAGTTGTTTGTTGGCTGTTATAATGGCGGATCTCGTGGCTACCATACGATGGAAGGTAACGCCCCGGTGGAAAGCTTGTTAATAAGGTTAGTATAAGATTGTCAGCCAATCATATTTTGTTAATGTTAGTGATGCTAGCAGTGGATGGCCGCTTCTCCTTGGAATGTCCAAACGTTATGTCCAGAAATTTTCAAAGAAACATTGTAAAGGATTAGAGGCTAAAGGCAAGTGTTAAAAAAACAACGTTATATAAAGTTAACACAAATTTTGATTAAACAATTTAAAAAAATCAGAAGTTCCCATACTAACCTTTTTAAAAGTAAAACCACCACCGGCCGAGATACTAGAAGAAATAAATTACAATGTAAGTTCCACTTACTTCGTGTTGATGTATATCCAAGCGTGTGAGTCGACTAGCACTATGGCGGTGAAGAGGAAGCCAGCCGCGACCGCCGCCAACAACTGAAGCGATAACGCCTGGAAATACAAAGTTATAATTTTAATTAGCTTCTACCAGTGATTTCGTACGCGTGAATTACGGATTCCTTTCTTGTTGTGATAACTGCCATATCAGTCGTATCAAAGATAAAAATTCGTTAAATAACTGATACAAAAATAAACATTGATTGATTTGAGATTTGTGAGAAATCTTTCCTTTTTAGAAACCCTTAATTTTGGGCTTCGCGACAGTTAGGAAGAAGGGCCCCCAACAATAATTGGGTAGTTGACACCAATATCCAATAATTCCAAGACATAACTTCTTAAAAGAAACACTTTATTTTAGCCCTGAAAACCTGCTTAATTTTCAATTTACTGTAAAGTTAGATTTTTTGTGGCTTTGAAATCAATAAATAGTTAGTCAATTGAGTAGCCAAATAAGTGACGTCACAGTCCGATATTGCCATACAAAATCTATGGAAAAATCGCGTTTTGACAGGTCATAAAAAGAACGTCAATTGATTGGTGGTGGTTAACTAGCCTATTTTTGATGCAGGGCCCGTCTAGGGCGAGCAACTCTACTATGTTGTTCGTACCTGCAAGCCAGCGTCGCAGGCGGCGCGCGCGGCGGCCACGAAGTAGGCGCGCGCCATGCGGCACTCCAGCGCGCCGCTCAGCGCCACCAGCGCGCGCTCCGCCTCGCCCGTGCCCGCGCCCAGCGCGCCCAGCGCCGGCTGCAGGCCTGCGCGTACACGTGTCATAACATCAACACTAAGCTGAGATAGAGAGCTTTTTTGCCCTCGCACATGTCTTCTTTATTTGGCAGTATCCCAAACACTTCACAAACACAAAAATCTGCCCAGATGCATATACACGAGGTGAGCTTGCGTTGAGCTGCCATCCATCTGTATAGCGACATATATCGCACATATTACGAACTGCAACTAACAATTCCTACATCGCGCTGAAATGTTGGGGTTCTAAGGTCTTTTAAATCAGACAACCAATTCGATTGAATGCACTTTAATCAATGGCAATCAGGTAACATACTATTCAATGCGCACTGAAGTAAACTGCTTACTTAGCTTAAAAATATACTTATATTCTAAAGGAGCGTACATACTACGTTATACACTATAAGGGAGCATACATACACTTCAGCGCAATCAGAGTTTTCCGAAGACATTGGTATATATCCCACCAGACAACACCCATCTGGCCGAAAGATCCTCCGTTGTATAAACATTACACCCTGTTTCTCATACCTCTAAACATTCATTGACAGATCATCGCAAGCTCGCTTCCACTAAATTCTATTTAGATTCTTCCTCTTCTTCTTTGTTTTCTTCTTTATTATTCTTTCTATAGTCATCCTACCTGATGATAAATTTCACAGTACATCTCACACTCAATTCTACCAAAGAGATTTTTACAGTATAAGACAGCATATAGAATGATAACTCACTTCTTCACTATCATTGTCAAATTGTCCGCCTAATGATTATCTCATAAAAGTGTGGTCTTACCAGGATCATTGAACAGTTGCGGCGCCCCGCGGGCCAGCACGGCCAGCGCTTGCCTCACCGCCACTACGGCACGCTGCGCGTTCCTCAGCTCAGCCGTCAGCACGTTCTCGCGGGACACCTTGCAGGACAAGTAGTAGTGCACCATCTGACAACATATACAAATTGTGATTTAAACACAAAGGAAGAATCAAACATTTTACAATTCGTGTGTACGGTTTACGCAAATTTGTATCATATAAATCCTAACAATTATATATATTTTAACAAGGTAAATCGATTCATTTACAAACAATTTATTGTAGTGTACATTCGTTGTAAGGGCTTCAGAATATAAGAGAACTCATAAATCCTTTAAAACAATTTTATTGGTCGCATTCGCGATTGCTGAGTGTCGAACCTGGCTTTGAGCTGGACCTGGGAATCCAGGACGATTTGCAGGTCAGGAAAAGCGTTATTGGGTTTTTCCATCAGGAATTTTCAGCAGCAGATTCGGAGTCTAGATTTGTGCCCGGTCGATGGCTCGCACTCTATTACATGGGACTTAAACATAATTGGCGAAATGTGGGTTGTACTGGTACACTTCTGCCTAACCCTTCGGGGATTACAGGTACAGGCGTGATGTTACGTTATGTAGTGTGGGTACGCACGTCGATGGGCAGGCTGTGCGGCGCGTGCAGTGCCAGCGCGGCGGCGGGGTCCTGGCACGCGTCGGCCGCCGCGACCGCGCCCGCCGCCAGCAGCGCGCCCGCCAGCCAGCACGCCACCAGCGCGCCCAGCGCGCCCACCTGCCGACAGAGCGGGACGTTACTACTAGCGACGAAACTTTAAGGCAGGTACAGACATTGCAGCGCACGGCGCTCATCACATGTTTCACAATGTATGGACGTTCATATTCGACCAAACCATACGCTAGTTTTATTTTTAAACTTATATCGAGGCGTGCGTTGCGAGGTGTGCGCGGCGCATGCCACGCAATGTCTGTATCCGCCTATACAAACTGGACGGGAATTTCCATTAAATGATGATAAAAAAAATGACGAAAGAAGCCTGAAAGTCTGGCACCCAGTCTTACCAAAAGTATCACCCAGTTACTGGGTTGTGGAGGTCAGATAGGCAATCGCTCCGTGTAAAATACTGGTATGCATCCGGTTAGACTAGAAGCCGACCCCAACATACATAGATGATGATAAAAAAACATGTGAACTCATATTATTGAGTAATTAGTAGCGTTTTAGCATAATTTATGAATATTTACGCATAAGATTGATATTTCTGTAAGAAAACTCATAGATAACTCTTTAAATCCGTATAATTTGAATTAATTTCAAATTTTCTTTAGTGGAGCTAAAATGATGTTTAAAAGCTTAATTAGCCATCACAATAATGAATATAAAAAAATGCTAAAGACGCAAAACACACATAATGATGATTTGCTCTCAAAATATGAGCAGGCGCGTATAAGAATGTATACTAACACAAAGCAGCAGCAGCGCGCGGCGCGAGCGCCTGGCAGCGGCCGCCAGCAGCGCCACGCATACGGCGCCGCCGCAGCACCAGCCCGCCATGCCGCCCGCCCAGCGTGCCGCCTCCCACACCCACGCGCGCTGAAGAACATTGACACAACATATAGTTACCACAGAGCAGACATAATTGAATATTATACAAAGAACTAGATGCATAGATCATCAGCAAAAGAGGCTCGTTAAATAGTTTACAGATTTGAAAACTCTAAATAATAATCTCATAAAGGAAGATATTATTATAAGATATGAAAAAAAAGAGAGTCAGTGATAGCATGACGGCTTACGGAATGGAAGAAGAAAACGTGTTGCGCCGACCCAAAGTAAATGGGACAAGGGCAGGAAGATGATATTGGTGTCATCATGAAGAACAGGTGAAGGGGCATGCATTAACCAATAAACAACCTTATGCATTTTTTCCCACAGACGATTTTTAAACGTAAGGGTGTTTTACGAACGCACTGGATTAAGAAAAAAAAACAGTTACCTCAGCGTAAAAATAGCCTGTTGAAACAGCACCTTACCATGAAGTAACTACGTTCGCTACTCACTTGGAACAAAGCATTGGTTAACGGCAAAATATTAAAAAAGTTTTACTACTAACCTTCATAAAAGCATCAAGATTAAGCGCTGCCAATGGCCGTCGAAGATTATCAGCAGCTGAAGCAGCAGCGCTGGCATTGTTCCGAAGCGCTGACAGCGCTCGCAGTAAAGTTCCCAGCGCCGTCTGATTGGCTACGGGTGCGTCCAGCGCATCCGCTAACCGGGCCAAAGGAGCGCGCGCTCGAGAACCCAGCGCTTCTTCTAGAATGCTTGACTGAAAAAAATTGATTGATTGATATAAAATAAAATTCTTAGCCTGAACTTTGTTACATAGAAGTCAATTACTTTGACTTGTTTTAAGGCCAATTAAGATTCCAGTCGGGAATTGCGGAAGACGCGTACGCTCCCGGGGTCCCCGGCGTAAGGCCCGGTGTCCACCAAAGCGGAGACGAGAGGAGATGTCTCGCACAGCCAATCGGGTTGCGTAATTTTCACATCTCACCGCTTAGCTTCAACACAACACCGTATCCTATTGGTTGTTTACGAGACATCTCTTCTCCTCTCCTCTTTGGTGGATTCCGGGCCTAAGAGTGGGTAGGGAACACCGAAGTGGTTTTTAATCAGTAAGAGTTTAACAGACCTCTCCGCCCCCACAAAGACATCCATCCGTGAGGATTTTCCACCACAGAACCAAAAAAAGAAGGACCAATTAATTTTGCGGTGGCTATTTGTATGAGACCAATATTTTTAAATTACTGTGTTCTGGTGTGGAGCCGGTGGGTATAGATGACAGTAGAAATACAGGCAGATAAGAGATTGCATATTTCTATCTGGTATTGCAAGAATTACAGGTGATCTCCAATAGCTTAACACTTACCTGGTTCTTAACAGTGTTGACGAGTTGAGCTAACTGGTTGCCAGCCTGGATGCTCTGCAGCATCGCGTTGTGCAGGTCATCGTTGCCGAAGAGGCCCACGCCGATCGCGCCGCAACATAGTACCGAGAGGATCATGAGCGTTATCTGTGAAATAAGGAGATATTGGAGCTTGAGAATCAGCACCTTTATCGTCGGAAGGTATAAAAGACAGCTCCACCATTCCATTTACCGTTTCGTTGATTGGCTTTTGGGCTGAATGGCTTTTGATGGGAAAAATGGGTGGCAAAACTGTCAAGTCTCCATCAACACGTCTATCTGTATAATTTAAGAACTCATGACAGTTATAGAAGTCAGATCTTTCAAAGAAGGGGGCGCGGACCATGCGTGAAGTATATGCAGAGGTCTGATTCATGGTAGTGGGACGAACCGGGGGGTATAGTCGGTAAGAGTCTGACGTCGATTTTCTTTAGAGAAAACGAGGGTGTGTGGTTTATTTGTTCTAACATGATTAACTAACTTGATTCGTCAGCGAAATCAAAAACTTATGATATTTTAGTATATAAACTGATAGTTGCCTGCCTACATCATATAGTCTAGCAACAGGAATACCTACCCGAAATAGTCTAATAAGCGAAAATAAACTTAATTCAGTTACAATAAAAGCAAATTGACTACAAAACACAAATTGTTACAATAATATTAGTTCGAGAAACTAGGGAGTTACTCTACTTATATATTTTCTGGTTATCAAAAACTTACAAATAAAACGGTCTTCCCCATTTGCTTCATCTAACAATTCATCTAAACTAAACGCATCAAATGGCCTATTCTCTTTGATTTTCACTAATACCTTTTGATCTCCTACGATGACAGAAGAATCACACACTTCAAATAAACTTAGCCTTAATAAGATCATCAAAAAAATAATATTTACGCAATCTCCAAACAAGAGATCAAAGCTGTTCAAAGTTCATTGTCCTATTTCATTCCGATCATTGGCTTTAAATTATGAAGAACTAGCTTATGCCCGCGAGTTCGACCGCGTCAAAAGTGATATATTACCCCAACGACTATATATACCTAGACTCCTAATAACAGACGACCGATGTCTGTCAACACATTAGGCATAAAAGTCTTATAACCGTCGTCACTCACCAATAGTCACCAAGTTCGTATTACACACATCAAAAAAGTCTAGGGATCAACATCCCTAACATTTGTTAGGGATGTCGATCCCTAGACTTTTTTGATGTGTATAGTTTCGACCACTCCTGTGAGCCGTAAACATGCACTGACCTTGAGTTAGCCAATCAGAACGCAGTACTCCGTCCCCCTCGTACCTCAGCAAGTTGGCAGAATAGTTTTCGTGCGTTAGATCGTGTATTAGGCGTCTATAGGCTGTATGGTCGTTGTATGACCCCAAGGGAATCGAAAATTTTTCGGGATAAAAAGTAGCCTATGTGCTATTGCAGACTATAATCTATCTCTGTGCCAAATTACATCCAGATCCGTTCAACCGTTCTGGCGAAAACCAGTAACAAATAAATCCAAACATTCGCTTTTATTAACCGACTTCTGAAAAAGGAGGAGGTTCTCAATTCGGATGTTTGTATTTTTTTTTTAGGTTTGTTCGCGGTTATCTCCGTCGCTTGCCAACCGAATTCAAAAAATCTTTTTTTGTTGGAAAGGTTACACTTCCCAAATGGTCCCATGAAATCGGACAAAAATATGTCACTAAAAATTAACAAATAAAATTTTTTTTTGCAAAAAAAAAAAATTAATAAGTACGGTCGAAGAAGCTGTTTGGTTTACAGACAACAATAATTATCTAGCTACATTGCTATTCATTGTTATTTTGTGTTCACTTTTTAAGGTTATGGCGTCTAATAATTTTGAAACCTACTTAGAGTGATTTAGAGCTGATTTTTCAATAGTCAGATAACTTTTATCCAAAGAATAAATATGACAGTTTGGCATATTTTCTATACAAAAGCTTTCAAACCTCAGATAACTCATAACGGAGAGATAAATATGGCATCCCTCCGTTAAGAGTTATTTTGACGATTGAAAAATCAGCCCTTAAAAAAAGAGTTGACACATTCGAATCATTGTTTAAAAGTAGTTGCAACTGTTGCAAGTTATAGCTGTACACCTTTCTTTCTTTATCGTGTGGGCAGTTGGTCTTACGACCCCACACACCCTAGTGTCAGAGTTTCTAAACCGCCTCAAGGGCCTCTGAAATGGTTTGAATGGAACAGTAAGTCCAGGTTTCCTCACGATGTTTTCCTTCACCGATGCCAGTGATGTCCAAGATAAACTTTAGAAAGTACATATGAATTGAAAAATTCACATTGGTACTTGCCCGGATTTGAACCCACAACCTCATGCATGAGAAGCTGGCGCCTTAACCACTGAGCCATCACGACACATACACATAGCTGTACACCAAATGGCTTGTCCGTCTGTACCTAATGAAGTAGTGAAGAATATAAACAAAACGTTTGATCGTTTAAACACTTGTTCCAAACACGTGTTTAAATCATCTCTGCGAGAATTATTTTGATTGTGTTTGCAGACTATTTATAGAGCAACGATACCCTCGGGGCGAACATGATGAGTTTATCATTCCTTGTCGGGGAAACAGCACGAAGATGTGTTAATATTGAAGCGGTCAGACTTTGAGTCTGTAGAACTAATTGGGGTTCCGGACTTGGAGATTGCTAACGGGACCTTATAACTAAGTCTGTGATGCCCGTCAGTCTGTCCGTCAGCGGAATGTATCTCATGTACCGTAATAGGCAGATAGATTAAATTTTCAGAGTATATATTTTTATTGCCAGCAACACGTTATAATAAAGGGATTCTCAACTTCTCATACAAAGACCGTGTTTTTGGAACGAAGTTCCTTATCGCGCGTTGCGAAAGGGGGCTAGACGGAAAAAATTAAGACCAAAGTTGTAACGACACTTTTTGCTATAGTTGTAAGCCGTGCGGCGTGCGCGTGTTTCTCTGTCTGTCTCTCTCTATCTCTCATATAACTTCGTTCCATCCGGGTGTCCCTTGACACCTCTCAAGTTTTTTTTGTATGTAGTGTAAAATATTGTACAGTTTTACATAATTGGCCGGTTTTTAGATCTTCCAACTATCTGACGGTTAGCGCAGTTTCTGCGCTATGTGTCTCCAGTTCAATTCCCATGTTCTGCCTGCCTAGCCTTTTCCCAACTATTTTGTGTAATACACACATCAAAAAAGTCTAGGGATCAACATCCCTAACATTTGTTAGGGATGTTGATCCCTAGACTTTTTTGATGTGTATATTTTACAAGGAGCGACTGCCTATCTGACCTCCACAACCCAGTAACTAGGTAATACGACACCCCTTGGTGAGACTGGTTGTCTGACTTTCGGGCTTTTGACGACCCGTAACAACTGTCAAAGATCCACGTATGACAGCCGGGACCAGCTTAACGTGCTTCCCGAGGCGCGGAGGAGTTTCGGCGTGTAAAGATGGTCACCCATCCACCTCACAAGAGAGCTTAACCTGATGGATCGACCCGTGCGGCTATTATTACATAGCGACAAGCTCCTCCAAAGCTTCTAGTACATACATAAGGTTGCTATTAAACAGTCTTTACTTATTCAGGCAGTCCAAACTATGTTCAAGCCTTCAAGGGTCATTACACTGTTACGTACTCTAGAATTAGATTTATTCCATTTAAAATACATGAAGAATAGCTATAATTAACTGCTTAAGTATTCTGAAGGTCATAAATGATGTCGTCGGTAAATAATGAATAATAGATAAAGTACGTAAAGGTTACGTCAGTCATTGAAGTTTGAATACGGTGAAGGCTAAACTTATAGTACAACAAAAGAATTTAAGCACCTGTTTTATTTATTTAAAGCTCAATTCACATCGCCGCGAAACGAAAGCCGCGTTGAGCGCGAATTCGTAGGAATCCGTGAGAATTCGTCGGAAAACTAAATAATTTACATAAAGTTCATTATTCTATGTCTTTTGAAAAGACTACTAACTACGGCTGTGGTGCATATACGCCTAGTGCTTTCACTACACGTGCATACAAACAGGTTAGTTATTTTTTTAATTTAGTACAGTGTTTTAGTATACATATAAATGCTGTGAAGTACACAGTGGCAAATGCACCATAATCCTGACATGTGCTCACCTCAATATATGCACTTATGTTATTAGTGGTTGTCATTGAAATTATTTTCAATTAATTAATAAATTCTATTTCGACAACCTCCGCTGCGGTGTGAATAAAGCCTAAGATTTTGTGAACGATACCATAGATTATGATAGACAAGAGTAGACCACAGATAGACCCTTCTCAAGTTACGCCGTAGCAGCGCATCATGAATGGAGGGAATTACCATGTGCCCGCTAATGAGTACAACACTAATTATGCAATTAACAGACTCCGTATTCCTACAATAGGACGTTTAAAAAGGCTAGAATGGTGAAAGTTTTCCGTAAGTACACTAAGTACTTTGTAAAGTAAATAAGTCTTGCTTGGTAATAAGATTTAGCTGTCAGACAAACTTCTGTTGTCCTTTTTGCATAACTTCGTTTACTTGAAGTAGGTATAGACAGGTCACGGCCATTCAAGGCTAAAGCGCTAGGTAGTTCACATTTTATTTTACGGTTTTTGCAATTTTCTTGTTCTGGTTATATGGTGGTAAAGAAATAAATTCGGCACTAACATATTTCTATTTACGCAGTTATAATCTTTAAAATCATATAAATAACTCTTCAAGTTCGAATTACCCGTAAACGTGCATATTTTTAAGAATACCAGTTTTAAATTTTATAAACTTTTAATACCACCCCAACCTTTGTACACACCCCCGTAAGCAGAATGTTTGAGTGCGTTACTATACACTGATAATTCACACCAACAATCGCCTTAAAAAAATAACTTTAGTTTTGGCATTCGGCAGCTTTGGTTTTTTCGTTGTTATGTACTGCCACCGACTTTAAAAACTTAAGTTATTTAATATTTTGTAGTTTTAAGTTTTATTGGGAAGTAGGTACCATTTCAAACAAAACAATTTTTTTCCGAATCGGTTCAAGGGTCTTCGAGTAATCGAGGAACATTCATAAAAAAAGAAATTAATAATAAAAAACGTTTTCATGAAACAATGCTACGTTACGATGATTGGCGCATGCGTAGTTAACGGCTATGATTGTGATGTGTTTTTTTTTTTTCACCCCGTATATCTACCGGATTCTGTAAGATTGAGAATTTCTCTACTTATTTCAATAGACGAATCTCACGGTCTCACCTTCAAAGCGGTGATGCTTCTTGGCGGGCGTTGCTTTCTGTCGCAGCATCTTGTGAGCAGGTATATAAGCAGGACGGTCAGGGTCAGTATCAGCCACGCGCCAGGTATGGAGCCGAGGATGCCCAAGCTCTGGAAAAAAGTTGAACATATAGTTAGGCTTGCAAAGTCACAAAAAGATACACAATGGTGCCGATTCCCTTGTTCACAAACTAGACTCAATTTAGAGAATTGGCATCTCTAAAGACATATCCCACCAAAAACATTCTGTAAAAAACTAGCCAAGTCTCGATGGAGCTGCTTGTTTATCTCTAAAAAGTAATGAAATCTAAACAAAGTCGTGCCAAGTCTAAGGTTCCTTACTGCGATTTCTTTATTATTATAGTTAATGTTGTGTGACACATACTTTATACGTTAGTGTGTACAACTCAATTTTGTTTAAGTACACGTAATGTTATATCTGTTGTAACTACCTATGTTTATTAAGCGAGATAATAGCCCATACTGGTATTGGTAATTGGACGCTAGTGTCTCATTTTAGGTTGTTGTTGATTGTGCAATACATGCATTCAGCATTGACAATGCTGACTTCTGCTCTCTTCTTTTTGGAGCGTCAAATCGACCATCGATCTAACATAAAATAGACGTGCAGACGGACTTCTATCAATGATTCAATTGACTGGTTATTGAATCAACGTTTTCCAAGTGGCAATTTTCCATCGTCAATGGATAGCGGTTCTGGCGACAGATTGGTGCAATGGTGTCATGGAGCACCTGGTTTTGTACCCTTCAACGGCCAAGTCACACAACATTAACTATAATAATAAAGAAATCGCAGTAAGGAACCTTAGACTTGGCACGACTTTGTTTAGATTTCATTACTTTTTAGAGATAAACAAGCAGCTCCATCGAGACTTGGCTAGTTTTTTACAGAATGTTTTTGGTGGGATTTCACTTCTTTTTGTAGAAACGTGGGCATATTGATTTATTTTATTAGATTTTCTTATTTGACACAGTTTTTTTTTGTTTTTTTTTTGTTTTTTTTTAATGAAGCGGCCCACCAAGTTGAATATTTTTTGTAAAGGCGGTATGTCGCGATCTCTAATAGTTTGGTTGGGCTCTTGTGTTTTCTAATCAGGGTCACCAGGTACTCCAGATCTTCGATTGTCCTAGTTTTTATAGTTTTCCCTTTATGTGGCCATTAAAACCTAACTTTGTACCAAATTTCAGCTCTCTGAGTTTATGGGAAGTACTAGTTCTATTTTGATGATCATGAGTGAGTGAGTGTCATAAATGCGAAACTTTGCTTTCGCTTAACTTCGGAACTAAATGACCTACAGACTTGAAATTTTGGATTTTAAGTATATGATTACAGCTTACTAGATGACGAAAATTTCTGCGTTCTGGTCTAATCCAGAGGTTCTCAAATAGGGGCCTGAAAATGCGGCGAAATGGTTCCAGTAAAGGATGGTACGGCAGTGTTTGCTTCGCGCTCGACTTTGGCGGGGGCACTTCCGTGCCCCCCGATAGCTAAAGAAAAGGACGGTGACTCTTACAAACTAAGTTAGAGATGTCAAATTAGTTTTGCCTTCAAATTCTCCATATTTTTAATCTATACGTTTATAGATGTCAACTATAATTGTATGGATGTGTCAGATTGACTAAATTTGACAGCTCTTATTTTCATTTGTCCCTTTCTTTTTTTATTGGATAGAAAAAGAAAGAAACAGTCTAAATTAAGTTTAGTTTGTGCATAATAGAATCGACACCAATGTCGACGAGCTTATTGTTAGTGGGTGAGCGATTGGCTGCTGCGCTGTGTTTCTGGTTTGATTCCCGCGCGATAAAAATATTTGTATGGTCCCTTGTGTATGTGAGTTTATTTAAATGTTTGTAATCGCACCTACGACGATACAGGAGAAAATCCTATCGGCAGTGATTTGATTTTTTATAAAAACAAAAATACACAGCACTTGCCATGTTATCTCATTCAGTTACAGCGTGATCTCATTCAGTATCCGAGTACAGTCCTTCTATATTATGTGAGGGAAAAAAAACAAACAGCTCTCATTCAGGGTATTAAGGCCCCTAGCACACGGCGTATTTTAAACGCGCAGACGACTCGCGTTTCAGGAACGTGCGTTTTCGGCGCCGTAAATGCTGATTGTTGCGTTTGTTTTGATGATGGTTTGCGTTTGTATTGATGATGGCTGTTACTGCGCTCATACGCGCAGTATAGACGGATTTCACGATCGCCCCGTGTGCTTAGGTTACAAGGTTGCGTTCAAATCTCGTTCAAATCTCCAATCTTGAAGCACGTATACGCGAGTAACCTGCGCGTCGTCTGCGCGTTTAAAATACGCCGTACCGTGTGCTAGGGGCCTAAGATGAATGAAAAAACACCTCATTTGTTTAAATCCACCTAGCCGTTTAGGCAGGACGTGCCATAGAAATAGACACACACATACATACACTCAGAAAACATAACTCTCCTTCCGTGGCAGATGGGTAAACATAGCCAGATCAGGGTCGTAGGACTTTCACCACAAGACATACTAAAACACCCCTGAAACTAAAATTAGCAATGATTTTCCGCGCTATTATAAGTTTATTTGCGTGCTAGTTTGCTTAACCCAGTTTATGAAAGTTTACGCCTTACGGCATTTCATACATACTTTCAAGTCCTTTTTTGAAGTGAAAACTTCTTTAGCGGCGTTGAGCACTTTTTCTGTAATGGGTATAAAATCTTAAACTCGTGTTAGGACACGTGCGCGTCAGGACACGTGACCTGATCGAAAAAGCGTAAGACGGATGGAGAGTAGACAGCTATCCCCTCTCTACGGCGCGGCGAAAATGTATGCCTGGGCCTACTGTTTCGTTTAGACAGCGCAGGGCGCTTGCGCGAATGTTCGTGTATGTTAAACGTAAACGTAAACGTTAATAATCAAGTTTTCACTTCTGCCGGCACTCCCGGAGTGCAACCCGTTTTTTTATTAAACTTCCTGCACATAAGCAGAATACATAAGTCTAAAAAGTTAGTTGAAATCATTTTCGAAATGTCTTATTTAAAAAAAGATAGATAATTGGAAATCTCTGTTTCAATGAAAAACTTAAATTCGGTCGAATTTAGCTGTAACACATTTTTTTCGAAAATTGTCCCTCTTTGTATTCTGCTTATCGACGCCTTAGAGTGAAAACCTCGTAAGTGTAAAAGAGGTAACTTTTCAGGAGGAAGAAAAAACTGCGTACTGAAAATTTTTTGTACGCGTTTTATTATTAATTCATATCGAGATTCAACCCGCTTTTATATCCAGAAAGAGTTTGACACTATACAGCTACAGCAGGATAAACTTATGTAATCAATTTTCGAATGAGAAACGACACGTTCGTTGCAAGGGATTCACGCCAAACTGACAGATGCGAGTATTTACGAGGTTCTCATTTACTGTCTTAGATGGCGCTATGAGTATCGAATGAACAAATGAGTCAGATCAGGATGTGCGTAGCGAGGTTTTCTTCCTAGAAACGCCATAAAATAAATTTGAGCAAAAATGCATTCCCGAGGTTTTCACTCTAAGGCGACGTTATGTAAACATAACATAACATCACGCCTGTAATCCCCGACGGGTTAGGCAGAGGTGTACCCATTTGTACCCCCACATTTCGCCAGTTATGTTTAAGTCGCATGTAAAGGGGGCGAGCCTATTGCCATCAAACGGGCACAAATCCAGACACCGAGGCTGCTACTGAGAAATTCCTGATGGAAAAACCCAATAACACTTTGCCCGACCTGGGAATCGAACCCAAGAACTCATGCTCAGCAGTCGCGCTTTGCGACCACTAAACCAACGAGGCAGTCCTGCTTATTTGTAGAAAGTTTTATTAAAATCAGTTCATTCATTTCGAAAAACAAGGACTTAAAAATTTGTATGAAATGCCATAAGCTGTAAACGCTTATAACAGTTGTGCCAAGTATTGTAAACTTCAATAATGAACCAGCATATCCCCTCACTCCTCAGGGCACAAACAATCCTTAATGAAGTGTCATGTTTTGTTGACAAACGTTTCGTACTAAGTATACAGTTCCGGGACATGATTTGTTCAGTATGTTGGAGTGAAATAGAATTGCGTTGCGTCTTTCGACGTGGCGCTACTGGACGTATTATACGCCTTTTAGTTTGTGGATTTTGTTTCACTGGGTATTTGAGGGACTAAAGCAGACTAGATACTTTTAGCTGAAGCGGTGATTAGCGGTACAATCTGTTTTTGAGCGTTTTATGGGGAACTGGAGAAAATCGGGGATATTGCAGATGGATTTGACAGCCTCTTTCGTCTAGTGGTCACACAGCGCGACTCCTGAGCATGAGATCTTGGTTTCCCAGGTCGGGCAAAATGTTATGGGGTTTTTCCATCGAGAATTTCCCAGTTTTTCGTGGGACTTAAACATAACTGGCGGAATGTTGGTGTTCTAATGGGTACACCACTGCCTAACCCTTTGAGGATTACAGGCGTGATGTTATGTTTTTGCAGATGGAAGCAGCTAAGATAGTCTGTTTTACTCCTAAAATCCCCATTCGTAACTTTATTCTATATAACATTTTCTCGGTCTGTGAATCCACATTAATTGTCTACATTTGCAACTGCTGGATACAGGCAGCGCAAGACCGGTCATTGTGGCTATCTTTAGAGGAGGCCTATGTCCAATAGTGGACGTCGTCCGGCTGATGATGATGATGGTTTGCAACCAGCATAGGACCAGTCCTATATTGTCAAGCACTTACTCTAGTACAAAATTAAACTCATGTATTTATGTTTGGGAGTGCAACAGAAAACAACAAAAGAAAAAGCATTACTTACTTAGATGATAAATAGTCAGTACTAAGAACATTGAGGTCCGAATTTTTAATTTTAAAAACATCTATTTATCTGTACTGTTTACCCATGTTTGCAAAGAAAATAAATGAAATGGTATTCTTGTTGGATTATTGGATAGAAAGAGACAGAAAGTAAAAGCTGCTGACAAGACAAAAAACAGCTAAAGCTTACCTCGAGATAAACAGGCGAGTTCGGTGCGAAGGTGTCATTGACGCGGTGTAGCGTCACGTTGATATGCGGCAGGGCGTGCAGCAGCCGCGAGAGACGCGGCGGCGTATACTCGTCCGAGACGCCCGGCGCGCCCATCGCGACCTTTCACGATCACACCTGGAGATTAAATGACACATCATTAGGTAACGGAAAGATTAATCGGAACCTGCTACTGCGCATGATCGGACAGTGAGACCGCGTGCACAAAACGATCAGAACCGCAGATATGGGGTCGTGGGGCGTCTTAACAGAATACCGTGGCCCCGGAACGCAAAGGGGTACAGAAGGAACAGGGTGGTTTTTTGGTCAGTAAAAGTCTGACAGTCCCTTCCGCCCCACCCAGGGCGGAAGGACTCTTTTGATGATTTTTACCACCCCAAAAAAAAACCGCAGATATGCTTTAACTTTCATACATACATACACAACCTCACGCCTTTTTCCCATGGGGTAGGCAGAAACCGTAGAACGCCACCTGCTACGATCCTTACATACTCCTTTCGCCTCATCCACGTTCATACATCTCGACATAGGTACAAGCACGCCGGTTACGAGTACTGCGCACCTGACCTTTCTGAAGAACCTCACCAATAGGATCAGTGTAGGTGTGTAACTTTCATAGTAAAATTAGAATCATTTATTTCATTATAAGGCACTTTTTAACATTATTTCCACGAAAATAATAATTAAATCTAGTTGCCCCTTCCAAAGGGTAGTCTCGTATGAAAAAGAATGGGCAAGAAACTCCATATTATGCACTCTTTTAATTTACAATATTTGTATACAGAATCATACCAAAATTACATGTGAATGCAAGAACACACTCAATTGACATACTTTATATGAGACACATAACATAACATCACGCCTGTAAACCCCGAAGGGTTAGGCAGAGGTGTACCCATTAGTACAACCACATACCACACACCCCACCACACCACCACTACCACACTACCACACTTTATATGAGCCGTCGTCACTAATTTGTCTACTAAATTACCTAACAATTTATTGATTTTAAAGCAACTAAAACTGAAAATCTATTTGGTTTTCAAAGGTTTAAATAAAGTATGTCTTTAGGGCAGTTGTGTCGAAATTATTTGTTAATGGTTGGTGCTCCTAATCGTTCTAGTCGTTATAGACGATCGATCTTGAGGTCAGCACTACAGCACGCGATACGGATTGGCCAGATCTGAAGGATCGGAGGGTAGAAATCCATTAATCCATACTAATATTAAGTGTCTGTCTGACTGTTACCTCTTCACGCGTAAACCGCTGAACCGATTTAGGTGAAATTTTGTATAGAGATAGTTTAAGACCCGGGGAAGGACATAGAATAGTTCTTATCCCGGAAATCACCCCCAAAGGCGGTGAAAAGGGGTGTGGAAGTTTGTATGCAAGTACGATATAAACAAGTTCCACGCGGACGTAGTCGCGGGCAAAAGCTAGTACTTAATATTATAAATCTGAAAGCAACTGTCTGTCTGTCTGTTACGCTTCCACGACTAAACCACTGAACTGATTTTGTTGAAATTTGGTACGGGGTGAGTTTGAACCCCAAGAGAGGCATAGGCTACTTTTTATAAACGCGGACATAAGCTAGTGCAGATATAAAAACTGAAACAAGCACACCTATGTTGAACTGAATACGACGAACTTGGTGTTACAATTATGGAAATATAATAATAAAACCTCGTGAAAACATCGTGAGAAAAACTGTACTTACTTAAAATTAATTTGAGTCAGAAATTATCAAATCACTAATCCAACTTGGGTAAGCTTGGTAATCAATGCTCGTGCCTTCTCTGTATGAGAAGAGACAATAATAGGTTGGTTTATTATTACCTACCATACATTTTTTGTATGTAAGGGTCATGGGAAAAAGGTTTTATTATTGTAACCAGCCTATTCAGTCTCCAAGAGAACAAAATCAATGAAACTTTAAAAGAGTGAACGAATACGAAAAGCTAATTGTAAACTAAAAATAACACTTGTCCGCAAATGTGGACCATCTGTTGTTGCTCACACGACAGACAGACAAACATACTTCCATTCACTATGACTCATTCAATTATACGATAGTAATATTAGGATAGACGATTTCGAAATAGATTTAGATCTTTTATCTTTGGCACTAGGTCAAATGAAAATTATCACGTTCCTAAACACATTAGGTTACTTAGATTTTGATTAAGTGATATAAGCTTTGGAGTGTGTGTCATCTTTACAAGTGGTTACAAGTGTCTATCTCAGGAACTACTGGTCCAATTTTTTTTGTCTCTTTCATTTTGTTTGTTCCTCCTAATCTCTGCAACGACTGGACCGATTTTGACGGGACTTGCACTGGCAAATAGCTGATATTATAAAGGTGCTGATAGACTTGAGCATTTACTTGTAATGAGCATTTGTGCGAATGTTACGTCACAGAAAAATACGAGAACATTTTAGCGAGCATTCTATCGAGCGTTCTGGCGAGCATTCAAGCCGTTATACCGAGTAAGTTTTATTTTAGAAAAATATTTAGAGTCCCGCGCAACACAAATAAAACCCCGTGATAATCGACATTCCGAAAAAAAAAACCGCAAACTCTTTTCTCCTGTTTACTTGTTTCTAGGAGAAAAGGGTCAACCTTTTAAAAGAGAATTCTTGTTAATCTTTAGCACATCGTAGACGTCACGTTCTGGAGACGTGACGGCTTAAATGCATTTAATAGAAAAATAGGAATGCAACTAGTTTAAGAGCATTTTAAATAAAGTATGAAACTCATGAGATCTTCGCCTGCAGTTGAATACTAACGACTTAATAAATAGGAACGTTGAATACGAACCTATTTATTAATAAATAGAAAACGTCAAGTTATTGTTTTGAGACTTTATTCTAGACTAGCTTTTGCCCGCGACTTCGTCCGCGTATATGTCGGTTATCGCAGACGCAGACGAAGTCGAAGTCGAAGTCGAATAAAAAGTAGCCTATGTCCTTTGTTGGGGTTCACACTTACCCTGTACCAAATTTCAAACAAATCGGTTCAGTAGTTTAGGCGTGAAGAAAAGACAGACAGACAGACAGACAGACAGACAGACAGACAGACAGACAGACAGACAGACAGAAAGACAGACAGACAGACAGAGTTACTTTCGCATTTATAATATTAGTTAGGATTACGATGAGATAAGTGACTTTATGTCAGGCATTTGAAAACGTCTTTTAGTTAAAAGATACACAAACATAATATAACATCACGCCTGTAACCCCCAAAGGGTTAGGCAGAGATGTACCCATGTACACCCACATTTTGCCAGTTATGTTTAAGTCCCATGTAACAGGGGGCGAGCTTATTGCCATCAACCGGGCACAAATCCAGACTCCGAGGCTGCTACTGAGAAATTCCTGATGGAAAATCGAAATAACACTTTAACTGACCTGGGAATCGAACTCAAGACCTCATGCTCAGCAGTCGCGCTTTGCGACCACTTGACCAACGACGCAGTTTATAGATCTATACAAACATACAATATATTTTACTGAACGAATTTCGGTCACGGTAGCAAATCTCAAAGGAAAAAAGCCAAGTATGCTGGAGATATGATAGACCACAATGGTGTGCGCAAGCACAGGTGCACTCCCACTTCTCAGATCAGGCGCAGTCCCAACGACTTTACGTTCTGTTCCGCATGGGAGAGTCACACCACCAACTTTCAAATTACGGGACGCTACTGAGAAATTCCTAAAGAAAAACTCATTAACACTTTACCCAACCGAAGAATCAAACTCAGGAGTTCAGAACCCCACAAAAGACCAACGAGGCAATCAAATGCAAAATGAAACATTGTACGCAACAGACTCTGTGAGTCTTCTTGTAAAAAAGCTTTGACTAAGAGCAAAATCAACGTTAATATTGCTGAAACATTATGTATGTATAGTTATAAGTAGGTATCAAGATAACGTAATGGACGAGACGAAACAGAATTTTCCAGACAAAGTTTTGATATGTGAGCAAACTTTTCTCACACGAACTGTATACGATATTGCAAAGGATAATAACCTCTATAGCTTGAGAGCATGGTTGGATGTTGCTTGGACAAATGGTAGTCTGGAATTGTCGTCCTGTCTTACCAATGTCTCCCGCGTGGAACAGATATACATAGATGTAGCTATAGGTCTTTTGGTACTTACCGCAACTATCTATCAGGAACTCTGCTTACGACGCCATGGTGGGCCGGACCGATGGTACTTCACTTTCACCGAGAGGACATCTGTAACAAACGATAGGGCACAATTAATTTATGGGATTCTACTGAATATAGTGCGAAACTATGGCTAGAACGACTTCCTTATTCAAGGCATGTGAATGATTGGCTAGGGAAAATTGGATACCAGAAAAACAAGATGCGTTATTGAATAACAAATAAGAAAAGCCAAATAACAACACCATGAGTCGATGCTAAACAAAATATATGTGAAAAATAGGCGAAGTTTTGTAAAAAAAACCTTCGGGGTAGTCAAGTGTCAACGATAAAAAAATTAAAATCTAACGGTAACGCTTTTAATCATATCCTAAAGATAAATACTGTACAACGTTCTTCAATTCACTAAAAAAACATTGCTACTTTCTTTGATAAATATTTAATTACTTAATTTAAACTGTCAATAAATTCGAAAGTAGCTCTAAATGGTTGGTGTGATGTACACACTTCAGTGATCGCTTCTTTTTGTTCCAAACTTGGATGACACACCATGACCGTGTGTCTAGAATCTGAAAATGAGTCAGCTTGCTCTACAGTAAAAACATCTCGACCCTCCGTTTCATTCAGTCAGACACTCTGTTTACCCACATTAATTTCCCTCGATTCCCCGATGTGGATGCAACAAGAAACCACCATACAGTACTCCTCAAAGTTTCACCATGACATTGTAAAACAATCAGAATGAAATACGTAGCAACAAATTGTTTGGATGTACTGTCCATACGTGGTCTAAACAAAACCGACCACACGCAGTGTGTGGCTCGCTGGTTCCCATTAAATGCGCCAACTACGGCCCGTTGTTCGTACATTGTGGTGTTATCGCTACCATTAAAATTATCTTGAACGCATTCGCTCGCATTTCTCAGATAACTAGACACTGTATAAACTAGGAATGAAAGAATGGTCTCTAGGATAATATTACGATAGAGAGAGACGAGGATTTTGTGACGGAAATAAATGGCAAAATGACAACATCTCCTGAGTCTTCACCAGCGTGGAAGTCAAAGACTCCTTTATTCGGCCCCGTCGTAAAATCCGACGCTCGCTTCTAAGCTGACGTCTCCTACCTATAAACTACCTGCCGAATTTCAGCTTTATAGGTAGTCAAGGTCTAGTAGTTTACGAGATTTCTTGTTTTGTCCGTATGTGATCTTTCATTTTTATAACATAACGTGTCAGGTTTACGTTTGCGGGTTATGAATCTGGGCAAACTTTAGTGCTTCTTTTTATGATGGCAAACAACGCGACGATGAGACAGTCAACCAGTGGTAACTGCCACATATGGACCTCTGCTATACCAGAGGCATTGCAGATGCATTTACAATGATGCCATTCCAGACACAAACCTAAAATGTCTGGGTGTAAACAGATCGTGTTTTGTTGCTCGATCAACTCTATCTGTTATATCCCTAAACGTTTGTCCACGAATTCATCAGACCATGAAATTGGGAGTAAAATAACATTAAATAGACAGCGTATCGGTATATACTAACTAGCTACACTTCATACAGCAGCCATTACTATCCTCAATAAATTCAAACCCGCGGCAAGCTTTTCCTCAACACGTCAATGAATATACGGAATTCTCCGAAGCATTAGTTTGAACGCATTAAAACCATAATAAAGGGACATTACCAGACGTTGAGCGTTGAGCGGTGTCACGCAACAAATTACAGACAATTGAGACGAGAACGCGGCGCCATTGAACTGTTTGCGCGAAAGCAGCTTTTAATTATAATCTAATGTGTTATGCGAAGCTAAGAACTTCATGAAAGTGCCGTCTCTCACAAGTACAGCCGGAATAAAAACCTGGCAGAATGTATCGGTAGATATTCTGGTTCTTTGACATTAGTCCTAGAGTAATGTTCGACATTATTCTTAGCCTCTATAAATTATTTATGGGGGAACGGGACAACTACGTTCTCATAACTGGTCAGGCACGTGCACATTATAATTTCGTATTGAAATTCCAATTCTGTGACGTCCGAAGCTCTCATGCATCTTTAGAGCAAATCGCGGAAGACTCGCCCGAGCATAATTATGGACCCGACACGACATGAGAAATGCCACAAGCGATAAATTCAAGTTTCCAGTGTGATCGAATATGGGATTTCGATCTTCAGTGCCTGTGTGACTTTTCTCCACAGATTATGGCCTACCGTTCATCTTGCGTTACATGCAACACTTGAGGATCTGATGACTGCGTCAACGGAACGGGTTGCCGCGGTTTAATACTGGGCTAACCAAAACATTTACATTTTACCAAAAAAATAATAAGTACATAGAAGTGTAATCTAATGCATTTTCTTCATATATCTACAGTCATCTACATAAAGGAGCTATTTTATGTTTCGATAGCGGATTCAGTCGATTAGGTATCGATTCAATTCCATACCTACTTCCAACGACTAAAAAAGCCCAAAACAGTTCATAAAATATTACATCTGGTTGCATCATAAAATGGTCACGTTAACATTCCAATGGCAAATCACTTAATATCGTAGCCAAGACCGTGTCGAAAGCCAACAGCTTCTGAGTCATGACTTGTTTCACAACTTGTTGACGTGAAAAGCACCTTTTTTTTAACCGACTTCAAAAAAAGGAGGAGGTTATCAATTCGTCTGTATTTTTTTTTGTTTGTTAGCTCCTAACTTGCGACTAGGTGAACCGATTTTCATGATTCTTTTTTTATTTGAAAGCTGGTGCTTCTCGTGTGGTCCCATTGTCACCATTTCAATATCTGATGATGAACTTCGGAGATATGGAATGGAACTCTTCACAGAATCACAGCAACAATATCGTAACAAGTGAAATTGCTTTGTTTATACGTGTAGTCGATGACTGACTGAAGGAAAAGGGGGGGGGGGTACGTCAACCCCCCTCCTACCAGTTTCCAAAATTAAATATATCGTGTGAGGTATTGTTTGAAAGGGCTTTTTGTAAGGATTTCAAACATTAATACACAAGCACTAAAAAGTGAAAAATAAAAAGCTATTTTACAAAAAAAGATAACCGCCTTCAAAAACTACAAAATCAAAAGAACTTTAGTTTTGGAAGTCGGTGGCAATACTTACCTACATAACAAAAAAAAACCAAAGCCGCCGACTTCCAAAACTAAAGTTATTTTGATTTTGTAGTTTTTGAAGGCGGTTATCTTTTTTTGTAAAATAGCTTTTTATTACAGTAACAACTGAACTTGAGCCACATTCCCATGTAGGCATGACCGGTGTAATCTCGACGACTAGATGCCCGACATTCCTTGTGTCTTTGAGTATTGCGTGTGAGTCTGTGAGAACTTAGTACACTGATTATCCAATTAACGATGTTGATATAATTTGCAATGGAACTGCTGGTTTCGTTTTTATGCAAGTAGGTGATTTTGTAAAGGTATTATCTATCTATCTTTTCATATGTACTTTCTAAGTTTTTCTTAGACATCATTGACATTGGGGAAGGAAACCTGAACTTACCATCTACCTTTTGTCTCTCAATTAAATACCTACTTTCTAAATTTTTCTTGGATATCACTGACATCGGTGAAGGAAAGCTGGAATATCAGTCAAATCGCCATTCCGCCTTGAGCAAGCGCGGTGATCAATGCTCGTGGCTGCTCTGAGAGAAGAGGCCTTTGCTTTGGAGTGTAACAATAATGGGCCGGTATTTTTATGATCTCATTTGTAAGTGGACTAGTAGTAGATTTCGAGCAAATCCAAGGACCTAATAATAGTCGCACGGGTCCGCTGGATGCTGGTATTATGGAAAACTTGAAAAGACCTACAGCAGTCAAATTGAATTGCAGAGTTTCTAATATAACGAACACATTTAAATTTTATATGTTTCTAAATATAGCTAACGCAGTATACCTAAGCCTTGCGAATAGTTAGAAGTACTAAAACTAGATCGATAGAAAGCTCTAGTCGCGTGTATAGCCTCGTAAACTTTTATTGCGAACATAAGGAGAGACTGCTCGCGTCGACACACTGTTCTGAAGTTCACAACACTCGGTTAGTTATTCATGCATATGTTTATGGGGATATGAGAAAAAGTTTTTGTTGTTGCTTTATTCTGGATGAATTTAACAGAGATAGAATGTTAAATGAAGTTCTGTTGGTGAAAATCGAGGAAAATCTTAGTAGTCTTGTCTTGGAGAGTCAACCATAATTGGACGTTGAGTCAGCCATATTACTATTTGTTTTTAGATTTTGATTGTGCAACTCATACTTCGGTTTAATTCCGACAGAATAAACCAACCCAAGTCTAAATTTCCCCCATTTTTCGAAATAATTGTAAAGTTTTTGGATATTTAGCGCTGGTTCATTTCAAATCTGATTTGATTTGGACATCCAATGGAAGCTAGTAATTTAACAGATTTGACATATTGGTTTGACGTAATGAATTTAATTATGAATTGGCTCGTATTGACAGCCCTTATTATCCCTACTCACTTCACAAAGAAAGTAGCTTTAACTATCTAACTAGTAAAGAAGTCATTTTGCACCAACCATTTCATTAAAACAAACATAAAACAAAGAAAACGTAAACCTGAACGATTTCTTTATAAAACTATCAGTGTTATCGTGTGCTCTGGCGCACAAAGCTATTACCGTACGGTTTGCAGCGAATAAAACAATAACTGTGCATTATTATCCAATCGATATTGACCTATACAGACTCACGAAGTCACGACAGCCAAGTAATAATGTTATCATGACTTCAAACATTGTTGCCAATGGAATTTATTGAGTTGGAGAAATTGTGCTTTATAGGTAGGCTTGTCAACCTTAATATATGAATTTACCGGGACTTTGGCAATCAGAATGCGGGACGTAGTAAATTATGCGGGACCCAGAAGTCAAAGTATGGGGATGCGAAAAATAGAATTAGAATTGATTTGTGTGAAATCGCGACCTCGTCAGCGTCAAAGTTGATTTTTCCATACATACTTTGGACCCCCGTTTCATCCCCTTAGGGGGTGAATTTTGGATAATCCATTCTTAGTGGACGTCTACTAACTATAAACTACCTCCCTGCCAAATTTCATCTTTATGCGTCAAGTGGTTTTCGATATTTCGAGTTGAGTGAGTAAGTGATCTTTCGCTTTTATACACACATCAAAAGTGTCTAGGGATCAACATCCCTAACATTTGTTAGGGATGTTGATCCCTAGACACTTTTGATGTGTATATGTATAACTAGCTGTCCGCCGCGGTTACACCCGCGTCTTTGGTTACTGCTCGGCTCCCGTAGGTCGTAGCGTGATGGTATATAGCCTATAGCCTTCCTCGATAACTAATCTATCTAACATTGAAAGAATTTTTCAAATCGGACCAGTAGTTCCAGAGATTAGCGCGTTCAAACAAACAAACAAACAAACAAACACTGCAGCTTTATAATATTAGTATAGATTAAGATAAGATTGAATGTTCTACTTTGGCACAAGGCTAATTGTAGCTAGATAGGACGATTGGCGTCTCGTATCCTCCTAAAGCTCTAAAAACGGGACGTCCCGGCTCTCACACGACAGTTGGCAAGCCTATTTATAGGGTCCACAGAGTATGGTACTGTGATGATTGTATACTAGAGCAACCTGGCTGAAAAGTTGTTAACCCAAATCGAATTCCATCAGGGATTCGAATTTCAAAAATAAACGTTTGGTTTTTTTTTAATATTGGGCAGTTGTTTGGCGGCGCTCGTGATGAAAGCACACAAAGTCAATTTTAATTCAAAATACCATAAAAATCTAAAGTCGAGAGTTAGTAATCCAGAATTTCAGAAAAAAATAGTTGGAGCCCTATACACTAACAGAAGCTAGACCCGGTCCCTCGATCACATAATACTCAATATCTTTATTGCTTTCTTGGCTTTGCTAACTTTATAATTGAAATCATGATGGACACTGTAGGGCACAGCAAAAGGGTAATAAAGTAGCCCGGTATAAAGCAAGTCTAAAATACAAGAGAAACGGGGCGGAAGGGACATCGTGACGCAAACTTTTACCATGGATTTAGTCCATGATTCCAGACCCCTCAGCGTTAACTGAGATAAGTAAAGAGAGTTTTTTTTTAATATCCGACGAAAATTTTCAACCCTTTGGGGTGTAAGGATCTAATCATGTTCAGAATTCGTTAGTTGCCTCGTTGGACTCGTGGTCGAAAGCGCGACTGCTGAGCGTAAAAAGCAGTAAAAGCAGTAGCAGCCCGGAGTTCTGAAGTTGGTGGTGTGAGTGTGACACCCCCGTGCCTCAGAAAGCACGTAAAGCCATTGGTCCTGCACCTGACCCCTCCGGTCCTATCGGATTCCTGTCCCATCGGACAATGAGATTGAGGGAAGAGCGATGTCCCGGTTAACGGGAATTTCAGAACTAATCATGCATGCGCATTTAAATGCGTTCCAATTCCAAAATGCGTTGCCAATGTGGAATATCCGCGCATTGTTCCCAGAACTGTGAAAACTGGAACATCTGTCAATGGCTGGTGTCAAATAAATAGAAAGCTACACTATCGAAATTAGCTGAGACCGACAGCTTAATGTAGTACAGGGGTTCTCAACCTCGGAGCTATCCAGAGGATACCGCGCGACGGTAGGCACATGTCGCTAGCATTATGATATTCCATTCATTCTTGTACTGTGGCGGAAAAGGCTAGCCCTCACAGAGCATCCTAGTGTGGGTTCCAGGGTTAATTATACAGAATGTACCAACTAATAACAATAAAGAATTATCTTGTCTTATTATTATGTGAATTCCTTCTCGTTGATTGTAGTACAATCATTGCACTGTAATTAATAATTAAGATCTTTAGAATTTTCTTCAATAAAATAAATAAACAAAGTAATTTTAATGTCAGCTAGAGCTACACACGAATATCTTCTTGTAGATGGGCGTCGCAAAAGAATGACAACCTGAAAAGGGGGACGCAGTACAAAAATATTGGGAATCCCTGATGTAGATAATACTTTGAATCAGCAAAGTGGTCGTGCATTGTATAAAACGATGACTCACTAAAAAGTTGCTGAACTGCCAAAATCTTAACGAAACACGACGTGACATAACTCTTATGGCTATTAAAATAAAGTTTAAATAAGTACAGTTGTTTATCTAATAGCTTTTCGTAGTCTGCTGGCCAAAATTAGCCTTAGCGAACGAGTGCAAGTGGTTTGAGCGCACCTAGGGTTGCGAGACGTCCGGATAAAGCCGGACATTGTCATGCTTTTGATGCGTGTCCGGCTAAATTAGTCGGTGTACGGCCTGTCCGGATTTTCTTAGCCTTTTTACATTAAATTCATTAAAACTAAAGAGACGATTTTATGATAAAGTATCGAAAAAATAAACACAATACTGTTATTATTATCAAACTCAGACAAATAATCGGACTATTTTTATCCAATTTTACTTAATAATCCGGTTACTATCTGATGGTTCTGCTTTCCGGATTTAGGATCTGGCAACCCTAAGCGTACCAAATATAGAGTAGGATATTGCACCATACGTACCGTTACACGATCTCGAATGCGCGCCTTTGTGGGTACCCGTCCACAGACAACTTGATTCAAAGTTGTTTTGGTTCATGCACCGATAGCATGTCATCAGTCCCACCACATGCGAGAGTGAACTGCGCAAATCGATATATTCTGGGCTATGAGATCAAGAACTCTAAGGTGATCCCGCGTGTGTACCTACTTCAATATCTTTAAACTAATAAGTGTTTAGTCAATAAGTTGTTGGAGAACTCAAATAAATAAATCAGAAAAATATCTACAACATACCAAGTTAAAACTTATAGGCTTATAGCTATACTTAAATACAGCAACGGTAATCCATGTTTATTTTTTAAATTTAATGTGATATAGGTACTTAATACTATGTGTACTAATGGGTACACCTCTACCTTACACTCCGGGGATTACAGGCGTGATGTTATGACATTACATATTTTGTAACCATAAACACACCATATGGTTGAACTAAATTTACATATAAAACCTGTTCCTTTTAAAATGGTAATTTAAATGTCGGCCGGGTAAAGTGCTCCAATCTATCAGAGTTTGTCCGCGTCAAAGTTGATTTCTCCATTACATACATTGGACCCCCGTTTCATTCCCTTAGGGAGGTGAATTTTAGAAAATCCTTTCTTAGCGGACGTCTACTAACTATAAACTACCTCCGGTTTTTTTTTAAGGTGGTAAAAATCATCAAATGAGTCCTTCCGCCCTAGGTGGGGCGGAAGGGACTGTCAGACTTTTACTGACTAAAAAACCACCCTGTTCCTTCTGTTGCCCTTTACGTTCCGGGGCCACGTATCCTGTTAAGACGTCCAGCAACCCCGGGCGGGCCCCGCAAACTACCTCCCTGACAAAGCGGTTTTCGATATTTCGTGATGAGTGACATTTCGCTTTTATATATTTAGAAGAAGACGATTGTAGAAAACGTGCTTCGCAGAAATTAAGTAAACTTGGGCAGAAGAACGATCAGGTCATCAAACCCAATAGACAAAGAGGGTAAAAGGTTGTCATAGCCAAATTTTTCTTTTAAACAATGCTTGCATTAACCTTTAATTGAAAGCACACTCAATCAATCAATGTTGGCCATTGTAAGAGATAATTATCAGTTTTACAAGCCATAGTATTGTCTGAAGAACTTTCTACTTCACTGGACAATGATGGAGTGTGACCGATCGTAGTTGTATGAACTTTGTTTTCTTCAAAGTTTGCTTTACAAACTCGTGTGACTACGAAATTCTCTCATGAAATCTTGCTAGGTTTAAAAAACAAGCTTATGCCCGAGGACTTCGTCTATTTTTATCTAAAATAAAGTAGCTTTCCTAGTTACTTCTTATAACATTAGCTATCTGCTAATGACAGTCTCTTCAAAATAAGTCCAGCCGTTTCGAAAACAAGCCGTAACAAAAAGGACGAACGAATTTTAAAAAATGCTTTTTTTCTACACAAAACATGCATATATGCATGTAGTAAAAAGCTGTTATTTCGATATTACACACTGACTTAAATTTTATTTACTTGAATATAGAATATCTTTAAGTACTGTTACTTTTCAATGCTATTTACTTTCTTTTTGGTCCTTTTACTTAAATAAAAACGTGGAGAAATCGAGCAAGAATTTGGCATTTACAGTGATAATGTTATGTTACCAGAACGTTCCAAAATGTAATGTCCCGTAATCCCGTTGCTACTCTTAATTCGCTGTCATTTATTCAATCTTATCTAACGAACACATCTTGTTGAAGCAAAACAATAACTTATTTTTAAAAGTTACAATTTCTGGTCGTTTGTCTAATGACAGAGTCTCGCGATATATTTTCGTTTCGTATTTATTTAGTGATCTTCTAAATACCATTCCGATAACATTTGTCGATGACGTTGAAAAATCTAGGAAACTAATTACAAAAGCGCCGCATACATACTTACTATACATGCTTACTATACTAACATTATAAAGTTAAAGAGAGTTTGTTTGTTCAAACACGCTATTCCCAGGAACTGCTGTACCGATTTGAAAAAATCCTTTTGCGTTATCTAACCCGTTTATCTAGGAAGCTTATAGACTATATAACATCACGCTATTACCTATGGAAGCGGAGCAGTAACCAAAGACGTAATTTAACACGGATCAAATCGCTAGTTTTCAATAAACCAACAATCTACATTTTACTTGATTGTAGCCATAAACTCAACGATTACTCGCAGCATCATAAAAACGTATGATGGACTTGACTGTGCCAACGACCAAGTACACAAAAACCTGGCTAGGAAACCAGCGCAAAGTTGTAAAGTGACACAGTGCATGAGCTGTCTTATAAAGTGTGAAAATTTACTCCTCAGGCACATTTGGCAACGTGACCCCAGAGTTGGTAGCGAGCCAACTCTGCCAAATGAAATGCTATCAAAACAGCCGCCGTGAAGCTCCTCTATGACGTATCTTAGATGGTCTCACGTTGCTGTAGTGCAGTGGGCTTGGCACGAGCAATGCAATAAAACCAATATCAGGTGCGGTTTAGATTTCATTACATTTTCAATTACAGAAAACTTTAGATTATGGCGATATGTAGTAACTGCCCACCTACCGTGGGGAACAAGAGTGGGTCTTTTAGCCATAGGTTTTATGCAATTTGAGTGCGTTTTTCCACCTGTCATTACAAATTGCCGAAATGTTTCCCAAAACCAAAAATAAAGATAATTTTATTTTGCTAATATTATTATGGGTGTAGAAGATGACAAAAATATAGGTTAACCCGTATTCTACCATTTAGGCATGCAAAATAAAAAAGAAAGATTTGGATTGGAGATATTACATGAAACTTTTACGGCGAATGCAATGTGTGAGCATTTTTTTCATTCCAGAATTTTAACACTTGCCAAAACGTTCCCGATAACCTAAGAGATTTCGAAACAGTAACTGCTTACCCCCATAGTCAACAGGAATGAGCCTTAAAGGAACTTCTACTGCAAATGCAATGTATGAGCATATTTTCCACCTAACTGTCTTCCCAGAATTCTAATATTCACCAATATGTTCTAGCGTTGCAAGTCTTTGCCCAAAACACCACCAACACATTGATTTACGCCAAAGTTGAGCACCGCTCCGTCATTGTTCACACACAGTATCTCGTCAAACAAGTTGTCCACTCGAGCCGGTCGTATGTCAGTTTTATGCATCGCAAATGGTTTTGCGACATCAATACACATGCGGCCATACACAAAGCTATCAGGAGTACGACAGACCACGGGACGCCCATTGTGAGACCGTTGTGGCTATTTGACTATTGTGATTCTGCACACGTGCTTCTAATAATAATGCGTACGTGTTGTTGGTCATGAGACATGATTATTTGATGTTCCTTTTCGGGTGTTCGTCAGTGTCAGTCTCACGACCATAAAGCTTTATGAATTAGCGTACATCTATATTTCGATGACTGCCTCGTTGGTCGCAAAGCGCGACTACTGAGGATGGAATTTCTTAGGAATTTCTCAGTAGCAGCTTCGGAGTCTGGATTTGTGCCTGGTTGATGGCAATAGGCTTGCCTTCTATTACATGGGACTTACATATAACTGGCGAAATGTGGGTGTAAACCTCTGTATTACTCTTCGAGGATTACAGGCGTGGTGTCATGTACAGTTCAATCTGACTAGCTTTTTCCCAACTGTTTTGGGGTTGGCTTGCAGTCTAACTGCATGCAGATACTGGTGCTGGGTGCTGGTGGTGGTATTTTTAATGGAGCGGTTGCCTATCTGACCTTTACAACCTAGTCTATCTATACTTTATATTATAAAGAGGTAAATTATATTTTATGTAGCGATTTTTAAGGGAGGCCTACGTCCACCAGTAGACATCGTTCCGCTGAAACAATGAAAGCTATGTTTGGTTTTTGTTTCTCAGTGTGTAAAAAGAATCACTGGAATTACTAATCCGATTACAAATGTCTTTTCACTGAAAGAAAGTTACTCCTTAAGTTTACTCCTGGCTATGTTCTATAGTAAACACGTCTTCCACGCAAACGAAATCATAAGCAGGACCCAGTACAGGATAAAACCATAAATTCTAGTTTAATTTGGGATCAAACTGACAAGCCAACATCGTTTCACTTATAGGAAGCAACAGAGATGATTCATTACAGGATTTCCCACAACGGTGGGTGGTTTGTACTTTGTAGCGGTCGATAATGCGTGACGTTAAGCACCTACATAAATAAAACGGCAAAACAAAGGATGTAACATGCCTACTTTTTGTATTAATGTTGCTTTTATCATGCGGAATGTTGTGATATGAAGCAAATAATACATAATAGCTTTTCCGTTTGGCTTTATAACAAGTTATGAGTTATGTTCTATTCCACGATAGGTAACATAAGATCATCTATAGTAAGAATAACATACAGCTTTTTTTTTTCTTTCTCATACAGAAAAGGCACAAGCATTGATCACCACATATGTGCTCAAAGCGGATTAACGATTTCAGGCTTATATAAATTATTTCTTCACGGTGTTTTCCTTCACCGATGTCAGTAATGTCCAAGATAAACGTAAAACATTAAAAAATAATTGCGAAAATCCCAATAGAACCTTTATGCGAAGATGTGAGAAGCGGGTGCCCTTAACTAATAGGCCATGACAACATTACAAGATCTCTTTACTACAAACAAACAAATAACAAAGAAGTCTTTAGTCATGGCAATAAATAATACAAATATGAAAAACGACCTAACTCATTAACAAATAGCTCATCGTACTAATGTACCTAGTTAATGGATTAACAGAATCGTTGCAGTGGACAGATGACGGACACTCGCCAGATAACGTCCATCCGATATCCGGACGCCGTCCGGCCGGTATCCGGCGCCGGGCACCGGACGCCCCAGTAGAGTTTTGTACAGTGGATGCCAAGTTTGGGCAACTTTATTCCTGATAGGTTAATTTTGAAATTATAGTTAACTAGTCCTGCCCAAACGTTGGTTTACAGCGTCACCTACTGAGTCCAAATGTGAATGTAAACTATTCAAGGACCCATACAAACAATTTTATTAAAGAGAGAGCAGTTCAGTGACATACACCACATGCCCCGGCGCTTGTCACCGTTTGTCTCTGTGTCACCTCTGACCCGGACTAGAATCAAGAGCAAGATAATTATCTTGCATAAAAAACGTACAGAAGAATTATACATACAAATGGCAAAGGCAAATACTTTACTAAATAAGCCGCTTTCATATTAAAAACCGTTTTCATTCTTCTTCTTCTTTTCGTGTCGATTGACTCTTTGTCCGACCAGTATTGAGCAACCTGCACAGTGCTATAATGGGCTCGTCAAGATCTTGGATGGTGCAGGTGGATGTGCACAACGGGCATCTGAGGATGTGGCGCATGTCCTGTGATGGTGCTCCACACTGGCACTCCGTTTGGGGTTGGTGAAGAATGCCCCATTTGGCCAGATTAGTTTCCATTAAATTTTAGTTTCAAAGGACCTACAATAGTCATCGATAACCCTCGACAAACAAATCTATGAATTCCAACCCGGAAATCTAAACTGGCACTCCATTTAACTCAACTAAGCGGAACGTAGAAACATAACGCAGTACCAACAAACTTTAACAATATGTAAAGTACATAAAACCGTGGGTTGGCGGAGCGTGTGCAAAATTAAACGGACAACATGGCGAATATTCATAGGGACAGGCCAACGGGACCCGCGCGTAAAAATTCAAAGCCATTTTGCATCTCGTTTTGCTCGTACAACACTGTCATTTATTATACGTACCACATTTAATACATATTTTAATACGACTCTCTTCAATGTCTATATGAGTAAAAGAATCTTTACTTTTTTTTACTGCCTCGTTGGTCTATAGTTCAAAGCGCGACTGCTGAGCTTGTTTAGAATCGATTACCAGGTCGAGCAAAGTGATAATGGGTTTTTCCATCAGGAATTTCTCAGTAGCGGCCTCGGAGTCTGGATTTTGTGCCCGGTTGATGGCAATAGGCTCGCCCCCTATTTCATGGGACTTAACGGGCGAAATGTGGTTGTACTAAAGGGTACACCTCTGCCTAACCCTTCGGGAATTACAAGGCGTGATGTATATGCTTGATTCTTGTCTCTCTTCATGATGGTCGAGGCTATGGGTTTAATAATAAATACCAATGTGACTTTTTCTATTTCATAAATACACTTTCTAAGTAAAGTTTATCTTGTACATCATTGACATTGGTGAAGAAAAACATCGTGAGGAAACCTAGACTTATAATAATTAACATAAGTCTGGAATCAGCAATTCGCCTTGAGCAAGCGTGGTAATCAATGCTCGTACCTTCTCTGTATGAAAAGAGGTTTTTGCCCTGCAGTGGGACAATAAAAGTTATTTTATTCGTCTTCTATGTATTCACCATCTCTCCCTCTTTCAGCTTTGAAAGTCTGAAAACCATGAGATGCGGAGACGTTACAAATTGATTTTATTTCCGCGTCTTACTTTCATCCTTTTAAAACATCTCCGGGTGCATTGCGGATTCAATTGAATTTAACGGAGGAACTAAATCGATAACATTCCGATCCTTTGCAAGGAATTTAGGATGTATTTCGGTTATTTATCTGTTTGGAGAAACTACTAAATTAAATACGAAATTTGGACGGATGTCAATGACGCCAAAACGGCAGAACTCAGGTGCATTACCTTTTCTCTGTCTCATAATCCGATGGGACGACAATTACGTATTTTCTGAGGCAAGGGGATGTTACACCACCAACATCGAAACTCCGGGCTATTACTGAAAAATTTTAATTTAAAAAAAAACCAATAACACTTTTTGTCCGACCCGGATTTAAAACCCGGAACCCCACGCTCAACAGTCGAGCTTGCGACTGTGATACCAACGGGGGAGTAAAAAGCCACCAATACACAAGAAGTTATCGTAAAAATCCATCCTAATACTCTCAGTCCACAGGAAGATGACTCCGACACTGGCGACCCTCTGAGGAAATCGCAACGCACTGCTAGCAATCTAATTATAAATCAATTGTCTTGTTAGGAGCCGCCAATCCGGCGGGGTCTAAGAGCTCAATTTGTAACTACGCCCAGCAACTGTTCGGTCTAACCTAGTTTTGCTCGTGAGGAAGTTTCCAATCAAATTTTAATGTGTAGTCAAGGCGATCTAATTGAATTACCTGACCAGATTCTGTTACGCGTCTGGAAAATAAACTGTCTAATTGAAACAAAGGCGTAAGAACTAGCGCAAATACTGTCTTCTATAAGCTATAGGTATAGTTTTTCTGTACGTTTGTGACTGTTGAGTCATGATGTGACGAAAATGTACATTATTTTTTACTAGTATCCAACCGCGTTAAGTCTCTGGTTGCTGCTGCTGTCATGCTGTGCTCCCTCAGGTCAGAATGTTATAAAGCACATTCACTCATGAATTTGGCTATCATATAAAGAGTTTTTCCAACCCGACTAGAAGCTCTAAAGATTACCGCGTTAAACAAAAAAACTCTTTAGCTTTATTATATTATTAGTATGGATTCATCAAACTGACTATCTTACACTTCATCAAAGTCTGAAGACTAGATGAAAAGCTGTTCTTTATCAGACTAACAAGACAGGACTTTACCAATATCAGTAGATTAATTTCCGGATTTATAAACGTTCAAATACTAGTCGCAATCTCAGTGACAATCAATGTCAAAAATTAAGGTATTTTTGACAGATTGGAAGATGAAAAAGTTCTTTAAAAAAAAACTTGGCGCTCAGAATAATGTAGAACCAGGGTGTATCTAAACAGGTCGTTTAAAAAAAGAGTAAAATCAAAAAAGGTATCTTCCAGAGCTAGTGCCAAACATTATCGTCAATTTGACGTTGATAGCTTGAGTAACGTCTGTTGCGAACATCAAAAGGATTCATTTAAGATCCAAAATCGATTTCGTTGCTTTGACAATTTAGTTTATAAATTAATATATATTAACATAAAAATACAGAAAGCAATATGAGAGAAAATATCTAAAAAACACTAAAAGTTTGTGATAAAAAATATGCGGTCGGGGAACCCCCATCAAGAACGACGTTCTTCAATTCAAAATCTTGATACTCGCGCACACACACGCACGCTCGTATAATTATAACAAAAAGAGCCGGAGAGAGAGGGAAGGTCGGCTGGAGAAGGCATAACGCTTTTTCCTTACGTGACGATTTTGGCCAGTTGATTCGTATCGCAAGCCGAGTTAAGAAAAGTCGTTCCATAAAGGACAAGTGGTTCTCTCAATGTTGATACCTTAATACTGTAAATCGTTAGTCAACCCTTTCGGCCGTGTGTTTGTTTGGGCTGTACCTAGGCATTTACGAATATGTTCTGCATCCCTGATACTAATGTACTTTATTTATAACCTAATTCAGTCACCATTTTTCACTTAATTAAGACTCAGTAAACAACAGATCGTAATGTTTATGACAAGAAAGTTCATTGTTTCTTTCATCAAGATCATTATTTTTCCGGACAACGACCCGCTAATTTCGACCGTGAAATGTCCGAGGGTCGAATTAAGAAATGCTGCTAATAATTTATCAAGAGCCGCGAAAATTAATGGTTCTCCGCCTTTTAAATGGCTACGCGCATGCGTAGTTATAATATAATAAAAAAAGAATTTTTTTGAAAAAAAAAAAAGTAAGTAGCTGCCTACTTAACTTTAGTAATTTTGTACGTGTCAAGATTTATGCATTTACTTGTGTGGTAGGACTAATAATTTTAATTTGAACATAGATTTTAATACATCAATTATGCAATACAACCTATCTTTTCAGATTCAATTAAAATCCACGTTTGGGCGCCATTAATACATAATAGGTAAGAGTTGGCGCCCAACGTGGGACCGAAAAGCTCAATTTTATTTAAACCTCAAAATTCGTATAGACTTTATGCCTTTGAATTAAGTGTGTAAGTCGGCAAACCTGAATTTTATTTCGTTTCTCGGTTCGATAAAGCTAATTAAATAATAAAATAAACTTTATTTCCATCAAATGAGAGTCTAGCCCACGCTGTTTGCATCGTACGGCAGACCGGCAGATAAAAGCAAAAAAACTATTTTTACTTCTACTACGGCCTATTTAGCCGATACTATGGTCGAACACACGTGGTACTGGTATAGTACCGGTGAATGGAGCACGTGGGGTAGGCGCGGCCGCTCGATACAGCGGAGGCTGCGCTCTGAGCCCCGGCCCGGCATAACCTCTCCGAGGACCACTGTAACTTGACCCACCCTGCCTCGCTTGGACGCAAGACGGCCGACTTAACCTGTATTATGCTTGCATTTCTGCGGTATTTTCTGTATTGAAACAAGATTACGGTATTTGGCATTGCTGTAGATGGTAACGATGAGAAAAGGGTTGGGGCTTGTATCTACAGAATCATAAGATTTATTTATAAGTAAAACAATAACAGACGCTAAAACTGACTTCTTTCATTTTAAATTCTTACGATAGAAATCCGAGACAGTTCCAAACACACAGCTCCACGCAAAACGGGCAGAATAACATCACCAGTACAGCAAGACCTACGGTTCCCGTTTCAATAACACTATGATTGTTAGAGAGATATATATATATATATAGATAGAGATAGCAAGAGGTCTTATTGGCTGGTCGACTAATTAGACATGGATGTGTAGGCTCGGAGCGTTTAATTGACGTGCCCTTATTAAACTGTGGATTGAAATGGGCCTTTTGTCGGGATATCTTCTAGGAGATAGAAGGTGCTGATAGGAGGGCCTTTGTTCCTTTGTTTATACAATTTTGAACTGTAGCAACTGTGTTTGATCAGGCAGAGCCTGTATTTAATGAGCATGCTAACTGTATATTGTATCAATATACAATACTAATAAAAAGCAATGTGTGCTACAACACGCGCAACGAAAGATGAGACTTGACAAAGCGTCAGTAGTGGGGAGCTTGCTCAGGTATGGATGTACGAAATAGTTATCTATTATTTTATGTGTCTGTGTCTATTCAGGGATTTTGCGATGACATTTAGACTGAAATTCTTAACAATATTCTAACATTGTATTTATTAAGAAATAATAAAGTTTGTGTGGCGCGTATTATACCAGTGATGACTTATGGCACTGAAACGCGATCTCTTACTATGGGCCTCACTATAAGCGAATTAGCATGTTGAAGGGGCAGTGGGCAGGCCACATAGCACGCAGAACTAATGGCCGATGTGGCCGTAAAGTTATCTAATGGAGACCACCACCTGCAAGCGCGAAGTGGAAGGTAGTGTCAGACTCTTACTGACTAAAACCCATTCGTGTTCCTCCTAATGCCCTTTGCGTTTCAGGGCTGCGGTAACTCTTTCGAACAAAATCCGCAACCCTGGCAGCGCGGGGTATTGCTAGTACCTTCATAAAGGCAATACATATTAATTTACATAATTCATTTGATACGCAAACTAATGCAGGCCATCCAAGATCCTTCCTATCGTCCAATCGGCATGACGCTGCAGGCATGATCCAATCTGCAGTTCGTCTATATACACCACCCACGATCAGTTTAATTGTCCAATCGGCAGCGACGTTCAGTTGAAAAGTTCCAGCAGAGTGGTGCAAACAGTGGCTAATGAAAAAAAAAACAGTTTTCTCATACTTTATTAAAAGAATTGAGGGCTGCGCCTCAAGATTATCTACGATCGCGCAGACCGCCATCCACGGTCCAATGATGAAATGAAATGATGATTTATTCAGTAAATTGGTTATAAATAACACTTTTACACGTCACATTTGTTTTTTTTTTGTAACTAGATGAGTCCAGTGTTTCCTAGCCGACTGCTCTGAGAAGAAACACCGAAACAAACTCAGAGGTCAAAGTCTCTTTTAAAGTCCATACAATTACTTGTAATGGTCAAATCATATGCGAACCAAGTAGGTTAATGTCCGAGGTGGTCTCTTGAGGAGAGAGGCACACAAATTTGAGTCGGCCTGTCCAGTCAGTGCACGCATTTGTCAGAAATCGTCAAGCTCGACTCAGAACTTAAGGAGCTCTACGACACGACGAACAATACCACAGAAAGGACATTTGGGTAGGCCGCATCGAATACTCAAACTGTCAGACAACCATGAAATCTAATCCCAGAAAAAATGCAACAACCCACATAGTCCACATATTTACAATATAATATATTAAAAAAATATACTTACTTTCCAAAGTATATCCGGATGAGAAGAAAAAAAAAAAAGAAAAAATAAAATAGTCTCTAAATGTCATGTTTACGTAAGATGTGTCAAAAGGAAAAATGTAATTTGCAAAGGGCATAATCACAAGGCTTAGCAGAGCGAGCAGTTCAATCCCAAGCTTTTTTATCATCTAAATAATCCGAAATTTTATAGTAGCCCTTTTTGTATAGTTTGGTTTTAATACAACTTTTAAATTTTTTAATCGGTAAGTTTCGAACATCAATGGGAAGTTTATTGTAAAAACGTATACATTGACCCATGAACGAGTTGCCTACTCTGTGGAGACGAGTGTGATGTACCACAAGATTGTGCTTATTTCTAGTATTAAATCCATGAACATCGGACACTTTCTTAAAATTTGAAATATTCTTGTGTACATACATAAGGTTTTCAAATATGTATTGTGAGGCTACAGTCAGAATGTTGATGTCTTTGAATTTCTCTCGAAGGGAATCCCGTGGACCTAAGTTGTAAATGGCTCGAACAGCCCTTTTTTGTAGAACAAAGATAGTATTAATGTCCGCACAGGTTCCCCAGAGAAGAATCCCATACGACATGAGACTATGAAAATAACTGAAATAAACAACTCTGGCTGTATCCACATCAGTTATCTGTCGAATCTTTTTAACAGCATAGGCGGCCGAACTGAGCCTGCCTGACAATTTTTCTATGTGCGGGCCCCATTGTAATTTGGCGTCAATGGTAATTCCAAGAAACACCGTTGACTCAACAGGATTCAACTCTATTCCATTAAGCTGAACATTGGTGCTTAGCTGCCTGACATTTGGCGTTGAAAATTTAATGAGATTAGTTTTTTTTTCGTTTAACAGAAGATTATTTACATTAAACCAATGGACAACTTTACAGAGTGCATTGTTAACTTCGTCAAAATTTTCTAACTGTCGCTTGATTTTAAAAATTAGTGAAGTGTCATCCGCGAACAATACAATCTTGTGATTATCCCTTACGTGATAAGGTAAGTCATTAATATAAATCAAAAACAGGAAAGGTCCTAGAATTGAACCCTGCGGAACGCCCATGGTGACCGCAGATCCTGCAGACATTTTGCCATTTACATCAACCCTCTGAATTCTGTTGTTCAGATAAGAAGTCAGAAGGTCGAGAGCTCTGTTCCTTATACCATAATGGTGCAATTTCCTAATGAGTGTATTATGGTGTACGCAATCAAAGGCCTTGGATAAGTCGCAGAAAATGCCAAGAGCATCCCGCGATTCCTCCCAGGCCTCAAATATGTTTTTCAGTAACTCCACGCCCGCGTCTGTAGTTGAACGACCCTTTGTGAAACCGTACTGTCTCAGATGGAGTAAATTATATTTATTAAAATGCCTTAACATTTGATTCAAAATTAATTTTTCAAAGATTTTACTCAATGTGGGTAATATGGAGATTGGCCGAAAATTCGTAGGATCAGTTGTACTACCAGATTTGAACAATGGAATTACTTTACTAAGTTTCATCAGGTCAGGAAATACACCAGATGCAATGCAAGAGTTAAAAACAATTGCTAAAAAAGGAGAAATAACATCAATTATTTCAGACATGATATGTACCGATAATCCCCAAAGGTCGGTAGTTTTTTTTACATCTAGATCCCTAAAGGAATTAATAATATCTTTATCAGTCACAACAATAAATTCAAAATGTTTGTCGCATTCTGGTACACATTCTTTTAGTATAGAGAAAGCAGAAGTGGACGACGACGACAGAGTCCTGGTTGTTAAAATTGGAATATTAGTGAAGTAATTTTCAAACTCTGTTGCCACGTCCATGTCCGCTTTAAAATCTACATTGTTGATTTTCAAATGGAAATCACGGTTGCGTACTGTAGTTCTTCCCGTTTCTGAATTAATAATATTCCAAGTTGTTTTAATTTTGTTACCAGATAATTTTATTTTATTTTTTATGTGTATGGCTTTAGCTGAGGAACAGGCTCTTTTAAAAGTTTTAGAATATTTTTTAACATATTCTTTAAAAGTTTCGTCTTGGTTATATGATTTTTCACTATACAATTCATATAACCTTTCCCTACTTTTATAAATACCCGGTGTTGCCCAGTCACTAAATTTAACACGGTCACAAAGAGGTAATGTTTTTGAGGTGAAAACTTTCTTGAATTCACAATTGATAAGATTAAATAATAAACTATATGCATTATCCGGGTTGATGTGATAAGGCAAACTCGGTAGCTTTTCCATTAAATTACTTTTAAATTGTCCTAAACGACTTTTGTATACAGGAATAAAAGTCACAAACTTTCCTTGAGCTTCAACTATTTTCTGAGGGAAAGTAACTAACTGGCCACAGTGATCCGAGTCCAACTTGTTTATAATTAAACGGCTGGATGGTCTTAGGTTTGTAAAAATATTGTCAATGCAGGTGGCACTAGTGGCAGTTATTCTAGTTGGCTCAAGGAATGTGTGGTACAAGTTATATGACTTAAATAAAGCTAAAAATTTATTTACAGTAGCTGATTTTTCTAGTATATTAATGTTAAAGTCTCCACAGACTACAACTGTTTTATTACTGCTACAAGTCTTTAATAATACTTCTTCCATATATTTTTCAAAAATATCATAGCAAGCACATGGGGGCCTGTACACGCTCATTACAATGAACTGCTCAAGCTCGATGCAAGCTATTTCAATAACTCGCTCAACAGAGAGGCTTACTATGTCCTTACGTTCTTTAAATTTAATATTGTTGCGAACTATGATGAGGGAGCCACCCCGTATCATATTCACTCTGCTGAACGAGCTGGCCACCAAGTGGTTATTAAAGCTGAACATGAATTGGTGGACTTTTAACCAATGTTCAGTTACACATAAAATATCAACAAAATTACAGTTCATGAACAGCTCCAATTCTAATTCTTTACCTATCACACCCTGTATATTTTGATGAACTATTTTTAAATTATTATTGGTAAGTTCACTTATGTTACAAGAATCTGATGGGTGTGATATTAAGGAATGGCTTACATTATTGCTAGAGTTTAACTCTATTGTCTCAGAACCCCTTGAATTTGGGTACAAGTCAAACTTGGTAATTGAATTAGAGCTAGAGATTGACTCTATTGTCCCAAGTTGTAATTTAAATTACTTGGAACAAATTCCAAGCTCTGATTATTTGAATAAAGTGTATGACTTAACTGCTCAATAGAGGCAGTATAGTTAGCCAAACACTTGGCTGACTTATAAATACAATATGATAGCGATTTTGCTACCTGTCCTTTATAAAAATTGCAAAGATAGTAGTTATCTTCGGTCGTAAAATATTTTTGACTAATGAGTACATTAGAGTCAATAAATTCAAACTTTTTATTATACATTGTCATAGTATTTATTTTCATATTATGTTTATATCGGATGTTATTTTCGGTCTGTGACAGGCCATTGCCATAAGGAAAGGCAAACAGCACTATTTTATGTACATCATAACACAATCGGCATGATCCAATCGGAATGATCATGCCAAAAGAATCGAAATTCGATTATGCCGTCAATTATAACTGTCATGCCAATCCACTCCCATCCACGGTCCAATCGGCATGATCCAATCGGTAGCGTCATGCCGATTGGACGATAGGAAGGATCGTGAATGGCCGGCATAACGTAATTATTTTTAAATTACCTACTTATTATTATTGAGTACATTCTAGAACAGCCTTAAATTTAAAAAAAGAACGTAATCTAGTGACATTTTGCCATTTCACTCGCTTTAGTAGATAATATTGTAACAACTCATTTTGTATTGCAAAAACAAATTAATCTCAATTTGATATAAATGTTCCAAAGGTCTTCTGCCAATGAAACAAACGGTTATTTAAATCATAACTATGATTATTGTCCGCCCACACAAAATAAATACTCCATCCATCTCTTTAATTCGACATGCGATTAAAACTAAATGCTTGTTTATACAAATTGATAAATAAATACATTTTTCTTATTAATCATTAGGACCCTGCGATCATTATTGCAATGAATAAATGATATATTGATCGATTACCACTGTAATTGAAGTGCATAAATCGCTTAATTTGACGAAATATTGACAATCGAGGCAATTGACAAGTGCTTAAAATCGCTTAATTTGCAATCAGGATTGACGAAATATTGACAGTCGTATTAACCGTTTCGGGGACCCATAGGCTGTGTGTGCAAGTCTTTAAAAAGGAGAGGATAAAATAAATAAGTCACTATTTCTTTGCGCGAAGCCCTAATTCCAAAAATAAAAGTAGTCTTAGTTACTCCTTATAACATCAGCTGTCTGACAGTGAAATAACCGTTGGGGTGCCTTTTCGGTGATTAGCCGGAAAAACAGACAGAAAGACAATTTTTTTGTGTTTTTTCTTGTAAACTTTCGCACCTACTATATTTATTTTGTTAAAACCTGTTAATTTGGCATTACAAACAGACACTTCATATTTTTTAATTTGTATAGTCATCTATACAAATGAAAAAATATGAAGTAATACAATAAGAAATATGAAGAAATACAAAGCATTGTACACAACAAAAAACATACTTACACTGCTAGTAATAAAGTATAAAATCCCTTAAGTAAAAGACTTACATGTCCACCTATCACATCTTGAACAATCAAAGACAGTTACAACAAACAGCTGTTTAATCGAAGCTCTTACATCTGGCGGGACAGTACTTGAGAGCCCAGAGACTCCACATGACATTCAGAACTTGGAGCTATCCAATAAACCTACATGTTTATTGCCAAGCTTAGAGCACGCCACCGATAGCGACGGCCGGCGTCGAAGATAGGCGCAGAGCGACGGGATGGAAGGACCAGATAAAGTAATTTTGGCCTTGTGTTTGGAACGTTGTTGGTCTTTTATCATTTTTGTATTCATGAGAAGGAGGAACGCTGTATTGTGTCAAGGAAAACGGAAAATGAATATTTTGTGCAAATGCCTAACATGTACTCGTGTCAAATCTGGAATATTTTTACTCTAGGTTCATGTCAAATGTCAGGATTTTATGTAACAAAACACACCACACCACAATAATGCGTCCCGGGTTTATTTTCTATCAAAATTTCGTTCGCTCCTATCTTACATATTGCGCCGCGTCAAGTTCCATCGACCTTTAACTAACGCTTGTACTACAAAGAGGCTACAATGTCTGTTTGTCCGTCAAACAGGTAACTTTGAAGATTAGAACATTGATTGTTTGCGAACGACCGCTTAGGGTTAGCTCACACCGAGACGCGACGAAGCGCTTTTTTTAAGATAATAATAATAAGAATACTAGCCTGTTATTGTCCTGCTGCAGGGCAAAGGCCAATTCCCATACGGAGAAGGTCCAGTTGCGGACCCACAGTATAGTGCATGAGATGCCTGCATTTGACATCTGGGCCATCATGATATTTTAGGAACGCTACACAATAAGTATCAAACTTATTTACTACACTAAGCGTGAAATCGTCGTTGTTCGCCACACTAGCCTAGGTTTACCTTATCGAGTAGTAAATAAATTCGAAAGTATGAGTGCAGTATCGTTTCGCGTGGCGTCTTAGTGTGAGCTGACCTTTATACAAGTTTTATGATTGCTTGTTACACTGTATTTGTATACTGGTCAGTTATAGAAGAACAAATATACTTAGTATTAGTTAGTGGTTGCGGCTACTTTAGCGCTTGTGTGTTGATGCATTTGTTTTTTAATAAACAAGGTTTTAATGAACATAGATTTTTTTACAGCAATTATTCTACTTATCATCTAGCTAGTAGATACTTCTGAACGTCATAAAACAGTTTTTCAAAATCAGGCATCATGCTGAGCTGCATCACCAAAAACCCCGGGCGTTTGAAATTGTAATATTTTCCTGACAAAAACAATTTTTTTAACTTTAAAAATTGAAACATCGATAACATTGTGTTTTTAATTTATTACCTTATGTTTCAATTACTTAATCAAAAAAGAGATTCTCCTATCAGAAAAAGTTTGGACACATTTTGAAAACCCTCTTTCGAACGCTTTCTAAACTCGGACAAAACCGGGGAATCCCAGACGGACAGCAGCTCTAATCATGACTAATAACAGTTGTTCTTCTTCTATTGTGAACAGCTTAAACCAATCAGATTGGTCAATCAGCATTGTCCAGGATATGTTAGACCACAGTGGGTTATTTTATTGCATCAATAAAACAAAAACATAACGTTTTTAAAGTCACTTCACCACTTTAGTGTGGTTTTATTAGTCTCAGAACTAATTTTGTTCGTAATATCGTTAATACAGACATTTATGTGTTTGTAAAGGTCAGATGAGGTCATGAAACTTATTGTACCAGTAACTCTTCCTACGCATATCGTTAAATTCAGTTTTTAGATCCGTTAAATGAGATTAATAGATGGGCACAATGACCAAAATCCGTTTTATGTTTCTTCGGAAAAGCAAGTAGTCCGGAAGAGTTTAAAAAACATGTATTTACGATTTTTCTTGCTAAATTATACACAAATGATAGACGTAACCCATATTTTATTCACTTCAATTTTAGGTAAGAAATCATGAAATGATTTCTTCCGCTCTGGGCGCAGCGGAAGGGAGTGTCAGACACTTACTGACTAAACCACCACAGACCATCCGTGTTCCTCCTAATGCCCTTTGTGATCCAAGGCCGCGGTGACTCTTTCGAACAAAGTCCGCTAAAAAGTAACTTTATGTATTTTCTTTCGCACCAGGGAAGTGCAATTGCGCTCCCTTGCATAGGCTGTTAAGTTCAGGTCAAGACTGTATTCCTAAATATGTGTACACAGCAAGACTAATATAAAAAAAACAAGACTAAGAAAAGTTAATGATAAAAATAATTTGATTACTTATAAGGATTGAAAGCTCATCTCACTTTACGTAAATTCAACGAGGATTTTATTTACAGAATAGCATAGCTAAACTTTAATCCACATTCCCACCCCTCAGCCGTTACTGCATTCTTTATTATTTTAGATTGAGCTCCTATCCGCCTCAAAGGACCAGATTCTAATAAATAAAGAGGAATGAAGACATTCGACCTCCATTATATTTACGATCGTGATTTAGAAGCTATAAGCGAAAATATCCTTTACCCCTCGGGTATCCGAATATTTTTGCCTAACGCTCCAATTTTATATTAGAAGATTCTCCCCCTTGAAATTCGTAATAAGTCATTCGGAATCATTGAAGTTAAATGTTGCAATTATGGAAAAAATAAAACAAGTGTTAAGAAGCAATTATGACTTTAAGAGAAGTAATAAAGTTTCCTCATATTTCAGTATATTTCCATAAACTAGGTAGTAGATGCGTATTCAAACCAGTAAGGGATTCAACATCTTATTAAACTTCGCAATGGAACTCCATTTACAATTTTATTAGGCTTAATAAACTCTTGAAAATTTAGAAAATTATAGGTAGGTACTTTACATACGAATGCAAGAGATTTCCGTCGTAAAATACGATTTAGCATAATACCGTTATCCGGGTTTCTATCAAATTTCTTCGTACAGTCACGTTCTGTGAAATACAAGCTGACTCACCGAAGACGAACTTCAATCGAATATGGCGCCAAAGCACTCAATTATTTCAAAAAGCTTCTATTGTATACTATAAATTGAACGCGTTTTTACTTTTTAAAATGTTCGAAATTCTTATTATTATTTACACAATGCCAGAGCCATAATTAGAAACCAATATCTATGAACGCAGTCGTTCGAATATTAAACGTGCACCAGGAAATATTTCCAGCCAGAGTTTTATTGGAATATTATGTCTAGTCGAGTGTGGCTCGAAATATCGACTATTTTACCATGATATTAAGTACCCTTACAGGCTTGAATGAATCAGCGAAATACAAGCATACTAATATAAATATACATTTAGCAGTATTATGTTACACCATTCAACGAGTTTGCCCACACCTTTCATAGGCCAAAAAAAACTATTTTTTATTTATAAAACATCTTGATATTTTACATAAGTACAACAACTTAGAAACATCTGCTTGTCGGTTACGAATAAAAAAAAACATTTGGAAGATGACTAAAGTCAAAAATACATTTAATATTACTGTACTAAATGGACCATTGAATTTTAATTTTAATCGTAGACAACTATGTATACCTACTCATGGTATGTAGGTCCTGTCTACTTTTCGATTTTAGCTTCAGAACGTTCGAAATTTGAACTTGATCTGTCACAAAAACGTCACTGGTAAGATATGGAAAAAAGAAGTATGTTCAAATCGTGACATTAAGGATATTAGTATCACGTAACTCGATTTATTGACGACGCAGGCGGAGCGAGACCAAAACAATAGTATGGAACGCCATAAAGGAAGACTTGATGACGGGCTGGCGTTACTTAAATACAAATAAAATAAGTCAAGTGTAAAATAACAAAATAATTAGGTACAGATAATAAAAGCTTGAGACTTTATGGTTCATTCAGGCAAGGCGTCATTATATTCAAAGGTTCGGTCATTTATTCACATCCTTAAGACAAAATAATACCCAAATTACTACAAAAAAAATAAAATACGTTTTCGTTTTATTTTACCAGGGTTTTGTAAGTATAGTAAGCAGATACTTAATTGCAACAGTAAAAAAACTACATCAAACCGGAAACTTTTTAAGTGCATCGAGTGCCATAAATTTTAAAACGTCCAACTTATAACCGAGTCCCCTGAGTCACACAGTGAGTCACCGATCAAAAACAAAAACATACAGCCTTTCGAAGAAGAAAAAGCTGCTTTATTTATTGCTTTAAAGAGCGCAAAAAATACTAGGTAAGTAGGTACTCAGCTGTGGCATGCATAAATTGTTCATTTGAAATGAAGTAACATTTATCTCGATGATGTTGATCACAATAAAATAAAACCACAAGATTATAAAAATTGTGAAATCTTTTATAAAATATATTTTAATCAAGTACATCAAAAACTTTTACTGTATGAAAAATTTGACAAGCGATATGTAATTCAATATTTGCTGTTCTAAATCAAATGTCTATGACAGACGCTGTAGACAAAATGAACTACATACACAAAAAGCTATAAAAAAATATCACATACCACCATAACTTTAGATAAAGAGAAAACCCAACTAAAATTCTCGCGTACAGTCGTATATTCATGTAACCCTACGACTTCCGAGGGTGGGTCCAATAGTCCATTGTCCCAGCTAGCCTTTTGCAAGCCTCGCCTAATGAACCACTAGAGATAACAAATTCGCAGCCACCGGGACGGTCTGAATGGTGCCGGCCGTTACATCAACACGTAAATCGTCACAATTTACTGTACTTATAGTATAGATGAAGCAGTTGAAATATACTAAAGATAACGTTTATTAAGGGTAACTAAAAAGCATTGAGATTAATCATAATAAAATTATATAATAATGGCCTTATGTATTCAACCGATAAAAATCTATTGAGTGAACTTGAAAGTTTCAATAATAAGTTTGTGGTATAACTTCTTTGTAGAGTTTTATTTTTCTGAAGCTGTCGTTGTTTCGTATATCATTCCATTTCCTTGAAATCTCTATTACTATAAAACTCACACAATCCTCAATAAAACGAACTTGCGATTGCCCGCTTAACAAAATGTAAAAAGCTTTTTGGTTTTATTTCATAACTTATTCTCTTTACTTTTATCAATAAAAGAAAACCCTCAACTCGGTTTAAGGCCAATAAATACATTTTGCTATTAAACGGAATTGGTTGGTGTGTCGCTTTAAAACGCAAGCTCTCGAATAAAAAGAACCGTTTTAAAGAGTTAATTTCAGTAATGGCTGCCGAGTGGTGCCGAGGGCTTTTTATAATCTGTTATTGGAATCAAATGTTAAGTAAACGAGTGATCGACAGATATTTGAGGTTACGTTAAAAAATAAAGCACAGTAGTTCAATTTAGTATTTATATTTGGGACCAAAAGACCAATACGCAAGTAGTGACAGGTTATCCGCCCTTAGTTAAGCAATTGTGAGCGAACATGGCTCACACAATATCAGAGGTTAAAAGAATGTAAACCGCATGGGTTTTCCAGCAGCTTATTGATTTAATAACCCTTGAAATGTCACGTACTCACTTAATTTTTCATATGAAGTGATCCGACTGGGAATTTCCCGATATCAATGGAATTATAATCGCCTTTTTGTGTAAGCAGCTTTAAGCTCAGCAGAGTTCATTTCAATAAATTGTGATCTTTATTTTTAATTATTGTTTTTTGTTACCGGTTACGGGGTTTCTCAAACCACAAATACAGTTAGAATCGATACATTTGTGCTTGTAGTGATTACTTTAATCGCACAGCACACATAAAACCAGCTTATTTAGTATTATTGATTTTCCCCTGAGGCCCAGTTGCACTGACAAGAGGTCAAAATAAAATGCAGTCCCCATCCATCTTTACGACGAGAAATATATTAAAGACCATACATTGACTGCCCATAAAGCATGATCTAACGGTGCTCTTAAACGAATCACAAATGCTGTAAAACTCAGATAAAACACACAGATTGGTACAACAATGGTCTCGAGTTCGAGTTCCGTACGAAACAAATATTTTTATAGATACAGGTAGTCGTTTCAGGTTTTTCTCTTTGTATATTATATGACTTTATATACCTATTTGTCAACGCACCCACGATATACGAGAAATTCCCGAGAGTGGGTACGGCCATTATGAGGATGGCTGCACGGGGAAGGACCCGCTGAGGAACAGCGAGTCGAGGCCTGTCAGGGGAGCGGTGAATGCTTAATCCCGCACCCCGGTCATAGGCCGTAGTGGACCACTACGGTGGTTTTAACCGGTATGCCCCTCCGTCACCCCAACAACGGAGGATGTTCAGGAGGATTTACGTCGCGCACGAAAATTATGTGTAGGAAGTCTTTCTTCACGTAGGTGACCCTCACGGTTATCCACCGTACCTACTCCTCACTCGCTGGCAATAAGGCTAGTAACAAACTTCCGACATTACGTCTACTTACTAATGTTATTAGCCGTGTTGATATTGTACTCGGAATTCCTCAGACTTGTTTACTGATAAATAAGGCCTTAGGTTAGGCGCCGCGCACAGTAAACAAGGGTGATCCCCACGCATTTGTTTACTTTGCTATCGTAATTTACATGATACGTGTAAAATATGTTATTTTATAATATTTATAAACTGGGTACTCCTCGCGTAGGTGTACGTTTAGCTTAAATAAAGGTATTTCAAGCGCGTCTTTTGGGTACTTTAATTCTTTACTTAGGCATTTTATTTAATGTAGTCTGCCTCATCACGTTGTCCACATTATTATTGCGCATTACCTGCGGAATACCGACATTCTCTTACTTAATTAAAACAAAAGCCGACTAAGTGTGAGTGCGACTCGCACGCGAAGGGTTCTGTCTGTGCCCTTGTACCTACAATATTTAACAGTAGGTACATGACATACAAAAAAACACGTTTTTTGTGTTGGAAACCATATACGATCATGTCCACTATATCGTAACCTATATTAATTTTCAATGTTACTAAACACTCGTTTATTACAAAAAAATCCTTTACAATTTTGAAATTAAATTATATGTATTTGACGGGAAACTGACTAATCACAAGCCTAGATTAGTGCATCCTATCTACAAAATTCCATTTAGTTAAATTTATTGATTTAAAATATTTACATTATTTACAAGCTTGACAAAAATAAAAAAAAAACAACCAGAATAAGAAAATAAAAAGAGAAACTAAAACTAAATAGCATCAAAAAATTATCCATTTAGTTTAATTACTCTTTGACCAAAATAATAACTACTTTTGTATGGAGCGTGCTATCGGTACATTTCCTCTATAGGGCCCGTAATAGAGTTCCATTAGAGGCGTCGATTAAAGCACATTAGCGGGAACGACACATGTCAATGTTCTAAGTGAAAGTACCCCGTTGTAATTATCCATGTACAGTCAGCAAAACAGGTATACAGGGTCGTCAGATATAGTTGAAGTTTTCTTAGAAACCGATTGATGTATTCAAATGATATTTAATTTAAAATGTAGATAATAAACAGTTAATCAATTAAGTTAAGTTTCAATCTAAGACATCCATAGGTTTCTGAGAAAACTTCAACTATATCTGACGACCCTGCATACCTATCTGTTTTGCTGACTGTACATGGAAGGTCCTCGCTTTATAAAGTAACTAGGTTTTGCCTGCAACTTCGTCTGCGTAAATTTTCTTACGGATCCCTAATTTTTTTCATATAAAAAAATGGTTACAATCTTCCGCCAGCGACTACGTCCGTGTCAAAGCTGAAATATTATCCCACGGGACCCGTACAATTTACCGGGATACAAAGTAGCCTATGTGCGATTCCAGACTAGGTATCTTTATGCCTTTCATCCAAATCTGTTTAGCCGTTCTAGAGTGATGAGTAACAAACATCCATCCAAACTGTCGCATTTAAAATAATAGTAAGATAGAGCTCAGGAATAACGTAGCTTCCTATTAGAGAAATAGTTTTCAGAATAGGACCAGCAGTTTCGAAGATTAACGTGTTTAAACAAAACACAAACAAACTCTTCAGCTTTATTATATTATTATAGATGTAGGTACATAAATGTTGGAGGAAGCTGTTGATAAGACTTGTCATTGGTTATATCATTATATGAACTCGGGAAAAAGATAAAAATGTATATAAATTAATAAGTGTGGTATTGCTAAGGTATATAACAATATATGTAATACACATATTGTATGTGCCTTAGCAATTAGCTGAATCAGCAGTGGACGTTTTTCTTTTGTTAGGTAATTATTAGAGATGGGCCGAATGTGGTTTGAACCGAATCCGAACTTCGGCCGAACATTCGGTTAAAATGAAAAGTTCGGCCGAACTTCGGCCGAACTTCGGTTCAATTTCAAGCGCTTTCTCGAGAGCGACACGTCGTCATTTGTTTACGCATTTACTTCAATATTATTGCTAGATGTACCCCGCCCCCACACCGCGCTCCTACTGCGTGGCCCGGAGCCGGCCGATCATTCGCCGATCGGCTGTAAAAATCATCAATTCAACTCCCTAAGTTCATATAATCCTATAATCCTATTGAATGACTATTTCATGAAATCATGACATTTGAGGATTATTCTAACTTAAGAAGTTGTATTGCTGATTCTAATGATTATAATTCTATAAAACCATATTTGTTGCGGTCGCAAATCATATTTTAATCAATATACAACCTGACACTAACTTGCTAAATGCAAAAAAACGCAAGAAAATTTGAATTTCGCGGGCTACCTTGGAGCATCCACCTCAATATGATTGTTTAAATTGACCTATACCCTTTGTAATAAAAAATATTTGATGTTAATGAATGTTTAGTTTGTGAATCAAAAACGTGATTTTTTTTATTCAATTTACGAATTGTAATCCAGATGTTTGTTAGAAGAATACTAAGTTTATTTCATTTTTGTAATAGTATGTCTAATTAATTAGGCAAAGATTTTCAAAACTAATAAGAAAAACTGTAATTTAATTTAAGGTTTACATTTACAATCTTCATATCTAAAATAAATGACAATGACTGAGTAAAAGACATAATTTTATTTTACAGTAATGCTATTCTAATTCTATTGAATTTCAGTCAAAATAGTCCAAGTAGGTATTATTTTTCTTGTGCCGAATGTTCGGCATATGAACCGAATTTCGGCCGAATGCCGAAGTTCGGTTCAAGGTGCCGAATTTCGGTTGAACCGAATGTGAACCGAATTTCGGCCCATCCCTAGTAATTATTTAATTAATTTACAAAATGTTCTCTGATAACTTTTTAGACTTATATATATGTATCCCACTAAGTTATTCCGTTCGGATCCCCTGATTTGATCCCCTGCTGAATTATTATCATGTTTTAATTACTGTCTGCTACACTATAAACTTTTGTCATTCCGTTCTATCCACTTACGCAAGTTTCATTAAAATCAGTTCATTCATTTAAAAAAAATTTTTTTTGCAAAAAAAAAACCGACTTCCAAAAAAAGCACTAAAAACTTAAAAATAATACTATAACCTACCTATATTAATAAACCTAACCCAACCTACGATTAACCTATACTAAAATTTAACAAATTTTTGGAGTCGGTGCCAAGACCGAGGATATTATATGCAACCGTATGGCACCGACTCCAAAAAATTGTTAAATTTTAGTATAGGTTAATCGTAGGTTGGGTTAGGTTTATTAATATAGGTAGGTTATAGTATTATTTTTAAGTTTTTAGTGCTTTTTTTGGAAGTCGGTTTTTTTTTTCGCAAAAAAATTTTTTATTTGTTAATTTTTAGTGACATATTTTTGTCCGATTTCGATAAAATTTCATGGGACCATTTGGGAAGTATAACCTTTCCAACAAAAAAAGAATTTTTGAAATCGGTTGGCAAGCGACGGAGTTAAGCGCGAACAAACCTAAAAAAAAAAAATACAAACATCCGAATTGAGAACCTCCTCCTTTTTTAGAAGTCGGTTTAAAATAACGACTTGAAAATTCGTATGAAATACAGTACGACATAAACCAATTACATAATAATAATTTATTTCAAAAAAATATTTAACTCTCACATAAAATAATTATCGGTAGGCAAAACATTTTCTATTTTAAACATTTATATTAAAACCACATAAATATGAAACCACCAGTGCCTACTCATAGGTCAATGTTTATTCCGTATGATAATTTATTCAAATATAACATCAATAAGCAATAGATCCAAAAACCTGCCTTCAACGTATAAATATAAAATTAATATTTCCATTAATTTAATACAACGATCTTGTTTACGTTACATCATAAGAAAAATCATTGGTATCACTACTATTATAAATGCGCAAGATTGGTTGATGCAAGACAGAAAGAAAGAAATGTTTGTTACTCCACGCTAGAACGGCTGAACGGATCTGGATGAAATGCACAGTGATGGAAAAATACCTAGTCTGGAACAGTTAGCACACAGGCTAGTGCTGTAGGTACAGTTCCCGTGGTATAAATATCAACTTCGACGCGGTAGAAATTGCTAGTTATAATAACCCAAATCAATGTCGACGAAATAATGTTATGAAATAGATAGTTAAATACATGCGTAAACTTAGCAAAAAGTAGGTAAGGACTCGTATCCATATTATTATTAATGATACATTATGACAACTAATTTATAATACATAAGTACCATTATTCTTTCTTTTTATCCTTATTAATTTATTATATTATACACATTCTTTATTTTAACATATTTTTCTACATATTTTCCTTATATAAATTACAAATAATATAGTTTATAAAACAAAAATATGTATAAAAATAGTGCTCCGCCCGCAACGAGGTGGTAAAACCCAAGCTACAGGCGGTTAGGGATCCAGAGAGAGGAACCTCCTCACTATGCGTGCCGTGTCCAAGACAACCGCCTTAATTTATTTATTATTAGGCTTTTCAACGAAGAGTACACTGTTACTATGTAATAATTTCTACATTGCAAACTTAAGTCTAAGCGCCTCATCAATTACTGAAAATAAATTACAAATTGAATTATGGAATACTATTAAAAAAAGAACAATTATTTTAGTTTAATAGTTTTAGTTTAAATCTTCGACTTTCACCATCGCATCGGGTGGTTAACTCGTAGGCTATCGCGTAGGCGCTTATTTATGCTCGAAAACGTGTCTGTGGGACAGCAATATGTGCGTTTACCCTAAAGATAACGCTATCTCTGATAGGGTGAGTTACTGCTAGTTGGAAACTATTTTCTCTTAGTTATTGCTTCCTTATTCGGTTTCATACATTTAACAGAACGCGTTGCGACACGACACGACACGCAAATATGTCCCTAACCATATTAAATGTATGAAACCGATATGCTTCTGGCGCGTCACGACACGCCACGACACGTAAGTGTGTTTCCGACTTTAAAGTATGAAACCAAGCTTTCCCATTTCCCACGCGTGGCGACACGCAGGGCAGCTTAAGTATAAACGCAGCTTAACACTCAGGTGCCAAAACCTCATTTTCCTTTCAAAATGAAACAGTTTAATATTAAGTCTTAATTCCCTAGTTAGGTAAACAAGATAGTAATCTCTAACATAATCGTTAAGTGATCAAACGGGTCCGTAGATTAAGCGTTAGTTAGTAATACAGCGGCGGTAGCAACTAAGGTAAACTTAGATTAAGTACCGTCATGTATTTGAGCTAGCTGTGCCCGCGGCTTCGCTTACGTGTAACGGGAATAAATATTGAACACTATGTCATCATCAAACACAATCCTCCAAGTATTAAAATGGGATTGCTTAAAGACTTAGGCCAACTGCCTAAGTCTTTAAGCAATCCCATTTTAATTTGTCTAAGAAAACACAATTGCTCATGCCCCATAGAAAATAGCGTTATAATGTACAGCCTAAGACTGACCAGACCAGTGGGAATATTCATACAAAATTTTAACAGAATAAGCAAGCTGGCTGATCTGAGCGTCAGCCGTTTCGCGCGGTAGTGGCGCATTATTTCTTACTAGCTGTCCGCCGCGGTTACACCCGCGTCTTTGGTTACTGCTCCGCTCCCGTAGGTCGTAGCGTGATGGTATATAGCCTATAGCCTTCCTCGATAACTAATCTATCTAACACTGAAAGAATTTTTCAAATCGGACCAGTAGTTCCAGGGATTAGCGCGTTCAAACAAACAAACAAACAAACAAACACTGCAGCTTTATAATATTATAATATATATAATATATAATATATATAATATATAATATATATAACTTTTGACTGCCTCGTTGGTCTAGTGGTCGCAAAGCGCGACTGCTGAGCGTGAGGTCTTGGGTTCGATTCCCAGGTCGGGCAAAGTGTTATTGGGTTTTTTCCATTAGGAATTTCTCAGTAGCAGCCTCGGAGTCTGGATTTGTGCCCGGTTGATGGCAATAGGCTCGCCCCCTATTACATGGGACTTAAAACATAACTGGCGAAATGTGGGTGTACTATGGGTACACCTCTGCCTAACCCTTCGGGGATTACAGGCGTGATGTTATGTTTTCTTCTTATTTTATGTGTCATTTTCGCGTGAATTAAGTTCGTCTTTCTTTGTTTAATCTATCCGGTAGTAATCGCGTGATGCTATAACATACATTACTTTGTTGTGTTGATAAGATAGTTATCTTGAAACCTTTGTGTCATTTGAAACTACTATAGTATACATAGCTTCCAGAAGCCTGCTAGTCGTAAACTCAGCTGAAGTTTAATGAAATTTTGCTGAAAGTTACAACGCTATTAACTAAACGACAGCTAACCGTAGTTTATTATGATAGTAATCTTTACCTTCGTCAGCAAGGTGTCAACTATTTCTATATGTAGAACTTCTTTATTAAAATAATAATAATATCACCAGCCTACTATTGTCCAACTGCAGGGCAAAGGCCGCTTCTCATACAGAGAAGGCATGCGTATTGATTAAAACGCTTGCGGACCGGCAATATCAGACTTAATAGTTCAGGTTTCCTTACGATATTTTCTTTCGCCATTGTCAGCGATGTCCAAGGTAAACAAAGAAAGTACATTTGAATTGAATACATCACATTGGGGACTTGCCTGGTATCAGATGTTAAGAGGCGGAAGAGATAACGTGGCAGGTGCAAACTGCAAATTATTGTACTACCTATGAGCGCAGAATAACCAAAATAAAATAAAACTACATATAAAATAGGTACAGTCAGCAACAAAAGTCGATTAACATTTAAAATTTTTAAATCCTAATTATTGAGCACAATAATAAAAGATACCTATACGAAATGAATATACAATTAAGATAGAATAAACCCTTAGCTATTGCCTGAAATAGGTACTGAGAAGTAGTGTATTGTGTTTTTAGTGGCTATTTAAATGATATAACAAAGTAACATTGTTAATCGACTTTTGTTGTTGACCGTACATATCTTGTAAAAATAATAGAAATTACGAAACAACTCTTTTCTTCTTCTTTCTCTCAATTTACAAAAAGTACAAAACAAATAGGAATCCTTTTTTTATAGCTCCTCGAGGTTACTGAAACTGTCTACTTGTATGAAATGTAAATAAGCGTAGGTATCTGCCGCACGTGGGCTATCTATTTCCGGGCGGGTCGTTGACCGGCGGCCGTGCTGACTGACCGTCAAAATGTTGCAGCGTAGACGAAGCCAAGGTCGCTATTGTTGACACAGAACAAGTGGCAATTCCATTGACTTTTAGGATCGATCGCAATCTAATGTCAGTCTGTCAAAAATGCCTTTAATTCAAATACATGACATTTTTTGACATTGATTGTCTTTGACATGAGATTGCGGACATTTTTTTTTAATTAGCAGTATTTAGTAGCCTTCTCTTTTCATAGTTCAAGGAACTATTTTTTGCCAATAGCATAATTATAATATTTAGGAGATTAGACCACAAATAGCAAGATACTTAATTGTCACAATTAAAGTATGGAAATGGAAAGTTAAGTAGGTAGCTTGTTGTCCTTTTACTACTTTAGTTAGATAGGTCCTACTCAAGTATTTATAACGTGTCAGCGTAAAGACTGCAATTGAAATTGAGACTTAAGGTATAGGTTTTTAGATAGAGAATAAATTGTAAGGCAGGCCATTATCGTGCCATTGTAACACTATAGATCTAGGATAGTGATAATGTCCTTAGCTATTACTATAAGGATTTACTTGATACTGTTCCAATATTACCTTCTATTGTTGGTCTCGTTACAGAAGCAAGGTGTACCTATTTATAATTGCACTAACCAAGTCATGATCTTATAGTGTCAGTTACAGTTACGATACTTAAAAAAAAAACAAAAATCAAAAACAAATGACTGCCTCGTTGGTCTAGTGGTTAGTGACCCTGACTGCCAAGCCGGAGGTAGTGGGTTCGATTCCCACCCAGGACAAACTTTGTGTGATGAGCATAATAATTGTTGGTTCTGTGTCTGGGTGTAATTTATCTATAATATGTATGTATTTATAAATTATATAAGTATGTATATCAGTTGTCTGGTTACCATAACACAAGCTCTGCTTAGCTTGGGATCAGATGGCCGTGTGTGAGTTGTCCCAAGATATTTATTAAAAAAAAAAAAAAAAAAAAACAAATACTTACAGAAAAAATTACAACAATAAAAAAGATTCTTATTTTGAATTTTACGACATTTTACGAGTGCCATCAAAAAGTTTGTTTCTTATAAGTAAGCAACTTCAATGTACGAAACTTTCTTCTCATTCGAAGGCGACTAACAAATTACAAGCTAACAGGCTTTAAGGAGGCTGTCCACTACACCGTATCATACCATGACCGTGCTAGGAACGTGTCAGGCAAAAATTTTGTATCGCGTAATGAGACTATAATAGTCGAGTGGGGATAGACCGTTCCGTCACCGACCGACATCTGCGCGTGCCAGACACCGAGCGTCAACAATAAATTGTCTGTTGATCCGCTGTTTGATACGTTCTAGTGGGCATAGTGGACGATCGTGTTTTATAAGTACCTAATACGTTCATAGCACGGATATGATCCTGTATGCATGTATACAAATTATTAAAAAAACATTTGTATTAAAAGAGTAAGTATGGAGTCTGTTGTTCATTCTTCTCCATACGAAACTGCCTTTTGGAAGAGAAAAATAGATCCAATAATGTTTACTTGTAAATGACGTTCAAAAGTGCTTTTTAATGGTCGAATTAAAATAAATGATTTGACTTTGACTTTGGCTTTGTGTACGGTGTAATGGGCAGACCCCTTTAGAGAAACAGGTCTATGCAAACGGGATTGTTACTGTGACGTATGTGGACTCGCGTCACAGTTCTATAGGGCAGAGATTCTGTCGGATCTCTCGCCTCGCCCCCGATGCAGGGAACATACATACGGTACTGCCAAGTCGTTGAGCAAGTGCATGCATAAATACATGAGTGAGAGGCGTTTGAGTGTGAACAGATTGCAATCAAATAAGATTTCAGTTCAAAAGTTCGAAGACGGGATTATGTTTGATATTTTACAGTTCAGTGATTTGAATGATGTTAGGCGCGCCATTGCAGTAAAACCGACTCCAATGCCGCGACGGAATACGGCATGACGCTGCCATGTTTCTTGAATTATTTATTTTAACGGAATCTAGATCAGCCGGTCTGTTCAAAAAGCTTTATCAACAGAATTTTCTCACGAAGTCACGACGAACAAGCAAAAATTTTAACAAAAAACAAACATATCAATTTCCTCTAAAACGTAGTTAAATGAGAAATCCGATCTACTACAACAACAAAATCAAACGCTATTACTAGGATATAAAGCTTTATAATACTAGCTAGCTATATACCCGAATACACCGCGGTTTCACGCGTCTGTCATCGCGTTCAGTCAGAGTCACATGTCTGCTACGCTCATGTCATGAATCTTATTTATGCAAAAAGATTTTTTCCAATCCGACTGGAAGTTCCAGCGATTTATTAGTTTTATTAAATTAATAATTTTTTTATTCGGTTTATTAGATTAAGTACTTATACACCGTGACTTTTTAGTCGTCTTACAAAGACAGCCCAGTTCATGTATCCAATGACCAGTAAACGTTCATAATAAAAAAAATAGGTATTTATGATATTTGAATAAATTAAAAATAAAAATATTATTCATTAATATGACGCAAGGCGTAGTTTTAGAAACACCCTGTAGCGAGTGTCGTTGAAAATGGAGATGGGATGATCTGCTCGACTCGTGCGCTAGGTAGGTATACTCTACAGTTTGATACGTAAACATTTTTAACAGGGTGTTACATTTCTAATGTATTCGTACCTACTATCTTAATTAATGATAAAAAAATAATAATCGCGCCTAGAGGTATTTTATGTCGGATACATTGAGTGGACCACTTTTGTAAGACGACTAAAAAGTCAAGGTGTATATTATGTAAGTACATACCTAAGTTTATATATGTCATAGGTACGTACAGTAATCAGCCAAGAACAACGATCCATACCTGAAACAACACACAAATCATTATTATTTAGTTCAAAGCACTATTAGGTACATTTAGTTACAGAGCATTATAGATAGTTACGAACCATTAGGTCAGAGATAGTCTATCGGGTAGAATGTAGAAACAGAAAACAATGTATCACCGTCCTTAGGTCGATGACCCAGTCGGATCAGATGGAATGCCCGCAGAGATTATAAAGTTCTTACTTACAAGACTTTGATTAGCAAGCTCCAGATTTATATTACAAAATAAATGATTGATTGATAAATGATTGATTGATAAAAATATTAACTGAACTACAGGACATAGGCCTCCCGTAAAGATAGCCACAATCAACAAAAAAAAACACAAAAAACTAAATTAATGAATTGTTTATTTTCTACTTTTTAAATTCATCACATCCATGGATTTCTAAGAAAACTTCAACTATTTCTGACGACCCTGCATACAGTATCTCCTTTGATGACTGTACATTGTCCCAAAGCATTCGAGAAAAAGATTTATAGGTCCCTAAATAACTTATTTAACATAGCATAAAAAATATTTTATTATTTGCTTGAAACTTGTATGTTTCATTCTGAATTAGGTCTGTACGACCTAATTCCTCGTGGTTATTGTTGAGAGAATTAAACTTTGTCACGCACACAAGTTTTTCTATTACTTTGCACTTCATTGTGTTGAATAAATCGAGTTTTGTGTTGGCATAATATTGGAGTTTGATAGCAGAAAGCTGTAATATTATTTTCTTGACCGAATTTTGGTTACGGCAACCAATTTTAATGGAGACTGGTCAAGAAGGTACGCAGGAGATATTATAGTGCACAAATACAGGTGCACTGTCTATAATCGAAATCTGACACGACCGGGGAGAGGTCAGAGATCAGGCGTAGGACCAACTGCCTTTCGTGCTGTCTGAGGCACAAGGGGTGTTGCAGCACGAACTTACCAAACTCCGAGATGCTACTGAGAAATTCCTAATAGAAAAAATCCAATAACAATTTATACCTGACCTAGGAATCGATCCCGAAAATCTGCACTCGGTCTTACGACCACGGGACCAACCGGGACATTATAGAAAACTGTATATAATATATACGTGATCAAGAATAAAATCAGACAAGAATCGACTTGGCTTCTGAAGCAACATAAAAGCCGCGAAATGGTCACATAAAAGCGAACCAATCCCGACTCAGAGAATGAAATTGAAACTATAGCTTTGCGTAGTTACAGTGTCCTTATTCTCCGATACGATTCTTGGCCTACGCCTTTATAATAAGACATGGCGTTGTAAGTAGTAGTCTGTCGTAAGTCTCCGCCCACGTACGATAGATCCTATAATAAAGTCTCGTTGTATCACAAACCATCGCAGGTGAGACACAGCTGGTTATTTTATAAGGAAATAAACGCCAATAATTCAAGATATTGCGACCAGTATTATTGTTCTTATCGAGTTTCGAGTTTATGAAGGTCGGGAAGTACAAACTAGGAAAATGTACAGCATTGTCCACAACCACAGTTGAACTATGGGGTATCGGGTCTGGCTTCTGTTAATATATAGGGCTCTTACTACGTTTAACTAAAACACTGGATCACTTTTTAACCGACTTCAAAAAAAGGAGGAGGTTATCAATTCGACTGTATTTTTTTTAAATGTTTGTTAGCTCCTAACTTGCGACCGGGTGAACCGATTTTCATGATTCTTTTTTTATTTGAAAGCTGGTGCTTCCCGTGTGGTCCCATTTCAATATCTGATGATGAACTTTGGAGATATGGAATGGAACTCCTCACAGAATCACAGCAGCAATATCGTAACAAGTGAAATTGCTTTGTTTATACGTGTAGTCGATGACTGACTGAAGGAAAGGGGGGGGGGGGGTACGTCAACCCCCCTCCTACCAGTTTCCAAAATTAAATATATCGTGTGAGGTATTGTTTGAAAGGGCTTTTTGTAAGGATTTCAAACATTAATACACAAGCACTAAAAAGTGAAAAATAAAAAGCTTTTTAACAAAAAAGCTTTTTTACAAAAAAAGATAACCGCCTTCAAACTCCAAAATAAAAAATAACTTTAGTTTTGGAAGTCGGCGGCTTTTTTTTGTTTTTTGTTATGTCTGTAAGTATTGCCACCGACTTCCAAAACTAAAGTTATTTTTTATTTTGGAGTTTGAAGGCGGTTATCTTTTTTTGTAAAAAAGCTTTTTATTATATTATTGAATTAAAATTGACTTTATGTGGCCACATCACGAGCAACCAGACAACTGACCAATATAAAACAAAACACAACGTTCTGTTTATCTTTTGCTGATGTTCGGAAAACAAGCACCGAAAGTGACCAGTAGTAGCAACCGGCAATTGTGTCCGGCATACGTCACCGGACACAGCAACCGCGTGGTGTTCTATTTCAGTAACAAAGTGTCTACGAAAGTGTCTTAAATCGATACATAAATGCATTCTAGGCGTACCAGCTGACATTAATGAAAGCTAGTGACAAATCCTCAAGGGCAATAGTACGGCGACACACGGCGCAAGGTTGGACAGTAAATATTTAATGAGACTGCAGCGTTGGTCATCGATTCCATATCGATTACCCGCATTCGCGGCAATTGCGGTTCTCCTTCTCAGAATAAACCAGCGATACAACGCACATACCTCATACAATGTGTCTACGAACGACCCATTGTTGTATTCGCTATTCATTGAAGGCTTTCAATTGCCGCCGGTTGTTGCTTTCCATGAAATAAAGCAATGGAGAAAATGGATGACCATTTTTCGTAATAACTCAACGATTGTTGGATTACAATGGACTTTTCTGATTGGAACTTTCTTTTTGTTGAGTAATGTTTAGCATTTATTGTTTGAATTGAAAAGAAAGACGTAACTCATATTTTTAACTGCAATTAATCAAAAAGCTACCGTATTTTCTTTATACTTAAGTATCCATACTAATATTTTAAATGCGAAAGTAACTCTGTCTGTTTGTCTGTTACGCTTTCACGGCTAAACCACTAAACCGATTTTGATGATAATTCGTACCTGAAAGCTAGTAACTGAACTTCAGATTTTACCTAAGTTATTCCAAGCTTGTAGCACGAGTTAATCCTTGTTTAAAGCGTTGGAACAGTCTGTTCACTCAAACTGATTTCACGGATTGTCGCCTCCGTTCCGTCCTGTTGACATTTATTGTGCAAACAATTGTTGGAAAAACTGTAAAGAGATAAGTAACGGTCGCGTCTGATAACCACACTTACGAATCAGACTTTTTATATACCTAAGGTACTAGCTTTTGCACGCGACTTCGTCAGGCCACACCGCCAGCTAGCGGACGGGCGGGCTAAGCGGGCGGGCGAAGCGGACGAAGGAAACTATACAAACTACGCGAAATATTGGCGAGCTAAACTATGGGGTTCACACCGAAAACTACGGACAGATGAGCGACGGATATTTCGTTAGCTTAGCTCGTTGAATAGTCGATAGCTCGCGGTGTGAACCGAAGTATGTAAAGAGGTGAAACGATGTTCGCCCGCTTAGCCCGCCCGCCCGCTAGCTAGGAATCGTCGGATATTTCGTTAGCTTAGCTCGTCAGGTTAGTCGGTAGCTCGCGGTGTGAACCGAAGTATGTAAAGAGGTGAAACGATGTTCGCCCGCTTAGCCCGCCCGCCCGCTAGCTGGCGGTGTGGCCTGCGCTTTAATGTCGGTTATCGCGGACGCAGACGAAGTCGCTGAAAAAAAAGTAGCCTATGTCCTTTGTTGGGGTTCAAACTTACCCCGTAGGTACAGTCAGCAACAAAAGTCGATTAACAATGTTACTTTTTATATCATTTAAACAGACACTAAACACATAATGTATTGGCTTTTAGAATTTCAGGGAATAGCTAAGGGTTTATTTTATCTTAATTTTATATTCATTGCGTTTTACTTTTAATATTGTACTTAATAATTAGGATTTAAAAATCATAAATGTTAATCGACTTTTGTTGCTGACTGTACCTCATCAAAATCGGTTCAGTAGTTTAGTCGTGAAAGCGTGTAACAGACAGACAGACTTACTTTCGCATTTATAATATTAGTAAGGAATCCGCCAATTGCGACAAAGATCCATTTCGGTCACAAAATTCCACGAATCTTTAATGGTTTTCAACAATAATTTAATGGAATACTCCGTAGTTCATGAATATGGATATTGTTTCGTTAAAACTACTGGCTTCTGTCCAGCTTTTGCATAATTACTAGCCTTTGCTCCATGCTTCGTCCGAAAGTCGAATCCGTTCTTAGCTGAAGTCCTATAAACTTGTCAAATTGGTCGAGTAGTTTCCGAGATTTCATTTACAGTCATGAGTGAACGGTCGCTTTGAGTTTGTTTTTTTGTTTGAACGCGCTAATCTCCGGAACTGCTGGTCCGATTCCGAAATTTCTCTAATAGGAAGCTACGTTATCCCCTAGTGGTACTGGCTTAAATATTTTACTATTTAAAAATTTAGGGATCTGTAAGAAATTCAAGCGGACTAAGACGCGGGACTTTCGTAACTTTCTTTCTTTTACTTTCGGACTTTATGGGATCTTAAATAGATCTTAAAACGTCCAGAACTATAGTCCACTAAAAACTATGTTCTCAAACTAAATTATTTAGTTATTTATATTGACTAAATAATTTAGTTTGAGAACATTCTTCAGTTAACTTCAACGACAGACAACAAAGCATTCTGTAAATACATATACTACTTTGGCTGCAATCAGAGTAAAAGCATTTACATTTAATTTCAGATTCCATAAATTATATTCCGTCTGTTTCAAAAGTTACTCTTTGACGGAACGTGTTTGTGAAAACCAGTGAAATTGTATTTTAATACAGTGCATGAGTGCAGTTAATTTGAAATTGGGATACTGGGAACATTCAAATTAGTGGTGCAATAGGTAGATTCAATTCAAGAAATGATTTTGTTTTTTTTTTTCATTTTTTTGTTAGCACTGTAGACGAATTAAAACTCCAAACTGTTGATTAACTGAACTCGTATATTAAAAATATTACTACCTACCTATATTATCGGCGGTAACGAAACCATAGCTTGCATTTAAACGGGGCAATGCCATCTAGGGAGTTTTGGTATGTACTAAATAATTAAAATATTATGATGAATTTCTTTTTGAGGTAAATTACAATTAGACACTAACGTATTATTTGACTTTCAGATAAGCGAAACAAGGTAAACTCAGGCCACTTTAATTAGTAACAGCAATATTTCCGTATTTAACGTATTTTATTAAATTACGATATTACTACATGTTCTTACAACATGCTTTACTCGGAAAATAAGGCATAAAATAATTTAAATATACAAGGACCAATTATGCACCCTCGTCAAATACAAGGTGCTTGTGATTTTCAACACGAATCAATAATATATTTTTTAACTGTACGTGAGTTTCAAAGTATTTTCGGAAATTCTTTTTTTTTTTCTCTTATTATGTTATAACAACCTCCTAAAATCTAACAAAAATGCAAAACTGCACCTTGAATATAATAAAATAAATATCTTTCTTCAAGAATTAAAAAGAGATACTTGTGGAAAAGTCGTCATTGGAGGCCTATTGCAGCGAAAAACCATAAGAAAAGCTTAAACAAATATTTTGTAGAACGTACCTAATTATGTAAATTTTTTGTACGTAACCCTAAACTAGCCACCGTTATTGCTTATGAGGTAGCCACGAGATCGCGTGTCACACGGACCATGGCGACGGTAATCAATTACAAGACCCTGCCTCTGTACTCGTTCCCTGTACTCAATATTATACACTTGACGTAAACAGTCAGAAACATGAGGAGAACAGCGTGAGATAAGTCCGAGTCCGTCATACAAGAGTCAAGAGGTAGAGTAAGAGCGTAAGGGTAAGAACATAACATCACGCCTGTAATCCCCGAAGGGTTAGACAGAAGTGTACCCATTAGTTTAGTACACCCACATTTCGCCAGTTATGTTTAAGTCCCATGTAATAAGGGGCGAGCCTATTGCCATCAACCGGGCACAAATTCAGACTCCCGAGGCTGCTACTGAGAAATTCCTGATGAAAAAACCCAATAACATTTTGCCCGACCTGGGAATTAAACCCAAGACCTCACTGACAGCAGTCGCGCTTTGCGACTATTAGGCCAACGAACGAAGTTCTTTTCATAAAAGAAATAAAAAATAAGTTAAAAATAACTAAAACCCGACTACGACAAAGTCGCGCACTGAAAAGTATAAAACAAGAACAATATTCATTTGACCGATATTTTCGAAATTTTTAAGTAATAGCCGTGGTCGTATGCCACCTGCGGTTGTTTCACACAATCTTTATTGAATAGGTGGCATACGACCACGGCTATTACTTAAAAATTTCGAAAATATCGGTCAAATGAATATTGTTCTTGTTTTATACTTTTCAGTGCGCGACTTTGTCGTAGTCGGGTTTTAGTTATTTTTAACTTATTTTTTATTTACACTATTTTGGGGGTTACTTATATTATTTGGGGGTTATATTATTTGAAGGAATAACTCTATTTAATTATTTGATATAATAATAAAAGCAAAGTAGCGAGTGAATTTCAAATTTACTCATTAAGCCTTTTCATTTGATACCCATGTTGACACTGTTAAAAACAGGCAAAGTAGCTAGTAAAAGCTATATAATGTATATATATTTCAAATGTGCTCATCAAGCCCTTTAATTTGATACCCATGTCGATATTGTGCGAAAAAAATTTTTTTTTTGATAACGACTTCACGTCCCCTGGAGGGCGCCATATTGGATTTGGTGACACGTCACCTACCCTATAACCAGCGGACAACTGAGACGCTTCTAATGACACCTCATTTGTCATGTAATGATAAGTAGTTTAGAAGTTACGAGGGAACAAACAAACATACATACAAACATACAAACATACATACATACATACCGGTCAAAATCATAACCCTCCTTTTGGCTTTGCCGTAGTCGGGTAAAAATACAATAACCAAAAAGATATTTACAGAGATCACCAACCTTTAACAGTTTCTAAACACCGAAACAGGAAAATAAATGCCGAAATGTTTTTTACAGATAAGATATTATCTTTAGAATTACTCGTAAATGCGCAACACGTTCCCCAGAAAACAAAAGGGTTGGTGGCAAACATTGTTTTCGATATTAATCTTATCAACACAACTGACCCAACCAGAGGCCAAGGCTTATCATTAATAGGATACAATTTGCCGAAATCCAACTAATTATGTTGACCCTAAAGAATATGTCATCATTATTAACATTTTTTGTTAATTTTATGTGCTTGACCTATTATTTAATGAGATTTTTGATAATTCTGCAAATGTCGAGTCTTAAGATTCGGACATTAAATTTTTTACAATTTAAAATGATTTAATAAATTAATACTTACTACATACATTTCACCTTAACACCCAGATTTGTTCAACTCACTAGGCTTAACAAATCCAATAAACAATGGATGTTTTTGATACATGTACAGGCTACGATAATACCTAATTAACTATGTGCTCAAATCCCATTGGTCCATTGTGAAAAAACAATAATATTTAAGTTTCATTGTGGTTTTAACAAACTTAAGGGACTGGTTATGGGTACCTACTCAATTCATGTAGGGTATATACCCTACAACCGACGAACCGACAATGGCATTTGACCACTTTTCAACCTTATTGCTAAGGTCGTAAGGGTGAAAAGTGGTCTACAGCAATTGTACATTATGTTAAGATTTGACGATAACTCATGATAGCGATCAACGATGTTAAGTAATGGAAATATCATGTTAAGTAGAACTTTACTATGTAGTAGTCGATTAATGGGCTAAAGCTGGAATCTTGAATGTATTACGCCTTTTACTTTCATGTAAACGGCTAGGCAGCACACATGCAAGATTCTAGCTTGAAATAGACGAAGAAATAAGAGAGAAAGTTGTCAAAACGAAATGATCAGGGGGATACAAAGAAACAATAGTTTGAAAGATACCACAAAAAGCTTTGCAATCCAAAAAATCTAGGGTAATCGTTAGAGAAACTGTTTAGGGTAACCGCAGATTGTTAAGCACTTAAAATAAGAGCAATAAAACAATCACGGACCAATGACACGCGACGAAATAATTAGAGCTTGCCAATAATTGACTATGTATTTGATTTCATCCAATTTGTGACAACATAAATCACACTAACCATTTTTTTAAATTTAAATATGACATAAATTAGTAAACATTATGATTGTTCTAGTTGAAAGAGTTTAAAGATTTATAAGCATCTAGTATTATTTTTCTCCATTGTAGGTATCACTAAGTCAAGATACTTTGATGGCACTTTAAAGTAACATACCTAATTTTTTTTCATCAGAAATGGCAAGTTTACTAAGAAAGGTTGGCTATCCCTGAAAAACGTAGAAAAAAATTGTTCCTTGAAAACTTTTTAAACTTCATAAACAGTTCGAAACATACAAAAGGAACTGTAGTTCCTTTCCATGATTGGTCCATGATTGCTACCGTGACAATCATGATCACAAATAGGGCTAAAGAAAGAATTCTCAAAACGCATGTTACACAATAGCTGGCACGACCCATACAACTGCTGATAACTGCTCCTAAAATGGCGTTAAGGAAATCCTTTCTCTAAAAGGTTACGACGCATTACACGAATAAAAATATGCTATTATTCATACCAAATGTCAAGTAACCGCCGCGCAGTCGAGATTTGTACGAGTCTCCATTGGAGCCTTCAACAAAAGGAACACGCACGTGAGCATTTCGCCGGCTCCTCGCGAAGTATTTTAACAAAGAATTCACCGCACATTCGGGAATAAACCGTAACTCATGGCAGCTAGGTCTTTTTTTTTGTTTGAAAAAGCAAACGTCATACCAACCAAAAAAAAGGACGTGTCGCCATTTGGAGTCAAAGTTCAACCTTCAATGCAACGTGTGCCGAAGTCGATGCTTCACTTTCCGACTTTATATTCAGAAAGTAAAGTTCACATTTGGGTGAGTATCCGCGGGGACTCGGGGACCGTGTAGGGTGGTTTTTTACGCGGTCGTGTGCCATATTGTGCCGCAGCCGGTGACGGAGGGTTTGTTTGAAACGAAACGCATGGCTTGTTTATAGGTGACGAGGTTTTGCCTCGCGGTGCGATGGGTCGCTATTGTTTCGAGTTTTCGCTGACTAACACTCGGCTGTCTAAAGACTTCTAAAGCCCTACCGGTGTAGACATAAAAAAGCAAGTTTGTATTGAGAATAACATGGTCTGAGAGAATAAATGGATTGTTTCAAACATTTTACATAGTATGGATATTTCTTTTTTATTGTTTAACAATATCTTCATCAAGCATCCCGAAACTATCACACGTGGCCCATTAAACAATATCAAACCGCTAACCTAACCCTTATTTGAAAACTGATTAAAAGTCAGAAATTCTTGGACGGAACAAACTTTGATTCGGTTCGCGCAGTTAACCAAACTTTCTTGTCGTTTTGTACAATTTCGCAAGTTGGTTCTTGTGCCAAGGGCGCCGGTAGCCTAATTAGGATGCTAGTAAACTGCTGGGATCCTGCCAGCTATCGTTATCTTATTCTGTAACAGATTATTAACGGTCCACTAGTGAGGAAAGGGGAGGGTATTCCTGCGAGGGTACCGAGTCGTATAGAAACACATTTCCCTACTCGGTATTATTCCGTAATATTTTTGCTTCGTCAACTTTCATTTGATCATTAACGCCACGCTTTTCTTTGGGGGATAAATATTTATTTAGTAAAGTATTATTTATTAGAAATAAGCAATCAATAGTTAGCTCATACCGTACGTTTGTACGGTCAACAGGACAGAATGGAGGAAGAATTTTTATTTTATTATTCTTTTTCTTACTTCTCCGCTGTTCTTTTCTGATTCAAGACAATTGAATCTTTTTTCCGGGACTTATCGAGCTACATTGCCTCGGTGCTTTGCTGATGATTATTTTTAGCTTTCAGGAATAACAGTGGTTGAGAATTGTGTTGCACCGACGTCAGTAACATGGGACAAAGGCAGGAAGATGATGAGGTACCATATAGAAGAATTTGCAGTCCTTATTGAAGTGAACTTCAAAGCCACAAATCACAGAGCACGTAGCGCGATGCTTATTAATAAGCGTTCATAATAGGGACATAATGCCCATGAACTGAATAGCAATAAAACGTTCGCATCTCGCGCAATCAATTTGTTGACCACTGATGTCATCCAGTGTGTGACTATCAAGCTCTCGATACGTCGATGACATTATCGTGATGAGGCTACCGTTATCGTGATTCGTGTAAAAAAAGCACAGCACTATAATTTTAATAAGCATTCATGGAAATCTTCATGCTATCGAAAACACAAGTTTTTGATATGCTGTGTTATAACTTAAAAGTAGTAAAGATATCCTATGATGATATACAGGGTGTAAAAAACATATTACATAGCTGCTAACTGCGCATGCTGCCGATCAAATCAAGTAACACTGAGCATGAACTTCTTCTTTGGTTTAAAAACACAGTTTATGGTAAAGCGCTAAGTAACACACGCAAAACAGTGTGAGTGGGAGTATTTAAAGTTTGGTTGTAACATTTAAAACTTGTTTAAGTCAAAAAAAAACGTTAGAACTTAGACCAAAAGGTTCCCAAGTCCAGAACAACAAAAGATTGATCGCAATTTTGGGAAAATCATGTAACTTTCGATTTCGTGAACGGGTGAAATCTTTTCACCCGTTTTAAGATATGACTGAAATAACCTATAAAAGTTATTAGGCAGACTATCGTCAACACTATACCAGCATTAAACAAACTCAGCATTCACGTATTAAAAAGTTTAAATAATTTAGTTCATTAATAAATAATACTACCTATTACTTCCTTATTCCTTTTACTAACAAAGTAAAGTTTCCTTAATAGGTAGGTAATAATATGATATCATATTTTTCCTGTATTTGTGTTAGTAATTATTGAATGAATATACAAAACAACATGTATCATCAATGACACAATTAGTCGTAATTTTACGTTCAATATCTTTGTAGTATTCCGCTCCTGTGGGTGAATTGATTGATATAGACTCCTGAAAGATTCGTCAATCATCTGAAGACGTAAACAACTTTATTCATGTAAAACATATTTAGTATTTAAGTTTGTTTGTTTGTAAAAGGTTACTTATCTAGAAAAGTACTGGTCCGACAACAAAAAAAAATTTCACTGATAAAAACTATCTATGATAGTTGACTTCCACGCGGACGAAAACGCGGGAAGAAACTAGTCTGAGAATAATACGAAATGCCTTCAAACTATAATATATTTATTCTTCAGATAAAAGTCATTTGAAGCTTGAAAAGTCAGCCATTAATTAAATAAGCAGTTATTTATTCCTTACCTCTACGTCTACAATATCTTGTTTTACTACAAAAAAAAAAAGTATCAAAAAGCTTTACATCAGTGCCAAAAAAATGTGCGGTGCGACAAAAATTGCATGCAAAAGAAAGTTTACTAATTTTATAATGAACTTAAAGTTTGCTTGAACTTTTACGGCATGACACTTATAAAACTGGCATGTTAGAAGTTATTAACTCAGTAACAATTCCAGTAAGGCAAAAAAAAGGAAGTTTTGCTTGTTAGTCGAAGCTGTAAGTATGACGCACAGTGTTTCTTACCTAGACGTAACTTTATCCAATCGTTTAAGTGCGTCAATAGTTTAATGTGGTTTAATAGTCAACAACTAAAGGTTATGGCACATTATCCCAGGTCCGCAACGGCATCGCTCTAAACCAGCAATTTACTTGTCATTCAAATTAGAGCATTAAATTGGGTGCAGTATAATATATTTCATAATGTCAATATGTAAAAGCTGACGGCAGGCGGTCAGCGCGCTTGCCGCTACCATACAACTCGCCTCGCAGTCCGCGCGCTGCCAGTGAGCGGACCGCGACCTTATAGCGCGCTGCAAGCTAGCGGACGCGTGCCGGCCGCGAGGCGCAAGCGCGCGGACTGCGAGCTTGCCCCTCGCGGCCGGAACGCGGTCTACGAGCTTGTGCCTCGCGGACGGCTAGCCATAGTAGCCATAGCCTAAATTCGAGGCGACGACGCCGTGCTGATGTTGAGCAGAATGTTGCGGTGCTGGTATAATGTGCTATGACCTTTATCCTCATAGATCCTTGATAGAAAAACTGGCTTTTGCCCGCGACTTCGTCTGCTTAAAAGTTTGTTATCGTGGACACAGATGAAGTCGCGGATTAAAAAGTAGCATTATGTCCTTATCTATTATGTCATGATCCCAAGTTACCCCTTTGTCAAATTTCATTATGTTCGGTTCAGTGGTTCAGAGAGACTGAGTTACTTTTGCATTTATAATATAAGTTTGTATATTACTTCGTGTGGATGTTACTTCCTGTAGATATTAAGTACTTCGATTGGATCTAACTTATTGGGGATCACTGGAATTCAATCCATGATACCGAGTTTTAAGTTTCTTGTGAAAAATCAAAGCATTTTGCACAGGTTTTGGGTAGTATACATAATATACAGGTTGGTGTAAAAATACTGGTGGTCTTGTAGTTAAGTAGAAGCTTCTATCTTAGAATCAAACAGAATGAGAGAGGGTTAAATAGGAGACAGAGATAGAAGGAAAGAGAGAAGCGAAAAGAGAATACATTGAGATTATATTTATTTATTTATTTTATTCTTTGAGATTATATTTTACTCTTCAGATACAGTCAATATTTCCTGACGAAAAACCAATTTCTTCTAAATAATATTATGAAATAAGCGTGCTATTCCAACGCCTTCTAATTTGTAAATGAGAGGAGAAACGCCTTGAACCGTCTTTAAATATTTAAAAGAGATTCTCACAGAGATGTTAAACGGTCGGAGGCTGGCCTATATGCATAATAAATTATGTTTACTGCTAACTTTATTGTTTCGGGTTAAGTAATAAAATGTACGTGTGTATATTTTATAGGAAAACGTAAACTTAACGTAACTTCTTTAATGACGCATGTGACTAGACTTTCAATTCTAGTGGGAATTAGGTTCCGTGCCACATAAATATTAAATCCTTTGGTTTAAACTAAAATTATGGATGAATTGATGTTTTGAGTATTGATGTTTAATGACGATACAAGCTATTATAATTAAAAAATTAAAAAACACGACTGCAAAAATTGCACATATTTGTACTTTGTTTACTCGTCAGTTTTTTTTACGACGTTTTTTATTTACAGTGATGATATATTTTTTAAATCTACTTGTCAAATTCTAGACGATAAACATAGACACGACCAGATTCATTAAAAAAATAAATTGAGGCTGGTATTAATTTACGTTTTAAAGTGACCACACCGGTTTCTTTTTAGTTTTAACTAGCCTATGTTACTCGGAACGATGCAAGTATTGTAACGATACCCCATCTAAATCGGTTCAGGCGTTTAAAAGTTATGGTGGAATAAAGAAACTCACCTACATACATACATATATATACACATCAAAAGTGTCTAGGGATCAACATCCCTAACATTGATTAGGGATGTTGATCCCTAGACACTTTTGATGTGTGTACATTAACCCTGAACACATAACACTCCTTTTTTTGGGGCAGTCGTGTAAAAACTAAAATATGAATATCTAAACTCAAGTAGGTATTACATTTTCATCGTTAGCTTCTGCCCGCGACTTCGTCCGCGTGGAAGACAAACATGTACCATAAAATAAAGCCTAGACCAATCAGTTTTCAGTCATTAAAAAAGAATTGTAATCGGCCCATCTTATTCATCAAATAAATTTATACAAAAATTAGTCCGATTAAGTTTATTTTTCTTCCTTCAGACATGCATCCGTTTCTAAGAAAACTTCAACTACATCTGACGACCCTGGATACCTATCCCTTTTGTCGACTATACCTACCTGTAAAGATAAATTTAAATTATACACCGTGAATTTTAAGTCGTTGTAAATCTTTCAGGGGGTGAATGTACTCATGAATATGAACAACTTTTACTATGGGACCAAACTTGAAATCATGAAAAAAAAATCAGCTGTTTCATACATTACGATTGTGTTGTGTAGCATTTTAGTAGGGAACAGCTGATTTTTTTTTCATGATTTCAGGGTTGGTCCCATAGTAAAAGTTGTTCATATTCATGAGTACATTCACCCCCTGAAAGATTTACAACGAATTAATATTCACGGAGTATACACAAATAAATAAATAGGAATTAGCTTTAAAAAAATACATGATGATAATAATATGCTCATCACGTAAAGTGCCTCTTCCATTAATTAAACCAAAATACAAACACGACTTTATATTACTTAGCTTTTAAAAGCTCAAGCTTTTTTAAACCTAAAATATTTTATTCCTGAACCCGTCACATTGAATCAACTGCTCCGCGTCCAAAACCACATGAACATCACAACCAGCCCGTCCTCCAAAATAGAACGTAATGGAAATCTGTCAAAATCAATTTACTGTAAAGTAAAAAGATCCGTGTTAATTACGTAACGTTGTTTTTAGTTCTAACACCACGTAAGTCAATTTGGGTACTAAAATAAGACATCACACAACGAATGTTAAAGAAAAGAAGATTTTTTTAAATCGTTCGATAATTGTCGGTGAAATCGGTGGACATACTGTATATTAAAAATCATAGTCGAAAAAGCTCCTCCTTTTTTTGAAGCCGGTCAAAAGTCGGGGTAATTACACAACTTACTGAATAATAATAATTCTTTATTTAATTTAATAAATTTAATTTGAAGTAAATTATAAAATGGTATTTATGTATAACTAGCTAACCCGGCAAACTTCGTAGATACTTATTATTATAATATTTTTTATTTATTTAAGAATTATCCAATTTGGTGCAGTCGTTCGAAAGTTATGCGCTTACATAAATTATGGCGATTCATTTTTATGAAATCTTATATGTATAGATTAGATACTTGTGTAGTTTTTTTACCCTCTGTAAAGTTGCTATTTTTGACTTACGCAGTGTTAGAACTAAGCGACAGTCGACAGTTGAATAATTAGAAATACAACGCGTCATCGAACGAGCCGTCTTCACATGGGCACATTCCTATAGTTACCACGAAACTGGTTTACTGTACAATTACCATGTGATAAGACGTACCTACCGTTGAAGTTTTGTTTGTCGAGTCTATGGATGCGGTAGCTTTTTAACCGACTTCTAAAAAAGGAGGAGGTTCTCAATTCGGAAGTTTGTATTTTTTTTTTTAGGTTTGTTCGCGCTTAACTCCGTCGCTTGCCATACGGTTGGATATAATATCCTCGGTCTTGGCACCGACTCCAAAAATTTGTTAAATTTTAGTATAGGTTAATCGTAGGTTAGGTTAGGTTTATTAATTAATATAGGTAGGGTATAGTATTATTTTTAACTTTTTAGTGCTTTTTTTGGAAGTCGGTTTTTTTTTGCGAAAAAATTTTTTTTACTAGTAGGATAATAACATTAGTACTTTTTATTACCTACTAGCTGCTCCCTGCAACTTCGTGATTTAAAAATAGCCTTAGATTTGATCCGTTAAATTAACACCTCTAAAATACATCTAACCTAACAAATCTATCATTAACTATTAGCATATTTATGCATATTAATAAGTATCATCATTGTTAAAGTCAATATAATATCTTAATACTTCCATTTATATTCACTTTATTTGTAAAAGAATAATCAAAACTCATAACGTTAAGAACAAGACAGACGGAAGAAGAAATAAAGAAAACCGATTCTTTTACACAATAAAAGCTGTATTCAATCCAAACGAAATCAACATAAGAAAAGAGAACTCCCGTAGGCGCGGGTTCAACGACCCGTCTTATCTCGGACACCAACTTTTATCTATCTACAATCCGCATCTCCTCACGCCTTGGAACTTAATCGATTTTTCAATACTAAGATTATGGACCTTATCTCCTAACAATAAGGCATATTTCATCCCTAAGTCATTTTACCCTGTATGGGAATCTGGCACTTCTCCTCATTGTATTAGAGCTTTCAATTTTTTGCACGTTTCCTCTCTAAACGTAAGGTTGGTCCCATTTCGCGATGTGCCAAGTCAATGCCAATATTTGTCTAGATTAGATAAAAGATTTCGGGTCCGGCTGTGCAAACTCGATTTTATATTGAAACGCTTTCCGGTTTAGTGTAATGCTATCGGAAATGGATTTAAATGTGTTTCAATTCCCGTTTATGATTTAATCAAAACCGTTTGCAATATTGAATGGTAAGTTATTTCGCAAAATTATATTAAACACATAAATTTTGCTTCGTTTTAAACTCATTTTAGACCTTCACTTACGCCACGGAGTTGTTTATAAATGGAACCGACGAAATTGAATTTTAGATCAAACGTTGTTCGTACTCCATTGACAATTTGGGAACTTTTATTTAACGTTGACAAAAGGCTAACCCTTCCAGTTCACTAATGCATAAAAATCTCTAAAGCACTACAAAACCCATAGAGCATTAACAAAATTGGATCACACACTATAAAAAACTCAAGAAAAAAAAAAGCGAAGGAAAAGCAATGAGACCTCTCGAACATGTAAAGGGTTCCTTTATAATTTATTCACCTTTCTGTCCTAAGAACAAAACTACGGTCTAAAAGCTGCCTTAGTGCGTAGCAGTTATGTGCTAACAGAATAACGAGGCTTCCCCTCTCGGACCACTTCCCTCGTGCGATGGCGACCTAAAAATAAGCAAGGATGCTGAGATGTATCTATTCTGCTAACAGACATTTGTAGCCGGATGAGATTTGAGGACGTTTGATAGCTTGTTGAGATCCTGCTTGGATTGAATAGATGTAACGTTTTGAGCTTGCAAAATTTAGGTAATCTCTCTCACTTCGTCTTTCATTATATTATAATATGGAATGCAATTAAAATTGAGTATTGTGTATTATGTAATTCTTATTTCTTTTAATTTTTCTCTACTCTATGTATAATTAATATTATTAAGAGGAAATGTTTTTTATTTGAATGCGCTTATCTCCAGAACTCCTGGTCCGATTCTAAAAATAATTCCGCTAACAGGAAACTATGTTATCCCAGAGTTCTATAAGCTATATTTTATAAACAAATTAGGGATCCGTACGTGAATTAAACAACATAAACAAAGTAAATTCATTATATTATAACATTTAGTTTAACAGATGCAGAGCGATGACAAGTTAATTCTACCCCTATGAGCCAGAATGACTCAATTTACGTAACGTTATTTGCTCTAAGAACACATTCGCAGACCCCAGTTGAATTCCATCCACCCCAATTTAACGAATGAAGACGTTAACTGGAGGTCTTCATTGCCACAGCTTTTACAACAAAAAAAGAAGTAATACAAGAACATAACATTTATACAATATCCTTAAAGCATTCATCGTAAAATTATACTTCTTCGAATTAAATATCATTTAAGTAATTAATTAATTCATCAAAACCACAAATATGGTCATCTACCGTCACAAATATATGGAACTGCTCCTCAAACTAATGAAAACACGTCGTTATCCATTATGAGATCATAAATCATTTTACCACATCTTAATTATAGTGCAACATTAAACTTGATATAATCAGTCTGTGATCATCAATTCCTGAATATATGCATGAAATTATAAATACAATAACGTACACGGAAAGCTTATCGTAAATCAAAACAGTGTCATTAGATACGAGGCTCGTACGCTTGTACCGGGAGAGTGGAATCTTTAATATCTTCATGCCCAACTAATTGTGACCCGTTACTGTTCAGAGATCGCATTAATTTTCTAGGAGCAGCAGAGGTCTTGTTTCAATGGTTGGTGTTTAGGCGTCCAATTGTGAAAGAGCTCCGGATTTTCGTGGAGGTTTCTCTCGATTGTTGGTCAGTGAACTGTGTGAGGGGAACGAGGGAGGTCAGCGAGTGTTGGGTGGCGGAGAGGTTGTTCCGGGCGGGAGCTCAGCGCGCAGCCTCCGTCGTATCGAGCGGCCGCGCCCGCTCCAACCCACGTGCTTCATTCACCGGTACCACCACGTGTAAACTGTTTTTAGACGAAAAAAACCACTTATGTGATTTACAGTTTAATGCCTCGAATAATGTAAAATGTGCAAACAGGAAAAAAGATGGCGCCCATTTTGAAGACATATTTTTTATCCTCGAATATTTCTCTGACGTCTACACAAAAGTAACAATAAACTATATCACACACGATTTTACTATAGGCCAGTTTCCTATAAAATCCCGCCAATGCAATAAATCATGCGAATTATCACCTGCACGCTACCAATAGCCGGCAGTGCGCATCGACATCGGAAATAAAAGTGACAGTTTGCTCCCGATCCTACAGGCTCGGAAGTAGGCCAACCATTCATTTAATAAACCGGTGTCGAGGCATATCGAATTAGCCTTTACTCCCAGTACAAGTCAACTCATGCCAGACTCGACATCTGCATACGAATCACACTATTTTAAATTAAATTAGTTTTCTAGAATCTTCGCCAACCGTTATTTACTTATGTACATTAAGTTTAAATATCCTCAGTAATACAGACCATAATTTCTAAATTCTAATTAAGTAATACAAAAACTTGAGGAAAACAATTTAATATTGGCAGTAAATAAGACTGTAGCAATCAAGAAAATACTTGATCTATTTTCGGAAGGGAAAATGCAGTCTCAAATTCTGCATTTACGTTGAAAGCTATACAACATTAATTATCATTTAACCAATCCTAAAGTTTGGGTGAATGAGTATTTGTCACTCAATCACACCAGAACGACTGAAAGGATTTGGATGAAATTTGGCACAGAGATAGATTATAGTCTGGAATAGCACATAGGCTACTTTTTATCCCGAAAAAATGAACGGTTCCTGTTAGATATTATACCAACTTTAACGCAGACGAAGTCACAGGCAAAACCTAGTGTAAAATAAAAGGGAATCAACCGAATTACAATAGAATAGACCACAGATCAATTGATAGCTTTTAATAAAATATGGGCAATTGACCACATTGAATAGCAACGGATAAACGGCCGACCTGCGGCGAGCGATTGACCGACCAATATATTTGGAGAGAATCAGATTAATGCCACCGCAGTGAATTAATTAAATATGAATTTTAGCAAGGATTAACTGGAGCAGTGCTATGAAGTGATAAGGTACACCTTGCAGACCATTTATTTAAAAGAGAAAAAAAAAACAGCCTTGTATTGTTTCATTGCAGGGCAAAGTCCTCTTCTCATACAAAGAAGACATGAGCATTGATCACCACGTTTGCTCAAGGCGGATTGGTGACTTCAGATTTATTGGTAATTAACTATAAGTTCAAGTGTTCTTCACGATATTTTTTCCTTCACCGATATCAATGATGTCCAAGACAAATAAAAAAAATCTTTTAAAAGAAACAAGTGAATCGGGGGGCACGGCAGTGCCCCCGCCAAAGTCGAGCGCGAAGCAAACACTGCCGTACCATCCTTTACTGGAACCATTTCGCCGCATTTTCAGGCCCCTATTTGAGAACCTCTAGATAAGACCAGAATGCAGAAATTTTCGTCATCCAGTAAGCTGTAATCATATACTTAAAATCCAAAATTTCAAGTCTGTAGGTCATTTAGTTCCGAAGTTAAGCGAAAGCAAAGTTTCGCATTTATGACACTCACTCACTCACTCATGATCATCAAAATACACACATCAAAAGTGTCTAGGGATCAACATATATTTTTGCAATAACTTTTCTCCTGATTGATATTAATTAAAATTTTAACACAAAAGTTCGAAAAAAAGACTGAAATAACAGTTTTCTTTAAAATTTTATTGGGTAACTTAAACAATTAATAATCCGTGTTTCTACCGCGAACACTAACAACACAAGAACATCGGTTTGGCATACTCAAAATGAGTTCATCCAAATCACGCTGTGGAATGGCCGCCCATGTTCGTTGCAACAACAAAAAAAGGTCTTCTTGCGACTGGATACCCTCCATATTCGGCAGAGCTCTTCTCTGTAGCATATCCCATGCATGCTCAATCGGATTTAAGTCTGGCGACTGAGCAGGCCAGGGCAGGACATTGATGTTAACTGCGGCGAGAGTCTGTCTTACAACTCTTGCGGTGTGCGGTCGTGCATTATCATGCATTAACTGAAATAAGGGACCGATTTGCACTTGTAGAGGAACGATGACGTCTGATACAATCGTCTCAGCATAAATTTGAGCGTTGAGGTTGCCTCTGATCCAAATCAACTCAGTTCTTCCGCCGATCCAAATACCCGCCCATACCATGATGGTTCCACCACTATAAGGATGGACTTCCTGGCAGGATTTTAATCGCTGTTGGCGTCCAGGGGTTCTCCAGTGTCGTATACGTCTTGTATCCGGTCTCATACCAAAACGAGACTCATCAGAAAAGCACACGAAACGCCATTGTTCTTCTGCCCAATTTCTGTGTTCAAGAGCCCATTGATATCGAATCCTACGATTGTGCATTGCTATAGGTGGTACCCGTAGCGGTCTTCGGGAATGAAGGTTCACTTCATGCAAGCGGTTTCTGACTGTTTGGTCGCTAATTAAGTTCCCTGAAGAGTGATGAAGCCTCACGGCTAACATCATGGCGGTTATTGTTGGAGCTCTTCGAGTTAAGATTTGAATGTATCGGTCTTGTCTCCGTGTGGTGCAGCGATACCGTCCTCCATGGCGCTCAGCCACGGTACCAGTGCTTCGGTAACGTGTCCAAAGTCGACTGATAACACTCTGACTTGTATTCAGAGCTAAAGCCACAGTACGTTGCCGGGAACCAGCTTCTATCATTCCCACGGCTCTGAGCATTTCTTCCCTGCTTAAATGACGTCGCCGCTCCATAATAACGTTGGTTTTAATCAGTAGTAGGGAAACAGTAGCACTAATAATGTCTTCAATGCGTTGTATGTTTTTATAGGGAAAATATTGACAGCTGATTTTCATCTTTTACTCGAATTTGATTCACAGTTCCTGATTCAAATTATGAAATGCACCAAAAAGGATCCATATAAAGGGGTTTGCGTAAAAGTGGCGTCATTTTGAAGTTGGATGGCCACTAATGAAACTTAGATATTTTGAAAGATCAGAATAATGTGATCAAAAGCTAATATGGACACATTTCTCTAAACCATATCGGAACGGAGATATTTGGTTTTGATAGCTCATTAAACACGAAGAAGTTATTATACCTATATATTCTTATAAACCCTTTTAAGGTTCTGAGGTTTTTTTTAGTAACTACCTACTTACCGCAACCTAAAGATAATCTACTATAACATGGCGCGCCCCTCCACAAATTCAAAACGTTTGGAAGTATTTGTGAAAGTATCAACGTGTGCGTACAAACAAACTCACAATGTGTGCGTACTGAGACGGCTCTCGAAACAAAAACAAATCAGCGATTTGTTGCTCGACTAGTGGCGTCATTATAATAATTACTCATTATTATTAGTATGGCGCTGCACTGACATACTCTATGAAAATGACACGTGCGTTGTCTTGTGCGGTCTTGCTAGTTATGATTAGTTGACCAACAAATCTGCCGGCCTGCTACTGAAGACTACAACTACATAGAAACTCTTTCATATGAATATGGCTACACACATTGAAATAGTAATATGGAGGGGCGCGTCATGCTATAGTAGGTTTTTTTGTAACTTTATGTGTTAATGTGTTATTTCGAATTAAAAAACAAAAAGTCTCTAAAACACTATTATCTCGAAACTACCTTTTTGCACTTAATGACTTCTTGCTCTACAACGAGGTAATGTGTCTTTATTATTTCCCAAGACCCAAAAGTAACGTAACATTGACACATGGTCGTGAAACAGTAAAGTCAATCTCTAAAAACAACCTTCAAAAACATATCTAAGATTTCTGTACGCAGGACAGTAATTGAAGTTTTTATATTGACGACATTTTTAAAATCTTCAAATGCAAATATCTCAACTTCGATATAACTTAGGATAAAAATGATTGAACTTAAATATTGGACTTAACACAGCACAACAAAGTAACATAATAATTATTAGTGGCCACTGAAAAAAAACATGACGCCGCTAGTCCATACTAAGTTAATCAATGCCTTTTATAAAATCATAAATTTATTACAAAGCCACATCTCAATCTCAAGAAATCGCATAAAAATGCTTGATCCCTAGACACTTTTGATGTGTGTAGAACTAGTACTTCCCATAAACTCAGAGAGCTGAAATTTGGTACAGAGTTAGGGTTTAATGGCCACATAAAGGGAAAACTATAAAAACTAGGACAATCGAAGATCTGGAGTACCTGGTAACCCTGATTAGAAAACACAAGAGCCCAACCAAACTATTAGAGATCGCGACATACCGCCTTTACAAAAAATATTCAAATTGGTGGGCCGCTTCATTAAAAACAAAAAGAAAAAAAAAACTGTGTCAAATAAGAAAATCTAATAAAATAAATCAATATACGTTTCTACAAAAAGAAGTGAAATCCCACCAAAAACATTCTGTAAAAAACTAGCCAAGTCTCGAAGGAGCTGCTTGTTTATCTCTAAAAAAACCGGCCAAGTGCGAGTCAGACTCGCGCACCGAGGGTTCCGTACAAACCTGTAGGTATATATATATAAAATTCTCGTGTTGCGGTGTTTGTTTCCAAACTCCTCCGAAACGGCTGAACCGATTTGCATGAAATTTTGTGTGCATATCGGGTAGGTCTGAGAATCGGCCAACATCTGTTTTTTTTTTTAATCGCTGAACAACGTTTGCTGGGTCAGCTAGTAAGTTTATGATTATTAAAAAAAATATACTATGTGATGTAACTAAAAATTTAAGATTTTCGGAATTTTTCCTATATGTGTACTTTATAACGTTGCTTCATGCCAAATTTCAAGATTCCAGGTCGTCTGGAAGTATCCTTTAGGTTTTGATTCCCTTGCGAGTAGTTGCGAGTTTCAAAATATGCGGCTTTAATTGCTGTATCTTTTGATTGCGTTGACGTAGAAGTTTGATTTTGTTACAGCTTAAAGATATTATAGACTTGAGTATTTGTTAAGAATTTCAATATAATACCACTACGCGTTCATGAGTAAAGGGGTAATAAGTTTAAAATTATTAAAAATATTTTTATTATATGATGTAACTAAAAATTTATGCTTTTCGCAATTTTTCCTTTATCTGTGTTATAAGACGTTGCTTCGTACCAAATTTCAAGATTCTGAGTTCACGGGAAGTACCCTGTAGGTTTTGATTCCCTTGCGAGTAGTGGCGAGTTTCAAAATATGCGGTTTTAATTCCTGTTTCTTTTGATTGCGTTGACATAGAAGTTTGATTTTGTTACAGCTTAAAGGTATTATAGATTTGAGTATTTGATATGAATTTCAATATAATACCACTACGCGTTCATGAGGAAAGGGGTAGTAAGTTTAAAATTATTAAAAATATTTTTATTATATGATGTAACTAAAAATTTATACTTTTCGCAATTTTTCCTATATCTCTGCTATAAGACGTTGCTTCATACCAAATTTCAAGATTCTGAGTTCACGGGAAGTACCCTGTAGGTTTTGATTCCCTTGCGAGTGTCGAAAATTTGCGGCATAAACGGGAGTATCTTTTGATCGCGTTGACTTAGAAGTTTGATTTTTTCACAGCTCCAAGAGACCATAGACTTGAGTATTTGATATGAATTTCAGCTTGATACCTCCACGCGTTCCTGAGAAAAAAGGTCTTGACAGACAGACAGACAGACAGACAGACGGACAACAAAGTGATCCTATAAGGGTTCCGTTTTTACCTTTTGAGGTACGGAACCCTAAAAGTAATGAAATCAAAACAAAGTCGTGCCAAGTCTAAGGTTCCTTACTGCGATTTCTTTATTATTATAGTTAATGTTGTGTGACTTGGCCGTTGAACATTCTTTATACGTTAGTGTGTACAAGTCAACAATTATTGACTGGTTATTGAATCAACGTTTTCCAAGTGGCAATTTTCCATCGTCAATGGGTAGCGGTTCTAGCGACAGATTGGAGCAATGGTGTCATGGAGCACCTGGTTTTGTACCCTTAAACGGCCAAGTCACACAACATTAACTAAGTATAATAATAAAGAAATCGCAGTAAGGAACCTTAGACTTGGCACGACTTTGTTTTGATTTCATTACTTTTTAGAGATAAACAAGCAGCTCCTTCGAGACTTGGCTAGTTTTTTACAGAATGTTTTTGGTGGGATTAGATTCTACAACATTCGAAATATGACCTTTGGGGTCAAACGCCTCGAGGAAATCCAGTATTCCAAACTGGTCTAAATTCGTAGTAATTCAGATATACCCAACCCACAAGGGCGGTAACTTGGCAATCCAATTGAGAGTAAACAAGTAATTAAACCTAAACATAGTTATTTCCTTCCAAGGTTTAAAGTAAGAAAAGAGTCAAGAGCCAACCAAGGATTATAGAACATTCACCCGAAAGATGCTGATCTTGGCATATTTTCAAAACCCTCTCACGAAATCTTAACCGGATGCGTAAGCGGTAAGAGAAGCCACATCGTAAAATATAGAAATAATTATAAATCTCTCTTCAAATCGAAATCCATTGAGGGTCGGACAAAAAAATAATTAGCCACATTTGTGAACAAATTAGACGTTAATCTCCCAACCGCTAACGCTTAAAAAATCTCAACGAAATTATAAGGCAATAATCTCTAATTCTCTAAAGAACCGTTTTGTATGACCTCGCGGTCATATACGTCAGCCATTAAAACATAAGGTGATGTCAATCTATAGTAATATGTACTCGTATAATAAAGCTGAGAGTGATTTTTTGTTTGTTTGTTTAAACCCGCAAATCTCTGGAACTACCAGTCGGATTGGAAAAAATCTTTTTGTATATGATAGCCAGATTCATGAGGAATAGTATAGGCTATAAAACGTCATGCTACGACACACAGGAGCGGAGCAGTAACCAAAAACGTAAAGACGGGTGAAAAAACCAATCAGACGTCGGAAGGCGAACGGCAAAAGTCACGGGCGAGGCTAGCGGATAAATAATCTATATCTATATCTATTCTATATCTTCTTTTATAAAAAAATCAATTGCTGTTCGTTAGTCTCGCTAAAACTCGAGAACGGCCGCAGCAGGGCCGATTCAGCTGATTTTGGTTTTGAAATTTTTGTCGTAATCCAGGGAAGGTTTAAACGGTGAGAAAATATGGGGTAGGGTTGGGGTAGGGTTGGGTAGGGGTAGGGATAGGAGTAGGGGTAGGTGAAGGGTAGGGTACGGTAGGGTAGGGGTAGGGGTATCGGTTGGGTAGGGGTAGGATACCACGCGAACGAATTCGTGGCGGGTCAGCTAGTAAGAAATAAAATTGGCTCATCAATAACTTGGCGGCCAGATTGATCGCATCACAAATAAAATAAAAGTCAAATGTAATTACGATTATGACCTTCGCTGTTGGAAGTAATACCTTCCTTCGAAACAGTCTTATTTGAAATCTAGATTTATATTCGTAATAAAATGTTAGACGGCGTGGCGTTTGGTATGAAATATGTTTTTATGTATGACCGCTTAGGTTTTGCTGGTCTACAAGCGCGATTGAAAGTCAAAATCCATACTAATATTATAAATGCGAAAGTAATTCTGCTTGTCTGTTACGCTTTCACGACTAAATCACTGAACCAATTTTGATGTGGTACGGGGTAAGTTTGAGTATTGCGTGGCTTCATCTGCGACCGCGATACAAACAAAAAAACTAACTAACAAAAAAACTTGCACAAAGAATTATTGTTTTCAATTTCTTATTCTATCAGTCCTGTATAACCTGTATTCCGTATCAAATACAGCATAATAACAATAAATAGTGTGGCTATAAAATTGGGTATGGGTACCAACACCTCTGCCTAACACTTCGGGGATTACCGGCGTGATGTTATGTGTTTTTTTTTTTCAGATTTATTGTATTAACATGGATTTTAGTCACGCTTCTAATTTAGGTCATTTCGCTAGTTAAAATTCAGCCTCCATCAAAAATGACGACCACAGCAGCAACAGCAGTATCACATTTTTGCCTCATTATGAATGCCGTCAAAGACGTGCCGGCATCCAATTAGCGCTTCATCCTATAAATCTGACACCGCTGAGAACAGCCACTGCTAACAAGCTATCTATCACAGTAGTTCTCAGTCTTGACACCATTTTTCTATAAGTCAGTACTGGTATTCTGTAGCGCAAGATGTAAGTTCAGGCTAGGCAGGCTAGGTGCAGGCGGTAGTGGCGCATATTTCCATTTATGTTCAATAATATTTTTCTTTAATTTTTTTAGTCTTTGTACTCGTTTTATGGCTTGAGGTTTTGTTATCAAAAAAATTCTATGTTATGTGCGTAACTTTCTCGGAAATACTTAAATATTTTTCTTTCTTTCTTTACTTTCTTTGCATGTAAAAGAAAAGAGTGGAACTGAGTCGTTGTATGAAACAAAAGCGTCAGTGGCGTAAGAAAAAAATAATCTATAATAAGTACTATAACGTAAGTAAGCTCAAGAGATTTTTTTGTTTGTATCTTTATACGCCCTAACTTTTGCAACTGCCAGTCGGATTCGCAAAATTCATTTTGTATAATGATAGCCAGATTCATGAAGAATAATATAGGCTATATAACATCACGCTGCGACATACGGGGGTGTAGCAGTAGCAAAAAACGTAACTAAAGCGGATAATGTTTCCCTCTTATGAAAATTGACCCTCCATCACTGCTAGAAGATAAAAAAAGGAATATATTATAAGGAGAAGAGTGACTTATTACAATAAATTATTAAAAGCAAGATTGAAATAGGTCTACGTTACAAAACGGGGAATTTCATCAAAACATTCCTTTCGCATTTTAATTTAAATCCGACACCACACACCATTCAATATGGCAGTTTCGCTTAGGGTTGTCAACCCTACTAAATGTAGGACCCGACTACTATATTTCTGACTAAAACTCAAACTAGGTTCTATATTTTTAAAGGCATCAAACTAAAAGCAATAATATTCATTTTAAACTATTTCTGGACATTATTCTGGTATATCAAGTTGAAAATTACGTTCACTTTGTTCACTTTTAACCTACCTACAATTTTTTTTTTTCATCTTACCACTCCTATATTTTTATGGATAATCATTTTAGAACTACTATTTTTGACACCCAAAGAGTTGGTAACCCTAGTCTTGATAGCCACGGCTCCATACTTCGCTACTTAAACACGAGACATGAAATGACTGTTGTGACTATAGGTTATATTAGCTCTGCTAACGCGATCATTGTACTGCATTACTTTGTGCACTTTGCAGCACAAAGATGACGTAACGATATTGCGTGAATGGCTGCTTAAGATACTACGTAATAAAGCGCTGCTTTATGCAAAATGGCTACCGGTTACTATAAAGGTCTTTGATGTTAAATAATAATAATAGTAATACCACAGCAGGGCCTCTTCTCATACAGAGAAGCCACAAGCATTGCTCACCACGCTTGCTTAAAGAGGATTGGCGATTTCAGACTTATATTAATTGCTAAAAGTCCAGGTTTCCTCACGACGTTTTCCTTCACCGATGTCAGTGATGTCAAAGATAAACTTGAAACGTATGAATTGAATTAAGTCACATTGGTACTTGCCCGAAATCGACGTTTAAGATATTAATTTGTTAACGCCCTGACTAATGCTTGTGGTTCGCCCTTTGCAAGGAATGCAAATTCGGCCATTGTTTACTCAAAGGAAAATATCTTCAGAAAAGAGGCAATTTTCCAAATCGTATGTTTGAATGATAACGATTAGTTTATTTATTTATTTATTAGATACTTTTAAATTAAATGTTTTAGTATAAACAAAATGTTACGCATCTGACCCTGTCACACCTTACCGGCCTCAAAGATTTGAACATCAGATAGGTAATTTAGATTTGAATCTATTAATAATGCAATGTTTTTAATCTTTCGAGTTTGAACGGTCTGTCTGGCTTTGAGCAGAGATTCTATTTATACGATTGTATCTATTTAACAGATGAATGATATTAATAAGTAGGTAGGTACTCACACAGATCATTTGTAAATCATGAAAGAAATAATGCATGTCATGTACTCAGTAGAAAACTAGGTAGCAAGAAAAGATAAGAATTCTTTATTTGTAAGCATTTGCAAGCACTAGTTAATTAACTAAATAGGTAATGTTGAATTGACAGACCGCATCAGAAACACCACACTGCACCAGAACGCAAATTATCGACGTAGCTCAAAAAGCTGGAAGACTGAAGTGAGACTGGGCCAGCCATGTCTATCGGAAGCGATGGGACCGCATGTCAAAAGACTGGAACCCTGACACAGTCAGAAGGGGTCGAGGAGAAGATGGCGGGACGCCTTGGATGGTTTTCTCAAGAGGTAAGTCGAAAGAATGGGGAGTGGCCTTTGCCCAGGAGTGGTACAGCAAAGACTAGCAAACATAAATTACAGGTATAAAGACGGCGAATTTGTAAAGCTGTTATTAACCAATAAGACTATGATACCACACCATCTAAGGTAACCAATAGTTTAACAGGTGATATTGCAGCGCTTTAGACAAGTAGCGACCACCGAAATGACCACTTTAAAATCTTCAACAAAAATACTTTTTTTTAGCAACTGCAAGGCAAAGAAACGAGATTCGGTGTCGGGGCTCAAATCGCCGGGGAAGTGCTACGTCTGGCGGGAAACTTACAACGGAAACAAGTGGAAAAGTTGCGACGATTCACACCGAACGACTTCTCAAACGCTTTTAGCGACGTCGACCGTACTAGATGGGATGTTCTGGTGATCGCATATACTATACCTAATGACGATCCGGTAATGTGTGGCCTAAAAACGGCAATGAGATGCAAGATACGAGTCTGATTATACGGGGTGCAAGAAGACGCATCACAAAGCTTTTAAATACGCATTCTGTCCATCAAACTAAGTAAAACAGGAGCCGGAGGAGTGTTGGAAGTTTGATTTTCAATATCTCGGTAACCTGACGGTTCTCAGGCGTGGTCCAGAGTAAAATAATGGTTACAATGATGGGAACAACATGCAACTGTCGGTTTTTTAAGTGTCCTTTTACAGTCATTATAATGATATCTTCGCGAACATAAGACAGCCTTAAAGCAGAAAGCAATCTTCTTATCTTTAAAACAAATACCAAAAAAGTTCAAAATACTAAATTACTTAACTCATATCCATCATGTTTCTTCAAAACAAATACCAAAAAGTTCAAAATACTAAATTAGTTTCAGCCAAAACGCCACAATTATCACATCAAATATACACTTAGCGTTTACAAACAAAGGCGCCTCTTAATGATGACAATGTTGCCAAAAATTCATTAATCACTGACACACGCTTAACAAACTCATAAACTGAACAGCGAGACGGTCGAAATTGCCGTAAAATGCACAGGTTAAGTTTCTCGGCTCGCGAAGTTCAAGTTGCATTATTCTCGATGCATCCCGCGCATGAATGATATATGGAGACGTCTCGAGCTCCTCATGCATAACATTAGGGATTTTGTTGGCAACATTGCTCTTCCAATCCGACATTATCTGCGGAGAACTATCTTATCATATTGGATTTTCTACGAGGCTTTGAGTGCAGCCATTTGCATTTGGGATCTCCAACAAAAGATTTAAACAAATCTTGAGAGACAAATTATGGTTAACAAAAGAGGTGTATTCCTTCACTTGTGGTTGTGGAAAACCACACCAAAACATAAATAAAATTTAACTGTCTGATTGTAATGTCCAAAATAACAGCTTTTTATTACAAAATAAATATGAATGTTTATACGATACTTACACTGCAAGATCCTTTTTGACGGGACTGTCACCGACTGAGCTGATATTATGAAGAGTAACTTAGGCTAATTTTATTTATTTTAGAAAAAGAACTAGGGACACGCAAAAATGGCAGAGGACCCCTTACAGGGGTACTACCGCAAACCGCGTTAAAGAACTATCTAGTGCACAATAAAGTAACAAAAGTTAAAGCGAATAGAAGAACATTAAAACTGGAGCCTAAAAGTTAATATTTATTCAATAACTAGTTCCAATAATCACATTTGAATTGTCAAAGCAACTAAAATTTCAAAGTATTGATTCCACTGTGAAGGACCTATAAGTCTCGATAACTCTGTCGTATTTACTTTCTGCAGATTTCCCACGAACATGATGCAATGGTTCATTGTTTGCTTTACTTGGTAAGTTATTGCTGTACTGTTTGCTAATAGCCATCAATACTGTTCTATTGCAATTTTATCTTTAATGCTACAGTTATTTTATCGATATCTACTTTTCCATCTATCTATAAATAAATAAAATTGAAGTGTCTGTTTGTAATTTGAAAATTATAGTTTTTTATAATATCAAGTATGTTTTACCTTTTTTTTCGTCTCTGTGTCTGTCGGCCTATCTGTCTGTCTTTTTGTTCCGACTAATCTCCAAAAGGGCTTGACCTATATTGACGGGACCTTCGGCAGATAGCTGATGTTAAAAGGTAACTTGGGCTTCTAATTTTAGGAAAATAATTAGGGTTCCGTGCAAAAAAAAAAGTAGTCTTATAGTAAAATAGTCAAATAGTTTTTATTATGGTGGTCTTATTCTTAGTTTATTTTTAGTTCTGTAACGTCATGTATACTGGTTTTATTTAGCTCAATGTATTCACACCAATCCACAAAGTCAGGCTATCCATCTCCATATAAAAACCATTATGATACTCAAATCAATTGCTCGGTATCATCCAGTACATTCCGAAACGTTTCCCTTTCTGTTGCAAAACCGGCTTAAATGCGCACCATTAGGTTTCATTTTCGAAAAACACCTGTTGAAAAATGTGGAAAGCTCAAATCGTCGATTTGCTCTGAAGGAGACACGGATTAATTAATTAAATTAGTCCGTTGAGGCGGATCGACGGCAAGTCACTAGTCTTCACGAGACGAGACGCTTAAAGCGCTGTAATGATATTAATTTTGCTCTTTCAGTAAGATTTTCTCGCTTTGTCTTTGATGTGATATACAGGGTGTTTGGTGCATCGTCTGCCAAATCGAATTGGCCGATAGGAGAGGTCATTTGCTATCTCTTCATGCCTAATAACTCATACTTTGTCACACCGGTTTTTTTTATTACGAAAACTTTACGAGTTATTAAAAATGAAAGTAAACGTTACTAGCAAGTAATTTTGAATTTGATAGAAACATACAACAGTACACATAAACATATATATAAGACTATTCAAATAACTTTTTTTTTAATTCTGATCTTAAATGCTGAGTTTCAAAATTAAAATTAAAAAGTTGTTATAAAAATACCCGTATGACAAAGTATGAGTTGTTGGGCGTTAAGAGATAGAAAATGACCTCTCCTATGGGCCAATTCGATTTGGCAAACGATGCACTAAACACCCTGTATATTTCTCTTTAACTTTTTATGCAACAGCACTTATTTCATTAGTGATAAGAACTACAATTTGTTTAATTAAATAATAGTACTTATTGTTTTTAATATAACAAAGGAAGTAGCTGTAACTGTTTACACTGTAACACAACAGTTATTCATGTAATAAGAAATAATGTTTCATAGTAAACATGAATGGCGCCGCAATATTATCATTAAATGACGTTTCTGTGTATTTTACAGCAACATATTAATAAATTGTTCGTGGAACAACAGCGGTCATAAATTCTGAAGAAGCTGTTGATTATATTTAATGACTAACATAACATAACATAACATCACGCCTGTAATCCCCGTAGGGTTAGGCAGAGGTGTACCCATTAGTACACCCACATTTCGCCAGTTATACTTAAGTCCCATGTAATAGGGGGCGAGCCTATTGCCATCAACCGGACACAAATCCAGACTCCGAGGCTGCTACTGAGAAATTCCTGATGGAAAAGCCCAATAACACTTTGCCCGACCTGGGTATCGAACCCAAGACCTCATGCTCAGCAGTCGCGCTTTGCGACCACTAGACCAACGAGGCAGTCATATTTAATGACTACTTTATGCGATTTCGCCTGCGTGGATTTTTTACCAGTGTTAAGTTACGTCTTTGGTGTCTGCTTCGCTCCCATGTGTCTTATGTAGCGTGATGTTCTATAGCCTATATTATTCCTCATGTATCTGGCTACCATATATGATTTTCTCTAATCCGATTGGTAGTGCCAGATATTTGCGTGTTTTAATTTAACAAACAAACAAAAACTCTTCAGCTTTATTATATTAGTATAGATTAGTTGGCAGCCCTGCTGCCCTACCATGAACTCTTATCGCGATCCAAAAACTGAATTGTTCTTCAAATAAGTCAATATAACGCATCAATTTATGTCATTTATTGACGTATTTTCTCTTATCGCGATCCAAAAACTGAACTGTTCTTCAAATACGTCAATATAACGCATAAATTGATGCGTTATATTGACTTATTTGAAGAACAATTCAGTTTTTGGATCGCGATAAGAGTTCATGGTAGGGCAGCTGGTTGAATAGGTTCGATTGATCAGCGCTTGCGTTTGTAGCATAAGTAAAAGGAATAGATTCGAAAACCGGTATTTTGTATTAATATCACAATATTTTTTTTTTTACATAAAAAGAAAAAAATATCTTTTGTATTGTTGCGTTAAATATTGTATGGTGGTACGGAACCCTTCGTATGCAAGTCCGATTCGCGCTTGGCCGGTTTTTGTATAATAGCGCTGCTGTTGATAAAGATTGGCATACAACTCACCTCAAGCTCACTTCACCTAAATTCGCCGAAAGATTTTTTACAGAATAGCAGCAGGTATTTATACATAATATGTGTAGGGTAAAACCAGGATAGTTGCCCCACTTTTTGAAATTACTTCATATCTCTTAGTATAAAAAGCGAGATTCTTTATTTGTTAAACGGGTAACTACTTTGGTTTATTATCTTCAAATTTATGAAAGGAATAAATATTATCTTTGATATTTCCAGAGTATCGGCGATTTTTGCGGACCTCTAAATTTTGGGACAACTATCCCATATAGGGGATAGTTGCCATCTCTATATAAATTACATTTAGGATAGATGCCTCGTCGCGACAGAGGACATTTATCCCGCAAAAACTTTGATCGCACCTAGCCGTCCCATGCAATCGCACAGAGACATGCAACACGGTCAACTTAGTTGTAGTTGCAGAGTCTCTCGATAGATAAATAAAATAACATGTGTTTCATTCGCGAAACTAGAGTAATTGCAATCAGGCAACTATACCCCCGGGGCGACTATACGGCTTTTACCCTACTTACAAACGTGATGAACTTTACCATACGGAGACAGCCATAAAAATAAAACAAACTCTTTGTAAACTGTTTAAATTTCAAAGTACATACTTAACTAATGTTAAAACCATTCACGGATTACTATTAACGTGCACTGAATACCATTAGGCCAAGCTATAGTAAACCACTTTCCCAATGTATCGTTGAATAATTCATAGTACAAAAGGTTTATTTGATCAAACGCCCCGCTCGCGCCTGCTATGAAAAATTAAATGATCTCTCCATGATAACAAAATTGATTGAATTCTAAAATTTATTTAGGGATGTTGTTTTTTGTAAATGAATTTTCGCATGCCATAGAGTAGAGTAAAATAAAGGTGTAACATGACGCGGCCATTGTAGTAGTGGCCATTGGTGACTTTCCCAAAAGCAAAACTCTTGGTTCAAAATATATACAGCATGTAACAAAAACCCTGTCCGATCCTTAAGGGTATTATTCGGCATCGTACTGCGTACACATATACGTAACCATTTAATGGATTTGAGATTATTATTTTTCCCCAGTGCAAAAAAAAAAGAAGAAAGAAGAACAACATAACATAACATAACATCACGCCTGTAATCCCCGAAGGGTTGGGCAGAGGCGTACCCATTAGTACACCCACATTTTGCCAGTTATGTTTAAGTCCCATGTAACAGGGGGCGAGCCTATTGCCAAGAAAGAAGAAGTAAATTAAAATAAAACATAAAAACTGATCAACGGCAACACTGATCTGATAGGGTTTTTGTTACATAGTGTATAATACGTGTTTAATTAAAGCAACCTTACGAACTTACTACTGTTATAAATGCGAAACTTTGGATGGATGTTTGTTACTCTCACGCCAGAACGGCTGAACGGATAAGTATGGAATTTGGTACAGATAGATTATAGTGTGGAATAGCACATAGGCTACTTTTTCCCCCGAAAAATGTACAGTTCCCGTAAGATAATTAATCAACTTTGTTCAACAGAAGCTAGTAATTAATAAATAAATAAATAAATCGACGACACGGTTTGGCGCAGTGGCTGAGCAATTGGCTGCTGCGCTGCGTGTCGCGGGTTCGATTCCCGCACGGAGCAAATATTTGTATGGCCTACAGATAGTTGATCCTGGTCTGGCTGTTTGTGAGTTTATATGATACAGGAGAAATTCCTAGGGTGGGGCAACGTTTAAAAAAATAAATAATAATAATACCTACCTAATAATATCACCGCCACACAGTTAGTGACCCATAGAAGGACAAAATTTTATCAATGATCTCTCAATACTAAAAGAACAAATGCTAAGCAAAATCCAGCACAAAATGGAATATGAATAAGAATAACCCATCTTTGCACGGCACATCTTAATTAAACGACCGCTGACCTCGTCCATTTTAAGAGAGCTAGGCGTTGCAAAATGAAGCTAATCACCGACAATACATAATTAATGTGGCAATCAACGGATCCGTATTTAAATTTATAAATCTATGGAAACTCCGTTAGATATGATTCAGTTGGAGAAATCATCATTACAACAATGTATATGTTAGACACATTGTATTCATTAACAATTCAGAACTAAAGGAGACTGCCCATTACACCGTACCATACCATAGGCGTACTATGAACGTATCAGGAACATGACACGCACTACTGGAACATATCAACAGCGGATCATCCGAGAATTGTTGACGCTCCGTGCATGGCACGCGACGGTTAGTCGGTGAAGGTATGGTCTAGTGGGCATAGTCTCATTCTTTTCAATATCAAGTATTTTAATAATAGGGAAAAAGGCGTGAGTTTATATATGTATGTATGTATCAAGTATTTTTTCGCTGACACGTTTCTAGCAGAGTCAGGGCATGGTATCATGTAGTAGGTAGACTCTTTAAAGCCTAGTAGCGTAGTCCCCTTCAAATGAGAAGAAACTTTTGTACGTTTAAGTTGCTTACTTATAAAGAAACTTCTTTATGGCATTCGTAAAGTGTTGTAGAATTCAAAATGAGACTCTTTTTATTGTTATTATTTTTTGTAATTTGTTTTAAGGCGAGAGAACACAGCTTTCGGTCTGCAGAGATGATTTGTTCTTTTTTTCTAATTTAAAACTTATATAAATTAAAAAAGTGTAAATTACGGCTTCCATGTTTTGACGAGCTCAACAATAAAAGGTAATATTGAAACAGTATCAAGTAAATCCTGCTATAGCTAAGGATATATCACTCATTATGTCATCACATCATTCATACGATACGGTGTAATGGGCAGGCTCCTTTTAGACTAGGTACTGACGACCCAGTTTAGAATAGGCACAGAGGTACTGAAACAAGTTACATAACACACGGTTTTGTGTTTAAGATGAAGGACGCCAACCTAAACATAAGACATTACAGCTATTCAATGAACAGAACTGTCCTTTGAAGCGTAAATATATTTTGAAGTTGCAAATAAGGTGTTAACAATTTTCAATACCTCTCCAGGACCTCTAATGGCCTCCTTTACGTAATCTTGGGTTCAAAGGAAAGTCAGCCGTTAAGTCAGGATTACGATATTTTGCGATATTTTACTTTTAAGGTCCTGATGAGTAGCTGACGCTGAGTGGTTGAGGTTTCTTTTAGATCAGATTTATACCGGTCTTAAGAGAGCAAGAAATAAGTGTGTTTTGATCAAATTTAAAAATAAGGGTAGGGATTATATGGAATTATTTCACCATCTTTACATGAATTTAGGACTTAATCTGCTTTCAAAAGGTCAGCCCAAATAGGGCTGCAATAATATCCGGTACTTTCCATTTATGAATTGATAATGAACTAATAATCGTTACAAATAAAGTCAAAAATTGTGTACAAGGTTCCGAGCTGTATTTACGAGGATTATCTTGCACGCAATCTCGCAATTTTCAACTCTATTCCTGTTGTGTTTTAGTTAATTATCAATTAGCATCGCGCATATTGCTGTTCTGTCTTCGCTGATCGTTATCGCATCAATCAAAATCAAAACATAATTACAATACTTATTAGAGATCTCACACAATCGTGAGCCTAATTCACCAAATTAATGCCGCGATCACCACGCATAATAGAAACACGACCACAGTTCTTAGGCCCCTAGCACACGGCGTATTTTAAACGCGCAGACGACGCGCAGATGACGCGCGTATACGCGCTTCAAACGAGATTTGAACGCAACCTTGTAACCTAAGCACACGGGGCGATCGCGATCGTGAAATCCGTCTGTACTGCGCGTATGAGCGCACTTTACAGCCATCATCAATACAAACGCAACAATCAGCATTTACGGCGCCGAAAACGCGCGTTCCTGAAACGCGCGTCGTCTGCGCGTTTAAAATACGCCGTGTGTTAGGGGCCTTATGGTTATATTTCCAGTTTATATTGGGTATTCCATAAATTACGATATCTTACTTACTACTATTATAAATGCGAAAGTTTGTATGGATGGATGTGTTACTAAATCACGCCAGTACCTAGTGCTGAACGGATCTGGATGAAATTTAGTACAGATATAGATTGGGTTCTGAAATAACACATACGCTCCTTTTTATCCCGGAAAATGTGCGGTTCCGTGGGATAATGTATTATCAACGTTGACACGGAAGAAATCGCGATCGGAACCTACAATACAATCTTGAAATTGCTGATTTGTCAAGCAATTTCGTTACAGTTGAAACTAAACCTGTTGACCTAGACTTTGACAAAGACCTTGAAAAGCAGAAGCTATTATCTACACAATAACGGTCATCGCACCGACACGGCAACGGCCCGGCCGCACTTGCCTTGAAAATCCAACCGTTAGCTGCAAGCGCGCCGTCGGCGTCGCGTCGCGAGTCTTTCTATCCTTTTATCTTATCATTGTAAAAAAAACATTTTAGGGACACTAACAGGATACCGTAGCCCCGGAACGTAAAGGGCAACAGAAGGAACAGAGTGGGTTTTTAGTCAGTAAAAGTCTGACAGTCCCTGCCGCCCCACCCAGGGCGGAAGGACTTATTTGATGACTAGCTTCTGCCCGCAACTTCGTACGCGGATCCTGTTGCTTATGCCAGCGACAACGGGGTCGTCAAAATAGAAGATCTGAAACGTCTGATGTAGAATTCTAAGGCCCGGGGACGGGAAAACAACGGGATGAGCGAGACGATTGGAGTCGTTCCAGATCTTTCATTTTTGTATGTCAACAGGAAATGCCCATCAGACTAAGCAACTTTTACTAAGACGTCATTCCTATAAGTATATGTTATAGTGTAGCTGGGCTCTTAAAGTTCCACATCAGCTGTTCCAGATCTTCAAATTTTATACGACAACAGAGAGTGCTCATTAAGCTGAACAACTCTTACTAAGTCATGATTCCTATATATGTTACTTATAGTGTAGCTGGACTTTTGGAGTTCCAGATCTTCAAATTTTATACGACAACAGAGAGTGCTCGTTAGGCTGAACAACTCTTGCTAAGACGTGATTCCTATATATGTTATAGTGTAGCTGGGCTTTTGGAGTTCCACATCAGCTCTTACAGATCTTAAAATTTTATACGACAACAGAGAGTGCTCATCAAGCTGAACAACTCTTGCTAAGACGTGATTCCTATATATGTTAAAGTGTAGCTGGGCTTTTAGAGTTCCACATCAGCTGTTCCAGATCTTCAAATTTTATACGACAACAGAGAGTGCTCATTAAGCTGAACAACTCTTACTAAGTCATGATTCCTATATATGTTACTTATAGTGTAGCTGGACTTTTGGAGTTCCAGATCTTCAAATTTTATACGACAACAGAGAGTGCTCGTTAGGCTGAACAACTCTTGCTAAGACGTGATTCCTATATATGTTATAGTGTAGCTGGGCTTTTGGAGTTCCACATCAGCTCTTACAGATCTTAAAATTTTATACGACAACAGAGAGTGCTCATCAAGCTGAACAACTCTTGCTAAGACGTGATTCCTATATATGTTATAGTGTAGCTGGGCTTTTGGAGTTCCACATCAGCTCTTACAGATCTTAAAATTTTATACGACAACAGAGAGTGCTCATTAAGCTGAACCACTCTTGCTAAGACGTCATTATGTTATAGTGTAGCTGGACTTTTGGTATTCCAGATCTTCAAATTTTATACGACAACAGAGAGTGCTCGTTAGGCTGAACAACTCTTGCTAAGACGTGATTCCTATATGTGTTATAGTGTAGCTGGGCTCTTGGAGTTCCACATCAGCTGTTACAGATCTTGAAATTTTATACGACAACAGAGAGTGCTCGTTAGGCTGAACAACTCTTGCTAAGACGTGATTCCTATATATGTTATAGTGTAGCTGGGCTTTTGGAGTTCCACATCAGCTCTTACAGATCTTAAAATTTTATACGACAACAGAGAGTGCTCATCAGGCTGAACAACTCTTGCTAAGACGTGATTCCTATATATGTTATAGTGTAGCTGGGCTTTTGGAGTTCCACATCAGCTGTTCCAGATCTTCAAATTTTATAGGACAGCAGAGAGTGCTCATCAGGCTGAACAACTCTTGCTAAGACGTCATTCCTATATATTTTATAGTGTAGCTGGGCTCTTGGAGTTCCACCTCAGGTGTTCCAGATCTTCAAATTTATTCTCTTGTCAGAAAATGCTCATCACGTGAAACAATTTTTGCTATGGTACCATTTTTGTATCTCTTATAGTTTAGCTGGTCTGTTGCGGTTCTGCATCAGGTGTTCAAGTTTCCAAGATAAATTATAGCCTATATCTTGCCCAGACTTAATACCTATACAACAAAAAAAAAAACATCCAAATTTGTCAAGTAGTTCCGAAGATTAGCGTGTACAAACAAACAGACAAACAGACAAACAGACAAACAGACAAACAGACACACAGACAAACAGACAGAAATTTTTTTTTGGTTTCGTGCTCTATTACTGTTTCTAAACCCCCCTCAATTATTTTTTTTTTAATATATTCAATGTACAGACACAGTTTTTTTACTGTTTTATTATATGTATAGATGATTTTTACAATCTAAAAAAAGGGACTCTTTTTTAAGTCCTAACTCCCATTGACTGCGGGTGAACATTGGCTACACCAAGCCCATAGCGCGGCTAAAACTACACAGTTCGTGTTCGCTGTTGAAAAACACACACGGTTGTGTGTGCGCCGCACTTGCGTTTTTACGTAGAAACACAACGAGCGTGTTTTCCCGCAGTCAACGGGTTAAATGGTAAATTTTTTGCTGCGTCGAACCTATCGAATGATGTTAGTATCGGTTTTGTAAATGATCTATGTAGTATCGGTTTTTTAAATAACTGATAGATTATTAATTAGGCAATGACCCTATTACTACAACAAACCCAAAGATCCATGATAGGAGTAGAATTGTACAAGTCCGGGCAATTGAAGTTGATGAAACAATCACAGCCACAAACAATTCCAACAAGCTCTTGATTGAGAGTAACAAGCCGTCAACAAATACGTATGTAGATAGAAATATGCGTTTACGAAGAACAAGGCTTAGGAGTGCATAAAAAAATTAAATACATGCGCTTATCTGCAGACAAGGTGCTAATAATGTTTTAATACATAACATCACGCCTGTAATCCCCGAAGGGTTAGGCAGAGGTATACCCATTAATACACCCTCATTTCGCCTGTTATGTTTAAGTCCCATGTAATAGGGGGCGAGCATATGGTCATCAACCGGGCACAAGTCCAGACTCCGAGGCTGCTACCGAGTTTGTAATGTATTATAGACCCTACAGTTTTAACCGCGTTCAATTACGTCTTTGGCTACTGCTCTGCTCCTCATAGCGTGATGTTATGTAGCCTAGACTATTCTTCATGAATCTGGCTTTCATTTAGATTTTTTGCAATCCGACTGGTCGACAAACGCGCTAGTCTGCGTTTATTAAAGAAACCAACAAAAAAAGCTCTACAGCTTTATTTTATTGTAGTATATTACGAGTATTACAGCTAATAACGATCTGTTTGCGAATGAATGGACGAAGCTTTTATTATTGGTATGTCAGAATGTTACTGTGAAAGGAATTTATGAAAGAGATGAATAGTTACCTAAACTTCATCGTTTTAGATGTATAAAAAATTGTGTTTTATGTTTCTCCCTTCACGTTGAAAATAAAGTAAAATAAATAAAAAAGAATTATTGTTTTGTTCATATAGCCAAGTTTTACTTTTTAAGGTTTTGCTGTGCCTTTTTTGAGTCCATGCCTGTACCTTAGCTTTAGGCCTTATGTAACATCTTATCACATTATGTGACGCAAATAAATTAATATGAATAGTCAATGGATCTAGTTTAAACGTTCGACAATCTATAGTTAGATAAACTATTACAGTCGATCACAGACAACAGCTGGACATTTTTAAATTTATTCTTGTTCGCAGACTAGGCTATTTTAGTTGACGTCATTTTGCGTCTGAGACGCATAAGCTGGCTCGTCCATTCACATCAACACTCGATGCCAATAAAAATACATATCATCAATCAGCGTGATTTAATTTTTAGGGCCGTACTCAAGGGTGACAAAGCGAACTCTTTTTCTTTGTCACCGCTTTCTGTCCGTTCGTACGTCTGTCACAGAGCTGTATCTTTTAAACCGTAATAGCTGTAAACATTTGAAATTTCCAGTGTGTATTACTATGGGCACTATTAAAACAAATAAAAATAAAAGTTAATTAAAGGGAGAAATGAAGAAGAAAGAAGGGAGAATTATACAAGAAATCTGTTTCATTTGTATGTAAGTACCTAGTTAAAATATTGTATGGTGGTACGGCACCCGTTCGTGTACGATTCTGACTTGCACTTGGCCGGTTTAAAAGTATTCATCAGCTATCATATCACTATGAATTTTGACCTTTGTGCCAATCAAAATAAAATAATAGGTACTTACTTTACATTCCTTCTTCTAAACTACAGGCTGTCAAACGCTTACCTTCACACTATGAATATGAATTGAAATGGAATTAATACAAAACAGCTTTCAGCGTCCCACCACATACAATAAGGGTTTAAAGACCGCATTTAACGGTACCGTTAAAGGGTTCTTACCTTCACAGACACCTTACGTAACCCTTTAATCGCCGCATTATTTCTGAGCCTTCAACCCATAAGGGAACGCATGACGTTGCGTTTACTAATGCCCTCATAACGAGCTTACAGTTTTAGGATTCAGTTAGCGTGCTTACAGCCCCCCCCCCCCTCTCCCCTCCCCATTACTATACTAATGTATTATAAGTGTGAAAGTTCGGATGGATGTTTGCTACTCAATTACGCTAGAACGGCTGAAAAGATCTGGATGAAATTTGGCACAGATGTAAATTATAGTCTTCTTATACCGGAAAAATGTACGGTTCCCTTATCAACTTTGACGCGGACGAAGTCGCGGGCAGAAGCTACTATTACATACTAGCTACGTAGTTAATCGATTTCTGACATCCCTTGCTTGTACAAATTGCTTGTTTTACACAAAATTCTGACAAGTTTCTATAGAGTCCCGTGTTATCCCTAACAAAATCGGTGTATTGATGTACATGTCAATGTGTGCGTGCTATTAATATTTCATGATTGGAGTACGTATGCGAGGCGCGGTACACGGCTTCCTATTTGTCTACGCTGTCAACACAGACGTATTTGGGCAGCTCGTCTTTGGACACGGGAAGCGTTGATTCAATGCACTCCCACATCCGGGCAAGGTTATTGCATTGTCTACTATTGGTTTACATCAAACTTCCTGTTTTAATTTGTGATGGATTCCAATGGGATAAGTACATCGAAGTTCCTAAAGGCACTCTTCGAATTCTCAAGTAATAATAATAATTCTGTCGATCGAACGGTCATGGTGGCCAATTTAAATGGAAACCAGCCAAGTTATAGTGCGCAAGTATGAGTGCAAACACAGGTCAATTACCTCTTCTCTCACTCTCAAGAGTCCGATGGGACGGTAATCCGACAGAACCGGAGAGGGATCAGGCGCAGGACCAACGGTTTTACGGGCTTTCAGAGGCACGGGGCTGTTACACCACCAATTCCAAAACTCCGAGCTATTACTGTGAAATTACCAATGAAAAAACCTAATAACACATTGCCCGACCTGAAAATCAAACCCATGGGTAGCTCGCCGTCCGATCAAGGACCATGCCCGGGTCGACGGCGCGTTCTGTTCGCACGCGCCTCAAAGAGCTGTCAGCACAGGGACGGGGCCCCAATACAAACGCCTGCCGGGGTTGCGGGACGTCTTAACAGGATACCGTGGCCCCAGAACGTAAAGGGCAACAGAAGGAACAGGGTGGTTTTTTAGTCAGTAAAAGTCTGACAGTCATTTGATGATTTTTACCACCTAAAAAAAAAAGGACCTCACAATCAGCACCACAAGACCAACAAAGCAGTTTCATTAAGTATGGAGCTTATGTAGGTACTAAGTTATGCGTATGTCTCATCTTTCAGGCGGTTAAGTCTCGCTCACCACGTCCAAATTGCTGTTATTAATTATTCATCAAACATGCCAGATAAAGCTTAATGTGGAGCTGTCTGCTCTTGATAAATTACTTTGTGTATCTACTTAGAGCACGAGATTTGTAGGCTGAAACTTTATGAAACCTCAATGTAGCTACCTACTTATATGTTTCCAACGTTTGCGTCACGTTTTAACGTTTTGTCTTCTACATACAATACAAAAATAGAGTAGTGGGACAAGTAGCAATCATAAAAATACCTCACAGGTCTAATCCAGACAGCGCGCATATAAAAGTATAAATCTGACTTCTATTATAAGTGCGAAAGTTTGGATGTATGTTTGTTACTCAATCACGCCGGAACGGCTAAACAGATCTGGAAAAAATTTCACACAGAGATAGATTTCGCGCGGTAGTGGCGCAAACTTCCGTTTTTTTTTTTAAAATTTTCTGTCATTTATGTATTTAGTTTTTTAGATAAATAAGTACCAACTTGTCTTGCCGCTGTTAAGATTATTTTGTATTGTGCGTCACTTCTGCGTGAATAAATGGTTTTTCTTTCTTTCTTTCTAAATATAGTCTTTTATCGCCGAAAAATATCTATACAGTTCCCGTGGAATATTTATCAACTTTGGAAAAGTCGAAAAAAGTCGCTGGCAGACAACAGTCAGTAAATTAAATATGGATAACGTAATTTTGGTCTTGCAGATGCGTTATAATATTAATTTATTTTACAACTGAATGGGAGAAGTAAGTACCCAAATCGCTGGCAGCATTAGAACGTTGCATGGCAATGCTGATTCTTTGGCCCAAGAAAAAGCTAGCCGTCTGGTCACGTGAAGAGACGACCAGACGCTTGGCGATGTCCCGAATACATAGATTCTATATTAACGTAATTCAAAATATCGTGCAAGATTTAAAACAACAAGTGATATTTTAGTGCCTTTATCATATTATCTACAAAATTGCATCAAGCTTAATTACTTTTTTATTAAAATATGACTAGACTACCTTCGTATGAAGTGCGCTGTCGGGAAAATCCCTTTAAAAAGACACGACATCACGGCTGGAAGAAGGCATTGGAAGCGCTCAATACTTTCGTCTGGAAAGGAGTAGCCGTTCCTCCTTTAGTAGACCGTTTTGTAGACAACATCACATATTATAAGCTATATTCCAATCGTCCTAGGATGGTGCGGGTGACACATGTCAGCCAATTCAATCAATGGATTCCAATGTTAGAATTGCATAATTATTTACTAGTTATTTACTTACTTATTACTGATTCCGTATTTTACGACTATGATATTAGTGTGCAGTTAAAATATTCAATCATGATTGTAAATCCCCGTAACGTTCAAGAGTATAAAGCAACAGTTTGACAAATATCACCGGCACCATCCTAGGACGATTGGAATATAGCTTATTGAAGCTACCTATTCCAGACTAATTACTGAAACAAACTGTAACAGCGCAAACCAACACACCGTCAAACTCAAAACGTTGCAACGGTACACCGCGCAATCCAGATAATACGATTACTTAGGCAATTATATGCGCGCGCGCGCGCTCATGATTGATCACCCGGATCGGCGCGAGAGATGCTAATTACACCAGCATGTTAACGTTAACGCCTTCGTTAACGTTATTAAAACGTTTGTGTTTTTGTTTTGTGGCAGTACAAACGAGCCGTTTTGTTACAGTTATTTGTAGCTGCAACATTTTCGAGTATAGCAATACTTAAAATATTGCTGGTTATTAGCCACACATAGTTGGGAAAATAATGGCTAGTGTACGTATAATTACATTCTCCGAAAAAAATGGCGCATGGTGTGTTGAAGCAAGAAATATTGTCGAGTATTTCAGCAACATCTATACTCATGCTGAGCATGAGATCATGGGTTTGAGTCCCAGGTCGGGTAGTGTTATTGGGTCTTTCTATCAGGAAATTCTTAGCAGCAGCCTTGGAGTCTGGATTTGTGCCCGTTGATGGCAATAGGCTTGCCACCTATTAGGTACATGGGACTTAAACTTAACTAGAGAAATATGGGTGTACTAATAGGTACACCTCTACCTAAACCCTACCGGAATTACAGGTACGATGTTATGCTATACTTAATATAATATTAGAACGCTAAAGTTTTTTTGATTGAACGCGCTTATCTCAGCCACTACCTACCTACTGGTTTGATTTGAATAAAACTTGTTTTTTTTTTTGCGGTTTTTCTTTTTGCCCGTTTATCGAGGAAGATAATAGGCTAGGTATTGCTAGTTTTAAATATGGCCGAGTAACATCAAAACATTTCTGGGAAAATATCACCCGTTTAGCGCTTTTAGGTTATCATTTTGGTTTCACGCGGGTCACGGGTTATCGTTAGTTTATTTTTGACAGTTGAAATTTAAATGGAGTGACAGTTGTTGACAGAATCGTTTTTGGACATTGACTTTTGTTACCACGATAAGGCCCACTTGCACCAAAAACTTAACACGGACTTGGTTGCTGACACGAAGTTAAATTACAAAAGGTAGGTATGTTATAATTGTAATTTTAAATTAGTACTGCCAAATCGAATCAACCCACGTCAAAATTTCTTCTTGTAATGATTTTGGATATTTAACTCTGATTAATTTGAAATCTATTTGCTTAAATATTCATGAATAAGTTTGGGATATAGGTACATTGAACTGTTATTGCTGAATAGCATTTTAATAACATTTGAAATATTGAATTTGGTACTTTGGCGTCATTAATTTAATTACTAAGAGATTGTGGGACAGCTTCTTTCGGCTAAACTAAACTCATTAAACCTTAACCACTCGTATAACCAACTAACTTTAAGTTAAGTTTTAGTTAAGTTTGGCGCAGACGGGCCTAAGTAATTACCTCACGTTTACATAACGGAGGGAGTGTATTTTAAGGTATTGATTTCAAGCAAACATTTTATAAAGTACACATAGAACGAATAAACAAGCTGTACCTACCTACTTAATTACTTTAGTATCATGTTGGTCGTGTTAATTAGTAATTATGGCCCGAACATTGTTCACAACTTAGGAGTATATATAAGGCACGAAAAATTTCTGTAACAGAATAAAACCATTCTGGAGCCATTATTTTAAAAGCACTGATATAAAAACAGAATATTTATTGTGGGTATTTTTAACGATAACAGATCGCAACATTTGCAATAATGTCGGTCGGTATTATATGAGGGGAATTCCCAAATGCATAACAAAAAACTTGTGTGTAATAAAAATAAAAAAGTTACCTAATAAGTTAAGTTTCATAACTAACTTTTCCTATATTATACTTTAAAACCAATTGTACTTACTCATTATCGTCCCAGATAACTTAAACATTGACACTGTATCTCCTACAAGAAATAACTAATAAAATACTATCGAGAAATCTACAAATTGTATGACATAGAAACCGATTATAAACAAAAGTAATAATAATTATGTCCGTACAAATAAGCAGAAAAATAAATTCTATCTACAAATTGTTGGACATAGAAACAGGTTATACATACATACATACATAAACTCACGCCTTTTTCCCATGGGGGTAGGCAGAAACCACAGAACGCCACCTGCTACGATCCTTACATACTCCTTTCGCCTCATCTACATTCAAACATCTCGTCATACAAGCACGCCGGTTACGAGTACTCTGCACCTGACCTTTCTGAAAAACCTCACCAATAAGGTGTAGGTCTTCCTAGGGCGACCCCTCCCTGCGTTGCCACTCACCTCTGCCATATAAATACCTTTTGTTAATCGTCTTTCACTCATCCTCTCAACATGACCGAACCATCTAAGCATAGGTACCCTTTTCTATCTTTGTCACTACATCCTAATTTATTCCGGTTAAAACAGGTTATAAACAGTAATAATAAGTGTTTCTACAGAAATAACAACTAAAACTAGGTAAGTAGAAAATTAAATTATTGACACATCTTCTACAAATTGCATGACATAATGTAAAACAGAATATTAACAGTAGGCTATTATAGGCCAATAGAGAACGTTACGCTTATCAAAAACAACTCAACTAAAACAGATAGGTACCTAATTTAGACACATCCAGTCCGGTTCAAAGTTTGACTCATCTATGAGCAATTCATTCTTCCTCAATTCAATTGCCTACAAACAATGCAATAAGGGTAATTAATTTATCACTCCGGTTATCGGAGCAGGGACAACGATGCAGCCGCCAACGCGCCGCGATAACCGAGAATTATGATAACAAAGTAACTACAATTTGCAACTGATTGCAACTAAGTTCCCAGGACTGTGTTTAGGGAAACGGAGGGCTAACTAAATGTGACATTTTGCTGGCTATCTATAAGTAGGTGATAAAAATGTGAAACGGGAGCACAATGACCGATAAAAAGCATTAGGGCAGACTCACTGAATGCGAAATCCCGCGAAGTCAAATTAGAAGCATATTAGAATCTAAACGGAATTCCGAAGAGAATACATTTTGACATACTCAGGCCTATTAGCACGACTAATCGCTAAACGTATTAAAAACATAATTCTATCTGTGTCAACTGTAAACTATTTGACAGGGATGCAGTGATTGAATTGAAAGCTGATGGCAGTTGAGGGCGCAGATCATGCGTCAAATCTATACCAGACTACCGACTCATGGTTTAAGAAGGAACCGTGGAGATTACTTAGTAAGAGTCCGACATAACCCTCTATTTTCCCCAGATGAAGGGTATCCATGAGGATATCCCGAAGAAAACCGTTATATTCAAAATATGTTTGGCGATTAACGTATTGAGTGATTCACGGACTCATGGTGCAAGTACGTCATCAACTAAAATGAAGTGACACATAAGTAACTCACAATAAGCTATTAACCTCGCTAAGCCTTTCTCATGGAGGGCTTCATCACACATTTACGAGGTCGTTTGAACCCTCGGCCTTTGCACTAGACAACACCCTTGCAACTCTAGGATAATAACATGATTTTATTACCAGAGCTAAAATAAATAAATATTTTGAAACTACTTATAAATGGAGACCATCAAAACCTTGCTTTGAAGATTCTGACCTATTCTGAAGTTATGTACTTATGACCTCCGAAAAAGTTAGAAAAAGCGTAAAAGTAAGCGATGCTTCTTCTTTAATCATTAACCGGATAAGTAGCGTAAGTACTGTTATCACTATGCAAGTGATGGAGATACTCGTAATTATCGGGTGGATCTACATGATTGAAACACTTATCATGTTATTATTTACCTATATTGTATGATTATCATCTAATATACCTACGTCCTGTTAGCTCTCATGGCGGACTGTGAAGTCCTTTTTATTTGAAACAGAGTTTGTCTCATATGGAATAAGGTGGTATATGGCAAAACCAGCCAGAATCTCTACAAAATTTTGAAAGAATATGCTCTAGTTTTCTATGGACTTCGAAACACAATATAACAATATATCAAAAGTAACAAACGGGCCAATATCCAGGCGAAAAAACGCCAACGCTAACCGAAGTCATTAAATTAGCAAGTACTTAGCAGCAGGAAATGGGAATAGCGGAATGAGTTAAGAAAAAGCTGCGCTTTCAAAGTCCCACAAGAGGTACCAGCAGGTCAATTAGTAAACTGTCAAGCATTTAACTGAATCACATGTGGTTTTGTAATCCTTTAGTTGGTGTTACGTTACGGTCAAGGCCTAAACATTAAGGTCAAATCAATTGGAACCGTCCCAACGTTACCACATTAAATTATTTAAAGTTAAATCGTCGTGCGTCGTAAAGATCCAATTTTATGGTAAACCGTTTACGATTGATTATTTTACTCACACATCAAAAGTGTCTAGGGATCAACATCCCTAATCAATGTTAGGGATGTTGATCCCTAGACACTTTTGATGTGTATATTTAACAACTGTGGAGCTTTGGGATATGAGATGAGGATTGGTGATTCCAGACTTATATTAATTGTAAGTCCAGTTTCCTTCACGATGTTTTCCTTCACCGATGTCAGTGATGTCCAAGATAAACTTAAAAAGTACATGCATATGAATTAGAAAAGATCAGATTGGTACTTGTCCGTGTCAGGTTGCAAATCCACAGCCTCATGCATGAGAGACGAGTGTCTTAACCACTGAGCCTTCAGAGCTTGCTCTTAGAGAAACGTTATGGTACTTCATTTATCTCTCTTTTTTTCAATACATTGAACAAGTCCTAGTAGATTCGAAAGTGTCATGAAAGGCAATAATAATAAATTTGATGACGCATTCCGCTGAGTCAATGGCTCAAGGGAATGGAGACTTGATTGGATTCTCACCCTAACATCACAGGGGTATAACGACATTGCTGGACCCACAGCCACCCCAAATGCATGCTCTTTATATTGTACACTGCACGCAAATTATACTTAGTAATTGCTTATTTATTTACGTAGCCTAGCTACTCTATAGATTTATTGTTAGCAATTAAATTCTGTTGTCCTTTTTATTTATTGTATTAGGTACTGAAGAGACCCGCTGGCAGAGTCATATACAACTTTATTTATTTAGTTTCCTATGAGATAAACGCTGCTTTAAAATAAGAAGACTGATGTTCTTCTATGACTTGTTTCAAACTTAGGTACCTCGTACCAAATTTCATCAAAATCGGTTTAGTGGTTTAGTCATGACAGCGTAACAGACGGACAGACAGACTGATATAATAATAATAATAACTCATTTATTGCAGGCGACACAGGCCCATAGTTAGAAAGACCGAGTTATTTTCGCATTATAATATTAGTATGGAGTATCGGTATCTTGATTTTATACTGTTTGAATCTTGATCCAATTTAACCATCTGTGTGTTAACTTCGGACGACACTACAAATTAAAGTGTCTGAAAGTGTGTAAACTGAAACAATGTTTTATCTGCAACAGATGTAGTTTTGCAAAAAGAGGCATTAACCCAATTTACAGCGGGTCGTTAGTGTCACAGTCTGCGAGTCGTTTATCTCGAGTGCCATCTCTGCGGTCACCGAGCTGCTGTACCGTCGAGCACAGCCTTTATATTTTTAGCCAACCTTATTATAACACTGCGAAATACCTTAATGAGGCCGGAAAGGGAACCTAGGGATTGTCATCCTGTCCTCCTTTCGTTTATGGCGGAAAGAGGGAAGAAAATTAATGATGTTTCCTTTAATATCCCCCATTTCTAAGAGCTTTAGCGGAATAAGAAAATAATGACGAAAGAATTGGAACTGGCAGTAAGAAATTAATTCTCTATTCTTCTATAAACCGCAGCCAAATGATACATCAAGCTTTTTGATCCCGTTTTGAATATACTCATTAAAATGCAGTTAATGAATACCGAACAGAACGGCTTTTAAACTCTAATTGATTTATAACCAGACGTCATTTATAATCCACAATCTGTACAAGCAGCTTAATTTAGTTAGTGGACTAATCTGCCTAATCTCTCGTAACGTAGGATGGAGAGCAATAGCCGTGTGCATGTGGAGGCCCCCTCCCGAAAGGTAATCATTATGATTTATGGCACACGAGTTAGCGCGCGCGTTCCAGCCTGCCGAATGACGCTAAATGACAAGTTCCGTTCCACTACACTATTCTTGATGGCTTCCTGGATTCTCTTCTTGGTTAAGAGCTTCCTGGACTATGTGTTTGCAATGTTTATTGCATAGTAACTAATACTAGCTTTCCGTTTGCCTAGTACCTATCAATCTTCCTTCACTGATGACGCCGAAAAAACCAATAATAAAATAAAAATTGGCGGAAGAATGCAATTTTGCGGCGACTATCCGCAGTTTTGCAAAAGGCAAAACATGGCATGTTTTACTACCTCTTAAGAGCTTTGCCGGACCCATAAAAGAAATAAGTCACTCTTTGTTTCGAAACCCAGACATGGGCGATAGTTTAAAAGAAAAAGTAGTAAGCTGATAATGTGTCTATCAAAATGATAACTCTGAATGTTACCATGTAGGATGAAAAATGAGTGCTTTGCCCCCGCAGTCTTGTAATTTATCAGTGTCGTCAGCTCGCCATATGTCCAGTAACGATTGAAGTTTCATAGCATCCGGCCACGTGCACGGAATGTCCACTGCTATGCTTTGGTTGCCAGTATTAAATAACTATCTGAATAGACTTTATTACAGGCAATACTTTGGGTGACTTCCGAAATACAGTAGCTAAGTTCAAAATTAGATGGATAAGAAACCCCATAGCTACTGCTTGATACATAATTATAAACAAACCAGGAAGATCAGGAATTTCCTTTTAATCAATGTATTAAAGCTCGCTACTGGCTTATATCGTACAAAAATAGGATAATTTGTTACGGTGCCACCACCTGCAATCTTTGAAAGTAACTTGAGTATTCTCAAAGTTGTCCTAATGATCGTGGTGAGAAAAACAAAAGTTTTAACGATCCTCATAATTCAACAATACTTTTGAGGAACGGTGTCAAGCAGAAAGCTTTTATAATAAAGAAAGGGGAGCAATAGAAGTCCAGGTAGCATTAAGGCGAGATCTGCGGTCGACTTCATTATAAAATCCCAACAACTTTGGTCTGTAATTATGCAAAAGACTTTTTCCATGGTATTACAGATTACGACTGCAGTTTCATAACGCGTTGGCATTTAGTTTTTACGCAACCGCACTGAAGTGCTCAGAGGTTGAACGGAACAACTGTTTCACTCCGGAGATTTAAACGGTGTTAAACGCCATTGAATCATGGTGGTTACGGAATTAATCTTTTGATTTATTACTTGAGAAGTCGGTTAACGCGGTTCCGAATTGATATCGCATGCTTGCAAGTAAAATGGGTTTATTGAACTGTTTGTGGAAAATCTAACTTTCTAAGTATTAGGGTCCAATACACAAGTTTCTATTCGCTCTGTGTTTAGGTGCAGCTATTGCGCATGTCAATTAGAAAAACCCTTTGCTCTGCTGTTCGAGATTGTGGTCGGTATTTATTGTTTAAACTTCCAATAAAGGTTAATGAGATCGCAGTACGGTGCCAACACAAGGTTTCCTTTCCGACACACTTGCATGTCGTGCATAGGTTTAGCATACTGCATTTAAAGATCACAGAGGCCTACAAGAGATCGCCATGTATTATTTACACAAATTGAAAATCTAAAGGCACTAGGACTAGGTTACGTTTTACGGGAATGTTTTGAGTTTCTACTTCGTGTTCTGCGTAGGTGTCTAACTGAATCATAAAAATAACCGATGTCACCGAATCAGATTTCGAGGGAGGTTTGTGCATAAAATATGACGCGACATAATACTCCCCCGGTTGTACTCACGGGGGGTGACCAGAAGTAATAACTTCACCCTTATTTATACGACGAGCGTCCTTGGGGTTGTTCCCAATTAAGTCTAACTGGGTATCCCGTAGAAGTTATTTTTAGATTCGTGGCGCAACGATGGTGAAAGCGTGTGGTTTGTTTTGCTGTCGCGTGGTTCTAGTCTAAGAATAGGTTGCCATTCTATTTGTTGTATCGTAAGACCGCTTCTAGAGCTGTTTTTGGACTTAGTGGGATGGGCGGCAGATAGTTTCCATTCGTGACTCGTAACTGAATTCCAACTTTCCCAGTTTTTGTAGCAAATACAAATCCAAGCCAAACGGATGAACGGATATTCTAAGACATATTAGTAAATGCAATAGGAATTAATGTAATTTTAGTAGCAGGTATATTCTAAATGACACAGCAGATGAACATCCCCACTGAAGCTCAGAATATTAGGCAGATCCAATTTCTTGCTATCAGCGATTTATGTTTTTAATTTTAAGCACACCATTAAATTCTTGGAAGGAGACATGGATTCTAATCAAGACACGTGCACGTTTGGTAAGATATCAGTAAAAGTATAGCATTTACACTATACAGCTAACATTGTAACAAGCCGGATTTGACAGCTATCAAAATCCTTTGTGTAGTGTTGTCAAAACGTCTTGTCAAAATATAAATCGGCAATTAATTCGTGTTTGTGAGTGTATTTTTTCAAAATTAAGTTAAACTTAATGTTTACAAGTGATACTCGTTGTTATAGTGTATGGGTAACATAGTAATTATTCAGGATTGTGAATTGGATTTTTCAAATTATTACGTAGGAGAAACGTCAAATCCGGCCTCTTAGAACGTTAGCAGTTTAGTTTTTAATATTCTGAAGAAAAAATGCGACCTCGTTTAAGAACATGGTAGGCATCTGCTTGAGAATCGAGAAGTCCATTCACTAGAACTGTGAAGTGTAAGCCACGCGCAGGGTGACTCACCCCCGGTGGTCGACCCGTATTGAGGTCACCGCTGTGGCCTTCCTAGAGACCGCATTGTTCCTTTTATTTCAACTCTATTCGGTTGTACCTACATTACGTTTGAGTACCGAAAGTTATATAGTACAATTACCTATAACAATGAGGGGTTAACATTTTCTTCTTTTTTTTTGTAATTATCGTAGGTAGGTAATAACTATTGTGTTGTCCATGGTAGGTATGTGTACGACTCATCAATTATTACGATACGAAACGTAATTCAGAATACCTTTTTGAATACTTGCGGTGCAATTTGGACTTTTAAATTGATTTCTCAGCCATCTAACGGTTGCTAGGTCTTCTTTACGCCGCGGCCGATCTCCCGAAGTTTCTTTTATTTTTCCAATCGGAAACCGATTTCGGTTAATTTTGAAATTCGAATACCTATCGCTTGCTGTACTGTGTGGGGTAAAAATTGTCTGTGGTAGATACTTTAAATGATGTTAATTGCTGTAAATTGTTACTTGAAGTTTCTTACAAAAGAAGGTATTTCGAGGCAATAAAAGAGGACAGCTTTTATTCGGATTTATAAGAATGAATGTTCTACCAATAACAAGCACCACCATACACAACCTTCTCTCAATACTCCAGAAACTAAATAGACAGTCTAAATTAGTTAGTACACTAGGTACATTCTAAACACGTTGATACCTTCATTTAAAATGCAAATGTTTACAATCTTAATAAGAGTATAGTTTTACAAAAACCGCAAGATTATTATTATTTACACAATATCAAGTTGAAGGACGGCTTACAAAGTTGATCATTATGCAGAGCTTGTAAAATGCAAAACACACACATTTGGCATACTAAGTGATTTGAGTTTGTTTGCATGTCCGTAACTACCATACTTACTTTAATGGCTATCTTAAATGTAGGTAAGTAAATAAAAATAAAATTAGTGATACATCTCATTGCCATGGTGTGTCATGGCATTATTTTTTATTCTGTGGTCATCTGTTATGCATCTGTGAACAAAAGCTCTCTAGTTTTTATTTTCACTGTTGCTTTCGGTTAGAGTGAGTAATAAAGCTTCACTTGTTTCTACCTATCTCACTCACTAAGAAAGAAAGTTGTGTAATTATTCAATTTATTTATGCATAGATAAATCATGCAAAACCATGTTTCCTATAATTGCTGTTATTTATAAGAGATTAATTAATATTTACTTAAAGAGAAAAACAGCTTTTTTGTGAGTCAGTTTAATTTTCTTTTTATGTCTTTATTTTCACAACCCATAAAAAGGCAAGTACAGAAGTAGCATGTTAAGTTTAATTAATAAGGCAGCTGTTCTTAGATTATTTTTATTTAACTTTTAATATCAAGAACATATTGTGTTTTGAATGGGTCTTAAAAAATTAATAAGACCATAAATTATAAACAAGTAAAATAAAATGATTGTGAACATTGGCATGTATAACTTTATTTATTACACTTATTTGCATAAATTATTATGTTAATTAGAATTAATATTCTACCTTTAACCATTTGGGGAATTCAGAATGTATTAATAAGTTCAGTAAAAAATGGTTTTGTTTGTTACTATTGCTTATTTACAAAAAAATTATATTATTTCTGTTAGGGGGGATTTTCTAAATCTGAAATTACAAACAGACTTTTTTATCTGAGGATTTTTTTTTTAAGAATTTTTAAGCATTGTTTACCTAAAGATATCGTTTGCTAGTTATTTTTATTTTTTATTATGACATACAAAGACGTATAACAACCCCGCCAAGTGCCACTTACGCTTTCTAAAAGAAAAAAGGACGCACTTGTTTTAAAAAATCAACAAGATTAAAATAAACAGACCCCCTGTAACAATAAATTATGACATTTAGCACACGCACAGTATTATCCGTTCACCGATCCCCATCGGCTTAGCCCGGGGGTGGGTCTAATGATAAATGCCCGCATCGTAAGAATTTATTACAACACCACTCGTCATGCTCGAACTTTGTGACATAAAACCTTCATTTATTAATTAAATATATCGTTTTTAAAGCCGTAGATGGTCATAAATACCTCATAAACCCCAGAGAATGCAGATCAAGGCAGCAAATCAAGTGTCGATGGGACAAATCCTTGCACAACCACTAAACTGAAATTATACGAAAATAAAACACACTAACACAAGGTGTTCACTACTTTATGTTAAAGCAAATCAACACAATAACCTATTACACGAACTGATTGTGTCATAAAACGTCCAACAAACATCTAAAAAATGTGAAAAATCTTGCATTCCTATTTTAGGTGAACCGGCAAACGATCAACACAACCACCGCTACAAAAATCTTTACAAAACTGAAACTGAATGAAAAAATACGATGGTGGCGCTACGATCGTCGATTAGCGCAAGCGCTGTCAAAGTTTAGGATGACTCCGCTACACGAAACAAAACAAAAGGCGGTATGGAAATACCTAAAATAAATAAATTATCTTATATAGAACACAGTAAAAAGTTAAACGTTAATAGTTTGCAACAAAGCAATTAAAATATAATTTCAATCTATTTTTTAAGAGAAACTTTCTGATTCTGTGTCGTGAATAGCTTCTATGGTTTATTATCAAATATCACACACACACTCACAGATTAACTGTCACTGAGTGTCAAACTATCAATCAAATTGTGTGTGTCAAAATCTTAGGTCAAAATCAAAATTTCCAATTTATTTACTTTGTACTTTTTCGTTTTAATTTTTATTTATTTATTTCATTAAAAGAAAAATGCTTGACTCTGTAAAACGTGTAATATTAGTTCTTTCTGGTAAAGGCGGTGTTGGAAAGTCCACAGTTAGCACACAATTGGCGCTAACTTTGAAAGAAAGAGGTTATAAGGTATGTAGGTATTCAAGTGGATTTTTTCTTCTTTGTTTAAACTTCTAATAAATAATTTTCCGCGATAAAGTCCTTTCATATTATATCCTTTCATATTCATCGTTATTGCTTCCAGGTTGGATTACTGGATATAGATTTATGTGGACCCAGTGTTCCTTTTTTGCTAAACTTGGAAAATCAAAGTGTCCACCAAGGTCCTGAAGGCTGGATACCGGTGTACCTTGACAATGAGCAGAGGCTGGGCGTCATGTCAATAGGCTTCCTACTCAGCTCCCGGAATGACGCTGTAGTGTGGAGAGGGCCAAAGAAAACCTCAATGATAAAGCAGTTTTTAGAAGATGTTTGCTGGCAGGAACTTGATTTTCTTGTTATTGATACTCCTCCAGGTACCCTTAAAATACAGTCAGAATAAAAAACAATTAGACTCATAAAAAAGTTCCCCATTTAAAAAAAGAAAACAGAGTGACTTTGTCTATGTCACTTCCGACCTAGACTAGAGTCAAGAGCAAACCTATATTATGTAAAAAAAGGAAAGATTCTTATTAAATTCTTTTTACAAACAATAAATTGGAATAAAGAATCAATTCCCTTTTATAATTTCAGGAACTTCAGATGAGCATATCACAGTGATGGAGAATCTCCGTCATGTGCCACAATGTGGGGCAATAATAGTGACCACACCACAGGAAGTGGCCATAGAGGATGTGCGCAAAGAGATCACATTCTGCAGGAAGACTGGCATTCCTATACTGGGCATAATTGAAAATATGAGCGGGTATTTTTTTTTCTTTATTAACTTTATTTTTATGCAGAGAAGGCACAAGCATTGATCACCATGCTCATTGGATAAGTAAATACTGTATTTTCTGGTTCCCTCTGTGATGAGGGCTATGGGTCAAGAGAGCTTCTAGTTAACACACATAATTTATTGTACCCTAATTGTATCTGTTTTGTTATAAAATTAATAATGGTTGACAAACAACTTTTTATCAATTTTTTATAGTTTGATAATATTGTTTGTCTATGTGGGCGAATTTTATCTTCCGACAATGACATTGTAATTTATGTACTTCCTGTGGCTATCTGTTACCATGATGATCACAACTGCAGGTCAAGTGATTGGTCAGAATTTATAATGGGTAAATAAAGTTCAAAGTTGCATGTTCTTCCTATCATTGCAATTAACCTTCTATTTCTAGTTTTTAAGCCTACAAAACAAGTTTTAAATGTTATAACTAAAAACTTTTAAGGCCCCCACCACCTCTGTATTATTGCAGGCACCCTTATGCACTGTTTTGCGTTTCATTGTGCACTACCATTAACAGTACTAGTAGTTTTTACATATTGTTCACAACATAAACAAAATTCGTGTCTTGTCAATCATTTTTACTCAATGTTACATAATTATATTGATAGACAGGACAGTATGCATTGTTGGCGAGTCTGTGATGTGTCTTTTTGCACCCTGTATTTATTATATTTATTTTTTCTTTTTTTCCTATTACATGGGACTTAAAAAACATAACTGGCGAAATGTGGGTGTACTCATGGGTACACCTCTGCCTAACCCTTCGGGTTTCCAGGCGTGATGTTATGTTATGTTCATTATTTAATTTTTTTTTTGCCTCAGCTGATAATTATGCTACTACTGCCTATAACTCATACAATTTTTTTCATTAAAATGTCTAATTGCTTCTTACAGATACGAGTGTCCTAACTGCAGCGAGTGCACCAATATTTTCTCAAGTGGAGGAGGCAAATCACTAGCGGACATCTCTAAAATCCCCTTCATGGGCAGTGTGCCCATAGACCCAAGAGTTGGCAAACTGGCAGGACAAGGATTATCAGCTGTCAAAGAATTGCCCGATTCCACAACTAGTAAGGTCTTTAGTGAATTGGTTAACCAGCTGGCTGATGCTCCGAATGGGCTGTGAGGTTGAATTGAAAATTATGTATATTTTGTAATCATGGTGAAATCGGCATATATTTTTTTTTGTATGACAAAAATATTTATGCATTGTCAGACCTATTTGCCATGGTAAATTAAAGTCCGTTTTCCCGAACGATAAATGAATGTGATAAATTGTCAAGCGCGCGTAAATTGCTGTAATTGGTTTTTCGTAATTTAGTCAATGAAGAAATGGGGGGAGGCTTTTGCCCAGGAGTGTGAGAGTAACTAACCACAGTAGCTTACACACCAACACCACCACTCTTTGTTAAACCCCAGGAACACCTGCCACTCGGAATCTCGGATGTGATTTGCAGTAGCCTTTAAAGAAAGCGCATAATAGACTGCCCACCCAAATAGGCCGGTGCAAACATAACCTAGCGAAATAGGGGATTACGACACCCAGTGCTAGTAAAAATGTCACTGATACCGCTATAAACATGGCTACTTACTGGGGCTAAGTAATAAATACAAAAGAAAAAAGGGGTTACTCTAAACTTATATACAAAAAAAAAATGAGTACTTTAACTATCGATTCAAAAAAAGAAGTAGCTTACGCTCGTTCAACAATTTGTCAAATAATTTTTTCGTTCGAGAAACTGTAATTAAAATTAAAACACCAAATTGTTTTGTGATACACATTGTACGATAAATTGCTTCCTATTATTATTTTTCTTGTTTATAATCATTGATATTAAAGAAAGTCTGATGATGTACTACTGTAAAATGTAATGTTACTAGGCATATAGTGAAATAGGCAGGCAGGATATAGGGAAAATGGATTTCATCTAAGGCAGAAAGATCAGACTATACCTTTTTGTTGTAAAATCGCTCCTATTACAACCGCATAAGATACCGCAGTGTTTACCTTAAAGCACTGTCGCCTGTACGGTCAGGGGGTCGTCTTAGGGGCGGATTTGCCTGACCTGGAAATTGAACCCGGGTCTTTATACCAAATAGTTTGTACAACTAAATGCGGCATCCATCCATCTTCTAACATCCTGACTGCCTATAGCGCCATCTGCCTCAATATTGCTCACTGCGTGCAATTTAGTTTTAAGCAAAAGTGTAAAATGTCATTCCATTGATGAATTATGGTGTAAATAAAAATGCATTCTGTTAACCCTTTCACGCATATGGGACACACTTGTCCCCGCATATTTTTTACTATTTACAGATAAACTGGGCAAGTTGAAACGTTTTTCGATTTTTTATGTTAATATTTATGGTACGTTTTCATGTTTGTGCATTGGCAACACTGGAAAAAAACATTAGTTGTCAGAAAAAAATACGGCGCGAAAAGTCAAAACTTTTTTTGAGCCACATCGATGTTGAAAATATTATAGTAATTAAATAAAAACCTTTCTCGACTGTTTTTCTAGTGAATTATATTTGTTGGTAAGTACAATTACGTATTTATTATGAATTTTGCGTTTCCTTTGTAAAAGTAATACATTTTATTTGAAAAACATGAATGGGACGCGGCTGTCCCTGTATGCACCAAAGGAAACATTTTGCCATAACTATTGATATTATTTGCTTTGTTATTATTTTCAGTTTCTAATTATTTTCTTTGTATATTTCATTGTAGAAAATGTCATCAAATCGGTATCGAGAGTTTTCACTGCGGCAAGAAGATATTTTCCAAGTGTTGATGGCTGACAACAGCGACGACGAGGATGGTCTGCTCCTCGATGAAGAAGACCTAACTTTTATAGCGCAAGATATGGATGCAGGTGTTTCGACTGTGGAAATAGAACCCAGCTCTAGGCCTTTAGAAGAGAACTCGGTTGAAGATCAATATAATACCAATGTTCGTACATTCAACTGGCGAAAAAATTCATACTCGCCACGTAATTTTTATGAGATCCCAGGGTACAACTTCGGTGAGGTAAAAATTTTTGATTACATGCCCGATACGGAACTGACTCCTATAAAAATATTCACTGCAGTTTCTGGTTTCGAAAAATTGTTAGATGACATTATTGTACCTGAATCTATACGTTATGCTGAACAAAATGGGCGATGTTTTACCGTGACCAATGAGGAAGCCAAAGCGTTTCTCGGCATGAACTATGTGATGGGTTACCATTGCTTACCGACATTTAGGAATTATTGGTCTACCGATCCGGACATGGGGGTTCCTTACATTGCTAATGTGATGCCTATAAACCGTTTTGAAGATATCCGAAGAAACTTACATTTTAGTGACAATACAAAGGAACCTAATAGATCCGATCCTTCTTATGATAGGGCATTCAAAATTCGATCTATTATTGATCACTTCAACCAAGCTTTTCAAAGCGCTATGACCAATACCAAAACACAAGCAATAGATGAACACATGATCAAGTTCAAAGGTCATAATATAATGAGACAATATGTCAAAAACAAGCCGATAAAGTGGGGCTTCAAAATATGGTGTAGAGCAGACTCTACTTCTGGCTATTTATTTCAATTCGACATATATACCGGCAGAAAAAAAGGGGGCACAGAAACTGGATTGGGCGAATCAGTTGTATTACAACTGACAAAGGATTTAGAGGGTATAGGGTGTGAAATATATTTTGACAATTTTTTTAATTCTCCTAATCTTCAATATACATTAGCAAACATAAACATAAAGGCCTGTGGAACGGTACGGTCCAATAGGAAAAATATTCCGAAAAACATTCCAACTGACAAAACTATGAGCCGCGGCGACATATTTGCGACCAGCAGCGATGGTATATCATTTATCAAATGGATGGACAACAAAGCTGTATTTCTTTTGACTAACTTCTTGTCACCCATACCAACGACGACAGTCAAGAGACGTGTACAAGGTAGTGGTGACAAAATAAATGTCACCTGCCCTGAAATTGTTGTAAAGTACAACAAATATATGGGGGGGGTGGATCTAATGGATCAAAAAAAAGTGTGCTACGAAGTTGATCGAAAGGCTAAAATAAAATATTACCTAAGACTTTTTTTCGATTTACTGGACATTGCAATGAATAACTCGTACATAATATATTGCAAGTTACATGAAGCAAAACGCGTTGAGGGAACTTTACTGTCCAGTCTAGAGTTTCGTCAGGTAGTGGCTCGTTCACTCATTGGAAGTTTTTCTTCTCGACAAAGAGCTTTGTGCTCGATGGTCATGACGAAGAAGCGAATCACTCTCGCTCAAAAACGCGGAACTCCTTCCCACGTCATGATAAAAGTAGGCAACAGAAAAAGATGCGTACAATGTGCAAAACATCGCATTGAAAACCGAACAAATAACACTTGCAGTTTATGTAATGTACACTTATGTTATACTTCAGAACGTAATTGTTTCATAGAATACCATTAAATGTTATATTTTATATTTTAAACGTGGTTCTATATTAAATTATTAATTTTTAATACTAAAATTTGTGTTTTATTTACAATATAATATTTAGGGCCTTACATCAAAAAATGTATACCTTAACGCATATAGGGACATATGTGTCCCCATCCTGAAAACACATAAATATATATAATTGATATTTTTTGGATTACTTTTATTTTAAACTAGACCAATATCAATAAATATAACTAAAAAAAATATGTTTCTTTACGTTAGATTACTTATAAACGTGTAAGGGTTAATACAAATCTATTTTTATTTTAAAGTCTATTAAATACAATAAAACACTTTCTAAAAATGCATTAATTTCTGAATTCAGTATACTATGATTATTGTATAAAACTAGTTATTTTGTACTACTGTAAATGGTAAAATCTTTTCGTTCGAAACACCCTGATATTTCATATTCATTCATACAATTTGAATATGCTCCATCCATAAATTATTTTAAATATGTAGTAGATTTTATAAATTAGAATGTGTTAACATTTTTGATGATTTTCTAATCAATACAAAATCTTACTTAAAAAAATGCATAGTACCGTTTTTTAATTATACCTACGTAAATAAATTCAAAAATTCTAGAGTTTTCGTTTAGGCTAGATTGCGTGGAACATACATAGGAACACCGTCGCAAACCGAAGCAACTCTTTTCAAAGCATTGAAATGTGAGCTTTATGTCGAGTCACCTACAGTGCACATTTACAAAATCAAGTAATGGTAGCTGAAGACCTGTCGAAGATGCAATCAGACAACGAAAAATGATACTAGATCTACACGACATAAAGCTCACATTTCAATACTTTGAAACGAGATAGTGTTGAGGTAAGGGTCAGTTCACACCGAGACGCGACGCAACGTGAAGATACTGGAAGAGGCCAGTGACTTCGCGCTGCGCCGCTCGCCGCCGCGAGACGCATCGCAACGTCGCCGCTCTTGCACGTCGCGCGTACCGGCGATTCACCGCTGCGTCGCGATGCGTCGCTCTACGCCTCGTGACGCCTCGCGGCGTAGAGCGACGCCTCGCGGCGTAGAGCGACGCATCGCGACGTAGTGCTGCGTGGTGTAACGTATTCTAAATTCTCACAATGAAATGTGTATCTTTTCGTGTAGAAAATAAAGTTATATTTTGAGTCGCTCTTTTAAAGTGTGTACGCAGCGTCGCGTCGCGTCGCGTCTCGGTGTGAGCTGACGCTAAATGTTCGGTGCATAAAGTTGATGCGCACACAAATTTAACAAAAAGCCAACATAAAATATATCATAAAACTTAATAAATTCAAAGCATAATACTTTACGAGTCCAAAGACTGAATATTTATTTTTATTTTTGGCACATACATAATTATTTTTATGTGTATGGCGACCATAAGTAACAAAATAAAAATTATGAAATTTTCTTACCCATAATTTGAAATAAATGAGATACAATTTCAATATTTTTTTTCAAAATTAACTTCAAAACATCACAATATCGTTCTATCACTTTACCAATTTCTTGATAATATTCATAAAAACTAACATTTTAATACTAAAAAGTACAGTTATGCAAATATATTACTTAAAGTAATGGTAATACCGTTACATTTTGCTTGGTAACACATTGCGATACGGCGACGACTGAATCGACTGTCTTTTTTTCTTTAATTATGATACTTATTTTGTACAACGTAAAACAGATCTATCAAAATAATCTACTTTGCTACTTATTCTAAACTTAAATGGAAAGCGTGGTTACGAAGACAAAGCAAAGGAATAAAAAAAATTGAGACCATAGATTATAAAAAAAAGTATTTAGATTGACATTCAACCGTACCGTTTAATCGCAAAACTGTTTACAGTTTAGTAGAACAAGTGATAACAGACCTTACTGTTAACATTAGTTTGACAGTTTCCTAGCTAATTGGATAAATGACATCATACACCCATAATTCCAAGACATAACCTCTGTAAAGAAAAACTTTATTTTAGCCCTGATTTTTAATTGCTTTCTTTTTATATAGTTAGTCAATTGACTCGGCACAAAAGAGACGTCATAGTTATTTTTGACAATACAAAATCTAAGAGAGAATCGCGTTTTGACAGGTCATAAAAAGTACGTCAATTGATTGTTGGTGTAATCTACCCTATTTTTGCGTGATATCGTTTGAATTTCAATAAATAAAACTCAGATCACTACGTAATACTATGACAATAAAACTTAAGATTGCATTAGTATGTATGTGGTTGAATTTTTGGTTAAAAAACAATCTGTTTCATAGATTTCTCGTTACCTTGACACAACATTCATCTAAACTTAACTTTACGCGCATACAAATAGAGTCTAATTCCATACGTCATTGTTTACTCGTTCAGCCACATGAATTGTCGGATTTCGTCTTCTGAGGAGGGGCAGCAATGGGGGGGAGCCTTTTGTAACATATGACGCAGTTCCTGAAGAGAATAATATATGTTTGTAAGTACTTTATGCCACTAAGAAAAAGGTGCATTTTTGAGGAGTTTGTTGGTATTATGAATTTCGTGTTCTTTAGTGAAAATTTGTAGATTTGACTCTAAATACCCTTTTTTAACCTTTAAGTATGGACGTGGAGTCTCACAGGCTACTCGATGTTTTCGGTTTCTTAGTTTCACCTACTTCCTCCCAATTCCTGGGATTGAGCAGCTCAGTAGCTTTTGTTTTAGTTGTAAAACTACCAACGAGGGAGATGGTTGCGTCTTCCGATCAATGTCACGTAAGTAATGACTATCAAAATATTGACCGGAGCCTGTCAGGCTACACGTCCATTGTTGCCCTACGATATATTTGTAGGGGCGATTATGTCTGTTTCGGATTTTGTAATACAAAATGTCAAAAAACAACAAAGCCTGGTCAGTAAGGTCTATTCAGGGCCCTGCAAGAAAAACTGCGTGCAGAAGATCCTTCTTTCGAACAGAAGTGAGTGAGTTAGTGTTAGCTTCGGGTCAGTCTGTCAATGACGAGAACATTGATGATTTTTTTTATATTGGAGTCCAAACTGATACAAAATCTTGAAAGTGACAATGATGAAGGTCAGGACCAAGATCAGGACCAGGTGTGTGTTCCCAATGTGCTAGATCTTTGTGCACTGACTGCCAAAAAATTGCCGTTACTAGACTGTTGTCAAAATTTTTTATATTTGTTACCTGAAGTAGGTGTTTTGTGTTTTTGGTTTCTTATACATTATATTTTGAGAAAAAAAGACTCATTTTGTTATAGGAATAAGTTTGGCTGTTTTTAATACCTAAAAATGTAACCTGAGTAGATTTAAACTAAAAAGTCCCATAATTTTTGATTTCTAACATTTCTATAATTTATTAAATAAAAGTTGATTATATAAGCACATTATTTTATTGCTAAATCACATAACTTTAATATTCAGTCAGATTTAAAGTGATCTAATATCAAATTCCTCACAAAAATGTGTGTGCATATAGGAGCCTGTGAGACTCCACGTCCACAGTAGTGTTAAGAAAAAATGACGTCCATACTTAAAGGTTAAGGTGGTTTAAAATAACTACTAGTAGGTACATAGCCCTCAGAAAATTTATTTAAATAGAAAAAAAAACATAATAAGTTAAAGCATTAATTTCAATCAGACCATTAAGGCACTTTTGAATAGTCAAAGAGTCGGTACGTTAGTCAGAAAGTTGAAGCTAGATGTTTGTCCCAAAACCTAATATACCATATACATAAAGCCTGTTTCAATCAACATTCAATCGATTATCGCAGTACCGGCACAGTCCCGTATCAGTGATAAATTATTCTTTCATACATTCTCTATGAACGCGTTCGCACTTGTCAGTGGCAGTGACGACACAGTACTCTCAGTGTCAGTTCCGGCGCGTTCATAGAGAATGTATAAAAGAATAATTTTATTATTACTGATACGGAACGGTGCTGAAACTGTGGTTTCACTTATATTTGTGAATCAGCCTTTAGTGAGCCAATAAATATAGATAAATAAATTAAATGGTGAACACGAGGCAACACAAATAATAGACTATCGTAAAACCACGTTGTATGCTATGTAGGTGTATTGTCGATGGGTTATATGTAACTTTTTACGAACCCCGACTATTTCGAACCATTTTTCTTTGTTCAGTCGGCCTGCTACAGAGCGGCCCAACCACTGCGGAAGACAAGGGCACAATGGAATCTTCCAACTTGTCTAACTTCGCAAAAAAGGAGACATACACATACATAAACACACGCCTTTTTCCCATGGGGGTAGGCAGAAACCACAAAACGCCACCTGCTACGATCCTTACATACTCCTTTCGCCTCATCTACGTTCATACATCTCGTCGTACAAGCACGCCGGTTACGAGTACTGCGCAGCTGACCTTTCTAAAGAACCTCACCAGTGTAGGTCTTCGTCTTCCTAGGGCGACCCCTCCCTGCGTTGCCACTCACCCCTGCCATATAAATACCTTCACAAAATACACAGACACATACAGACAGAGACATATATTTCCAAAAATCTTAAATTCTTTGTCCACTTCCCGAAAATTCCTCGCTTCAAAGTATAAAGAAGTCTTCAAGTCTACTGAACATACCTTCATAGCATTCTTGTTCCTCTGCGCAGCGACGAGATGGTTTACCACCGGGGCTGGGTAGTCCTTGCCTATGATGCAGGTTGCGCGCTCCTGAACGTCAATGGGAGCCTTCCACGGTTCGTAACTGGCAGAAAGAACGAATTTTAAGTAAAAAGTTGAGGAGTGAGACCGGTTTAACAGAAATTCGGGGTATAAAAAGACTATATAAATAAGTAAAATTGTGCAAAATATATTGCTGGGAATTGACTTTTATTTTTTGGTGTTTTCACACCAAAGTCCTTTAGAAAGTGATATTTTTATTACTTTTTAAAGGTAGCGTGCAATGTTACGCACGCAAAACAATGTGCTTACAGGGGTCGTGGGGGTATTGACTGGTAGAGAACGCCGAAAGCATTAAGTCCGCCATTGTACCATTTGTTGCATAAGTTTAAAATACCCATGGGTGGGTATATCCTACCGTTACCTAAATAAGGCACCTACTTTGTGTATTTAATTTATTTAATAAAGTACATCAACAGCAATACAAGATGTTGTTTTGCATCCTCGTCAAATTTCAGGTGGTTGTCCTAAAAGACATAAATAATTATCTCTTCTCTATACAAGATGTTGTTTTGCATCCTCGTCAAATTTCAGGTGGTTGTCCTAAAAGACATAAATAATCAATTGAAAATACAGTACCGGGCAATAACTAATAAGCGCGAGCGTGGCTAGGCACGTGCGCGAGTAGTACCTACGAAATTATTGAATGATCGTTGCTTATGCGTTGTGTATGTATTGTTTGCGTTTGTTTGTGTGTGAAAGCGCGGTTATAGCTAGTAACAGACGGGCCGCTTTTAAATACGGCTGGTTTACAATTATGGATTTCAGTAAACAGGAAAAAAATATTAAAAAATACCTACTCATTTTATTGTTGATTTGGGTCGAGAATCATTAGCATAATATTATTACGTCCTTGAATTTGACTAGGATGCAAATCAACAGCTTGTATATCAACTTTAAATTAATTAAAAAACAAAAACATTGTTGGCATCCGCAGGCTCTGCTTCCAGCAAGATTGCGAGCCAATATGGCCCGTCCGTGACAGCAGCCTCATGTGTCTACCTGCAAGGAGATCGTAGTTGTGGACAAGGAGTACGTGTTCCATACTGTATGGGAGCCTGACACCGTGAGAAAGCCAAAGGGGGCATTCCGCCTTCCGCGTGTCACTCACATGTAGTCGACGGGCATGCGCGCGAGCTCGGGCACGTAGCGGCGCACGTACTCGCCGCTGGGGTCGAGGCGCTGGCCCAGGCGCACGGGGCACGCGCACTCGCCCGAGTCCAGCAGCGCCTCGAACGCGGACGACGACACCCACATCCAGTTGCCCGCACACACCGACCTGGGGAGGGAAACAACACGGTTTCACCCACAGATATAAAAAATTGAGAAGGAATTCAGTACTTACCTACAATTTTTTTTAACCGGCTTCAAAAAATTTGAAACTTTATCGATCTGTAAATGTTAATTATAAAAAATATTTTATGTTTAAAGGCCTGAAGTCCCATATTATTTTGATCAAGATCTGATGTACAGACCTTCTGAAATAGACAATGGACCGCTTCAATTAAGAACAGTAGGTACAAATCATATCAAAAGTTTTGTTAGCTGATTTAGCTCCCAAGATAGTCCATGGGATTCATCATTGACGAAAAGTACATATACATACAATAATTACAGTGAAAGGGTATCGTGCGGAGAATGACATACGTCATACATTTGTCGGTTTACTTATTTAGTGTTAGAAACCGTTTACAAAGCCGCATGTTATTATGTCTTGCAAACTTTCCCGCTTCTCTGAAGTCCGCCCCTCAGTTACTTACCTAGTTTTAAATTTAATTAAGCTTAAGTAAAAAAAAACTAACCAGTCAGCATCAAGCAGATACTTGAGGAAGTGGTTCAGGCCATGTTCCCAGGACAGCCAGAGTGTTCCGCGAGTGAGGAATGATGCCACAGTGTTACGGGCGGCGTGGTGGAGCCAGCCCTCAGTCCGAAGCTGGCGCATCGCTGCGTCAACGAATGGAAAACCTGTGCGGCCTTCCACCCATCTGGAATATATAACAAAATGTCAGAATAAAATATTGTTACAAAAGTTTTGTTCGATATCTTTGAATTTGTGGGGTGGTTAGAATCGTAACTGGCAAAAGAAAAGAAAAAAAATCCTACTAAATTATCGATCGCTGAATGGCAGAGCGGAAAAAAAGTAATGTAAAGAATATGACCAAGTCAAATTACTTGTATTGAACAAAGTAGCTTATTTAACGGATTTTCGGAACTTTCTTCTTCATCGTGTGGGCAGTAAGGTCTTACGACCCCACACACCCTAGTGTCAGAGTTTGTAAACCGCCTCAAGGGCCTCTGACATGGTTTGAGTAGAACAGTAATAGGCTGGTATTGTTTGACTAACATAGTTTGCAAGTTCATTAATAATTATTATCTACTAACCTCATATGAACATGCAAAAAGTCTGAATTAAATTAATTTTATTTTTATTTTTATTTAGGGTAAAGAAGACCAAGTCAAATTACTTGTATTAAACAATGAATCTGATTTAATTGATTTTCGGAACTATTTCATACTACTGCCTCGTTGGTCTAGTGGTTAGTGACCCTGACTGCAAAGCCGGAGGTAGTGGGTTCGATTCCCACCCAGGACAAACTTTGTGTGATGTGCATAATTGTTGGTTCTGTGTCTGGGTGTAATTTATCTATAATATGTATGTATTTATAAGTTATATAAGTATGTATATCAGTTGTCTGGTTACCATAACACAAGCTCTGCTTAGCTTGGGATCAGGATGGCCGTGTGTGAGTTGTCCCAAGATATTTATTTATTTTTACTCGCATTGTTCAAAAACCGCACAATATAAAGTCTAACACAACATACCTCTGCAACTCATCACCTTCAGGATTCTTCCACGGGATGTCCAAGCAGATAGGGTTGCCAGCCATCTGCCCGTAGTTAGGGTTGTTCACGCTCATCGTGTAGAAATATTCGCGCCAAATTAACTGGCCTGTATTCATACATACATGATCATAAAATAGGAAAAAAATGATGAAGAATTTTATCCTCTAGTAACCTAGTTAGAAAGAAAGAAAAAGAAAGAAAAACTTTTTATTCACGTGAAAGTGACGCACAATACAAAATAATTTTTTCAACAGCCCGAAACAAGACAAGTTAAACCCCATTTATTTTTTTTACTTACCATAAATCAGTGGTGTTTTAATATAAATAACCATTTTTTAGCAACTAAGTCCTTATATTAATTAGATTGGCCAGAGAATACAACGTCTGGATGAGTGGAAATATATGGGGAATGGGCCCAGAAGTGGGACAATATAGATTGATAAAGAAAAGTAAGAAAGTTCTTTTAAATATACCATAATGTTAAAAAAAAATCTTACCAGTAATAAAATGGGAAGCAGATTGGGACGCGAGCCGGCCCTGATGCACTTGACGGAATAGATCTTGCACAGACCAGTAAAAGCTGCAAACAAGTTTTTAATGTAAGTATAGAAAGCATTTGTGAAAATGTCGTAATGGCCCAGTTGTTAATACACGAAATTGTTGGTTCACAACCAGGCATGGGCATGTACCAATGTGACTTTTCTATTTTATATATACTTTCTTAGTTTAACCGACCTCAGTAATGTCCAACATTACTGAGGTCGGTGAACGGAACCTGGAATTTTAATTAGTTTATTTTTCAAATCGTGAGGGGATTGTATCTACAAACGTGTCAAAATTCATCACAAATATTTTTCTTTTTCATGTCACAATTTTTTTACGGCAACATATTTTGTCATGGGATTTAATATTCTAGTGTGTTTGTGTTTCCTTACCTCCTGACGGAGAGGCATCCGAACCGCAGCGCCGGACTTAACGATATGGGCGGTCCCAACAAGTCCGGGTTACCGTGCGTCGGCAAGTACGAACCCCTGAGGATATAAACATACTTATAGTTGACTTTAATTCTTCCAAAAAGAACCAATCCACATCAAATTCTCTCCCATTTTTTCATAGTAATTGTCATCGGTGTTTCAGTAACCGAAACGTGTGCTATGTACCTATTATATTATCTGTAGCTATGTTACCTTCTTTCTAAGGAGGTTTATCTAAATCTAAATATACTATTAAAGGGGAAGGTCACTCATTCACTAATCACGAAATATCAAAAATCGCTTGACTTATAGAGATGAAAGGCAGGTTTATCTTTAGTAGACGTCCGTTAAGAACGGGCTTTCCAATATTCACCTTCTAAAGGGATGAAACGGGGGTCCAAAGTGTGTATGGAAACTTTGACGCGGACGAAGTCGCGGGCCAGAAGCTAGTATAACGTATAGTAATAGTCTTCCTGAAAAAGAGGAATCTCAAAAGATTATATTCGTACCTGAGGAAGGTCTCGTACTCGACGGCAAGACGCTGCTGCATCTGTTTAAGCGCCGTGGTCTCGCCGCCCACCCAACGAATCATTCGGATGTCTTCGTTCTCAAGGAACACACCCAAGTCTTCAGGTTTTGGGGTCTGAAGAGATACATATTAAGGAATACAGTTTTGAATTCGACTGCCTCGTTGGTCTACTGTTCGCGAAGCACAACTGCTGAGCATGAGGTCTTGGGTTCGATTTCCAGGTCGGGCAGCGTCTTTACAAAGCCTATACCATTTGAGTCACGAGTCGGACTCTAAACGACTAGCTTTTGTTTATGCATATTACGCTTCAAAACCTAATCTATTTCAGTAAAAAAAATGACTCAAATGGATTATTAGCTTTTGGCCTTGATATTTTCAAAGAAAATACACGGACAAACTCTATACCACTAGAGTGAAAGTGCAAACTGAACTGGTTTAGCTTTTGTTTCAGCAACAAATGCTATTTGGCTTTGTAAATACGCGGTCGGGCAAAGTGTTATAGGATTTGCCCATTAGGAATTTCTCAGTAGAAGCCTCGGGAGTCCGGATTTGTGCCTGGATGATGGCAATAGGTTCGCCCCCTATTACATGGGACTTAAACATAACTGGCGAAATATGGGTGTACTAATGGTACACCTCTCTGCCTAACTCTTCAGGCATTACAGGCTTGATGTTATGTGTGAAAATGGTTTGGGATACCCGTGTTCCCAATTCAAATTTTAACCAACACAAATTTTAAATTGTACCAACACTTACTGCAAATAAATTCATTTGATTTTATTTGAAAAATCGAGTCCAGTTGAATAATAATACGAGTGCTATGGTATACTAATGCTAGGCCTACAGACGTCCAGCCCTCCACCTATCCAAATTGATATCCTACCTTATCGAACACCGTAAACTCTTGGTAGAAGCATTCCGGGAGGCTGCCGAACTTGACTCCCGTGAAGTCGATGTCGCTGACTGGCCGCGGAGGGTCGCCGATGGTGGCTACCGTATGCTACAGACAAAAAAAAACCTGGGTAGAAGTACATTTCATATGTAGGTACGCCGCAGAGGATAAAAACCCAAAACATTATAAATAAAGCTATACAGTTTCACCCGTGTTCAATGACGTCTTTGGCTACTGCTCCTCACCCATGAGTCGCAGCGTGATGTTATATAGCCTTATAGTATTTCTTATGAATCTAGCTTTCATATACTAAAGATTTTTTTCCAATCCGACTGGCAGTTTCAGAGATCGAACAAACAAACCAATTCTTTAGCTCTATGATAGTAGTATAGATTTCATAAGACTGAAAATGAAGATAATACCTATCATAAATTACAAATAGAAAATCTTAATCATCTGCCTAGCCTTTTTCCAACCATGTTGGGGTCGGCTTCCAGTCTAACCAGATGCAGCTGAACACCAGTATTTCATATGGAGCGACTGCCTATCTGACCTCCACAACCCAAATAGAAAATCTTAAAAATACAAAAAATCACATCAAAAAGCACTTACAATACTTACTTTTGCTTTTTGAGCAACACAAAATATTACAGTATATTTTTTCCACTTACCAAAAACATCTGGTAAGTAAGAGGCGGGATGCCCCCGTTTGCTTTGATCACGGTGTCAGGCTCCCATAGAGTATGGGACACGTGCTCCTTGCACACCACGCCGATCTCCTTGCAGGCAGACTTGACGCTATCGTCACGAGCGCGCCAAACTGGCTCGCAATCTTGCTCGAAGCAGAGCTTACGGATGCCTGCAATGCGTGGTTTATGGTAAAGACCATTCTTGGGTGAAAATAATTTAACTGTCGTTGTTGGTCTTGTTAGAAGTATACTAGACTTCGTCGGTATGAAAGTCGAATTTTGAACCTGCTGTAAAATCCGTTCTTAGATGATATAATAGACTTATTTTGCATATTTTTGAGCTTCATAGGCCAGGCAATTTTCGAAGTTTCGTATTAAGTCAATGAGTGAATGAATAACCTTTCGTTTTTTTATAAGCTTTTATATAAATAAAAACATGTTATGAGGGGATTAAACTAGATCAAAATCTAAGATTGCAAAAAGAAAGAACTGTTTGAAACAACTTAACTTCTTCATTAATTAATTTTATAGAACAGACACCACAATATGCCAATATCACGAAGGTACTAGAATAAACTATCAAATGCTTCAGATAATAAAGCACAAAATCAAACTAACATACTCAACCAATTATGCTTACCGAACTCCTCCCAAAGTCTCCGGAACACAACGTTAGGTTTCCCTTTCAACATGATAAGCCTACCGCCGAACTTCTTGAGCTGGCTGTCCAGGTCATCAAGAGCTTCAAGAAGATACCGCATACGATTGTAGCCAACCACTTTAGTACCTGGTACACGAAATATGACATAGATAAAAAGTATTAAGTAAAATCGAGAAAGATCTAAGAAGAAGAAGGGAAGAATCGAAAAGTTGGATTTTTGCCCAGGAGTGAGACAAAAGAGGATTAAAAAAAGGGGGTTTATAAAAATAAAATAAAATAAGTATTACAAAATACAAAGTGACCAGAGCGGAAAAAATACATTCAAAATTAGGGGATACTGGTGCCTATACGTTATTCTGTGCCTATACTATAGGCTCTAGGTGCTGTATTTCAGGACACCGGGATCTCTGCCATTAAGCGGTGCTTACATCCTTCCGTAGGTATTGTTAACGAACTATTTAGATTCCAATATATATATATATAATACAAACGTTTCTATACAACACGAGAGAGCTCTTGGAAACCATTTCCATTAAATAGCGTAACCAAGGATTGATTACAATCATACATTCGTGGATCAGGAAGGTAACACTCCTGAAACAGGGTTATTTTTAAACCTCTTCCATAAACCAATCAGAGCTGCCAACATGACAAATGAGGTCGCATTTAAAGGCTAGTTAGCAAACAAACCTAGCAATGTGCAATGTGTGGTTGCAATACATCATCGCCAGCAATGTCTTAGCTAAAGCATTGCTGAAATACTCGGTAATATTTTGGCCATTCTGGCGCGTACGCGCCACGAAAGATGAGACTTGATCAACACACCACACAAACGTTATGATTTTGTATTATATGTCAAAAATTGTTTGTTTGTTGTTAAGAATTTTAATCTAAATGTCATCGAAATTCCTTGGAAGAAATGTTTAAAGTAGGTATAAGTAGGGTTGCTCGCGGAGGCGCACGCGACTTTAGTAGATTCAATAGGGCTAAGCGGTCCAAGCTCTCCCGCGATTTGATATTATTCCAACTAAACTTTTTGTAAGCATTACCTAAGATTTGTCCTCGATTATCCTTAACTTTATGTTGTGTGCTTTTTTACTTTGCTAAAAACTTACCCTCGGCGGGTCAAGCCGGCAAGCTGGCATGTCAAGCTGGCACGCCACATCCCACGTGGCTCTTCAGCGCCACAGCTCTCAATAAACGGAGAATCGAGTGACGCAACGCGCCACGTCCCTTTAAACGAACCGTAAGTGTCCCCGCGATGACGTAGGTACATTGGCTACCTAGATACAAATCTAGGACCATCCAAGAAATAGATGCACTGACCCAGTTACTGTCCTTGTGTTGTTTGTTAGAGAGCCGAGGTCCCCTTCTGTTGATATTTCTCGAATGTTCAAGAATTTGGTTTACAGATTTTGTGTGGAACAGTGTTTCTATATATCTTTCTATAGGTTTTCTAGATTTATGATTAACATTACTTTACGAAACGGAACAAATCGTTGTAAGACCATCAGTTGTCCCGAATTTGGTTGTTTGTGTATGTGAGTTTATGTTTGTAAACGTAACACAACATTTTAAAATTAAAACAGAAAAAAATTTTGGTGATAAGCAAAGTAGAACAAAGATTTATTAAGATTTTTTTTAAAATTACTAGTTGTTTTTTTTCGAATGGTAACCCTAATTACAAAATTCCTGAGAGCAGAGACAGAGTAAACTAGAGTCTAGACTTCTCTCTTTACTCTACTCTGTATTATCTTCTTATCCGTAATTCCGGACTTCTATTAAAATTCGGAACAAGAAATTCAAGAAGACTTACCCGCAGTTTCTCCATCGAAGATGAATATAGGGAAGAAGGGGAACCCTTTCTCTTCCAGTGCGCAGTGCAAGGAAGGGTTGTCATGCAGGCGCAACCCGTGCCGGAACCAGAGTACGCTTCCACCGAGCATTATGGCGATTGAGGGTTACACCTAGGTAAAAAAAAAATTGATTTATAGATCTATAATTTTCATGAATGATTGTCAAGTAGTGGACAGGAAAAGTTCTTACCAAAAATTACCACGATATAAAATATAATAAATAATAATACCAGGGCAAAGGCGTGTTCTCATCCAAAGAAAGCACAAGCATCGATCAATAAGCTTTCTCTAGGTAAAGGACAATGAGCGGTTTCGTCCCAAGTGTTGTAACATTTTCTTACCTATATCATTTGAAAGATCTCAATTAGTGTTATGTTTTTTTGTATGGGCGTAACTCTGTATCTTGTGCAGGGAAGCTGTTATAGTGCTATCATTTATTCCAAAAAAATATTAAATAAAACTTAATCAATTAATATTTTAATGACAAAAGGGCTGAAACGATTTTAAAATCAAGTGGAAAAAACCACGCTATACCTACATTAGAAAGAGATGGTTGCCGGTGCATCTACATGCAATTATTTATCTAGCGCTTTCGTCTCTTAAATTATAATAAAAAATTGAGCAGAAACGGCGAGAGATGCAATTGCTCATTATTATTGCTCATGTTTAACGGGAAAAAGAACTGTAGGTACTTGCGCTCACGTAATGAGTATTATTTGGTACCTTGGCTGGGCTAGACACCAGCCAAGCATATTGTTACCCGCGACATTTTTGGATGATATTATCATAGATAATAATCACTACTAAAAGTACTAACTAGTAAACAATTTGCATACGTTTAAGCCGTACTCTTACATATGGATATTATTCCTTTGTTATTTATGTATTTGAAAATAAATAAATAACAAAGGAAATAAATAACCGTCAAAAAATAACTATTATTGCCTGTGATTACTGTACAATTATTATAAATGTAATAATTATGTTTACATGTAACACAAAATGTTATATAGTATGATTAAGCATTATTTAAATCAAAAACTTATTTTTCACTTGAAGCCCAATAACTTTTGACCTGCACGTAATTACAATAAAAACTTGGCATATTAATCATAAAAAAGCTTAACTGAACATGTTTCTACTAGTCCCAACTTGTTACAAGGGTTGGGACACAACTCATACAATAATGCCCATTGTCCTTTAGGTTTGGTGATTTTAGACTTATATAATTATACACAAGTCCAGGTTTCCTCACTATCTTTTCCTTCACCGACGTCAGTGATGTCCAAAAAAAAGTTAGAAAGTACATAATTAAAACAGTCTCATCAGTACTTGCCCGGTATCGAAACCGCAACCATATAAGAAGCAAAGAGGAAATGAGTCGACGAAGCCCTAAAAAATCCATCTTCACAAACATTTTAACCGGCTTTACAAAAGCCCATACAAGACCATTATTCTTTGAACAAATCCAACATTTGCGGAAAAAACAAAAAAAAAATAACTCACAATTCATTTCCAGTTTAAAAATATTAATTATGGAAGCCAAAGGAGGGTACCTATGGGGAGGGGAGGGAACCTACAGGGGAAGAAAATAGTGGAAAATTTAATCGCAATTATCGTCCAGAAAGGGTATTACAAGTACCTAATCAGTAGCAGCTGAACGACCCTGAAAATTGCAGCGAACTTGCATGACATAACACCGATAACGTTATGCAACTACTGTAACTTGATATTATGTCTAAACTATGAATATAAGCGGTGGAAAATAAGGAAACTCGATACGAATAAGTGTTATTTGTTTTGTATTGCCTCAGCTAATACTTATAACCGTGAAACGTATTATACAACGTGTAACGTTAAATGCGCAAAACCTGAAAATAGTTTGATCAGAATAACGAGCAGAATCAATTGAACCACTTTTTAATATAGGTCACATTTTTCAAAAATATACATTAAAAACGTTGCCGTGTCTGTTTATTAGTAGGTCAAGCCATCCGGCGCGCAGCGGCCCGGTGACAACTTCTCCCTCGATAGAGCGTCGTCGCAGACGCAAGAAACGATGAGAATTGCCAGTAAAACTAAATCAGCACATAAAACCTTTACTTTTATTTTTAATGATTTTATTTTCTCTGAAATAGGTCAATTTAATTAAAAATCAGTTGGGGTGTCTGAGGTTTTGCGCATTTAACGTTACACGTTGTATATGTTGCATTCTTCTACCATTTCCGAAGTATTTTTTGTCAAATTATATTGATTTTAAATCCAATCCATATTAAGGCGCTACCCCGACCAAAACTTGTTTTTAGTCGTTTTTTAGAGGCTTTATCTCATTAATTAAAGGAAATAAACGACATCTAAAAGCACTTTAATAATGTTTGATATCTTATTCTTATCATCACATTGCAAGTTTTTTTTTTAATGTGTTAAAAATACATTTAAAACCTCCTTGCAAAATAATGACTAAAATTATTGATTATATGCTTCTGCAACGTGCTATTAATTTGAGAATTGTACTAATCATTAGATAATAAAAAGATCTAAATAATACGCGTTTTATTTTACATCAAAAGCTCGCTGTGTTTTTTTATATTAAAATAATTCCGAAAAATTGCGTGAAAACGAGAAAGATGAGATAAGAAAGTGGCGTGCGGCAAAGAGGGACCGAATGCTCAAGGTCATTTGGTCAGGGAAGCGCCTTAAAACGTCATGCCAATCCACTCCCATCCACGGTCCAATCGGCATGATCCAATCGTTAGCGTCCTGCCGATTGGACGATAGATTGGATGGTGGATGGCCGGCATTAGTAGAATGAAGCGTCTTCAAAGTTAGCGCGAAATAAACTAAAGTAGATAAACCTGACTAGTTGCGAAATGTATTCAAGTTTAATTAAAATATTGATCCAATTAAAGCCATGAGTCCAATTAGTCGTATCGGGCAAGTACCAATGTGACTTTTCCAATTCATATACAGTATGGGGATCACATATATGCAATAAATTATACGACATACTTGTTATCGCCTTTTCTGACGATATACAAAAAATTAACGAAATTGGTCCAGTAATTAGGTCAAAAAGTAGAGTTTTAATTTCGAACAAATTTAAACACTCTAGAATTGGATCAATTTTTTTTCGTAAATCTCAAATTTTCAAACGATTCAAAAAGCCGCGCCAACAGAACAGTCAACAGAGAACTGTCAACAGAGTGTTTACTTTAACTGAATTTATTTTGATATTTATTTTGTTTGAAAATTTTACTTTTTTAATTTTCGGTTTTCGATTTAAAATTTAATTAAGCTATACTTCTGTGGACTAGTATTACTTGAGGTTTCATTTATTGCCTAGAAGTGAGTTCCATACCGTATACTTTCTTGGACATCCCTGACAACGGTAAAGGAAAATATCGAAAGGGAACTGGACTTAATAAGTCTGGAATCTCGAATGCGCGTTGAGCAAGCGTGCTGAACTGGTGATCAATACTCGTGCCTTCTCTGTATGAGAAGCCTTTCTGCCTTTGCCCTGCAGTGGGACAGTAATAGGCTGGTAACCAATTAGAAACTTTTAAGCTGCCAAATATATACAATACTTATAAATATGTAGTGTAGATCCGTGCCTACGAATCACTTTAATCTATCCCCCTTCCAAAACACATTTGGCACAAGTGCCGATTCTTTGAAAGAATGAAAGCAACTAACATACAGAACAAAACACCTATCTTATTTTGATACGACAGGAAGTTAGATATAGTCAAAGTCAAATTACTTTTTTCAATCAGACCATTAAAGTTCACTTTTTAACGTCATCACTCGAACAAGAAAAAATAATTTAATCTATCCCCTTTCAAAGGTGGTTTCGTATGGAGAAGAATGGTTAAGAAACTCCATACTTACTTCTTCAAAATATAAATATAGTGGTAAATGTAGTAGTAGGTGTTATTAAAATATGTTTCGCAGACGTACTTAAAAAGTTATTAATAATTAAACTGTCGTAGCAAAATCAACTAGCTGCTCTGCAATCAAAACTTCACAAAAACTGAATCCACTGTAATTCTATTCACAGAAAACTTGTTTACCCTGAATCGCAACTAGGTATGTATTATTCAAGATTGTTACTAACATCAATAATCTTAATCAGCTGCCCTACCATGAACTCTTATTGCGATCCAAAAAACTGAATTGTTCTTCAAATAAGTCAATATAACGCATCAATTTATGCGTTATATTGACGTATTTGAAGAACAATTAAGTTTTTGGATCGCGATAAGAGAAAATACGTCAATAAATGACATAAATTGATGCGTTATATTGACTTATTTGAAGAACAATTCAGTTTTTTGGATCGCAATAAGAGTTCATGGTAGGGCAGCTGTTCCGTAAACACTATGGCGAACCTAGAATAAGCTATAAACGACAGTTGACGCGTCCACCGCTAGGCGAAAACACAACTCTATGCAACACGATGCACCGGTAACAAACAAAACATTTAAATAAACAAAAGACTGACGTCACAGAACTGACCAATAAAATTAATCCTCGTGATTCAAGAAACAAGCAAAATAAACAAGCTATTTTCACTCATACTTACAACTAACTCGTTCAATTTCAAATCGAAATTCCCATAAAACGACACACGTGCCACTGGTCTGAGAGACGAATGCGTACTGAGGGCGAGACTCCGAGTCCGCAAAACACATCAGCAAATAAAATCATACCTTTTAGCCTTCTAGAACGTTCTACGGCTCCGATATCGCACAATAAGCAACCTTTGAAAGTCAACCGTCTAGTGGATGTTGAGCTGCGGGAAGCCTTATTCTTCATTTTCAACTGGGATTGAAAAATGGGATAGAAGGGTCAGGAGAAATTGGTTGACGAAAATCTTTTTCCATGTCGTGAAAGCAGTGGGGAAGTTTTAACAGTTATGCCACTTCAGTGGCTGTTTCATGAAACATTCATGGGACTTTGAGACTTATATTTGACTACATACAGTTAGATGTGTTGGCTCGTTTATCGATTAGAGTCGCTGTTTAATTACAGGTAGGTTGGTAAGTATTTGGATTGGACTTTGGGATGGTTCTTCAGCTAGGAGGAGCAACATCTAGCTTTCAAATTGACCCTATTATGGACGCTTTTTTTTCTTGGGGAAAAATTCTTTTGGACTACTCTAAAGCATAGTTTACACGAAGCCAACACTGGCTGCCAATGAGACTGGCAGCCAGCGCTGGCTTGGTATTTGCCTAGTGTAAACAGTTTTTCAAGCCAAGCCAGCGCTGGCTGCAAACGCTGGCGAGAATAGAGCACCTGTCTATTTTTCTAGCCAGTGACCTCCGCTGGCTTGTCTGCAGGTCTGGCGCCAGCATTACTGGCTTCGTATAAACTCTGCATAAGGCGGAGGGGTCTGTCGGACTACTACCGACTAAAACACCTCGGTCTTCCTCTATCTACCTTTGTCCGGGGCACGGGGGACTCTCTGAGCATTCGTCCGCACCCCGGCGGAGCCAATTTTGGACTCTACATATATCTGGACCGTTCTATGCTAGAAAACTGTCAGGCAAAGATTTTTTCTTATACTGAATAGCATGAGACTATGCCGAGTAGACTGTTCCGTCACCGACCAACACCGTCGCGTACCATGCTCGGACCAACGAAAATTGTCGGTTGATACATTCTAGTGAGTGTCCGTGTCATGTTTCTTTCCGTGCCTGATGCGTTCATAGCACGGTCATAGTATGGTACGGTCTATAAAAAATATCCAAAAATCGAGAAATTGAATTGAATTTTCCCCCGTGGGAAAAAGGCGTGAATTTATGTATGAATGAGAAATTGATTGGTTTGTTTTGGAAAAACTGAACCCATTTCCAATTGTGATGTATGATAATTTTTCTAGCCAGGAATATCGAGCGTCTATAAATAACAATGTCACCTATGTGTGAAAAGCCGTACACTGAAATTTATCCATGTATTCGCGAATTTATAAACACATTACCATTATTGAACAATGCTAGAAACTTCCATAACGTTAATATTCTTAAAGGTTACTAACGGGACTCTATTACTAAGACTCCGCTGTCCGTCTGTTCGTCTGTCGCCGGTCTGTATCTAGGGTAGAGGTAGGGGTATCGGTAGGATAGGGGTAGGATACCACGCGAACGAAGTCGTGGCGGGTCAGCTAGTAATAAATAAATAAATAATAACAACAAAGTACGCAACAGGTACCTACCTACATAGATATTATTTCTGTTTATTAATTATTCAGTAGATATTATGTAATAATTAATTGGCAGTACCTACGTAAGAGGGTTGACGTATTTTGCTATTTAATCAATGAGGTCGGAATATCAACTGCTTTGATACTCTTGATTGAATGAATTTATCGGGTTTACGTCTGGCGCAGACTTCAGACTTGCTTGATTGGTTTTAGGTACTAGACTATATCTATGCGATTTCGTTCGCGAGATATTTCTTACGGATCCCTAATTTTTTTATTATAAAATAAATATAGTATGTGTCACCCGGGGATAGTGTAGCTTCCCAACAGTGAAATATTTTTTCTAATTGGTTCAATAGTTTCGGAGCCTATTCAATGCAAACAAACAATCAAATCTTTCCTCTTTATTATAATATTAATATTATAGATATAAATAGATAGAGTCGGTAATATAGGTAAAGATAGAGCAGAGATACAGAATATCGAGTGTAAATTTCGACTTTTAATTCTATTCAGTAACTTGACAGATAAAGGGTTACCAAGTTTTGACAAAAAAAGATAGTGAGGTGGTGTAAGAATGAACGCAATTGAATGAACTTAAATAATGTACTTAACTTGGTATTTAACCATTCTTATCATTCGTTCCTAACGCAAAATCGTTCACTGCCCCAACACTATTAGTTGTAGTATGGTAACATTATTGTTCTTTGAACTGTCAAGTTACTGAATAGAATTAAAAGTCGAAATATAGATCAGGAGCCTAGATCTATACTAATCGTTTAAAGCTGAAGAGTTGGCTGTCTCTAATAGGAAGCTGCGTTACTTGCACTTAAGTATAACGTAGCGCAACGTTTTTTTTTTTTAACCGACTTCAAAAAACGAAGGAGGTTCTCAATTCGGCCGGTATTTTTTTTTTTTTTTTTTATGTATGTACACCGATTACTCCGAGGTTTCTAGTCCGATTAGTGTGATTCTTTTTTTGTTCGATGCGGTATACTTGCCATTTGGTCCCATAAAAATTTCATCCAATTTGGTTTAGTGCTTTTTATTTTGTGAGCATTTTTCTAAATTAAATATATCGTGTGAGGTATTGTTCGAAAGGGCTTTTATTAAGGATTTCAAACATTAACACACAAGCACTAAAAAGTGAAAAATAAAAAGCTTTTTTACAAAAAAAGACAACCGCCTTCAAAAACTACAAAATAAAAAATAACTTTAGTTTGGAAGTCGGTGGCAATTCCTACATAACAAAAAACAAAACCAAAGCCGCCGACTTCCAAACTAAAGTTATTTTTTATTTTGTAGTTTTTGAAGGCGGTTGTCTTTTTTTGTAAAAAAGCTTTTTTTTGATAATAAAATATAGCCTAATATGGCACGCTTAATATTTTACTTAAAAAAAATATGGAACCGTAAGAAAATTCACTCATTCAAAGCCGCGGGCAATAGATAGTAATGTATAACAGATATTCTACGCTTTCAATCAGTCTCCATTACAGATAATAATGGAACAATTTGATCTGGTTTGATGTTATCAGATGGGAAACTCATTTCAACGAGAAAAATTCGTTTATTGCGGCGCCTTCTGTCGAGTTAACACCATAACATCTATCTAGGAAGCATCGTTAGTGAATGACAAACCCTTTACAGAAAACCGCATGTAAATCGATCAAACCGTTTTGGGTATACCTAAACGGGAACATTTGTTTTCACAAGCTATTCTCACAATATTGCATATTATGTACTTATCTACTAGAAAAACTCTACAATGTCGGAATTCCTACATTTATCCTACATTTTAAAATTAGATAGATTACGTTCTGGGCATTATCCAGTAAAGAATTTAGCATTATTTCAAGGTCAACCCAGTAATTGGGTAATACGATACCCCATGGTAAGACTGACTGTCAGACTTTCGGGCTTCTGACGACCCGTAACGACTGCCACATACCCACAATAAATATGACAGCCGGGACCAACAGCTTAACGTGCTTTCCGAGGCACGGAGGAGTCTCGGTGTGTAAAGATGGTCACCCATCCACGGACCAAAATTACAAGCGTAGCTTAACCTGATAGATCGACGAACTACTACTTTCCTTATATCCATGGAAACAAGTGCCTCTAAATAACTGAAAATAAAAAAAAAATAAAAAAACTACTAGAAATACCCACTTACAGTTAGAATTACGAGTTTAAATGAATCCATCTGGTTAGATAATCAATGCCTGTCATTGTCACTTGCAGAAGGCCTCCCTAGGTGCTCGGATCCCGGCTGTGTTTGTTATTCTATGTTCAAATTAATTTCTATGAGAGTTCTATAAAGTATGGAACAGACAGATTGACATTTCAATAATAGTTTGCTATTACCTCTAGTTCTTTTACGTGAGTCGTTGTGCAAGAGTCTAGTTATTGTTTAAAAGTATATAGTAGTGCGTCTAAAAATTGAATGAAAACAGCCCCAATTTCTGAGGAATTTGAGAGAAAGCATGATACCTAACAAAATATAATAAACCGGACAAATGATTGTTGGACTCGTACATATTATGATGGGCTTCATACCATTGTACAATATCAAGAACGTGCAAAAAAAATACTTAGGCCTTAGTAACACTATTATATTCGTTGTTTCATCCTCATCCTATTTTATTTTAATTATTTAAAATTACATAATTATTTATTGTTATATCCGCAATACACTCTGTGAAAAGAAGGATGGCGAGAGCGGACCCAAAATTAATGGAGCACTGTGCAAGGTCTAATTTATATCAATTATAATATCAAGTTAATAAGTGTTGTACAAAAAAAATACTAAGTTTTTACAAAACGGGAATCAAAAGTTATCAATTATTCCTATTTAATAAAAAATAATCATCGTGCAGTTTCTAAACGAAACTTATAGTTACATTCCTTTCTAGGCTAATGATTAGATAAAAAGTAGTTCGTTTTCGCTTGGTGATTTTCCTTCTTTTATACTTATACATCTTGTTAAAAAGTTGTTAAATATTCTGAAAACCCATAACGATGAAACATACGAACCATGTAAATAGACCGTAAAAAATAAGACTCATTATTTTGATACATCATACGTAATGGATTACATGAAACGGAGAAACGGAACGTCAGTATCAAATTGACACTGACGGTATTTTTGTTGACATTTTTGTTTTCAACTAGAGTTGCCCAACTGTCGATAATTTCTCTATCGATAGATGACCTCGAAAAGTGTCTAGGGATCAAGATGTATTTGGTAACAACATAACATCACGCCTGTTATCCCCGAAGGGTTAGGCAGAGGTGTACCCATTAGTACACCCACATTTCGCCAGTTATGTTTAAGTCCCATGTAATAGGGGGCGAGCCTATTGCCATCAACCGGGCACAAATCCAGACTCCGAGGCTGCTACTGAGAAATTCCTGATGGAAAAACCCAATAACACTTTGCCCGACCCGGGAATCGAACCCAAGACCTCTTGCTCAGCAGTCGTGCTTTGCGACCACTAGACCAACGAGGCAGTCGGGGATGTATTTGGTAATAATAATATATTGATCCCTAGACACTTTTGATGTGTGTAGTAACAATGCTAAACCACTGATACTATCGATATCACAAATTAACTAATTGTACTATTGATTGGAATCGAGAGTATCGATAGGATCGATACTATTACATGATAATACTATCAATAGTATATCGATTTTTTAAAGTAATACTATCGATACTAATGATAGTTTGTAAAACTATCAATAGTATTACAACATCGATAGTTTTTTCGATAGCTCATACTATCGATACCATCAATACTATCGACAGTATTGTTCCTAAACATATGCTAGACTTCGATAGTATCGATATTATCGGAACTAATACTTTCGATACTATTTTTGTATATCATTTTAAAAATACGTAAACTGTATCATACTATCTATAGATAATATGGATACTATCGATAGGCTATCGATAGTTTAGCGATAGTCGACTATCGATAGGCAACACTAATTTCAACGGTTAGCGTTGTAAATAACAAATAATATATCGGCGATTTTGTAAATTCTTGACGACTTGGCTTTACCTTTGGACTGATTATGCTGTATACCAACCTAAATTACGGCATTTACTACTGGATGACGATTTGCAAGTGATTTGGACTTTGTCAAACTGTTCAAATGCGGTGCATTATTGTAAATTACACAGAAGACATCGCTTGTCCGAAAAAGTCATCAAATTGTTAAAAGAGTTCAGAGATGGGTGTACCCGCACGATGTGAGTATATATGTGAACTAATTTGTTGAATTTCTGAACAAGAAACCCTACAACAACTAACAACTCGACCATTGTAATGTCTGTGCTGCATGTGGCAATCTATTTTGAGAATAAGGAGTAGTTGAAAATCAGTTTCTTCGTCCTGACATGACTGAAATGGTAATCCGAATAGAAAACATTATAATAATATCTGAATGGATAAGACCCCGTGTTTAATGTCGAGCATAAATACTTTTTACATTAGTATGTAAAAAGTATTTATGCTTGAAAAAAAACCTAAAAAGAAAGTAAAGTGTAATGTCATACCGTAACCATGGAAACTCTATATAACAAAGATGTCAAATTAAGATTAATTATTTTATAACAGCAATAAAAATGGTTTAAGTTTTATCAAGCAGTATTTTTAACTATTTTTATTGACCAAAAGATATGGTCAAACACCCCGACAGGTTGGTTATGAAATTAATAAATATTCTTTTTATCCATATTATTATTTTTACATTGTATTTGTATTTTTGTCAACTTTTTACTTTTTTATTGTTTCAGTTAATCTTTAACAATAAAATATGTGTGCCATGCTATTTGCAGGCAGAGTGGTGGACAGTTCTTACAGAAACTCTGCTCTTGTTGTTGTTATCGCCATTGGACATAAATGTGGACTCTTGCTCACATGGTATGAGCATTTTGTGGTACGTGGATTATCCCAGACACCAAAGCTATGTCGCTGCACCAGCTAGCTTCTTAGATAATCTTTTGATTAGGTAAAAAGATTATTTATTATAAAATACTATCTAGGAACGCAAAACAAGATTAAAGGAAGATACAATGTTTGTATGTCTTGAATATTTTACAAGTACATAATTACAAAATAAAAGTTTTTAAATAAATAAATGTTGTTTTATTCAACAATACTCTGGTAAATGTAGATAAAAGTACATCAACTGTGCTTTTAAAGAATATTCCAGGAGATATAAAGCTGCCTCCTTATCCTGTGATATTATGCAAAAATATTAATTACTAGTGAATCTGGCTAAACGGGTATATGACTGATAATTAGCATCGGAATAAAAATAAATAATAATAATATAGTATGTAAAATAAATAATAACCAATAATTGCGAGTCTTAGATTATTTTAGGTTATAATCTTCCACCTTTCATTTTTTTTTCTCCCAACTTTTTCAAACTACTTTCCATTTGATTTTTGGTTAGCCTTAAGTCGTTCTTTAACTGCAAATCAGTTTCAATATATTACACACTACTTCTATCACTGGGTCCCAAATTACGTGTACTCTCGCCATTCTCCTTTCAAGTGTCTACTTTAATAAGGTTCAAAAAATACAGCCCTTGCCCTGTGACGGAGGGACTGACAGATGGAAAAACAAATGAGCAAGGGCAATGGGCTTTGTTTGAGCCCTTTGGGTAGGAAACCCTAAAAAGTAATGAAAAACGAAAAAATGTCTTGGCATTTTCTACAAATTAACAAAGTTAGCAAAAAGTATGGTTTCATTACTTTTTGAAAGGTTCATTGTGCTGTGTGGGCGGCACAAGTTCGTTTCAAATTATTTGGAATTCAAAAGGAAGTCTTAAAAACATTCAAACCTAATTTCTCGATTTCAATTACGTATTTAATTTGCAATTAATTGAACAGCGTTTCCAAGAGAATTGCTTGAAATTGCGAAAGTTACTCCATGTTATCCCATGTAGCCTACCTCATGTTTTTTACATTTTAAGAATATACTTATTTACATTTATTTAGATCTTTGATTATTTTGGTCTACTCGTAGACTGTAGACCCCAAGATTTGTACAGTCAGCAACAAAAGTGGATTAACATTTATGATTTTTAAATCCTAATTATTAAGTAGGTACAATATTAAAAGTAAAACGCAATGAATATAAAATTAAGATATAATAAACCCTTAGCTACTTATTGCCTGAAATTCTGAAAGTTTAAATGTGTTTAATGTCTGATTAAATGATATAAAAAAGTACTTAACATTGTTAATCGACTTTTGTTGTTGACTGTACAATCGCGGGCAATTGGGGTGAATCACTTTTCATCCTTAGGTTGAAAAGTGGTCAACCTCCATTTTCCTAGGTTGTACCTACGTTGCATTCACTCTTGGCGCTCGCAGTAGGCCCTCTGAAACCCATATTTACTAATAACTTGGTGCGGGCAATATAGGTCGCACGCAAGTCAAAGCAATGGGTTTCAGATTGTTTTATTGCTATGCTTGCGTAATGGCCTACTTTCCTGCCCAATAAACATTTAGGCGTCAATTGGAGCTTGTTTTAGAACTGACCGAGATATAAAGGCGCTACAGCAGCAGCACTTACAACTTTTGGCAACAAAAGAGCGTAAACAAGCAAAATATTTCACGTAGAGCTATACCACAGAGTTACAAGGGCGATAACAGGGTGAGTTTAAAGGTTAAAGACATACAGCAGCATTTTTTAACTCTACAATATGGGCAAAGCATCTTGTGTTATAGCTTAAAGTGAATCTTACAACTATAAGATCTAAATAAGAAGTGAGCATTGACTACAACCCCCCAAAGTGCTATGCAAGCGATAATAAACTCTCGCCAAGAACCAAAAGTTGCACAAAAGCAATAATTACCACTACCAGTTCCACAATGGTGGTCATAAATTCTTTTGTACCACCAAATGCCTAAAGAGGTACAAAACTCTCTTAAGTTTCTTAAAGTCGAACAGTAGAAACATTCTTCGCTATCATAGAACTTCTAGTGGTTATTGTGACTTCTGTATAACTTTAGGTAGAGTAATAGAGCTTAATACCACTTCTGTACCCCTTATTCGTTTACTTGTTGTTGATAGTAATAAAATGGCGATCATTCATTTGCCCACCATGTTTAGGTTACGAATTGATTTGACTTAGGTTAGAAAAACATAAGAAAACACGGTTTAATTGAAGTATTTTGCTTCATTGTGTTCTAACACTACTAGCACGATACCTTAAATTAGAATAGACAACGTTTTATTAGATTATTACAAAAGTTTTATGTTACTCCATATCTAATAAAATATTTATTTTCAGTAAATATACAACAGACATCGGGCGCTTGAATATTTTGTTAATAATACATATACTTATTCACAGTGTACTTTCCTTCGCAGTAAAAAATCAACTTCTGTGTCTAGGTTGAAACTAAAAGATTATACTTTAAATTTCATTTTCACAAACGAATGGCGGCGTTTTGGATCCGCCAATATATTAACATACGCACTGTTCGCACATAAAAACGAGAGGTTAAATTATGTTGACGAAATAAAAAAATATCCTTAGGGGTTAAAAATGTTAGCACCTGAGATCGTTTTTATAGCTTTTGTGCGTCTATATTAGAGTTCAAAGCGGTAATAATCACCTATTTGCCACTCTCTTATCACTTAAAAATATAGTGAACGACATTTTAGTTCTACCATACCGCTTAGGGAGTTAGTATTCACCTATTTGCAGCCCTTTTAGCACCCAAAGGGTTAATAAACGATATTTTATTCTATTGTACCACTAAGGGAGTGAATTTTCGCCTATTTATCACGTTTTTATTTCTTGTAGTTTCAGTTATCGCTATTATAGCTCTCTTATTGCTTTATTATACCTCTTAACCCATTCTGTAACTCTGATATACCGCCATTAAATAATCTAAGGTGATAAAAAAAGTGTGCCCAATTCGGGGGTATAGTAGAGATATAGCGCGCTCTAACTCCGAATGCGTAACACTTATGTATAACTTTAGGATCTGGTTAGCGCTTTAATAGATTTACTATAACTCTTGTCTTAGCGCCTAAATGTTAGTTGGGTGGTCGACGCGGATAAGGAGCAAAGATAAGAAAATTACCTGTAAACGAGAGTAACTAAACTCTGAACGAGAGGAAAATTGTGATCATCGATACCAAACGTTCTCATGGAGAAATTCGCCAAAAAAACCCGAATGTGTAAAAAATCCATACTATAATATTATAAATGCGAAAGTAACTCTGTCTTCTTGTTACGCTTTCACGACTGAACCACTGAACCGATTTTGATGAAATTTAGTACACGGTAAGTTTGAACCCCAAAAAAGGACACAGGCTACTTTTTAATCGGCGATTTCGTTTGCGTCCGCGATAACTTAAAGTTAGAAAAACGCGGGCAAAAGTTAGAAATATATTCTAATATGGAACTTGGCGACTTTAACAGCCGGGAGTCGGGACCCATTATTGGGAAGCCGGTCTAGATTGTAATGTTTCATCAACAATCAGACGTAGGCTTGTCTGATTTTTGATATCAAACCAGAAGGCGTAAAATTGGTGGTGGTTGGTTGGTTTGGTGGTTGGTTGTATTGGTGTTGAATTGTTGTTTTTGTTTTTATGTATGTGTAAGGTGTAAAATTACACACGTCATTAAAAATACTTAATTACATACTTTCATTACACAATTAACAGTTTATAATAACAACAAACAATGGACACAGCAATAAGAACCGCGATGTCATTAGGTATAGAACTACTCGTGTTTCAAACGGAATTACATCACATACTTGACGACTTTTTTCTATACATATACAAGCTAGGACGATGGCGGTTTTCCACTTTTCAACCTTATTTCTCAGGAAGTAAGGGCGAAAATTTGTTCACCGCAATTGTACCTACTTTAGGTATAGGTTCATAGGTATGTAAGTATAAGATTTATGAGTACCTAATTACAGTGAGTAAGTCTGAAGAGCGCTGCCGATTGGTCCTCTCGGTTTCCTGATAATTATGCACTTAGTTTATTTAATAGTTACCGTTACCTTTTGTTTAACATTTATATTAGACTAGCTGACCCGCCACGACTTCGTTCGCGTGGTATCCTACCCCTATCCTACCGATACCCCTACCTCTACCCTACCCCTACCCTCATGCTCAGCAGCTACGCTTTGCGACCACTAGACCACGAGGGCACGAGGCAGTCGCAACGAAATTAATCACAAAAGAACAGATTATAGCGTAAGAAAACACAAATTTTTTTTCGTTTCTCCAGGACTCGTCAAGCTTCATTGCCTCGACGCTTTTCTGGTGATCGCTACTGTCGATTCTGGCTTTGGCTTTCAGGAGTTGCAATAGTTGAGAATAATGTGGCGGGCCTGCTATTAACCGGGCACAAAACTTAATTATCACTTTTAATTAATGCTCATTTAATTTAGTTTTCTATTTTGATTCGCAAATTAATCCTATGTGGCCAGCGGGTATCGGATCTGTGGTTTTGTCCAAAGCGACAAATGACCTAGATCCGAGTCCGACCCGTTACGCAATTCAGTACCAATGTTGTTTTGCAGTCAATTTGCTTTTATTGCAACTGCATTAAGTTTATTTTTGCTTGTGTGGCTGATTAGGGTAGGTAATCCTGTTGTTAGATTGATATGATGCTAGTACTGCGAAATAGGTAGGGATCATCTACCTATGTGAGTGGTTGACCAAAAAGGGACCTCAAGGGAAAATAATTGATTTCGAGTAAATCGCGTTTGAAATTTCGTGTAGCAACGAGTTTCGGCTCGGCCTCGGCTCACAAAAAAAATCATAAAAAAAACACTACGGCACCTAAAAATATTCTGGTTAGACCAAAACAAAGCTAAAAGACCACAGATTAAAAAATTCAAAAAAAAAATAACGGTTTCCAATCCCTCCAGGTCCCTTTTTGGTCAACCACTCACCTATGTAGATTATTTACCAATGTAGGTAACTCATGTTTGTCAATGTCGCTGACGAGTCAATTTAGTGTGAGCTAGTTCATGCCTACGACTTCGACCGTCTGAAAGTCGATTTTAAATTTTTCTAAGAGAAACTAATTATCTTAGAATCGAATTAAATATATTGATCTAAAATAAAAGTAGCCTCAGTAACTCCTTATAACATCAGCTATCTGCAAGTGAAAGTCGCATCAAAATCAGCCCAGCCGTTTCGGAGATAAGCCAGAACAAACAGACATGTCACGGAAGTCGTCCTCATTCGATAAACTAGTGGTACAAGATCCGAGTTAGGTTGACCTACCCTCATTCATCTGCTTAGCCTTTTCCCAACTATGTTGGGGTCGGCTTCCAGTCTAACCGGATGCAGCTGAGTACCAGTATTTTACATGGAGCGACTGCCTATCTGACCTCCACAACCCAGTAACTGGGTAATACGATACCCCTAGGTAAGACTGGTTTGTCAGACTTTCTAGCTTCTGACGACTCGTAACGACTGTCAAAGATCATCATATGACAGCCGGGACCAACGGCTTAACGTGCTTTCCGAGGCACGGAATGATGTCAGTAATGTCTAAGATAAACTTTAGAAAGTACATATGAATTGAAAAAGTCACATTGGTACTTGCCCGGATTCGAACCCACAACCTCATGCATGAGAGGCGGGCGCCTTAACCGCTAGGCCATCACGACACCTGACGGTTGACCTACCCTCATTGAGTTTCCTAAAAAAAATATTTTTTATGAAATACATATAATGTGTTATTAAACACAATGTAATAGGGTTGCCATTCCATATTTATTACGCAAGGCAATTTTAATTAATTACTAATTAATTTAATTTTTCGAGTAATTTACCCTCATCAAGTACTGCCTCGACTGCCTCGTTGGTCTAGTGGTTAGTGACCCTGACTGCAAAGCCGGAGGTAGTGGGTTCGATTCCCACCCAGGACAAACTTTGTGTGATGAGCATAATTGTTGGTTCTGTGTCTGGGTGTAATTTATCTATACTAATATTATAAAGCTGCAGAGTTTGTTTGTTTGTTTGTTTGTTTGTTTGAACGCGCTAATCTCTGGAACTACTGGTCCGATTTGAAAAATTCTTTCAGTGTTAGATAGATTAGTTATCGAGGAAGGCTATAGGCTATATACTATCACGCTACGACCTACGGGAGCGGAGCAGTAACCAAAGACGCGGGTGTAACCGCGGCGGACAGCTAGTCTATAATATGTATGTATTTATAAATTATATAAGTATGTATATCAGTTGTCTGGTTACCATAACACAAGCTCTGCTTAGCTTGGGATCAGATGGCCGTGTGTGAGTTGTCCCAAGATATTTTATTTATTTTTTATTTATCAAGTTTCTCAAAGATAATAATATTGCAAACATAATGAAATAGGGTTCCCTTTGCAAAAGTACGCAAGCTATAGGGTTGTCGCGATTTAAAAGGTTTAGAACTATGTAATAGAGAGTGTTGTGACAGAGAAACATTGACCAATAGAAAAAGACATAGAGTAGCAGCTGCATTTATTGGAATTTCACTGCATTGGAGACTGATTCTGCTGGAATCTATAAGAAAACACAGACATCGATCAAATGAAGGTGATACTAAAATTCACAGTCATGGCCAGGTAGCTCATCTAGATTAATTGGTTTCTTTTTTATCAGTCTTACACAGTGTAATACAATAATGTGAATAAAATATTTTTATATTTTACTTTTTTGGATGGAGAGCAAGAGGAAGACCAAAGAAAAGATGGATGGATTGTGTGAAGAATGATATGAATGAAAGGGGAGTCAGTGATTGCATGACGGCTGACTGGACAGAGTGGAAGAGGAAAATGTGTTGCGCCAACCCCAAGTAACATGGGACAAGGGCAGGAAGAAGAAGATTTTACTTTTCTGACCAGCTCGTCATTATGTAAATACATAAAAGCCTTTAATGACTTTGCTATTAGCTGTCTATGTTATAAATAGACATTATATCACACTTTTTATTGCAGACATTGCTAGATAAACTTTGAACCTTAATTAAATGCAACTAAGAATTGTTATTGAGTTTAAATTAATCCATTGAAATTAATAAATTCAGCTGAAAACTGTAAACAAAATTATTGTAAAACATTGATTCCTTTGAACCTTTGAAGTTTCTTGCCTATTTTTCTTGATATGAAACTAACTTTTGGAAGGGGCAACTAGATTAAATTGTTCTTCTTTTATAATAATATGATGTAGAAAAGTGCCTATTGGTTTATTTGAAATAAATAATTTGACTTTGACTTTATGCTTGAAAGAGATTTTGCTAATTATCACAATAACCAGTGCCTTGATCAGTTACAGACAGTGAGTAAAGTATAAATAAAACTGTAAAGTTGACTGTAGTTCACGAAACAATACCTACCTGTGGTAAAAAGGGGGTCAAATATTTTAGTTTTATTATTAGGGCTTAATTATCATGTAAGACATTCAAGATATAAGAATTTTATTTATTACTAGCAATGATAAAAGAAGAAACTTACCTCGGAAAAATTAAAAACAGTAAACAGCTGATCGAAGTTTTCCTCACAAGTATTTTAATTTGTTACAATAAATTGAACTGTTAAAGATAATTCCTCTAAACTGCCACGAAACACCATTATTTCGATGTCAGAATTCGTTAACACACCTAAATCTTAATAACACAGAAAAATATAACTATGAACTCTACAAACACGTATTTTGTATTTTCAAGGCAAAATATTGATATCGTGAGTTGCTGGTGTTGCCAACCATCCTGGATTTTGCACGAATATGAGCAAATATTTAGTTCAACTGGACGAATTTTTTATATCGACGTTGGTATAACGCTCTTGTAGTTTTATTATGTTTCTACTACATATTGATATAACAATATAAGTTAAAATTCGTACGTGAGAAGAATAATATTAATTAAACAAATTAACATATTAATTTTAGTATGCTTACTTTGCTGATTTACTTTCTTGATTATATCAAGAATATAATATTATTATATCATACAGATATAAACTCTATAAATTACGTTGTTTTTACAACACATGTTTGAGGTATCTACTAATTTAGAGCTTGCATCCCATAAAAGTCATGTCAGGAATATTTCAAATGTCAAAGTTTAGATCATGTTTGTCCAGACACCGCTTATTCGACTAAATAAAGAACTTCATGAATGACGATGAAGATGTAAAACGAAACGATGTTTTACCAAATAATTTAAACAACGAAACATAATAGTTTTATTACAATTTACTAACTAAAAAGACCTAACATTACAAAGAGAATAAAGAAAACGTTTTTCAATTGTCTATGTTTGACTGTCAATGGGGCCGTCAGTCAAGTGTCAGTGTCAATCACAAAGAAGATTCAAGTCTCTATTCCTAACCTAAAAGGAGAAGTATTTTTTTAAAGAAATAAATCAAGTTAATAAAAAAAATGAATGGTATAAGAATTATTAAAAACCTTCCCCTTCAGTGGCGTTCATTTTCACGATGGTAAGGAGCCTATATTTTAGATCTTAGTAAATAAAATAATAGGTTATCAAACTTAACCATCACAGATTCCCAAATAATTTGTTTCATAATTAGGTTACCTTTACTGAAACATACTGTTAAGATGGTGGCCTGTTAAAGAGTTCCTTGTATTTTTTAGATTTTTTTGTGTAACTCTGTGTCTCTTATTTCAGTGCGATCCTTCGCCAAGAAGTAGCACAAGCAGCCGCTCCCTTGACAGTGCCTGTGCCAGAGGGTGTAGACAAACCCGTCTCCCCGAAAATTGAAAAGATTGTCTCTGAAATCACTAACTTAAACCTCCTTGAAGTATCAGAACTTAGCAAAGTCCTAAAAAAGAGGTTGAATCTTCCTGACGCGCCTGTGATGCCAATGGGAGGCTTTGCTATGGCCGCCCCTGCTTCACAGGACGAGGAAGAAGCTACCCCTAAAGCTGTGAAAACTAGCTTTACTGTAAGTATTGTATTTACATTTTCAATGAGTATATGCACATAATTTTATTATGCTGGGTGCTGGCACCAAGTGTTAAAAGCACCATTGATTGCAGCCGTAACCTGTAAATCTGTGCTGTGCAGTTAAAGGATGACTAAGAAATATATTGTTCAAAATTATCTGGTATTTTACTGCAACAATTTGACTAAATTATTATTTATTTTTCCAGGTCAAACTAACAAAGTTCGATGACAAACAAAAAGTGGCACTTATCAAAGAAGTAAAGAGTCTACTAGAAGGGTTCAATCTTGTGCAGGCAAAGAAGTTTGTCGAGAGCGTACCCACAGTTGTGAAGGCTGATGTGTCCAAAGATGAGGCTGAGAAACTGAAGGAGGCGCTTAGCAAAGTTGGCGGTGTCATAGAAATAGAATAGATGCAATACAGTTTAGGTTAAGGGTCAGTTCACACCGAGACGCGACGCGACGCGACGCTGCGTGCACACTTTAAAAGAGCGACTCAAAATATAACTTTATTTTCTACACGAAAAGATACACATTTCATTGTGAGAATTTAGAATACGTTACACCACGCAGCACTACGTCGCGATGCGTCGCTCTACGCCGCGCTGCGCCGCGCGGCGCCGCGAGACGCATCGCGACGCAGCGGTGAATCGCCGGTACGCGCGACGTGCAAAAGCGGCGACGTTGCGATGCATCTCGCGGCGCAGCGTGAAGTCACTGGCCTCTTCAAGTATCGTCACGTTGCGTCGCGTCGCGTCGCGTCTCGATGTGAACTGACCCTAAGATTTTAGTGTGTAATTATTTAGAAAACTATTGAAATAAAAATATAAAACTGCATTTGAATTGTTGTTTCTCTTTGTTTCTAATAACAGCCATAAAGAAACTTATAATAATAAGTACAATGACCACCTATTCAGGTTTTTGTAATGTAAATCGTATGTATGCCCTAGGCGCAATTTTTTATTGGTACACCCCTTTTGTTTAAATTGCAGAGAAATAAAAGTTAATTTATTTACAAAAATAAACTGCCTCGTTGGTCTAGTGGTCGCAAAGCGTGACTGCTGAGCATGAGGTCTTGGGTTCGATTCCCAAGTCGGGCAAAGTGTTATTGGGTTTTTCCATCAGGAATTTCTCAGTAGCAGCCTCGGAGTCTGGATTTGTGTCCGGTAGATGGCAATAGGCTCGCCCCCTATTACATGGGGCTTAAAAACATAACTGGCGAAATGTGGGTGTACTCATGGGTACACCTCTGCCTAACCCTTCGGGGATTACAGGCGTGATGCTATGTCATGCTTATTTACAAAAATAAATATTTAAGAATAAAGCAAACAAAATGTTTTAAAAAAAGCAGAAAAAAAAATACCAGTAATGTTTGACGACACTGTTTAGCGATTGGCTGCTGCGCTGCATGTCGCGGGTTCGATTCCCGCACGGAACAAATCCCCTAAGACGACCCACTGACCCCACTTTACGATCTAGTGTGTTGAAAACGTTAATTTACAAACAATCCAGATTGTCTTCAGCAATGCTGACAATACAGTCATTAATTTCGATAGAAAGTTTTTGATGAACTTAAAAATCTTTTGAATTTCGCGGGTTACGTGAGCCATATTTAATTGTAGGTCTCTCATCTCTGTCCATGTTATAGGGCAAATACCTAAATAACACAGATATAGATATCTGTGCTAAATAATTATTTTACTATTAGGTACTTATAAAATTAGGTACCTACTTTAGGTAGGTAGGTGCTCCACATACATCTACATTACCTACCTATATTAAATTCTAGCGCCTTACAAACACCATAATAAGTATCAACAAAATTATGCGTAAATCAAGCTGTTCACTTACCTATTTCCAACCAATAAAATCCATGTAGGTATCTATTCTAACCGTACGTATGTATCATAAGTAGGTACCTTATTGACATAAGTATTTATGAAGACTCCTCTACCAAGTTGTAAGATATTGTGTGATAGATAGATACACAAAAGGCCTGAGACAGAGATTGCGGTGATACGCCAAAACCATACAAACATCCGAATATATTCTCATAGGTAGATATAGGCTCTAAATACCTACTACGTCCCAGTTAAACAAAAACACCAGTTAGTATATAAATAAGCGTAGATACGGACGGACAGGGAAAAACGTGATTACCATATAATTATATAATAAGTACAGACATGTTTTAGTTTTTTGGCCTTGTACAAGTCTAGAGAAACAAGTTATGTATTTCCTATTTCGCTTTTGAATCACAAGTGGCACTCCATCGATTTATCATTTACAAAGTGACTCTCAAGAATTTAAACAAAATAATACTCAGACAATTTATTTTATTTCATCTTCTTGCAGTAATGTGTGGTGTATTCATTTTTACGTAAAAAGAAACTTAATTTGCGACGCGACGTACTGTGTTTGGGTGTGTTATCAAATCTATAAAATGCGTTGATAAAAATGTAATCGTAGCAGGGACAAAATAGTGCCAGTAATCATTATTACACAGAATGGAAGTGAGCAACTATTTAAAAAAGTTCAAATTGCTCGTGGAATACGTTTTCGAAGGCAAGGTGGTGTTAAATGAGAATACAACAGAGAAATTATTGAATTTCTTGGAAGATCGCAGTGATAATAGTAAGTACTCACCTATCTATGTTATGTTTTGTGTATTATGTTATCTATGAATTGCAACAAACGGTAAGTAACCTTTAAGGTATAAATAACTGGCTTTTGCCCTCGACTTATCCATGTGAAAGTCGGTTATCGTGGATGTAGACTATTACCATCATCCCTGATCGAGATCGGGATCTCCAGTCGACCGGGAGATTTATGGATTTATCTTACATGTTCAGACTTGAATTGATCAGACTACTTTTCTGTGAAGAGTCATTTTATATGGTACATATAAGTCTTACTTCTCATCATTTAACTTTTCGGTATGTTTGCCTGCTAGGTAGATACCTACTATTATGCAAGTGCCATACCAATGCAGATTCACTCAAACTTATAGCTAACATCTCAAACTACTTAATTTTAAGTCGCCTTAAGTGTTTGCAGCGACAGAGATACATTTAAGAACATCTTAACGTTTAGTGTCGTTTGAGAATATGGGGGTTAGTTTCGTAGTTTGGAAATGCAACTTGCAATTCTAACGTGCATTTCTAATATTCCAGGTCCTGGCAAATGTCTTCTTGAGAACCCCTGCTTTTCCGACGTCATATTTGATTCGGTCGCAAACTTAAAAAATGCAACGACATCGGTCAAAATTTTCTTTTTCGAAATTATCACGATACTCTTTAAGAATGAGCTTCAGTTTACCAAAATGCAAATGCATGGCCTGCAAGGTCCTACATTCAAATACTGCATTATCGCCAACTTGAGCACGAAGATTCAGAGCCGGGAATTACACTTGGCTTGTATAAAATTGGCTACTGTGCATATAACACACCTTTCTGGATTGAAACTACTTTTGGAACATAAAGTATGGGAGTACATAATTCATCCAGACACCCATCGGGCATCCATTCCGATATCTAAAGCTGCCTACAACTTCATCTCAAAACTTATCAAGGAGTTAAATGAATATGAAATGGAAGCTGAGCTGATGGAAGTATTGGAGTATATCGTGAAACCTATAATGACGAGCGAATATCTCACAGTAAACGTCATAGATCTTGAAATGGACAAATCTTTTGCTGAAAAAATAGGATCGCATATGCTTGCGTTATTAAGTATTCTAACTGAAATGGAAAATGTGGCTGTTAACCATGTAGTGTCCATTCTACGGTCATATTTCTTAATAGAGCGCCCATTAATGTGTATAGTGAAAGCAACAAGGTACTCCTGTTTGCTTGGCTGTGTAAATGACATATGCCTAAGGTTTTATTACTCTTCTCATAGACATTTGTTGTTCAGTGGTCGAGTAGACGAGTTTTGTAATGAAATGGTTGTTTTTTACCACAACAGTATATTGCGTTGTATCAAGAAACGGGAGATCCAAGCGGTCACAGATTTCTCTATCAAGTGTAACACATTCTGGTCAAATTTCGAGAAGACTTACAAAGATAAACTATCATTCCCGCTTACATTTGAGAGGAACGGACAAAAATTGGAAATGTCCAATCAGTTTATGGTGTACTTGGTCGAGCCACTGTTGATATATGCTTTTGAAAACAAACCTGGACGTACACAGGTTGAAAAACAAGAATTTCTGGATAAGCTTCTGACGCAGATTGGTAAAACTTTAACCGAACACATCTTCACTGCTTGCTATACATACAAGCCGCTGGTCGAAGCTAATGATTTAACAGAAGTGGCGATTGCAACGATTAGAGAACTATTCAGATTAAAAGGGCATCTAACCGCAGCACAAGCAGGCTTATATTTCCAGAGTCTCTTCCATATTTTGGACATTTACATATTGTCGGATGGAGCTGGAGGATTGATTCTAACCGAGAGTCCTATAAAAAACCCGAACGATGTAAGGCTGTTGTCGTTAGTACTGGACGCGATCCGAATGTTACTGAAGGAACATAAGATATTCTGGTACGAGAACGTCGAGATCGCGAGCCTTCAAGAGGGACTGATGAATTTACTGAGACAAGATATATTGAATACAAAGGTAATATTTTTAATCTATACTATATCTTTTATAAACCAGAAGAGTTTGGCTTTTTCATTTTTATTTTTGAACGCACTAATCTTGTAAAATTTACGCGGATGAAGTCGCGGGCTATTTACGTGTAATTTAATAATGTAGCTGAAGGTCCCCATTAAAGTCATCGAAGTGCGCCAAGTACCTATCTTATAAGCTTTGCTCTCTGCTCATCACGAAACAAAATGGTAATGACCCCAAGTAAACAAATGAAATTGACAATGAAATGACGATACGGCTGGCGCAGTGGCTCGCGGTTTCGATTCCCGCACGGAACAAATATTTGTATGACCTAGGTACTGATAGTTATTCCGGATCTGACTATTTGTGTATGAAAGTTTATATGTTTGTAAGCGCACCAAAGTTACAGGAGAAATTCCTAATGTAGAGCAACCTTTAAAAAGAAAATGACGTGACTACGTATTTTCAATTTCAGCAAATAGTGCAAGTGTTAGATCTGATAGACCTGTGTATGAAGAAGTTCCTGTCTCCAAACATGACGTTGTTGGTGGAAAGCCGGCAGGAGAGTACCCTGACAGTGATTGGAGCCGTCATGAAGATGTACATGCATCACGAGGACTGGGAAGTAAGGGACTCGGCCCTCAACCTGCTGCTGAGTTGCACGGATATATCTTTTATAAGTGAGTAATATTTTAGATATTTTTGGACGACAAAAAAATTTAAGGCCGCTGCATACGTGACGAGTAAATACTCCGGACGGGACGTGAGCGGGACGGGCACGTGATTGCCTCGTTCAAAACGGGAACGTGGTGCAAACGCATACGCAACGTGACATTGATTCGTATCTAACGTGCTAGTGTTGTGAACAACGAAAGATGGATTTTTCAATTCAAGAATTGGCTTTAATTGCTATTGCTAAACGGGGACGTGCATCGTCGCCGACGAGATTTTTCCCGTCCACGTTCCCGTCCCGTCCATGTTCCCGTGACATATACGTATTTGGATACATTTTGTATGCAACGATGTTTCCAAAACTTCCCGTCACGTCCCGTCCGGATAAAAACCCGTCACGTATGCAGCGGCCTTTACTCAGCCGCAAAAACTTGTAGACATAAACATGTTTTTTGAAGCTAGCAGCCTCGGTTGCTTACATACGGATATTATAATGCAAAGCTTACCTCTAGTTAGTTTGACTGTTTAAATTATATTCATTTACAAAAATATACATGCAAAAGCTTCAGACGTAATGTGTATTAAACTTGTTTTAGCACATCGCATAGAAAAAATATTCGGTATTTAGACATGTTATAGTGCGCCCTCACAAATGTACGCTAATCTCACATTCCTATACAATTTTTCCAGAATACATACCACTACAAAAAGTGATCAGCGAGAACAACCTGATGATCTTCGCTGCGAAGGCGGCACTGGCTGACCCGGAGTACTACGCTCAGAGCACTGCCCTCAGGTGCCTGGCAGCCGCTACGAAGATTGAGAGCATATGGCGAGAGGTGCTCGTCGATAATCCTCACATTTATGTAAGTTTTCTCTGACGTTTGGGACATTTTTAAAAGATCATCGAAAGAATCATTCCAAATTTGCGTAACCTCTACTTCTGATGTACCTATCAGCAAAGGACTAAAATTGTCTAAAGAGAGAGATGTAAGAGACTTGACATTTACTAAATATTTTGTCGTAGTAAATGAAGAAGAAATAAGTATGAACCTATAACAAGAAACCTTAAATAAAACGAACTCTAAAATCCCATTTAACATTTCAGTTGCAACTCGTCTTCTTACTAAGAAACAATCCAGAAGGAATGGTGCGGAAGGAAGCAGCCAGAGTCCTCACCAGGGTCTACGCAAACCAAAAGGTGACACCGAACTTACAATCTACGTTATACGAAGTAATGATAGCCGCAGCTTTGGACGACCTGCATTGGGAGGTGCAGCTAGCAGCACTGCTGTTCTGGAAATACGAGATATCCAGACAGTTGACGTACAGAGGAATGATCGACGGAAAGTTCCCCTCGGTGACATTTTCAAAAGAGAAAAGAAAAATAATAACGTTACATGACAAAGAAATTTTACGACAACTTACTTCAATAATGCACGACCTGTCTTCTATAGGATGTTTGACGGTACTATACGAATGTATGAATGAGGTATACAACATAGAAATACTGGAACTAGCCTACTGTATGGCTACAGAACTGATAGAAATATTAGACAAATACAAATTTGGAATTATTAAAGATAATGCTTTAACATATCCAATGGAAACGAAAGTAGAAGTCGAAGACAATGACGAAGAAATGGCGATCGATTTGACATTTACAGGTAACGCAGACACAAGGGATAAGGTAATAGATATTATAGTAAATACGAATCAAAGTGAGCTCATAATGAATCTACATGACAATAATAATATTCAAAGACAAGCAGATGAAATGGAACAAGACTACAGACTGTTTATACCACGAAAGGAGATGATACACCCTAACAAGTTTCTTGAAACATTTAAAGGAACAGATTTTCGCTCGATCATAAAGGACAAAAAGAAATGGAATTCTGATGCTTATAATAGTTTAGACATGTTGCTAGATGAAATATTAGATGTTTAAGTTTTAGGTTTAAGAATAGGTGCAATATATAATTTAAGTTTCAAATGATCTAAGTATTTTGTTATGTATTATTTATGTTGTTAATTTTGTAATAAAAAAAAAACATTGATTATAAAGAAAATATAATCTCATGCTTACTATCTAGTAACATTATTTATAAGTAACGTCGTTTTTATCTTATAACTAGTAACAATCTAAAGAATTTGCTTCTTGATTTACTTCATATAGACCAAGAACATCGTCGAGAAGCGACGAAAAGCTTCTGATACCGTCGTTCCATTTTCGTTTATCTTCAATAATTTGCTTAAAATCTGTATTTTTGATGTATGTAGAAAATAAGTATGGCGACGCGAATCTCATTAGTTTTATCTTTGGTTTTAGAGGTGCCACTATCTTGGTACTTTGTAATGTCATGTGTCTTTCGTATATATTTGCCAGTAAGTTTACATCGTCTGCGTTAAGTATATCGTCGATTACATTCTCAGAGCTTTGCACGTCCATCATTTCTACATTATCATCTGTATCTTCTTTTTCCTCTTTAATATGGCCTAGAAGTTCTTCTATATTTGATATTTCTCCCTCTTTTGGTTGTAACAAATCTGGGACGTTATGTCTTTTGAGAATTTCGTATAATTCCAGTGATATGTTTAGGGTAGCATCCATTATGCATACTTCAGTTTGGTCGTGAAGTAATGCAACGAAAACGGTCAAACATCCGATGGCTGCCAGTTCGTCAAGAATTTTGATGAGTCTCTTCTGTATTTCCGCTTCGTTTAAAGTGACAATCTTTCTAGTTTCCCTAGAGAATGTAACCGGCGGGAAATTGCCGTCAAGCATACCTTGTCCGTTGAGCAGAGAGTGGTAGACGCGCTTCCAGAAGTTGAGGGCACTGATCTGTACCTCCCAGTGGAAGTCCGTGAGGGCGGAGGAGACCATGTGCTCGTATAAAGTCTGTGTGAAGCCGGGACACAGCTTCATGTTTTGGTACAAGCTGCAGAGGACGTTGCATGCCTCTTTTCTTACGATACCTTCTTCATTGTTACGTAAAATGTGAAGTAATCGATCCTGGTGAAATAAAATATTATTGATATAATAACAGAACATGGAATTATTGAGCCCACAAACGTATGAAATCAAACATAGGAGAACCAATTCTCGTATTTTTATTAACGTTCGCATTCTAATCTGTCTCAAATTGTAAAAAAATCATCAAGTTTACCTACGCATTTTTTCATTTTTCAATTAATGTCAAAAGCTTGTCATTTAAAGTCAGCCTTTATAAATATGCAAATAGAATCTACTCAAACAGCGCTTTTTCTGAGAAACAATTTCCTTATATTTAAAAACGATCGCATTGTAATCATTGTGGCTGACATGAAATTACTAAATTTTGAACGTTTTTAATTAGGGAAATTAACTTTCCGATCTGTACAGTGTACTTACCTGAATGTCTGGGTACTCTGCGATCAACTGCTCCCATACCACGTTGATCCGGCTGGCTGCACCTACGCACTTGAGCGCTGACACCTGTACGTAAGACTCATAGTCGTTGAAGGCGATCGTTGCTGCAACGTTAATCAGGTTGTTCTCTAAAATTTGCTTCTGAAATGGTGGGAACTCTGAAAACCAATAACGAAGCACGTATTAGTACATATTAACGCAATAAAGAAAATTTTGCACATTATCGGGGAGTTTTACGGGTAAGTGCTTATGTAATAGGAATAAAAAAAATGCATGCTAGATTCGTAGAAGCAAATTATCGGAGGCACGTTCTTTTCGGATTTCCGATTTAAAAAATCGTCCAAATAAAAATAAATCTATATTAATATAATAAAGCTGAAGCGCTTTCCATATAAGAGAATTCACGCGAACGCAGTGGCGGGCAAAATCTATTAATTAATAAACACACAAAATACCACATACTTATATACGCAATATCAGTGCAAATATGCAGTAATTCCAAGGCTGTGTCCCTTATCTCCCAATTTCGGTCTTGCATCTTCATGTAAATGAGCTTGCCCAGGTCGTGGATCGAGCCACCAGGCTGTGCATCCACCAATAAACTCAGATTTGGCTGCAGGAACTTCTTTACCGTCAATCCTATCACTTTTAAGGATACTACCACGAACTGGAAAAGTAAATGTAGTATGAGAACTTTGCCTTTGCCTTGTAGTATGTTAAATACATACTACAAGGCAAAGGCAAAGTTCTCATACAGAGAAGGCACGACCAATGATTACGCTTGCATATTGGTGATTTGAGGCTTCCTTTCGGAAGTTCGGAATAACAGCATTGAAAAATGGCACAGTCAGTAGTGTCACTGAGTGCTATTGCCACGTAACATAGTAACACTGCCGATATTTTAAATACGTGCACCGACGGTATAAGGTGTTAAATACGTGTATTATATTTAGTAAAATTTTAAGTTAATTTTGATGTTACAGTGTAGTTTTAATTAAATAATTAAAGAAATTAAGCAATATTTGCTTCGGCTTACGAAAATGGACCCTTTGCCACTGTAAGATCTGGGTATACCATTTTTCTACTCACCTTGCAACTCAAGTTGGATCTTTCCAGATTGTTGATAACAACATTGTACAAGCACATGATTTCTACACTCTCGTGCCAGTTGATGTTCCGATTTGACACCAAAGAGAGCACGTTATCCATCACATACGTCATCACAAGGTTTTTCTCTTCTCCATCTTCGAAATGCTCTAATTTCGGGTCCCCGTTCATGTCCAGCGGGTTGTATTCTTGCAGTACGTAAAATAAGGCTTGAAAAACTAGATTAGCTTGTTCATCATTTAAATGGTCCTTCAAATGGATCAGTTTCTTCACGCATTGGAGAATGATTGCCAAAGTGTCCAATTCTCCAGTCAAATCTCTTAATGCGTAAGCGGCTTTCGCTGTGTACTCGCAGGAGAGATTCAGAAGTCTCTCAATGTAATCATGGATCCTTGCATCGGTCAAGACTGATTGGGGCTTCCCGTAAGTAACGAAAACCAAAACGGGCACCAAAAATACAAATAGCATTTGGTTTTTCATTTTGATTCGCTTCTGGTCATCCTCTTGGTACATACCAGGTTCCTTGTCTTTGCACAACTTGTTCCATATTATATTACAAGCTGAACAAAAGTCTAGGACCAACGTTGCGCTACGGCGTTGGATAAAAGCTTGGATGACATTAAAATTAAAAGCTGCTACTTCAAGGAAGTCTTCGGCACTGTAAAGTGTTCCGGGCGACATCGGTTTTGAGAGGAAAACCTTCGCGAGTGTTAACCAAAACATTACTTTCAAAAACGCCAACGACAGGTCGTCTCTGCGTATCCAATCGTACGATACGTATAAATAGGAAGTAATCGAGAATTCCTTGATTAAAATACTTATAAGCAGGGTAGTATTCTCTATACGGCATTCCTTACTTACAGTAGCGAGCAGTATCTGTACTGTAGGTTCTACTGCGATACATATTTTTTCTTCTTCCTCACTTGTTAGTGATTGAACATTAATAAAATCATATTTACTGATGGGTTCTATTAAATGATTTACTATTATCCTGATATTAGCAGCATCGCCCAAATCGTTGAGTTTCCAAAGGAATTCTGACATGAATTTGTATATTTGGCGTACAACAAATACGGTTGATTTCTCATTGCATAAACTGAGTATTTCTTTCCATACTCCTGTTTCTAGAAGCCATGCTATGCCTGAGTTGTGTGTAACAATGTTTAGAGCTACTTCCATATAAGCTACTCTTATACTGGGGTTGGTGTTTGGAGCACAGATCTCTTTAAAGCCTGCGCGCATTCTGTCTCCTTGCTTAGCGAACATTTTAGCGAAATGTAACTCTTTCTGCGACGCGATAGCGAGCACCCTCGTGAGGAACACTTTGACTGTATTATGTGCATTGTCGGCATGGTCTAATGCTTCGATTATCATATCAGACAGTAAAGGCGTTCTTTTAAGGAATGCTACCTCTGAAAAGAAAGAAAGAAATGAGAAACAAACAGTTATTAACGATGACGATATGAAAAACTGAATTCAAAAGAACCTAAACTTCGAACGCCTACTTTTTAGAAAACAGGCACGAGAGCGCCAACTTAACTTACTGGTGTAAACTACCCAATTTTGCCAGATAAGTATCACGTAAGTACTATAATAGACGGATAAACGCTAAAGATTGTCCATTTTGTTTGATATATAATCCAGTTAGGATGACATCTATGTTACAGGTAATCATCATGTAAAAAATCTTTGAAGGTGGTACGACTTGTTATACTAAATGAGTTGTCAAATTTTTTGTCAAGTCATGATCATGTCATAATTTTGCACAGGTTTCTTTTGATGAGTTTGAAATAAAGGAGTGGTGTGCAGCGATGAACAGGCAAGATTGAAAAGGATGAATAATGTTTGGTGAATTGTAGGTTTTGGCTTAAACTTTTTGATTTACAAATAGATAAAAGAACCTGATTGTGTAAAAAAAAAAAATATATATTTACTAGGTTTAGTATTTTTAGTTTTTAATAAAGTTCAATTTTTGTAGTCAGATTATTGGATTTTTTAAAAATCTTTTTATTTTTGCACTGTTTAGTTAAAACACCTAGAGACAAGGACTATATTTATTAAGCAGGTTCTATTCCATTCTATAGATTCTATTTGCAACAGATAATAATAAGTACAACCTAATATTACAAACTTCAATAAGTATAACGATTTCCTTGATTTAACAAATCCTGTAAAATCCAACTCTCATAAACTCCATTATAACAAATATTTTCTAATCACCTCCACAATTGTTTTATCGAGATGGCACTGTATTACTCTGCTTAAGATGAAAAAAAATTGCATGCCTTCTAATACCAACAAGTATGTGTCCACACACACACATGAAGTGCCATATTCAAAATCTGCACAAAGAGTGGAGTTCTGGACACTGAATGCTGAATAAACAATACAAGAGCGTCCATAAGTATAGAGAATTAAATATGATTTGTATGTATGTAATAAAACATCATACCATAAAACAATTAATAACATTTCAAGGGCATTTACAGATGTGTCAAAAGTGGTATATTTATCCAATTGAAATTGGTTAGCTGTAAAATTGTTTTATTATTAATTGTGACTTAGCAATATAACTGTAAAAAAGTATATAAAAAAAATATTTAGAAGATAATGTATGATTATATTAACATCGCAGTGTTAAAAAAAGGAATTTCAATCATTTATAATTTGGCAAAGGTAGTTTGTGAAATCTAGTACTCAATGTTATAAGGTTGTTATAGATGAGTTCTCGGAATCTAACAGTAAGGACCAATCAATTATTATCAATACAAAACGTGTTTGAGGAAATTTGGTATAATAATATTTAATAGCACAGTAACATGTGCACAGTACCAATAACAATAGAACTTAAACTTACGCTTCTGTTTGTTTTAATAATTAGTACCTTATCAAATTTAAATACATACTACGTTTCTTGCACAATAGATAATAGGTTTATCTACATTTCCCCGCTAGTTTTGTCTGGAACTCGTATATCATACTGTAAACATACCCGATTACTCATACAAAGATGCAGACAGATAATACTTGCCTGGATCGGCGCAATTTGATAGTTTCGTGATAAGGCCATCGGCATAGTAGCTATCGAGCACATAGTTCGGTTCCGTAAGTTTTTCAAACAACAACTTTATCTTATTTTGTATTTTAACACATTCCATCTTAGAGTTGATTTCACTGCTGTTAACATGAAGCAAATCACTTTACTATGAAAGCAGTTGAGCCAGACGATAGTATTATTGACGTAAAATAAGAAACTTTATTAACCAAAAAATTCAGACAAACACAAACATTTATAAAGCGGTCTTCCCATTCTGTGTTCAACTGTGTTCAAGCAAGACAAGAAAGAATGGTTTGATTTGATTCCAGAACTTGTCAATGTCAAATGTCAAGATAAATAAATGACATTGACAATGTTATCGTGAGAATCCAACGGTAGATGACCATCGACCAGCAAACAGCTCTTTCCACAGTCTAAGGGAATGATTGATAAATAAATAAATAAATAAAATCGACTAAAGCTTCAGTCTTGCAACACCTTAGAGCATTAGTGCAACACGGCGGATTAGTATTTTCCATTTTCAGTAAGTGTAAATTGGTCTGCATTGTATTGTATAACTATGCTTTCCACAGTTTCCATAAGCGAGGCCAGTTCGATTTGCACGTAGGTATAGTACGGCCGACGTATTTTGGCGGTTCTGAAATTAGCTGTTTAGCTGCGCAATGAATCTTTTAGGAATAAAATTGTCTACTGCGCAGCCTACGGCTAACTTCAGAACCGCCAAGATACATCGGCCGTATTGTACGGAACATGAAGTCAATATTACAGGATTTATGCAATTATTTTTAATTCGGGGTCAGTCAGTGCAAGCGCAAGTGAAATAATTGTTTGGCGTTTTTGGTATAATTGTAATCTATGGCCCTCTATGGTCGTTGAGTGATGGATGATTGTTCTAGAATCGTGTTAGTAGCGCTTCTGTCAAATTTTTATCTGCAATCTGCAAGAAAGACAACTTGCTGTCCATGTCTGCACTGTGCTGTTGATTTGGACTAAAAAATTGTGTGAACACTGTGTATGTGAAACGAGTGTTATTACTCAATTCAATACGTAGTGACAATAATTGTGTGATTTTTTATTAGTGCGTGAGATGCCTTTGAGAGGAAGAAGTTTCGTAAGTGTTCACGTTATATGATATCTTATTTCCTTCCGATTTGTGTAGCGATGTCGTGCGCAGCGTTGCTATCTCATGCATGTATCTAACAGTGCTCCCGGTGTCCGGATTCTTAGGGACGCCCTTGACTGTAGTCAACATTCATCTGCATTATTGACACACTAACCCAATAATACGGTACATTGCATATTATATTCATGTGTAAAGTGCGGTGACGATTGCATCGATGAGTTTCAGTTTTGCTTGCTTACAGTTGCAGTGCAGCACATTTTTGGCACCCACCCAACTGTAGTATCCTTGACTGTGTAATAACTAAAACATTAATTAACATTAATATTTGGGATCAAAATGACGGTGTCGAAAGAGGTCTGATATGGTGGTCTTCCACAGGATGGTTGACGCGTGCCTGCTATAACACAAGTGTTCCCGAGTGCCTCTTAACAGCCTGCTTTTAAGGTTAGTTACACATTTTGTTGTCTTTTGTAGATAAACCAATATTTGAACAAGAATTGGCCATTCATTTGTGAAGTTTGCATTGGATTTGTTTGTAAGATTTATGTGGTGTTCTAACCATGAAATTGTGCTTAATAATGCATTTGCATATTGTGGCAGAATTGTGAGGTGTAAATTCTTTTTACAGTTTGTATTGAGAAACCAAAACTTTTGGATCTTTATGTGTCAAATATTGATGTGTCTACATATTGTGGTGATCTCTAGTCTATGTATGGTGGCAGTTGCTACTGGTGTTATGCTGGAAGTTGTATTGTGTAATATATAAAGATTATATTTTATGGCTCTATTTTAGGCATATGTACTGTTAAAATTGTATGTTCCAAACTTGCTATGAACATAAATTTTCTATCTAATTTATTTTTTGACAAAATTAACTAGGCAATTTAATATTGTAACTAAAAACTCATAGGTATTAGAGGGAGGGCCAGGTGGGCTGTGCCCACCCCAGTATGGCCTAGTGCTCACCCCAGGATTTTGGGTTACCAATTCGAAATTCAGATTGGCCATGGCATCTCCCTTTAAGAATAAACCAAGATATGCTAATATAAAAACTAGCCGCAAAGTAATATTAGAAGTATGTACAACCACAATGACTAAGCAAAAAATCTTCACACTTTTAAAATTGCCACTTCTTTCGAAGATATGTACCTATAAGTGCATATGCTACTAGAAAGTCTCGTCTGGAGATCTTGAAATGACCCGATGTGAAAGTTTTGTAACACTACCATCACATCAACAGAAAAGAGAATTTTTATTATTTACAACATTGTAAAAGTTTTTGGCCAAATACTTTGGTGTCTGGCCAAATCATTAACCTCTTATACATTCTTTCGTTTATTCAGAACTTGAACAGAGAAGACAGACTTTTTTAAATCTTATTTTTATTTGAATGAAGTTGTGAAATACCTAGAAGGTTTTTTATTTTTTACTAGTAGTATTTTGCAATAGGCTGATGATAAATAATGATTTTGTCTCTGATTTCTTTGCCTCTCAAATGCATATAACCCCTCCGGGATGTACAGGTACGCATGTGTAAACTGTAAATCTCAGGCTGCATTGTACCATTGTATGTATTGTATCTACAACATCACATCTCGCGCGTATTTTGCATATGGGGGTGCATTGCATATGCTGTAAAACTTATAACTATAACTTGTATTAAAAATCATTTCTGAATATTTGGAACTATGGCCTGTAATATTCTATCAAAATGAATCCCTATTTTCTTTCATTCATCATGTGTGATTAGCTGGATCAATTTCACTAATTCTTTGTTCTATGTGTTTGATATTGTAAGGAGACGGTTCATGCAAGAAAATTAAAAAGAAAGGTAAAATAAAATATGGCAGTACGAAGTTTGTTGGGTCAGCTAGTACCAATATAAAAACCAAAAAAGTTAAGTCATATAAACTGGGATTCACCAACTTATAAGAGTTAAAACAATATAAAAACATGATGGATTGGCACTGTTCAAAGGTAAAATAGAAAAGGCAATAAATAGCTAAGCCTAGTTCATGTTACAGCTGTCCAAGAATAGGTAAAGGGCAACACCAGTCCTTTATAGCAACATAGTTTCTTTAAAAGGAATAGGTGATAAAAAATAAGTGATGTAACATGAGCAAAGTATCATGTAACATTTATTATAAGGCTATGGCTACACTTATCTAGGTTACAGGGCCCATAACTTTAATTTAGCTTTAAACCTACATCTTTTTACATATTATGGATATAGGATGCAAATAAAATAATTTGAATTGAAATATGAATGCTTTGTCGTATTTCTGTTATCTCGATAGATTATCCATACTATATTATACTATAGATCCGAACTAATATTATAAATGCGAATGTTACTCTTTCTGTCTGTTAGGCTAAGTTTAGGCTAGGGTTCCTAGGTTTCACCTAGGAAAGGACATTTGATAATGCGATACAAAATTGGAGGATTGATAAAAGTCTATATTTCTACTTTTATTAATAGATTTTCCATGTACCTACTGTATAATTTTTTGTTCAATTACATATTGAAATAAATATTTCAAAATCTATTAAGCGAGGATAGCAAGAGCTTAAATAATTTTGTCAAAATTGAAATAGTATAATTATGGTAAAGGCAATCCTATTGGCTATTCAGTGTGTGTGTCCTATGTACTACTATTGTCCTCTTGTAAGTACTTCCAACATATTTATGGGAACATCCATGCATCTGGGCACGCCTCGCCCAACTTTATTTATACTCTGACCAAAACGTTTGACATTTATTGCTGCCTACACAAGTATTCTCTTCTACTAATAATAACGTTACCACAGCAATGTACTCGTTCAACTCTTGATCGGTTCTTTGCTCTTGCTATGGTGCAATCAAAATGATGATCGAGCGAATATAATATTGCGTAATACTAGCTGTTCCCGCGGCTGCGGTCAATAATTAATTTTACATAATCTAGTTACAAATGTACCTTATTGGGCTAATACAAAGTAGGTAGTTAGGTACATAGTTCAAATGTAACTAATTAATTTAGTATATCTATTAATATTCATTTTAGTGATATTTTTATTTGTAAATGGCTAATAGTCTATATTGCTGTATACATTTTTATGGTAAAATAACGGAGCTTATCTATACTATACTTCTATACTAATTATTTTAAAAATAATTTTAAAGGTAATCTCTGGATCTATTGAACCGATTTTTAAAATTCGCAAATTGGAAGCTAAGTTATTACTGAGTGGTAAGGCTATATTTTATTACCAAAAAATTAGGGTTTCGTAAGAAAAATCACGCGAACGTAGTCGCGGAGAGAGTGCTAGTAATACGATAACTTTGAAAATAACAATAGCGTTGTAATGTAACGTTATGTTTCTAATGTTATATTGAACTAGCTGTCCGCCGCGGTTACACCCGCGTCTTTGGTTACTGCTCCGCTCCCGTAGGTTGTAGCGTGATGGTATATAGCCTATAGCCTTCCTCGATAAATAGACTACCAAACACTGAAATAATCAATTAAATCGGACCAGTAGTTCCAGAGATTAGCGCGTTCAAACAAACAAACACTGCAGCTTTATAATATTAGTATAGATAGAGCATAGGCACTTCCTGTCAACGACTGGCAGACAGCAAAAACTAATATACTCGAACAGTTTTTATTACTTTACATTGAGAATACACTAAAATTCAACAGCAATAAAGTTTATAATTGCGTAATTACGTGCAAGAATAATAAATGTCGCGCGAAATTATATCTTACAAACAATAAATTCAAATCTCTTAGATGATAGCCTACGTTGTTTCGATTTTTTTTATAATTTGCCATTCGAAATTCATTTCTATTTTTTATAAAATAAGCTTTTTTTGAGCCAGTTTATCGAAAGGGCAGCAGACCTTAGGATTTTGTCCTGCAATCAGCTTAATCGATCCGAAATAGATATTTTTGCAAATGAATTGTTTAGAAGTCATAAACAGGAAATTGATGACACAACCCTGGATTTTTATATCGAGTTTTTTATGTTCGTGATCCAACATTCGGCAGACACGAAATAAACCAAGTACCTAATAATTATTATTGTAGGAATCTAGACATATTCATTGACGTCATATTGTGACAGAGAATTGGGTTGGGCTTACATTTTTGTGCCGGCCACACTCGATTAACTGTTATTATGATATTTACATACGCAACTACGTCCGCAGACGACATGAATATTGTTTTACACGCGATATAGCATGTGTGTCCACGGCGTTACGATAAATCATATCTGATAATAGGCGTCAAGTCGATAATCACGCTATTGCTGGCTAATTCATCTAAGTTTTATAAAACACTCGTTCAAAGTCAAAGTCAAAGTCAAATCATTTATTTCAATTAGGCCATTATAAGGCACTTTTGAACGTCATTTACAAAAAGAAAAAGGAATTGAATCTAGTTGCCCCTTCCAAAAGGTAGTTTTGTATGGAGAAGAATGGGCAAGAAACTCCATACGTACTCTTTTAAAATCAATGTTTACAATATTTGTATACAGAATCATACACGACATGGCACGTGAAAGCAATGTACATACACTATATAAAAACTACTAAATTATAATAATTTAAAGGTATTACAAATTAAGAATTTAAAGGTAAAATATATGTTCAAATATACATAGTGTTCACGTGTTTACAAATATTAGAACTACAGACGACCACTCTTAACATCTCAACCAACATGAAATAGTGTGTGAGTCCGTGCAATCTATCAATCAATCACACTTTAAAATCAAAAATAAACAAGAATAAAAATATAACAAAATAAGTATTAAGAAAAATGAAAAACATTAATAACCAGTTTGATGAGTGAGTCTAGAATGTGTCATTGTCCCATGGAGCAGGACCAGCATGTTTCCAAGCATTCTTATCTTGAATATAATCCTCTAATTTATAATATGCTTGTTTGCAAAGCGTTTTTTTAATGTGAGTTTTAAATTTTCTTTCATTTAATTTTAATATATCAGCAGGAATTTTATTGTAACATTTAACACAGTACCCCATAAAAGATGTTTTTACTTTAGACAATCTAAAATATGGTTGAGCTATTTTATCTTTATTTCTAGTATCAATATTATGTCTATCACTTATTTTCTTATAGAGATTTAAATTTTTTCTCACATACATAATATTTTCATAAATAAATTGGCAAGGCACTGTCATAATATTAATCGTTTTAAATAATTCCCTAAGAGATTCGCGACGAGGTAGATTATAAATGGCTCTGACAGCTCTCTTCTGTAAAATAAAAATGGATTCAATGTCAGCAGCCCGACCCCACAGTAGAATGCCATACGACATAATGCTATGAAAGTAGCTGAAGTAGACCAATCGCGCAGTTTCTATATCTGTCAACTGTCTTATCTTTCTAACGGCATAAGCTGCTGAGCTTAACCGTCCCGCAATTGATGTTATATGAGGTCCCCATTGTAATTTGTCGTCAAGCGTGATTCCTAGGAAAACCGTTTGATTAATATATTCCAGTTTTTCTCCATTCAACATGATGTCACATTTGCTACTTCTAACGTTTGGTAAACTGAATCTAATACATTTGGTTTTTTTTTCATTTAATACTAAATTATTTACTGTAAACCAATTTTGGACCTGAACAATAGAGTTATTCACGTCGTCCAGATTTTGTGACCGCCTGTCTATTTTAAAGATCAATGAGGTGTCATCTGCAAACAACACCATCTTTGGTTGATTTTTGAGTAATTGAGGTAAATCATTTATGTAAACTAGAAATAGAAATGGACCCAATATCGAACCTTGAGGGACGCCCATTGTCATTACAGACCCCAATGAGTTTACGCCGTTAACATGAACTTTGGCCTGTCTTCCTATCAGGTATGATCTTAGTAAACCAAGAGAAATTTTACTAATCCCGTAGTGCTCGAGTTTCAACAAAAGGGTATCATGGTTAACGCAATCGAACGCCTTTGAGAGGTCGCAAAAGATTCCAATGGCATCTTGGGCTTCCTCCCAGGCGTTAAAAATGTTCTTTAGTAGGTTGACACCGGCGTCAGTTGTACAGCGCCCTTTGGTGAAACCGTACTGATGTTCATCAAAGATGGAATTTTTATTAAAGTGACGTAACATTTGATTGAGCATTAACTTTTCAAATACTTTACTGAAAACTGGCAGAATCGAAACAGGCCTATAATTGTTGGGTTCCTTACTATCACCCGCTTTGAATAGTGGCACGACTTTACTATGTTTCATCAGGTCGGGAAAGACTCCTTGGTCTACACTGGTGTTAAATATTAAGGCTAAGTAGGGCGCAATAGTTTCGATGATAGCCCTACTAACTTTTACAGACATTCCCCAGAGATCTTCTGTTGATTTAATTTTAAGATCTTTAAAAGTTTTTATGACAGCTTGGGGGTTTGTATGATGAAATCTAAATTCCAAAGGGCAAGCCTTAACATTCTTTTTAAGTAAGGCAGCGGAAAGCGCGGGGGAGGAATTTAAAGCCTCAGTAGTTTGAAGGGGAATATTAGCAAAAAATGTTTCAAACTCCTGGGCTACTTCTATATCTGAATTTATAGGACCACGTGCAGTTTCTAAATTAAATTCAGTAATACGCTGTTTTTTCCTACCTGTTTCATTGTTTATTATTTGCCAAGTAGTTTTTATTTTATCATCAGCTGATTTTATTTTATTACTAATATATAGAGCCTTTGCTATTTTGCACACACTTTTAAAAAGTTTTGAATATTTGGAAACATACTTATGAAAACTTGTATTAATTGTATGTTGCTTCAGTCCGTAAAGTTCAAAAAGTTTTTCTCTGCTTTTACGAATACCTGGAGTCGCCCAATCGCTAAATAAGAACTTGGTGTAAATACTTTTAGTCTTTACCGGAAAAGTGTCATTAAATTGGGTACTTAAAAGTGAAAAAAATTCGGCATAAAACTCATTTGGGTCACCTATGTTATTAAAACTATGAATACATAATTTACTGGATAAAGAATTGTTAAATTTCTCTAAGCTTTTACAAGGTAATGGCCTAAACTTTATTTGGGTTTTTTGTAGTGGTACGTAGGCGCAGAACGTAATCGTTTGTCCACTATGATCAGAAGGCAGCTTATTTACAATTTCCTTATGTAGGTATTCACAATTACAAAATATATTGTCAATACAAGTGGCAGAAGAAGCTGTCACTCGGGTAGGCTCACTAAAAATATTTGACAAATCAAATGATTTGAAAAGACTTAATAGTCTGATAGTACTAGAGTTATTTTCTAACAAATTAATATTAAAGTCACCACATATGATGATTGATTTTCCTAAGACAAAGGGTGTTTACAGACAGATTTACGGACAAAGAATTGATACCCTTCCTGTCGTAGAGAAGTCCTCATGATAAAACTCCACGGTTCCTCCAGCTACCATGAGTCGGGAGCCCGGTATTTGCTCCAAGCCCTCGACCGCCATTGGCCCTTTTAAAATAGACAGATCGTGTAAATTCTTGCCCAAAATAAAAACAACCAATAAAACAAGTTGACATGAGATTAAACCAAATTAAACATGAGATTAAACTTTCTTTTCCAATTCAACTTAAATTAACAACTCTTTTCTAAGTACAACAGAAGCTGGGAAGAAGACAACATACCTATGACTTCATTAGACCTATTCCTAGCCAAAAGTCACGCAATACCGCCATGATAATCAAAAGTCTTTAAAAAGGAAAAACTAGAGCAACGCTTTGTAATCTAATCAATAAGAAACACATTTTTTTTACGAGGTTTGTATTTTATTTAGTGGGTCAATTCAATCAAACCACTGCGCACGCGCACGTGTGCCGGTTAAACGTAGCACATGACAATTTGACATCACTATGACTGAGGGTGTTCCTGGTTCCTGAATGCTTCATGTTCCTCATTGCATTTTACTTCCGCTTCCATACATAGTTCATTTTGTGAGACGTATTTTCGTTCATAAGGTATTCAAATCTTTGAAATCTGTCGGAGGAACATCTTTGACAATTAGCTGTTAATCTGTTATTATGAGGTACTAGCTTGTGCCGACGACTTTGTTTATATGGAAGTCAAGTGTCCTGTGGCAATAGTGTAGCGATATTTTGTAATCTTAAACGTACTTCAGAAATTACCACTTACAAACCAACTTTCATCATTATCATCATATTAGCCGTAGGCCGTAGCTGTAGCCGTCCACTGCTGAACATAGGCCTCCTCTACAGATTTAAACCAACTTCACCACTTTATAATTAAGTTTATAGAAGTGAAAAAATGACCAGGATTTTTTTTTGGAAACCAGACTTCAAAAAAAATTTTGATAGAAATTGATATACCCCGACCCCTATATTGGACATTCCCTCTCAGTTCTCCGCTTCCTACATTTAATTTTTCATTCATCGAAAGCATAGTAAGCACTCAAATAATAAAAAAATAAAATCTAGGGTAAAGATACCACTAATGAGACAAAATGAATGTCCAGACATCTTATTTATAGAAACATTTATCATCATTTAGTTGCGTAAGCGACAATCATGTCCAAAACGCTTGGTTCGTAGGTGTAAAGCTACTTTCAATAGCTGTTCTCTTTCCGTGTTTTACCGAGACGTGAATAAATTACAGAAATGATATCTCTCCTTATTTAACAATTCTTAAGTAATATCCCACAGAGTTACTTTATTTGTAAAATTTATATAATATGTTTTTTTTTTATGGCTATTTGTCTACAAATATGGCGTGAATAATGTAACCAGGATTTTGTAAAAAAATATTGAAGTGTCCGTTTAGTTGCTTGTCTGTTCCTCTCCATAGAGACTTACTAAAATTCTGGAACAAGCAACCCCAACTGTAGCCCCAACTAGTAGCTCCAAGATGGTAAATGGTTTACCTAATTGTAATAAATACTTTGACTTTGACACATCATAATTATAGCCGTTACTTACCGTACTGCCCATCAAGCTTTTTTTTTTTGAGGTGGTAAAAATCGTCACATGAATCCTTCCGCCCTGGGTGGGGCGGAAGGGACTGTCAGACTTTTACTGACTAAAAAACCACCTTGTTCCTTCTGTTGCCCTTTACGTTCCGGGCCCACGGTATCCTGTTAAGACGTCCCGCAAGCCCGGGCCCATCAAGCTAAGTTACATTGAGCAAAATATTCTTAGGAAACAACTGTAGAAAATGTAAAAAATGTAACTTTCGGCTTCGTTAGGGGCTAACACACTCTATAACTCCTGAAAATATTATAGCAGGTAGGGATGGCAAGGCAAAAAATATAAATACGTATTTAACACAGACTGCGCTACGTAATGCATAATTTTATGTTTTTCCTCATAATAAAATAGAAAATACTACATAATTGGTATACTAAACTATATGTATACTGTTTCATTTAAAACTTTAAGAAGTATGTAACTGGCAGATCACACAAGGTTTCTTCAGCAAAAACTCGATCTTGGGTCTAATCAAGTTGGTTGGACCTATATGTATGTTTCATCGTCTATGCACTTAAGACTTTATAAGTGGCTAAACAGATACCAATCACAGTATAATTTTTTTAGCCAATCATTAAATTTTCTTAGCCATTCATCATCATTATTATAAATGCGTACTACACTAGTAGTAATACTTGTCAGGCTAGTTTTATCCTCAGTGATTTATTATACCACATAAATCGTCGCCTTCCTTTGCCTTCAATATGCATCTTGCATATTAGATGAGCATAATAATCTCGTCGACACAATAAACGTCGCAATAAACCGTAATATCGGGCAGTTAGTGGTTTGTATCAAGTATTATTATAGCAGTCTGTATTATTACCTACTGTTAGTTTTTTTCTGGGGGATATCCTAATGGATATCGTCTGTCTGAGGAAAACGGAGGGTTATGTCGGACCCTTACCGACTAAAATCCCACGGTTCCTCCTACTACAATGAGTCGGGAGTCCAGTATACACTTGACGCATGATCCGCACCCTTAACTGACCCAGATTTAGGTCTGCAAAAATTGAGTCTTATTAATTAATATGTCCATTCAGTACAATTGATAGTCCCACGTTTTAGGACCCATTCAGTAATGTTAATTTGAATTTGTTGTGTGCTAGACAACTCGGCTTATTTCAGTTGTAAACGTCCCTTTGTGTCTGGAGGAAAGTGGAAATAATGTTTCTCACTCTTCTACTGTTCTATTCTGATTAATTTCATTACGTGATCCAAGACCGTTGACTCGATTTTCCAGGAGTGTTTCATGGTCGCCAATATTAATTTTGGAGTTTCTAGATTTACAGTAGTAGGGAAATGAGTGGCGGGCTTGTCCCAAAAAGGGCCTATAACTGATAGTGAAATTAATGAAACATCTTACAGATATTATTGTCTTCTTGTGCGCCAAATCCAAGTTCCTGTTATTGACAAATGTAATCTCTTTTGATCAACGATCGCGATCCTAATTAAGATTTAATTTGATTATCACAATGTGTACCTACAGAGGTAAGTATCTTCAAGGTCATGCACAAACGAGGTCGTTTCAGATTTCGGTCGGTTAGTTTGGTTTTACTAAGCTGAATTTAATAGGCGATACATACTTGCTAGGTTTGTTTACCTAGCCACAATTATTGCTTTTGAACATCCAGGATGCGATGAACCACTTTTAGCCCTTACGGTCTTAGTAATAAGGTTGATAAGTAATCAACCACTATTGTCCGCTGTTGTACATTGATGCGGATGTTGCCAGTCATAAATGGCTGATGCTGGTTGTCCGCACCAACAATGATTGATCAATGATCAAAGCTTATCCGTCCCTCAATAGATGTTATATGAGGTCCCCATTGTATATTTTAGTGTAGCGTGATTCCTAGGAAAACTGTTTGATTAATAAGTTCTAGTTTTTCTCCATTTGATGTGATGTCACATTCGTTACTTCTAATGTTGGTAAAATGCATTACTTAATACATTAGTTTTTTTCTTGTTTTATAACTGAGCTAGCTTCTGCCCGCGACTTCATCCGCGTCAATGTTCACACATTATCCCACGGGAACCGTACATTTTTCCAGTCAAACATCCATATATTCAAACTTACGCATTTCGCATAGAGCAGGGATAGCGAACCAATGACACACGTACCAGTGGTGGGTGGTACATGACAACAATTCAGATACGTTAATAGGTACTTGACAAACCTATGAATTTGATGAAATCTTTAATTAATCTCGGTCAATCTTTGTCTCTGTCACCTCTGACCCAGACTAGCGTCAAGAACAAAACCCTATAAAATTAAAAAAGTCAAGGATATTTAATGGCACGTCAAAGCCAAAAAATGCCACATTCGCCATCCCTGGAATAGAGGATATACAGGCATAGGTTTTGTCATATGTTTCTGACAATTTCTAGTCTCTTAGTTAAACATAAGTAGGTTGTCATTGTATGAAGCCTATAGTGGCAAGTACAGACAAGCCATCAATCACAAACATATTCTCATTACGTCCATTTGTTAGCGCGACAAAAACTGATGCCGCTCCGCCGTTCTGCACTCGTACTTATCTCACCTTGAATGTCGTGTTTTTCTCAGAAGCCGCGCGGTGCTTCTGTCATACAAATTCCTCGCATTTTGTTTGTTTAGCTCGCTTACTAAACGTTTAGCAACAAAATAATGTGAGGTTTTGAAACATGTGAAATGCATTTATTTATGTTTTCGTTTTGTAATTCTGTTACCGTTTTCATTTTCGTTTGTTGTGATGATGCAAGCACGTACATAATGAAATGGGTGCGCGATTTCTAGGAATCCGTACTCGAAGGGTACCAATTGGGCTCTAACTAAGCCTCCGCTGTCCGTCCGTCTGTCTGTACAGCCCATTATAGACCGTGTCTGTTTCTTTTTATTGCCGCTATAACAACAAATAACACAAATAAAATAAAGTTTAAAATTAAAGGCGGTCGTGTTTTTTTGTAGATTTTAAATATTGTACACCGGTACGGCACCGTTCGTATGCGAGTACGACTTACGCTTGGCCGGTTTAGTTTGTTGTGTTGATGCAAGCACGTACATAACCAAAAGGGTATACGTTTTGATGGCAGAGGTCTTCAACCTATAAAGTATCTCTTTGCTACATCATTTGCTACGGAAATGGCTCCAAAGTGTTCGTAGAGGAAGCAACGTAAAAGCTAGATACAAAGTGGATGGCCAATTTCCTTTCTGGGTCAAACGGTGTTTCGACGTTTGTTTCTACTACAATGTTGATAAACAATCTGTGAACAGTTAGGGTTGTCAGTTGCGTGTTCTGTTCTAGAATAAGGATGGAAATTTTACTCGGAAGTAGTAGATCGAGTTGTTTTTTGTAAAACCCGTTTTACAAAAAAAGAGACCTGATTTTCTAATGAATAAAATCAGTATAACACGACTGTTAATGCTAGATCCCAGGGGATGAAAGTACTCATGAATTTGAACAACTTTTATTGAGCGAAGAACCATGAATTAATGTCTCTATCTTCTTCTATAATATAAAATGCTTTGTCCTGAATGACTGACTGACTAACGGATCAACACACAGCCTAAACCGCTGATCGTAGAAACCTGAAACTTAGAGAATGTGTTCTTTGTATAACGTAGGCATCCGATAAAAAAGGATTTTCCGAAATTCTACCCCTTCGGGGTGAAAGATGGGGGCAAAGTTTGTAAGGCACAACGTGATTCCTCGGTTGAACTTCACATTTTTGAACGCTGTTTTCGAGTTTACGCGGACGAAGTCGCGGGTGAAAACTAGTATAAAATAAAAATCACCTCTCTGTCTATTAGAGTAGTTTCACCCCTGAAATATCCACTAGACTAGAATAAATATACATGGTGACATCAGAAACGATTATACAAGTATGTTACGACTAATTCAATGAAGGTCGGAAGTCGGAACTCTCATTCGCCCAATAGATATTAGATACTGTCTAGAACTTGTACTTCCGTGTCATGCGACGCTCACGCAGGTTGACACTAAACAAATACTCCTCATTACTTCGTGAGTAATCTTTGTCGTTGCCTCCCCAGAAGTAATGAATGGTGGCAGTGTCCATGATTTTTTTGGCTCCAAAGAATAAGGTGGGCGGTTTTGTAGGCGTGTATCACTGCTTCAGCTATACATCAATATGCCAATATTTTATTACTTGCTTTGTTTGAACAACGCTGAAATCTCGGCTCTTTATTTGGCCGACTGACTTGTTGGGCCTCGCCGTAAAACTATGTTTACTCTGTTTAGACGTTAATAAGTCATAAACCCGACCTATATTACCAGTCTATGAATTTTATTGATGTCCAAATATTTTGTCTGCCCAATCTGTGCATTGTATTGAGACTTTAAATTATTTGATTTTAGAAAATAACATTGAAAAAAATCCAAGGACAAATGTTCATCATCAGTGCCCCTCCCCCTACTAATTCGTTAGTTTTGCGTTTTAGTTTATTACAGACGTATGTAAATTGTAGATTCTACTTCTCTACGTAATATAAAACAAAAGAACAAAAAGATCTTTTAAATTACGCAACGGATTTTATCAATATTTTTTGCTCCCGTGCGAAGCCGGGGCAGTTCGCTAGTATGTACATTTTAAGTATTTTTAAGGTTAAGTATCCATCCATCAGCTTATCTTTTACTTTATGTTTTTATTCATTAAGGTAAGTACATGACAAAACGTCATGTATGCTCCTGATATTATGCCATAACGATCGACGCCTACCAAATTAAGAATACAAAAATTACTACATTATGTCATTTGTTTATCTACCTTTATTTTAATGGCTTCAACGAAAAAGTTATTAAAAGATAATTATTTAACAGTTTTATGTAGGGAATCAAACTTTAATGTCTTAGCGTCAGTTTGGTTGCTATGTTGAATTTCTTCGAGCATTAGGTAAATGTAAAAGCTCTTCAGTTAGAAAAAATCTCCTAATTTGAAGTCAACGATCGTGTTTTTGAGTGTTGCACCACGATGACCTGCTTTCGGTTGAATGGACTACAAAACCTGTTAACAGGTAGTTTGGAAACAATTTGCGGGCATTTAACAACTGCGCTCCCAATTTACCAGCTGAGGGCAGGAAACGATTTCTGTTTCGTGTTGTTAAACAGTTGACCTATATGTATAACTGTATATTGTACATTAGCATGCCTTCCACGCCGACTACTCATTATGTCACTGGCACACACTACGTGTTACGAGTTAAGAGTCACCGCAGACTTACAATATCCAGTTGGCCGATTCACAATTGAATCGACCAGTTTTACGCGTGATTGACAAACTAAGTTGGATAGTCCGCAAGATAGCATAGAGTACCGTACTAATAAGTAGTCGGCCGATATTTCGACAACTTTTTAATTGTGCGTAATCAGAAGGGAATCTCGATTCTGATAGGATTGGAGTCTAATTTCGGGCCTTCGCCCACGTCCGATAATCGATGACCGATTTTTTGTCGGAGAGAAATGGAACATTTCTGATCTACGATACATCAACACAGATGTCACACAAAAAGTCGGTACTATGTAACTACTGAACGATCCGATAAATCGGTCCTACAAAAATTCTGACGTGCTTTAATATTTTTTTCTAAAAGTGTTGAACGAGTAAGTTGAATAAGATGTGTGGACTCTCATTAAGTAACTAGTCTACTAGTGTACTCTGCGATTTAGTCGGCCGTCTTGAAATTGTAAGTCTGCAGGCGCTCTTTTAAGTTGTTTTATAGTCGTAGCGTAAACGCAAAGTGCTTTTGCCTTACCATTGGCTCTTATAAAGTGCATTCGTGCGGTCTGCATGCAAACCGCTCGTAAGACGTAAATTACATTTACTATCTGAGTACTGATCGCTTTCCGCAGTTGTTGCCAGACTTTTACTGCTTTAGCGATGAAGCAAATAAATGACAGATGTTTCATAGCATGAATAATATTACTCTTTCATCCTTAAGTGCTTGGAATAGATTTATTTCAAAAGGGTTTATGTAGAAATTCGTTGTTTATTTTATGGGAGTTTTGGATTTGTTCAAGATGTACACTGTACTTAAGCAAAAAAAAAAGGTTTTTTTTTCTCTATGTCTGTCTGTGGGTTCCAGCTAATCTCTGAAACACCTGGACCGTTATTGACGGGGCAGTCAGTGACAGATAGCGGATTATAATTAAAAATAGGGTTTCACGCACAAAAATTAAAACCCCCGCAGATGTATAAGTTGTGTGTTTTGGTTAATAAAACACACGTTTCCAGACACAGTTTGTGGTACAATCGTAATCAATTAAATGAATAATCGCGTGTTGAGTCACATGTTGCTTCGACATGTGTATTGTTTTAATTTCAATATAATTAATGTGCTGAGCAGCGTTAAATGTTTTAATTATGAGCTGTCAGATTGGAGCACGGCACATGTTATGATTTCGAAATTGATTGGTCTTCAGATTTATAATGTGATTTCTGATTTTGATTAAAGCTTTTATGAAAGGATATTAATTTTTCTTCTCCTCGTCATCGTTACGGGTCGTCAGAAACCTGAAAATCTGACAGCCAGTCTTACCAAGGGGTATCGTATTACCCAGTAACTGGGTTGTGGAAGTCAGATAGGCAGTCGCTCCATCTAAAATACTGGTATTCAGCTGCGTCCGATTAGACTGGAAGCTGACCCCAACATAATCAGGAAAACGGCTAGGCAGATGAAGAGGATTCACGCGGACGAAGTCGCGAGCAAAAGCTAGTTTTTAAATAAAAATAAATGGCTACTATATCAATTTTAATTTCCTATGCATTGACAATGTAAATATTGGATTAGTTGGACTGAAACCACGCCAATTTCTCTTCAGCATTCATCAATCTCATTAATGTACGCATAAAACATCGTGTGCCTGTGTTTATGTGTACTGGAAGTCATCCCACGACTGCGTAAAATTGGACTTGGCATACTTTGATGTTAGTCATAGCTACCTGTAATGTACTGTGACTGTTCATTGAGATCGTGTAGGTAAATTAACAAATGACAAGCGTGTAAGTGATTGACAAATTCATCATCGTTTTTGTAAATTGTTAGGGCTTGAAATGCTTCAGAAGTGATCTTTAACAATATGTATTATTATTATATTATTGAAGATCGCCTCTGAAGCATTAGACAGGCAGAAACTACAGAACGCTACCTGCTACGATCAATTAAATAGTAGGGCTAATTTTTTACACGTTCATAATTTCTTCTATCTAAAATTACATGACATGATCTAATGTATATAAATGCTTTTGGCAAACCTTAACAATTAGATACACATGTAACTTTTGGTCCTAAGATACGCCCATTACTAAATAGACAAAATCGCTCATGGCAAGCTCAAACAATCAAATTGCCTCATTTATAATTGTTTATCTATAAACATTCATATTATAAATACGAAAGTAACTCTGGCGGTTTGTCTGTTACGCTTTGACGACAAAACCGCTGAACCTATTTTTATGAAATTTGGATTTTATTTTTTTTATTTTTATTAATTTAGTTTTAGCCCCAAGAAAGGACAAGGACATACTAGGACTACTTTTTTTCCGCGATTTTGCCTACATCCGCCGTAACTGACATTTACGCGGAAATAAACATGTAACGTTTGGTCCTAAGAGACGCCCATTTTTAAAAAGACCTAAAATCGCTCATGACTAGTTCAAACAGTCAGATTGACCCATTTATAATTGGTTATTTCTGTATAATTTAATTTCTGCAGTTGTTTAACGCCGTTTGGTTTTATAGTTATACTTCATCTGGCGCCAACAGGGATTAGTAATTGTAGTTGTTCAGTTTATTTACAAAACGTGTAGCTTCGTGCTGTTGTTCAACTGTCTGTCCCATTACGCCATTTAATAATTGTTCCAAATGTCTGCAACTATTTGAAGAAAATGTCGTCTGCACTCTGAACACTAAAATCCAGTGCTATATAAAAAAAATAAATTGAACTGTCTCTTTGTAATATCAACATTAAGCTTTTTACTAAATACATATGAATGTTTATTTATACGGTATGTAGTTACAACAGAAAACCATTTTTTTTTCTGTCTCTCTTCTTGTTTCGGCTAATCTCCGAAACGGCTGGACTAATTTTGATGGGACCTTTACTGGGGAAATTGACGTTATAATAAGGAGTAACTTACTTCTACTTTTATTTTAGAAAAACAATTGGGGTTTCACCCAAAAAAAACCCGAATCGTGGGCATAGGTAAGCTAGCTAGTTTTTCATAAAAGTGTTAGTCTGGAAAAATTTGGAAACTGGTAGAATTTTACAGACAGAGTTTGACAGCCATGTCATTGATGTCAAGTAATGCTCCACTAGAAGTACCATGACAACAGAACGGTCAAATGCTATGACTTTTGGAATTATTAAAATGACTTTAATGCAAAGGTGCCTTTAATGTTGCAATGTGATATGTTATTCTTTTTTCCTTATTAATGTCAATTGTAATTCTTGACGCATAGTGCTGGCACACGTAATTTTGAATGGATGATACATAATATAATGTTCATTATTACAGCAACCAGCGTGTGGGTTGGTAAAGGACTACAGGACGTCATGTCATTGACGCCGTCTGTATCATATTAATTGTTTTCAAAGATGAACTAATTATTCGGTTTAGTTTTACCAAAACAAACCAATCCACATTAACATTTCACCCAAGTTTCGACGTTATTGTAAAACAAAATATATTGATCATTTAACGTTGATTGAGGCAAGAATGGAGGAAGGCCTTTGCGCAGGAGTGGGAAGGAAGACTAGCAAAAAAATAATCGCTGATTAATTTTAAATCCATTTAAAGCACTCGTTGACAAGTGTTTTACATGGAGCGACTGCCTATCTAACCTCCACCAACCAGTTACTGGGTAGCATGATACACCGTGGTAAGACTAGGTCTATCCGTTACGACTGTCAAAGATCTACGAATGACAGCTGAACCGTTAACTGATAGACAGTAATAAAACAGTATATATTGAATTAGTTTCATGTAATCAATTTTATTATTGTGAGATCATAGTTTGGCTCGTTTTGACAGAATTAAGCTCGATTTATCTAATTCTGAAATAAGGTGCATTCAGGTATGTATCAAAACATCCATACTCAAAGCTTATTGAGCAAACATTCTCAATACAAAGACACAAACAAACATTATAAAATTAGCGTAGTCAGAAATTATTGTTCATTCAAGAAATATATTGTCAATCGATGAATCAATAATTCTAGGTAATTTGCACATTTTATTACAATTTAATGGTATTGTACATCTGTGCAGTATTTAGAACAATACGAGCCGTCGAAGCATAAAGCGTGTCGTCTCACGGCTATGTTGTGTCATACAAAGACAACGATATGTTAGTCACTGATAGGGTTGTCAGGCGTCCGCATAAAGCTGAACATAGTCAGGCTTTTTGGATGTGTATCTGGCCAAATGATCGGTGTCCTCCCTGACCGGCTTCACTAGGCATTTTACATTTAATTCATTAGACGTTTAGTTTATTTCAAGATAAAGTATGGAAAAAAAAAACAAATTATACAATAATGTCATCATCATCATTTTAAAATTCAAACATAAAATCCAACTGTTACCCAAAAGTCAGGCCACATTGACTGGTTGTTCGGCTTTTCGAAATTAGGATCTGGCAACCCTAGTCACAGCACACCACAGTGTAGTGTAACGTATCTGCTTCGTATAGCAGTTTTTATATAGACTGATATTTATTTACACTATTGACAGTTGATTGACGAGCTAGCAATGGGTAGTTTAGGGCATTGGCACCAATGTATTGTTTTTCCTACTAGTCGAGATTCGCGTCTGAATTGGACAGTGACTCAAATAGTCAAACAATGTTGGAAATTAAAATGACAGTAAATCATGTTCTTTATTTTGTTAAATATGGTCTTGCTACGAACTGGCGCGGGAAGTGTTTCTGGAAGGATTTCTGGAAAGCCTTTTTAAGGCAGTGGGGCAGTGTGTGCTAGTGAAAAAAAAATCGGCCGAGTAAGAGTTAGACTTGCACACAAATGGTTCCGTACCGTATAATATTCACCAATACAATAATTTTTAAAAGTTTATAAATTATTTCATTTTTATTACATGTTGGTGTAGCGGCGATAAACACTGTGAAACAATTGTCTACCTATTATGGTTCAACATATACAGCTCTGTGACAAATAGACGGACAGCTAGGAAAGCCTTAGTAATAGAGTCCCATTGCTACCTTTTGTGGACTTAACCCTAAAAATATTGCACCTGTCGTTGTTGCTCATCGGTTTTTTCTTTTACATGATGCATTTAATTGCAGTCAGGCATAAGGAAAAAAACAACTTTTCTGCTTTTCTTAATGCATTTATAATGATGTATCAACAAGACTTGTTACTGTTAACCAATAAATCAATTCCTCAGTCAAACAGCAGGACATAGTGAGACAAGATTCATTAGATATCCGGCTACAAATACTGATTACATAAGCCGTGCTAATATAATACGTAATAACACGTTTCTTATATGGTATGAACACAACAAACTGCGCAAATGTGTACATAATACTGATCAATTTCTGAGGATTGCTTAGGACTTGTGAGATGGGTCTCTTGGAATCAATGTTCAAGCCCTTTTGGTTTATAATATTCATATTCATTTATTTGCATACCATATTGGTTATAACAGATTTTACGTGAGGCTTAAAGCTAAAGTACAATTATGGACCCTGTTAGGGCACAGCAACATAGTACCTATTACCTTATAATTAAAGTTATTAAGCAGTTTAGTTGTTGTTAAGCATCATCTATCTACTACTATGAGTATATAAATCCTGCTTTTCTAATTATCTAAGAATTCACAAAAGTAGTACTCGAACCAATATTGGAGAAAAACGATTATCAACTGTTTTTTTTTTATTCGTACCTTAAAGTCCTGTTTTGGTGATTCTTTCAATAAAGTCCGCAAAATTAATAAATTCTCACATTGTTTTTGCAAACTGTAGCGCTATTTTACTTTATCAAAACTCATGCCGAGTCGATAATGATGATTATTTATTAAATTATCATGATTTAAAACACTAATATAAACTTTATGGAAATTATATATTCTGATAAAAATAATTTTGAGAGCTATTTTGATCTATACCCTTGAATGAAGAACAGTCATATTTATTACTTAACTTGTTAATAAACTTATCAGTGTCAAGTAGAAATAATGAATGGATTCTGAGCTTGAACTCTGAAAGCTTTTATCTCAGCAGAGTAATAATAGCCTTAATTGAATAATTAATCAAAACTTAAGTTATTTTAGTGCTTCTGAGAATCAAGTTATCGGTCATTTCCCTGTTTGCGCCTTCCCGTATGCGTATAGTCAGCTTAATCATAAGCAATATCTTCATTGTTAAAAGCTTTTTGTAGACATTGCATTGCTGTAAATGCTCTGAACGTACAGTTCTCTTTAAGAATTGACACACATCAAAGGGGTGCGTCGCGGTGGCGCACAACGCACGTGTGAGGTGATCATTTTTCTAACCTTACCGAAATGCTTGGCGTTTTTGTTTGATTCTCAACTTTTTGCGTTGCGGCTGGCGGCTTCGCCAATTTCGGCGATGAGGCACCTCACCACTATTATACGTGTCAACGCTAAACGTTTGATAAACTTTAGTTTCTAGTTCTGTGATTAATTGATAGAGACAAACAACAAATAATTGGGCTGTCTAATTCGGAAGTTCAAGGGCAATAAATGACAATTACAACAGTCGTTAACTTGATCGGCGGTGACTGATTAATTTGGCACGCTCCGAGATGATGGAATCAATCGATTTCATGCTTCCTCTTGATGACCATTGCGTTTAAAGATCACTGGAAGCATAGACATTCTAACACGGTGTTTTCCTGTTGTTTAATCATTAGGGTTTTTGCAGTTCATTTAGTAATTGCGTCACTAAAATAACATTGATTACTTAACTAACGAAAAAGTAATTAACTAATGAAAAATGATGGCGCTGAAATACCACCTGCGGTACAATCGAATAAGCCATTTGGTATATAGACAGCTAACGAGTGTGTCAATTCTTTTAAATCACTCTAAATAGGTTTCAAAATTATTAGACATCACAAGCTTATAAAATGAACAAAATAACAATGAATGGCAAAGTAGCAGAAATATTTTTTTTTGTCTGTAAACCAAATTAGCTTTATGTTTTGACCGTACATCATCACCACAGCATAAATTCACGTTGAATTCTCTATAAGTTCACTGTTACATTATAAATAATATGGTCTATTTAATTCACAATCAAGAAAGATAGCAGTTTGACGCAAGACGTTTTCAGACGCGCAAACTTTGAACCGCAAAATGATTTCCGTTCCACATAACATAAATAATTCTGCGAAACCGCAGCTAGAACTTTAGGTGTTTTAATTCAGGCAGTTTTTTTTCGGAATAGCACTGCAATTATTGTATACAATGTAGCCGTTCCATTTTTTTTTATTTGAACTTGAGGTGGTTCTGGTGAGCTAGCAAGTGGGATGGAAATTCACCTCAACCTCACATCACCTAAATTCGACCCAAGATTTTTACAGAATAGACCCGTCAGATCAACGCAAGCGCACGTAACACTTACGAAAGATTTGACAGATCTAGAGTACATAAAAAATATTTTCTTTTTTTTTTGTACAGACGGCGTCGACTTTACAAGTATTTAGGTCGATGAAATTGTTTCAATGTCGACAGAAGTATTTACCACTAATACATTGACCTGGTATGTATGACAAGATGGGTGAGAAAACCCAACAAAAACCCCTTGCAACATTGATATACAAATACCTCAATAAAAAGTATAAAATCAATTCAATATAAATGACATAAATAAGTAATTTTGACCTTATGTCCTCTGGATGAAGTTCTTTTTTAAACGCTTTCAACTAAATGAAATGATGCACATTCTCAGATTGTGCGCTAATTTTTGGGGATTTTTTTGAATTCGATCTCGATTTTTACTATACGAGTATATCAATGTCTTGTATAGAGATTATGTCACAGTTCAGTAAAGTAGATTTTTCATAATCATGGGTTTACTAAAAATGTGACACGACTTTTTTCCACGAATATAATTATTGTTGAATTAATGCTTACACAAATATCGCATGATATCATTAGCACGAATTTGCAAATAAAATATTAATATTCCGTGTCACTAGTACGGTCAACAACAAAAGTCGATTAACAATGTTACTTTTTTATATCATATAAACAGACACTAAACACATAATGTACTAGCTTTCAGAATTTCAGGCAATAGCTAAGGGTTTATTATATCTTAATTTTACATTCATTGCGTTTTACTTTTAATATTGTACTTAATAATTAGCATTTAAAAATCATAAATGTTAATCGACTTTTGTTGCAGACTGTACCTACCTTAATTATAGTAGCGCGCAAGGTCGTCCAAGTAAATTATATGAGGACCTAGAATATCATATGATTTGCCGTAACTACGACTAAAACTGCGTAGCTTTAAATAAATCACCACGCCTGTTGACAATTAAATATGATTCTCTTTAGTAGAAACTAGCTTCTGCCGCGACTACGTCCGCGGTGATTATTATGTGATTATTATTATATACTAGTGATTATTATCAGTGATAGATTTTTTGTAATTGGACCAATACTTCCAGAGTTTACCTCTTAAGTCAAAGTCGAAGCTTTTATTTCAATTAAACATATACAGGTACTTTTGAATTGACTAGGAGGCGTCTCATTCCAAAACGTAGGGCTACTACAGTGGCAGCTACTTCATACTTAATTTTAAAAATGTACAACCAAGGACAGAGTGGAAGAGGAAAACGTGTTGCGCCGACCTCAAGTAACATGGCAGGAAGATGATGATGACAACCAAGGACAATAGTAAAGCAACTTTTCAACCTTACTAAGAGCGTATTTAAGGATAAGAAGTAGTTCACCGCAATTGTCCACGATTGTACCTATCTTGTCTCAAAATCGAAATCTTCAACGTCTTATTATGAAAATGACAGGAAACGTAATCTAGACGATGAAATAGAATCTGAGCAACGATGAAATAAGCGACCGGAATAAAAAGACAGTATCGCATCATTTATCATCATTAACACTAGTTCTCGCTACTTGATATTCATTAGGGTTGATCACACAATAGAACGTAGTCATTTTAAACATTTATTAAATTTTATATTTTGCCATCTAAGTCTGAATGGCGTTCTGTGGTTTCTGCCTACCCCTATGGGAAAAAGGCGTGAGTTTATGTATGTATGTGTGTAAGTCTGAAATCCCCAATCCTTTGACCAAGCGTGGTGATCAACGCTCGTGCTTTCTCTGTATGAGAAGAAGCCATTGCCCTACAGTGGAACAACGCGAAATAATCGACAGGCACGTCATACACGCAATCATGACACAAAAAGTTACTGCTGAAATGAATGTTGCATTTGCATGTTGCGTTTTGAGGATTTCAATAGACCACAAGTTAGTCTGTACTTTACAATCTGCTTTTGAAAAAGATTAAAAGCCGCCGTTCACTGATAATAAAAAAACCAGCACGACAATTTTAATATTTTTGGTAAACATCCTTACTTAATATTATAAATAAATAATAATAAATAATAAAAAACGACCTTTGGTCACGATAACCGACATCCACGCGGACGAAGCCGCGGGCATCAGCTAGTTTTAAATAAAGCTTTTATTTCTGTACTACAGCCACAATTTTTCAATGAGAAGGAAAGTAAAAGAAAACGATAAAGAAGAACAGAGCTACTAGAAGGAAAAGAAAAGTAGATAATTTTGGCAATACTATACGAAATAGGACGAATTAGCATTTTCGAATCCAATGTTGCTGCTAAATAAATTCTAATAAACAAGAACATGAAACCCATTAAAGATGGTGGTGACCTATAATTTCTGCATACACTGTTAACCCTAACCGCAAATCACTTGCAACACTGCAGTGTTCTATCGAGAAATAACATGCAATTTGTGCGCGTGGGTGATAATGAATCAGTACAGTAGTGGGCTGTTCAAGGACTTCCCTTTTACTACACCTATGGAGGAAGAGAATGAGAGCACGTGCCGCCTTGATCGCATCGTACCTTTGAGACGTCGGCGTCGGTTAAATTATTATTCTACCTTTTGACCGCGAGAATGTCAAATATCTGCAAGGTTTTCATTCTTTTGCGAGGTACTCATTAATTATACATTTTTCTAAAATTAAAGAAGCCTAAGTTACATATTACAAACAACATCAGCTGTCTGCTAGTGAACGTCCCGTCAAAATCGGTCCAGCCGTTTCGGAGATTAGCCAGAACGAATGATAAAAAAAGATTTTTTTGGAATAAATATCGTGTAAACATTTATATGCAATTATTTTAAAGCTGTTATTTTAACGTCACAAACAGACACTTCAATTTTATGTACTTTATAGTACTGTACTGTATAGATATGTCCTAGAACAAAGTAACTTTCAATGAAACTGCAGTTGAAGGCTAGTCAATGTGATGTCAGTGCAAAATAATATTTTAAACTACTGATAATCGGCATGGTAGAAAATCAACAGATATTGGTAGAATGTTGCGTTGCTCTCCAATATAACCAATATTTACAAGCCAATCATCGTTCAGTTATTTGGGGATCGAGAATCTTACTGTGACCCAGTTTGTTTGCTACGTTTACATTAAAACTATACATTGCGGTCGTAATCCAGAATTCTGGATGAACAATATTTTAAGTTGAACAAGCTATTTGGTATACAGGCAGCTAACTTTTGAACAATGTTTCGAGTATGTAATTCTTTTAAATCACTCATAGGTTTCAAAGTTATTAGGGCGCTTTCAATTTATGCGTTTCTTGGCGGCCTGCTGCGGTGCCGAAGCGGTGCGTTAGACGTACAGCGCACGGACGATCCTCTTTTTTCATACAAAACGCACGGTGCGGCAACGGACGTTATATATCCGGCTGTCGAGCGTTCGCGGTACCGGCGCCGCACTGTTGCCGCACCGTGCGTTGTAATAACAAAAATAAATTTCAAAAAAATGTTTTGTCTAGCTTTCTAATGAAATACATATTATTCGCGACAATTTTCATGTGCTATCCAAGTGTTTGCGTATACGCTCTTGATCTTTATCTCGTCAAACGTTACCAGTGACGCAAGGAATATAATTTGTGTAGTGTTATTCCAAAAGTTCTATTTCGGTGATTCGCGGCACCCACCCACAGCACATGCAAAACGACGCGCCGACGTGAACGTGTGAGTGGTGCTAAGACGGATATATAAAATCCAGTGTCGATTCCAACAGCTAAATGTTAATCCGGTAGTTAAAAAATATCGTGATATAATTTTGTGACAGTACAATATGAAGCGAAACGTAAGTACAGAGTCTATTGGTGTTTGTGTGAACGTGCGGTGCCATACGAATTATAAATAGGTTCTAATATTCTATTTGTTGGTAACACCGATCACACGATGCTGCCAACGATACAATGTTTTGTTTACACGCTTAATTAACTGATTTAGGCTTAAAATCTTCATTGATTACAATATAATGCACTTTAAAAATACGTATAGAATAGATATGCATGTGACTATACGACGATCCGCGCGTAATTTTTGGATGTTGCTACTCGCTACTCACCTTGTCCCTTACGTCTTATTCAGGGGTCGAATTGTTTTCACATTGCACAACATTATTATAAGAATCGTTAGGTATTTGGAACGAGTTGTCCTCCTACGTCTCCGTGCGTCCCACTTTGCTTATTATATTTTGATTAACCCTGAAGTATTTCTAGTTAACGGTTACCGCAAACACGTTCGAATTGTGAATGGTGTTAAACTTGCAAGTTTCTTCCCAGTCTATTTACCGTAGCAATATAAACTTTAAACTTCAAAATGTACAGTCACTCTCAGTCAGTCTCTTTCTCGTTGGTCTAATTAAAAACGCCTAGCCAAATCACGGCTTCGCTATGTGGACTGTCAGTGTTCGCTTCCTGAAGGAATCCTGACATTAAAGCTGTTAAAAATAGCCCCATTGCTTGCTACACACGTACCTGTAAGTTAAAAATGGCGTTCATGAAAAAAGGTACAGCTAAGACGCAGTATTTGCTGCGACATGAGTAAACATTTTCTTCAACACTTCCTTTTCTTTGTTCAAAAACCTTGATTAAAATTCGGTTTTAATTCTTAATGGCGACTGATTAGACGTCCTTTTCGAGTGCAGCAAATTAACCAACTCAAAGTTGTATGAATGGGAACTTATTATTCCATCTGCGTCCTCAACACCATGTGAAATACTCGGTCAACGACCATGCATTGATTGCCAAATATCAGTCAGCTGATAATAGATCGTATTGTAACAAGTAGGAACTAATTTTGCAGTTTGCATTGTATCGCGAATTTTTGTTGAATTGTTCACGATCAAAGCATTTATCCCATTTATTTCGAATTATTTAGATCACAAACCGAATAGTCGTGGCAGTAGTTAACCAATTAAATTACTTGGCGAGCAGATGAAGGTCTTACGGTTTTTGGCTTTCCAAGCCTTGGTCTATTTAGATTATTGTGTTTTGTTGCGTTTTCGCTCAAAGACATCGTCACTATTCTGACGATTTAGAATATCGTTTGTGTCTTGGGCAACGAACAGAGCGCCTCATCTGTCTGGACCACGTTGATGACATATTTATCGTGTCCACAGATAATTTGTGTCGTAAAATAAAACAGATAATATGTCGTAAGTCGCGCGCGGAAAACGTATGTTTTTTTTTCGCTCGTTCCGGCTACTAGCGTGATCGCGTCAACGTTAGTATGTAAACAAATGTTTAAATATGCATATAGTCACATTTTTTATTGTTCTTTGTTCGGTTCTGTTTTAGTTAATAACTTTAAATTCAATCAATTACCTATTTCTTGAATCAATTTTTTAAAGTAGGTAAATGCACTGCGTTTCTTCCTTTCCTGGCTATTAAGGTTTTATTTGTTGCTTCTATTGTTTGTTTTTATTTTATTTGATTCCGCAATCATAATTACATTTAAAAAGAGTTTATACTTGAATAATTTTATTGCTTTTGGATTGCCTTCTAATTTATTGTTTTGTATCGATACCTTTAAAAAAACCAATAGATCTTTATTTTCAATATCAATGAGTAATATCGTTATATCAACCTTCATATAATTGTCTAACTATCATAGGGCAGTCATCACCTAAATTGCGAACGCGAAAGTTTAGGTAAAATGGAGATTTTTTCTCCCTGACAGCCCTGAGAAAAATAAAAACATCTTTTACATTTTCATATTTTATTGCTTATCTTTCAATTTTTCGGGATTCTCCTGACCCAAAAGGTGTCTTGAGACACTTTTTGAAATCCTCTTTTACATAACTCCGGACGCCTTCCAAACTAAGATAAATCTAGGGATTCCCGGACGGTTGGCAGCCCTAGACTGCCATTGTCATCTAAAAATATTTGTATAATCAGATATGATTTTAATAGCAAATGATTAATAATTCCGCATTTATAGCCTTGCGATAATTTTGGCTACAAACTATTTATAACAATATGTCACCTGTTTTATTTAAAAATAGATATTCGTGGTTTTCTGGAAACTTTTACACCAAGAGCTTCCGCCAATAACAAACATTGGCCAATCTAACACCATCATTGGTTTTGGCACACCATTTCAAAGATCTCCAAGGGCCCTAATAATATTGTTTTGTAAACTACGTTACGTTATTTAATATTGTTTATTTTCTGAGAAAATTTTGAACTGTTTATGAATTCTGTGAACTATGCAGAGTTTGAGTAGGTTCTGCCCAAACACGATGAACTGTAACTACAATGAAACTACCTAGCCTTTTCCCGACTATATTGGGGTTGGCTTCCAATCTAACCGGATGCAGCTGAATACCAGTATTTTACATAAAGCGACTGCCTATCTGACCTCCACAACCCAGTAACTGCGTAATACGGTACCCCTAGGTAAAGACTGGTTGGCAGACTTTCAAGCTTCTGACGACCTGTAACTACTGTCACATATCCACGTTTGACGGTCGGGAACAACGGCTTAACGTGGCTATCCTAGACGTAGAAACGGATGAGTCTCAGTGTGTAAAGAGTCACCCATCCGTGGACTATCCCCGGCAAGCGTAGCTTAACCTGGTGGATCGCCCCCTGCGGCTGTTATAACTTAACCACGAGCACCTCCGTAAACCATAACCATGAACTGTATCTACCTAAGTACCTATCATTCAATTTGTACGTAGACTACATAAACAATAATACTTTTACGGTTAAGTGAACGAAAGCACGAAACAAAGGGAAATTCTATTTGAACCCATATTTAAGAGTTAAGGTATAATTTATATGCGATAACGATAACCAATAAAAGTTTATACAACTAATAAATTCCATGAGTAATGCCGCGAATAAAACATCAACTTCGAGAGTTCAATAACTCCTGTATTGTAAAGTACTGAAAGTTTCAGAAAATCAACATTTTAAACTAGAAATATTACAAATAAGTACTGCTCTGATTAAAATGATTACTATAATAATACTATGTATAATAATAATGCCAGCCATGATTGTCCCACTGTAGGGCAAAGGCCTCTTCCCATAAAGAGAGGCACGAGTATCGATCACCACATTTTCGATATAAGACTTATTGTTAATTATAAGTCCAGGTATCCTCACGATGTTTTCTTTCACCGATGTCAGTGAAGTCCAACATAAACAACGAAATAGAAAAACCTACAGCTTCGTGCATGAACCGCTGGGTCATCACGACAAATCATCATCAAATTATTACTAGTTCAAGTAAATTCTCAATTGTTTCACAAATACACAATCAAATAAAGAATGAATCAGGCAAACTTTACAATTGTATATTCATTTAAAATTATTATACAAAGCTATAAAGCTTCTTAACTTCACGTTTCAACGGTTTCAACAACGAGGACTCTCCGCCTTTAACGTCTATTTTGTATTAAAGAACAATTGAAACGTAAATTAATGTACAGACTCAAGAGGTTGTATAAATGCAACACCCCAACATTAATCAGTTGGTTTATAAGGCACGCTGAAGGAAAAATTAAATAAATTCATACAAGCTGTTATTGCCATTGTGATGTCCATTATGGTACAAAATCATTGTCCCCAATGATTCACACTTGACGACCCGAAAATTAATTGTGTTTGTTTTATTTTTCACATTAAATTCACTCTATTATTATATTTTTTTATAACGTATGCGACATTTACTCACAACTTTAAAGCGTAGGTGCTTAAACTTGGTTGTATTGATATCGATCTGTCTCTAGAATTTTCGATAAAGTTCCAAAGGGGTGGCTTGCATCTGTTTTGTTTTACACCCTATTAGGTGTTCAACCACCCCGAGAAGCTTCCAGACAAAATTGACGCAGGCGCGATGGAGAGTAGTACGGGAAACTCGACTGTCTAGCTCTTGTAAACGTTACATTGCCGCTTCTATATAACAAGCTCAATGTAAGAAGCGTTGTGGTGCGAACGACCGCGCACATGTATATCGTCCAAACACGACGGACTGGCGAGCGTTTTTGTTGTCTGCGATACGAATCTTTCTCGAACGCTCCGGACGGCCCGCGAACTCATGGCGCCGCGCTCCCACACGCTGTATAAATACGATTGTACGGCGTCGATCGCCGCAGTATAAATTGAGACAAAGTGACGAACGTTACTCTCCAAGTACTTCAAACTTTCGCGTTATTTAATTGTGAAGTGGTTAAAAGTGAAACATTCCAGTGTTTTGTAATAAGGAAATGGAATCTCCTGTTGTATTGGATAAACCACCGGAGTACCATGGCAGCGAAGTAAGTTTTTTGAAACTTATCAACTTACACTAATTCGAAAGTTTTATAAATTCATGAATGAAACATGTGTTCATTTGAAGTTATATCGACGATGTTATCTTTCATTATCGTTTCCAATGCACCTGCACTGCATATGCAAGAAATAACCTTTAAATATCGGAACAATTGGCATTCTTAAATGCCAGGTTGTTACTTTTGCATCTATAACAGATAAAACTTAAAAAAAAAAAGTTTCTGTAAAAGTAATTAATTAAATTGATTTCACTACTCAACATTATTTAAATCAGCGATGATCTAACGCAAGTATTGTATGAGAAAGCCGAATGACCTGCAACATGTTTCCTTGTTCGTATTAGTAATTGGAAACTGGCCAGGTGGTGGCATGGTCAAAGACATCGCGTGTCTGGAACACAGGTGTTACCTTCGTTAAAATTATGACTAACACTTAAGTAACTCTTTGCTCTATATACCCAAGAATATATAAAAATTCGCATGATTGTCGACTTTCTCTCAATGCCCTTAAACATGTGCGTCTATTTCTGCAGTATAGTGATTTTGTCAATTCCCATTAGCTGTCAACTTTTTAAATGTGTTCTTAAATATTTAAAACCAATGCTCCAACGTAACTATACTCCATGAAAGTTTATAATTTTTGTATTTTATCTTTCACTCTCAGAGCCTTGACTTAATTGGTTCGCCATTATAGCCTTCGTGTAAACTTCGTATGTTAAATTTCTTTTTAAAAGTCCGTATTTATACAGCACGGCGGGCGGCGTCTGCTTTCGCATATTTGCCCACAAAAACGTCCATAACTAACACGAGATCATTGTAAACATTTCGACGTCAAGCGCGCGAGTCTTGTGAGTCACAGGCGACGCCGACGAGGCGCTTTGGTTTTATCGAAATACCATGTATAGCAACTGCCTACGAAGAACAATTTCTTTAGCCGTTTAAAAACCGCAGAATATTGCATTTTGTTTCCAAATTGGAGTTAAGACTGCGGTTTTGCAGACCGAGAAGTTTATTTTTAGCAAAAGTATTAGGTTCACTGATTTATATGTCTTCGCTAAATAAAACAATGTTGGAATAAACAATAGTTATAAAGTAAATGTGAAAAAGAATCAACATAGCTTTTGTTCACGACTACAGAGCAGTATGCACCTTTTTGATTTGTCTAATACAAGACCTGCACTATTAAATCAAGCCCATTTTATGTCTGTACAATCTGAGATACATTCCCATATAATTGTTAGCCATCTCCCTTCATAAATTATAAACTAAAATACATATTCGGTCATCGTCTTGGTCAGCGTTATTCTTGAGCGATTCCTCAGGGTTCATTTACCTTTCGTGCCTCTGTTAATGCTAAACCCCCTTCTGCTTTGTTTATCTGTAAGTGCACGCTCGCTCTAAATACGTTCCCAATAATAGTGCTTCACTTTGCGATATTATTCCAACTGTGTTTCGACTCAAAATGATGCCATAATTTTAAGTGATATTCATACATTACGACATCACTTTCATGTTTGTATCGACGTGATATTTGACTCAAATGTATACATAATATTACCAGCTGTGACTGCTGTTATTTGTAAACGTGATTTTGTTATTATCATTCACTCTCATGTTATGCCTTTGATTTTGTCATTGGATCGTCCTTCAGACCTACAAAATTGAAAACACATTTTCTTTGGGTTTTTTTTTTTCTAAATAGCTAACATTGCGTTTCTAATGTGTTTTTAATGACGTAATGGCCCCGCAGAAGCCCAGGGTTCGCAACGGGCTAGTATCAATGTGACTTTCAATTTATATGCGCTTACTAACTTTATCGTATACATCACTGACATTGGTAAAGGAAAACATGGTGAGGACATGGTTCATATAAATCTGAAATCGCCAATCCACCTTGGGCAAGCGTGGTGAACAATGCTTGTGTCTTCTCCGTATAAGAAGATATCTTTGCCTTACACTTCCCTAATAAGCTGCTATTATTTTAAATAGCTGGCTCTTTTAAGTAACCAATGAACGATCTTCGCACTTGAAGAGTTAACAAACATCACGCATGAACGATCCACTCAAGTTTATAGATAACCGGTCTACCGACTATGAAATTATCTCTGTAAATATTCATCTAACTTAAGACGGTGATGTCACTGATGATGTCGGTGTGATGTTAGGAGGTAAAATGTATCGTTCACGTACATAAGCGGACTTAACGTTGTGCCTTCAATGGTGTGTCACGCGAGCGCCCACGAGTCTTGTGTCCTATGCAAATTTGGTCCAACGAGAGAAAACCTACTTCATATTGTCTTTATTAGTAAAGTGATAATCACCGGATGTTTTATATAAAGCCTTAGAGAGACTTGAAGTAGAGATATAACAGTATTATATTCCATCCCACGCCTTGATTCTTGTCTCTGCTTATGGAGATTAAGTGGGTCATCGTATGGTTATCGGGGATCCGATCTTAAGCTGATTAAATTTTAATTGCATCCTTATTTATGGAGTCTTGATTTTCAATATATTCAGCAGCGCGCAGCGATTCTTTTATGAAGATACTAGGTTTTTCCCGAGACTACGTCCACGTAATCTCCTTACGGATTCTTTAAAACAATATAACCTAGATTGCATTGATTTCCTAGTGCCGAAAGAATTTTCCAAACGGGATCAGTAGTTCTGGAAATGAACGCTTTCAGCATTATAATATTAGTATTGTAGATAAAAGGGACAACTAACCAAACCGGAATTAAAAATGAATAAAACTTGCGATTCCAGAACTGAAATTTTCGTTTTCGACAGTAGGTTTTTTTTTTTTTTGAAGTGGTAAAATTCATCAAATGAGTCCTTCCGCCCTGGGTGGGGCGCAAGGGACTGTCGGACTTTTACTGACTAAAAAACCACTCTGTTCCTTCTGCTGCCCTTTACATTCCGGGGCCACGGTATCCTGTTAAGACGTCTCGCAACCCCGGGACAGTATGACATAACCTTATAAAAAATTTGCAGCACATCTTATCCAAGATGATTACTGTCTTAATTTTTGCTTGCTTTGGATTTTAGATTGGAACGTGTGCGTTCGCGCAGCGGAATGTTGTTGAATTTAAAGATATTAATTATGCAGATATTTAGTGTATGACGTCGTATAATTGTGTATGGTAAAAAAAAAATTGTGTACGCAGCCATTGTGGAGAAATTCACCAAAAACTGATTCCGCTGGGCGAACGTTGTCCTGGCGGAACTTATTTTAATCCATAGACTTTAGAAGAAAAGAGGTGTGTCCAAAAATTAGTGTGTATTTGTGTGTAATTGTGTATGTATGAATAAAATGAGTGCATGCATAAACTTCGGAGAAATTCAAGTTTCCGCTACGCGAACGTTTGGCCATTAGCTAGTTTTCATATAAAGCGCTTACATAGAGAGCTGTAGATTTTTACATACGTTGTTTTGAATTTGTTTATATTTGTTTAAAAAACAGATTTAGAAAAAATCGTAGGGCTTAAAAGATAAAAATATAAACGTAAAATACACTTAATAGGTCTTAGTTCTTAAAGTATGCACTTTGGGGTCTAGATTTTCACGTTTATACAAACCTTGTAAGTATCTGAAACATGTTGCCAAGTATCAATGATGTTCCGTTAGTAATTAAAGAGTTAAAGGACAATTTTTTATTTTTTCCTAACGCTTGTGTACAGAACTGTACCATATTAGTAAATACTATATTGGAAGGTTAAGAACGTCTCTTAGATATATGGCTGGGCCGCTTTTTTGTAGCTATCCGAACTTGGTCGGGTTATGTAGGTTTTCGATGCTTCGTCAGTATTTTAATTGATTTCTTTAATTACTAAATTTAATGACATGAAATTTTGCATGTGAATAGTTGAATGAATAAACTAATTTTTGGCATACATTTTACCATGCAATTCCTTTAGAACGTCGTGATATTTGACTGTTTTGTAAACAGTGATCTATTCATGGTAAAATTGTCCTTTAACTCTTTAATTACTAACGGAACATCATTAATACTTGGCAACATGTTTCAGATACTTACAAGGTTTGTATAAACGTGAAAATCTAGACCCCAAAGTGCATACTTTAAGAACTAAGACCTATTAAGTGTATTTTACGTTTATATTTTTATCTTTTAAGCCCTACGATTTTTTCTAAATCTGTTTTTTAAACAAATATAAACAAATTCAAAACAACGTATGTAAAAATCTACAGCTCTCTATGTAAGCGCTTTATATGAAAACTAGCTAATGGCCAAACGTTCGCGTAGCGGAAACTTGAATTTCTCCGAAGTTTATGCATGCACTCATTTTATTCATACATACACAATTACACACAAATACACACTAATTTTTGGACACACCTCTTTTCTTCTAAAGTCTATGGATTAAAATAAGTTCCGCCAGGACAACGTTCGCCCAGCGGAATCAGTTTTTGGTGAATTTCTCCACAATGGCTGCGTACACAATTTTTTTTTTACCATACACAATTATACGACGTCATACACTAAATATCTGCATAATTAATATCTTTAAATTCAACAACATTCCGCTGCGCGAACGCACACGATTGGAACGTTGCGCGTTGTACGTTCGACCAGTTCTGCGGTCAACGACTTCAATTGCGTCACTCACCTTCGTGATTGTGTCTCAAAATATTATTGAGCACTTATTCCTAGCTTCCGATAATGCGAATATGGCATGCCATTTTTATTCTGGCGTGATGGCTCTGTGGTTAAGGTGCTCTCCTCTCATGGCATGGGCACGGGCAAGTACCAATGTAACTTTTACTAAGTCACATGTACTTTTCAAGTTTATCTTAGACATCGCTGACATTGGTAAAAGAAAACATCGTGAGGACTGGACTTACAAATGTTAGTCTGAAATCACCAATCCGCCTTGAGCAAGCGTGGTGAACAGTGCTCGTATCTCCTCTTTAGGAGAAGATGTTTTACTACATTAGTTGCCCCCTCTTAGAAAGAAGATATAAGCAAGACTGGTCAGGTAATTCAGGGTACTGACTACATATTTGGATGTTCTCTGATAATAACTTAAAGGTACTTGTGTAAAGTACTACTGGAATAGATAATTATTATAATAAACATGTTCCATACATAGAGCTAGTCTTAATGAAGATTGATAAGTGACAATATTAGCTCATCGTCTTATAAAACGCATAGCACCGACACTTCTGTCTTATCTTTAATTACATTCAAGTGCAGTTTCGGATATGTACAAACTCAAGAAACCTCAATTACCGTTATCTGAATTACATCACCTTGTTTATTTATAATTATTAATAATGATATTGATTCGAATGCCGCGTGAATACAAGGTATTCTTTGACCACAATTGCAGCACGATTCGGTCACGAGATCGTCCACGTGCCCCTAGGAGCCAGCACACGTTCGCTACGTATTCCAACGATCGTCCACAATCGCATGACGCAACGATCTCCATCGGTTTTTGTTCGTTCCAACCCACACGCTGATGTCACCGTTTACAATCATCAGTATTAGGTACTTTGCTTTTGTACATTTCGTTCTATGATGCCGCTTTCATGGTACAATATACATTCTTGGCTTTTCCGTGTAAAAGATTGTCGGTATTGTTGGATGTTGATGATGTCTATTTTCTATAAGTTCTTCTACGTGAGACGATTTTTTCAATGGAAGTAGTTCATTTTGGACGCCAAGCCTGACTGTGATGTGTTCGCGGACGGATGAAAGACGATCTTGGCAGCATGTTTGGAGTATTGTGTGATGAGCACGTAAATGTCGTTAAATGTATGTCTTCGACTATTGTTAATGGCCGTTTTATGTTAAATTAAAATAAATAAAATCTTGTTTAGCATATGTTTTTGTCAAAATGCTTTTAATTGTTTTACAAAGTATTGAGGTCGTGTTTGAACGAAACGCTATTAGTCGTTTATCGTCCCACGCCAAGTGCAAGGTCTTTATTGAAGTCAATAATTGCTAACAATCTCTCAATTGATAATTGGTTAGCTATTATCAGAATAACATTAACTAGTTTTCTTTGAAGACGCATCCCAACTCCAATAACCCGGTGACTAATCAACGGGAATAAAATAAATGAATAACTCGCGGAATAAGAAACAAAACAATACATACGAAGTACGAAGGTTATATCTGATAACAATCTATTTTATTATCATAAGGCTGCGAGAATATAGTAAAGCAAGATAATTTCAGGGACCCTAGTATATTTAATGTTGTTGATGTCTGTAAAGTCATCGTAAACCACGATGGGGTTATGTTAATTGACCATTTTTTGTGTCGAACATGTCAAAAACAAGTACTTGTCGTAATTATGAATATTTATTCACACTGCGTAAATCATTGGAGCGTTCGTCCGCGTAATGATACCGTAGTATCAAAATACGAAAGTCTCGACGGTAAGGTCACTTCCTCGGCCGTCCTTGCCTTATATGGTTGTATCTGGCGACGCAAATATGACTGCTATGTACCTTTTCTGTTTGGACGTGTGTTCCGTCTCCTTCGCACAATACTACTGGCGGGTAAGCCAGCTCAAAGTACGGAATGCATTATAGGTACACACGGCTACACATCAAGCTATACAAAACCAGTATAAGCTGACTTCTGATTGTACGAAAAGCATATACAATGCGAGGTCAGCTAAAACTGGTTTTGTATAGCTTGATGTGTAGCCGTGTGTACATGCACTTGTCGCTTTACATATTTATAGGCAGACCATCCGGATACTTGCGAAATCGATGCAATAAATATGAGCTTCCTGTATTGACGTTTCTTTAAGACAATTTAAATGATGGCAGTCTTGCCTCGGATGTTTATTTTTTTGAATAAAGGGAAATTAAGTAGCTGCTTTTAACAATACAAGGCGGATAATCGTAAACAACGGATATATTTGTGTAAAAGTCTACGAATTACTACGATCAACAGGCGCCACTGTTGGCTGGATGGCCATGTGACTTATATAAATAAGCTCAATTAGAGAATTCCATTTAGCCGATATTTATAGACATACGATTAGCGATCGTCAGTCGGCATGTTACGGATAAAGTTTTATTAATTCATTATCGACACGTACGAACATGAGGATACTGTTATCGAAATGGTATTTGAATCCTAAATATCCTAATTCTTCGACGAACATTAAATTAATTGTAAAAACAATCTTATAAAAATCTTCCATAAAATCCAATACCAATTGAAAACATTTTTAGGTAGTTTTCTCCCCTGGGGTATCAATGAACCTAACCATTTTTATCTTTGTCTACAGCGCGGTTTCCCGTTTGACGAGGAGGAGGGGTCGGGCGCGTGGAGCGAGCTCGCGTCGCGGCATCCTGACATAGCGGCGCGTCTGCGACAGCGCCCTGCCACCTGGGCCAGGAAGAGGCGGCCTTCGAGCCAGGACGCAACAGACGGTACGGATCACTTTTACATCATATTATTTTGGTTAAACATAAGATCCAATCGTTTTCATATGCATATCTTTATTTGATAGAGTCATAAAGGTCAAATTTCAGTTGTTTACAGACTACACACATATGTTTCAAATATTTTAATGTATGTAGAGCTGTATCACAACATCCACTGAAACAAGACCTTCTTCTTTACAGGTGTGCTTAAAAAACGTTTCGTTATTCCAGATTTCGGCGACGGTTTTGGTGGCTTCGACAGATTCCCCTTCGACGACATCCCGCCAGAGTTCAGAGAACATTTCCCTTCACATTGGAACCGCAGATTTAGCGCTCGCGACGAGCAGCCGCAGCCGCAACCGACACAGCAACAGGCGCCGCATGCGCCGCAGTCACCCCCGGCGCAGCAGCAGACCACAGCCACACAGACTGAACTAGAACCACAACCAGGCCCTTCAGAAACCGAACCACAGACGCACCTACCACAATACGGACTAAGAAACACAGTCGATCTCGGCCAGAAAAGCCCCGCCGACCCTAGCCTGGTCGATGCGGAAGACAGGAATCAAAGGTCTATGTCAGCGCCGCCAGACAGTAGCGCACCGTCTAACCAAAGCTTCAAAATGAGTGGACAGAACCACCAGGAACACGCGCCACCGCACGGCGAACAGCACTCCAACGTGCGACACATACCTATATTCGTGGAGGGAAGGGACGAGCCCGTGATCAACAAATCAGTCGATCACGGCACGCACTTCGGTGAAACTAAACCTGCGTATGTGCCGCCTCCCCCGCAGCCACACATTGATAGAGAACAGTACGCTGACGATGGCCCCTTTGGCTACTACCAGCCACCTAACTTCTCGAGAGCCTTTGGCACGCCCTTCAACAAAGGATTCAGACAGGGGCCGCAACCATTCACACAGCAAAAAGCGTACCCGCAGGCGGCGTTCGCCCGCGGGGCCTCGCCACAGCGCGCTCAATCACCTAAACCCCAACCGCCTCCGCATACTGAAGAACATTTTGCTAAAGTGCCAGTGCACCATGAACAGACCGCACCTAAGACTGAACCTCCGTCCAGAACTCAGCAGCGACCGCAGCAACAGCAGCAGCCTCCGCCGCCGCCGCCTCAACAGAAACAAGCCCCGCCACAGCCGCAAGCTCCGCAGCGGGAACAAACCCCGCCACAACCCAAACAGACCCCAGTCAACGACCCTATCACACAGATTCTTCGTATTCAAACCGATGTCTTAAACCTTATGACTGAGGTTGAAAACTTTGGAGGTACCAAAAATGATAAGCAATACTTGTTCCTAGATGAAATGCTTACTAGGAATCTCATTAAATTAGATACTATTGAAACTGATGGTAAAGAGAACATTCGGCAGGCTAGGAAGGAGGCTATCAAGTGTATCCAAAAATGTATAGCTGTATTAGAAGCCAAAGCAGAAAGTAACGCTGCCGGTAAGAGCCAATCTCAACCAACCGATGTAGAAATGGATGAAAATACAGAGGCACAGCAGACGGCCGAGCAGGTTACGGAAAATGGTGAGGTTGAAATGAAGGATAACACCAAAGAGGAGGTTCAAGGCGAGCCGCAGGAGCAAGCCGAACAGCCAGCACAAGTGGCCCCAGCCCAGGAAGCGAAGACTGAGAAACCACAGGAAGAAACGAAAGAGGCGAAGCTTGAAGAACAACCTGCAGCGGTGCCAGCTGACAACAAGGACGCCGAACAAACACAACCTCCCGACACTCGACCAGAGGACACACCGTCCGAAAAACCAACCGAAAACACAGAACAAAAACAAGGAACCGAAGACAAAAGCCCCAAGAAAGGCACCAAAGTTGTAAAGAAACGCAATAAAAGAGACGCAAGCAAAGAAAATAAGAAAGATATACCTAATGATAGTACTAAGCAAGAAGATAGCAATAAGGAAGTAAAAGTGGAAGAGAAAGAAACCTCCGTAGAAATAATGCAAGTGGACGACAAAGGTGATAAGTCGGAGCCACAGGTGATGGAAGTAGATGGTGCTGCTAGTCAATAAAGTTAGTTCGCAATAGTGAATCGTCTCATTAGAAACACAGTCGTAATCCACGCACGGGGCCTAAGTGTATGCCTTCCTTAATCTTCGTGTTAATTATATTGTGCATAAATAACACAGGTGTTGACATTGTATTGTTTATGTTTGTACATTTTACGTTTTTAATATTAAACAAACGTGTAAAGATATTTGTTGTCCTCTAGGATTTGAAACGGTCTCCTTGTCCTAATATTTAATTAATTTATTGTTTATCATCACTTGATAACACAATTTTCTGAATAAATAATGAATCCGTTTTTAAGTGTTTTATTATTATTGAATACACAACACGTTGGATAATATAAAATATAATTAGTGATATTGCCTAAATAATAATTTAATTTACATAGGAATTCGACTCCATGATGGTAGGATAACTTTATCACAGAATAGATAGCACATGGAGTGGAGATTTATACAGTGTTCATGTTTTTTTTTACACTTCATTGCCCCTTTACACTAGTGTTTGTCGAGTGTAGGCGTTCGATGAACGTATGCGCAGCGATAATACCAAAACGAAAACGAAATTGACTGACGTCTGCTCTGCAAACGCTAGTGTGAAGGGGCCTTCAATCACGTAACGAATATTATTATTCTCAATATATCAGTCTGACAAACTAAATATACATGCAAAATCTCTTACTATTAAATAAAAGAACTTATTCTACATCTACAATATAAAATATTATAAATCTAGTTTATTTTCTTTGACTGTCTATAAATCAACTTGAAAGCTAAACTACAATTATACTAGCCACATAGCATGAGTTCTTAGTGTCCGTCAGGTTGGCTGGACCAAACGAGATATGTACATGAGACCATGTGCACTGCTTAATACCTATTTGATACTATTTAATACCTATAATGAAATATTTGATACCTTCGCGCTAAGAAATATATCAAAGAAAGAAAGTGGCCAGCCAACCTGACGTCAGGTTGGCTGGCCACTTTTAAGTTCTAATAGTTTTAGCGTTGTATTGATTGCGTTGTTAATGTAGATGTATAATACCGATTTGATACCTCAACGCATATTCTTTACACAACTGCAGGAAGCTCTTATAAAAAGTTATTAACAAAACCCATTAAACGCCTGTACGTTAATTATTTACGTGTTTTCTTCTCAGAATAATTGCTAACAATATTTTTGCAGGCGTTTAGAAGCTTATGATTAACTTGTTTCTGGATATCCATAGTCAAGCTTTGTCCATTTATACGATTTTATGATTATTTACATATCGCAATTATTCTTATGAATATAAATATGTATGTACTTGGAGATTTATAATTTTTTTTGACACTCTTGGCCAGGGTTCCCAACTTAGCGGTTTTCTCCCCAAATTTAGGAGGTAAATATATGCATAGGGACTTCATATGTTTAGAGGTACTTTTAGGGACTTCTGGCTTCTTATATTTTTAATCAATTTTTTTTTATTTGTTGACCTAGCGTAAAATCCCACTAAATAAAAATAATTTAAAAAATCAATCAATAATAACTAAAAAACAATAAAAATCAAATCAATTTTTAATATTATAGGTAAGTACTTATACGTAAGTAAAGTCAAAGTCAAATCATTTACGACAATAAGGCCATTAGACGGCACTTTGGAACGTCATTACAAGAAAAAAAACATTAAATAAGTTGCCCCTTCCAAAAGGTAGTCGTAGGTAGTAAGTATGAAGAAGAATGGGCAAGAAACTCCATTTTTTTTATTGATATATGATAGCTTTTGTTAACATTTTGTACTGTAAAAGATTAGTGAGGCTATTAAATATTGGATCACATGGTGCCGGAAGGTCATTTTTATCTGAAAAATATTTTTTGTACTTTGTAAGAACACTTTTTCGTTCTTCTAACGACACCTTCAGTTGTCTTCCTCGTTTCATCGCGAAAAACCACAATTATTTTATAATAAACTAGCTGTCCGCCGCGGTTACACCCGCGACTTTGGTTACTGCTCCGCTCCCGTAGGTCGTAGCGTGATGGTATATAGCATATAGCCTTCCTCGATAACTAATCTATCTAACACTGAAAGAATTTTTCAAATCGGACCAGTAGTTCCAGAGATTAGCGCGTTCAAACAAACAAACAAACAAACACTGTAGCTTTATAATATTAGTATAGATTATTGTTTATCGTGTGCACATCACAAACAACAAAATTAGTTTTCTTTTTAAGTTGGTCCCAGAGAGACGCGGCCAGTTGTATTCGCTTTTAATGTTAGGGCCTTTTTATTGTCATGCGTGTTGGCGCTAAGCCGTGTACGCACGTACGAACATATAATATAATTCAAGCATAATATCTAATCCTATATCGTCGAATGTGAAAAGCTATTTCAAAAACGTAAAAAGCATTTATGTATAATCATTAAATCTGCCAATTCCAGGATAGATCCAGAAAATAACGTGTTTAGTTGTCGTCTTACTGGATGCACAGGTATCAAGACGTTTCAATATAATCTAAAAGATTTAATTGTTTTTTATATCAATTCTGAAGAAGAAATAAGTATATTTATGTGATATAATACCAACTACACTTGCATTACAAAATATTGAATATAGTTTGGCATCATTAATAGATTTTGTTCCTTCATCGGCCCCGAACAAGGGAATAGGCCATTATTAATGTCATTGCTATAGCGGTACTTCATTTCTATGTTACGATGACATGTCGAATAGGGTTACCAAAAGCCATAAAAAAAATAATAGTCAAAATCCCTTAAATCCCCCTAATAAAATAATATGTAATAACAATAAAATATAAATAATAAATAGCGCTAAGATTTTTGTCTTGTTTCGAAATTAGTTAGTATTAGAATTAGTTAGTAGCAAAGTACAGGTTGGCAGAGTACCCATTAATACACCCACATTTAAAATACCCTTAAACATTTAACGCCACTAAAAAAAATCCCACTGCATATAATTACCCCCTAAATTTGGGGTAAAACACCTAAGTTGGGAACCCCAAGTTGATCGTTAGCCTCTAAGCGCCTGCAAAAATATTGTTAGCAATTATTCTGAGAAGAAAACACGTAAATAATTAACGTACAGGCGTTTAATGGGTTTTGTTAATAACTTTTTATAAGAGCTTCCTGCAGTTGTGTAAAGAATATGCGTTGAGGTATCAAATCGGTATTATACATCTACATTAACAACGCAATCAATACAACGCTAAAACTATTAGAACTTAAAAGTGGCCAGCCAACCTGACGTCAGGTTGACTGGCCACTTTCTTTCTTTGATATATTTCTTAGCGCGAAGGTATCAAATATTTCATTATAGGTATTAAATAGTATCAAATAGGTATTAAGCAGTGCACATGGTCTCATGTACATATCTCGTTTGGTCCAGCCATCCTGACGGTCACGAGTTCTTATTCCAAGAAAATTACACAAAATCATGGACAAATAAATGGAAAGACAAGGCCTTTCTTCAAAGCGAATTTTTGTATAAAGAACTCTACAGCAGTTTTAATAAAGTTCCAAATTAAAAAGCTTGATTAGAACTCTTTTTGTGATAAAATGGTTACTAGCAAGAAACAGTAGATCATTAGGAGATAATACTTTCACGCTGTTGCATATTACGGTGGTACATATATAGCTTTTAAATTAACAATGACATCAGCAATAGGTAAATACTATTCAACTTCATTTAGGTAGAACTAAATCCAATCGACTCTCCAATTAACTTGATAGTAAACTAATAATACAATACAATCTACAATCAATTAACTCTACGGTTTAAAAAATCTTACTCCCACTCCTTCATAACCTTGTCCCAATCTTCGTCAGTTATAAAAGGCTTATCAATACAGTTGATCATGTACTCGCCACAGAAGATACACTCGCTTGCGACGAGGTCATCGATCTCATTCCTCAGAATCTCTCGTAGAGGGAGGCCGTTGGTGGTGACTGTCGATAGCTCGATGTTGGATAACACGGAGAGCTGTCGCTGTAGATCTGATAACTTGTTGCGACGGGCTGGTGCTGTGGAGAAATTAAAGGTGAAGTCAGGATATCGGTATTTCCAAACGCATTCAACCCTAAACTCTTCAAAGATAGTGTGAACAGGCTTCTTCTAGGTAAGCTCACTCCATCGCCGACTTTGTCTCTGTCACCTCTGACCTAGACTAGAATTAAGCAAAGCCATTTCAAATCTATACTTATAATATTATAAAGCTGCAGTGTTTGTTTGTTTGTTTGTTTGAACGCGCTAATCTCTGGAACTACTGGTCCGATTTGAAAAATTCTTTCAGTGTTAGATAGATTAGTTATCGAGGAAGGCTATAGGCTATATACCATCACGCTACGACCTACGGGAGCGGAGCAGTAACCAAAGACGCGGGTGTAACCGCGGCGGACAGCTAGTATCTATACTATAATATATAATATTATAAAGCTGCAGTGTTTGTTTGTTTGTTTGAACGCGCTAATCTCTGGAACTACTGGTCCGATTTGAAAAATTCTTTCAGTGTTAGATAGATTAGTTATCGAGGAAGGCTATAGGCTATATACCATCACGCTATGACCTACGGGAGCGGAGCAGTAACCAAAGATGCGGGTGTAACCGCGGCGGACAGCTAGTAAAAAAAAAATGTGTAGCCTTTTCCTAACGTATGAAGTCTCTTGCCTATTCTTATCCATACGAAACGAGCTTTTGGAATGGGCAACTAGATCCAACATTATTATTTTTCTTGTAAATAACATCACGCCTGTAATCCCCGTAGGGTTAGGCAGAGGTGTTACTCAATAGTACACCCACATTTCGCCAGTTATGTTTAAATCCCATGTAATAGGAGGCGAGCCTATTGCCATCAACCAGGCACAAATCCAGACTCCGAGGCTGCTACTGAGAAATTCCTGATGGAAAAACCCAATAACACTTTGCCCGACCTGGGAATCGAACCCAAGACTTCATGCTCAGCAGTCGTGCTTTGCAACCACTAGACCAACGAGGCAGTCAGTTTTCTTGTGTAAATGACGTTCATAAGTTTAAGGGGGTAAGTATGCAAGTGATTCTCAAGACGAATCATCATCTGCCTAGCATTTTTCTTAATTACGTTGGGGTCGGCTTTCAGTCTAACCGAAAGCAGCAGGATACCAGTATATTCTCAGTGTATTCTCATCATGAATCGATAATAGAATAAATAGGATTTTTTTTAGTACATCTAGAACTAAAAGAACAATTATTTAAAGACCAGGTGTCGTAATTGATTATTTACGTCTTCTTTGATTTGACGTAAAACTGCGCTTTGCATAAAAATAAAACTCAGTGTATTACGTACAGAGAATAGGCAGGGTCTCGTGCGTGAGACAGTCGCTATGGAACTTGTGTCCGCAGGGGAACAGGTAGAAGGGGCGCAGTAGCAGCGCGATGTCGCACAGGCAGCACACGTCGGAGACCAGCACCGTCACGCTACGGTTGCGGAACGACTGGATCTCGGCGCGGACCTGCAACGTATTTTTGGTATTGAAAGTAGGAACTTTTATTATGGAATGCACTCTCATCTTCTGCCTAGCTTTTTCCCAATTATGTTGGGGTCGGTAGCCAGTGGTTTTTTTTTAAATTATTTATTTAAACTTTATGCAACAAAAAAGTACAAAGGCGGAGTTAATGCCTTAGGCATTCTCTAACAGTCAACCAAAGGTGGTGAAGAGATGACATGGCAAGTACAAATTATTGTGCAAGATTAACACAACCAAATAAGAGTTAAAAAAAATTAGAAAAAACAATTACCTACTTAAATAAATTAAAATGTACAAAAGTATGCAGAATTTTAATTATTACACGACTGCCCCAAAAAAAGGAGTGTTATGTGTTCAGGGTTAATGTATGTATGTATGTATGTGAGTTTCTTTATTCCACCATAACTTTTAAACGCCTGAACCGATTTAGATGTATGGGGTATCGTTACAATCCTTGTCTCGTTCCGAGTAACATAGGCTAGTAAAAAATAAAAAGAAACCGGTGTGGTCACTTTAAAACGTAAATTAATACCAGCCTGAATTTATTTTTTTAATGAATCAGGTAGTCTATGTTTATCGTCTAGAATTTGACAAGTAGATTTAAAAAATATATAACACTAAATAAAAAACGTCGTAAAAAAAACTGACGAGAAACAAACTACAAATGTGCAATTTTTGCAGTCGTGTTTTTTAATGTTTTAATTATAGTAGCTTGTCTCCTGTATCATAAGTGCAAAACGTTACAAACATTATTGTTACTTACATATTCAGCAGACGCAATCGCTTCTTCCATTTCAGCCTTCATTTCTTCTATCTGGTTGTTATTTTCCTGTAAACAAATGAATATTAATTGTAGCGAAATAATTAACTTTTAAACTGATAAGACAAAACATAAGGTCACGATTGTATTCGTCAAAGAGGTTAGCATTTTGACTGGTAAGGAAAAGTCAAAAATAGGACGGCTGGTGGAGTAGCTGGCTGCTATCGCGGATTCGATTCTAGCACGGAACAAATATTTATATGGCCTACAGTTTGACGGGTCTGGTTTTTAGTGTATGTGTTTATAACCCACACTAGGAATATTCCAGTATCCTGAGTGCGTTAAAAAACCTATAAACTCACATCATCATAACATCAGCCGTTTCGCGCGGTAGTGGCGCATATTTCTTACTGGTATTTATTTGTTTTTAATTTTTAAGATTTAATAAGTACCAAATTTTTTTAATTTTGCTTTTATGTACAATTTTTCTTTTTATGTTGTGCGTCATTTTTTCGTGAATAGTCTTTTTTTTTTCTTTCTTTCTTTATACACAAACAACCAGACCCAGATCAACTATCAACTAACTATAAACTATATTTATTCCGTGCAGGAATTGAACCCGCGACACGAAGCTCGGCTACCAATCGCTCAGCCACTGCGCCAACGATACCATTATAGTTAAATGCATACTGTCATAGTTACTTAGCTAGTTGTTAACTTATTGTGCATGCTGTGGTCTCATATACAACCTGACTTTTAATCCGTTGCAAATCTTTCAGGGGCTTTTTCACATTTCGTACTATGTCCCTTAATAAAAGTTGTTCATATTCATGAGTACATTCACCCCCTGAAAGATTTGCAACGGATTAAAATTCACGGTGTAAGTGAAAGGAGTACACATATAAAATACCTTTTGTTGATTATTGTCATGTTTTGATTTGTTGGAGATCTTTCGTTGGAGATCCTAATAAATAAATAGTTACCTGTAAAGATTCGCATATGGGTTGTCTGAAGTGGTCAATGGTGATGACATCACTGAAGAAAGGTAATATGTCCTCGATTTTAATGAGCGGACACTCTTCAAGGAAACTCATCGCTTCTTGCATGTCTTGAGTCTTTGTGATTACGTTCTCAGCTGGGAAAACAATTAAGGAATGTTTAAATGACGATGATGAGTTTGTTTGACTGCCTCGTTGGTCTAGAGGTCGCAAAGCGCGACTGCTGAGCTGATGTGGTCTTGTGTCCGATTCCCAGGTCGGGCAAAGCGTTATTGGGTTTTCCATCAGGAGTTTCTCAGTAGCAGCCTCGGAGTCTGGATTTGTGCCCGGTTGATGGCAATAGGCTCGTCTCCTATTACATGGGACTTAAACATAACTGGTGAAATGTGAGTGTACGTACGATTACGATTTTATACGTAAAAAATGAAGCTTGATTATGTTCCTTGACTCATCCTAATTTATATTATTTAAACTTCTTTCTTTATAATTCGTAGGTATTAGCTTTTGGCATCTTATTTTTGTTAATATAGATAATATTGTACCTATCTATGTATATTAACATAAGGGTCAGTTCACACCGAGACGCGACGCGACGCGACGCAACGTGACGATACTTGAAGAGGCCAGTGACTTCGCAACGTCGCCGCTCTTGCACGTCGCGCGTACCGGCGATTCACCGCTGCGTCGCGATGCGTCTCGCGGCGCCGCGCGGCGTAGAGCGACGCATCGCGACGTAGTGCTGCGTGGTGTAACGTATTCTAAATTCTTACAATGAAATGTGTATCTTTTCGTGTAGAAAATAAAGTTATATTTTGAGTCGCTCATTTAAAGTGTGCACGCAGCGTCGCGTCGCGTCGCGTCTCGGTGTGTGAACTGACCCTAAGATGACAAAAACTAATATCTTACGTTAATACAAACTAAACGATCATCTTATGTTATTATAGATAATATTTTATCTATATTTACAAAAACTAATACCTACCAATTATAAAGTTTCGAATTATGAAGTTGCGAACTTGGCGCCGAGGGCATAATTTTGCTTTTTTGACGTGGCAGTCAAAAGGTTAATTAGGTAAGCCTTCAAGTAGTGTTAGCCTACACAAATTTGCAGTCTGCCCCTGTTAATTACCTACATGAAACGCATTCATCCTTGTTGCCTGTTTACGATGTTTCTAAAAGTCAGAGAAAACTGCTCAAGCAAATTACTGCTCTATCTACGTTGATCCTAAATGCCATTTCAGTCTTGCAACTTTTTGAGTGTAGTTTCAAACTCACCAATATTGAGCCACAGCTGTCTCCTCAGCTCCGTTTGCTCCGGCATGTCAGCTATGCTCTTGGCAAGAGTGAGGCTCACTTGCAACGCCAGCTCCACCGCGGAGTCCCACAGACCAAGCAGTGCTGACAACTTTACGCACGCTTCTGAAAGGTTCTTTTCACGACATAATCTGAAAAGGCAGATAGGTTTATTTAATACTCAAATAGGTATAAGCATTATCAACCTTATTAATGTTCCGTTAATGTTCATATTCGTGTGAAATGCTTGACCACTTTCGATCGTAGGAATATGAAACTTATAGCAAAGAAATAAGGTTAATATACGCACTAGACGTTTTATAGATTACTGCTCTAATAAAAATCTTAAAATTCCATGTGATACTAGCCCTGGTACTATAGACATGAAGTGTACGGTCGGCTAAGAAAGTGGTATATTAGTGCAAAATAATCTTTATTGTTTAAGGACGTGTGATCAAATTACAATTTTAAGGTTGCAAAGTTACAAATAGTTGACGCGACTGTTGCACTTGTGAATTTATTCTAGCCTTCATAATATAAAGGTTCTTAAAACGACTAATTAGCATAAAATGATTAGTCAAACAAACCCCGCGGTTCCTCAAACGTAAAATTAATGTGATTACTATTTAGGCACGCATAAGCTGCCGTGCTTCTGATTGGTGGTTGATAATTAATTCAACCAATGACAACAGCTTACACGGTACCAAGAAACCTTATGTTAAACTCACCTCAAAGCATAATGAACATCATAATTGACCATAGTCACATCTTGACCTTGCCGCGACAAATACATCATCAGCGCCTCATGATCATGCTCTATATACAGCGTCAATAGATAGTTATGTATTGCTTTATCCTGCACATTGAAATGTTGCAGAATAAACTCCAAGTACCTAATCACTTCAGACAAATGAGCCGTGTCGTTCGTACAGGATAGAAATGCTGGAAGTAACTGTGAAGGATTTAGTCTCGCTCCTTGTAAAATCAACGCGTTGATTGTATGCTTTGGTGAATGCTCCATGAGTACAGAAGCAAAATGGTAGAACAACTCCGGTCTCTTCAAAGTTTTAAGAGTCTCTATAGCTTCTAGATAAGATTTCTTATAAATATATTGTGCTACAACATTCTCATAGTCTTCATTGATTATTGTCAGTTTAATTAAGTTTTGCTTATCGCCGTGCGAAGCCATCAGGTCGTATACAACAGATTTGACGTGCTGCATACATTTTGCAACTTTCGGATGCAGTAAAAACACTTCAAAGTTACTTTGGATTTTGTGGTATTCTTCAGAGTCCTGCTTCCCTGTGCGGCGGAGTAAGCCAAGCTGGGATAGATACAACTCCGTCATCCAAATCACGAGCATAGAAATCAATGTCTTCTCGTCTTCTTTTAAAGTCTCTAACCTCTTTTCCAAGTAAACTTTCAAAGCATTAATTTGATCTAGTTCTAGAAACTTAAGGCATATAGTTTCGAAGCTTTTTTGCGTGTCGGCAAATATTTCGGCGCTTCTCTCATAATCGCCTTGGTTAAATAATAATTCTGCTTGTTTTACATTAATAACATCTATGTATGCAGGGTTATTGAAACAGTACTCCTTGGCTAGATCGAACTGTCCCTTATCGGAGTAAATGATCCATAGATTCCGTTCTTCTCGTATAACTTTGTATCTGAACACACACTTATCTGTTATAGTCCAAATGGTTCTTTTTTTCGTGTCCCTCACTATGCTTTTCAGTTTACCATGGGCTTCTGAGTATTTATCTTCGAAAACCAGTTCTTGGCTTATAAGTGAGATTACTTTTACTCTGTCAGAGTACATGAGGAGTACATGGAATTCCGTGAGGACGAAGGATAAGGGAGCATTTTCCTGTTCGTCGCCGTCAGTCGGGTAACTGATCAGTGCGCCTTGTGTGAACAAAGTGTTTGAATTTTGTTGGGAACTTGGGTCCAACTGTAATAACAATAATGAAAAGGATGATAAAACTGAATATTATTGAAATGAACTGACCATTATAAATTTTGGTTGGAACAGTTTATGACGTATTTGGTACGATAATAGCATAAGGAAAAATGTTGAAATAAATAATAGTGTAACGCGTTGTTATACTGTAACCTCAATGTTGTTTATCTGAGTGTTTATAGCAGATTCGATATTCAAATTCAAATTCAAATCTTTAGCTAAATTTTGGAGGGCAGTGAAGAGAGAGATTTCTATCAGAATATGATTTAAAAAAAAGGCAAAGATAAAGACCTCCTTAGTCCTGACAGGTATTATTTTCTTGCGCCATCTCGAACATGCCCTCTCTTTAGGCGTCGCTCTAGGCAAATTGCTGCGGGCCCGCATCGAAAGAAAAATAACTTAAAACGTGTTTTTACTAACCTGTCCATAAAATATCCCAGGCTCCGTCAACCAAGCGAAAGTTTTAGGAACTCCGTTTCTATCAAAAAATTGCAGCTTCGAGTACTTAAGTGTCGACGGAATTTCTTGGAAGCCAGTTTCAGGAATAGTCAAATATGAGTAGAAAATGGACTGTAAGGAGGGCTTGTCATCCTTCGTAATAGCATGGCCCATAAACTGATACAGCCTTGTTGGTGTCGTGACAAAGATGAAGTATTTACTCGTGTTGTTTACTCTGTGGAACTGAATGCCAGTTATGGGCATATCAGTACCTTTGCCTATGTCGAATATCTGAAAACAGAAATGGTTTTTGTCAATATACATGTTGTATATACTTGTTGAAATAAATTAATAAATGTAAGCTTTACAAGCAAAAAATTTAAACAAGGGTCAAAGTTAGGATAATGTTGATAGCAGTTATTTATTACCACAAAAGTTTTTGTTTCTAATACCCAGTGTGCATGAGCCTGGTGTAACGAAACCAGAGTAAAACAACTAGCTTACGATGCGTGGGCGTAGCTGGGTTTTCATTTGGGGTGGACCAATAGCATAGCTTCCTATCAGGAAAAGACTCTTTTCCAAATAAATAATTTTGCCCTTAAATCATGTTTCTTTCGAACATTATTGTCAGCAAGAGGTATTATAAGCCAGCCTGTGTAGGGCAAGTGCCCCACTTTGTCCCACCGTACCAACAACCATATTATAGCCTTTACTGTCTTGACTTAATACAAGCATACTAGCTCAGAAATTAAGCTCTTCTGTACACACAAAGCCAGAATGCTAGCAAGCTTACTAGCTTTGTAAAACTAGCCTATGCATGGCAGCTATATAAGGCCTTGCATTCATGGTAAACAAAAGTTGAACAATAGTTGAAACAAACATTGTGGCAACATAAAATGTTGCTAGAAACAATATTCACAACACTTTCATAATGAAGATACACTAAAACTTTGATTGCATGTGTGTACCACTAAAGAACACAGAACAGAAACATGTTGCAACATTTGTTTACCATGAACATAAATGAGGTTTTATATTTTGAACAACATAATTTAGAGTTATGTCACCAAGCGCATTATAAGCTACTCATATAGGTAGGTACTTGAACTGCTTTCTATAATTATAAGGAATAAATAAATAATTAGGTACTTATAAATGTTTCAGGTAAAAGTACTCATGAATTTGAACAACTTGTACTACAAGACCAATTCTGAAGTATAAAAAACCAGCTGTTGCATGCTCAAATGCAATACCAACCCAGCCTACAGAACAATTAAAATGTATGGAAAAGCTAATCATTTTTAAATATTTTCAAAGTTAGTCTTATCTATACTAAAAGTTGTTCATATCCATGAGTTCTTTTAACCCTGAAAGATTGCAGATCTCAAAGCCAAGTCAACCCTAACTTAAATCAAACAACTTACATCAAACCTTAGTTATAGGTTATTAATTTTAAAGTAATGTGAAACCCTGATTATTTCATTGAGTTACAGAGTTATACCTGTAGATGAATATTATAGTATGTTTTTTTAATAATTCCTTAGCCCGCACAATCCTCCTGTTGGACAAAGACCAAATCCAAAGTCCAAATCCTTCCAGGCATAATAGGTGTAGCATAAATTTCTATTTTTAAAACTGGAATTTTGAAGACTTTACTTCTGAAAAATCAAGGTCTCACTCTACTTAGAATAGGAAATAAAAGTATGATTGAAAGCAAAAATGTTTGTTTACCAAACCATCAATATCCTTGCTTCCATACAGAGGAAGATAACTAGGCAGCTTGTGTAAGAAATTAAGAAAATTAAAAAGTAATCAAATGAGGAGATTTTCCTGAATGTTTGTAAACACACCCATAATAGTGGGGATATTCCTAGTGAAGAAGTAGAATAGAAGTTATTTAACCTGTTGACAGTAGGAAAACACATCCGTTGTGTTTCTACTAAAAAACACACCTGTTGTGTTTCTACAAAAAAACACACCTGTTGTGTTTCTACAAAAAAACACACCTGTTGTGTTTCTACTAAAAAACACACCTGTTGTGTTTCTACTAAAAAACACACCTGTTGTGTTTCTACTAAAAAACACACCTGTTGTGTTTCTACTAAAAAACACACCTGTTGTGTTTCTACAAAAAAACACACCTGTTGTGTTTCTACAAAAAAACACACCTGTTGTGTTTCTACAAAAAAACACACCTGTTGTGTTTCTACTAAAAAACACACCTGTTGTGTTTCTACTAAAAAACACACCTGTTGTGTTTCTACTAAAAAACACACCTGTTGTGTTTCTACAAAAAAACACACCTGTTGTGTTTCTACTAAAAAACACACCTGTTGTGTTTCTACTAAAAAACACACCTGTTGTGTTTCTACTAAAAAACACACCTGTTGTGTTTCTACTAAAAAACACACCTGTTGTGTTTCTACAAAAAAACACACCTGTTGTGTTTCTACTAAAAAACACACCTGTTGTGTTTCTACTAAAAAACACACCTGTTGTGTTTCTTCAAAAAAACACACCTGTTGTGTTTCTACTAAAAAACACACCTGTTGTGTTTCTACTAAAAAACACACCTGTTGTGTTTCTACAAAAAAACACACCTGTTGTGTTTCTACTAAAAAACACACCTGTTGTGTTTCTACTAAAAAACACACCTGTTGTGTTTCTACTAAAAAACACACCTGTTGTGTTTCTACAAAAAAACACACCTGTTGTGTTTCTACTAAAAAACACACCTGTTGTGTTTCTACTAAAAACACACCTGTTGTGTTTCTACTAAAAAACACAACCATATGTGTTTTTCTACGGCGAACACAAGAACTGAGTAGCCAGCCTCACTTCGGGCTTGGCGTAGCAAATGTTCACCTGCAGTCAACAGGTTAAACAGGATTTAGTTTAAAAAAAAAGTGCCATGAATTAAATAATACTGAATGTAAGTGACTTCTTAATTTACTGGACTTAATATCACTTTTATCACCAATAGTATAGTAATTATTGCATTTTATGAGTGCCACATCAACACACTCACAATTTGCAACAACTATTGCTAAAAGTGTATAAAGTTAATGAAACTTAAATATTTAGAAACAGATAAACAACATAAAAATACAAGAATTATAATCAAATGGTTTCTTTACCTCCCTCCAGTACTGGTGACTGGCCGTAAACATCTTGTCACTGTCAGCCTCCAACTCAGTTTCAATTATATGTCCTTGTGACGTTCCAAGCAGGATCGGACCCGTATTCGTCTCCGAAGTGTTCTCCCAGTTCCAACCCACTTCTGTCACTTCATAGTTTTTTGATTTGCTAACCTGTTTCGATTTGAAACTTTTTTGATGCAAGTATATGAGTTCTGGGTAGCCATCTTTTTTGTTCTTCGAAGCGAAAGCCATGAGGAGGTGGTGTCCGAGTGGATCGAGGAAGATACCGGTTAGTTTTGAGTTTGGTTGGACAAATTTTGAGTACTGGATTTCTGAAATTGTTTTGTTTTACTAATTTAAATTGTTACTACATTTTGTTTCAAATTTTCTTATGGATTACTAATTTTTTTTAAATAAAATATGATACTCAGTGTATGGCTTCCTGTAAGCTGGCAAGTTATCAGAATCAAACCAGTAGTTTGGGAGATTAGCACATTCAAACAATTAAACAAACAGATATTGAACAATGTGAATTTTTGAAATTCAAAATACAATGGTAAGTACGAAATATTTGAGATTTTAAATGCCTTACCTTGACCATGATCCTTCTCATCCTTTAGATTGAGCCGAAACAGATTCCCGTTAGCCATCGCCAGTACCAGGTAATCGTTAGACACCGTCGCATGTGTTATCAAATCTGAAAGATTCTTCAGAATCATTTTATTCTTGGAAAACATGGGTGTATTATCCTCCAACTGCATGTTTATATATCCCGAGGATACCATTGGTTCGGACACAGGTTTTGGTCGCTGAGAGCTCTGCGATGCTTGCTCGTACTGGTCGAAAATCGAAGTCATGTTGACTGAAAAATGGGTGTTGTTGAAAACCACTGAAACTTTTATTTGTTTTTCTTTAGTAAATACAGTTCGCAACGTCACAATCACAACGACAATTAGAGCACAATCTAACTACAAATTCGTTGTTGAATAGTTATCGGTATCTGCTGAATAACTAATTGCTTTCCGTAATAAAACACAAATTCGAAACAATAACATCAAACTTCGCGATTTCGGAATGTCGAATCGAATCTGTGTACTGTGTACTGTCCTGTCAGTGTCAAATTGTCAATGTCAAGTAGTGTTGCCTATTGATAGTCGACTATCGCTAAACTATCGATAGTCTATCGATAGTTGACGTCATATCAATAGTATCGATAGTATCGATATTATCAATAGTGTCTCGATAGTATCGATATTAGCGATAGTATCGATACTATTGAAAGCACAAATTAACTAATACTATTGATTGGAGGCAATAGTATCGATACTATCGATACTATCGATAGTATCGATAGTATTGCTCCTAAACATATGCTGGTCTTTGACAGTATCGATACTATCGATACTATTGCTTCCAATCAATAGTATTAGTTAATTTGTGCTATCGATAGTATCGATACTATCGATAGCACTATCGATATTGTTACTAGTTTTCGAGGTCACCTATCGATAGGGAAACGATCGATAGTTGGGCAACTCTGATGTCAAGTAAAAATGTCAACCGGCACCATAACGCCCTCTACAAAATCAAACATTTAACTTTAGCTAACACTTTTATTTCAATTTTTAATTATTCTAGGCCAACAGTTTTGAAAGTATATACATACAGTTGTAATATTAACTTCTAGTCATCTTTAGCGACATTTTTGTCAACATTCAATCTATTCATAATAAGATAAAACCACGGGTAAACCGAAGAAGCTAGATTAAACTAAACGTTACTGTCAGAAAAGTCCAATGTCAATGTCCTGTCATACAAACGAAAATTATTGTTGTTTTATTCTGCCGACATTGATTTGAAAAAATGGCTCTTATTGCTTGGAAAATACAGCCTATAATAAATATGAAACTAAAATAGTTTAACCACATTAGTAAAACGTAAAATTAAAGCTGAATGAATAATACAATGCTATAATTTAATCGAGGTTTGAAGAAGTGGTTAGCTGCGTTATTTTACCTGCTCGTTACTGTGCTATTTACCTGTGCGTTGACTTGAAAATCGTGACACAATTTCAGTAACCGGTTTTTGGAAGTAGGAGGTACTTTGATTTGGTTGTAAATGTTTGTGTGACCTTGTTGGTTTATCATTATCATTCGTATCGCAATTCGAGTGTCAACTGTGAGTTAGTCCGTTTGTACTGTTTCGGTGATATAACATCAGTTCTTATCTGCATTTTAAAATGGCTACAAGTCCGCTTTTGAAATCCTCAAAATTAGGCAGTAAGTACTTCTATAATTTTGGAAAATTTAATAACAATTTTTTATTCTAAATTCGATAATTTTTGAGCATGCTCTTACACACAATACTTCACAATTAATTTTAAATCCTAAATTACCCAAATTACCTTGTATGTAGGTGGCATAAGATTTCTTAACTACAGTAACAGTTTTGTAACTGAAGTCCAAGCTCGAACCTTTGAGCTAGTTATAATATTTTGAACTTTATGCCTACTGTTTTAAAGTTCTTACTAGAAAAACTTAAAAATCAAATTTAAGTGAGACAATTTTGTATAAAAAACTTTATGTCAGTCTCTATAAGGTCCAAAATACTATAATTTGGCTCAAAGGTGAATAAACTAATAGTAAGAACTAATTTTGAAATAGACAGATAGTCAATGTTTTTAACCCTCATCTTCCTAAACCTTTCCAGTTTACACTCGACAATGTCTGAAGACTCTGTCTCAATGTCGCACCTTCACAACGCAGCTGACGGAGCAGCAGCTAAATGTTCAGGAAATAGCAAGAAACTTTGCCAACGAGCATCTCAAGCCGAATGCGGCCCAACATGATACTGAGGGCCGATTCCCATTTGGACCTGTGAGTATGCTTCATATTTAGTCATAAATAACTATGTCTATGTTTTGCCGCTGTCCAAGGCCTCATATGGCTATTCATTGAGCCAATGTGGCCATTTTTTGTCAAAATTCAGAAAATTATTGAATGGTTTGGAAATCACTCTAATGCCTTAGCAACATTAATAATAAAAATTGAATGATTTTATAAAACTTTTTAAGCTCATGTTCGGCCCAGAGGCGTATGTTTATACTATATATTGCTTTGGTTTATGCTAATCCTTGAAAATAATGTATGTCTATAAAACCGGCTGCATTCCAGAAATAAACGTTAAGGTTATTTCCATTAAGTATTAAAGTTTAGATTATTTATAATATTTTTTAAGATAATGTACGTCTGACATAACAACTACTATTATCATATCAGTAGTGTAGGATTGTGATTGTATCTCAGAAAATATCTGATAGAAAACTTCTGATTTTTTTCTCGTTTATTGTTGACTATCGACAGTAGCGACCCGCCCCGGTTTCGCACGGGTGCAATACTGATACTAAATATAAATATGATATAGCCTATAAATGTCACCCGGGAATAGTGTAGCTTCCCATCCCAACAGTGAAAGAATTTTTCAAATAGGTTCTAGTAGTTTCGGAGCCTATTCAATGCAAACAAACAAACTATCAAATCTTTCCTGTTTATAATATTACTATAGAAGTATAGATACTTAAACAGCTAACATTGTAACAAGCCGGATTTGACAGCTATCAAAATCCTTTGTGTAGTGTTGTCAAAACGTCTTGTCAAAATATAAATCGGCAATTAATTCGTGTTTGTGAGTGTATTTTTTCAAAATTAAGTTAAACTTAATGTTTACAAGTGATACTCGTTGTTATAGTGTATGGGTAACATAGTAATTATTCAGGATTGTGAATTGGATTTTTCAAATTATTACGTAGGAGAAACGTCAAATCCGGCCTCTTAGAACGTTAGCAGTTTAGGGTAGACGCACACTTGCCGAAAAATACGTTGGATGTGTCGTCCTTTGGACGCTCGATGCACTAACGCATCGTCGGTTATTTGTGTAAAGTTGGATGTTATTATGTGCCAGTGAAAGTAACGTCAAAATCGGTCCAGCCATTTCAAAGATTAGCCATAACACAGAAACAGACAGACAAAAGTTATAAAAATTAGTTTCTTCATCTTGGCGGTATAAGTACAGTGTAAAATTATATTGTCATGACCCCCAACGACCCCCCCCCCCCTGGATCCGCCCTTGTCCTGTCCGTCCGGACAGGACAAGGGCCAGGCAGGTTGCGTGTCGATGTTCTTTTCACTTTGTATGACGAAAAAAAAAACCGTGATTAATCTTATGAATTCTTATGTTATAAACAAAAGTGGCCAAACAAACAAATCACATCATTGCGCATGCGCAGACGCAACAGAAATGACGTTTATTAGAAAATTGTAAACAAACAAACATGTTTGTTATGGTCAATGGTCAATAATACGCAACTGACATCCCTATTTATGCACACAGTACTGTAACTATAAACAAAGTAGTATACATGTATATTTATACTAAGTACTTTGTTTGTATATATACTACATGTACTATGTATATACTACTATGTACATGTATATATATATACTACTTTTTAATCTCTGAAACTACCAGACGGATTGAAAAAATATTTTTGTATCTATATTAAAGCCAGATTTACGAGGAATAGTATACTTAAGCTATATCTCAGCACAACTTATGCATGGGAGCGGAACAGTACCTAATCAGAGACGTAATTTAATGCGGGTGAAAAAAACCACGCGAACGAAGTCGCGGGCACCAGCTAGCACAAATACTAATCTAAATATATATAACTCAAAGGTGACTGACTGACATAGTGTTCTATCAACGCACAGCCCAAACCACTGGACGGATCGGGCTGAAATTTGGCATGCAAGTAGATGTTATGACGTAGGCATCCGCTAAGAAAGGATTTTGATCAATTCTACCCCCAAGGGGATAAAATAGGGGATGAAAGTTTGTATGAAACTTTGTCAATTTCTCTGGAACGGCTGGACCGATGTTGACGGGACTTTCACTGGTAGATAGCTGATGTAATAAGGGGTAACTTAGCCTTTTATTTTAGAAAAAGAATTAGGATTCCAAGCAAAAAAATAAAACTCGCAGTAAACCGACATTTACGCGGATGAAGTCGCGGGCACAAGCTAGTCACTACATAGTATAAAACAAAGTCGCTTCTTCTGTCTGTCCCTATATATGCTTAGATCTTTAAAACTACGCAACGGATTTTGATGCGGTTTTTTTTGATAGATAGAGTGATTCAAGAGGAAGGTTTATATGTATAATACATGCACCCGTGCGAAGCCGGGGCGGGTCGCTAGTAATATTATAAAGAGCTAAAGTTTGTGAGGTTGTAGGGGGTAATCTCTGGTTTTACTGAACAGATTTTGAAAATTCTTTCTCAAATTGTAACCTATGTTGTTACTAAGTGCTATAGGCTATATTTACAATAAAAAAATTAGGGATGAGAGGAGGGAGGGAGAGGGGGATTGGGAGGTGAGTGGCAACGCAGGGAGGGGTCGCCCTTGGAAGACCTACACTGACCTTATTAGTGAGGTTCTTCAGAAAGGTCAGGTGCGGAGTACTCGTAACCGGCGTGCTTGTATGACGAGATGTATGGACGTAGATGAAGCGAAAGAAGTATGTAAGGATCGTAGCAGGTGGCGTTCTGTGGTTTCTGCCTACCCCCATGGGAAAAAGGCGTGAGATTATGTATGTATGTATGTAAAATTAGGGATCCGTAAGAAAAATCACGCGATCGAAGTCGCGGGAAGAGTGCTTGTACAATATATATATAGAGAGATAAATAACTAGATAGATTATCTGCCCTTTCAATATAACCATATGTTGTACAGAATGTTTTATCACAAGATAAAATTATGGTGATGTATGACATTACTGTTACCACCTCAATATCTCTGAACTGCGTGAAATTACATTTTAGATAATTTATGACTGTTTATGGTTATTATTCTATGCTTGTCGATTATCAATAACATTAATTGGGATTGGTTCTGCCATTTTCAAAAAATAATTGTAATTATTTTTAGATAAATCAGTATAATAACTCCGATATAATCCTAAAATGTCAAGATTTCATGAAATAGTCATTCTTTCGGGTTACCTGGCCCTATGGAGTTTTATTGCTGACTTAAATGGTTATAATTCTGAAAATACATACTTCTTCGCCCTCGAATCATACTTTCAATAAGTATTAAACCTAATACTGACTTGCAAATTGCAAAAAAACGTAAGAAAATTTGAATTTCGCGGGCTACCGTGGAGCTTCCACCTTAATGCCTCTTAAAATATTTTCCTTTTCCATTGAATCCTAAAAATAACTAAAATTATCACGATATCATTTTTTCCTTCCTCACACAATGGATTCGTTCTTCACCCCCAGAAAAGTGGCCAGTAATTTAAAAGTCAACCCGTATATGGCTCGGATTAAAATGACAGCTAGACTTACTACAGCACGATATGAGCACGATAAAGACTAGGATTACTCTTATCTTTTTGTATGACTATGTATGTTAGTAGGTTGTATGTGTGATGTCACCAGTTCAAATGAAGGCAGAGCATTGGTAATAACTTTCAGTATTAGTACAGTTGGGTTTATCATTCTGACAAAAATACACGCCCTTCTAAAAGGTCAAGTACTAAGAAATTGCATCGAGTGCCCTATAAGTAGATGAGATAAATTTTAATTTAAAAACCCCCCAGACTCATATAAAACCAACTCATAAAAGAGCTCATAATTTTGAAATGGCTGAACAGATTTTCTGGAATAATTATTGCTGAGTACTCTCCATCAAGTCGCCTTTCAACCGAAGAAGAACTAAACCAAAATCAGTTCAGCCATTTGCGAGCTACGATGCCGCACACGTTAAAATAACACACCTCTGTTTTTGTCGGCGGTTAAAAATATCAAAAATAATGTAATTTTTTCTCTGAGATAACAAATCTAATTGCTAACTTTTGTGAGCTAAGTGAGCTTATTGCCATGAAACGGACTCGGGCTGCTGCTGAAAACTGGTACACTTGCTTGACCCAGGATTCCATATTCTGGAGTCGAGAAGTCGTTATAAAGCTACTAATGTTAATTAGGCATGTTCCACGCACCTACGCTTCTCAAATAAACCTAATATCAAGCAACTATTTAATTTCGGTTTCATAAAAAAGTCTACTTCTCTTTCAGATCAAAATGCTGGCAAACATGGGCCTGATGGGTGCTTGTGTCAGCGAAAAGAACGGTGGCTTAGGGCTGGACTACCTGTCTCTAGCCATAGCTGTAGAGGAGCTCTCCCGGGGCTGCGCGAGCACCGGCATGATCCTATCAATACACAACTTCCTCTACCTCAACTTGGTAAATGAAAAGGGCACTGAGAAACAGAAGGAAATATTCTTGAATGAGTTCGCTCGAGGCGCAGTTGGGAGCTTCGCTTTGAGTGAACCAGGTATTGTGATTTTTTTAATCAGTCAGTTTTTTGTGAATCGGATTATAATCTAATTTAGGTCAGTAATCTAAGTTTTGATAAACATGTCAAGAAAGAAAGATTGAAATTTTTTCTTTGGGGAAAAATTTGATTGGAAAATATGTTTTTGTAAATGATAGCTAAATCATTTCACGCGAGTGAAACTGTTCTAGTAATAACATATTACAAGTTGGCAAGGCTACCGCTCAGCTGTTGTATATGGTAGGTCTAATACTATTTAACCGATACAGTAAAACAAAATAAACATGAGGCCTTTAAAACACAGTATTAAATAATAAAAGCCAAACCAAGCTTGAATGATCCGTCTATTATCTGATATTTTTGGGGTTTAATCGAAATGCAGCTACCTAATCGCAGAGTAATTAAATAAGACCGATACCTTAGAACATTGAACCACTCCACGAACTTGAACCAATATTAATAAATCAATTACAATGTTAATTAATTTCTGTTAGATAACAATGTGGACTAATTAGTTTGACTCCTGTTATGCCTTGTCATAATATTATGACATCAATCATAATGATTATGTATAAGTACCTTAAACAAAATAAGTCTATACAAATTTGAATTCATAAAATTCTAATTCTAAATCAAAGATTACAAAAAAGAATAAACTTGAATTTAGAATCTTAGATTATTAAGTTTAATAACTACACACATCAAAAGTGTCTAGGGATCAACATCCCTAATCAATGTTAGGGATGTTGATCCCTAGACACTTTTGATGTGTATATAAACTCATTATTGAACTTAACAAAGTTCAAATTCCACTGCAACAAAAAAAAAACGATTTTAAAACTAACGTCAGACAAAAATCAACTTAGTCTGAATTATGCCAAAGTACATAATTGAATAGGTTAAGGCTAGTTCTTAAGCTTCCATTTGGTCTTTCCAGGCGCGGGCACAGACGTCGCGGGGATACAGACAAGAGCTACACTCGATGGTGATGAGTGGGTGCTAAACGGCAAGAAGCAGTGGGTCACCAATGCCATCGAAGGGCAAGCCCTCGTCGTATTCGCTACAATCAACCCGGAACTCAGGCACAAAGGGCTAGCTTGTAAGTTGTGACTTTTTAAAATCAAGAATTTTGTTGAGAATGATTTGAACTAAAGGACCAAAATTTTGACTTTGTATTAAATAGTAGGAAAAACAAGTTTATGCACCAAGTCTTGCTGATTGAATTATGTTGCATGATAAAATCAAATCAACTGGAACTACTGTGATTATTTAAAGAAGGTTATTGGCAAAGACAAAAATTTCGGTCTGACAGCTTGTATTTAGAGGGAAATTTTGGTATCAGTGCCCTTTTTTCACTTTTGATTTACTATTTACATATGTCTTTCAATGGCCATCTTCGAAATCTGACAAAAAAAATACAGGTACCCAAAGGTATCAAAAGTGCAAAACAACAAAATTTAAATATATGAAACAAAAGATATTATGCTTATATTTCAGACCTGCTCTTATTTTTAGGCTAGTTAAATATGAGCTTGACAATATCTTTTATGGCTCTTGCAATGTTTCTACTCATTTTTTAAATTAAATATCCTTTTCTATAGGTTTCCTTGTTCCGATGGTAACTGACGGTGTATTTAGAGGGCGGAAAGAGAAAATAATGAGCGTAAGGTGTGTATTAATGTCGATAGTAAGTACACATAATTAACACTGCATGCATGCAACACAACTTGGAATGGCCATTCTATCATAGTTTGCTTTTGCGGAATTAAAATGCTTGGTTATACATTGTGGGGGGTAGCACCTTTATATTTTGTGCCCGTTAGAAATCCTGGACTTCCTCCGTCGTGGTGGTGACGGAGGGGCATGCCGGACTCTTACTAGCTAAAACCACTGCAGTGTTCCACCTCTGCCTATGGCCGGGAGTGCGGGATTCGCATAAGCATTCACCGCTCCCCCGGCAGGCCTCGACCCGCTGTTTCTCAGCGGGTCCCACGCTCGAGGGGCGCGCGTGGAACAAGGCACCACCAAGGGGAGGGGGGGTAGCACCTAATTATAAATGAATATAACATGGTCCTGTAAGTCCATGCGCTAATGTATCACTTGCATGTAAATAAATTAATGTTATAAAATATATAATAATATAAAGTTAGCGTAAACAATATAGAATTCCTATATTTATAATAAATAAGTATATTATCTATACTAATATTATAAAGCTGCAGAGTTTGTTTGTTTGTTTGTTTGTTTGAACGCGCTAATCTCTGGAACTACTGGTCCGATTTGAAAAATTCTTTCAGTGTTAGATAGATTAGTTATCGAGGAAGGCTATAGGCTATATACCATCACGCTACGACCTACGGGAGCGGAGCAGTAACCAAAGACGCGGGTGTAACCGCGGCGGACAGCTAGTAATTCCTATATTCCTAATTTGACTAACCTTTTTTTTTACCTCATGAGCCTCCTAAATAAACTTTCCTTTAACCAGCAAGTAATTAATATAAATAACTCTTTGTAAAATATGTTATATACATAATTATAAAAATATGTAATTATTCTTATAATATAATCTTTTTATCATTGGCGATTTAGCTTCTTTCATACATTCATCAAACTCATATTATTTTTTAATAAAGCTAACTAACACCCTTAACTGAAAATTAAATAGAACAAAAAGGTCCTAAAAGAAAATAAGCAGGTACACTGCAATCAGCACTAGAACATATAATCAAGCCAGAAAACAGAATGAGCTTATAAAATAGATATAAAGTGAAACTCTCAGGGCTGCGACGGCTTGCCCCGTCACCTTGGAGGAGGTGCGCATCCCGAGGGACTATATCGTTGGGGAGCCGGGCGACGGGTTCCGCATCGCCATGGAACAGCTGGACCAGGCCCGCATCGGTATCGCCGCGCATGCTGTTGGTGAGTCAAATCAAATATGTTTATTTTCTAGAACATGGTAGAGATAAACTACAATAACATGGCGCGCTCCTCCACAATCCAAAACGTTTAGAAAGTATTTCCAAGACTCACAACGCATGCGTGCGTACTGAGACGGCTCTCGAAACAAAAACAAATCGGTGATTTGTTGCTCGCGGCGTCAATAATTATTTATTATTATTAGTTTGACACGTGCGTTGTGTTGCGCGGTCGGCTAGTTATGATTAGTTGACCAACAAACCTGCTGGCCAGCTACTGTAGACGAATACTTCAACTACATTCAAACTCTTTCATAAGTATGTGACTTCACACATTGAAATAGTAATATGGAGGGGCGCGCCATGTTATAGTAGTTTATATCTACATAAGGTGTTACAAACAATACATTTTTGTCAGCGTATCCTGCCTTACATGGCGTTTGGCGAAGGGTCAATTAGGTTTTTGACCTGTCAAAATGCGATTCCCCCATAGATTTTGTATAGAAAAAGTAAATTGTAACGTCACATTTTTGCCAACTCAATTGACTATTTATTGATTTTAGTTATTTGATTTTTTTTTGGGTTTGGAGGGTAAAAATAAAGTACACATATTTATACCACGATCAGTTTATTTAGCTAAACCTATGTGCTAGGTGTCTAATTTGTTTTGATCCACAGGCATCGCCCAGTCAGCACTCGACACTGCAATCTCCTACGCAAAGAATAGAGTAGCTTTTGGAAAACCGCTGTCCAGATTAGCTTCTGTGAAGGTATAAGTTAAAATTTTCTATTTACCCATACAAGTTAAATATAAACAAGGTTAGAATTATTACCAGCCGTTATTTTGATCTAAAAGCAAATATTACAACAAACTATTTTCTGCAGGATCGACTAACAGACATGTGTATGTTAGTGGAGACCGCTCGTCTGGCGACGTACCGGGCGGCAGTAGACGTTAGCACAAAGAACAGTGCGATGGCGAAGTACTTGGCGGGACGGAACGCTACCGCTGTCGCAGACCACTGCGTACAGATCCTCGGGGGGCGCGGTCTGTCTCCTAATTACGACGCTGAGAGACATTATAGGTAAATTATTATTTTTTAATTGTAGACATACACATATTTTCAGAGGTTTATAGTAGGTCTAAGGTACAGTAAGCGATCATAAGTGCAGTAGCATGCTAAGGTTTGAATTGCTGTAAACACGCGCTACAGGCCGTACCTGCATCACTACGAACACCTCAGAATTCGCACACGGCGTCGAAAGGTTGAAACTTAAAAAATTTCAATCTATTGCTTTGTGAGATTGCTACTCCTCTTATGACCGCTACTGTACATCATCGGTGATTTTTTAACTTGAAATTGAATGTCCCTCGCGGGACAGGCACTGTTCGACTTTTTGTGATTTTTTGGAGGAGTAGCGGGAATTTAGAGACAAAAGAAAGAATCTTTAATAGCAGTTAAATGAACTTACAAGAAATTTTATAGTATAAATATAAGTAAAATAAACTATTTAGTTTAGTGGTTTTTCTTTTATTTTGTCTGTCTGCCCGGCTGTTTTTTTCGGCTAACCTCTGAAACGGCTAGACTGACTTGACAGGACTTTCACTGATAGATAGCTGAAGTTAGAAGGACTAACTTAGGCTTATTTTTATTTTAGAAAAAAATAATTTTCACAAAAACTTTAAAACTACGCGATAACCGACATTTATGCGAACGAACCTGTAAACAGAAGCTAGTTAATAAATAAATTCGATGACTAATCTTAACTCCTCTCACAGGGACGCGCGAGGCACACAGATCTACGGCGGCGTGACGGACATACAGAAGCGGCTCGTCGGCCACTACCTCCTGAAGGAACACGACGCCCTCTGATGTGATGCCGGTAAACTTGTTCTAATCTAGTCTAGCTATACATAGAGGCCTATATTAATATGCTTGCGTGCGTTTTGAAAAAAGAACGGCAATTCCATGCAATTTTAATGACGTGTTTCGATGTCACGTTTTTAATACGTCGTTTCAAGAATAAAATTTACCATAGTCTTTTGGGATTATTCCGATCTGTCACCCCGCTTTGTCCCCTTAGGGTGACAGATAGGAAAAAAAAGTTTGATCTGTCCCCCTGTTAGCAATGAGGGGACAGTTCGAACTTTATTCACTCCTTAACGGTTTCATCTGTCCCCCTATCACTGATAGGGGGACAGATAAAACTTTTTATTCCTGTTTGTCCCCCACAGAATTTAATATATTAATTCTTAAAAGTAATGCCACACATACTGCAACATTACATACATTGTTATATCAATAACTAGCGACCCGCCCCGGCTTCGCACGGGTGCATGTATTATACATATAAACCTTCCTCTTAATTCACTATCTATTAAAAAACACCGCATCAAAATCCGTTGCGTAGTTTTAAAAGATGAAACCGTTAAGGAGTGAATAAAGTTCGAACTGTCCCCTCATTGCTAACAGGGGGACAGATCAAACTTTTTTTTCCTATCTGTCACCCTAAGGGGACAAAGCGGGGTGACAGATCGGAATAATCCGTCTTTTGACGGTACCATAGATATTGACACTCGAATGTCATCTATGGTTTCTAAAATAAGTTCAGAGCCAGTCATCAGTCTACGTTAAAGGCCTTGCCAATGGAATAAAAATATTTATAAAAACAGTTCATATTTCATTGTGAAAAAATTCGCGACTCAAAGGCCCAATAGTTCTTTTTTTTTGTTCATTTCATTTATTCGTTATTTAAACATCGAATCCTAAGTTTGTCTTCTTTAAGTTTTTACATCAATAAGTAAAGCATAAATTAAGTTGAATATTAAAAGACTAAGCTTAAATGTTACTGCATAATATTTATCAAAAGTTTTATTTAAAAAATCAAAGTTTTTATTACTGGAATAATATCTATTATTTTTGTTGTTTAATCATTTAAAGTAAATAATCTTTACGTACAAAATAAACTGTTATGAATTGATATATTTATGTGTTTAAAAAGCAACTGTAAGAGGATTAGAACTTTATGTAATTATTATCTGCTCAATACACAAGCTCAATGCAGTAGCTCACATTGAGATTCTGTCACTGTCACTCTCAAGCGTAATACAGCGACAGAAAGACTTAAGAATATCTTAAAGCTTAGTGGCGAATTACGGTCAGTACACTGGCACGGAGCAGCTATATGCTGGAACAGTTTTTTTTAAGAATTGATTGAATTTTTTGAACTTAAATGTCATCGCAAATAGAGTTGTATATTGTGTGTGAAAAAAAACCTCGTAACATTATTATCTTGCACGATATTACGCAATTTTAAACTCTATTTCTGTTGTTTTTGAGTTCTTTATCAATTGATTAAAGAAAACTGATCGTGCTCATTGCTGCTGATTCCGCATTTGAAACAAATACTTAAATAATTTCTCAAATATACTGGCTAAAGCGGACTCTTGCAAAAACCGATAAGTAGATAAATTGGTAAAACTCCAATTCATTCTATCAGAGCGAAGCAAAATTATTTTAAAACTCACTTTAACACGCTTCTGATGGCGTGAAAATATTTTATTGACTAAAACAATTTGCTTCTTAAGCAATCCTTGATGTATTTATAACTCAACAGTTGTCGCCACATAATAATAGTTTTAAGGGCATCGCATTTATAACGTTATCTAAGAAAATATTTGTTTGTACTTACTTTTAAATGGGACATTCCGTTTTGAATGTTTTATTTTTTTATAAAATTGGGTTGGAGACACCACCAGTCAATTGACGTTCTTTTAATGAGCTGTCAAAACACGATTCTTTTATAGATGTTTTATGGCAATAGCTTAATAATAATAATATACTTATTGTTAGTTATTGATTTTAAAGCAATTTAAAATGTAATTTTACAGCTATTTGAAAATTAATCGACTAAATTATAGTTTTTTTAGAAAAGTTGTGTCTTTGAATTATTGGGTAATGGTGTCTACTACCCAGTTAAAAAATATTGGGTTCTAAAAAATTTTAAAAGAAAGAAATTGAGTTTCCTTTTTTGATTTATTATATGGCTATAAAATTGCTAGGATTGTACTTACTTATCGACTGAAATGTTGTTTGCATAAAGGTAAAGAATAAAGACTTCTTTCTGGAACTTTTTTGTCTCGAAACTATAGCAAGTAACTGGTTTAGCATAATGGTGAATAAACTAATAATAAAACCTTATTTGTTGCATATACCTACCTAATAGGTATTATGGTAATGTACTTATTGTTGTTAATAAATTATAAGTACTACTAAGTTCTAGGGGCCACAATTTGATAATAATTATGATAATGTATTCTATAGCGTACAAAACTAAGTTTAAAATGTCGAAACACAAGTCTTCAAACTTATAATAAAAATTTTCGTATTTTACTGTTACATACTTATATTTTAATAAAAATATTTTTTTAGATATACCTACCTATGTTTTTTATTTATTTATACATATACTTATATGTAAGTAAGTATTATAATTTAAGAATATTATAATTTATTAACTCTGTTTATTTGACCTAATATTTAATACAAAATTATCGTAGACACCTAAAACGCTAACACAGTAACGATACTAAAATTGATAATATTATTTGATCACGAAAATAATTCGATGCAAAGGACCAAAATTACAAATGACATAATTTGGACCTAGGTAATATTTTGTTGGTCCTTGGAGCCAAAGTTATGCTAAAACCGATAACCATGGTCAGCCCGGGTCTTCTAAGTAGTTTTTTTATTAACACTCTTAAAAGCACATAAACCTACCTAACCTATAATACAAATAAAAAAACATGCATAATTTTATTACAGCTGCCTACTACGTCGGTCCCATACTTTTGTAGTGTCATAAAACGGCAAACGGCGAAGCGAATTTGCAAATAAAAATGCATCATTTAATCGCCATTAACCCATTTACACACCGGCCAAATATCGTTGGGCAGCATTTCCTTGGCTGACCTAGTTTTTCAAAATGTTTTTGATTCTCATCGGGCTGGTATGTCACATCTTTTATTATTGGACTGTGTTGTTTTACTTCATAAGCATCTAAATTACAAATAATAATACCAGCCTTCTAGCCTAGGTAAAGGCTTCTTCTCATACAGAGAAAGCACGAGCATCGATGGCCACGCCAAGCTTCCTAAAGGCGGATTTCAGATTTAAACTAATTATAAGTCCAGATCCTCACGATACTTTCCTTCATCGATGTCTATGATGTTAAAGATAAAATTCGAAAGTACATAAGTATTGAAAAAGTCACATTGATACTTGCCGGGTATCGAACACTCATCGTCGTGATAAGACACCAATAAAAAAATACTAATAAAATTGATAATTTATTTTTGTCAATTAAGTACCTAGGAGTTAGTTTCCAGAAAAAAACTATATTTTTCTCAGTTTCTGACAGAGAACATCGTTTTGTCTATTTTTATTTTTCTCATACTATCTAAAACAGATCAGACGTGCTCGCTAATGGTGTCACATTATATCGCAATCTTTCCTTGGTCGCAAGTCATTGTGGTCAATGTATCTCACATTACGGCAACCTACGACGTCTCGTATTATTCTATCATAATACACTTACCTACGGATACTTACTGGCTATCAAGTAGTTACCGCGCTACAACCGTTCGTTACGTGCCTCTTAATAACGTTTGTTTTAGTTCAGTGAGCATTGATTTGATAACAATTAGTTTTTATTTTTTAAGTGAGTGAAGTGTATCTGTGTGGTTGATTAATTCAACATATGATTACAATGGTTTGAAAAAGACTCGTTACCAGCTCGTGCAGAACCCGTAGATAAAGAAAAATCATATGGAATTCAATAAATAATCTTGAAACTTCATGAAGCAATAACCACAGTCGGTAGGACACATCATTTTGATCCTTTAGCTGCTTCAATAAACATAAACAAAACAAGCAAGATGCTACTTATCTGATCTACCAACCAGATCATCTGTTTCTGTAATTAACTTGGAACTACATCGCGTTACCGACAATGGTCCGAGACATCATTGTTTAAAGTTTAGACGTGTTACAAATACCTTTCCCCAAAGGACCAGTGGCTTTCGTACTATAGGACCATGAATCACATAGAGTTCGTATTAATCTCCTATTATCTTAGTGTGCGTCATTTTCAGCAATGTACACACACAGCGGCGATGCCGATAAGACAACGATAGGGAAACTTATCATTCCACCGCGATTACGAGTCGAACGCAGATGGGCTTGTGTCATAATTTTTAAAAAGTAAAAATGCGCGCCCTTAGTTATTTGACGTTTCTATTTTTTATGTTCAAAAATGGAAGTGGTCAAGACGTTTACGAAGAAGTTTTTGACAAAGAGGTGTTAAAACTAATTAAATTATGTGATGTTTGTACGTGCAGTGAAATTCCCGATATTGATGGGACTCATATAGTGTTGTACGTTCAGTGCTCAGAGTTTGATAGGATAGAAAATGTTGCTGACTTGGACAAGATCGCCTGGCCTTTGAATCCTAACGGATTGAAGATATCGGCTACTTTCGACGGACTGGGATTGTCTACATTGGGCAAGTAAGTAACTGTTATAATATGTAAATGTGTATAAACTCTCCTTTTGGCTTCGCCGTAGTCGGGTATGTGATCCAACGAGCTTTATTAGAACCGTTAATCTTCTCCCAAATTCAGTTAATCCGGAATGCTTCTAGCAGCAATGAACGTGGGCGTAATCGTTCTACAACGTTAGGTCAATGTTCCAAATAGCGCTGTGGCAATTTCTCAGACTAAGTCGTGAGTTCAAATCAGGAATGTGGACCTAGATCTATTTGGTCCTTCACCTGATAGAAACACCTACTTCATACTCGGAGTAGCTTCAAGTGTGCGCAACTACAGACTCGATATTTTCAGATAAAACTTCAAAACACATAATTATATTAAACAAACACCAGCGGGGCAATTTTACTAGCTTTTAGAGACAGTCTAGTAGCAATGTAAACTCAGTATCAATCTGTCAAATATCCTCTATTTTGACATAGGTTGTCGCCGAGATGAGATTGCCTCTAGATTTTGAACATTTTTACTAAGTAGAATTGACCTTCAGGTGCAATATACAAGCTAACACGTTTTACCATTTCGATATCACTGATTTTGTAAAAATAATCCTCTCTACTCACAGTTATGATTTTGTTCCGCCAAAAGGTAGTACTCTGTTAGAATGTACCTCAAGCTCACTACAAAAATCAAATTCACCGAGGGAGATTTTTACAGAATAGTAGGTACCCCTGGACTCTCAAGTCGTGACCCTGACTATGCATTATTTTGTTTTCACCTTGACTGCTTATCGCCACGTTCTACAACTATAAAACTACGCTAGGTACAATATATGAAAAGGGCATTGAAATTTTGTTTACATGCCGAGTATCTTAATCTTTGTTTGCTTGAGCTCTTTTAGGGAAAACCGTATCAAGTCAGAGTACTTGATGGTAGACGAAAACACTAGCTATAGTAAAATGGTAAAGAAAACAATAAGCGCAAAATATACAAGTACGATTTTAGTTGTAATCATTTGAATAATAATAACAACGTTATTCTCTTCTTTGTTATGGGAGCAAACTCGAAGGACCATAAATAAATAAATAAACTTAATTGAATTTCTAGATTCATGAAATAAGAAGGAAAACAAAAATTTCCCTATAGTTTTGGTCCAATAATATAAAATTAAGAGAATAACATATTCTTATTTATATTTAGAATATAATTACATAATTTACAAAATTTAGGCTACTCCACAACTTGCGCGGAACCTAGCAACTAAAGTAATGTTCTGTTCGAAGGATAAACACACCCTGATTAAGCCTTATAATAATAAAATAACCAATTTCTCTCGCAAACAATAAACATAATAATTTGATATCGACCGTGAATAGATTAGATTATAAAGAAAAGGGGAAAGAGGGGAAGGGAAGGGCGGGGGGCTTCATGAACAAGCGCGGCATAACGGAAAACAAAATTAAATTAGGAATAAATAGATTTATTCAGCTCAATTTAGTTTTTGTTTATAGAAAACACCAGTATTGTATCCTTTCTGACGAATAAAGCTGAACGGATGCTTACGCGTCTTTATAATCAACTGCTGTTTTCTATTGATAGACAAAAGTATCTTCTTCTTTTCGTATCGATGATAATTTAAACTATTTTGGGCCCAGTAGGTCGCCACGTTTACTGCCGCGTCAGAGGCGTTGCACAGATCGTCAAGGGTGCAGGAGAACGGGCAATAGTGCCATTCCAGCGTATGGAACATACTGTGATCAAGAGCTCCGCAATTGCACTGGGTGTAGGACGGTTCTACTTTACTAGACAAAAGCTGAATAAGTATAGTTAGTCTTAGTTCTATACCTGAAGTATTCTACCCGTTCCATTCACTGAATCGAATCAATTACAGATAATTTTGATAATTACAAAGTCAATTTCTTGTTAACTACAATTTTATCGATGAAGTAAATGATGTGCAATACGTTTGTCACTTATTCTTAAGTGGCATCTTATCTTTTGTTGTCACATCGTATTTCTGATTCACTATTGGGGCTCAGTTTTTTATACTTTGAATTTCTGGTCGTAACACAGGTACGACACGATACTACTAGCTTTGCCCGCGATTTCGTCCGCGTGGAAGTCAAATATACCATAAAACATATCCTATGACATTCTGCAATAGTGTCTTTCTTTTAGAGGAAGAAATTTTGTAATCGGACCAGTACATCCAGAGATTATACCTACTTACCACAAACAAACAAAGTTAACCTCTGATTTTTTTTTCAAACAATAATACTGTTACTAATTGGTTGTTGAGGCACTTATCCTTGGTCCTAAGATTTCGATTTTGGTCCTTTTACCTTGCTCCTGACGGCTTTGATACACGGTTAAACTTTTACCACGGATTCAGTACATGATTCCAAACCATGCCAAAAAAGCGATGCCATACGATCAACGCTCGGACCCCATGGCCCTAGTGTCTATCTTCATTTTAATTCCCTTAAATGTTTCCAAAATAAAAGGAAACCGGCCATTTGTTAGCAAGGTCGTTGAATACTTATCAGTATTAATTACTATTGTCATTTATTTAATCTGTTATTACTAAGCGTTAAGAGACGAAGCCTAATAATAAAGGACAGGGCAATAAACTGTCGCCTAATTAAAGGTTAGGTTTATTTTTAGGGTTTCATAAATTCATACCTCAAAATGAAAAAATGAAAACCCATTAAACATTTTTTTTCGTTACAAAGGGATGTTAGTTACCGCTAGTCGTTATAACATTATTTTGTTACTTAAAATTTAATTAAAAAAACCGGCCATGTGCGACTCTTTCACATGAAGGGTTCCGTACCGTATCACCGTACAATAGGTATAAGATCGAATAAAATCCTACCATTTTTTTAACCGACTTCAAAAAAAGGAGGAGGTTATCAATTCGTCTGTATTTTTTTTTTTATGTTTGTTAGCTCCTAACTTGCGACTGGGTGAACCGATTTTCATGATTCTTTTTTTATTTGAAAGCTGGTGCTTCTCGTGTGGTCCCATTGTCACCATTTCAATATCTGATGATGAACTTCGGAGATATGGAATGGAACTCCTCATAGAATCACAGCAGCAATATCGTAACAAGTGAAATTGCTTTGTTTATACGTGTAGTCGATGACTGACTGAAGGAAAAGGGGGGGGGGGTACGTCAACCTACCAGTCCTACCAGTTTCCAAAATTAAATATATCGTGTGAGGTATTGTTTGAAAGGGCTTTTTGTAAGGATTTCAAACATTAATACACAAGCACTACAAAGTGATAAATAAAAAAGCTATTTTACAAAAAAAGATAACCGCCTTCAAAAACTACAAAATCAAAATAACTTTAGTTTTGGAAGTCGGTGGCAATACTTACCTACATAACAAAAAAAAAACCAAAGCCGCCGACTTCCAAAACTAAAGTTATTTTGATTTTGTAGTTTTTGAAGACGGTTATCTTTTTTTGTAAAATAGCTTTTTTTAACTTTATTATAATTTTTTGTTAAGTATAGCGAGATACACATTCTGTGAAAATGTTAAGTGTTTACCTAAGTATTACGGTTCAAAACATACATCCCTGTGACAAACGAACAGACAGACTGCTGAGTTTTCTTTATAGTTAGGTCCCCTTAATTATAAAATCCAATTTGGCACCTTTTGTATACAAAACCCTAAAAAGGCGGTGGTCTAGAAACATTTCACATTAAACTCCTCCTTAACTACACTGCTTAAGAAGTAATTTTGTTAATTAGCCTTGAAATTAGTAAGAAGGCACCTATCCGAAAATGATGTTGATACTGGTGAGCCCTTATGTACCTAAGTAACGCGACGCGGCATTGTTATCAGATACGATACAATTATCAGTGAAAGCTTAAAATAGAATCACTTTACTATGTTCCGTAAGATTTGATTACCTTTAACGACCTCTACGTTTAATATTAATAAATAAATAAATAATAAATTCATTTACTTTAGGTATTTAACCCTTAATGAACATTAATATTGAGACTTAAAAATTGAAAATTACATTACAATAAAAATAATAATACACCAGTTCATTCATACAGTTTCATTTGTAAAGATCATTCGAAGGTTTAAAAAATTGCCTTTTTTTCTGGAGAAATCCTCATGGATACTTAATCTTACTTCTGGGGTGAACAGATGGTTATGTTAGACTCTTACCGATTAAAACCCCCACGATCCCTCCTTCTACTGGTGTAAGTCGGGAGCCTGATGTTCGCTTGACGCATGGTCCGCGCTCCCCCTTTACCATGTGTTGCTTGTCCTGCGACAGCACATTCCCCTAGAGATGTGCGCATAGAACACTGCGCGCCGCCGTCACAGGCCTACGTCTAGTCGAGTGATGAACTGCCCCAGGTTTGCTGCCAGCTCCCTAGGGTAGCCGGAGTTAATTAATTGGCCTCCAGCGCCCTGATGCTCATCTCTTGTTAATTAGTCTCGGATTTTCAACGCTTAGCTCAACTTCGTTGATTAAAAGTCCAGTGCACGATAAATAAATCTTAGAAAACCCTATAGCTTATAGGGTTTTCTAACCAATAATAACTGGCATCCTTAAATAGTACTTTTCGTTACTTTTATAATACTGGCCTATTATTGTCCCACTACTGCGCAAAGGTCTCGTCTTATTCAGACAAGCCTCGAGTATTGATCACGCTTGCTCAAGCCTCATTGGCGGCTTTAGTTTTAGATTAATTAAATCAAGGTTTTCTCACGATGTTTTCCTTCACTGATGTCGGTTTTATCCAAATTGAACTTAGAATTGAAAAAGTTAGATTAGTAATTGCCCGGTATTGAATCCACAACCTCACGTATGAAAGGCGTGCGCCTAAAACACTGAGCCAACAGGACTCATGCCTATCCTGCGACCGCACATTCCCCTAGAGAGGCGCGCATGGAACACTGCGCGCCACTGTCACGGGGCTACGTCTAGTCGAGTGATGAACTGCCCCAGGTTTGCTGCCAGCTCCCTACGGTAGCCGGAGTTAATTAAGTGGCCTCCAGCGCCCATGGTTACTATGGAAGGTAATTATTCCGTCTCGTGTTAAGATTTGCCGGCTGTCACATCAATCAAGTACAAAACCGTGTCACCTGCGTTTGCGTTTGTTTTGCGAATCACCGGCGGGAAATGGCCGACTTGTCGTATCGCGGTTTAGGCGCCCACCTACTTCGACCTACCTAGTTAGCTTGTTAATTATGCGGTTTATAATCTTAATTTTAACTAACTTCTAAAGTTGATTTCTCTTTATAAACTTTGGACCCCCGTTTCATCCCCTTAGGGAGTGTATTTTGGAAAATCCTTTCTTAGTGGACGTCTAAGTACTAACTATAAACTACCTCCCTGCCAAATTTCATCTTAATACGTCTAGCGGTTTTCGATATTTTGTGATGAGTGAGTGACCTTTCGCTTTTATATATTTAGATTAGATTTGTGTACTGACTGCGCGTTTCTTTGGAAAATTGATCATTTATACAAAATGCAACTTAAAAGTAGGTTAATGCGAATACCGGGCTCCCGCCTTATGGTAGCAGGAGGGACCGTGGAACCTCTTACCGACTAAAAAGTCGGTACCCCTCCGTTATCCCCAAACGGAGGGCATCCACGAGGATTTCATAACGAAAAAAAAAAAGTATAGAGGCAAAATACTTCAGGCATTCTCTACCAGTCAACCAAGGGAAAAGGAAAACCAGCCAAGTGAGAGTTGGTCTTGCACAAGAAAGTTATTGTACAATATTGAACACTCCCCGGGCCCCCTCTAATTTTTAATTAAAAAAAAAATGATTTTATAGCGCGGACACACTCTGAAATTTTTTACTTTACTTATCAAGGTTCCTGAGATACTGTCCGCTGACAGACGGACGTACAGCGGAGGCATTAGTAAAGGAACCTTACGGAACCTTAAAAAGGAAAACGAAAATAAAAACGTTTTGTAACGAATCGTTGAACTCAAAATCACGTAGGTATAAAGACTTGTTTAAACAATTATGGTAAATTCCGATTGCTTTCAACTTTGAATAAAAGTTATGTTTATTTTTTATATTTGCAGTTTTTTCTTTTAACTCCCGTCCAAATAAAGAGTGTGATAAAAAGATTATTATGTACCTAATCAATTGTGTAACTATACGCAACGGCTACGCATGATAACTAGTACAATATTTAACTATAGCTAGGTAATGTTTAATTTATTACGAATCAATTAAGGCCGCTGCATACGTGACGGGTTTTTATCCGGACGGGACGTGACGGGAAGTTTTGGAAACATCGTTGCATACAAAATGTATCCAAATACGTATATGTCACGGGAACATGGACGGGCCGGGAACGTGGACGGGAAAAATATCGTCGGCGACGATGTTTAGCACGTCCCCGTCCCGTCCGGGCCCGCGCCCGCTATTCTCCTTGTTCTCTTTTATGCCATGTAGGATGTACAGAAAATCTCCTTTTTTCTTGACGGTCGTAGCTTCTTCGTCATCTAGAGCAATAGTAATTAATCCATCTTTCGTTGTTCACAACACTAGCACGTTAGATCCGAATCAATGTCACGTTGCGTATGCGTTTGCACCACGTTCCCGTTTTGAACGAGGCAATCACGTGCCCGTCCCGCTCACGTCCCGTCCGAAGTATTTACCCGTCACGTATGCAGCGGCCTTTAATCTTACGAACCTGCTCTGTAAAGCCAAGTCAAATCATTTATTTCAATTAAACCATTTACAGGCACTTTTAAATTGTCAAGGAGTCGGTCTGTTAGTCAGAAAGTTGAAGCTAGTTGCTCGGTCCAAACGTAGGTAGGTCTCTGTGGAGAAGAACGAGCAAGAAACTCCACGGACACTCTTTTCAATTAAGTTTATACAAAATCCTAGTACTTAACGTTATTCTTGTTGCTTCTATATTTGAAAACAATGTAGGCGAAAAGCAATAAAAACAATAACAAAAATATAAAGATATAGCCATGCCAGAAAAGAGATTACCAATTTCAACTCACAGCGGCCTTTTACGAACATGACGCGTGTATCAGCACCATTTAGCTCAACCACCTTGAAGGAAACCGAATGATTCAAAATTCAAAACAAAATAAGATCAGTCGATCAATTCTGTACAAATCTCGCTCCTTTCCGGTGAATTTTGTTGAAGTGAGTTTGAGGTGAGTTGACATCCGAATTAATGCTAGAGATGGACAGGTACGCTTCACCTAAATTCACAGAGGGATTTTTTTACAGAATAGTACTGCAGATAGATTTTTCCAGTTTACTCTTACAGCCCATTAGGTCCTGTATGAAACCTTGCAGACGAATCAGTCGTAATCGTGTAACGTCATGATTACGATTGAAATTGATAGTAAAGGCCTGGAAACCAGTGGTCAAGTCCGGATAAATGTCATCATCATTTTAAACAAACCTTAAGAGGCCATAGGTAATAGTTTTCCGACATAAATTTAGGAAAAACTTCGTTCAAAATTGTTGAATTGAAACGCCGGATTAATTGAATAGCCTTGTAGAGTTGTTGCTCTGATTAGGATTTATGTATTTTGTTTAATAGGTTCCAGTAATTACAGTTTTGTATTCTCTATTTTTCAGATTGCCGCCAAATTCACAAGTAGAAACGCTAAGGTTCACAAACAACGCCATAAAAGCGTACTGGCCAGACCCGTTTAGTGACGTTCCAAATTTGAAAATACTGTCGTTTTCTCACAACGAACTGACCGAAATTACACCCGACCTTTTTACTAAAATCGAAGGTTTAGAAGATCTAGACCTCTCACATAATAGACTATCGGAATTCAATCCTTTAGATTTCAAACATCTACGTCATATAAAAAAGTTAAGTTTGCAAAGTAATAATTTGAAGAAGATTCCGCTTGATGCGCTGCAGCCGATGACAGCGCTTGAAGACCTGGATGTGAGCAAGAACGGTATATTCGACTTGGTACTTCAAAGGAGTGACGTGGAGAATCTGGCGCGATTGAAGCGATTGAATTTGAATGACAATAGAATCAGATCTATTACGAAGGATTCGTTCCCGCCTAACAACAGCCTGTAAGTATTCTTTAAAGTACTTAATCTTGACAAATAAATAAAATTGAAGTTAACCATTATCTCATTTAAACTCATTGGCCGGTAGGTACGCTAAATTTCCCGAAAAAAAAAACATATTGTTACTTTTGTGAGCAATCAAATGGAGGGTATTTGAGCTTCACCGCAGTTATGTAGGTAGAAGTGCCCCCAACAAAATTTGATACAGGGCCCGTCTAGGGTAGGAAGCTACACCACTACTTAGTGATGTGTGTGGTGATGTGTCATTTTACACCTCGTGTTATCTGCCTATGACAATGTTTTAGTATATTTTTTGTTTAAAAATAAAAAACGTGCTTTATCACTATTTCTTCAAGATATAATTTAAACAGTAGCCATAAACAAATATAAATCCATAGAATTTCGTCAAGAGTGTGTCCGTTATCGATGTCCATAGATAACACAAACTCGGTCTAACTAAATAGACATAGGTATAGTCACCTACTTAGGTGGTTCTTACTAATTATGTGTCTTATCTGATTTATACACTGTGTATCTTGTGATAAATAACTGATAATCTGAAGAAGGATAAACACAGATGTGTAGATATTTGCTGGCAAATGCTACAGTATTTAACACTATCACCATTGTTGGTCTAGGACTCTCATAGGCGTACCCAGGGGGGGCAGGGGAGGGCAGCTGCCCCCCCTTGGAAATCTCGCTTGGAGATCCTCGAAAATTACTTTTAAAGTAGAAGCGATTTAAATAAAATAAAAATGCATGCATAGTAAAATTTACTTTTATTTATACTATATCTACGTAAAAAGCAGGATCATTTGCGGCTGTTTGCCCTACACACTACACTACATACACCTAATGATTCATGTAGGTGTGTTTGTGTAGTGTGTATGACAAAACAGCCGCGGACGATCCGACCTAAAAAATCTGAGTTGCTCCCTCCTACGCCAGAAACTGGGTACGCCCATGAGGACTCTGTTTATTTATTCCGCTCCTATTTAACCCTTTTGTAACCTTCCCGTACCTCGGACGAAAGAAAAATAAAAACTATACTCACATTGATAAGTGCGGAGAACCACTAGCGTCATCTTCTCGAATTTGACTAGGATGCACCTTGTATGCTAAACTAATTTAATAAAATTAATCAGCGTCAAATATCCACAAAGAATACAATTCGAAAATATGAGAGATTTTTTTATATGGATTAATTATTTTTGGCAGAATACATATCATAACATCACGCCTTTAATCCCCAAAGGGTTAGGCAGAGGTGTACCCATTAGTACACCCACATTTCGCCAGTTATGTGTAAGTCCCATGTAATAGGGGACGAGCCTATTGCCATCAACTGGGCACAAATCCAGACTCCGAGGCTGCTACTGAGACATTCCTGATGGAAAAACCTTATAACACTTTGCCCCACCTGGGTACCGAACCCAAGACCTCATGCTCAGCAGTCGCGCTTTGCGACTACTAGCGAAATGAGGCAGTCGTTTTGGCAGAATATACATACATTAACTCACGCCTTTTTCCCATGCGGGTAGGCAGAAACCACCCACCCAATAATTAATAATATGGCATATTTCTCATTCCAGTGAACTATTGGACATATCAAACAACATAATCGAAATAGTGGAAGAAGACTCTTTTCTCACGTGCACGAATTTAAGAGAATTGAACCTTGCGCAGAACAACATAACGTTTGTTTTCGCACTGCCGCCGACGCTGCAGATTGCCATACTGAAGATCAACACTTTGTACCATTGGCCTAAGTTTCCTAGTGGCATTAAGTATATAGATCTGTCATATAATAGACTGTCAGATTTGTATGATGAGAATACTGTTAATTTTGACAGTTTGGAGGTAAGTTCAACTATTAAAAGATTACTAAGTTTTATTACTTTTTGCATAAAAGGAGGTTCTAAATCTTCTACCTTCAACGTATAATAAAAATATATTAACCATTGGACGTGCGTTAGTCTCTCAAAAACTCGAGAATGGCTCGACCGATATGTATCTTTTTTGTTTTGTTCTCCCATGAAGGTGTGAAATAAGAAAGAAAAATAGAAAATAAAAACATTTAAGGTGGTACGAATATCACCGGGTTATGTAATTTATCTTATTAAACGGATTTCCCTATTGTGTTACCAATTCATAAAACTAAGTACGTCAACATAGAAGTAAAAAGATGAGAGCGAACATCTTATTGATGACAAACAATTCTTTTATCTCAGATATTTAAATATTGTTAAAACAGTCACAATATTTTTTTACCCTTTATGTCTTTATTTTTAGAATTTATTTTTAGCCCACACTAACATCCAAAATCTTTCAATTACAGGTACTAAACATAGGCGGAAACCAAATAAAAGAACTAAACATAGAGAAGAAACTACCCAGCCTCTACATTCTAGACCTATCCTACAACTTACTAACAGAAATACCAAAGACAATAAGCACTTTATTTTTTCCCAATTTAGAAGAATTACACTTTGATGGCAACCCTATAGAGACGGTCTATTTTAAAAATATAGTTGCTGTAAAGAGTTTGTATATGAATGAGATGAAGGCGTTGAAGGTGGTTGAGGAGAAAGCGTTTAGCAATGTGGTGGGGAGAACGGCAGATGAGACAGAAAATGATTTGAATTGCTTCTCCCTCTATCTCTCTAGTTGTCCCTCTTTGGGAGAGATCAAAGCGGGAGCTTTTGATGGCACATCTTTGTGTATGGTGAGTTTGAACATGAACCATTTTTTTATTTAAACAAAAGCTTCCTTAAGCGATTTTTAAGGGCATTTATGGTTTCGCGTCACCGACATGCTAATATAACGTTAAGTTTTCATTTCTGTCGGCAGTCCGCATGACTATCTTTTTTTTGGCTGAATTGTGGGTGCGTTTACAGCGTTATATACTCACATATGCATACAACTAGATTTGGAACAAATACACGCAAGCCATGCAAATGTTTCTTCACAGAATTAAGAAACAAAACATTTTCCATATTTATATCTGGTCATCTAATATTCTTAATCATACTTTCAGTTGGACATAAGCAGGAACAATCTAACGTTCCTACAGAAGAACCTGGTGGACTGGTCAGCAGTGAGCGAGGGTGTGAACCTGCAGTTCAACCCCTGGAACTGCAACTGTGACATGCAGTGGATAGTGGACGAGCTGCTGCCCCAGATGTACGCCACCAAACACTCGCGACTGCTGACTGAACTCAGGTAAACAAACATCACGATTTGCTTATATTGAAGTCCCAATTAAGTTGGGGGCGAGCCTATTGTAGCCCATTCGTCAGTTATTGTATTTTAAACGTTATTCTGACCAAAATAAAGTTCTTACTACAAAAACTGACTTGTCTAATTTTTATTACAACGACCATACAGCCTATAGACGCCTAATACACGATCTAACGCACGAAAACTATTCTGCCAACTTGCTGAGGTATGAGGGTGACGGGGTACTGCATGTTTACGGCTCACAGGAGTGGTCGAAACTAATACGAACTTGGTGACTATTGGTGAGTGACGACGGTTATAAGACTTTTATGCCTAATGTGTTGACAGACATCGGTCGTCTGTTATTAGGAGTCTAGGTATATATGGTCGTTGTTTTACTAAGATCTTTACTGTATTTATTATAAAGTTCAAAATACTCAAAAGTTTCTCGAATTTTAATAAAACGATATAACTAATACCTCCCTTCCAGATGTGGATCACCCCGAGCATTCGAGGGTCTCCGCCTGGTGCACTGGTACAACTGGACGGAGCGCGCCATGTGCAGTGATAGGATCTCACGGAGCGGCATGCATGGGAACTATATGGTCAGTATTTACATCCCATGCTATTTCAAGCTACCTACTACTCTTTGGGGCTACTTCCAACTGTCTGGACTGGTGGAGAGACCGATGCGAGAGACCATTTAGCTGTCTTTTTTGTGTACTTGGACGCAGTTCAGGTTTATGGTATGCCATAAACCTGAATTACAACCTGAAACACACCCCTATATGAGGGGTGTGTTTTGATATCAACTGGAAAACCCCTAAAAATACCCTAATATGAAGGAAAAAGTGTCTTGTTATAAAACTCTTAGAAACAAAAAATACAAACCAAAATTTTCCTTCACCAATTTGTTTACCAATTACTGAAAGTATTTGGCAACCAAACTTAATGATCTGGTACTTATTACAGCTGGAACCTTCAACGGAAGACGGCCTTCGGTACAGTTCGCTGACCATAATCCTCGGCGCCTCCATCATCGTCTCCCTTCTCATAGCGATAGCCCTCGCGGTGTACCTGGTGAAGACTCGGAAGAAGTATCGCATCCGCCGTGCAGCGATGAAGAGGAAACGGCAAAGCACAACCGATATTACCAACGGGAATAAGGAACAGTTTACCACTTTGAATACTAGTAAAGTTTAATAGGCCGATTCAGTTTTACTAGTACTCAAAAACAAGCCAAGTTCTCAAACGACACTTAAAAATAAGCCCTTGAAACTTAAAAGTGTTCATGGTAAATGAAAGTTGCAAAAAGTGATGTTACAAAAAACAATTTTGGAGAAACATCAACATGTTGCCAACAACACTGCAATAAAACACAAAAACATGTTGCTGAAACAATGTTGTGTAACTTTTGTTTATCATGAATTGAAAACTAGAAAATGTTTCTAACAGCACTGCAACACAACACAAAATCATGTTGCTAAAACAATGTAGTGCAACTTTTGATTATCATAAATTTGAAACTACATAGAACATGTTGCCAACACAACACAAAAAACATGTTTTGCAACTTGCTTTCTGGAGGCTTCTTTTTGGGGCTTGAGACTTATGTGACTACAAAATTCAGTTGTATTTGAGAATTCGGCCGAAAAGGTATCGTACAAGTATTAAAATGTGATTGTATCCTAGAAAACTCCAGGTATCTAAGAGCTTGTTAAATATTATCTGTTGACAAATCTTACCGACCAATCACATCCGCTAACATTAGATTTGACAGCTATAATTTACAGATTAAATAATCTATGGCATAGACTATATCAGGGTCTTAGAGACCTATAGAGGTAGAGGACCACATAGTTATTAAAATAAGTTTTAAGTCATCTATCCCATATTTGGGCAAGTCATTTTTATACTTAAGTTTTATAGTGATTGAACCAAAACTAGATTAACTTTAATTCAAGTTGTATAAATGCTGTAATGGCGATGTTTGCTATTCGAAATACTGTTGTAAATACGTATGTATATTTAAAATTATAATTTTCTTAGCAATATGTAGAATTTCATGGCCATAAAATAGTATTTTTAAGTACCTAAGATTTTTTCGTCGCTTTATACACTTTGACAGCCAAAACGAAGCTTTGAAAGACGGCCATTATATTGAAATCACCAAAGAACTTTATGACCAGAATCCTAAGTCAGAAAACAGAGGTATGAAAAGACAAAAGACGATGTTGTGTTTTTCTGGAAGGATGAGTTTTAAAATGCAATATTTTCTGTATACTGTCTTTTGCCCGCGACTCTATCTGCATGAAGTCAAAGACCGTTAGGGTCAGTTCACACCGAGACACGACGCGACGCGACGCAACGTGACGATACTTGAAGAGGCCAGTGACTTCGCGCTGCGCCGCGCGCCGCCGCGAGATGCATCGCAACGTCGCCGCTCTTGCACGTCGCGCGTACCGGCGATTCACCGCTGCGTCGCGATGCGTCTCGCGGCGCAGCGCGGCGTAGAGCGACGCATCGCGACGTAGTGCTGCGTGGTGTAACGTATTCTAAATTCTTACAATGAAATGTGTATCTTTTCGTGTAGAAAATAAAGTTATATTTTGAGTCGCTCTTTTAAAGTGTGCACGCAGCGTCGCGTCGCGTCGCCTCTCGGTGTGAACTGACCCTTAACCTTAATTAACTTCCTTCCTTCTTCCTTTTCTTCTTCGTTGTTTCTTCGCAAAATAAATGATTTCTTTCTTTCTTTCTTTACTGACGTTTCAGATCTATGTTTTCTTAACCTCACGTTTCCAATTTAAAAAGTATCTATGTGTATTTATGCCAAATTTTATTCGCTAAGTGAAGTAGTTTTTGAGATTTCGTATTTAATTTGTAAGTGAATAAGTGACCTTCCGCTTAAGATACAACGTGACTTTTAATTCGTTGTACATCCTTAAGGGGGTTAAAGTACTCATGAATATAAATAACTTTTATTACGTATTTAATATTTAAAAAAAAAACTGCTGTTCCATACAAAAATGCGATTCAATACGATCAAATTGTATGAAACAGCCTGTAGATTCTAGTGTCAGTTTTGATCAAATATCACAACTACAAATTACGAAATTATCATTCGTCTATTGTAGTAAGACTCATCTTGCACGAAAAGTACCATTTACTTGTAAAATATTAGTCAAATAAGTTGTATAAAAAGTTTTAATAAAATATTTATATTAAATACAGTCATTTCACATTTTGAAAGGGTTGATTATATGGCGTAAGACTGCTGGTCCATTCCACGTGCCTTTCACCAGCGAGTTCCAATACAAGTATGGGAAAACGTACTTGTTTATTTGATAGAATATTCGACGTTCTTTAGACTGAAAATAAAGTTCAAAATTATTTGCGCATTCTGTGTGACTATCTTATGAGGAAGGCTATGTAGCCACATTTTGTTATTATTGGGTTCTTTTGAAAAATTGCGCATTATGACTTTATGTAGCTAAAAACATGTTTCACACACTGTATGCAATGTTTGCAACATGTCTCGGATACATAAAACATGTTGAACAACTTTTGTTTACCACAAAAATAGGGCCTGCAGAGCTATCTTGTAAAAATGCTCTTCTGTAGCTCTATTCTGTGAAAATCTATTGAATTTAGGTAAGGTGAGCTTGAGGTGAGTTGTAATTCCTTGAGATTGACAACTCACCTCAAACTCACTTAAATTTACCAAAAGAGCTTTTAACGGAATAGGTATATTCTGTAATGGTAAGTCTCTTGGCAGTATACCTAATATGAAAAACGATGGTAAACTCACTTGATCAAAAGGAAACGTTTCCCATACTATCTTGTCATACAGGAACTCAGCCAGCATGCCTTTCTTGTAAGACGTGATAAGGGGGCAGGCGCCATACCCGTCGTACTTGGTGGTAGGGCTCTTGCCAGCCATGACGCTGCTGAGGTTGCGCTCCAGTACGTAGCTTTGAGGAGCTGATGAATTTATCACTACATAGTATAAAACAAAGTCGCTTCCCTGTCTGTCTGTCCCTATATATGCTTAGATCTTTAAAACTACGCAACGGATTTTGATGCGGTTTTTTTTAATAGATAGAGTGAACCTCGTGTAACCTCGAAAGAAAACATGTTTGTATTGTCTAATGATAAAAAAGCTGTGAACGTTGTATATAAAGAAATTTTATAGAATATTTAGTATCAGCATTGTGATCGTGAGGAAACCTGGACATACTGTTCCACTCAAACCATGTCAGAGGCCCTTGAGGAGGTTTAGAAACTCTGACACTAGGGTGTGTGGGGTCGTAAGTTCTACTGCCCACGCGATGAAGAAGAACAGAGAAGTGTACAAGTTTTCTTTATTTTTTGACGCCTGGTTGTCCGCGACGGAGGGTCCGCATACGTATCAAAGAGCAACGCATGTTACGCGGAGCATCCGTCAGCGAGGTTTGGACGAAGCTGCGTCCGCGCCGCCTCCGTCGCGGATGTCCGAAGAAGATGACTTTATACTTACTTATACTTTTACAAAGTAGGCATTAGGAACATAGCTTTGAAACCAATCAAACGCCGCATTTTTTTTATTAGGAACTGTTGTTTTTTTTTTTACTGTTTACGGCTTCTATTGGATAAGCTCACTCCATCGTAGACTTTGTCTATGTCACTTCTGACCTAGACTAGAGTCGAAAGCAAACCAGGGCTGTAGCTAGAGTCGAATTTGAGGTAGGGCAGCATTGGTTACAGGTAGGGCGGAAGTAAAAAAAAAATGTCATATAATTATGACTTATCAATATTATTGATTTGCCCTCGAAACATGGTCTCCTAATCAATCACCATGTATATCTGACATCTTATGATGACTCTGAAACTAGGAACAAACAATTTAATTATAACACATTCCACGCCGCGTCGGGTCAACCCTGACCGACGCTAGTGGAGGTTTGACCTTCAACAGTTTTGGCCCGGCGGTGAATGTAATAATAATTTATCTTATTTTTGGTATTTTTAAGGTAGGGCATTGTGATTTCAAGGTAGGGCATTGCCCCACAATGCCCCCCCCTAGCTACGGCCCTGAAGCAAACCCATATTATATAAAAATAAATAAAAGAAATCCGGGTATTTTTCACGTTGTGCCTACGTATAGAGAAGAATTTAAATAATAATAATATTTTGGTAAGAAATTAGAAAGTCCTCTTTTCCCTCACCAACAGCGGCCGCAGTTTTGCTATTAGGCGTGCACGTGCAGTCTCCCAACCCGAACACGTTGGGGTACCGCTTGTGTTGTAGACTGTGGATGTCTACATCCAGGAATCCAGTCTCGTTGGTCAAGGCTTCGCACTTGAGCAGGCAGAGCGGAGGAGACATCGGGGGAGACACGTGTAGCATGTTGTAGGGGAAGCTTATTGTCTAGGGCAGAAGGTTCAGATTTAAACCAGAATACGTTTTCTGCCGTGTATTGTGAAGAAAGGTTGTTTATGTATGAGAGATTGGAAAGAAATTAGATAAGTACTAGAGTTTTCTAAAACAAAACAGAAGTGTGCTTTGATGATAAAATCCGGTGAACACAATCCTATGCGATAACGGAGGGTTTCGTACCACTGTACAATATTTAACACTACATTATAAAAAAAAACGTTGAAAATTAAAGTCCCAGTCGTTTTTTTTTTAATTATTTGTTGCTATATCAGCAATAGAAATACACACTCTGTAAGAATTTCAAGTGTCTACGACTCTACGTATTACAGTTTATGAGATACAGTCCGCTGACAGACAGAAAGCGTAGGGCTTAGTAATAGGGTCCTATTGGCAGTTGGTACTCTTCGGATGCGGAACCCTTGAATACGCTATCGGACCCAAGTAGGTACATCTACTGGCACTACAAACCTCCCCGCGGGGGCCCATGAACACGGCCCCTGTGGGCGTGACCTCCACCAGGTTGGCGCAGTAGTTGGGCACAATACCACGGTTCAGCGCCAACCTCCTTAGAGCTACCGCGTACTTCGGCACGCCGAATAAGCTCTCTGCGCCCGTATTGTACGTTATATTCGTCTTTTTGATGATTTTTTTCTAGAATCATGAATTAAGATTTAATTATGAGTTGTGAATGGAAGATAAGATTAATGTGTGCATTTATTGTAGACATTTATTTTAAAAAAGTAGTTAAGTATGGAGTTATCGGCGGCGGCATACCGACATCTCTGGACACGACAATACTACAAAATTCAGTTAACATTTACAAAATTAATACTCGTATTTAAATATCCTTGGAGCTCAGGTTGGGTACCTACTTACCTACCTAATCCATTTATATCCTAATTACCTACAATTAGGTGACATACTCCTGAGGATGCTGGCATATTTTCCTCGAGCTGGCTACCTACAAATCACGCCATTATGGGAAACCCGCACTACTAACTCTAAAGAATTTTGTAAATATTTACTACAAAACTTCCATTAGATCATTACTAATACGGGAATCAATTCCTGTGACTCCTTGTTCTACCGGTCACGTAGTCACAATTTGTATAACTACCTACCTACCTATATTGCGGCTTTCCTTGTGATAGTTTATTTTATTCACTTTGTGTCTGTGGCTGTAACTGCCCAACTATTAAATTGTTTTTCTTTCCTGAACTTCTGCTAAACTATCCTGGGATATTTCTGTTCAAAAATTAGTGGTACTTTAGATATTACTAGCTTTTGCCTGTCATTTTGCAAAATTTCGGCCCTGTCACAAAATGCGACTGCCCATTTTTAGCTGATGATGAAGCTCGACGGTGTCTTGGAGAAACGATTCAACTGTCTAACAAAACAAAAGAACATAAATTCCTCGGACACAAATAAGTAATCAAATTCTTCCAACAAACCTTCCTCCAATGATCTTGGGCCAAGAACATAATCTTCATAGATGCACCGGAGCACTTGCCACCGATCACCGGGAACGTGAACAACGCATGTCCTCCCGAGAAGTTCTTTATCATCTTCCAGGTTTTTGTGCAGTAGTACGGGGAGTAGATAGTGGAGACATTACTCTTAGGGTCGCTTAGAGCTTTTTCAAGACCTGTGATCTAAAGAAAATTAGTAAAACGTCGATAAAACTTTAGTGATTACCTATTAAATAATAATGTTTCTTAAAGCAAAAATGCCGCAATGATAGACCTTTTATTAACACTGCATACCGTACCTATTTAGATATTTACATGGAGCGACTGCCTATCTGACCTCCACAACCCAGTAGTAGATAATATGATACCCCTTGGTCAGACTGGTTGTCAGACTTTCGGGCTTCTGACGACCCACGTAACGACTGTCGAAGATCCACGTACGACAGCCGGGACCAACAGCATATTTAACGTGCTTTCCGAGGCACGGAACAATGTCTGTGATGTCTTATATAAACTTAGAAAGTACATATTTATGAATTGAAAAAGTCACATTGACTACGATTAAGATTTCTTACTAAGTAACTACTAAGTACCTACTTACTTATTTTTTTAAATATTATTTTTTTATCGATTGCACGACAATTACCTTATCATAGTCATTTTTAATACCAACAGCAATGACAATGAATTCATAGATTATTTTGTCGCCCTTCCAAGTGTAGACCAGGTTCTGGCAGGGGTCGAAGTCTTCAGCACTGTCGTGTAGCCACGTGACGCCTCGGGGCAGTAGCTTTGGGAGTGACCTTTGAGTTTGTTCCAGTTTCCTTACGCCCGCTGCCACTAACGTAAACGCGGCTTGATAAAAGTGAACCTGGGGATGAATAGCAATACTGGAAGTGATAAGATCCTAGATAGAACCTGATAAAAAAGCCTAAGTAGGTATTACTCACAAAACAATCAAAACAAATGAATTTCACGAAAAGGCGGTCACATGGTTAGCACAGCGATGCGAGTCGCAGTTTTGATTCCCTTTTTTTTTTGAGGTGGTAAAAATCATCAAATGAGTCCTTCCGCCCTGGGTGGGGCAGAAGGGACTGTCAGACTTTTACTGACTAAAAAACCACCCTGTTCCTACTGTTGCCCTTTTTACGTTCCGGGGCCACGGTATCCTGTTAAGACGTCCCGCAACCCCGGCAGGCGTGGTTTTGATTCCCTTAAGGAATAAAAACACCCTTTTTTAAACAAATAAAATGTTAACTACATAAAAAATTGAATTCAACTTTTGCGGACACAAATTACGAAAGCTTGATTTTTTTACGACTACTTAGCTAATGTTCTACGTACTTCGTAGAACAATAGACGTACGCCGCGCGAGGGATGCACAGGGCATATCAAAAAGAAGTCTTTGTGGGATGTGGGACAGACCCGTTTAATAACAAGTATCTAGTATTACCCTAGAGGGCTCCAGCAGTATGATGGAGTTCTTCTTCATCTTCCGGGAGAAGCGCCATGCGATGCTGCAACCGCCGGTGCCACCTCCCACCACCAGGAGCTTGCATCTGTTTTAGGTTTAGTATACAAGACTTGCAGAGTTGTAACTGGGTATGAATATGGCTTATTTGATTTTGTCCTTTGAAAGGCAAAATGTAAACTCCAAGACCCCAGACCTAACGCTTTCAATAAGCATCCTTTTTGTTCCTTTAAACTTTAAAGGAAACCTACCTAACCTACACTACAGTTAGGTAGATGCTTTAAAGCAAGGGTGCTAAACTTTTTTAACAGCCGGGCCAAGCGTTAGATTTAGAAGTTTTCGGCGGGCCACTAACGGTAGGTACCTATTTTAGTTACTTATGGGACTTTGCAAAAAAAAACAAAGGTATTCTGAAATGTATTGATGTTTATTTAAAGAATTATAAGTAAACACGTGGGCGCACTCTATTGGTTTGATTTCTAATGCAAAATGAGACGGTAATTAACGGAAAAATGAGCGTAGGAGCGGAAACTTGCATACGCGGGCCACTCAAAATTCTGCCGCGGGCCTGCGGTTGAGCAGCCTTGCTTTAAAGCATCTAACTGTAGGTTTGGCCTACGGGATCCGGGGCCTATCTATGTATTTTGTTTTTTAATCATATCGGATCCTGTATACCAGCATTACCAGCCGTCATAATAAAACCGGATTAAGTTCTGTAAGTTAGGTACCCTTTGTACTTGATCCCTGAAAAATGGCCCCATCATTGAAAATATCAAGTACACATACCTTCATAACTACATTAACTCCTCTATCATAGCCACGCTTAATAAAATTACTTACGAAGACTTTTTCTACTCCGAGATCTCAGCCAATAGTTTACGTATTTTACATGGCATATAAAAGAGTGCTAACGAACGAACGAACGTGTGACTCAACAATACTTACTTGTATGTTTTCTTAGAGGCATTGTGACTCTGCCATCGTGCCGCATGCTTAGAGTAACGAGCGAGCCTTTTGAAGACAACACTCATTTGTTGCATTGAATATTTTCTTTTGTAAAAAGTAAAATTAATACGACATTTTTACTAGATGATTTTGATTGACTAAGTGTGCTACTAGATTTTTGTTTGCACATTTTCACAGCGTGGCAAATATTTTGCGGCCAACGGAATTGGTCACTACCTCTTTGGTTTAGACACACTACTTGTTAGTCGTTACGAGTCGTCAGAAGCTTGAAAGTCTGACAACCAGTCTTGCCTAGGGGTATCGTATTCGTATTACCCAGTTACTGGGTTGTGGAGGTCAGATAGGCAGTCGCTCCATGTAAAATACTGGTACCTACTCAGCTGCATCCCGCGGTTAGACTGGAAGCCGACCCCTAACATAGTTAGGAAAAGGCTAAGCAGATGATGATATTAGCAAGCACTTCTGATCTTGATGTGGGATCAATCCACGGGTAAGTGATTTTTTTAAAATGTTGCTCCACACTATGATTTTTTCCTGTTTCGTGGGTGCTATTACAAACGTTATATACTCAGATAAGTGAACAACCAGACCCGGAACAACTACCTGTAGACCAAAGAAGTATTTGTTCCACTGCGCCAACCGGGTCCGCCAAATCAATGAACTATTTCATCCCGGAAATTCTGAGTAGCAGCTACTAGAGAGTACTATTGAGAGATAGTACAAGTAAGTACAGTACCCGGCGGTAAATATTGCGCATCGACCTTTATCGTATTTTATACAAAGAATAAAAAGAATTATCAAAAGAAGCAAATCATAATTGTTTTAACAGCTCCTAATAGATACCGGACTGTTTGTATTTTGTGCGACAGAGTTAACGCTCTATGAAGCCGAAATTAGCCAATTGTCTCTTTCCAAAGGTCGATGTGCAATATTTATCGCCGGGTACTGTACTTATGGCTTGAAGATCTTTTTTGCTCATGTGTCAGTCTAAGAACAGTAGCTTTTAAAACTCGATAGAACAAGGACATATTATGCTTGTGGTAAGTCAGTTCCCAGTCCAATAACTCAATTTCAAAATAATACGTAACTCATAATTTAAGAGACTAAACTACTTTTTAATGTTTGTTGTCTGTCTGTCTCATAGAAATCCAAGAGTGAATTTTATATCTTGAAGAAAAGAGGATAATCAAATAATACACAATAAAATATTAGTCAAAACATGTATAACATTTATATAACAATATAACGAATGTATACAAAGGCTCATTATGTACATAACATAAACAATTATAATATAATGAGTCGTAATGGACACTTGATTATCACTATGTGCTTACAAAATAAACATACAAACACGGTTCTAAATTAAACCTATTAAGGCCTGGTTCACATTAGGTTGGACCGACAGTTTTATCGGACCGACAGTTTTATCGGACCGACAAACAACTCATAACTGCTTTGTAGCTGTGGCAAAACGACGGTAACGACCGTGGTGTTCACATTAGGTCGGATCGGCAGCTTCTGAGAACACACCCGACAGTCGGTCAACGGTAAAACTGTCAGTCCAACCTGATGTGAACCAGGCCTTACGAATATTACAGTGGCTTCTATTTATTGCATTATACCATTGCAAGACGTTGTATTGCACAAATTAGCGTTTCCATTGCGTTTTCGACAGAGATCGGCTGTTACGTCTGTAAACCCAGGCAGAGATGTATAACACTACTTACATTAAGCCACTAATGTAATATGTATTATCCAACCATTTAAAACAAAATATTATGAAACAAACTATTCAAAAACAAATACTTTTCTTTTTTACAAAAAGTTCTTTTTTTAAATAAAAAAACGCACATAACAATACTTAGATATAGTACGACACAGGTCAGCTTAAAGGTTTTATCGATATCGATATACCAAAACTAGTACTGAAAATCGATTATTCAGACCATGTCAATTCTGTTCAACTTGCGCGATTAAACGAATTTAAAATGGCCAAACAAAGCAGCTTATCATAAAAGAGTATTATTTAAAATATTAGGTTCATCAAGTTTCGCCAACACAGCGGCACGCAAATCTATACTAATATTATAAAGCTGCAGTGTTTGTTTGTTTGTTTGTTTGAACGCGCTAATCTCTGGAACTACTGGTCCGATTTGAAAAAATCCTTCAATGTTAGATAGATTAGTTATTGAGGAAGGCTATAGGCTATATACCATCACGCTACGACCTACGGGAGCGGAGCAGTAACCAAAGACGCGGGTGTAACCGCGGCGGACAGCTAGTACAATATAAAATGAATAATCGTAACAATTATAGAATGAACATATCATATTAAACATATATTTCCTGTTTCGACATTAATTCCTTTTGACGAATATAGCCGATAGATTCGCTGTGTCGTACTAATCGTAACATACAATACTATAAAGTATAATCATTTGTCCATAACTAAGTGTTCACAACACTACAATTTTATTTCTTAACACATTTCGAGTTGACTCAGTTTTCACCCTCAACAGTTCGGCTAGAGATAAACTACTATAACTTGGCGCTCCCCTCCATATTACCATTTCAATGTGTGTAGTCACATTCGTATGAAAGAGTTTGTATGTAGTTGTAAGTAATCGTCTTCAGTAGCAGGCCGGCCATATTTGTTTGTCAATAAATCTTAAATGGCCGACCGCGCAAGACAACGCACCTATCATTTTCATAGAGAATGTCAGTGCAGCGCCATACTAATAATAATGAGTGATTAATGACGCCGCTAGTCGAGCAACAAATCGCTGATTTGTTTTTGTTTCGAGAGCCGTCACACACACACATGCGTTGTGAGTCTTTTCAATACTATTACAAACACTTTCAAACGTTTTGAATTGTGGAAAGGCGCGCCATTTTATTGTAGTTTATTTCTATTCTATTATTTCGATTGCTCTTATATACATAAAACTGTTATTCTTAAATCATTTTACATAACATTACAAAGTTATTACAAACTAACAGTTAACTGATATCTATGTATTCATTAACAGCGCAATTCATTGTTTAAAACCAGAGACTAGAGAGTATTTTTTATAGCTCTTAATGTGTGTGTAATATTTTAATTAAGCAGAATTGGAACACTCTTAAACAATCTTCTATTAATGCCTTCTTAAAAAAAAAACGTTTAAAAAGCATACGATTCAAAATTATTAAATGTTCAAAAAATTAAAAATAAATATTTTATAAAAGTTTTAAAACTCTTTCGTCTCCTTTGGTCGTTTTCAGTACACTCATGAACAGTGCCTGTTCACTTTTCAAATATCATCATTTTTTATCGCGTCTGTACTTGATGGCACTTTCCATACATACTCGTCTACACCCCGGCGTGCGTCACACACAGTACATAGATATCGATTACTCAATACTCTAGTACATCAGTTTTGGAAGGGGTTCAATATTTTCCTTATACTTTCCGGGCCGTGGTAATATCCTTTGAGCATTATGTGCCAGTATATGAAGGGAAACAAATCCTTTTTCATGTAAAACGCTATTCTGCTCTCTTTTGCCTGTAACAAAGTAGGTTTTGTTATAATCTAAATATAATTATATAACTCAAAGGTGACTGACTGACTGGCATAGTGATCTATCAACGCACAGCCCAAACCACTGGACGGATCGGGCTGAAATTTGGCATGCAGGTAGATGTTATGACGTAGGCATCCGTTAAGAAAGGATTCTTTAAAATTTACCCTCTAAGGGGATGAACGGGGGTCCGACATTTACGCGGACGAAGTCGCGGGCAAAGCTAGTCAGAAATAAGCTTTAATAAAGTAGTTGACACCACCAATCAATTAACGTTCTTTTTATGAGCTGTCATGACGCGATTTTCCCATAGATTTTGTAAGTCAACAGACAACTGTGACTATATAATAATTTGATAGCAATTAAAAATAATATTAACCGGTTTTCAATCAATTTATATCTTTATTTTAGTGTAAATAGGCGTGTTTTACTAATGCATTTCGAACATGAAAAATAACGTTTTCAAAGCTAAAAACCATCAGATACGTCCAGTATTTCAGGAGCAATCGACGAAAACATGTCTTTTATTTTTGCTGAAAAGTTGCTTTTTTGCAATTATCATTTTATTCTTTGGGGACGGCGATGTAACTTTCGACTTTATCTTAGACATCACTGACATGAATCTGAAATCACCAGCCCGCCTTGAGCAAACGTGGTGATCAATGCTCGTGCCTTCTCTGTATGAGAAAAGGGACAATAATAGGCTGGTATTATCAAGATAGTTACCTGATTGAACGGCATGGTCTCTCTGACGACGCCGCCGTAGATAAACTCGGCGAGTATGCACGTGTTGTATGACGTCAGCAGCGGACATGCGCCGTAGCCGTTGTACTTCAGTTTAGGCTCGTCCTTCTTCATCGTACTGAGCAAGTTTTGTTCCAATACGTAGCTTTGTGACGCTAAAGAAAGGGAATATTGTTAGTTTAACTAAGTTTAAGCTAGAAAACACAGCAAAGAAAGGTCCTTCTTAAATTAATCAGCTTCAGGATGAATCCGCCACACTATGCGACGACTACGCAACTACTAGAATAGCGACGAAGGCAATTTAGCACGACGATTTAACTGACTTGGATCCCGCAACGAAATTAATCAGAAAAGAACAACGGAGTTAGAAAAAATATAATTTCCACTTATCAAGCAGGAGACAGGTCACAGGCCAAAAGACACAAAGGGACGTTTACAACTGGAAACAATCTCAGTTGCCTAGCAAAAAAAAAACTTATTTTCTGTGTCATAAACCACAAAGTTAAATAAACACCAATCGGGTCCTAGAGCGCTAGTTATCGCGCAATCAATGTTTGCACAACTTTGCACTTCAAGACGCTGATAATAAATTATATTTTTTAAAAATGATATGCAGTCAGTCCAGACATAGCAGCAATCTGCTCCAGAAGTTTTCACTGTTTTATTTATAATGAACTAAACTAAAACACAAATAGAGTTTAGAACTGCAAAATTATTGCATCCAAGACAGCAAATACCCAGCGTAATTAATCTTGCACGCAATTTTCAAGTCTATTTCTACGTCTTAAAGTTCATTACCATTTAATAAATGAAAACTGCTCAAGCATTTTGACCTTTAGGCTGCTAGGAGATTCAAAAGCAACCGATGTCAGTACTCACCGATAGCAGCAGCAGTTTTACTGTTCGGCGTGTTAATGCAGTCTCCGATGCCGTATATGTTGGGGAATTCTTTGTTTTGCAACGTGTACATGTCCACGTCCAGATAGCCATTCTCGTCGACGAGACACGAACTGTGTCGGAGGAAGTCGGGAGTGAACATCGGCGGCGTCACGTGCAGCATTGAGTAGTCCATCGTTATGTCCTGTTGTTAAATATTTTAAGTTACCAGAGGGATAATTCAAGTAACTTTTAAGAACGTTCGCATTCCATTCTCAGTTTCTATATGTCAAAATATACCTCTGTTTTACCAACATTTTAACAGTTAATGGTGCCGATTCCCTTGTTCACAAACTAGACTATATTTAGAGAATTGACATCTCTTACTAACATACAGCGAAAGAAAAGGACGGTGACATTTAAGAACTAAATTGGAGATGTCAAATTAGTTTTGCCTTGAACTTTTCCGTATTTTTAATCTATACGTTTTAAGATGCCAACTATAGTTGTATCGGATATGTCAGATTGACTAAATTTGACAGCTCTTATTTTCATTAGTCTCTTTTATTGGACAGAAAAAGATAGAAATAGTCTAATTTTAGTTTAGTTTGTGAACAAGGGAATCGGCACCATTGTCGCATATATGAGATTGAGACTATATTTTAAATGTAGTAACCTATATTTAGTAAAATTGGCGTTCAGATCATCATGTCGTTCGATCTTTTCCCATTTCAATATCAATGTTTGTATGAAAAAACAACAGCGGAAGGCGCAGTGTGGGAAGGACGAGGTGAACCGACACCTGGTGAAGGTCGCTAAAAACCGCTGGATGCGGGTAACAGAAGAACGGTCATTGTGGCGATCTTAATAATAAATCCTAACTAATATTATAAATGCGAAAGAAACTCTGTCTGTCTGTCTGTCTTTCTGTCTGTCTTTTCTTCACGCCTAAACTACTGAACCGATTTGTGTGAAATTTGGTACAGGGTAAGTGTGAACCCCAACAAAGGACATAGACTACTTTTTATTCGACTTCGACTTCGTCTGCGTCCGCGATAACCGACATAATATACGCGGACGAAGTCGCGGGCAAAAGCTAGTAAATAATAAATCTTTATTATCAAAAAGCCAGATACAATTTGTCCATCTCAATCAAACATAAAAACTAACATTTTACGATGTACAGCGCTATGCATTATTTGAGACAGAGTGAACGTCTGTGTCTGTGCTAGTATAAACTGTGTTACAGACACAGGCGCCTTCCTCAATGTGTGATTAAACGGGATCCCGCTTTTTACTGGACTTCGGATCCAGTTTCTAGTGACAAAACCGAATGGCACAATTCGACCGGATCGGTTTTTTGCAGGATCCCGCATGCAGGATGCACGTATGAACGCTAGCATATAAACACATTCGCCATCAAACGGGAATCCTGCAGAAAACGGGATCCTGCAAAAAACTGGACTGCCGTGTGAAAGGGGCGTTACAGTTCATTGATAATTTTGCTGCAGTTTGTTAGAGTTTTGGTAAGTAAACATAGAAATTTGTTTGATAAAAGTATTTAACACTTATTTAAATGTTAACTAGGAATGTGTGGGAGGGTATGTGGGGGTGTGTTTGGTTGTGTGTTACGTATGTGACACAGTATAAAATAAATAATAAAAATCTATAGGGGAGGCTTATCTCCAGCAGTGTGCGTAGTTCGTCTGAAATGATGATGTTGATGATGTATAAAAAAAATCATGTCTCTCACCATCCCCGGATACTCTTTATTGTAGAAGACTGCTTCGTTTCTTTCGTGGTTGACCTCCTTCAACACTGTCTGGTAGTTGACGTGGATATTCTTCCGCTTCACCACCTTCATCAACTCTTCGGCATACTTCGGGACACCGAAGATTACCGACAGGCATGTGTTGTAGATTATGTTTGTACTGGAGCGGACGTTCGTCTGTGGAAAGGGGGTCAGTTGTAACACTTGTAATAAATCCATGACTTATGTGAACATGTCTTTTATCCACACATAACATAACATCACGCCTGCAATTCCCGAAGGGTTAGGCAGAGGTGTACCCATAGTACACCTACATTTCGCTAGTTATGTTTTAAGTCCCATGTAATAGGGGGCGAGCCTATTGCCATCAAGCGGGCACAAATCCAGACTCCGAGGCTGCTACTGAGAAATTCCTAATGGAAAAACCCAATAACACTTTGCCCGACCTGGGAATCGAACCCAAGACCTCATGCGCTCAGCAGTCGCGCTTTGCGACCACTAGACCAACGAGGTAGTCTTTTATCCGTCGTGGAATAAAATTAATGTCTGACAGTTAAAAAAAACAGGTAAGTAAAAACAATTTTATGACTTATATTATTTAGGGCTAATTTTTCAATCGTCAGATTACTCTTAGGAATAACTATCTGCATGCCAAATTTCAGCGCAATCCGTTCATTGGTTGAGCTGTACGTTGATAGATCTGTCAATCAGTAACGGTTTCCTTTTATATGTATGTACTAGTATGTAGATGCCTAAGTACTTGTATAAATTTACAGACATGCGCAACATACATACACAATACGAGTAATAAAGTAGTGACCTCACTTTACGTGCATTGTATGTACTTAGTTATCTGCTATAGACTAGAGTTTTAACAATAATTAGTATTAAAATGAATGCACAAACTTTTGGAAATCCGCCAGGACGGTAAAAATGTAGATAACATATTTTAGAAGTATAAAATCTTCCACTCATAAATCAAGAAATTCTTAGGTTTTTTAAATTTGGAATTTTCCAATTCAGAGCCTAGTGTCTGAATTTGTAACCTATACTAATATAATCAAGACTATTGTTTTTATAACATAACATCACGCCTGTAATCCCCGAAGGGTTAGGCAAAGGTGCATACTACACCCACATTTCGCCAGTTATGTTTAAGTCTCATGTAATAGGGGGCGACCCTATTGCCATCAACCGGGCACAAATCCAGACTCCGAGGCTTCTGAGAAATTCCTGATGGAAAAACCCAATAACACTTTACCCGACCTGGGAACCCAAGACCTCATGCTCACCAGCCGCGCTTTGCTACCACTAGGCCACCGAGGCAGTCAATAACAATGCTATATTCCATACGTCCTATGATGGTGCGGGTGACACATGTCAGCAATTCATCTATGGATGTCAGAATCGCATAATTATGTCAGTGACATTATATAATTTACTAGTTATTTATTTACTTATTACTGATTCCGTATTTTACGACTATAATGATATTAGTGTGCAGTTAAAATATTCAATCATGATTGTAAATCCCCGTAACGTTCAAGAGTGAAAAGCAACAGTTTGACAAATGTCACCGGCGCCATCCTAGAGCGTGAGGAATACAGTTACGCGTAATTGGACTATCAACGACGATTTGCCCACTGCTCCGCGATAGGATAAGCGATAAGCACGTTTGAATCACTAACGGAGAATATGAACATTTTCCTCTTGTGAAACAATACACACGTTATAATTGAACAAGTCCAGAGTTTCATTCATAGAATTAATTCTAAAATAGATGATTTTATTTCCATTCAGTAGAACAGGAAAAATCTCTTTACTCGCATAATTCTAGTAAATATTACGCTCGTTCTATTGTTAGATTGACGATTACATCATTTGTGTGGACAATTGTTCACTTTATTATATGATCTAATGCAAAAGCCATAAGGTCGTAAGTGCAGCCTTCTACACATCAAAAGCTTTTACAAAGAATCTTTCAATGACTTTATGTTGTGGTACATAATACCAGCCTATTATTATTGCCCCCTGCAAGGCAAAGGCTTCTTCTCATACAGAGAAGGTACTAACATACCTTGAACGCTTGTTCAGTAAGGTAGGTATGTATATTAATATGAATAAGTCATATGAATGAAAAAGTCACTTCATTTTATTTAAGTAATTTTTTTTTTCGTCTCTATTTTTTTTGTTTTACGCTCGTACAATAACTTGCACCTACCATGTTATCTCTTCACCACCTGGTAGAGATTGCCTAAGAGATTAAGTCGCCTTTGTACTTTTTGTTGCATAAGGTTCAAATAGGTTCAAAGATGGGCGCCTTAACTGGGCCATGACGACACAGACTAGACGATCACGTATTTATTACATACCTTGTTAAAATAAGAGTCCGCCAAATAAGCGATCTTCTGCGGCGCTCCGGGACACTTGAGCATCGTGTTAGGGTACGTGAAGATCGCGTTGCCTTCTTTATGGTTCTTCATACTTTCGAACGTCTTCTCGCAGTATTCCCACGCGTATATCGACGAGACATTGCTGTCCTTAGCTTCTAAAGCTTCGTAGAGACCTGGTACCTGGAGATAATAAACGATTTTTAATAATCCTGATAGAAGATTATTTATATCAATACAAATAACGCGTTTTCTTTATGCAGGAAGGGTATTTATTAAAGAAACGTTTTTTGCTTTTATTTTTAACTTTATTTTATTTTGATTGTTTGTTGTTGTAGCCATAGTAAAACACACTTTGGGGCCGTCTCCACGAGCGAGAGACTCGCGGCGATATTATGGTTGGGCTATGTATTTCTACATTTCGCATCGCCGCGATGACATCGCATCTGATGCCGGCTGTACACAGTGGGCCAACGCGCTGGGCCAACGCGTTGGGCCAAAAATGAGGATTGGCAAGATTGCTGTTCACACATTGGCTCACATTGGCTTACTGATCATTCTGCATTGGCGCTTCAAAGATGGACGTAGTTCTTGCAGCCGTGGCAATTTATTTATACAGTGCGTTTAATTATGCGTATAATGCGTATAATTATTTATGTAGTTCATGCCGTGGATTCCAAATTATTCCTTCATGTCGATACAATTCTATGAATTGTAAAACCTCATTGCTTGACCACACCGGCCGCATCCAGTGATGGGCGTAACTAGTTACTTAATTAAGTAATCTAATTAATAATTGAATTACATAATAATTTGATTAAAATGTAATCTAATTACATTATAACAGATTACCTAGTAATCTGATAAAAAGTAATTAGGTACACATTTCTGAGAAATACGAAAATGAAACACAATTAAAAAAAAAAAATCTGTCAATCATTATATAGTTTTAAATCTTTTATTAGTTACTTATTACTCAAGTACTCATTGCAATTAGTTACTTAAGTAATCTGTTACAAAGTATTTTAATTCCTAATTATAATGGAACTGTAATTTGTAATTATTAATCTAATTACTTTTTGCCCATCACTGCCGCCAACGCGCAACGATACTGTTTCCGCTGACGAGTAACAACGAACTGAACAAGACACCAACGTGTGAACGCTGTTTGCGGAGCGCGCCAAGATCCTTTGATGTGTGCACAAAAAACCGACACTATTCGGGTTGCCTGCCAATGTAGGCGCCAACTGACCAATTGAGCCAACTTACCGCCAAGTAGCTCTCTACACGTTGGCCCAATGCGTTGGCCCAACGCGTTGGGCCACTGTGTACAGCCGGCAGTATAGAAATATGTGGTTCAAGTGTTCTATTTAAATGGTTCAAAAGATACAGTCCTGAGATAGAGGGACGGACAGACTGATGGCGCAATTTCATTAGTCGATAGGGCCCACATGCGGGGTGCGAGAGATTTCTGGAACACATGCCACAGGGCCCGCATTCGGGGAACCGTTTTCATTAGTCGATAGGGCCCGCATGTCGATATCATTGTCGGTATAAAGCATGCGGGGGATCCCCGCATGTGGTGTAACGACTTGTAACTTTCATTGGTTGTTATCTCGCATGCGGGGACTCCCCGCATGCTGTATACCGAACGAGTTAACGACTAATGAAAATGCGCCTTGACGGATGAACGAAAACAATAGGGCTACCTAAAATAAAATAAAAATCCTCTCACCTTTGAATAATCATTGACCATTCCAGCAGCTATGATCATGTACTCATAGTGTATGACACTGCCTTTTGTCGTCGTCAACTTGTTCATTTCAGGGTACAAACATTTCGCTTTGTCTTGTACCCATTTAACGCCTCGAGGAAGTACGCTCGCCTCTTGCCGTCGGGTATGCTCGACTTTCCCAACTCCAGCACCAACCAGGGTCCATAGCGGCTGGTAGTAATGTTCCTGTAGAAGAAATAACAATTATACACCGTGACTTTTTAGTCATCTTACAAAAGTGGTCCACTCAATGTATCCGACATAAAATACCTCTAGGCGCGATTTTTTTTTTTTCATTAATAAAGATAATAGGTACGAAGAAAAATTAATAATACATTAGAAATGAAACACCCTGTTAAAAAAGTTTACGTATCAAACTGTAGAGTATACCTACCTAGCGCACGAGTCCAGCAGATCATTCCATCTCCATTTTCAACGAGACTCGCTACAGGGTGTTTCTAAAACTACGCCTTGCGTCATAATAATGAATAATATTTTTATTTTTAATTTATTCAAATCTCATAAATACCTATTTTTTTTTTATTATGAACGTTTACTAGTCATTGGATACATGAACTGCCTTTGTAAGACGACTAAAAAGTCACGGTGTATAATATACTATAGCTTCTCTATACTACAAGTCCATTAAAATAGTAGCCAGATCACGCCAAACAAATTGTTTTAAATCTTATTCTCCTGCTGTTTAAGTAGTAATTCGAATGTTTTGAAAATAAACTTAATTTTCAACAAGAAGACGATCAAGGAACAAGATCTTGTTTCATAAAGTTAAGAGAGAAACTGAAGGAAAACATTGTTTTACTATTCAGAGAGTTATGAATACTTTTACAAGTGTTTTCACAACATATAGCACGTGTGACTTGAGTTACATTTTTATCCGATTTGTTTATTCACTTCGAGATCATTATACACTAACTTTTACAGTTACTCGCGACTGCATCCGCATCAACGTTATACAGGGTAATTGAAAATATACCCGAAACCTTAAAAGGGATCATTGTACTCATCATTATGAACAACTTTTACTTTGGGACCAAACTTGAAATCATGAAAAAAAAAATCAGCTGTTTCATACATTACGATCATGTTGTGTAACATTTTAGTAGGGAACAGCTGATTTTTTTTTTCATGATTTCAAGTTTGGTCCCATAGTAAAAGTTGTTCATAATGATGAGTACAATGATATCTTTTAAGGTTTCGGGTATATTTTCAATTACCCTGTATATTATCCCTCGGAAACCGTACACATTTCCGGGATAAAAAACCTATGTGCTATTTCAGACTATCATCTATCTCTGTGCAAAATTTCATCCAGATCCGGCCAGCCGTTCTGGGGTGATTGAGTAACAAACATCCATCCATTTGAACTTTTGGATTTATAATCGTAATAAGAAGTAAAATTAGATCATTATTTAATAAAGTAAAAAAACCACTCCCACGCATGAACGTTAAATTCGTTTCCTCAAATATTTTCCTCGAGGTTTCGAAGTGTTTACTATGAAAGGATTTTCCTAAACACCATTTCATTATTGTGTCATAGTGTCATACTTTGAAGATTCATGTGCGGAAAGTTTCAAGTACCATCCATATTAATATTATAAATGCGAAAGTGTCTGTCTGTTTGTCTGTCTATCTGTTACCTCCTCACGCTTAAACCGCTGAACCGATTTAGGTTTTTTGTATAGAGATAGTTAAGGACCCGGGGAAGGACATAGAATAGTTTTTATCCCGGCAATCACCCCCTAAGGCGGTGAAAAGGGGGGTGGAAGTTTGTATGCAAGTACGATATAAACAAGTACCACGCGGACGTAGTCGCGGGCAAAAGCTAGTAGGCAATATAATTAAGAGCGCGAACGTTATAAATGGTTTTCCCCTAAACCAAAACAAAGTAATTTTGCCGGATAATAATAATAATTTTGCCGGATAATAATAATAATTTTGCCGGATAATAATAATAATTTTGCCGGATAATAATAATAATTTTGCCGGATAATAATAATAATTTTGCCGGATAATAATAATAATTTTGCCGGATAATAATAATAATTTTGCCGGATAATAATAATAATTTTGCCGGATAATAATAATAATTTTGCCGGATAATAATAATAATTTTGCCGGATAATAATAATAATTACACCAGCCTATTATAGTCCCACTACAGGGCAAAGACCTCTTCTCACGAGCATTGATCACCACGCTTGCTTAAGGCGGAGTGGCAATCAACTATAAGTCCAGGCCTGTCCAGGTTTCCTCACGATGCTTTCCTTCACCGATGTCAGTGATGTCCAACATAAACTTAGAAAGTACATGTGAATTGAAAAAGTCACATTGGTACTTGTCAGGATTTGAACTGACAACCTCATGTATGAGAGGCGGTTAATAATCGCGGGGCCATCACGATAATTATGAAGCCATTCATTATTTTTATGCTTAAAAACATGACAATTCATTTTTTTGTGAGCAGTTGTGTAAAAATGCAGCTATCGGTCTATTTCAAGGTCATGAACATTACATAACGGTCATTCGATGATCTCGTATGTAGGTATTCTTATTTCTTACTAGCTTTTGCCCGCGACTTCGTCCGCGTATATGTCGGTTATCGCAGACGCAGACGAAGTCGAAGTCGAATAAAAAGTAGCCTATGGCCTTTGTTGGGGTTCACACTTACCCTGTACCAAATTTCACACAAATCAGTTCAGTAGTTTAGGCGTGAAGAAAAGACAGACAGACAGACAGAAAGACAGACAGACAGACAGAGTTACTTTCGCATTTATAATATTAGAAAGGATGATCGCCTTCCATTCCTCAACGTTACGATGCGCTTACATGAGCAAGTAAATTGTGCTTTTCTTGGCAATTTATTATCGCTAATATACCGTCTCGGCGATACCAAAGATTTTATAGATATTGCCATACTCCTAACGGAAGATGCGTCATATCGTCGGTAGTACGCCCGACGCACTATTGCAACAACGACCATGTATGATAGGATGCATGTTGTATTCATACAGAGGCGTATTTAGGGTGGGGCCAGTAGGGTCCGAGCCCCGGGCGCCTATCGAAAGGGGGCGAAAAAATCGCCAATTATTAAAATTAAAATACACTTAAATCATTGGTTTATTTTTATTTGACATGGGTTTCATCACGACATCATGTTGGGCAATGTTGAAAAATGGGCCCAGAGTTTGAACAAAAATGCCCATACTCTTTTATGACTGTTTTATTTAGTGTATGTTTTTTTTTTAATAATTTACAAAGGGGCGCAACAATGATGTGTGCCCTAGGCGCCATTTTCTATTGGTACGCCCCTGTATTCATATTTTACTGTTCTGACCGGAGATGCGTAATGGACCTTCCGTCAGATGTGACTCCACCCTAAATGCCCAATTAGAATCCGTGAGAACGTTGACTAGTGTGCGAGGGAGATGGGGGATATGGGAGTCATAATATGATCATTCATTACAATTCGCAGAACTAGGTACATAATTACTTCACAGAGTACACCTGTGGTTACTATTCAGGTGTTCGCACTTCCTTCCTCCTAATTTCATCTCATAAATTACCTGTTATTGAAATTATTAGTACCTACAGGAAGTGCCTTTCTTTTAAAATAGGAAAATATGTCTATGGTCAGACTGTAGGCAAACCACAAACATTGTGGTTTTCCTGTATCTTATACAATGGTTATTAAATTATTTCACAATAATACTAGCATAAATCCGCGACTTCGTTCGAGTGCATATCATATTGTCTGCGGGGTTTTTTGTTTTTGCTTGAACCCCTAATGCTTTTTCTAATATAAAAGTAGCTTGAATTACTCCTTATAACATCAGCTATCTGCCAGTGTACGTCGCATCAAGATCGTTCCAGCCGTTTCGAAGATTAGCCGAAACAAAGACACAGACAAAAAATTTATAATTCGTTTTTTTTTGTATAAGTATCGTGTACGAGATGTATGAACGTAGATTAGGCGAAAGGAATATGTAAAGATCGTAGCAGATGACGTTCTGTGGTTTCTGCCTACCCCCATGGGAAAAAGGCGTGAGTTTATGTATGTCTGTATGTATGTAAGTACCGTGTAAATGTTCATACTTATGCATTTAATCGTTCCAACCATTTTGATGATTAGCCGGAACAAACAGACATAATAATAAAAATATTTTTTTGGTATAGCGTTTAGTAAAAAAAAAACTGTTATTTTGACATACAGACATTTCAATTTTATGTACATATTTGTATAGAGGTATAGATCAATTAACATACTCGTAGATATGACGTATACGCTAAACCATATGTTTATCATAGAATGACACGAAGACTTGAAGGGTGATGGAATACCTTTGTGCATATGGTATTATTCATTAAATAAATATTTACAGTCTATTGTTAATTCTATCTTCGATGAATGACTTGACGATAAGCGAGGGGATTCACAGTCTTATATCACACGTTACGTTATTTTTAGAAACTGATAATAGCCTAGCCTATTCATACTACCTACACCGCTCCCTCACAATAGAAAAATGAGCATTCAAAAATGGGCTTAAACTCGTACGCTGTAGATACACTTTCCAGTGACAGTAAAAAAAATTGGAAATGGGGAGCGGTAAGCGAGTTTGCCGTAATCTAGTCACAATAAAGGTGTTCTTTTGTAAGGAGTGTGCTGTCCAAGAAGTCTTCTTATAAGGATTTCATCTATCTATACCAAGGGTGCTCAACTTTTTTGACAGTCGGGCCAAATGATCGATTTAGAAATTTTTGGAGGGCCACTAACGATTTTTATTTTGTTTAATTTTGGGACTTGGGCAAAAAAACCAAGAGTATTATGAAATGCATTAAATGTTAATTAAAAAAAAAAAGATAAAACACAGAGCATCAAGCGACATAAGTATTGTTGGACATCAAAATGATTATTGTATCAATAGATGCAATTAATGTGATTTTTGTCAATGTTTCTGTGGTAATCATTTTCTTATTTAAGGTGTCATATCAGAAATATGTTGCTAAGTTAGTGAAGTGCGGTATTTATTTTTTACATAATTGAGATTTGAGAAAACCTTCTCACAAAGATATGTTGACCGAAAACTGCCTAAGAACTGCCCTGCTAGTTCAGTTATTTTAGGAAAGTTTTCACATGGTACCAATTTCCAGAAATCACTTTGTCAGCGGATTTTTTTTAAACAAGCATGCGCGGGCCATTTAAATTTCTTCTCTGGCCTGCGGTTGAGTACCCTTGATCTATACTAATATATTAAGGCTGAAAAGCTTTATTGTTTGTTTATTTAAACGCGCTCATCTCTGGAACTGCCAGTTGGATTGAAAAAATCTTTCGTGTATGAGATAGCCAGTTTCATAAGCAATAGTATAGGCTATATAACATCTCGCTACGATCCATGAGAGCGGAGCAGTAACCAAAGACGTAGCTAAATGCAAAATATCAGGTCTCTTATATGGGGACCTCCTTTCGTTTTTAACTTTTATTTATTACTAGCTCGGTCCAGCCGTTTGGTAACAAACACTGCGACACGAGAATTTAATATATTATATTAGACTAACTGTCCGCCGCGGTTACACCCGCGTCTTTGTTACTGCTTCGCTCCCGTAGGTCGTAGCGTGATGGTATATAGCCTATAGCCTTCCTCGATAACTAATCTATCTAACACTGAAATAATTTTTCAAATCGGACCAGTAGTTCCAGAGATTAGCGCGTTCAAACAAACAAACACTGCAGCTTTATAATATTAGTATAGATTTGTTGGTAAAGCGGCAATAGAAATACACATTCTGTGAGCATTTCAACTTTCTAGCTATTACGGTTCATGAGATAAAATCCGCTGACAGACGGACAGACAGCGGAGGCTTAGTAATAAGGTCCCGTTAGCACCAAAGCGTTAGCGTTCAAAAGTGCCTTATAATGGCCTAAATAAATGATTTGACATTGACCCTTCTGGTACGGAACACTAAAAAAGATAATTCCTTACCTTGCTTGGCTCAAGGACTATCACATAATCTTTAGGCAATCTCCTTGCAAACTTTGCAGCCATGACACATCCTCCCGTGCCCCCTCCCACCACCAGTAATTTGCAACTGGAAATAAAAATACAATATTATGAACCACTAGCTTATGCCTGTGACTTCGCCTGCGGAAATGTTGGTTACCTTCAAGGTTTTCTTTATTTTGTGCAGGACCCTAATTATTTTTCTAAAATAAAAGTAGCCTCAATTATTCTTTACATCAGATATATGCCAGTCAATAAAATCGGTGAACAAAATAGGTCCAGGTGTTTCGGAGATTAGCCTCAGTGTTATATAAATAGATATTTCATATCTGTGACAGTTTTATTGTGGTTTTTTCTTCTTTTTATGTAGACAATAATTAAGTCAATAGATGAAGAAAGGATTTCAAAATTTATTAAATTTTACTAGCTCAATACAATAAAATAAGTAATAAAGAAAATCTTATAGCAGACTATTAATAAGTACCTAGTCCTCTCACTCAAACCATTAACTTTCATGTTAATCTTATATTATATACTTTATGGCACTAAACATAAAGTTCACCTTACATTGTATATATTTCATACTGCATAGGTGTTTTTGTAAAGCATTCTTTATCAGTCAACCAAAGGTGGTGGAGCAGGCAGAAACATAGCAACTTATAGTATAAGAGTGAAATAACAGAATTAGAGATGTAAAAAACACAAAATAATTACTTTAAATACTAGTGACAGTCAACAGAAGCACAGCCAATTAGCTTATAAAAATATTTTTTAAAACAAGCTTTAATTTAAAATTATTACAATATTGAGTATCGAACATTGTATTGTCATCATTACTAAAGGTGTATGCAAAATTTCAGCTCAATCGGATACAAACAAATGGTCAAAAATGGTTTGCAAATTTTGAAAGGACAACTTACATAATACGAACAGTGCAAGCTAAATAAAAGCTTGTAAAAATTGATAACAAGCAGTAATTAATTTAACCCTGTGGATATGTGGATCCCCCATGACCCTGTGGACCTTTTGCCAGTGGCTTTTTGGGGAGGCCCAGAATATAGCCAACTATTTTTAGTTTTTATTTATGAACAAGAATGGTTTACTTTATTTCTGGTGTACAAATAAAAAGAGAGAGGTAAGACTAAAAGATCAAAGGGTATTTCAATGATAATCTTAATACTTTTTTAAATGCAAAACTTTAGACCTATTTAAACTTTTGCATTTATAAAATGCAAACCGCAAATGCAGACTGGCTAAATGGGTCTGGATGAAATTTGGCACAGAGAAAGATTATAGTCTGGAATAGCCCATAGGCTACTTTTATCCCGAAAAAAATTACAGTTCCTGTGGAATAATAATATATCAACATTGACGTGAAATATTGTTTGGATAAATTCAGGCCAAATTAAAATGTTTCAACTGTAATTATTGTTCCCATACACAAGTTATAATTCTAATACCAGTACCTATTATAAAGGTATTTGAAGGTTTCCGCGGGAAGGTGATAATTAATTAATATTAATTATAAGAATGTAAGCGAAGTAGCTGAATGAAACAGGAATAATAATTATTAATTCTGTTGATAATAATCAATTTATTAATTTAATAGCCAATACTTTACTATTTGTGTTAACATTTGAGTTGTTTGCAATTGTTTCCAGTCAACAAATATGAAATCACACATTATAGTTATATAGCGTCAAGTGGAGAGAGTGCCAAGTTTGATAAACATGAATGATAACGATTGGCAAAAAGTACTATAAAAAAATTCCGGTGTGTTCGGCAAATTTGTAAATCAAATTAGCACTGGTACTCACGAATATTCGGCATTATTTTTAGGGGAGACGGAGAATCTCCTGCAAATCCCCGGTGTTGAGATCGTGATAAGTCTTCGAATGATGTTCATGTTTCTAAACAGCACAAAAATCCCCCGGCTCTGTCGCTAGCACATTAACGATGATCCCGCTCAATCCCGCTCACAGTTGTAAAGTAACCGCGGAGGCAACGACTGGACTGAGTGCAACCGCGATAATTTGTTGATATTTGAAGAATATGACCTTGTTGACGTTACCATCTGCATTTGCCCGAGCAAAAGTCAACCGTTAAAGAAAAATATTTATGGAGATGTCGAATCGAACTTTAGGAGAAAATAGCTGTCAGAACGTGGCATTAGCGCCATTTTGAGTTCAGAAATAAGGTTCATTTTTTAAAGAAACAAATAACCGGCGGCCATTTTATGTTACTTGACGTTCCATTACATTTGGTTAATTTTAGGCGAGTCCATAAAAATAAGTCAATGTGACTAACCAACTCGATGACGTTTCTTTTGTTTGGTGACAGCTACAGTCAGTGTTGTAATGTCAGATAAAGTGATGAATAGGTAATCAATAAATGTAAAAAATATTCACGGGATTTTAGGTACCCTACTAAAAATTAGATTTAACTGAATAATCTCTGATGTTTGATGGTCTATCAGTCTATCCTAATAACTAAATAATATTGGCAAAATGGTGGATAGATTAGGTAATGTATAATTTTTAATTTAATTTTCTAGGCTAATCTTTTGTATTCGAAAAAAGATAAGCCTTAACCTTGAATATTTCATTAATTCTATTAGTGATAATGCCTGCAATAAACGACTATTACTATTATTATTATTAGATCATGTCCAATTGTTTATGAAGCTAATTCCGTTTTTATCCTTCTTTGATGTCAAAGTAATAGGTATTATTCTGAGGTTAAACCTATTATTTTATTGCTGTTTAATTGGCACAATCAAAATATTATACTGGAACTTTGGTATTCTTAACTACAATATGCACTAAAACTACTCCCAACACTAAATTATTTTGTTTTTGTCAAATTATGAAAAAGTTAAATTCTGTCATCAAAGTCAAAAAAGTTCAAAACAAAAATGGCGGACGACGACGAAATTGACATTTTAGGAGATTTCTCTTTTAATTCTTGTTTTGCTCAAAATAACCAAGGAATGTGAGTAAATGTAACATTAAAAATAATTTCCTAGATAAATAATACTGTTTACGTTACCTATACTGGTTATGCAACAGTTATACGGTTATGTTTACAATGTTTTGTTGACACCATTATATTCTTCAAACAATACAAAATTTCTTGGTTTTACGGCTCTGATAGATAGAGATATTACAACTACAAGTTATTTGAAACCCGCCACGTATTTTTTATTAATAATTGCAGTTTAAAACTTACTCGATTAAATAAAAAAACTAAAAAAAAATGAATATCTTTTGCCTTCAGCCCTTCATGCTCCAACAGAGAAGACACCGTGCATCCCCAATGGCTCCTCGACTCTACGGAGACGAACTGGTACGATAAACAAAGTAAAAGGTAAGTTGTAGTGCAAAAGTGATTCATCGTTTCTTGGGAATGTTTGATCTGAGAAAGGTTCTTGATGAAAACTTTTTAGACTCACTTTATGTCCTAATAATCTGATTTCAGTACCTATGCAGTTACACCACATGCAAGTAAATGCTACTATTATCATCATAAACTTGGAAATCTTGACTGTACAACTCATTAATAGTTGTTATTACCAGTTGAAGTTAACAAGTGAATGGGCCTTAGACTATTATTGCCAATATGTAAAATATGTAATATTGGTGTACCATAACCCTAACTTATTATTAGGAAACATCATTACCAACCCATACCATTTACCTGTTTTAACCCATTGACTGCAGAAAAACACACCTGTTAGGTTTTTACTAAAAATGCGAGTGTAGCACACATACAACAAAATGTGTTTTTCAACAGCCAACACACCAAGTGTGTAGCCAGCTGCACTTCAGGGTTGGCCTAGCGAATGTTCCCCGCAGTCAAAGAGCAATAGCGCACTAGCGGCCATGGCCGCAGCGGCCAGGCCGCAGCTTCCATCGAGATACATACCTCAGTATGAAATCGCCACAGAGCGCGCGCACCTGGCGCGCTCTGTGGCGATTTCATACTAAAGTATGTATCTCGATGGCCACTAGTGCGCTATTGCTCAAAGGGTTAATTTCAATGGCCTTTGTGGAATAATAATCAATTGTTTCATTATTTTGACAGTTCAAGATTTTCCAACAACTCTAACATGATCAATCTTTACTTGTTGTTCTACTTACACCGATAGCTTAGCCTAATAAGTTACTTTTATTACGTAGGTATAAAGAAGGCTCTCCAAGGAAGCTCTATGGGAACAATTCATCAGACAAGCACTACAGTGATATACACACTACTTGGAGCCCAGCAGAGAGGGAAATTCTGTTTAAAGAAATGGTGAGAATTTGGGCTGGTCTTCTAGGGTTCAATATTTGGACCATAAAAACAAATTGTGATAATTAATTGTCATTGACATAACATTTACAGGCTAAATATGGAAGAAATGTTCGCAAAATATCACAAACATTGAAAACAAAGACTGAAGCGGAGATACAGGCATTGATTGAAGCTGAATATGGCGTCAACTTAGAGACTCCATCATTTGGCCTCGACAAACCAGAGGACCACGATGATGTGCCAGCTGTAGTTCAGGAAGAAATAGTTACCGATGACATGACCAATATAAATAATGTTATTAATATGGTAACCACTGGAGCACCAACAATAAATATACCAAAGAAGCCTTTCAGAAAGAAAAATACTAACTCTAAAAGTTTACTGAAACCTGATGTGTTGATAGATAAAAAGGCTGAACTAATAGCAATAAACCCAGCGGAAATATTATATGAAGACGACTTGATAATAGGGTCGACAGAATCTATTGGTTCTGACCTAGACTTGACTGACATTGTGTCTAAGAATATAGTTAAGTTCCAGGCGAAAGTAAAGGCTGAGAAGAAAATTGGTAATCATAGGAGAAAAAAATCTAGGAACTACGATAAAGGTGCAACTAGGAATAAAAGTAAGGATATAATGAAGTCACCACCAGCAAGACAGCGAAAGGATTCTAGTTTGTCAGAAGATAGCGTTAAGAGCCCCAAGATGCAAATAGTATTAGGCTCTGGACAAGCTTTACCAGTTTCTGAAGGTGAACAAGTGGTGAGTTCTCTAATGTTCTTTAACAAAAAAAATGTTCCATTCTAGACTTTTCAAACCTCCCATTCATTAGTTTTAGTGTACATCTCCAAATATTATAATAGAATATTTATAAATTGGATGCAGGTTTTACTTTGGTAAACAGTTTGAGGTAAATAAATAATACATATCACACTTTATATTTTCATTAGACATTGACTTAGAGATAAGCATAGAAATAGCATGCACCACACCTATAATACAACCAGATAAGTCAAGAATTCTGACCAAAACTTTAGTAGAACTATAGACTAAAATAGAGAAAAACAGGCAAGAATCTGTATTGTTCTACTATTGATTTTAGTTTTGAAAAGTTACTCTTGACATGTGCAACATGTTGCTCTACAGATAAAAATAGAAAAGAAAAAAGACTCTGAACCTGAGAGTGATATAGAAATAGACGTGGACAGCGACAGTGAGAGCGGCACACCCAAGACTACACCCAAAAAGGAGAGCAAAGCTACGGAGGAAGCCCCCATAGCCGTGCCACTCAGCAGATTTGAGCCCATGCCCAAGAGACCTAAGAAAATCAACCTGGTAAGAGTACTGACAGTTATGTGGTTTCTATCATTTTTGTTTTATTATCTATTCAGTATACACTGCAGAATTAAACAATAAATGATTTTTACATTCAATAAAAAGTCTGTTAATATCTTTTTACGATCGGATTTCTGTCGCGGTTGTCAATTTCAATGGAGACCAACCATGTACCGAGGACATATTATAGTGCACAAGTATGTGTGCAAACAGAGATGCACTCTCTTTTCACTCACTCTCATATTCCGATGGGTCGGCAATCCGACATAACCGATAAGAGATCAGGCGCAAAGCCAACGGCTATGTGAATAGTATAAAACCGGTCATTAGTCACTTAAATGCATAATAAAATGATGAATATGGTTGAAAGGCAATAAGTTTTCATTAGTATGACAAAATATTATACAAGTTCAATTTACAAGACTTTCCATCCAAGTTCGTTCCTTTTATAGCAGTGGTTTGATTGATCTATTAGATATTGTTATAAAATGTGTATGTATGTCATAGGATGGTGGTGGCGGCTATACTATAATGCATACGGAATCAGGCGATCTGTACGCAGTGGGTGCTGAACCTAGGAGAGAGCGGGCGCCACGGAAACAACCCGTACAGTTGCTGCACTGTCGCGTTTATAATGCTGAGAAGCCGGTTAGTAGCATACTAATAAATATTGAATTATTTTGGAAATTATGATTCTTCGCAGGCTTTTGATTGTATTAAGCACAGTAAATGAAACCATATTGACAATACAAAAATATTATTAGGGACCTATTTTCCATTTATTTAGTTATATACACTTTATTGTACACCACAAAATATACATAATTACGTTATCAAACATACCATTTTTTATAAATAAAGCTTTAATGTAGCTCGTTAATATTGGCGTACCCAAAGGGTCCATTCTGGGTCCTTGATGGTGTCAAAATGTCTTTCACAGCGTATCATCTCTAACCAAATTTTTCTTTGCTTTCGGGATGTGCTTAGGTATTTATCATCTTATATAAAACTTGCTTTTGCCCGCGACTTCGTCCGCGTTGAAGTCAAAGTCCTCTTTATTTCTGCCCTTTTGTAACATCTATTCTTAGATGATTTCTCCTATTTATAAATAACCTACCAGCTTAATAAATAATTATAAGTTTTTGAGATTTCGTGTTTAGTCAGTGAGTGACCTTTCGCTATACATAAACAAAATCTGTTCGTGATTTGCAGGCGCCGTTCGACGTTCGTGTGCACGTATCGACGCTCCTACTAATGGATGGTCACGCGCACACGTCACGCGGCGAGGTGATGGGGCTGCTGGGTGGCTCGCTCAGTGAGTCGGGGCGCGTGGCTGTCACCGTGACGGCGTACCGCCCCGCTGCCGCCGCCGCGGGCAGCACGCACTGCGACATGGACCCTGGTAAGAAAGTACTGAATTTCTTTTCAAGGGTTTCCTCTAAAAATATTTTAGCAGATCACTCCGAGCTGATCTGCTAAAATTGATCTGAATCTAAAGAAATCTGAATTTATGCGCGGTTTATAGCAATAGGCTGGCCTCCTATTAGTATACAGTCTGATATCAATGTCCTGTTGTCATGGAGACAACATAATGATTAGCAAAAACTTTAATGTCAAAAAGACAAAATAAAAATCCGTTCCTGAAATGTTCAGGTCAGGGATGAACTGGGTTGAAGAACCGAAATCGCGTTCGTAATAAAAAACGATACGGTTGAACTTAATAGGATTTATATTTTGTCTTTTTGACAAAGTTTTTGCTAATGTTTTTGCTATGTTGTCTCCATGACAACAGGACATTGATATCAGACTGTATATATACTAACACCTCCTATTACTTAGGCGTTGCGAAATTCACTTTTCAAATAGTGCGTGTTTTGGTAAAACAACAGGTCGTATAGACATTTTATAGTATCTACCTAGCTATGGCATACACTATCAATTTAATAATATTGGAAATTACATGAAACTTAACATACAATATAATTTATTTTTACATTAAAAATAGAGGATCATCACCTGTCATCTATTTTTTGTTACAGTATCCCAATCCCACGCAGCAGAATCTCTCCGTTGCACGGGCCAGCTGGTCTGCGGCTGGCACCACTCACATCCCTTATTCCCGGCCGCGCCGTCAGCACAGGACCTGACGTCACAGCGTGGACTGCAACGAGCGCTGGAGTGGGCCCATGTGCCATTCCTCGGCTTCATCACCAGCCAGCATTGGCCCACTGGCAGGACGGCCTCGCAATACCGGTATAATTTTATTATAGTACTTATCTATCTATGTCATGTTGGACTAATGCCCGCCTCACATACATATGGTTGTGGATTCGATATCGGGAAGCAAGTATCGCTCTGCCTTGTTAAACTTAGATGTACTTTTTAAGTTTATTTTGGACATCACTGACATTGGTGAAGGAAAACGTCGTGAGGAAACCTGAACGGGGAGTGATTCTAATGCCGAAAATATTTTTTTTAGAATTTTTGTCTGCATGTTTGTTAGAGCATCACGCGAGAACTGCCGGATAGATTCTGATCAAATTTTGTATGAATATTTCACATTGGCCAAATTAGTCCATAGGCTATAAATTACAAACTTTGACGCGGACGAAGTCGCGGGCAGAAGCTAGTAGTTAATATAAGTCTGAAATCGCCAATCCGCCCTTAGCAAACATGTCAATCAATGCTTGTGCGTTCCCTGGTCAAAACTAGGCTGTTATTATTATTAATTTAAAACTAAACAAAAGGCTAAAATGGGAGAAATCAGGACAAATGGGCGCAGCAGGCCACGATGTGACTGAAAAACTGAAATTGGACTTTTTCCTATAGGTACATATTCTCTGAAAATGTCAACTGGCTAACTATCATGGTTCTTATACAAAATACACCTTATGCGCAGGTTTTTTAAGTCCATTTTACCTTATCTTTTTTTAGTTGTATCCGCGTCGAAGGTGATGACGACGCAGAGCTGCCCACTGGCTTCCAGATCAGCGTGAAACTGTTAGCTGACCTCACACCTGACAACCTGCCAACCTTCCTCCAAGAGTTGCGCGCCGTGATGATAGACAACCACAGTAGGAACGAGCTCAGTGTCGACTTAGTGAAGGATGTGTGTCCACAAGCTAGGATCACGTATTTAGAAAAGGTAGGAATATAAACAGTGTGTGTTACATAAACTACACCTGCATTTCGCCAAAAGTTTCAAGTAACAATAATATATGATGTGGAAGGGACATCATAATGAAAACGGAGATATATTTCGCCGGTTATAAAAAATACAAAATGCCCTGAATCTGATAAACTTGGGGGGGGGGGGGGGGGGTTAGAACCATGCTATACAAAAGTGCATCTGTAATTATGTACTGAATCCATGGGAATTTTCATTATCTCTTCCACCCGTTATAAATATCCCACAACAAATTACCATACTTAGGGTTCCTGCCGAACCAACGACTTGGATGCTTGCGACCAATAATTGATAAAATTAAACTACATTGATATGATTTTATTTTATGCTGGAAGTGGTCATATTTACACAACATGGTCTTATTTCGATATTAACTGATGTAAATGAGTATAATTTAACAAATATATAATCATAATTGCCGAATGTGAATTTGATTAATACAAAACTTAAAACAATGCTATAATTTGCAAAAAAACTTAATAAGTTTAAAATATTGCAGTCTACATTGAAGTACACGCCTTAAAAGTTTGTTTTTCGTTTCTCCACAGTGCATATCAAGCGCGTCGCACCACATGCGTTCAGCTGGCTACGACGAAGCAGACCCGCTCGTCGAGCAACTAATACAAGGAATAAGGGACGTCTTCAGATAGGAAACAAATCTCCCATTAAATAGAATTAATTAATTAAAAGGTTGATTATTGAATTCATTGGTAATATTTCTAAAAGTGAAAGTACTCATTTATAAACAAGTTTTATTATGAGACCAACTAAGAAAAATTTAAAATTAAATAACCCCCGACGGCTAAGAACACTCCCGACTAAACCTTTCAAACAAAAAAAAACAAAATCAAAATCGGTTCATCCGTTCGGGAGCTTCGATGCCACACACAGACACGACAAATTATAACACCCCGTCGTTTTGCGTCAGGGGTTAAATATGTAGCGACATCTATCGCATAACTAGTAAGCGATCTGCAACCGCTTTTGATTTTGTGGCGGTTTAGTGCGTACAATCATAAGCGGTTGCATATTAAACTGGAAAACCGGCTAGCCGCCCCCGCGGTTAGCCGCTAGTGCGTAAGAGCGCTTACTGGCCATGACGAAGAAGCAAGATGGTTATAAATCTTCTTTAGTACTACACTCCCTTGTCTCTCGTTTTGATGTGAGTTTGAATACTAAATGTCAATCGGGGTGGAATGGACATCGTAATGAAAATTTACCATGGATTCTAGACCCCCAGCGGTAAAACGTTTCGTCAGTTATTGAAAAAAAACAGCTATACAACATCTACGCGGTCAATATGTACAGTCAGCAACAAAAGTCGATTAACAATGTTACTTTTTTATATCATTTAAACAGACACTAAACACATAATATACTGGCTTTCAGAATTTCAGGCAATAGCCAAGGGTTTGTTATATCTTAATTTTATATTCATTGCGTTTTACTTTTAATATTGTACTTAATAATTAGGATTTAAAAATTCATAAATGTTAATCGACTTTTGTTGCTGACTGTACATACCTATACAGTTGATTTTTCCAGGGTTAGAATTTTCCGTCGTCTAGAAGGTCACGGTAATTTCGCCACGATATTCCTTCCGCCCATTATATTCTGTCGTGATACTGTAGGTAAAGAAATTTATCATATCACAATTTGTGACTTTATAAAGTTTATTTGATTAGAAAATGTGATTGTAGAGACAATAATAATTTCAGATGTCATTATTGTTTGAATTTTCAAAGAATTATGTTTTTTAGTTGTTGTGACTCCATTTCATTCGAATAGTAATTTTAAAACATGCTATTTTTAAAAGCTGTTATTTTAAGTATAACTTATTCATGATTATTATTGTAAAAACTATTTTTTAGTTATTCAGTATTATGTTTAACAGACTCGTATTATACTTCCATTTTTTGTACATATTTGATAATGAATTATAACACACCTGAATTAGAGTTGAAAATTGCATAATTGCGTGCATAAAAAATTCGCGTAATTATATATTTCATACAATTTTGAACTTTATTTATGATGTTTTTAGTTCATTATCAATAAATATATGAAAGCTGTTTGTGTATATTGCTGTACTGTTTTCCGCAGACCCTCTAGCATAATGATTTTTATATAGACTTGTCTGCAGCGAAGTTTAAAAGTGTAAAATATTTTTTTGTTCAATTTGAATGGTTGTGTCGTCTATGCCTTTCCTGCTTTATTAAAAAGTAAACTCTTGACTTTTTGTGGTTTCTATATAAACGATGCCTAAAAGGAGTAATGTTTTCTATTCCTATTTTAATGGGAATGTAATTTTAGCCAATTGTAAAATAATTGTTATTAGTAAAGTCCTCTTTTAACTTATAAATAAAAATATTTCGACCGGAAATCATTGTGTTTTTCTTTAGCTATCACTCAGGGTCAGCTCACACCGAGACGCGACGCGACGCGACGCTGCGCGCACACTTTAAAAGAGCGACTCAAAATATAACTTTATTTTCTATACGAAAAGATACACATTTCATTGTGAGAATTTAAAATACGTTACACCACGCAGCACTACGCCTCGTGATGCCTCGCGGCGTAGAGCGACGCATCGCGACGCAGCGGTGAATCGCCGGTACGCGCGACGTGCAAGAGCGGCGACGTTGCGATGCGTCTCGCGGCCTGTAACGTTGGCAAAGATACGTGGGAATACAAAGCGGCCTCCCTCTCGTAGCGGTTTTCCTCCCTATAGGAAAACCGCTACGAGAGGAGGCGAGGCGGGGGGGAGGGGAGGCGTATACGCATTCTAAGGAAATCATTCGTAAGACATGTCTCTTTGTACGCAGGGCCGTCGGCTGGGTACAAACGTTGCCAACAAAACGTGAGAAACGTAAGCACTGGAAACGTCGCGATGGAAACAGGATGATGGGAACAAACGTGGTTTCTGATCTTTGGAGCTTTGTGATCTCTAGTAGAACATCCCGTTTCAATGGAGATCATAAAGTTCTTATACGCTGATGGCGGACCCCACGTAGACGTAGTTGTCTTATCGAGACGGTCTTGAAGTTAAGCACATCGAGTACTTACCTACATCAGAAACAAAGAGGAAAATTACACACATAACTTCACGCCTGTAATACCCGAAGGGTTAGGCAGAGGTGTACGGGACCCATTAGTAACCCCACATTTCGCCAGTTATGTTTAAGTCCCATGTAATAGGGAGCGAGTCTATTGCCATCAACCGGGCACAAATCCAGACTCCGAGGCTGCTACTGAGAAATTCCTGATGGAAAAAACCAATAACACTATGCCCGACCTGGAAATAATCGAACCCAAGACTTCATGCTCAGGGGTGCTATTCTCTAAAAGACTCGACGACGAACTCGTCGACGAAACTAGTATGGTCCCCAGTGGATTTTCAACTTTATGCTGTAGATCACAACGTTGTAAATCTATTAAAGACAAACTGTTTCGGAACTCGTCGTAGAGACAGTTTGTCGTTAATGGATTTTCAACTAAATGGTCTAGAGCATAAAGTTCAAAATCCACTGGGGACCATACTAGTTTCGTCGACGAGTTCGTCGTCGAGTCTTTTAGAGAATAGCATAGCAGCAGTCGAGAGGAAAATTCCTGTGCGTGTAAATACCAACCAATACCAGCATTCATACCCTTCAATTCAATACTACTTAGTCTTGCTAGAAATAGGTATAAGCCATGATAATAGTGGTATAAGTACTTCATAGGTAATACAGGTACAATGCGGCCGACGTATCTTGGCGGCCCTGAAGTTAGCCGATTGCTGCGCAGTAAACAATTTTGTTTCTATAAGATCCATTGCACAGCCAAACAGCTATCTTCAGACCGCCAAGATACGTCGGCCGTATTATTATAGGCATAGGAGGATTCTTGGAGACGCCGACTGGTATCACCGTTGCCGTTATCATTTTGACTTCGCCACTGAGACCGTGACTTCGTAAGTATTACGCCAAGCGCTCGATGCTGCCACTAGAACTCGGGCCTAGAGTGTACCTACCTAAGTAGTTCGAAGCTGCCACTAGAACTCGGCCCTTGAGTGTGAGTAGTTCGAAGCTGCCGCTAGAACTCGACCTTAATTAGATAGTGAGTAGTTCGAAGCTGCTGCTAAAACTCGGCCCTAGATAGTAGTTCGAAGCTGCCACTAGAACTCGGCCCTAGAGTGTAAGTAGTTCAAAGCTGCCACTAGAACTTGGCCCTAGAGTGTAAGTAGTTCAAAGCTGCCACTAGAACTTGGCCCTAGAGTGTAAGTAGTTCAAAGCTGCCACTAGAACTTGGCCCTAGAGTGTAAGTAGTTCAAAGCTGCCACTAGAACTTGGCCCTAGAGTGTAAGTAGTTCAAAGCTGCCACTAGAACTTGGCCCTAGAGTGTAAGTAGTTCAAAGCTGCCACTAGAACTTGGCCCTAGAGTGTAAGTAGTTCAAAGCTGCCACTAGAACTCTGTCCGAGATCTCGATCGATCTCCCAGAATTATTCGGGCAGTAAAAAAAGGCGTCTGCGCTTTGTAAACTTTTCCACAAGTTGTGACGTAGGAGCTCCATACAAATATGAACCTTATTTGTAAATTATTTATTTGTTCGCATGAAACTCTTACTGTGCGTGTTTTATTTGAGCATTATTTGAGATAAGTAGTTTGGGTATCTAGAAAAAGGGATTTCCGATTATGTGTGAGAATGAAATCAAAATCAAAAGCATATGGCACAGTTCCAGTTTATTTTTTTAAATGTTACATGTGCTAGATAAAAAAATAATACAGTCCGATTAGTGAAATTCTTTTTTACTATTAACCATCGACCGCTGACAAGCGAGCGGCCGTGTGTCGTATCGTTGCTGAAATTAATACTTAGTTTTTATTACAAATCGTTTATCTTCACATTCGTACATTCTAAATTGGAAAACATTATATTTTTTTTTACAATTTTAACAAGCATTTTAACCGACATAGTTTTGAGCCCTTGGCTTTTACTTCTGCAGGTATCGACTTGATAGTGATATTATTATATCCTATCGATTAATTACTTAAATGTTTATATCGATGGTGATCGAAGCACGTATCGAAGTCGACACGCACAGACATGCCTCTATTGGGCCTTTTTGGTTGTACAAAGGTACTTTCACATCGTAAGTGCCTTGTATAATATAATTTAAAAACGATATAGTAATTCATCTATTTATACAGTCATATTGTCAAGTGGCCGAGCGTCGCGCGGTCACTGTTTATATTACTGGGCATTATAAAATGTAGTGCACATCAAACACAAAATACTACGATATATTAACATTAAATGTAAAGCTACACTGAGCCGCAATATACACGAACTTCGAGCTTTAGACGAATTGGCAAGCTTTGAACTTACAAATAAATGGAAAACACACTGGCAGTGATAAAACAATGTTGTGTTAAATAAACACAAAATTCTAAATTTGAGCGACGTCTAAAATCCGGTGAAATTGGCATTTGGAGTTCTTATCATCATTTATTACAAACACATTCTTTAAAGTCCAAAATTGATCGATTTATCTAAACCATACGCCACACGATCGTGATATTTTGTGTTTGATGATTCGCGTCACAACGCAACCTTAGGCAATAAATAAAAAAAATGATTTGTTTAATTAAATTAATAAAAAATAAAGAGTTCGAAACGATCGTAGCGTTACTTCTATATTTACAATGTGTTAACTTACAACTAATTAGAAGCATCAACTATGAAAATTTTTATCAACATTGAAGGCACATGATTCCGCACCCGATTCTCGTCATATATGTGCAAACATTAGGTGCACTCTCCGCTGGCAACATTCCTCTGTACTTCTATTTTACATGGCAACACTGCAAGTTATATCGTCTGTCGAAACTTTGTAAAGAAAGGTGAATGGGTAAATAATTTTAAATATTATTCCAATGTGGGATAATTATGGTTATAATTGGTAAATATCTATGACACATACACTCAGTGTGTTTTGCAATAAGTTTTGACAAACAATACAAGCTGAACTGTTGGTACATAATGGACCGGACGTGACATGCTAACTTACACAATATTATACAATATGCGAAATAAGTACTGGTATCGAACTGTTCGCGTTGCACGACACCGCTCCGAACTAACAATTTATTCAAACATTATATTGACGAAGCTAATAATTAGATAAACAGCTGATAATATAGTAAAAGATTCGGTTGTCAAGTTTCATGCAACGCAAACGTAGACTAGTTAATATTATTGAAGGTGACTTAGGGAAACTCAGTCTGGCAATGATATTATAGCAATGTACTTTGGCTCAGTCGCCGCCACAGTTGTACTGTAAGCTATAGATAGTGGGAAGAACAAGAAAACTAACAGCAGCCTTATCGAGTTACTGTACCAGTAATGAAGAGTGACGTCATCACACACAGGATTTATCAAATGAAATCAGTCACCATTACTGATCAGTTTTAGAAGTTTAATAAGAACTAAAGTTGTACTTACATAGAGAGATAACTAAGGGCGCGTTCCCATAGAACGTCCGTTTTACTGGTCCGTTTAAACGTATATGTTATTAGCGTATGTAGTTGTATGAGCGAGTTCACACAGAATACAGTATATCGGATCCAGTAAAAAATAACGATCCAATAAAATGAGCAGCATTCCGTTTTACTGGTCCGTTTAAACGTATATGTTATTAGCGTATGTAGTTGTATGAGCGAGTTCACACAGAATACAGTATATCGGATCCAGTAAAACGGATCCGTTTTATCGGATCGACACTGCGCGAGGCTTGGATCCAGTAAAACGGATCCTGTAAATGCTGTGTGAATATTACCTCCAGTAGCGACGGATCCGTTAAAACGGATCCTATAAATGCTGTGTGAATATTACCTCCAGTAGCGACGGATCAGTTAAAACGGATCCAGCAAAACGGACGTTCTATGTGAACGCGCCGTAACAGAACTGAAAGGTTCACTACAGTTCAACCGTGCAGGCAGCCGAGCTCGGCTAAGACCGGTCACAATACAGAATAAACATAGATTTATTCTTACAAACTATTTCGCTAATTAGTTCTATTCACAGCTGCGGAACGGAAATTATTTATATAAAAACATGTCTCCACTTATAAGTGCAGGTTAATTCATTACATTGATATTTGATTGAGATCCCGTCGTGCGTACGATTGTTTTGTCAATAATTTTGAATTGAACGGCAAAGTGGTAGAAAATATGCTGGCTACCAAGCGTAGTGTGTTAATTTTCCTATTATAAGATATAGCGATAACAAACAAATATCTCGATTTAATAATTCGATAATGTAATCGATAAACCGATAATTTATATTTTGCATGTAGTTATAAAACTAATTGTACTTTGTAGTAAATAATAAATACGAGACGCCAATCGCCAGCATTTTTTGCACCAGTTTGGTAAAATTTCATACTCCCATCTCAAATTACGAATCCCCAATTTTAACGAAACTATATTTTATATTTAAACAGAACACGTCATTTTACATCTAACATATTAATTTAAAAATATACAAACTAAGCAGTCATTCATGTAACACTAGGAATATAAAAAAAAATGTTTGCATACCGTCATTCTGCGATTTAAAAAAATATCGTACAATAGTAAGCGTACTCAACTAGCTCGTAGTAAAAAAAATAATTAAAATTAATTAAAAAAAGCTTAAGAGTCATTGAGGAACAGAATTTATACAATGTCGCGCAGTTATACCTATTACGATTATACTTATCGTAACATTTTTAAAATAAATAATTTATTTAATCTATAGCCGCCCTGAAGTCGCTGTACAGTATTTTAAAAAGTTTATTATCAGTTTTCGATAACTTAACCTTATATTCATTATTATAATAATAAAATCAATAATGTCACTGGCTTACATATAACAATCATATATAAACCGTGAAACAGGGCGACATGTAAAGGGCGTTTCACACTGGCGCGGTTACTCACGCGTCTACACTGGCGGACTGTCCTACATCGATGTAAAATTTTGAACAATTTAGTTGTTTTACTGGCGGTACTATACATTACGCGATATATTTTATAAATGTGGCATTACAGATTGTTTTCTACTTGTTTAATTAACACTTAGTGATATAATTTCTGTTTGAAGGCCACGAAAGAAAAAATATATCACATTTCTAACGATAAAGAACACATGGATACGCCATATGACCAAATAAATGAAAACAAAAGTAAATTAACGTGAAAATCTTTACTTTCATGGCGTCACAACTTAAAGCGCAGGCCACACCGCCAGCTAGCGGGCGGGCGGGCTAAGCGGACGAACATCGTTTCACCTCTTTACATACTTCGGTTCACACCGCGAGCTACCGACTAACCTAACGAGCTAAGCTAACGAAATATCCGACGATTCCCAGCTAGCGGGCGGGCGGGCTAAGCGGGCGAACATCGTTTCACCTCTTTACATACTTCGGTTCACACCGCGAGCTACCGACTAACCAACGAGCTAAGCTAACGAAATATCCGTCGCTCGTCTGTCCGTAGTTTTCGGTGTGAACCCCATAGTTTAGCTCGCCAATATTTCGCGTAGTTTGTATAGTTTCCTTCGTCCGCTTCGCCCGCCCGCTTAGCCCGCCCGTCCGCTAGCTGGCGGTGTGGCCTGCGCTTTAACTACGATGTATGTAGTTAAAAGACTGGGATTTAACACGACTATGCGATTGACACAAGAATAATGTATGTCTAACTGAAGTCGATAACTTCACTTTCGATAACAAAAATGACGTAAAAACGTAACACGACACATTTGTTGAAAGTTAATATAATTTTGGGGCAAATTAACTTGGTCTTTTGCCCGAATTTGATTGCCTAAGGGTCAGTTCACACCGAGACGCGACGCGACGTGACGCTGCGTGCACACTTTAAAAGAGCGACTCAAAATATAACTTTATTTTCTACACGAAAAGATACACATTTCATTGTAAGAATTTAGAATACGTGACACCACGCAGCACTACGTCGCGATGCGTCACTGGCCTCTTCAAGTATCTTCACGTTGCGTCGCGTCGCGTCGCGTCTCGGTGTGAACTGACCCTAAGGTGTTCGGGCAACCTAGTGTTAATGCGCCCGTTTTCGGACAATTGTGTAGGTGATAGATACCATTAACTAATAATTCCAAGACCTAACTTCTTTAAAGAAACACTTCATTTTAGCTCTGTAAACCCTGATTAATTTCTAAATCTAGTGGTACCTGACGAAACGTGTATCCTATCTTGGTTTGAATCGCATAGTCCTATATAACTTGATGAATAGGGATGCAGGAGTGAATTGCGACGTTGAAATAATTTTGTTTTTTGCCATCATGGACACTAAAATCTTAAATAATAATTCAGTAAAAACATTACAATCCTTTTTGGCAACTAACTATATTATTTGAACGTTCAAATCATATCAAATTTTCTAACGTTGAAATCCGTTTTAAAATTTCGTTCCGACTCACTTCTAGCACACTATTCACCCCGTTTAACAGTACTTAATAAAAATGGCCTATATTTATTAATAATCCTTTCTGTTGATGTCATAAGTAGTGTTGTTATAATCGCGCAATGCTGGACGTCTCGCCGAGTGGTCCGCACTAGTGGCGCCACCTAGTCGATGCTCTTGACCCGCGCCATGACCTTGCCTTCGAACATAGGAAGCGTATCCGAATCGCTGCTCACCTCCTCTTGGATAACCGTGTCTAGATCCGCACAGTTCGTTTTGAAGAAGTATCTGAAAGAGAGAGGTTGGGTGTTACAGTACAATTAGTATCAAATTTTGTGTGATTTTTCTAAAACATTGTTTTGTCGCTTCATCGAGTACGGTCAGCAATAGAAGCCGATTAACATTCGAGATTTTTAAATTCTAATTATTGAGCACATTATCAAAGGACATAATATCACGCCAGTAATCCCCGATGGGTTAGGCAGAAGTGTACCCACATTCCGCCATATTTTAGGGTATAATCAGATAAAATATACCCCCCTACCTAAGCTATTGCTCAGCTAACACATAAAAAACTAATGTAGTTACAATACATAAGCATATTGTAATTATAAGTACTTTTAAATAATTTATATATCTTGTTTTTGTTACAATGGCCAATAAAACGATTGTTAATGTTTACCTATAGTTGCCCTTCCTCGGCAGGTAGTCCTTGAAGGTCTTGAGCGTGAGCGGCGCGGCGGGCACCTTGAACCGGTACGGCACGTGCTCGTCCAGGAACGTCACCACCACCACCGTGTGCGCCTCCGTGCCCCCGCTCGCGCTGCTCGACTTGCTGCCGCTGCCACTGTGGGGGGGAACTTTACATAAGCCTGCTTCTTTTATAAATATTGGGTGTAAAAAGACACTTAATGAAGCGAAAGTTACAGTAATATGTTCTTCCGATCAATCTATACTAATATTATAAAGAGGTAACATTTGTTTGTAAGTTTGTATGTAGGGGGTAATCTCTGGATCTACTGAACCGATTTTGAAAATTCTTTCATAAATTGGAAGCTACGTTATCACTGAGTGCTATAGGCTATAGGCTATATTTTATCATCAAAAAATTAGAGACTCTTAAGAAAAATCACGCGAACGAAGTCGCGGGGAGAGTGCTAGTGTGTTATATTTTTCTGTTTAGGACCATAGCTGGGAACGTTCTGGTAACAGAAATTAAAGGTCAAAATTCAAAATTCTTTTTTGCTTATTTTTCTGTTTTGTAAGATAGGTATAACAAAATGTTTCAACCCCTACAACCCCTGTCCGTGTTTATGGGGGCTAATATACACCCATAAGCATAAGGTTTTGTGTCAAAAAACTATCGTTGCCTTGCCACTTTGTCCCAGGAACAAAACTTAATAAGAGCACCCACAGTTCATGCAGTTTTGAGCAAAAATAAAATACTGATAGTCGATCACAGATGCTCTCGAACGAGGCTACATCACGTTTACACAGACCGAGCTGCCTAGCCAGTTGTTTGGACCATTAGCTGCATTATGAAGTGAGTGTATATGTTACCGTGTGCTGCGGGGCTGCTTGTCCTTGCGGCGCAGGTCGTCGCGGTCGGCGGAGGAGCCGCGCGAGTGGTCGCGGTGCTGTCGTCTCTCCAATCTCTCGCCTTCCGCCATCCACAGCAGTATGCGCGGCTCCACGCCGCCCTCGGACACCACGGACACGCCGCTGTCCGTCAACTCCGTCACCGTCTTCTTGGAGAACGATCTGAGGGAAATGGATCTTTATTTATTGTAATAATGAATTAATGCCGTAAAAAATGTTTTCATATTGTAAATTGACTATTTATGTACGATTAAAAACCATAGGTGATACCTGCGCGTCAACGAGTGCGGATGATGTACTGAATCAGGTGGCGCATCGTAATGTCCTGAGTCAGCAGACAGCGCGGAGGGCGCGCGGCGCGCCGCGTGCGGGTTGTGCGGCGCGTGCGCAGGGTGCGCGGGGTGCGCGGGGTGCGCGGGGTGCGCGGCGTGCGCGGCGTGCGCGTGATGCGGGTGGCGCGTGCGCGCGCGCCGCCCTCCGGGAGGCGACGCGCCCGGCGTGCGCTCCGACCACACGCGGGACACGTGCTGGTCTGGAACAATAACATACGCAAATTATTATTAAATCACAAATCATTAAAAAAAATAGTTAAAGGTTTATTTTTGTATACTAACCGAGTATATCTTGATCGTTGTCGTCATCAAGCTGCAGTTTCTCGCGGATCGCCGCCGCTACCAGCTGCGGAGGTAACACTTGACTCGAAGCCTCCTCGCCGTCACCCTGAACACACACAAAATACGGGTATTTTTAATAATGACCGCAGACCTTGGACATGTTATCAGACCTCAAGTTGATTAACTTTTGGTGCTAAAGGATAATAGACCACAGGGTTAGGTGACTTAGGTGTACATTAAGGTAGCCACTGACCTCGGCGAGGCGCCTCTCGAGCCGCTCCTTGGCCTCTTGGTCGCGGCGCACGCGCTCCAACTTCTCTATGAGGAGCGGCGCGAACTCCGCCGGCGGCAATACGCGTAGCTGTTCCGACTGCATACGTAAAGTACGAGGAATCATCTGGAAAAAGACAAACGACATTTAAACACAAATAAAAACATACACAAAGAATCTAGAACAGCTTTTGGTACTGCGGTCTATACCGCAGTACCAAAAGCTGTTCTAGATTCTTTGCCCTATGGCAATGGATATTTTTTTTGCAGATGCTGGTCAATTTGAGGTACGCCATTATGATGATTAGGTCTTCTAGGTAAGATATCTTATGGAAACGTCAAAATTTAGATCTTACTTCGAGGCTTGACAATGCAATGAACATGTAAGCCAGAAAGGTCCCTAGTTATCATTGAAGAGAGGTTAACGTTATCACTCGATTAAATCTTTGGTACCATAGACAGCAATCAACAAGTCTTCATTTTAAATATCAAAAGAGTTTAGTATACAACACTTTGCACCTCCATTTTAAACTCTATTGCGAGTATGTATACTTACATACATTAACTCTTAAAATTTACACTTGTGCATAATAATATCTCTTGCTTACTTTGCTAGTCTCCATTAAGATGGACGTGACCGAAATTCGGTCGTGAAAATATTATGTTTTTATTGCTATTAGAAACTTTTTGATTAAAACATAGCTCAGATGTCGTCCTGCACTTGACTGTTGAGGACCAGAAAAACTGTATTAATCTTGGTTGCAGTGTGTTTATTGATAATGAAAGTCAACAATGCGAGTCGATCGTGCCTTATCATCGAATAAATTGCTACATTATTCGATATTTACCTGAAGGGTATGTATGGGTAGATTAACTGTGAATTTTGGAATTTATTAAAATCTAAATTTTATTGACTTTGTACTGATATTGAGAGTCACAAATCACTGCAATTAAATGACAGGGAGTCTAGAACGAAATTTCCTTTATCCGGGAAATGTATTACCATTTAGGTATCTACTATGTATTACATAATGCGGTCTAAAAGTTTACCCAAGGTGCGCTCACTATAACAGCTCACCTTCACCATAACAAACAATTTGCCATTCAAGTTAGGCCCTGTTCACACTATGCCGGACCGGTAGATTTACCGGCTCGGTAAAATCTGAACAGCTTCATACATATTCTATTGCCACTAGCTCTTCCGGCAGTTTTACCGAGCCGATAAATCTACCGGTCCGGCATAGTGTGAACAGGGCCTAAGGGCTTTAAAATGTGTAAATTAAAGTATATTTTATAATTACAAGATAAAAAAAAGACGGATTTCGCTGGCTGCTGTTATAATTTTTCGTGGCAGTTCCAGAGGGGCTGCTGTCTGCTGTACACAAAAGACCTGCTTATCTGATCTTCAGCTAGCTCATACGATTACAGGCGTGTAAAATGGCGGGGAAATTTAAGGCGGCCGACATAAAGATACCGTTGTTTATTTACAACGTAATTTTAAAATGCAGTTAAATTGTGAAATATCGATGGACTACAGTCCAAATGTCATCAGTCGGGGGCGCGGATCATAACGTCACGCGAATACCGGACGTCACTACTCATTGTAGGAGGAGGAACCGTGGTGTTTTAGGCGTTAAGAGTCCGACATAACCCTCCGTTCTCCCCAGAAGAAAGTCTATCCAGAGACAGCAGTTCACAATTATTTTTTTCTTAAAATTCCATAATATCCTTACCATGGCAGTATCCTGTTCCTTATTGATGACAGCGTGGCGGTCAAGCCCGTGCAGGCGCGGCCGGTGACGGGATTCACGAGATTCGCGGACGTTCCGCACCGACATGCCATCGCTAGTGAAGGATAGAAGATACAAGTTAGCTGCATGTTCGAGTGAGACGGCGATATCGATAGTTTATTGAGTTTGAAAATTGAATAAGAGATCTTTAATGTTGCTGATAAAAATCATTATATTTTTTTAAATTTTATAACAAAAAACAATTGGTGGGGTCCTACAATTCAACATAATTACTCGAATTTGTTTTATAAGTTTGTTATTAGGATCATCGTTCTGATGCAAGTTAATGCGTTTCACACGGATGGGGTCAAAATGATCAATTAGATGCTAAAAAATTAAGCAGTTCTAAAGCTCAAAGGTACAGAAAAACTAAAAGATACTTTCTATAGTACATATTGCTAGATACACTTACCTGTTCGAAGTATTAAACAATGGTGGCGATTCCCTTTTTAACAAACTACGCTAAAATTAGAGAATTGGCATCTCTTCAAGAAAAGGACGGTGACATTTGAGAACTAAGTTACGGATGTCAAATTAGTTTTGCTTTGAACATTTCCGTGTTATTAATCAATGCGTTCTAACATGTCAACTAAAATTGCAATGGTCAATTTATTTCCGCCCCTTTCTTGTTTTACTGAACAGAAAAAGATAGAAATAGTCTAAATTTAGTTTAGTTTGTGGACAAGGGAATCGGCACCGTCAGTTTCTACTTACTTCCAAGAATTTATAGAACTAAATCCATTCCAATCAAGCTATCGCGTTCCGAGTCTCGACGCGGGGGTACTTTACACCAGCAGCTTGCTTTCTCATAACACAAAATGTACTTACACACTGCTGCCGGACAGCGAGACGGCGTCGGAGTCTGTGCGGCCGCTGCTGAGGCTCGCTCGCTCCGAGTCCTGGCGGGACGCGGGGCAGTAGCCCGCGTACGACACGTGCGCACTGTACACCGACCGCTTGCGGTGCCTGCCGTGCCACCGCATACAATACGGATTTGGGAAGTGGAGGAAAGGTGGAGACGGGGAATAGGGGGTAATGGAGGAACAGATTTGTGCAGGTTGATTGAAGAAATGAATATTTTTGGATGTCATAATAAAGGATTTTTTAGGACAATTTTTTTTAAATTATTTGTGAAATGAACGGAAATAAAATATGACACAGATCAATATTGTTTTATTTCATGATCGGTTGTAAAGTAGAGACAAAAAAAAATAGTCAATCAGTGGGTTGCAAAGTAATGAGGAGGATGGTAGGAATGGTAGGTTTGTATAAAATATGTGAGGTGGCAAGACAGAGCGTTTAGCGTGTAATGCGGCGAACGCAGCGAACATGCAGCGCGGAACAAAACATGGGGGCAAACAATACATGGGTACATCAGTCAAGCTGACGGGAGCGAAAATTAAAGTAAATAGGCCAGTGCTGGATCGCTCATGCAATGCTGGGGACACACTTCATGGACTCTTAGACTAAGGCGGGTTGACGCACTTTGCTTTGGACACAAGAAATGCAGACAGGGGTCCAATTAAATTAATAGGAGAAACTTCACAGACGTGATGGATATCTATATCTAAATATCTTCTTAAAGTCGAACACATAACCTCACGCCTGTAATTATTTATTTATTTATTTATTTTGTTTATTTTAAGAAGGCTTACAGACTAATAACATGATAGGTAACAAAAATATATAATTAAGTTGCTAATTACAAGCCTCCACAGATATATAATAATTACGATTAACTAATGCTTGAAAGTTGAAGTTTTTTTTTTATATTTTATTCTACATTTTCCGTTACTACATGTGTGCTTGAGTACCACCAGCCGGTGCTTCATTCGCAAAAAATGCCCGAATAGTAGTTAGGCAGAGGTGTACCCATAAGAACACCCACATTTCGCCAGTTATATTTAAGTCCCATGTAATAGGGGGCGAGCCTATTGCCATTATACATTTTAAAGTCATACTTTTAAATAAACAGCAGAAGGCCAATTCTCGTAAATAAAAAAAAGGTTCAAAATATAGTCGCAATCTCATCTCAGCGTCAATCAATGTAGAAGCTTTTCAAAAATATAGGTAATCTACATAAAGGTATTTTTGACAGATTCGAGAGATTAGACAATAGAATGAAATCGTTCTTAAAATTACTTGAATCGCCCACCTGATCTCGAATAGATTCTTTGAATTATGATTTTTTTAAATGCCGATAGCCATCTCGTCTGTGAAGTTTCGCCAATTAATACAACTCTGTCTAATTTAATTTTTATGTAATGACCTTTATGACCACTAACTTATGGTTTATATTGAAATGGTAGTCTGATAATGCTTATTCGTTACAACCCGCCCTGTGTCAACTGTAAGTATGCTTTGATACGTCAGTATTATAAACTGTTCCATTTTTTAAATTTTGAATTTTGGTGTCTTTATCTGTTGTGATCAAAACTGGATCTAAGCTAGGCCAAATCTCTATCTAATATAAATAACGTTTTGTACTCATAACTACTAAATAAAAGTAAAACTAGACAATAAACATTGCTAACAATAATTACAACAACACTACTATCTAATCGAGTACAAAACTAACAAAAGCTTGCATTCGATTTTCGAAAAATAATTACAATAAAAAAAAATCTGTAATCAAATGCAAGTTTCTGTGAAGATTGAATTTTCTATGTAACACAATATCTGACATATCCAATAGTGCTCTTACATGGGCAATTGAAATTGGACAATTATTAGCGAAAAATCTTGGTGTTGCGAATAATTGCACAGTCAATTTCCCGCGCAAGCGCATCTCAAATCTATTCACAGCGTCAACATCTATAGTCTATAGCTATACAATAAGTTAATATGTTGTGAATAAAGCGGTGTACTCACGGTGCGACATCGGAGTGCAGCCGACGCGACTGCGTGGCTAACAGTGCGTCGTGCGTCAGTCGCGCGGCGGGTGCCGCACCCGTACCCAGTTCTTGACCTTCGTGGAGGGTGGCCAGGCCGCCTACTGCCCCCTGTTGGCAACAAAACTCAACTGCAGTTTCTGACCAACCTAGGGGTCAAAAATTTTACTGCAGTATGATGCGGTCGAAAACAGCAACAAATAATTATTAAGATGTGAGTTGTGGGTCGATAACATATTAAGCGCGCCTTTCCTATTTGAGTCTAATGTAAAGAACGTTTTAAAGATTTTAAGATTACATGTTACTTCGCGTGACACGTAAAGCCGTTGGTCCCGGCCAGCATTCGTAGATCTTTGACAGTATTTACGGGTAGTCAGAAGCTCGAAAGTCTAACAACCAGTCTTACCAAGGGGTATCGTGTTCCCCAGTAACTGAGCTGTGGAGGTCAGACAGGCAGTCACTTCAACATAATTGAAAAACACTGATGCTGTAAAACACGGGTATTCAGCTGCATCCGGTTAGACTGGAAACCGATCCCAACATAGTTTGGAAAAGGCTAGGCAGAAGAATATTCAATTTTACTATCAGCATTGAGCTTTATACTGCAAAGTAACAAAATCAACACACATTTTATGTAAAGGACATAACGATAAAATAATACCAACAAACTAAATCTAATGTTCATACCTCTCTGGCGGGATGCGGCGGCGAGGCGTCTGGCGATGACAGCGGTTGCGTGGCGGCGCTGACATACGACACGTACGCGTCCGAGCGCAGGAACGACTGGTACGTCGTCTCCGTTATCGCACGCGTCACCTACGATGTTACTATTGCGATTATAATGTCGGACGATGAATAGGTTTCTTAATAACTTTTTATTTTTTGGTACATTGTGTTCGCTTTCATAAATGATTATTGAATTAATCTACATTTAAAAACTATTGTCCAATTATTTATTAATTTAAAAAGAGGATGTACGGAGTTTCTTGCCTATTCTTCTCCATATGACACTATAATTTGGAAGGGGCAACTAGATTGAGCAGTCATTTTTATTTATTAACTTTTGAAATTCAAAAATTTACTTTGGAAAATGGGAGAATTTTGATGTGGGTTAGTTTTTGCAGAATAAAACCCCTTTTATGTCTTGTCCAAGGTGTAAATTATGTATTTGGATGATTCTGTAACAGATATGGAGAAAATGAAAGAGAGGGAGATGAATTACATTCCCTATGCATATAGGTTTGTCACCATTTACATTTAAAATGAACCCTAATTCTATCTATTTTTTGGCCCATCTATATTCAGGTTAACATACCTCCTGTTCCATATTGTCGAATATAGTCTTCTCGATGTTGGAGCCATCCTTGAGGCTCTGCTTCACTTGCGTCTTCAGCTCCTCCGGCATCGCTAGCTGAGACTTGCGGAGGAATCTAAAAACATCAACTATTTTGTAAAAGTACGTATACGTATAAGTAAAAAAAGGTAGGTATTTAAAAGGTGAATGCTGATAAAACCGGAATGGTGGAGTAAATTACACAATTCTTCAATTCCGAATGAAACGAGAGCCAGGATTTATTAAGTTCTGCCTATGGTGCAATTCGAGGGAAATTACTGGCTAATGTGAAAATTAGTTATTGCCCTAATTTTACGAAACTGTTTATTATTTTTTCTATTATTAGCTGTAAGTTTTCCTAAGAAAATAAAATAAATAATAATAGCATATAAGCTCAAACCCTATTAGATGAGGCATAGATAATTTAAATATGGGTATGTTTTACCCCATCTTAAAAATCTAAAATGTGACGCAGAATACGCGCAAAAACATGGAGTTGCGGACACCAGCCCGTTATACAATACAAGGTATACTCACTTGTATATAGCGGACACGACCTGCCGTATCTTGGAGGGGTCGCACTCCTGTCGCAGGCCCTGCACGGCGAAGTAGAAGTTGAGTCGGTCCACGTGCAGCCCGCCCGCACCGCCCACGTACTTGCGGAACAGACGAACGCCCTCCGCGTCCTACGATGATAGCATACTCTTTATTTGGACACCAAATTAAAAAATAAAAATGAAATCACTCAATGGATGAATGAGTAATTAAGTTGTCACGGTTTACAGCAAAATAGGCCTTCGGTTAAGACACAATCTAGTCAGGGAATGCAATGAAACTTCGATCTTCGAATCCTCGAAACACGATACAGGTGAAATTCCTTAGGAGGTGCAACATATTAAAAAAAACTTGTAACTAGTATCTAAAATAATAATTAAGATATAAAATCATTAGGTCTGTAGTAATACCTCGAGCAACTCGTGCAGGCTGCGTGCCCAGCGCATGTAGGGCGGCGAGGCGGGCGAGCGCGCCGAGCTACCCGACGAGCCTTCCGTCTGCTCGCGCCACGCCATGCTGACCCTAACAACAATGCGTTATGAACACCTGCCTCACTATACAGTGCAGCCTGCTTTTGAGAAGGCTGCGCTATGTTTGACCTTCAGTGCCGACACAAGCCTATACAAATGAATAAAATTAATGCCAAAATAAGAGCTTTTTACTAAATGCATTTACAAGGTTTTAATTTTTATTTGCATTTAGTAAAAAGCTGTTCTGTTACATTACAAACAGATCGTTAAAATTTTATTTAATTGTATAGAACTATAGATGTTAAATAATGATGGTACACGAGCGGAAGGTATACGAGCACTACTCACTTGGACAGATGTGGTTGTGCGAACACATATTTGGACTGAGATTTGCTCTTCTCCTCCCCAGAAGCCGGCGGCAGCGACGACCTGTCAGCAAGCTTGTGCTCCCAACCTGCATACAAGAAATCACAATATTATGGCTAAACATCGTGAATATTGCAGTTAACTTTCGCGTGCACCCCTACGAATCAGAATTAAATTTGTGCGCACTCAAAAGCTTCCATGCAGAAACACAAATTAATTCCAGATCAAATCCATCACCACTTACAACAGTAGCAAATAAAAAAAGCGTTACCTTGCGGGTGGCCGCCTATAGGAGTGTGGCTCATGGCGCACAGGCCCTTCTCCCACCCGCGCGCTGCATGGCGAGACACCACCTACACACAAACATACATAAAACATCAATATATTAATGAATAAAAAGATAAGTTTACAATGTAAGGAAAGACAAAAAAGTCAAATTCAACATTTACAAAATAGTGTAAAAAAAACAATATACTGTATGTGATTCATCACAGCTTCACCACTATAATTTACCTCAGATGCAAATCTTCCTAAGAGGTAGGAATTACCAAGCCGTTTTACACCCATTCTTAATAACATAGATTACCAAAACTTTGATTCCACTCTTATTGAAACCCAAACAACCACAATAAAAACTGTAATCTGGATGGATAAGCCTATTATAGCATTAATAACTGGCAAAAAACTGTATGAATATACCGGAGCGTACCGTTCACACATCAAAATGTTGGCTATGCTTTAAGAACTGCGCACCAAGCCACACAAAAAATCAATATGCCAAACAATAAGGATCATATCCAGTGTATTTGATTTGTATAAGTCGAAAAGGGACAGCAAACAAAAAATGAGACAGCGTGCCAAAGTCAAGAGTCTCCGCCATCGATCGGTGTTAGAAGGAAAGTTCACATTGGAGCGTAGCATGCTATAGAAACTTATTGTGCAAGCTATACCATTACACATTAATCCACTTAGTATAAAGAATAAATATCATATTTCATAATTCTCTTTACACAAAAATTAATAATGCAGACTAAATACAGAACGGAAAATATTAATTTTGAATTTCTATTCAACCATCCCTAAATTATTTGAGAAAAAAAGGGACAGATCATAATAAGAGCATGTCAAAACAAATTAAATCATAACTTCATGGTTCAATAACCAAGTTATGAAGAAAAAAATACATAATAGAGCCATAAAAATACAATAAAGGACCTTACCATGTTCATTGTGTTTAAACAAACAATACACTTCTGTGTTACACCAGTTTACAGAACTATTTGGGAATATTATAACTTGATGTTAATAACCTTTATTGATAAAAAGTATTTTTTTAAGAACAGCACGTCTGCACAACGCTGCCGCAGAAGTCCGAGTGAAAGATCCATACGGAGGCTGAATGTTCAACACAATGGGGTACGGACTAACATCATACCCTTATATTTGTATAGCGGTTGTACTTATGATAGGGTTCATTAAAAATATGAAATCAATAACGGACTATAAAAAAGATTTATTGAGGATGGGGTGCGCAAAACTTTATGAATGTTATTGTTATATCATCTTAATAGTTATGGCATGAGTATGCCTGCATTTCTTGTTTTTAAGATGAATATTATGAACTTTTAGGAATAATAATATGATGTAAGTAAAAAAAAAACTATATTAGTGAAAGTTTTCATTTTGAAAAGTCTAAAAAAACTACAACTGAAACAAAAGGGTTTTGAGCGGGTCGTGATTCAAGCGTGTTACGAAGCGTCACATTGTACCAAATTCAACAAATTTTCATTAAACATGACGAGCATAAACACAGGAAACAAGTTGTAAACAAAGGCACACACAGCTCGTAAAAGTACGTCGCGGTAACAATCACGACGTGTAAAATTATCAATTAACTATTAGAAACAAGAGGAGACCTTCAGTTTTATCTAATAGCGGATCATCACGGACTGAATTGACGGCAATAAATGCTATTTATGCCGAAATACCATGCCGAAACCCGGAAGGGCAGTATTTATAGAACGATAATGAGAGAAAACTTACATGAAAACGAATATTCTCACTTAGCAAGTAAGTTTTGAAGGCCGCTCCAAAAGATAACTGATGACACTAATTAAAAACTTTCTTCGAAATAAATAATAAATTAGCTTGAAGCCGTTTTGTATACAACAGCGAGTTTGACATTTGTTTGACAAGACAACCAGCCATGACAGGACAGACAGCTGTCGTCTAACGCCATCTTTTGACGAAACTATGAATAATGTCAAACGCGCGTAACATAATGTCAAAAAGTGCCACTAGGTGACGGTGGCTGTTCCGAGAGTTCATAAGCGCGGCAAAAATAAAATAAAACTAACTTTACATATTTTTATGACAGAGGACGAGTCGGGACTTTATTGCATAATATAAATGACATGTGCAAGTTTTTTGTAGGTACCTGTATAGCAGCTTAATGCCGCTGCATTTCGGTGTTTTGTGTCTTGTCTATTTGCTTCGTATTATCTGGAACAATACAAAAGAAATGGTCAGAAAACCAATATTGTATGTTTCTTAAGAAAAAATACATATTTAATTTAATAAGTTAATGTTTGTGAATGCACCTTAATTTGTTACTCTGTGTTAATCTCTACTCTACGTTAATCTATGACAGATGTCTATGTTATGCCATGTGCTGGAGGGAATTAAAGAGGACTCAGTATAATAAAATATCTTTTATTTAAATAAACAACATGGTGACAGAAGTGAGGTAAAATGGCAGATAGAGAGTACAAAGTGCTTCTGGAACAGCAAACTAAGCTGTTAGCTGCCATGCAAACCCAAATGCAAGTCATGCAGCAACAAATGGGTAACATGATGGCGGGATCCAATACAGACGCTGTGAAAAGTCATGTCAGCGTCCCATGGCCCCAACCATTGGATGTAGAATCGGGAGACCTATTTGAAAATTTGGAATTCTTCCGCAACGGCTGGGAAAATTACTGCACGGCTACCGGAATGTCTAAATGGGGACCGGAGAAAAGTGAGGTTAAGGCCAGCATTCTGTTAAGTGCAGTGGGCACTGCAGCAGTAAAAAAATTCATGGAGTTCGGACTCACAGAAAAGGAAAAGAAATGTGAAAAGGAAATTTTGAAAAAAATGGAAGAAACTATCATAAAAAAAACCAATGTCATCTATTCCAGATATTTATTCAACTCCAGGAATCAACTCAGCGAGGAAACTTTTGAAGACTATTTTCTAGCACTTAAGAAGCTTGTAAGAACCTGTGGTTATGGTACAATGGCAGACGAATTGATGAGAGATCGCCTAGTAGTTGGAATAAAAGATGGTGAGGTTATTAAAGAGTTATTGCGAAAAGAAGACCTAACCCTAGAGTCTGCCCTGAATATATGCCGAGCAGCTGAGAGAGCTACAACTCAGTTGGCAGATCTGCAACGAGAAAATGTGGTGAATAAGATAAATACATATAATAAGAAGGATACATTCAAAAGAAAAGATGAAAAGAAAATGCCAAAAAGATGCAAATTTTGTGGGGATAATCATGTTTTCGATAAAAATATATGCCCTGCATTTGGTAAACGATGTGAAGAATGTGGTGGTCGCAATCATTTTCAGAGAGTATGTAGAAAGAAGAACACAAAAATTAACAAGATTAATGAGAATAGGAGTGACACCTCTAATGATAGCATTGTGATAGCTCAGGTTAGAACAAATAAGAGTTCTGGCCATATCGAAGCACCATTGATGTTTAATATCAAAGACAAATGGAACAAAATTTATTGCACATTGGATACGGGTGCCCAAGTATGTGTGATGGGCGCTGATTATTATAAAAAGATAACTGGGGATGAAAATTTCCGCAAGTTGACAACTTCATCAAAGAAACTCAAATGTTTCAATGGTTCAGCTATTTCTCAATATGGCACAGTGATGTTTGAATGCATGAATAAAGATAGAAAATTTAAAATCAAATTTCACATAGTAGATGTCCAACATGAGCCACTACTTTCAGAAAAGGCATGTGTAGCTTTTGGATTTATAAAATATTGTGAGGTAGTGAAATCTGACATGTGGTCAGATAATGGCAAAGAAAAAATGGACCGCACAAAAGCATTGGAAATTATTCAAAAATATGATGATGTTTTTAATGGCTATGGAGAGCTACCAGGAGAAGTTAATTTAGAAGTGGACACATCAGTTATTCCTAAAATACAACCTGCCCGGCGTGTTCCTATGTGCCTACGAAACAGATTGCAGAAAGAATTGGAACAGTTAGAAGAAGATGGCATTGTTGTGAAAGAAACTCAACATACTGATTGGGTAAATAACATTTTAATAGTTAGTAAAGACTCAAAGTTCAGAATATGTTTAGATCCTATCCCATTAAATAAAGCACTGAAAAGACCCAATTTTCAATTCACTACATTGGATGAAATGCTGCCAGAATTGAGCAAGGCTAAGGTGTTTAGTACAGTTGATGCCAAGAAAGGTTTCTGGCAATGTCGCTTAGCAGAAAGCAGTAGTAAATTAACTACATTTTGGACTCCGTTTGGACGTTACAGATGGTTGAGACTGCCCTTCGGCCTGTGTTCTTCGCCAGAAATATTCCAGCAGCAACTTACTAGTTTGTTGAAGGATCTTAAAGGTATAGAAATTATAGCTGATGATATACTTATTTATGGAGTGGGTGATACTATTGAGGAGGCAACCATTGATCATAACATAAAACTAGAGAATTTGTTGAAAAGATTACAGGAGGTAAATTGTAAACTCAATAAAGAAAAAGTCAACTTGTTGCAAACCTCTGTTAAATTCTACGGCCACATCCTGTCAAAAGATGGCTTAAAGGTAGATGAGTCTAAAGTAGATGCTATTAAAAATATGCCTACACCTACTTCAAGTAAAGATGTGTTGCGTTTTTTGGGCATGGTTGGCTATCTCAGCAAATTTATAAATAACCTTAGTATGAAAGCAACTAATCTCAGAAAGCTTACCAGAAAAGATACAGAGTTTGTTTGGTCAGAAAAAGAAGAGACAGAGTTTCAGAATTTAAAAAATGTTATTAGTAACTTACCAGTCTTAAGATATTTTGACATCAACAAAGAAGTTGTTATTGAATGTGATGCCAGTGAGTATGGTCTGGGTGCTGCTCTATACCAGAATAATCAGATTATATGTTTTGCATCTAGATGTCTTACTCCAACAGAAAAAAAAAATGCACAAATAGAGAAGGAGATGTTGGCAGTGGTGTTTGCCTGTAAGAGATTTAACCAATATGTTGCAAGTAACAGCAAGACAATTATAAAAACTGACCATAGACCCCTGATTAACATTACTAATAAACCATTGATTGAAGCCCCAAAGAGATTACAAATGATGTTACTCACTTTGCAAAAATATAATGTACAGCTAGAATTTATACAAGGTAAAGATAATTTACTTGCGGACACTCTGTCTAGAGCACCTGTTACTGAGGATAAGGACATGTTTTATAACCTAGAAGAAAAAATAAAAGAAAGAAAAGTCTACAAATTAATAAGCAAAGTATCAAGCATTAAATATCTAAAGGTGTCTGATAAACTTCTATGTAAGATCAGAAAATATACAGAAAGAGACCAGAGTCTGCAACAGTTAATAGACTACATACAGAAAGGATTTCCAAAATATATCTCTGGCTGGCCAATAACACTAAGGGTTTATTTCAGCTTTAAACATGAATTGTCATCATCAGATGGGTTAATATTCAGAAACAATCAGGTGCTGATACCAGATCTTCTAAGAAAGGAAATGACTCAAAAAGTTAATGTAAGTCATAATGGTGTTGCTAGCACTCTCAGGTTGGCAAGAGAAAATATATTCTGGCCTGGTATGTCAGAGGAGATAAAACAATATATAGAAAAGTGCTCATTTTGTATTAAGCACTCTCCTTCACAGCAGAATCAGCCCTTAATCTGCCATGAGATTCCAGTATATCCATTTCAATACATATCTATGGATGTTTTCACTGTTAATGATATAAAGTACCTGGTTACAGTGGATCACTATTCGGACTATTTTGAATTGGATAAACTTAATACACTTTCAGCGAATGAAATAGTTGTTTTATGTAAGAAAAATTTTGCTCGACATGGAGTGCCACAGAAAGTTTGTACTGATAATGCCACTAATTTTGTCAATGAGATTTTTAAAAGCTTTGCAGATCAATGGAATTTTGAGCATGTTACTTCTTCTCCACATCATCCAGAATCTAATGGGAAGGCTGAATCTGCAGTAAAGATTGCCAAGAAATTAGTTGTTCAGAATCAGGAATTAAAGCAAGACTTGTGGTACTGTCTGTTGCATCATCGTAATGTTCCTATACAAATGGACAATACTAGCCCTGTACAAAAGTTGTTTTCTAGAAGAACGAGAACTGGACTACCTTGTTTATTGCATCATCTCAAACCTAGAGTGGTTACTGAAGTCCCTAAAAAGATTAAAGAAAAAAAGGAAAAGATAAAGGAAGGTTTTGATAAAAGAAGTAGAACTTTACCGGAATTGTTTGTTGGACAAAAGGTGGTTACTCAGCTGCAGCCTGAAGTTAATAAGAAATGGAGTTTTGGCACTATTACTAAGAGACTAAATGAAAGATCCTACATTGTGGTAGTGGGTAATAAGGAATATAGAAGAAGCAGATGCCACATCAAGCCTTTCTCAGGAGAAGCTGGCTCTAAGTCAGTTGGCAGACCAACAGAACACATGGCTGAGTGCACTCCCCATGATAATAATATAACTTTTTCAGGTGTTGATACGTTTTATCATTGGCATCCAAATATAGAGTCTCCGGTACAGCCGTCTACTTCAGATACTGACCAGCCACCAGTTGAGCGTCCGGAAGAGTCCTCGAGGTTAGAAGTTCGACGTAGTCACCGGTATAGAAACTTGCCTCGTCATCTTACAGACTACGAAGTTTATTTTATAAAGAAAAGGGGATGTTTGTGAATGCACCTTAATTTGTTACTCTGTGTTAATCTCTACTCTACGTTAATCTATGACAGATGTCTATGTTATGCCATGTGCTGGAGGGAATTAAAGAGGACTCAGTATAATAAAATATCTTTTATTTAAATAAACAACAGTTAAGTCAAAAAATCCTTCGGAAATAAACAATGTATATTTTCCTTGACTACATAATTATATAAGTACCCAAACCTACGTAAATAAAAATTTCTTTTGAGGTTTTTTTTATTTCACAGAATTCCTCGGCAATTGGCATGCTTCCGAAGTAAGTTGTGTAGGCATCTTAAGTAGGTGTATCGCGGCGTCATGATATTCACCTTTTGAAGGCGTATTAATTTGAGGATTCCAACTCGATTTACAGATAAAATGAATAGATAGATATCAAAGACGTTTCTCTGAGTATAGCTCTGATATTTGATTTCACCAAGATCAGACAGACGGTAAAATTGATTTGTCAAAATCTAGTAGGTAGGTATGAGGTATGTATTGTAATTTGAATGTCGCTGGGGTTTCAAATTATTGATTTCATTCAATTAAGTATTATCAATACAGCCCGTGAAGAACGATCAGCCACTACTGAACGTAGGTACATTTATTGGCTATGTACCTATGCCAATAAATCGGAGTACAAAAATGATAAGTCTTTTTATCCTACAACAGACAAAAAGGACTATGGTCCATTCTTAGCTGTCTGCAGGGGACACCTAAAATGTAATTAGTTAACTTACGTTTTTCGCTGAAGCTATCTTGCTTCGTATGGTAAGGAAAAGCCTTGTCTAGATAGATAAGTTTTTTCTGTTTTTCTTTTTTTTTGTCAATCTGTAGAACTTTCACCAAATTTCAAACTTAATACAATAAACATAAAACACGTTTTCACGTTATAATTGACACATTCATAAACCAAATTAGTAAGTAACATGTTGAAACAACTTATTAGCGTGTGGTACCAACATTTTGTCTTAATAATATTTCGGTAATAAAGTTTTACTCCCTTGCTAATAATACCTTTCACGTCCGCGACTGATCTTATATCGATACCGCCGAGCATCCCTATAACTTCATTAGCTGTAGCGATTAATCGACTATCGATATCGATAAAGGCCCGCCCCCAAAGCGTCATTAGCCGAGAGCACGCACTAAGCGACTCTTTGATGTGCGCAAACTTTTCGTTTCCCTTTGATTGGCATAATGGAACTGTGCGTTGTTATTACACTAATTGAATTTTCGCAAAGTCCGAGCCGTATTACTGGAATGGATTTAGTAACATTCTGTTTGTACCTGCCCATGCTCCTAGGGGGAGCTTTTAATTCATTTTCAGTTCGATAATTAATATGCTTAGTTTAGATTGACTGTTTATATCTACGGCTTTGTAAGTTCATGAAAGGATCCGATAGGCATGAATGCCGATATTTCCTCAAAGCCTTGCTTCCATTAAAATCTTGTTACTCTTCTGTGACCACTACTTAGGTACTACTAATGAGTACCTAATGACTATGACTAAAAGGACTATTTTTAGTTTTAAGATCGTTTTACCGCGTTTTCAAGTCCACAGGTATTAAAATTAATGAGCAAAATAATACAACCCACGTCCTACATAATTAACACATTAAAACCTAATAGGACTTGAGTAGACCGAGGCCGTTGCTATAAAACTTAATTTCAGACTTCAGTACTGTATCATCCAGTAAAGAAAAAATCTCTATGAAGTGAAGTTAAAAGGGAAAATACGACTGTATGATTGGTTTTACAAGTCAGCAAGATCAAAGGCCCAGTAGTCCTTTCATTTTGGGCCGCCATTCGCGGATTACATTAAAAAAGAGAGAAAGAAAATGTAAAAAGCTAATTAAAGGTATTTAAGTGAAACAGTCACAGATAAAAGAATCACTGATTACAGACTAAAGCCTAAATAAATCCTTTGAAGAGGTTTTGCTTTTTTGGCGCGTGGTTTACGTATTAATACGACTTGTATAAAATTACTTACGCCCAAACAAATTGCTTTCCTTTGAAAGTTCTTTCAAGTCTAATTCGTATATTATTTTCGTATTAAATGTTTTATTTATTTTATAATGACAGTTTGTAGACTATGATTAGCAGCGAGATGTTCCTCCTATCTAAGCTAGACTTCAAAACACTTTCGATCTGGTATTTATCTTTCTTCAAAGCACAGCAAAAACGATAAGTACTCGACAAAATATAAGTCTCAATTAATTTACTTCATCTCCAGTGTTTCCTCAACAAACATTAAATATGAACATAACCCTATCACTTAAAATGTAGCGAAAAACCTTTGAAAGCGGTCCCAAAGTACCACCCCACCCAATACATCAATAATAGTAACCATCGGTAACAAGAGATCAAAATGATAAGGGTACTGATTCATCGTATTAGCGTTCACTCATCAAAGGGGCTCGGCCACTTTGATCGGGCTGCTTCCTGAGAAATTCCTTTGGCACTAAACAACACACTAATCAATCGGGAGGGGTACACCGTATACCCAATCGGAAAAGGCATTAAGGGCAATAGTTCCAGCTTGCGGTAAACTGTTTGCGAGTGAGGCAGGGAGGTGTGGAGGCCCGGTGGGGGATGTTCTCGCCGTACATCAAAGGCGGGCCGAGACAAAGCTTGAGGAGCCTTTTAACTTTATTTAGCGGAGTGGTAAGTTTAGCCGGTCGCGAATCGCGCAGGTTAAAGAGTAACACACTCACTTTGAGCCCGGCTGTGGGGGAGACGGTAGGGCTGGCCTGCGGGCTATGGAAAAACTAAGACGTAGCTTACGATCTAGGCATAAATTAATGGGAATACATATTCCAAAGTGTTTATTTTAGGATAAATCTGTGAAAGTAATTTAAGTGAGCTATATTTCTGCCGAGAACAACAAACAGACTCTGCTTTGCGCCTAAGTAAACCTGCTAGAAATGAAATTAATATGTATCAGCTATATCAGAGACGTCGGCACCTACTTCATAAAATGGACGAAGTACTTTATCACTCCGGTCAATAAATCCTCAATGTTCTCAAAGTCCAACGAGAACGAAAATCCGTCAAACGAAAATAATTCATCACATCATTTAAAAAGCAATTAAACTTAGATGGTCGGTATCGTGCGACCGGTTTGTCGTAGGTCGCGGTTCGTTGTCAACCCTGCGCGAGGGTGGGGGTATCAAACGGGCCGCTAATGCCGCCCGCACCGCGCCGCGGCGACGCTTTGTCGGCGCCCTTTGACTCGCCGATGATACCGCGCACCACCTAAACCTGCAACTCTGGATACGACAATGTGGGGAGTTGCGATTTGTCGCACCTCCTCTGACGTTGAGTGTCGGGTTGAGTACCGGACGGGGTGTTATCCGTGTTAAGGAGTTGTATGAGTAACAAATAACAAAAGACTGGAACAGACTCTTTTGCCTGTGCAACTTTCCTATAGAAATCTTGGTTCTAGTCCAGTTCATCAATATCCATTCCATCTGTATCACTTCAATTTCGTCACATTAACTTGTCGTTTGAAGTAGGACCTCATTGCCGCACGATCTTGGTATTTATTGATTTTATCGTTCATCATATACCCTCAGCATATAGGCGAAGCGGTGAGGTCTAATTCATTTAAGACTGGAATTAAAACGTGTTTCGAGAAGACGCTTAAAGACGAAAGGTTGAGCTTGTTCGTCGCCAGTCAAAAGAGCATGATTTAATTTTTACTTACTGCCATTCTTTATTGGCAAGTTATCAGAGCCTTCATAAAACATGATGAGGCTTCGACTGAGGAAAGGAGCATATAGTTTCATATTTACTGGATTCTATGTTGACATCCATCTATATAACGTGGGAGTCATAGGTCAAGTCTTGAGGTAACTGCTACACAAGAGTGTTCCATCGCTTCTTCTTCATTATCGTGGAGGCAGTAAGGTCTTGCGACTCCACACACCCTAGTGTCAGAGTTTCTAAACCGCCTCAAGGGCCTCTGACATGGTTTAAGTGGAACAGTAAGTCCAGGTCGCTACCAGCAAGGCCAAGGCGAGTATATCCAATATAAAAATATCATAAAAAGTTTAACTTTAATAACGACCGGAACCTTAAAACTTTCTGGTTATGTTCTAGATGTCCATTCTAAAAGTTATCGGAAAGAGTAGGCTTTGTAAAGCAATGTAAAAGAAAACCCTTATTTTCTTTCCCAAGAATGAATCCCTTGTGCCAACTGATGACCAGCATGATGATCAAAAAAGCAAATAGCCTAGAATTTGCCTTTCCGATCTAGTTAGAGTCAAGTACGGGAACAGTCATTTGATTGGCGATGCATATCGCAAGGGGGACGTGTAATAGATAAACGTCGTGAGAGCACCACTATTGTCGCTCTCACACGTGATTCATGTGACTGTACTGATCGTAGAATTCTATGCTACTTATGTAATTCTTGATAGACGAAGCTCCGAAGTATTGTTATTCTATAGTCCAGGATCATTGTACGAGTATTTGTGGTGCGAGTGTGAGGAGGATGTGGGCTTATTTGACTTTTATTCTAATTTAGATACTGATATATAAGCCAAGCTCCACTTTCAGGGCACTCCTAACATCAAACAATGGATACTTTCTTAATTCATCTCCTACACCATTGATTTGGCCTAACAATTATGGCAGTTAGCATCAAATACTCATTTATTCATAACCGGAGCCATTAGCTGTTCTATATTTCTATCTATCGGGACATTGACAAAGCGCCTTTAATTAACCAAAATCTTTACGTAAAACAGATCACCTAACGTACCTAGTTAATAAATCCGATCATTAAATGCAGAGAACGGCGCAGCGACGGCCACAACGCCTACGTTGATTACCATAAGCCGGGACAAAGCGACGCGAGCGCCCTTTGACGAATTAGCCCCCACTAACATTACTCATGTCCATCGTCTGCCGCGGCCGCGAGCTTTGTGCCTTCAAAGTCTAAATTAGCATCCGATTTTTAGAGGATATCGATGGACGATGTACGAGAAGGAAGGTTGGTATAATTATATCAATGCACTCAGTTAAGCTGCATAGACTCACGAGTAGGGTTGCCAACTTTTTTTACAAAAAATAAAGTATATTCGGGTCTATGAAGAATATTAAACAGTATTTTAGAAAAATGAACAGTATTTTATTTATTTAGTGTTTTAAATACATATTTTTTAGAGTTTCATGCACAACTTACTAATTTACAATATTTTTTAAAAACTTAGCATTCATTACTGAAAAAACTCTTTTAGTAAATGCTGAGGTGGCGGGAAGTGAGTGACAGTCTTAGATATTTGACATTAACAGATTCGTTCAGAAATTTAGTGTGATTTGTTTGGGGCTGCGCTACACTGAGCAGTGAGCGCCCTCTGACTAAATAAAAACAATACTTAATAATGTGTTTGCATTTTGATGCTGAAAACAGTATTTTGTATACTTTATTTTTGTTCAACAGTAAAAAGTATAATTTAGTGAAAAACAGTATAATACTGTTGAAAACAGTATAGTTGGCAACCCTACTCACGAGTGTTCATCAACTCAAAATCTAGTAGATTTTTCATAAAGCATTTCCTTGTTAGTTGAAAAAAATCTGATCAAATCTGGAATGCTGGACAAAGATTCTACTAAGACCTTTAGCCCAATATTAATTTTAAAAGTAAACTTCCAGATCATCTTCGGAAACTTAAAGATTACTGCGGTATTCGCTGGTGACAGGTTAATGACCGGACGTGACGCACTCCACATCAGATAACAAAATTTTAAGGTGCTGTGTGTTTGGGGACCTGCCAGGTAGAAAGGAAGAAAAGGTGCTAAGTGATAAGATCTCAATATCGTATTGCACTGTTTTAAAGTACCGACAAAGGTATTATATTTCTAGAAGATAAGAAAAGGAGAGTATATTGAGGGCGTAAACGTGATCTATTTGCTAGTATGTGGTCAACATCATACCACTGGTTCAGACGTTTCGCTTAGACAGGTGGAACTCGTTTGAAAGTCGCTCCGTAATTTCGATTACTTACAGATGCAACTCACACATTAGTAATTTAGTAGCCTACTAGCCTGTCTAAGTCATGCAGTGACTTCTTAATTCGATTCAGCACCGATGAGCATATTTGTAAGGATCTGTAATTTTTCAGACATTTTATTTTAGTATTTTTTGGATTCCTGTTCCTTTCATATAGGATCTTATTTGAGTTTTCCTTAGTTTTAGCACTTCTGCAACAATATAATCGTTGATTAGAAAACCAACAGTACAGCGAACTTCAGTCCTAAAGTAAAATTTGTTTCTTTAACAACACACGACACAATTTCAATCACTGATGTGAAGAACCAAGAGGCCCTCTTCTAATGTAATAGTTCAGCCTGTTCCTTTACAGTACCAATTTTAAGTAGATGCTTGTCACGTAAAGTGAATCATCCCGGAGGCGTAACATCATTACCGATAGGCACCACATAATGAGAATAGTATTTTGTACACGAGACTTGCATACGTAAATTAATTTCCTAAGTCAATTAGAACTAGGCCGTAATGAAGTCTTCCTTCTCAGTTCTCTAAGGTGTAGGTAATCGTACAAAGTAAGAATAATTAGTTATGTTAAAGATAACCAGGTTATAATGTTTAATGCACTAACAACTTTGGATATGAATTAATCACTTGACAAGCTCTGAATTTGTGAGTTCTTTTAGCCAATATGTTGGTCACTGCTGGTACAGTCTGTTGGCAAAGATGTCCGACCCACCCTAAAAACAAACGAATTCGGACCCTCAGCCTGTAACATTAAGGTTTATTCAATTTATATGAGCTTATCAGACAAGTGCTCGAGAACTCGATGAACGAATACAATAACAAAACAGACACGCAAATTTGATCTTTAACACGTAACTTTAAGGTAACATTGTCGGAGCTACCAGAATTATATATAATTTTGTTAAGTTATTTTAATCCTTATCTCGTTGACATTAAAGTTGAAAAGCTTTTAAGTTACACAACATAATTTTATTACAAACCAATCTTTAATTTCGCGTATTCCCAACAAGTTCTTGTGGCTTAGCGGTTTGATGCTGGATTGGCGACTAACAACATGTGGGTGTCAAAACACAGTCCACCTATTATCAGTTTCTTTTTTAATTTGTTTTCATTTCTACAATATTGGTTGCATTATTATAGAACGAGCAATATGATTTACGTCAATTTATCTTTTAAACTGGTGGGTAAATTAAAAAACTTTAAAGTTCACAGAATTTAGTAAGGCAAGGTAAAATATGTTTGCGCGTAGTCACAGCATACCCGTAACATTTGAAAATACCAGTTTTATAATGAATACTAATATTTATTTTTCAACTACCCACTTATTACAAGTTATGCGAAAATATTACCATTTTAGAAAGTTTTTATTTGAAGATTATCCGTCTATAGTTCTTTACAATAATACAAGAAATAGTTTTTAAATAAATTCTAAATTGAAAGCAAAACAATAAGTTCGTCGCAGGATTTGATCTCACAACTCGTTTTTCGCAGTCTTATATACAGGCCACGAGACCAGAATTACTTGAATGCAATCATTAAAATAAGCTATTACACTAATAATATTATAACAAGTAGTTATAATATATAACCTAATGCTAACGTAATAAAGATCAAATTTGCGTGTCTGTATTATTATTGTATTTGTTCATCGAGTTCTCGAGCACTAGTTTGATAAGCTCATATAAATTGAATAAACCTTAATGCTACAAGCTGAGGGTCCAAATTCGTTTATTTTTATGGTGGGTCAGACGTCCTTGCCAACAGACTGTACATGCGATAGAATGGTGAGAAAAGAATCAACATGGTTATGATGCATGGAAAATCATTTTTTTTTAATAACCAACGAACAATCTCAGCTCTGGGGAGCATAGAATCATGTACTGAATCCAAGATAAAAGTTTCGTTATGAGATCCCTTCCACCTGTTATAATTGACTTACTAAATGTTACTCCGTGGTCCTTGACTTAGTTCTATAAAACCTATGATTTACTCATCCAAAAAGTTATGACGTTTTCACTTTCAACAACAGTTAGCAATGTTTGCCGGGATATCCGTTCAAATCGTTCAAAATTCCGCAATCCGTAAAAATGCAGTTACTTCACGAGAGCCGTATCTACAAGCACATTCATGCATAAAGCTGACGGGCAGTATGACGCAAATTCCGTTTTGCGGAAAGCGCAGTCGACCGCAGCGGGCCGCTAGCCCGCTACCGTGATACCGTCTGCAGCGGATATGTCGCGGTCGCCCAACCGAAAGTTCTGCCGCACGCATCTTCGGCCAGCGGCACACCGGTATCGATATAATAAATTCTATTTTCGTAAATATTCAGCATTTTCCGACCAACCGAATATTTGGCAGAATCTTGACATTCTGCAAAATCGGTTTGCGGCTCAATTTTTATGTTTTGTTTTTTATTTGCGACTTTTAGACAAAACAACTGTAAATTAGTGAGGTGATAAATCGTGTTCGGGAGGGTGTTTTGTCTTCGAGATCGTAAAACTTCCTTTGATCTTTATTTGGGCCTTGTAGGTGTTAATTTCAGAATAACAAGTGTTTAAATTACTGTTACTCGATACGTTTGTTTTGTCATGTTCTTTTATTGATACAAATCTGGGAATGATATTGATTAATTGTGCTACAAAGTTAGTACCTATACCGATCAGGAAAGAAATATCTGTTCATAAAATTGTTGCTACCTTGGCGCCAACATCAAAACGTGCTTGAACTAATTGACTTGTTCCTGCAGTTTTCCATTTGAGTGCGTCCAATCGAAGGTATTCAAGTGTCGCCAACTGTCTTCACGTTCAGCGTCATCAATTTGTACATTTGCCTACACTTGCAGGAAATTGACCGGTGTCCTTTACAAATCCGCATAAGTATAACTTAAGTTTATGTCAGAAGGATTTTGGGCTTTATTTGAAACGACAAAAGGTGCTAACTCAATTTGTGTGTGTACACAAATGATGGGGAAAGTCACGTGTCGCGCTGGAGGTACAGCCAAATTCGATAGGGAACTATTCGTGCGAAATGTCTTATGAAATGAAGGATAAATTGTCGCTGGGGAATTGAATAAAGTTCTAGCAGGAACGGAAACGGGGGCGAAAATTGTATAAAACGTGTTATCGTGTTATGTAAAACGCATTGGAATTCTTGGTGCTACCAAAGCTCAATATTGATACTAACAAAACTTATGTCCTATGTACGGACTTATAGAAATAATAAAATTCAACAGAGTTCAAAGCGAAAGCATTTGCCGAACACAAACCTGCACAAGAAATGATAGATAGATTGAAAAACAACGAAAAACAACCACAACAGAGCGGTAAACAAAACCGACCCACCTGACATTTCTTTTATCTTCTCCTCTTTAATATCCCACTCAATCAACCTAACATTCCTCATTCCTTCACTGCTCATGCAAAAAGCACGTCGTCCCAAGATTCGTACGTAATTTGCGAAACAGATTGGTTCGTCCCGTTGTCCCGGCGCGACAAAAGCCAGGCCCGCCCGAGGGCGATACCTCCACTCAATAGCATTGTTTTTCCGATTACAGGCCTGATTAAATGTCTGAAACGTCTCAGGTGGGTCGGTAGAGTGCCCAAGATTGGGTAAGGAAATACGGGACTGTGAATAATATGGATCACGTGTTTATAAATAGGTACACCCGAAAAGAGAAGTCTAAAAGATGTGGTGGAAAATTGGGAGTTTGATTTCTTAAGGTTTTTATTAGATAATTAAAAGATATGGATTTTCTTAACAAGAAAGTATCGATATGGCTTGACTTTTATTTTAGTTGTGTCCTTTTTTTGACGTCATCATTGATGGTAGATACATACATATTTTTAAAGACAATCTTTTCCTGGTTCTGTGTGCGCTAATTACTGTGCCTACTGCCTACCTCGTTTATATTAATCGACTTCAAAAGTGTTAACTGCCCTGTCACCTGCACACGTGAGCACCTAATTACTGCATCAGCGGATGGTGTTGCCGTAGCTGAATACTGGGCCAAATATTATTACACCTATTTATTTTTAACGATACTCTAAGAAGGAGAAGACCGACTTCAAAAAAGGAAGAGGTTCTTAAGTTAACCGGCATGTCTTTTTTTCAAATATTTCCTCTAAATTGTTTTACGTCTCTAAAATTTTGAACCGTCCTACGCAAACCGAAGACCACGCAAACCTGAACACACTCTCAGGTTCGCAATAACCCGTGGAATAGGGTCCCGTAATCCCGTTCCTCAAGCTTCTTGCATAATGGCCGTGCCCCCGCCTTAATCTCGTGTGAACAATAGTGCCGTCTGGCCGCGACGTTTTGCATACAATGACTATTCGCGGTGGGACACGGACGGCCCGGGAAATGCAGCTGTCTCCGACGGGAGAAGGGGGGTTGGGTTTTTCAGCGGAACGTTTCTAATTTGAATCTCAACGTCAATTACGTCAGTGTTGGTTTGCGGTTATTTGTGGAGAAAAATAAAGAGAAATGGTTGGAGTTGTTAGGAATTGGTAAGGTTTGAATTGGATTAAAAGTTTCGTAGAAAAAATGAACCCATTGAAGTGTCATGTTTTCCTTAACACTACCTAGATTAAACAAATCAGTCAGTTAAGAAACATTTTCCCTGAAAACTACTCAATCCAAATCCAAAATCGAAGAAGTTTTCTAATCTGTGGTTCCACCAACAAAAAAAACTTTAAAACGTTAATCGACATGTCTACCCGGCTCTCCTTTCCGTTGAGAACAGACCGTTAAAACCAATTTCGTCAAAAACTATCGAACTACGATAAAACCGCGGCCCGTCAAAGGACAGGTTATCCGACAGCAACACTGTACAATACATTTTTTGCGACCACAAAGTTGATTCAGTTTTTATCGGTACGTCAGTGAAATGGACATGTTCGATGGACGAGCCGCATCGCGGGACAGCTGGCCAGGCCGCGTCTCCCTGCGGTCCGATATGTATTGGAAATTGAAGACTCGGAGGACAGAACGACAGTTAACGACTACTGGGTTCTGTTGGACATTCCATGAATTTATGTAATGTATATTTCCAGCCAACATTCCAAAGTTTAAATCAGGTAGGCTGGAGCAAATAAATTCAATCACGAATTTGCAACCATGAATCAGAAACTTGTAACGATATTAATGACTACATTAATCATACAGAATCGAAGATAGATTAAAAGCTTCAATATCATCGGTTCAGCCGAAATTTGTCCATAGCTAAACGCTCAACAATAGCTGAACAAAATGTAAAAAATATAAGAAAAAAAAAGGATTATCTGAAATCATTGATACGAAAAGAAGAAGATAAAAGTAAAAATATATCTTAGCAGCAGCCCAGAGGTCCGACATTCAGAAGTCTGAAAAGTTTGGCAACCAATATTATCAAGGGATACCGTGTTACCCAGTAAATGGGTGTTGGAGTTCAGATAGGCAGTCGCGCTATGTAAAACACTAGTATCCAGCTGCATCCGGTTAGACTGAGAACCGATCCCAAACATAGTTGTGAAAAGACTAAGCAGATGATTTATAAAAGCAAAAGGTCACTCATTTGCTCACTGACTAAACACCAACTCTTGAAAACTACTTGACCTATGAAGCTAAAAGTTAGCAGGTAGATAGGTTACAGGCAGAAGACGTCAGCTAAAAAGATTGTGGCAGAACACAATTAAGAGACTTACATGTGGGCGAAATTTTGGGCAAAAGCTAGTCCATGAGTATTTAAAATTGATTCATCATCATCATATCAGCCGGACGGTGTCCTCTGCTGGACACAGGCTTCCCCCTAAGGATAACCACAATAACCAGTTCTGCGCTGTCCGCATACAGCGGTTAAAAATGATTACCTGATGCATATAAAACAAAGCCTTGGTAAACTCGAAATTGAATAATACAATTTATTCTCCAAAAATCCTTCCGAAATGTATCAAAGCACGTCATTATTACACAAACGTTTTACATTCACAACATTATGCCGAAAACATCATTATTCAGCTTTCCAAAACATACCAAATGAAATGAGAACAGTGGTTAACTAAGCCAATTGTGGTCTAATTGAAAATTTTGAATCATCCGTCGCACTCAAGCGTAGCAGAATCCGTATAAGTAAGAAAAAGAGAGAAAATACACAGAGATTTCTTATTTCGATAGTCTCCGACGCCCGCGAACAGCCCTCAGCGGTATGGATGATTGGATTGATGAATAAAAGATCCGTCAATTTGTGTAATAGCCCCGTGGTGTATTATGCAGTAGTCAATTTAATTGTTCCGAATGAGTGGGAAACGAACGGTTTGCACGTAAGATATTTTAATTATTAACTTTATAGATATTTCATTAATATGTAGTTGTTATTGCGTTTTTCCATCAGGAATTTCTCAGTAGTAGCCTTGGAGTCTGGATCTGTGCCCGGTTGATAGCAATAGGCTCACCCCCTATTAGCATGGGACTTAAAAAACATAACTGGCGAAATGTGGGTGTACTAATGGGTACACCTCTGCCTAACCATTCGGGGATTGCAGGCGTGATTTTATGTTATGTAAATAGATTTTAATTAAATATTAAAGAGGATCGGAAAGATTACAAGAAACGAAAATGTTTTGAAGAAACTTACTAAAGAGTTGATAGTTCAGGTCCTTACCTGAACCGTACCTCTCCCATCTAATTATCGTAATTCGAGTCGAGATAGGAACTAGAAACATGTATACCAGGGGGGGCAAGTCTATAAACTTTTAGGAACGATCGCAATCTTGTCTGTCTGTCTATCCAAAACCCCTTTAATTTACCTAGTGAAGTGAAAACTTCTTTAGCCATGTTGAGCGATTTTTGGTAGGGACTAAACTTATGGGGTCTCGTCACCGACACGCAGTGACTGTGTCACCGACATGCAATTATGACGTTTTGCGTTAGACTGGCGACACTTTATTTCACAGTTCAAAGTTTTCATTTCTGTCAGCAGTCTCCATGACTGCCTAATTATTGACATTAATTAATTTTCGCTGAGATGTGATTAAGACAAGATTTAAGAAGTTTTAAATTAGTAGTAGTTGCCTTCAACTCATTAAAGCCTTATTTAGACGATGCGAGAAATATCGTGCGATTTGTCGCACATCGCAGGACCGCGCGGCTGTTGTGTCATAAATGACTAATCATCGACGGAAATGTACTATAACTTGCACGATATTTCTCAGCTTTAAATACATATAATAAACAAAAGCAGAAAAGAAAACAAATGTAATTAATATTTAAATAATATTCCCAAAACGAATCTTCATAGTATATTTGCCACTCATATCAAAAACAGATTCCTCCCCGCGAATCTGTGCCGGTGTCTGCAGCACGGAAGGGGTGAGGAGTACCCGAGCAAACAATTCGACTCTAATAAATGATACAATTTTTTATTTAAGCGCCGTTCTGACCCTCTGTCGGTCACTTTTCAGTTTGACATAATAGTACTTTCTGATATAATTAATTTATACGTAGGTATGATCAGTACAATTATTATAGCAAACTTAGGTAATCTATACTAAGTTAATATTATCAGGCTGAAGTGTTTCTATATTAGGAACTGCTGGTTCGATTTAAAAAATATTTTTGCGGTATATAGCCCGTATATTGAGGAAGATTTTATACTCTATAACATTACGCTACGACCCAAGAGGGCAGAGCAGTAACCAATAAAACCGCGGAAGTATTGCTAGTATTAAATGTGTCACAACGACTCATAGTTGTTTCAATTTAGAAAGAAAACTCATCAATCAATATTGTAATATGCAAAAGTACCTCTGTCTGTCTGTTACGCTTTCACTGCTAAACCGCTGAACCGATTTGAATGAAATTTGGTACGGGGTAGGTTTGAACCCCAAGAAAGGACTTAGGCGCGTCGCTCACTGGTAAAGTCGAGGCGACGTCGCGTCAGCGGCGGTGCGGCGTCGCAACACGGTCGAGGATAGGTCTCTGCGTAGAGTCGAGGCGCAGGCGGCTATGCTTCCTTCACATTTTGAATGACAAAATGGCGGTGGGATCGTGGCTTGGGCACACTTGAGCGCCTCTCCTGCGCCTGCACCTCGCCTCCGCCCCGCCTGCACCTCGCCTCCGCCCCGCCTTCACCTCGCCCTCGCCGCAACTCTTGTATGTGAGCGCACTACCATTCATTTGTAAAGAAAACCTTGTTGCGGCGCACAGTGGTCCGGTTTTTCAAAAAAGCGGACATAGGATCGAAAATGCATATTGAACTAAACAAAAAATTGTTTCTTATAGGAAATTTAACGTTGATTAATACTTATTACTACAACTTTTCAAAAAAACTGCTCCTTCACGTCAAAAAAAAATATTGAAAATAAAAATGTATGGGAGAAAATCTATTTTATTTTTTTTCTCCGTCCAGTATCAAAGTGTAGCAAGCAAACCTTATATTCTGGTAAGTACCTATTGTCCTTAATACGACAACATATAAATTGCTTGCGTATCCCTGCGGCCTTGACGCCTACGATGCTTCAAAGTTTCAAATTTTAATTTGGATTTTTTTTTATTATTATCGAGTTTTTCAATTAAGCTGAATTTAAAATATCATTTTTTAATTATATAAGAATTAAAACATACGCATTCAAGCATTTGGCAAGTATTTGTTTATTTTATTATAACAAAAAAAAATAGTGATAAAAATCTTCAACTTTAGTTATGTAATTGACACGTGCTGATTCGTTGCCTATTTGTAACTGACTGAAACGACTCCTGTGATAAAAGAATCATTTACCCCCACCACCGGAGATTTCGACGACGCTGATTGGCTGTTGAAGATGTGGTACTAATTTTGTCAGTCACTACTTGCGAGCGTGTGTTTGTTATTAATATCAGCACTTGTTTCTCAACCCTTGAGGACGCAACATATCTAAATATCCGTGCTGTGTGAAAGTTTAGTGAGTTTCGTTATGGCTGCATTTGTTACAAACTTGGACATTTTTATGTTCCTCCGTGTCAAAGGAGACATGAAAAATTGGGCACGACTCTATGAAGCTATTATTCTACATAATAATATCCCAGTTGAAACATGTTCGGAAGATTTAGAAAAAATCAAGACCTTTTTGAAGAACTACATCAGTAATATCAATCGCAGATGGGCAAGTGCTTCCAGAAATCAGAAGACTTTAATGAATAGACATGCTGAGTGGTTACAATCAAATATTAGTTGGCCAAATTGCACTACTGTTAATTTATCCGAGATTTTTCAAGCCCAAGATGAAGTTATCGAAAACATATCGTCAGCCAATACTTCAGTTGACATCGATACTACAGCAGCTGTGATTCCGTCGACATCAAAAAACAACTGTGGGCACATCTACCGAAGTTCAGATTAGGAAGCCTTTGTTGACCTCAGCAACAAACAGAAGAAAAGATGTTCAGAGTGTCTTTTGGTACCCAGATTGATTCGTCAACTGACTAAAATTGACGAATAAACACAGTTGTTGTACTTGATGTCGACGGAATCACAGCTGCTGTAGTATCGATGTCAACTGAAGTATTGGCTGACGATATGTTTTCGATAACTTCATCTTGGGCTTGAAAAATCTCGGATAAATTAACAGTAGTGCAATTTGGCCAACTAATATTTGATTGTAACCACTCAGCATGTCTATTCATTAAAGTCTTCTGATTTCTGGAAGCACTTGCCCATCTGCGATTGATATTACTGATGTAGTTCTTCAAAAAGGTCTTGATTTTTTCTAAATCTTCCGAACATGTTTCAACTGGGATATTATTATGTAGAATAATAGCTTCATAGAGTCGTGCCCAATTTTTCATGTCTCCTTCGACACGGAGGAACATAAAAATGTCCAAGTTTGTAACAAATGCAGCCATAACGAAACTCGCTAAACTTTCACACAGCACGGATATTTAGATATGTTGCGTCCTCAAGGGTTGAGAAACAAGTGCTGATATTAATAACAAACACACGCTCGCAAGTAGTGACTGACAAAATTAGTACCACATCTTCAACAGCCAATCAGCGTCGTCGAAATCTCCGGTGGTGGGGGTAAATGATTTTTTTATCACAGGAGTCGTTTCAGTCAGTTACAAATAGGCAACGAATCAGCACGTGTCAATTACATAACTAAAGTTGAAGATTTTTATCACTATTTTTTGTTATAATAAAATAAACAAATACTTGCCAAATGCCTGAATGCGTATGTTTTAATTCTTATATAATTAAAAAATGATATTTTAAATTCAGCTTAATTGAAAAACTCGATAATAATAAAAAAAAATCCAAATTAAAATTTGAAACTTTGAAGCATCGTAGGCGTCAAGGCCGCAGGGATACGCAAGCAATTTATATGTTGTCGTATTAAGGACAATAGGTACTTACCAGAATATAAGGTTTGCTTGCTACACTTTGATACTGGACGGAGAAAAAAAATAAAATAGATTTTCTCCCATACATTTTTATATTCAATATTTTTTTTTGACGTGAAGGAGTAGCTTTTTTGAAAAGTTGTAGTAATAAGTATTAATCAGCGTTAAATTTCCTATAAGAAACAATTTTTTGTTTAGTTCAATATGCATTTTCGATCCTATGTCCGCTTTTTTGAAAAACCGGACCACTGTGCGGCGTGCCTCTTATGCGCCCGCGCCTCAACTGCACCTCGACTGTTAATCGTGTGAGCGACGCCCCATAGGCTACTTTTTATTCCGCGACTTCGTCTGCGACGGCGATAACCGACATTTACGCGGAAGAAGTCGCGGCCAAAAGCTGGTTTCCTATAAAATGAACTGGTAGTCTCTCCATACTTTTTCCATACGTTGTCAATTTCCGAAAAGTTCATCTTCCATACAACGCGACGCGTATAGTGAAGTTACACCCATTTGCGAATATCCTGGACGTTGAGTTCCATAGTGTTCGTGAACTATCGTAACTGATTTTGTACAATAGCCTAACGATGTTTCAAAGCGTTTTAGCAACAAATGTGCTTGCTAACATTTCCGCGTAGTTTCTAACTTTTATGATCTACAATAAAATTCGCATGTCCCGGAATTTGTAAGTCACATTTTGTAGGAACATTTATCATCATTTCAGTCAGTCACTCATCATTTTGTACATTTTTACAAGCTTTTATTTAGCTGCACTGTTCGTTATGTATGTATATGTATGCAAGTTGTCCTTTCTGTGCAAACCATTTTTCGACCATTTGTTGATAACCGATTGAGCTGAAATTTTGCATACACCTATAGTTCTGATGACAATACAATGTTCAATACTCAATATTGTAATAATTTTAAAATAAAGCTTGTTTTTAAATTTTTTTTTTATATTATTGCATAGCAAAAATAAAAGAAGGCTGTATGACTGAATGAATACATATTTATCTTCTCATAAATCTTCTAAATCTATTTATATAAAAAGAATGCTTATTTAGCTTAGTCACGGCATCACGCGTGAACCGCTGAACCAATTTCACTAATTCTTTTTTTGTTGTGTTTGTTATTGTAAGGAGAAATTGTGAAAGAAGTTCGCTGGGTCAGCTATAAATTTTCCATTATAATTAAACTTTAACAAACTTACAGACATCCCTAAAGAAAAAGTCGGCTTCAAATAGCACCAGGCTACTAATAAATCCATCAATCATCCACACAGGAACACAACAAAGCCGACCCCTTCATTCACCACGACTTGCACGACAATTAGGCATCTGCACCCTTTTATCTTCACTCCCCGATCCGCAAAACAAACAAGTTGAACTCCATAAAATACCCTGTAATTTAATAGTAGCTAGTAGGTACTTTTAATGATATACATGGTAGATGTAGATCGCCGAGGAGCCCACCCGCCGCGCGGGCCGACAGCTCTGCGGATGACATTAATGACATTCACCGAGGGACGCTTATTGTCAAACATATCAAGTCTATTGATATTACCGGGTCTGTGTTTGTAACCACAGCAGGTGTTTTTAATGTTTATAAGAATGACGGCTGCGTAGTTGAAAATAACAGAGAAGAAGAGTAAACTGTGCAAAATTTGATCATCGTTTTTTACTTACATTCCTTGAATTGATTAGTAGAAAATGAGTGTAAAAAGACACTTAAAAAACATGTTCTTCTTATCATTGCGATCAGTTTTTTGTTCTTGACCATACCTGGGCATCTTCTGATTACGGAAATATTGAAGCTCAAAGTTCCAAGTCTTCGTATTTCCAAGAAAAAACGTTAAAAGTCAAAAGTAAAATCATTTATTTCAATTAGGTAGGGCATTATAACTATTATAAGGCACTTTTAAACGTCATATACAAAAAGAAAATGAATCTAGTTGCCCCTTCCAAAAGGTACTTTTGTATGGAGAAGAATGGGCAAGAAATTTTAAAGTTTTAACTAATCTTTAAATACCGCCACGACCACACTGTACTGTTACATGCACTATTAAGCACAATGTTTTGAGTAGGTATGTTAAATTGCGCTCTAACAATAACAGTGATTTTTCACACCAACGTTTTTGCTCAAAGTTATTTAGCTTGATTCCCAATATACGTCGTTAACGACTGTGATGTTTTTTTGTTACACCTTGTATAATCATTTAGTCTCACAAAACGCCGAAAACAAGAAATAAACACAAAGTAATCCGTAAAGATAATTTTATCGTTACCTTATTTCCGGACAGTCTTATTTCGCATTTTCTCAGAAGCAGGTACGAAGTATTTTTCAACAATAGTGCTTTAGTAGCGAGACGACGTGCCAGATTACACTATTGTTACCTCGCTGAGATTGGACGCAACTCTTTTATACAAGAAAATTGCTACTACGTAATCCTATTAAATTGATATGAAGGACCTCCTTGAGACTGGACCGGGAATTAGTCCAGATGGCATTGAGATGTAAACGTATGAAGATATAGAACTTATTTTCTATTTCATGTATTTTATATCGATAAGTGAATTAAGACAAGTTTAGTTTCTTTATGATCTTTATTAATTTTGAAAGCTAAAAAGTTTGTTTGTTTGTGTTTTTGTTCGAACGCGTTAATATCCGAAACTTATCGTCAGATTTTGAAAATTCTTTCGCTTAAAGGAAGCTACGTTTTTACCATGAGTGCGATAGGTTACATTTTACTATCAAACATTAGGGATCCGAAAAAAGATTCTGCAAAATGAGGTTTAAAAAGAAGTGCACGGTTTTTTTAAAGCGAACATTAGGAATTGGTACCCGGTTGATACATGTAGTAAAACTGTTTACGACCCTTATCTTAGCATTATTATGATGAAAACGTGTGATTATGTTAATCATAGATTATTGGTTCAAGCGTTTTAGCAAATTCTAGGAAAAAAATTGACATACTGTATACTTGGATGATTTAATTATCTCTATCCATTTACTTTACTTACAGCAGAAACAATGACAATTTAAAACAATGCTCCCCTATTTTCTTAGCAATGGACTAAGTTTTTAATACTATCCCCTTATAAGTTTACTACTTTAATACTTTTTACTACCTACCCCAAAGGCAGCTAAACGGTAACGCAAATCCGTAAACAAAGGGTACCGTAGTACTTAATCTTTATATTTTAAACTTTTAGTAATTATTTGTACTGATTTCAAACAATTGATTGATAATAATAAAAAATGGTTTATTTTGAAACAAAAACAGAAAAAAACCAAGTTGATAGCTGCAAAAGTTAAAACTGAGGCGTAGATACTAAAACCAGAAGACATACTACTAATTAAAAACGTATAAATTAATTAGAGATTTGAAAATTTTGCTGTACCCGACAGGGTCCATAACTGTATCTATTGATTAACACCTGTATGTTTCACATTATTAATTGCAATAAATATTTGAAATTAAAAAAATCCTACTTATATTATTAAAGTGAAACTTTGCGAAGATGTTTGGATGTTCCTTACTCAATCACGCGTAAACCGTTGAACAAATTTGGATTAAAATTGGCACGTAGATAGACCATTACCTGGAGTAACACACTGTATATATTTTACCCCGGTAATGTCTTCCCTTGGGATAATATTAAGTTCAACTTACTTTACGGAAAGTTACTTTTTACGCAGGCAGAAGCTAGGAAAAATAGCAAGCGAATTCGCTCTGTTCATCATGAATTTACTATGCTCAATTTATTAATTAGCTGATTTGTACGAGTATATCTTAGTAACTTAAATTCTTTAAAAAATCATCTACATACTGTCTGAAATCCTTTCGCATAGTTTACACATATTATGTTAAACAGGGAAACCTATTATTAGCCATACATACTGTTTTATATATCTGTAATAATATTTTATAAGTATCGCTGTTGCTTGCCTAGGGGTATCGTATTACCCAGTTACAGGGTTGTGGAGGTCAGATAGGCAGTCCGCTCCATGTAAAATACTGGTACTCAGCTGCATCCGGTTAGACTGGAAGCCGACCCCAACATAGTTGGGAAAAGGCTAAGCAGATGATGATGATCGCTGTTGGTTTACTGAATAAAGAAAAATAAAATAAAAATATATTTACAATTTCATTCGGTTTTTTTTTTCATTAGCCTTTCCAATATTCCACTTTCTTTTCCTCCGCATCTAGTGCAAAACTTATTTGCCTCTCGGATATCTAACAAAATCATTCCTATCCAATTTAGAAGAAGCGTACTTCCACTTTCGCTATACATTTGTTTTATAGTGGTTTCCCTAATAACGTAGACGTAAGAGAATGAGAAGTGCATCTCAGCTTTGCGTATTGGTTCAATATGATTATGTGAACTCTAGGGTATGTGTAATTTTTACCGGCTTGAATTTGATTTGTCGAATTTATTTCCTTAATGTAATCTTAGACTACACGATTTGGAGACGGGAGAGGTAGTAAGTAGATGCTTTTATTCCATTTATTATTAGAAAAATCCTAACTTCCTAACTAATATTATAAATGCGAAAGTAACTCTGTCTGTCTGTCTGTCTGTCTGTCTTTTCTTCACGCCTAAACTACTGAACCGATTTGTATGAAATTTGGTACAGGGTAAGTGTGAACCCCAACAAAGGACATAGGCTACTTTTTATTCGACTTCGACTTCGACTTCGTCCGCGATAACCGACATATACGCGGACGAAGTCGCGGGCAAAAGCTAGTAATACATAATTATATTGTTAAAATGACTGCAGTTTGGTGACATTTTTTAAAATATTAATGGCTTTAATAGTCTGCATTGTTTTATTTGTATTTATCGTGAAATAACGAAACTTATTATACGCTAACGTGGAAATAACAAGAACGTTGTAACGTTGACTGCCTCGTTGGTCTAGTGGTCGCAAAGCGCGACTGCTGAGCGTGAGGTCTTGGGTTCGATTCCCAGGTCGGGCAAAGTGTTATTGGGTTTTTCCATTAGGAATTTCTCAGTAGCAGCCTCGGAGTCTGGATTTGTGCCCGGTTGATGGCAATAGGCTCGCCCCCTATTACATGGGACTTAAAACATAACTGGCGAAATGTGGGTGTACTAATGGGTGCACCTCTGCCTAACCCTTCGGGGATTACAGGCGTGATATTATGATGTTATGTTGTAACGTTATGTTTTCTAATGTTATATTGAACTAGCTTTTGCTCGCGACTTCGTCTGCGTAAATGTCTTGGGTTCAATCTAACCCCGTACTAAATTTCATCAATATCAGTTCAGTAGTTCGCAATTATAATATTAGTATGGAAAGAGTATAATAAAACAAAAAAAATAGTAACCGTTTTGATATTTTGTTACGTCCAAAACTGAATAGACATAACAGTTTCCAGCATGTAGTCCGAACTTTTACGTGCATTCAATTTCCTGATAAACACGGAATCACATCTTCCTGAAATCACCTTCAGTAAAAAACTCATTACAAATGCATTCCATTGAACAAATCCCGGATAAATCCGAGTGCGACAGACGGACTGGCCGCAACACATTACCGCCCCATTCAATAATAATAAAAGTCGCGTCGCTCAGAGAAATCTATTACGGCTTCACTCGATACGTTTTTTATCTAAAGCATTTATTTATAGCGTAATTAATGCGTCGCCGGCGCCAACGTTAAATACAATGCTATTTGTGGAGACAATACATGGACACCATATAGGCAGGGGTACGAGGACTATTGACTAGATTTTGCCTAAGACTTCGTTTGCCTAAATTTCTTAGAGATCCTTAATTTTTATGATAATTAAATATAAGCTCATGCCACTCAGGAATAATGTAGCTTTCCATTTAAAGCGAAAGAATTTCAGAAATGTATGAGAACTAACTGGAGATACGTGTTCAAATAAAGTAAACAAACTCTTCAGTTTTTATAATATTACTAGCTTTTTCTCACGACTTCGTCTGCGTTATTTTATTAATATATAGCCTGTTAGCAGTCAGAGATAACGTAGCTTCCTATCAGCGAAAGAATTTTCAGAATCGGACCAGTGGTTCTGTGAAGGAACGAGTTCAAACGAACAAATTATTGAGGTTTCTAATATTAGCATAGACTGTACATCAAAACAGAACAATATCAAATTAGATACTATGGATAAAATTTCAATTTGATACGATATTTACAGACTTAATTATAAAAAAAAAACAATCAAAATAAAAAAAGAAAGAAACTAAAGGTGCTCCCTCACCGGGAGCATTCGCGTGTAATGTAACATTATAGATTCGACTTTGAGCATTACATTACAATACTACCTCCCTGACCGACGAGCGTTTGTGTGTAATGTAACATTATAGATTCGACTTTGAGCATTACATTACAATACTACCTCCCTGACTGACGAGCATTCGCGTGTAATGTAACATTTAGTATAGATTTGAATTAGGAAAGCGCATTGATGTTACAAGTTGTATCAAAATATTACACATTGTATCATTACAAGGTGCGCATTGTAATGCTCGGTTCTCCTCCTTCACTGATGTAACGTCGTTTTGTATCATTACAAAGTGCGCGCTGTAGTGCTCAGTTCTCCTCCCTCACTGATGTAATGCTCGACTCTGTAACGTTACATTACACGCGAATGCTCGCGGTGAGGGAGCCCCTTAATACGAAGTAAAAAATAATAATAACTAAATATTTGTTTAGTCTCATAAACATTACAAACAAGAAAAAAATAATTGGTACGTATGGGCAAGTGTTTCTTGAGAATTTTTCGCACCTGTGGCATCTCTTCGAATAGTTAGTACCTACTTTTTGAATACATTTCATTCGATAACGAAACCTACCCTCAATAATTATTGTCCTTTGGTTTTAACAAAAAATATTTTAAAGACAAACGCTAAATCTTTTAATTCAGTTTGTCAACCCTGTATCAACCGCATGTCAGTTTTCAGACAGAGACAAAAAATTCAGTCTGGACTTAAATATATCGCTAGTTAACGACATTAATCTTGTTGCTAATGACGTGTGCTAAATAAGTCAAGCACTTAACTTACAGACAAATTGGTATTTAAAACTGATTAATTTATATTAGCCGTCATCGGGGATCCCTCTTGCTATTTTATTTAGTATCATTTTACGGGTTGAAAATACGGGATGGAAGGGACATCTTAGCGAAAACTTTTATCATGGATTCAGACTGCGTCATTGGTCTAGTGTTCGCAAAGCGGGACTGGGTTCGATTCCCAGGTCGAGCAAAGTGATATTGGGTTTTTCCATCAGGAACTTCTCACTAGCAGCCTCGGAGTCTGGATTTGTGCCCGGTTGATGGCAATAGGCTCGCCCCCAATTACATGGGACTTAAACATAACTTTCGAAATGTGGGTGTACTAATGGGTACACCTCTGGCTAACCCTTCGGGGATTACAGGCGTGATGTTTGTTTATAATTTAAACTATAACGGGTGGAAAGGACTTTATAATCAGAGCTTTTACCATGTATTCAGTACATGATTCTAAACCCCCTAGTGATCAATTTTTTGTCGGTTTAAAAAATAATATAATATAAAATAAAATATTAAAGAAATTTTTGTTTTTATTTTTGCCACACGTTTTTTGTTCTTTTATGGGATTTAAGACAAAAAAAAAACACTCACAAACATTTTAAAAGTATTTATGTTTCCTAGTACTACAACTTTCAATCAACCTAAACAAGAAAAACCCCTGCATAATAGGATAGCAAAGAAAGCCAACTGCTAGGTGGGGACTGGGGATCCTAAACTTGTGTCTTTTCTACATAACTACTTTATCTTCAAGGAGAAAAATACTTCTTAATCGATGCGCAGATGTTTTTAAGAGCACCTAAAATACATTTTCAGTATTCCATCTTCATAACATTTGATACAAAATTAATCAAACTAATCAAGGAACCACTTATCAAAGGTTTCATAACTAACAATTTATTAATGTGCTATCCATCAATCTTCACTGAAGACTTATAAGAGAAAATGAAAGAAATGAGGACAAAATTAAATGAAATGAGAAGCAATTCATAAAATGGTTGAAGTCGCTGTCCCATCTGCCGAGCGATCGGTTAGAATTGTAGATGAAAAAAAAAAAGTAATTCTGTTACCGACGCGTCGATTTCAATTGTCTCCGGATCGGATAAAAAATTGACACAATTGTACGTTTATTTGCTGATTAGTGATTATTGAGTTTAGCAGATGAAGTTTTCCGAAATTTCAATCCATCTGGACCATAGGTACGTTTAATATAAATTTATTTCGTAATTTGGTGAAATAACAATAATAGCAGATTATTACTGTTCTAGAGCAGGGCTAAGGCCTTTTAAATGTCTTATAGATAAGGCAACAAGCATTGATCACCACGCTTGCTCAAGACGAATTGGCGATTTCAGTCTTAATTCATTATAAGTCCAGTATTTGAGTCAGTATTCATTTATTATGATGAGGAACAATTGTAATGCAATTCTGGAAAACTGACCTAATTACTTATGGCAACTTCTCTTCCATCCAAGGGGGCAGTTAAGACTTTCTAAATGTTACCAAAGCATTTAGGATTTTGAAAGTATTCAGCTGATGTTTTTCTTTGTATATCTGGATTAAAATGTTAACCCGTTACGAAAGTTACTAATACTGAACATATGTCCCGTCACCCCGTGCTTTGGACTGCCACTCTAAATTCTCCCCACAGAGCTGCTCAGCATTCATCAGGAATGTTAGTTACAAGTGGCTACACCATTCATAATAAATGTTATTTACAACTCTAAGGAAACCCATAGACGTTTCTTAAGTATTGAAAAGCACAATCGCCAACAGAGCGTCGCTGAACTAGGCTGCAATGCAGCGCTTTAAGCGGCTGCAATATTTTCCAGCGCTTAATCGGCATCCAGGTGGTGAACGTCTGTTGGCGCACTCCACGGACTAGCGTACCGTTGTACAACAGCACTCCGCTTTCACGTCTCCCTTCCACGGGCATTATGCCTCTAATGTCACTTAATTTGCCGTCTAGGGCCTCCTCACGTGAATGCAGCCTACGAGAGCCGGTTTAATATAAAAATTCGCTTTTTTACTGCCTCGAAGCGAGATTTAACGTTAAACTGTTGCCTCTTTTGAGAGTAAACGCGTAGAAGTAATGGGATTACGAGATCGGTAGTTTTGGAGTCGAAAGGTAATTAAATTATTGTATGTAAAAATATTGGGTTCACGAGTGCTCGGTGGCTCGCTAGTTCCAATGGTTGATGGGTTTTCAGATCGAGAGGTACTCCAGTTCAATCGAACTCTAACTTAATTGCATACCTATATATATTCATGTATTTTTTTAATAATTAATGGAAGTGCCCCCTTGATCTTAAGTGAAGTGTAAATTCCGCTTTTTGCTTAAACTAAAAGGAAACTTTATTTTTCCGTGCAAAGTGGTTGCGGCAAGAGAAGAGCGAACGAATAAAAATAAGGAAAAGTAATAACTCATTGTAAAAATGACGGTTAAACCATTATAACTGAAAAAGCCGAATCAGCAGCGCGATTACGCCGCAGACATGGGCAACCAGTTTTATTATTATCCGCGTAGAGTTGAAAATTGAATGTATCGTATTACCTGATTGTGCTTTCATCACAAAAGCGTTATAACTCGTTATTATGTCGTTAACGAAATAAATCCGTAGTGTACCAGATTGCCGACGCGACGGATTACTAGGACGCGCGGACGTATGAAATAAATTGGAAGACGCAGGTTACGAATTCATGTTACAGCTATAGGTGCAACACTGCACTATAAGTGGACATCTATATGGTAAGCAGGTTGGTGACGAACCTTGGGCATCTTTACTAATAATATAAAGAGATAAAGTTTGTTTGTTTTTTTATTCTTCTTTCTTCTTTTCATGACTTAAATTAAATTTAGTCTGACTAATATTGAGCAACCTGTACAGTAGTGTTCAGCTGCTGCTCTATCATTGGCCTCATTTAGATCTTGGATGATGCAGGTGATTGTTTACGAATTCCAACAAGTTCACCGGCTAAAGTTAGTTCCCAATAAAATGCATATGACAGCCGCGACCGGTTGCAATAATATTAAGTAATAAAATAATATAATATTATAAATAAATAAAAAAATATACACTATGTAACAAAAACCCTGTCAGATCAGTGTTGCCGTTGATCAGTTTTTATGTTTTATTTTAATTTAATTACTTCTTCTTTCTTCTTTTTTTTTTCACTGGGGAAAAATAATAATCTCAAATCCATTAAATGGTTACGTATATGTGTACGCAGTACGATGCCGAATAATACCCTTAAGGATCGGACAAGGATTTTGTTACATGCTGTATACAAATATGAAAAAAAATATTAGATACCTTCTACCCGTGACTTCGTCCGCGTGTCAAGTATACCATAGAAGTCTATGGCACTCTGCAATAGTGTTACTTTCTATCGCAGAAAGAGATTTTGTAATTGGATTACTACTTCCAGAGATTATCTCGGCCGACCACAACAAAACAATTTTACTTTTTTATTATAGTATTAGTTTAGATTGACTTTGTAGTTTATGCAAACAAAAAACTATTCAGCTTTATAATATTACTAAGTGTAGATAGTACAACTCCGCTTTCTGCTGCTGTCTGAATGGCGCCTAATTCTAGCAGGATCCAAAATAAATCATGCTACTTGAACCATCGCAATTAGTTCAAAACACAATAAATCATTATTCAATTGGCATGCGTGGCAAAAATAATGACGAATGGCTTAAATTAAATCTTACCGTTAAATCTTAGCTGAATGGTGCCGTATATGAGGAGAATATCATCCTGAAACAAAATAAATCAACTTAAGTATAAAGTGTCTGAGATTGCATGTTTCCATCATATTACTAAATTAATATTGAAGAGAGTCTGCATGAAATTAGAAAACTATGTTGTGTGTTTATTACTGCGCTTCTCAAAGGCGCGGAGAATGTCCCTATTATTTTGCACTGAGCATACTAATATAAAGTGCTCCGGTTACTTAGATACTCAAAGGGACGAGTTTTTTTTTTAAGAAAGATTAGGTTTTGAAAATAATGCTAGGTGAAAAATTAAAAAAAATAATAAGGTTTTACAAAAAAGAATAAGTTGTTGCGGACACTATCATGAAATTAGTGCTTTAATAGCTTTTTTATTTTGATTACTTTTATAATAATTAGAAATTACAAATACAAAAATTAGATTGATACAAAAATGTCATTTTTTGATTTTATATAATTCCAATACGAAATAAAACGACTATACATAAGAATCGACTTATGTGCTTTGCATCTCTGGTGTATTTTGTACTTTTGCATGCCGTATGGTAAAATTATGGATGTTGCTATTTAAAGACTCATATTCGCAAAATAAAATATCACGTGTAAAAAAAACACACACTTAGAAATAAAACTGTGTATTTGAATGGTGAAGGTAGATGTTGCATAAGGTTTCCAATCACGACATAACAAATCAATAATTTAGTTAAGGATTTGAACCCACTCGACAGAAGCCATAGAACTCACACACAAAAAAAACCGTTTACAAGACACAATTTGTGTACTGATCAACTGAAGCCGACAAAAATTATCAAAACATAAGGAAAAAAAGATTTTCCTGTATAAAATATCAATCTATATTTCGGTACCGTTACTGAGCTCTTCCACGAGTTACCGAAGGGCAAAGGTAAAAAATTGGCACTCACTTTAACTGTAAGCCCAAAACATAATTTGTTTGGTATTATGCAAAATTAGATTAAAAAATAAATAAATATAATAAACAATACTAGTCTATTTTTGCTAGTGTATTTTTGTCAAGGCCTTTTCTCATACAGAGAAAAAAAATTAATTAAAAATTTAATTATAAGTTTAGGTTTCCTCACGATATTTTCAATGCTATGCAGTGAGACAATAATGGGCTGGTGTCGTTATTAAATCCACATCAGTTAGAACATACAATTGAATTTCAGGTGGTCGTCAAACCAAAGAGCTGTAGAGAAAACCATTTAGGCTAAATGGATTTCGACTCAGTTTCAAGACAATAGTTGAAGAATGATGAAATTATGATATGGCACACCATCAAGGACAATGCAGTCGTTTCCAATGGTCGAGCGAGACTTCAACAGTAAATTCCATAGGTGTGTAATCCGGACGGCTGTAGCTGTGTAACTCTCACTTCCCATAGCTATGGTCATAAACCAGTGTAATGTGGATACTTCGACCGCCAACATTTTACGAGCGTCCACACCTCATTGAATTTCTCTGTTGTGTCCTAAAAGTATGGACTTCGGTTTGTAAAAGGAATTGACAGTACATATCTTAAATTGGAAATCCGATAGGTTATGAAGGTTTAGAAATATAGAAACAAAAGCAATTTTCTGATCTGAAAACACTTGGAATCGTAAAGAATTTTGGTCAATTTAAACCAAAATATCAACAAGTTCACCTCAAAAACAATCAAAATAGACTAATACTAATTTCTGGGGTAACGTTCCCTACAGTACTTCAAGCAACAAACAGACTAGCGTCATAAAATTAACAGACGGTTTAATCCAAACGTATAACAAGTAACAATCGGCTAATGGTAGCAGGTAATCCAGCATTATTTGCAGTCCCATCGAGTCGTAGCGACAGCCAACAATTCTGGGCGCGCATTCCGCCAGGCGCACCATGCCTTTCATAGTTATCGTCAAGTACCAATGACACTCAGATGTAGACGGATAAGTGAGATATAAATACTGGTGTACTGCAGATTTGTCTGAATAATGCGGTTAATCTTTTAATCTAACAAAAAAACGTTAAGTTGTGGCTTTGTGGGTGTTCAGATAATAATCATGTTTATTTTTTTGCTTTGAAACAAAATATCTTTAGAGATTTTGGGAGCAGGTCGTGAGTTAAGCAATGAACTGTAAGCATTCAGGTAAACAAATTCTAATCCGTTTACCAAACGGGTACTGTTAAAGCTTTAGGACACCCAGTGTATTTGTAAAGAATTCTGGACTACAGGACACAACATGTAGATATTGTTTTTAACAATCATAAGCCTTTGCAAGTTCTGCCAAGAGTTTTAGGGCTTAAATATATCTTTGCTTTGATAAATTTGGTGTAAAAATAACGGCTATTAAATTACTCTGACGGATTTGGACTGCATTTTTGCTTATAATCCATTTGAAGTCCCTTCTTATCACTAACTGCTAGGACTTTGAAGAGTAAAGCAAAGTACAAAATGAAAGCCAATATTTGCAATGTGTCCTTTATCAGGCATCAAACGTAAAGGCGGGAAGCGGCGCTGGCGCCGGCGGGTCGAGGCTCCAAGCCGTCCGCGTGGGCTGTGCGCACGCAGCCAAAGCAAAAAGCCGCCCGGACACTGCGCTGCGGCATTCCTTATCCAAACCGGTCTTCGTTCAATGGAAGCCGATTGTAACAACTCAAACAAACTAAACCAAACCTTAACATTGCTATCACTAAAGTTCAAGATTTGTTGAGATGAAAAAAAGGTACAGCAGATGCGAGAAAATTATAATCATAATACAGGAGTAATAGAGGACAAAAAGTTGAATGATGGCACAAACGCAGAATATCAAATGGAGGTTATAGCCTGACGTATTAAATCACAGACCAGTTGATGGATGAATTGTAAATGAAAGGGAGAGCGATGATAAATGCAGAATCGTTGAAAACGTGATATCAAGGACTTAAGGAGATGCTGTTTTGTCATTGATTGAAGCTTCGGGACTTGAGAAATATTACCTGGACTTGAATATTGGACTCGATCCATGGCATTGAAATAAACAAAAGAATGGGACCTGTTTAAAATGAAATTCTCTAGCATATTATGACGGAATATACAGAACCCCCATGTCCATGGTATCGTGATTGTAATTGAGATCCTCAATATCTGTTCAATATTTATGTTGGCCTCACAACAGTCGATGGCCTCATATCAGAAGAAGTCCGTTAAAAATAACCACTTGATAGATATCACATATTTCTCTTAGTATTTTAAGAACTACAAACAATGGATCCATAAAGAACAAACAAAAAAACATGGCAATGGTTTATCATGAATGCTCATACAGGAATTCTAAAACAACGAGGCAGATTAAATAACGAAGACTAAACAATACACTATAGTTCAATTAAAGGGGAAACAAGGCAAACATTGAGATGAGTGACGTCATACAGGGACAGCTTTTTAGGTAGGCGGGCAGCAGCGGCGCACGACCCAGGGACCTTATATATCTTCGACGATTTAGATTCCACACTTTATGATGTAAGCAATAAAGTTGGAAATACGAAATTCGGACACTGAATCTATTGATATTGGCGTCGGTAAGGTCCCAGTTCCTGGAAGCGTGGCCGCCGTCGTCATAAACTCTTGCGCACAATGCCAACACCCCTGCGCCCCGCGATACCTTGTGTTGGATTTCAAAATTCCAAACTGTGTTTTTTTAGAACTTGGCTTGTTAATAAACGCTTTGCCGAAGAGTTATCGACTTTGTAAGACAGTGCTAGTTAAAGTTTAAGGAGTTTTTATCACCATATTAAGAGTGAACTCACTCAACTCACTGATTTTTAGGACTGTTAAGGTAACCCATTAGACACTGAGAAATGTTTGGAAAATATTTAGTGCTCTAACGGCCTGGCCACAGCTAACGGCGGCGCGAATTGCGGGGCGTCTGGAGTCGCGTCTTGCGATGAGCGACTCAAACAAATGGTAGAGAAACTATGAAGTATGCCACAGCTACCGCGGCGCGACCTGCGGCGCGTTGAGCGTCGCGAACTGCGAATCGATGAGCGTCGGGCGTTCTCGGCGGCGACGGGCGGTGCGTCTTGCGAATGAAACAAATGTACTAGCGAGTATCGAGGCGGCCACAGCTCAGAGCGGCGCGCGCGGCGGCATCGGTGGACGCATTCGGGATCGCGCGACCGAAACAAATAATTTTGTTTTTATCGCGCGTTTTTTTATAAAAGTAATGGATACGGAACAATTTATAAGCGAAATATTGAGTAGACCAGCAGTATGGATGTCAAAACATCCACATCATAAATATAGGCATGTTATAAAAAAGTTGTGGGCCCAAATAAAACAACAATTTCCTGCTAATAGTGGTAAGTATTTATTACCTATTTTTTACAAGTAATGTAGATACGGCAATTTAGTTCAAACTTTTGATGGGGGCCATTTAATTTAAACTTTTGATTAATTTTAATAGTTTAGCCGTTCTCTAAATACGTCCACCGCTGACGCCGCCGCGGTCGCAACAACTCTAGCTGTGGCATACCATCGCAAATCGCGCCGCCCGCCGCGACTCCAGACGCCCCGCAATTCGCGCCGCCGTTAGCTGTGGCCAGGCCGTAAGTTCTAATTTAGACACTTCTTGTAAACTGAGTAAATTGAATACAGAAAATTGATACTTTCATAGATATAAATATTTCTCTCTTCAGAGATTTGGACATGACGTTCGCAAATATGTAGCAAGCACATTTTGTACGTTTTAGATTTTTTTTAAATAACTGTGAACCCACAAAAAAATATCTTATGTAATAAACATTCAGAACACAAAGTCACGTTTACAGCCCATTATTAACAAAATGTCCACAGTGAAACGGTGAAAAAGGCAATTTCCAAGAAATAAGAATACAATTGCCAGCTTTGTGTTGAGAAATTCGAGTTTGGTATAAGTTTAAAACTTGTTTTTAAGGCTTCAGAACTTTGAGAAGCCTACCCGGTGCTCTTGCGTCTGATATTTCAAAAAAATACTTTTAGTTGACGAACATGAAATGTTTCATAAATATTACAAGAGATGGACTCGATCTGCAAAATTAATTATAGTAAAATAATTAGGATTCTGAAATGATATTACAGCCCGCTCGGTTCCAAAGTCCATCAAAGAAACTTAGTGTCGTTTAATTAAAGGGATTGACAACATGGGCGGTGTGTACCAGTGTACGTATGTACAAACATACCCATGCGATTAAAGTTTCCTAACAGTTGAGCCGCGTAAGTGTGTGCCAGCCTTGCGGGAGCTACAACTTGATAGGACATTCCGTATTAATTAACTAAATAAGTCTGGTAAAGCGGAGTGAGTTTGAAACAGTCGGCGGCGTTGGCGACTTGCGAGTTGTCAGTCGCGTGTCAATAAGACAGCCAGAGACACGGCGGATTTAAGTATGGGGCCGGGGGCGCCGGGCGCGGGCGGCGCCACCCCAGTGTGTGGTTTCCTTTTGATGTCATCTTCGCGCAAACTTTGCTACGGATCGGCTTTGAGATAGAGAGACGGAGAGTGACTAATTTGGCCCAGCATTTGATCTCGAGAACTCCAATGTATGCGTCCCACTCGCACCCACCGCCCGCCGCCGCCGCCGCCGGGAAGCTCTTTGCAAAATTTCGCTTTGATCGCAAAGTTAAATTATATGGGAATTGAGCATTAAATGGATACACATGTGAGGCGAGGACACAAGCCGTGCGCGCCGAACAAACGGCTCCGGCCGGAGTGTGGACGGCTGTCGCGACTGCAGCCAGCGCGGATGACGAGCGCGGACGCTGGGCCGGACCGCGACGCAGCCCAAATAAAACACCCGCCGTTTGACGATTACGGCGACTTACATAAATAATGAGCGAGGAGTCACTTTCAAAGTTATACATTTGTGAGAGCGGCGCTTGTATTTAACTCCGCCTAATTTGCCGCGAGTACGCAGTACCTTTGAGAGCTCCGTTTTTACTAGTTTACGAAACAGATATTTGCGCCCGCCTTTCCTTTGATACGGCACTTTGTAGAGCATTTTACACGAGTTTCTTTTGAGGCCATTCAGACGGTGAGTAACGAAAGGCTGTCTTTGATAAACACGTGCGAGGACTCTTCAGTACTTATTAGGGGTGCTCTCTTTGAAAGTGCTTCTTGTGAAATCTATTTGAAACGTTCACAATATCAAAGCGGGCCCGATGAAAGCTGCGCTAATTAAACTGTCACTAATAAAATTATGCGAAAAATTGAATCTACGAGTGTTTTGTTCGCGATAAAAGGCTCGTGTAATTTTAATATTTCATTAGTTTTATGAACACTCATTTTGTGAGGCTAGTGTTGGTTCAGCTGGAATTAGTATAGACGGCGTGGTAGGTTTGAGTGTTAGCGTAAACTTGTTATAGGAGGAGACATAATCTCATATTCAATTCAGCGAAGCCTGGATAGTCTTGTGAGTGGGAGTGCTATTAGTAGGTTATTAATGTTGGGTCACACACTTGTGTAAGTCAAAGACGAGTCCGCAAAGTGGCGCCTTTGTGCGCGGCGTTGGCGTCGGCAAGCGGTGTGCGCCGGGAAACGCTCCGTGTTTCAAGTCGCTCCGTGCGACAACTCTTTGTGTAGCGGCGCCTTTACAATGCACCGCTCCAACACAGCGCGCAGTTTACAAACATCGTCATTACAAGAAATCTTACGTAAACTTGAGGACGGAATTTCAGATGATAATAATACCTACAATTTTTTGTTTAGTCACGTACATATTTTAATTCTTTTTCATTATTAGGAAGTAATACATTCATAAACTCGCGCCTTTTTCCTATATGGGTAGGCAGAAACCACAGAACGCCACCTGCTACGAACCTTACATATAAGAAGTAATATGGCTTTATAACATTTAAAATATAGTACGTATTCCACGTATAGGCAATAACAAATGCCCGCAGCTTAAATTAAATACCAAGAAAAAAATAACAAGCGTATGACACTGAATTTCCTTACATCAATGGCCCGATTTACATCAAAGACGTTCGATAGACTTTGATGTTTAAATGGAGAAATGTCTTTAACTAGTGCCCTTGTCATGTTAATAGTATGGGTGGTGGTGCCGTAGTCACAGGCAACTTTGTGCGGCCTCTTAACGACGGAACTTAACACAAAGGAGTGGGTGCATGCAACCCCGAGCGTCAAAACAACTGATGAAAAACTAACAGTACCTACCTAACGTAAACCTCACCGCTAATCAACTTGTTTTACTGATAACGTTAATCTTCTATATCTATATTGATAAAAATGAATCCCTATTCAAAGTCAAAGTCAAAACATTTATTTCAATTAGACCATTTACAGGCACTTTTGAATTGTCAAGGAGTCGGTCATTTAGTCCAAAAGTTGAAGCTAGTTACTCGTTCCAAAACGGAGGTAGGCCTCTATGGAGAAGAATGAGCAAGAAACTCCACGGCACTCTTTTAAATTAGGTTTTTACAAAATCCTGGTTACATTATTCTTGTTGATTCTACATGTTCTAATTGGCCTCCCTTGGTCACGGCATCACACGTGAACGGCTGGACCAATTACACCGATTATTTTTTTGATGTGTTTGTTTTTGTAAGAAGGTTCTTCTTATGAAAGAAAAAAAATATATAGTTATTATTAAAACAGTATTTCAATTCTTTAATTCTCTTTTTGAATTTATAGTACCTATGTACTTGAGTAAGTTTATCTTAGACATCACTGACATGGATGAAGGATAACATCGTGAGAAAACCTTATTTAATGTAAGTCTGGAATCGCCAATCCGCCTTGAGCAAGCGTGGTGATTAATGCTCGTGCCTTCTCTGTATGAGAAGAGGCCTTTGACCTGCAGTGGGACAGTAATAGGCTGATATTATTATTAATTTTGATTATTTTTCATACTAAAGTTAGTTAGTTTTAGTTAAAAACGAGTATGAAACCGATAACTCTGAACCCTTTGACACTAAACAAAGTTAAGGAGTGGCAGAGACAACTTTAAATACATTATACGTTTGAAATTGCCTCTAAGCCATTACACGATTATTAAGTTGGCGAACACAAAGGTCGGCAGCGATATTTATTAGACTAGCATGAAAGCTAGATATTAAAGGTTCTATAAAATATCAAAGGAATAGTACAAAGGAAAAAATATAATCAAATCTCGAAATATAAGCGCTTCTAAGAAACACTCAAAATCAAAGAGACACCTAATTTATAAATTGCAATTACACCGGCAGTCGGCGGAGTTCGGCGGGCACAGAAAAAAAATTAGAGAGAACAGATTACGAACACTAAATTTAATTACAAAGCGAACTCGAATATTACAAATTGGAGAGGATAAACGCGACAAAGTAAAAGAGAAAACACACCCAAAGGAAACTCGTAGCATTGATATAAACGAAATTTAAATTAAGTACAAAGGGAAAGAAGATGAAAAAAATCCTTTCATTGAAAGCTCTCACCCCCGGAGTCAGAGGGCCGGGCGGCTACATCAAAGACACCTACCTCCCGTCTCTAGCCTTATCTGTGCGAAACCGAGTTTGGAAATTAGCACACAGCGATCCTTTTTCTGAGTCTCGTCTGCGGCACAAAGACGCCGCGTGCGCACCCTTTCAGCAGCTTTTAGCATTACGCTTTCATGAAGGGTTTTTTGTATAATTTGTCTTTGGACATAATGTAGCTAATGACATATTTTATTCAAGTGGCAGCGCTGAATTGGCTTTATTAGCCTCGCAGGAGAACGTAGCCTCAAAGATTAGGCGACGAGGTGAGTTTATTGTGAATAAGAAATCACAATTAACAAAATGTGTTCTTGATGGTCAGACAAAAGATATCCTTTTATCTAAGCAATATTTTTTTTTAACTGATAAAAATTAAAAACCATCTTTCAAATAAGGTAAGTTAGCAATTAAACACCCAACTCTTTGTTATTTATCTGTAGCGGCTTTAAAATTGTAAAATGATTCTGGGGAGTTGAACTATTATTGCTTAGCAATCTACCTAATAATGGCCTTTGTTCCTAATTTCGAATACCTGTCCTGCGAACGGATAGTTCTCTCAACTTTAATATTAGAGCAATATCTTTGATCCTTATTTTCCATTTAAACTTTTGCAAAGTTATGAAGACAAGTTACTAAAAACTTTATAATAATATAACCGTCGTAATAAAGTAATATTCAAGTAGGTTATTGATAACCTACCTATACAATATAATATTATTTAAACAACCTTTTTTATTCCTGGAAAAAGATAAAGGAAAGATACCTCGCTGCACCCAAGACGCGTTGATGTCTTTTCTTTAAGACCATGCCCTAGCGTAAATATTACGTCCAAAGATAAAACTTATCTTTCTTATATTGTATTATAATACACTATAAATACAATATGTGTGTTAACACTTTACTGAAGAACACTTTAGTAATGTTATTTGTTAGTTTCTTATTAACTAATTATGAAACAAACTAAGTACTTCCAACGTTTTATAGAAAGCTCTCCACATGCGAAACATTCAAGCAACAATAACACTAAAACAACTACTTTAATATAAACAATACAACTAAATGAACAAAAGATCAAAAGTACCACTAAAGCGAGAGCAACTACAATAAGTGTATACAATATGGAGTAACAAAAAACAATATTGTCGAACATGGAATACAGGCCAATGCACGAAACAATAGACGCATTCAACTAAATATTTAAAGTAACGACTAAGTTTTATAAAAACTTGCCCACCACCAACCGACGAGGGATGCCGACACAGCACACTCGATACGAGACCCTTTGTTAGTTCATCAACTATGTATTAGTTCAGAAAAGTTCAAATTACTACCTGTACTAAGTTTAAAATCCAATCAATTTATCGTACAATCCAATTTTGTTAAGGAATAAACACTGACACTGAAAACACACTACTATTCTTATAATAAACATTGATTCGTATACATTTAAATTAAGGTAACACGACTTATGGCACTAAAATCTCAAGTTAATACAGTTTCTAAGTACGCGATCGTAGCGCGGAAAATTTGCAGAAAGCGACAAAACACTGCGTCACCTACGGATGCCGACAAGCAACTGTCAGAATTTGGCACCCAACAGTGCGCGCGCCGCACGTGGCCTTAAAAGTGGGCGGGGTCAGGCCATTACAAGCCTTGTGATTGGACCAACGGACCCTTTGATCAGCCGCCGGCAACTAACTACATCGCTCTGCGCCTTAATCTCGGTAGTAACGTCCTTTTAAAACAGGTAATTTTATTACAAAAATGTGGATACTTTTTTATGGTCAGTCGAGCAAGCACTGTGGGCTGGCAAAGGACCCCTTGGCCCCCGGCCGGATGATATTTTCCACATGCATGCCAGGGCCGGCTGAATGCAATCTCAATAATACATTACCGGCTCAGTTACGGTCAAAGGATGAAACCCGATGACATTTTCAGCGAACTACAACGTTTTGTAATTTCTACGCATTTTTGAATACAGCGACAGATCAAAGATGCGAATTTATACGAAATTCAAATCAGCTTTTGAAATGTACAAAAGACAGTTCACATGATGAACGATGAAATTGAACACGATACCTCCTTAACATTCAAACGAATATCAAAGTTTTATAAGCCACAGACATCCAATAGAAAAAATTAAGACATTCATGTTTTGAAGTAATTTAATTCATTCAGCATCAAAGTGCGTGCGTGGGATGTTTGTTCTCACGAAATTATTTCTTTGTAAAAATTTTGTAGCCTTTAGCAGCTAGATGTGAACAATAAGAAATATGGTAACGAGTACCTAATTTAGATATAAATGTAAGGAAGTAATTTAGTTTCTTTAGCACATCGTCGTTCTATGAAGCGCCTCAGGCTGGTGGCTGCATGTTATCATGTTGCGGCATTTCGCATATCCGCGACACGATAGCTTGCCGATGCGCTGCAATAGCTGATATTAATAAAGCGCGCGGGTGTGTGCTACCGGGTCGGGCTGCACCCGCGGCGCCGGCTCGTCTCGCCCTGCATTATTACTCGGCTCCCGACACACTCGCCCACACTCGCACAGACGCACACAGCTACACGCTCGCCCGCGCCCCACATATAATGTCAAAGGGTGAGCGCGCCGCCTCACAAAGCGTAAGTGCAACCACTAAAAGCCAATCCTAAGTTTTATTGATACACATTGTATTGCGACAAAGTCTCCGTCGGCCGGGCCCGCCTCACCCCACGCGCCGCACAAAGACAATATCGCGACGTCAAAGGAGCGGCGTCCCGCGGCCGGGAGGCGCCCGGCCCGTTCCCGCTGCCGCCTAAAGGAAATGAAAAATTAAATTGTCAACACATTTAATATCTGCGAAAACGTGCACGGCGTTGCCTTTGAACGCGCCTCCTTTGCGGAACCTCAGCGGCTCCAGCTTTAAGTATTAAAATTTCAGTCGTAAAATTGAAATTCTGTTTAAGTTTAATTAGACGTCGCTGGCGAAGTTCGAAGTCGCATTAGATCAGTAGCGCTAATGAGGCCCGCGGTGAGCACACGTCACAGGTGCGAGCGCGCGGCGACGAGGGAGGGAGCGGTGCGGGCAGCACGGCAGGGAGGGCGGCACCCCCTCGCGTTTGATCGGCGCCGCCGCTTTGACAATTATTAAAATTTGCCTCGTACCTCTCGGGCCTCATCTTTTTCCGTCGCCTCGATTACGCCACGGGTTTGTCTCATTAGGGCTTTTGTATGGTATCGCGGGCTCCCCTTTGATGTGAGCGCGGAGGCGCGGGGCGGCCGCGGTCCACCTGCACTTTTATTGTTCCCGCCCGGCCTCGAATTTGCACGCTCCACTTTGAGTTGTCTCTTTGCGATTAAACCGCGCGCCGCTCTTTGACCTCTGTACATTGGAACGATAACATGGCAGCTGGTGGGCTGCACAGTGGAACTACCCGCGCCGTGTTCGGTACATATGTGCTGTATGTAAATTGTGAAGTAACAACTTTTAAGTAAAATGTACGTGACATTTTGTCAGGTCAGCCATAAAGCCGTTAATGTATCGTCAAAGCGGTGGCGGCAGTGTGCAGTATCGGCCGCTGTTTGTTGGGGCGGGTCGGAACTGCGTCGCTTGTGAACACTCGACACCCCTTTATTACTTCTGTTCTCTTTGTGCGCGCACTATCATCATCAAGCATACAGTTCGAATTAAAGCCTTCATAAATGACAATTTATCGCCTTTATAAGTTTCATTGGCGCCCAACCTGGGACACAAAAGGGTAGTGCGGCTATTTTAAATGAATGAAATTATGTTCATTTAGTTGATGACTTTTTGTGGCCCTTAGTAATAAGTTTATTTACATTTGTGAGTCCATTTAGTACCTACCAAGTTACAATCACGAGTACTAAATCATAATAGTCTAATTCGCAGTGTTCCATGGATAAATCATCGATGGTAAAAGCATCCGAACACTTGAAACACCATTTTTGTACCAATTGCGGTGTTTAGCGCGGCAGCGGACATCCCAGGTCTGACTTCAGTCGAACACTCTTGATCAATAATCAATCATTTTGAGATCAATAATTTTGATAACTTATATGTTTTCTTATTGGCGCCCAGCGTGGTACAAACTATTAAATTATGAAAAACAAACTTATGATTTTGTCACGCAGAAACCACTATGTGCTTTCAAAATGGAACAATTTTAAATAACATACGGCGGCGAAACCTGTTGGACATTTTTGGATTAGTGAATAAAACTTTCATATATGTTTTTGGCGCCCAACGCGGGGCAATACCGGTTCAATCACACATAAACAGTTGGCTTTTTATACTGTTATTGCAAACGTCCTAAGGCTAATCTGCTACAAATAAATGGCTTTCATTTCCGTTGATAATTCATTAACAGCTAAACATAAATATTCCGGTAACTTACCATCATTCATACTAAATCAATGTATTCGACTTTGAAGCTTCAATTGGCGTCGTCAGTGGTTGGAGCCACGAGTCAAAGTTAACGCGTGGGGCGCGAGGAGACAAAGCTTTGTTGTACCGAACACAAGCTCGCAGCCTTTCATCTTGTGCCGTCCGCGTCCTTCAACCGCCGAACTGTCGACACAGGGTTGACACCAGCCGGACACCACTGGATTTAAAGTATATTTTTGCACTTGGTACCTCTTGTAGTGTTTTTTTTTACGTACATCTACACATTCAGATAATTATTTAATTGATACCTTTACAAACTATTGTAAAATTGTTTTTCAATAAAGAGTATGTTTGGAGTTTTTTATTGTCTCCATACGAAACTACTTTTGATAGTAAAATATAATTTAATCTAGTTGCCCGTAGCAACAGAGTCATTTTATTTTTCTCTTGTAAATGACGTTCAAACGTGCCTTTCAATGGTCTAATTGAATATGTGTTTTGAATTTGGATTTATTTATTCTAACTTCAACAGAAATTATAGATAAACATAGATGATTCTTTTTTTATTAAAGTTTTTTTTACGGAAAATCAAATCCTTTTTCGCTAAGGTATGCCATTTATTATAAACAAACTAACTAAACGTTAAGTGCTAGTTGAAAAAGGGAACGTAAAAAATGATAAGTACACGGTATGTCCTCGTCAACCCTGTTGCTAGTGCATTCCGTTTGATGTAAAGAGTATCTTTTAGGCGAGACGCTTTTCTTATTATCAACTTGTCCGTAAAAATATAAATATTCTTGCTTCATGAAATATGCGTCAAACGTTATTTTAACGGCATACTTCGTTCACTTAGGCCATAGTAGAGTGGCTATTAAAACCCATGTAAGGTTCACGTTCGGAATAGTCTGAGTTTTTTTTTTAATATGACCAATCTTTGAGCTTACGTGGTGATCAAAGCTGTCCTTCTTCGTACGAGAAGAGGTTCTTGCCCAGCAGTGGGGTAATAATAGGCCGATTTTATAAGTTCTATTAATATGTATATAAGTGCTAATAAAAAAGGGGGAAGTCCTCATTATAAATCGCTGTAAATAAGTCAAAATACCCAAAATATTCCCAAAAATAAATTTTCCAAATTCCTTATTTAAATTCTACTCAAAAATCAAAATACTGTTTTTCTATAACAGTAATAAAATAAGAATAGCACAACAGATGATACATTGGATTGTCCCCGCAATATTTCCCCGACTTGACGGCGGGCTCGCGACTCAGATTGAAATAGTAATTTGGGCGGGCTGCACTCCGCTCAGCTAAGTCAATTCAGCACGGAATGCGATCGCGCCGATAAGATTCGCGAATTTTGTTGGATACGTAGTTTTAAATGAGAAAAAATCCATAAATTAAAATTGAAGTGTCTGTTTGTAAACATCAAAATAAAAGCTTTTTACTAAAAGTTTAGACGGTACTATAAAAAAAAAACAATTTTTAAAATGTTCTCTCTTCTATCTCCTCTGTTTTTTTCAGCTAATTTTCTAAACGACTACACCGATTTTGACGGGACTTTCACTGGCATTATAGCTGTTGTTATAAAGAGGAACTTATTATACTTTTATTTTAGAAACAAAATAGGGTCACGTGTAAAAAAAAGGAGTTATTCCGTTCGGATCCCCTAGGATCTGATCCCCTGCTGAATTATTATCATGCTTTAATTGCTCCAAGGGGATCAAATCAGGGGATCAGACCGGAATAACTCAAAAATAGCATCGCCGATAACCGACATTTACGCAGACAAAGTCGCGGACATAAGCTAGTATTCTTTATTTCACTTCATATCATAATCAGCCTAGAACGGTGTCCTTCCGTATGATGTAAATAACAAGCATTGCTAATATTATTATACAACATCGCAAGAGCCTTGACATTTATTTTCAAGGCTATGTTCAAGTATACTTCTCATATTCAAGACTACCCTGACATAGTAACTACAGGCCATTTGTTAGCAACTACAGGCCACGCTTAATAGAGACATTACCAATAAGCGAAAGTGGCGAAGAGTCAGTTTTTATAAGAGAGAAGGTGATACGCAACATTTAAATATACTTTTTTGTATTCAAAGCAAAAAAGTCGCTCAAATGCGAATCGGACCATCAGAGAAGACAGTTTTTCCATTATAGTATCGAGCCAAAATGGCAAAAAAATTGGTATGGGAACCCCCTTCACTTCTTCAAATATTTATTGCAATCCATAATGTGAAGCACTCTTTAATAATTATCCTTATTGGTTGATACTCATTTTTTACCGTCATCTGTTTTTTACAACACTTAGTTTAGTTATAATATCTATAATCTTTATCACACATTTATCTATTCTCTTTATACTACTAATTTTTATCATTCTTTAAAATACCCTAGTCGCGTTTATGTAACAAACTGCACATCTTGGCCACTACAAACAAACATTCAGTACTGGAAATGCGCGTCAAGTGAATATTCCAAAAGCATTCACCCAAAATGCAGTCACAATTCTTTAATCCCGTCAGTACATTTTTCTATCCATCAGGCAGATGTTACCAGGAGATTGAATAGGCAATGCTCGATGTGATAAATTCGGTTTGTGGCGAAGCTGCGGAGGCTCGGAGGCGAGACGGCTCGGCTCGCTCGCCTACAATCTACATAATGCAGCAAGCGGGCCGGTAGACATCTACGCCTAAATTGCATTGTTGTGTTCATCCCGTGATTTCAAGTGCTTGAAGATATCCGCCTTCGTATTTTTACGTTGAATATTCGGTGTAGGAATGGAATAGATTTTTGAGTGACATCAGGGGCGCAATTCCACTAACTGTGATGTACGAGTTATGATTGCAATATTGAAAGGTTTTTACATAAAGCTTTTAATTTAGCGTTTTAAGAGGCTAATAATTTTGTCGCAATCTCATCAGCAATAATGCAGACAATCAATGTCAAAAATGTAGGTAAATCAGAGGTTTTGTGACAAATTGGAAATGAGATGAGATTTTGACCGTTCCTCAAAATTAGTATAATTGGCCCTTAAAATATGCTTTAAATTAAGTCTAAGTAATACCAAGAATATGTTAAATTAAAACAGACAATCAACAATGCGGTTGACGGAAAATACAAATATAAAATAAAAAACGACCAGTAAGCAAATTTTGGCCCCACACATTATATTTGCGCCGTGTGATAAAGTAAAAACGAATATTATCGCAGCACAAACAGATATTGAAATTTAATTTCTGCAATTAACATCAACGTTCATAACCAACAGTGCGTATATTTCGATTACACAAAGAGCTTGTCAAATACCTTATTATGTTTGTACGGTGACAATTCTCCAGTGGATATTATTAAAGTTATTGAAGACCGGCTCGAGTACTGGCAGGTATGATGAGCCGAAACTAATCCAACTTTGTCTAGTTGAACGCCAGGTGGGTGTAATCAACTGGGAGATACAGAACCTTCACAACTACGTTTACAGTAGACAGATTGGCATATGTCAAACAAATTGAGAAACGGGATTAAAAACTTTCTATCTTGAAGACGACTTTGTGGCCTATGATTATTCATTACTAGCTTTTGCCCACGACTTCGCGTCAAAATGATTGATTTCTTCAAACTTTGGACCCCCGTTTCGTCCCCTTAGTCGTCCGCGTTCCAAAATTCATCCCAATTTTGGAAAATCCTTTCTTAGCGGACGACTACTAACTATAAACTACCTCTTTGCCAAATTTCATCTTTATACGTCAAGCGGTTTTCGATATTTCGTGTGAGTGAGTAATTTTTCGCCTATTTTTTATTTAGGGGGGGATGAAACTGGGGTCCAAGTTTGTATGGAGAAATCAATTTTGACGTGGACAAAGCCGCGGGCAGAAGCTAGTAAGTACCTATTACAATTCATTACACCCATGACAACAGCTCTTCCAATTGTTTTCTCTAATTATATTTTCCCTTTACAAAAAATTCTAAGAAAGCTACATGAAACGAAATAGATCAAAGAAAACAAGTATTCATTAAGTTTGTAACGTATTCAGTTGTTGCTCTGTATTCTACTGCCCTGTCATTTACTTGTGACAGACAGTTGTTTGAACATGGATTATTTAAAAATGTGCTTCGGGCTACCACAGTCGCGTCGTCTATTGAGGACATTCTACTTAGAACTACTAAGTAGGCAATTGTTGAGTCTCTGTGGCATGAAGACGACATTAGAATATCTTGAGGTTTTATTACTTTTTCCCATGTCCATGCTGCAATGTTAATGGTCGTTTTCCCACGGCAGACAGAACGGTTTGCCCTCAGTAGTACCTACTATCGAAACAAAGAGTTTAACATAAAAAAAAAACATTTAAATGAAAAGAGTTGGCCGATATAGGACGCCTGGCAGATGTGTAACATCTCAGTGAATATTCAAATTTCTAAAAAGTAAAAACTAAAAACCAATAAATAAAGGTGTACGCGCGCGCGCACACACAAGGAAGTCGAGAGCAGTTAGTAGCATAGTGGGGTATCACGGAATAACACCGTCATGCCGTTTGCTGTCACGGCATTCGAGTCGATTTTACTGCTGAGGCGCGACAATAGATGTTTCACATCAAAAACATCATTAAAATCGTTGTTTTCGATGTCACTTTCAAGATTTGCTTCCACAATTGTTAATCAACCATTTTTGATTTTAGTAAAAAAGCAATATTAATCTACTAGTACTACCTAGATAAAATCATTACGCTGCATGAAAACAACCATTATTTCACGGTGTATTTAAGCGAAAATGATCAAGTTTACATACTTTACATGCACTCTTAATTAGTAGCTCTAAAGAAATTTCATTTGCATCTCGATACGACAATTACATGCACGTGTTGTACGCCGAAGAATACAAATTTAATACAGTGATAATTCTTAGACATTAAAAAGCATGCAAAGAGGAAGCCGACACCATTTCCTCATACCACTTCCATTCCATAGACGGGGCGAGTCAAAAGGCTCACTTAACCTTAGCGAAACTCAATAACTTTCACTTTAAATAATAAATTCCCCTTTGAAGCACGCCGACGTTGAACAACTGATTCAGGGTTGCCATAATTCTGTGAGCTTAATTGGATTATAATCATAAACGTGTAATTAATATGATATTTAAAGGTTTTCCAAGAAGAGAAAAGTTATAGGTTGAATTTTCTTGCATGAATTTAAAAAATGAATTCATTGTGATGTGAATTGTATCATATGCAGTCGATATTAGTTTTGTATTAATCATGAGCATATTGACAACATAACGATTGTTTTTGCATTTTACTAGGATCCAAGGTCGTGTTGACATAGTACCGAGAAAGAGAGAGAGAGTGACAGAGAAGATCCGAGAGAGGAATTGACTGATGCTTCTGCAAGTATAATGACCAATAATGTATAGAGCAAGATGTCCCAAGTAACGATTACATCTTAATTTGGGAGTCAAGAAGATAAAATTCAATAGCAGCCCTAAAGCGATAATATCGATGTTACTAGAATAGTGGAATCCTTTTAATGGAGACAAAATGGTTTCAAACGCAGACAAAGCGTCATCTTCCCTTTATTAATTTCTATTTTTAACAGGTGTATCTTAGCGTAAGTGTATCTTAGACATCACTGACATCGTTCCGTGTCTCGGGAAGCACGTTAAACCGTTGGTCCCGGCTGTCATACGTGGATCTTTGACAGTCGTTACGGGTCGTCAGAAGCCCGAAAATCTGACAACCAGTCTTACCAAGGGGTATCGTTTTACCCAGTTTCTGGGTTGTGGAGGTCAGATAGGCAGTCGTTCCATGTAAAATACTGGTATTCAGCTGCATCCGGTTAGACTAGAAGCCGACCCCAACATAATTGGGAAAAGGCTAGGCAGATGATGACAGGTAAAATACTAACACGGACTTCATTATTAAAGTCTCATTAAATGGTCTCTTCGTTTAGGTACACGTTTGGACACTGTACTCAAATGAATAAAATGTTGCATTTTATCCGTGTGTGGGCCCAAAGACAAAATATATTTCAACGTACAAAGTTTTTAAGTCGTCAAAGACAACTCATTAGGCACTCTACACACCAAACGTCAGGAGCATCTATAAAAAATTCAGCAAGTCCTTACATAAAGGAGTGAACATTCTCATTTATATCTCCCTTTGAACTTCAGGCTTTTTCTTTTAAGGTACATATACACGAAACGACTTTACAGCGACTCTACAGAACATAATTTAAGATGAAATAAACTTATGACTGAGACGCTGTGACGAGATTCATGTACGTAAAAGAAAAAGTGCAATACTACGTAGCAAATGGGTCTTTGATGCGATGTTTTGGAGTTAAAAAAGATCAATGAAAAATATTTCAATTTCCATTAGCTTTTCCGTAGATTGTAATAATACGAAAATAAATCAGTTTTCTGAGATTGAATACAGGCTTATTCCAATCGCATGCATGATGCATATGATATGCACAAATGAGTTGATTTGACGGTTCAATAGAAGTTGGTTTTACCACCCCAATATTTTTTTGTTTGCAATGTAAATATACCATAATTCGTCATACACATACATTGCAGTCTCTCTCAGGCCATCAAAACCTCATAACATATAAATATACAAGGATCTTAACAAGATGTCGGTGTTGGAGTCGTGTCGTGTCGTCGAGTAGAGAGCGGATCGTGTTGCGACTTTGTAATTAAATCATTCCTTCGTATTAAATCGGTCTCCTTTGATACCTATCGCCTGTATTGAGCTGTCGAGTGCCCTCCACCCGTGACTCCCCGACCTCGGCTTTCATCATTTTTTTATTAAAAACTCCTTATAGGAAGGGGTTGAGGGAGGGAGGACTCCTTTTAAAATCCCATTCCGAAAGCTCAAGTTTGGCAAACAATTTAAAATTGGAAAACATCGAGTGCAATATTTCACACGGGATGTGAGTTGATGTTTATTTAACAAGGGTTAGGGTCGCAGTGCATGTGCGTATTGTTTCCAACAACCCAATCGAAATGTGCTACAATGGTACAATTGCTCGAACAAATTCAAGGGAAACTTAAATTAAATTAGTCCCAACTTAAAATAAAACTTTTCTTTTTAACCGGCAAAGTATTATGTAAGAATATTCCGTTGGGCTAATGGAGTGGAACGCTTAATTTGTGTTGTGGCTCGGTCGGTTTGTTCATAATTAGTTTAATATTCGACGGGTGAGCGGGGAAGGCACCTCCCGCGGTCGGCGGCCGTCCTGCGCCACATCGCGGGCGCAACTATCGAATTACCTAAAATTGCATTGTCAACAGGAAACAACGATGTTGTTGAATTACGGTTTAGTTTGTAGTGGACTTTACTAACAAATTGAACCTGTTTCTTAGATTTCCGCGAAGACAAAAATATAACACAACATAACTTCACGCCTGTAATCCCCGAAGGCAAGTCTATTGCCATCAACCGGGCACAAATCCAGACTCCGAGGCTGCTGCTGAGAAATACCTGATGGAAAAACCTAATAAGACTTTGCCCGACTTAGGAATCATGCCCAAAAGTCGCGCTTTGCGACCACTATCACTAGACGCACCCACAAAAATATAAATAGACTTAAAATCCCGAATGGATAATGAGAATGAATAAGTATGAAAACAACTTATTCATTTATCAGACCGAAGGCAGACAGACGTCAGAAAAACGGAAACTGCTGTAGATATTGCCAACGAAACAAGAGCTCATAAAAGAAAACCATCTTCCAGTCATGGGACGAGAAATATTAAAAATGTAGAAAAAACTACGACAATCAAAAGTGTAGACACCCAATGGATGCTACGCATCGGTTCAGGCTTCGGCGTCTCATTCTGATCTTGTGGCAAACAAAGAGCGGCGTCAAAGGCTCTGTGTGAAAAGGAATCCAGTGATAGAGGCAGTCAACAATGGGCCAGATAAAGGCCGCGCCAAGTGTCGCGCTCCAGCGATTAATGAAACAATTTTGGGAAAAATGCAAATATTAAATCTTGCAAGGAATTCAGAACGATTTACTCTAAAATCAGAATATCATAATGTATTAAGTCTCAAAATTCAAGATCAAGGCACTATTAACATTGGATTGTAACAATAACAATTATTGATTTCAAAAGAGTGTTCATAGAGTTTCTTGCTCGTTCTTCTCCAAGGAAACCATCTGTTTGCAACAAGCATCTAGCTTCAACTTTCTGACTGACTGACTCCTTCACAATTGTAGAGTGTCTGTAAATGTTTTTTGAAATAAATGATTAATTCGTTCAAAATCCGCTATCGCGTACATTTGGCACGGTCCCGTGTTGTCGCGACGCGGCGAGGTGGGCTTCCGGGCGTCGCTTTGTGCCGCATTGATACAGCGCCGCCGATAAATATTGTGGCGAGCTTTGAGCGGCGACGCGTACACTCAACCCTTTATATGTTACGAGATCTTTATCTAAATCTTTATAATGTTATTGTTTTATAGGACAAAGAGACGTGCTTAGTGCTTAATGAACAATTTATGACTTATTGCAATGAATAATTCAATTATTTTATGGCTAATACAGCATAAACGTGCCGAGTATCCGTGCGAGTTTCTTGCTCGTTCTTCTCCATAGAGATCTACCTAGGTTTCGGAATGAGCAACTAGCTTAAACTTTCTGACTAACTGACCGACTCCGTGACAATTCAAGAATCCCAGTTAATGGTTTAATTGAAATAATGCTTTGTCTTAGAATTTGAACAATGTATAAAGTGGGGGTGTGTGTGTGTGTGTAATAAATAAACTATGAGAATTCATATGAACGGTCATTTTGAAAATTACTAACGTTTCCTCAGCTACATATTCGGAAATGTATACGGAACGGAAACGGAAACTATACAAATAAGAACCAATCAAGACACCAATATAGTATTCTAATAGTAATTAGGTACGTCAAAGACATACCAAGTAGTAAAATTTCCAAGAACCATGAAGTCATGTCTCGTTATCCCAATAAATGGAACCCGAACGCAATTAATAATCACTTCTTGGAATATAATCTCGGAGACTCAATCGGAATTAGTTTGATTTGCCGCCTGGTCTGATATAAAGCGGACCCTTAACTTTAACCATGTTTCTGCCATTAGAGACATCCCAACTGTATACGTGGAATTTAATGATTTCCTGAATACTACTGGATACTGGTACTCAGCTGCATCCGGTTAGACTGGAAGCCGACCCCAACATAGTTGGGAAAAAGGCTAGGCAGATGATGATGATGATGAAATTACCTGAATGTAAAATTCAAACAAACATACAGCATTTTGTTCAGTGGCTCCGCGGAAAAAAATCTACAGATTTGCTAATAGCTATAATTGTAAAACACTTCCAATCAGTCGTTAACTGCCTTAATGACCACTACAGCCACTTAAAAGCCTTAAACCTTCAAATGACAGAATTCGTGTAAAAGTAACTTCAGCTCCTAACTTCCTTCCTAGCTCCACATTCACATGAATCGAGCTTGCATATAGCCTGAGTTGTATCAGTGCTCGGCGACTCCTCGGCTCGCCCAACTCAAATATCATAAGTCTTCGTCTGAGCGGTCGCTTTGCCCCGGCCGCGGCCCCCGCTCTGCAAACATCTGTCGACAATCGTGATCTACGTCTACAAGCCTTTGACGAGGCCACAGATTGCGGTGCGGTGACGAACCTCGTTTGTGTCATAAACTCATTTCTGTTCTCATATCTGTGTGTTTTACTTTGCTTCGGGTTTATGGACTGCTTATTGGTTTGGTTTTACTTTGATTTGTTATTTAATTAAATATTTAGAATTAGCATGTTATCGAAATATCGGACTACAGTTATCGTCTATCAATTGAAACCTTTCGAAAACCATCCCTTTGATAGTTCTGTAAATACAAATTTTGAATCGTTCATGTAAAAGCCGTCAGTCAGTACAGAACTCCAAATTCGCGAATAATTTCGGCGAACATTTGCTAATGTCCTCACATCACTTATTAGGGGTGATTCTGAGAACTTTTATAAAACGTGCTTTAATAATAAATTTGCTTTCAGAGCTTATATCATGGCTGGAAATATCACTCAACGTACGTCAAAGGGATGGAAGCTAGTTAAATATATTAAAAATGTTGTCAAAGACAAAAGCTGAGAGAAAAAGGAACTCACCGGTCCCACACGAGTTCTTGAGCACATGTTGATTAGTTGGCACGTGCAATGGCATAGCGGGTAAGGTCAGCAGATTGCGGTGTGCTAAGGCTGGCACTACTTTATTAAAATTAACTATTTGGGAGCAGAACGTACAAATTCGCTCTGTAAGTTGATTTTGTATTAATGCGAATACAAAATTACATAAATCGTGATATGAATTGTGGAAAGCAACTGTACTGGACTGTATGCAGAAACTTATAATAAAATTGTAGTGTAACTTTGATGAGATTACGAGAGGTCGAAATCCAATACTACACTGCGACATGGTATACACAGTATACACTGCATACTGCATGTGCAAAAATCTACGAGATATTTTTCAATAATTAAGTTTAAAGTTATTTCACACAACTATTGTATAATACACGAGAGTATTACCGCACGATACACCTACACAGCACACCTCAATAAAGTAATTCATTCACAGTAGCGGTGATGTTTCAAAAACGGCTATTGGCAACCCTATGTGGAGTGGCCAGCGGCCCGCGCTGCCGACCGTACCGCGGCGCCTTTGTGTCTCCGCTTTGATCTCGCACGAGTCGCCGCCTTACACCAGCTTTGATTGATTTCACGTTTTGTTAATTACATTAACACTGTCCATAAATAGTGACATATATTTTGCGAGTGCCAAGCGGGCTGGAAATAATTTGCGCGTTAAAAGCACGGTACGTTGGCAGAGTCGGCAATGCGTGGTAGTATTGCATCGCGGTTTTGCGAAACGTTCTGTAGCACGCCTTTGTATCACACACGTGCGTTATTGCCTTATTAGCGCCATCGGAAATGAACAGAAAATGGATATGTCACATCAAATTATGCTTTGTATACTTTGGATATGACATAACATCATGCCTGTAATCCCCGAAGGGTTAGGCAGAGGTGTAACCTACATACACCCACATTTTGCCAGTTATGTTTAAGACCCATGTAATAGGGGGCGAGCCTATTGCCATCAACCGGGCACAAATCCAGACTCCGAAGGTGCTATTAAAAATTCCTGATGTAAAAACCCAATAGCAATTTGCCCGTCCTGGGAATCGAACCTAAGACCTCATGCTCAGCAGTCGCGCTTTGCGACCACTAGACCAACGAGGCAGTCCGAGGCGAGATATTTTTAACAAAAACGAATCAAAATCTGTCTGAAAAAAATTGGAAGCGCAAAACAAAACTTATGTATAAATTAAGCAGTACAGTACCTATTTAATTATATTATATTAGCAAGCTGCAAGTTGCGACTGCAAGAAAAAGCTCAGGATAGTCATGTCACAGAATAACGTCATGTGTCACGTTGTCGCTGGAGGTCGCTCAAACGCTCAAACGTCGCGAGTCGCTAATGAGTCCGCGCTTTCGCTCGCCGCAAGTACCGACGGAGGCACGCGCCGAGCTTGGATTTTTTGGCACTCACGTATGTGCCGCGCAAGGCTGAAACTGGAACTTAGGGTTAGACGAATGGAAGTTTTAAGTGAGCAAGCTTGTGTTTGCTCTGGTACACTTCATTAGGATATAAAAATGAAGTTTCGAAAACCTAAACCCGAACTATGATTTACGTCAACCAAAACTGTATAAACAAGACTTCAAGTTGGTTCATTTATGTGTTATACTAAATCTCAAACTATCAACAAAATAATATTAGATTATACAAAGAATTGTTTTTTTGAAGCCGTCATTAATTAATAGGCCGGTAGATCATACGAATTACATATTAACTATAACTGTTTAATTTTCGTGTTTTAATCGATTATTGTAATAAGTAGCCAAATGGTCCTTAGGTACAGTTTCTTTTTACTTTTGGACCTGAACTAAATTACCAATTCAGGCCCTAACATTTTTTCTCAAAATTGCATTGGACTAGTTGGCATCCCTGGTTGCATTATTTTGATTTTCATTCACAACATCTCTGACTTTGACTTTGCTATTTTTATTGGTTATTCCCACTAATTGTATCAACTATGCAAATAAAATATTTCTGAAAGAACTTAATAAAAATGCAAAATAATGACTGGTTTTTACATTTTTGTTTAATTTAGAGGGTAAGTTATAATATTAGCACCAAAAAATATCTGCAACATCCAAAAAAAAAACTTATCAAGGAAAAGGGAAAAAAGCGTCCCAAATCCCGTGTAACGACTCAATATAATTGGTGCGAAGCGCATCGGTCACGGCCCGAGGTGCGAAACGTCATGCATCCATGAAATTGTACAAATAAATAGCGGTAAAGATAATAAATTACAGGGAAATTGCTAATGATGAGCGGCGCGGGGGCCGCGGGCGGTGCATTAAGCCGGCGGCAAACATCAAAGGGCCCTTTGACCGAGCCGACACTCCCACACCCTCCCCGCCCCACGACTTTCACGAGAGCTACGGACCGCACGTCAGATCATCTACAGTAAATTAATTTGCTTTTATAACTTTGTGTTTTCATTATGGAAAATGTATTGCAATAAAAGAGGTTATAATTATTATGACATTTATGCTTTATGTAAAGCCACTTGAATGGGATTCTGACGTCGCTAATAGCAACTATGTACAAATGAGTTTTCCAATGTTCTGGAAATAGTATTTTCATTTTTCCATAGCTCTTTAATATAAACTAGCTTCTGCCCTCGATTTCTGCTGCGTGGTTTTTTTCACCCGCGTTCTCCATTCAAATTTTGAACCCCCGTTTCATCCCCTCAGGGGGTGAATTTTGGAAAATCCTTTCTTGGCCAAATTTCATATTCACGTCAAGCGGTTTTCTATATTTCTTGATGAGTTAGTGACCTTTCACTTTTATAAGTACATATATTTACATTAACCTATTATTTATTACTTTTTTCTTATAAGCACTCCACATTAACTGCGTCTGCGCGACAAGTTGATCACTTCACTAACAAGATCATCCTGTTTACACAGAGATCTTGTTCACTTTAATTTTTGAGATCATAGAGATCTTACATTTCAGCGTCTGTAAGTGCACGATGATGGCCATAAAGCGGTTAGGTAATGGATTTACTTGTCTATCAAACATAAACAGATAAACACATTTATTGATAAAAGAATTACAGGTCACAATTTTCAGGTTAAAATTTAAAGCGTAGATACAGCTCGTTTTTGCTTAAACTCAATTTAAATATTAAATAAATAACTTAATTGATCTTTAACATTAATCTCAACTGTTATTTCACTATTTATAAACTCAACGTAGTCAACTAAAGGGTATAGTTGCTCCGCAATTTTCACTTTTATTTTCCACTTAGTGACTTTTTATTATATGTTATTACGCAGTCAAAAATGGTAATGGTCGTAAGTTGTCCTACTGCGGCTAACCTGTCCTACATCCGCTACCCACAACACACCGCGAGCTACTAACATAGGAGCGCGACGTCTGAGCTACTGTTATCAATTAATCAAACCATAGATTCGTCTCACTTCTGTTTTTAGAACGCTTCCTGCGACCGCCTTGACATTTTTTTAAAGATTTTTGTTACGAAAATAATTTAAGCTGGATAAAAAAGGCATTATTTTAATATTAGTATTGTTAAGAAATTGGTTGTCATTTTTTAATTAAATATGACTAAATACGCGCAAATTGCCTTGCAAACCAAGACGGCTGAAAAACATCATCTTTATTTTTATTAGTTTTTACGGGTCTCAGTCGCCTTCATTTAGAAATCACTCACTCATTTACGAAAGACGATGTTTCAATACATGCAGCATTGCAACATTGATAAATAATTTATTAAAACGATTATGGTTAAAAATCTCATTAATCATCTCTCTAAGCTAGCCTTTTTCTAACTTTATTTAACTCTACTTCCAGTTTTACCGGATGTGGGTAAACACCAGTACTTATTTCCTATCTTCCTTTCTTTATCGTGTGGGCAGTAAGGTCTTATGACCCCACACACCCTAGTGTCAGAGTTTCTAAACCGCCTCAAGGGCCTCTGACATGGTAATTTCCTATGAAGCTATAGGGTAACACGGTACTCATTGGTAAGACTGGATGTCAGTCTTTCAGGATTTCTTCAGACTACTTGTAAAAAAACCTGCCTCATTCACAATCTACAAAAACATGAATGAAATGTGTGCATCATTCATCAGCATTATACATTCAAACCATCAATGAGTAGGTACAAAAATATTGCACACGTAAAACAAGATATAGATAAAAGATAAATTGATCCAACAATCCAGTTTGTTTAATCTCATTGAACTCAACATTCGGTTTTTGCCACACATCACACAGATCAAAGCAAAATAAAATATGTCTTAAGATGTTATCCAGTGTAATTCTGCGTATCTTCTCTCATAGAGTACGTCGCGTCGCTCGTTGTGCGCGATTGGGCGGCGTGCCTCGCATCAATGCCAACTTATGAACTTCAAACTTCCGAACGTGTGAAGTGTCGATTTATGTTGCTTTCCACGAGTTTTGTGACATTTCTGTAACTCTCATTAATATATCAGAGTTTCTACCAAAGGCGAACCGTTGCGTCACACCAAATATTCCTGCCAAATTATAAATGTAGTGCGAGTTTGCCACTTTGATTGATCTTGTTTATTACTAACATCTTCTTTTACACGCTTGTTCTTGCGAAAAGATCAAGCTTTAGTAATAGAGGTGTATATCAAAAGCTGTTACACTTGGCAATTCCATCCGTCTAGTTTCTTTTATATGACGGTCTTCATCTTCAGCTACAAGGCGTAGCACTCTTGTCATTTGGCGTTCTAGGAAAACCAGTCTCCAATTATTTTTAGGGACAAATAGGTATAAAACCACAGTAAAACGAAGTAATGCGTTTATGATTGTACAAATATGACTACAAAGTTTATTTTATTCAGAAAACTTACAGCTCTAAACAAAATATAAAAGATTTTGCCCAATTACAACTTTAGCCATAATGTTACATTGAAAACCTTCATATTGTATCATTGTATTCTCTTACAAGTCTGCCAAAACTCACTGCGGATGAAAAAGAATACTTTCCTCCAAATATTTCTCAATCCGTTTGCACCAAAGCGGGCAATAAAGAAATTTCCGCGTACGTTTGCATACCACGATTCTATTTTGGTCGGAGTTGTCGAAAACTGTCTAGTTGAGGTGCGAGTAACTACGTTGGTACGGTGACCGGCACTCCAGGGTATCGTTACGTCGCTCGTCGGCGGCGGCCCATACACGGCGGGAGTGCGATAACGAGCCACTCCACGCCCGCGGCCCCGCGCTAAGCGCACTGATTCCACTGCCACCGTGTCATACACGGACTTACTGCACCTCTTTTACTATTCAACCGACTGCGAATGTTTCTGAATCTGATAACTTCACAGTTCACTCAAATCGTGTCGCTTTTTACAAATTCTGCAGTAACAAAATGTAAACAGAAAAATATAATTTCCTTTGCGCTTCCACTAGTCGAGAAACTGTTAATTTATCAACTACCGTAGTCAAAGAACCCTGTGTGGCAATGAGATAAACTCTATCTGATAGAGACAACCTGACTTATTTCTCGCCGTAATCCCCTCAAAGGCGAGGAGCAAGAAAATCTTTAAGATAGAATTCTCATAAAATATGAGCACTAACATAATGAACAGAACATGACATGTTGTGCTGGCTGTTGGCAAACGATCATAAGTTTTAATTCGTTGATTGCCACCGGCACTTAAATTATCTGATCTGTAAACCCGATCCATTAATTCAATTAGATTAACAAAGGAATGTTCAAAGGACGAAACTTTTGACTTTGATCGTCCATTGCAGCTAATTGGGAAACGTTATTTGTCAAAGCTGATTCAGTTAATGAGGCGTTGTGTAACTGTCGTGTGGCTCCGTCACCGTCTGTCACTACTATCGAATAACAGAGAGGTAAGTTTAAAAAAAAACCGTTTCTATTTACACTGTACGGGAATACGTTTCAATGAGATTTTATTTGCATGTGTTTTGTGAATTTCATGACAATATCTAAATATCTTTTTTAATACCGTAGTAAAGTAATTTTGATGTCATGTTAAAAATCTTATCAATAATTCCACCACCAAATACTTATTTTTGTATATTATTTTTGCTAAAGTGAGTCCAAAGAGTTTCAGTGGTTTAGGAATCCCAACCCCAAGACAAAAGCAAGAGAGACTCTGATCTGGGTTCTGCTGTTAAATTCGCGTTCCTATCAAAGGTATAATTTTGTACTTTGGGCATATGCCGTCTCCAAGACCAGAACTCAAAGATATATCTACAAAAATATAATAATCATCTTCAGCAGTATTAAAAGTATTCAATAGCAAAGTGGAGTCATCATCACTAAGATCCAGATAAACAAGATAAGATATTATGTCCATCAGTATGTTGAACCCTAAAAACGTCAAAGCGTTTATATTATATACCTTATTCACATATTTAAGTACGTAGAACGAAGTCAAAGAGAGAAGTTTGGAATATCGGTCAAAGGTATTTAATTAAAACCTTGCTGTTCATTTAATAAATAGAGTCTCTGGTTCGTATTAGAATTTTCTAGCTAATTAATAAATGGATTCTTTGATGCATATTTCATAGATAACTTTTATTACCACTTATTTATTTCAGCCAAAATTTTCAAGTTTAGATCCATTTTTGACCTGGAAGAATGTTGTTATTTTATTTCTTTATTTTCAACAATGTTTTTATCGCAATTTCGTGCTCAAACTCTACGAATACAGGCTGCTATTTTTAATTTCCAGTTAACGGCAACAGCAATGGCACGTTGGCACGCAGCTCCTTATTGGGCACGACTGCACGCCAGATACAAACGTCCTCGAACTAATGCTGTGTAATTGGCGTGTTCAGTCCAAGATGCTGCTGTTTGGAACGCTTCGTCTGAGCACCTTCGGCCACTGTGCTTTGATTGTCTTGCATGCTGCACATTGTTGGAGAAAAGATAGTTTTAAAGTAAATTGCTGGTTCATTCCAGTGGGCTTTCAAAAATTCAATTGGTATACCTATGTGCACCGTGAATATCTTCTAGGCGTGCAGGTACTTTAGTTTACTTGTTTTTTTGATGTATCATTTGAGGATGTGATACTACCTATATTTGTTTTCTAATATCTTTATATGACTGTAAACGCACTTTTTTTTTTTAAAAGAAAGACAGAAAGAATTTGAGTTTTGAAATGCGTTTTAAATGTTTATCTCATTCTCAGATAAATCTTCACATAATTAATAGAGAATAATAACCATTCTCTTCAATCTATCTTACAGATATTTCAATTATCAGGTTCCAATATTCATATGAATGAGTATCCGAGCATTAAGCATCCGAATTTACTGTAAGTGTCTAGCTGGACACAAGACATCGGATGCTGTCGTTCGAGTGTCGTCAAACAACAACACACTCCTGTTTCTGGTTACGTCTACTGTCCAGTATTCCTATTATTGAACCCTTACATAAATACGTGTACAACAAACGCATCCGGAGCGTCTCAGTTCAATATCAACAGCACACAAGCGAGCAGGCCGTCTGTCGACGCAGCGGTCTACGCCTCAAGTGACACTAGACATCGGCAGCTCAAAGGCGAGTGTTTGCCCCTTTGTCTTACCGGGCAATTAGTGCAGTCCGTTCATTTAATTCTATCGGTCGATTAGCAACGGAGCCAGGTGGCCATTAATTGTTCGCCGCCAATTTGCGTACTGTCCCTGGTTGGGCGCCAGTCACGGCAACGCACAAAGTGGACGAGATAGCGCGGCTATTCGATTTGATATTACGTGTGCATAGCGAGATGAATATTACGGATGTGTAGCTCTATAGAGTTGCTACACACGTGATTGATATTGAGATGAACTGCTGTTGCGTTCGTAAAAATCCAGAATTCTACACAAAACGCGAAGACATACAGACACACTATACACTTAGACACCGATCTAGATTAAACTTACCAAGTTCTCAACTAAAAATGCACTCTGCAAGTCCATATATAATGTCTATTAAAATATACAATAAACTACCTAAATTTATAAAAGAAGAAGAAAAAATTAACACATTCTTAAAAAAGCTAAAACAATTCCTTATAAATAAATGCTACTACTCGTTAGAAGAATATTTAAACGACAGACTTATAAAATCATAACAATATATAATATATATATAATAAGTAAAAATACTACTTTAATTTTAATAATATTTTAATAATACACTACTTTCTCTCTCCATAAACCTCCTCGTCGTTACTTATAAGTTCACATTAATTATTATTATTATTATTTTTAATTTATTAAATTGATATAACTTATAAAGTTAATACCATGTTGCTGTGCCCTAACAGGGTCCATTACTGTACTTTAGCTTTAAGCATTATGTAACATCTTTATAAACAAATGGAATGCAATAAATGAATATGAATATGAATATGAATATTTGATTTGAAAGTAACGATTAATTTGTTTTCTTTCTGTCTGTCTCATATTTGTGTTTTGCGAAGATCAGCGGTAATCGTATTGATTTATTATAATTTATTTAAACTTTATGCAACAAAATAAGTACAAAGGCGGACTTAATGCCTTCAGATCATCATCTTATAATCTGCCTACTTTAAAAAATTACAGCAGAAGGTAAGCGATTCTAATTCAGCTTACAGTTACGGAGTACAGAATCCTTTCAAATCACGGTCCCGCTTCGATATTTATCTTAGCCATCAAAAAAGTTGGTAACTTGGAGGATGAAGCCGGGTAGCCCGCATGCAGACTTCTTAGTAACTTTTATGTTACAAGATTGGATGAAATCGTTGGATTGTACACCAATTGCACGAACTTTATCTTATAAACTCAGTATTGAAATTGCGTGTTTGTTTTTATTAGACCGTAGTTCTGAGATTTTTTTGATCTTAGGTGTTTCTTTCATGTTGTGTTGTGTGAGTAATCTGAATGCATTTCTCATTGAACCAAAAATAGTTTTTCATCGTGTTCAGACATGAAAATAGTAGACGTTCTATATGAAAAGCACCGTGTTCGTAATTTCTAGTGCGAACGGTCGAACGCACAGACCTCGAAAGCAAAAAGCTAAAGTTTAAATACAGAGAATCCTTTAAGTAACGAACAAATACTGAAAAGTACGCTATCAAGAGCTCAGACAACCAAAAAAGACCTTTAAATACTTCCTACTCACTTTGAGTCCACTACTTCTCGTTGGCAAGTCAGTAAAGGAGAGCAAGTCTCACTTCTGTGACAAAGCTATGAATCGTCCCCTTTAGCGATCTGTCTCGATTCTGCCAATTACTGAAACGGCGCAACTGCCTTCCATTGCCGACTCACGCAGAATTAACTGAACATTTTGAGTTTTTTTTTTTTATAAAAGAGCCTTTCTACATTATTTATTTTCTTGCGAACTCCTATTTAATGTACTTCCCTTTTACAGCTTGCTCTAGATTAGTTTATTTCGGAGAAATCCTTTGAGTTACAAAGAGAACGTTGAGCACAACAGTGACAAAAGTTGGTAAGATGAGATAAGGGATATTGGATTTGTGAAGTACATAATTAATTTAAAAGTACCCACTACTGTGATGTCGAGGCTGTCGGACATAGATACTTATGAGTTTTTATAAAAGCACGTGTACATAATATGTTCTTATTTTTATCTATTGACTAGCTGTCCGCCGCGGTTACACCCGCGTCTTTGGTTACTGCTCCGCTCCCGTAGGTCGTAGCGTGATGGTATATAGCCTATAGCCTTCCTCGATAACTAATCTATCTAACACTGAAAGAATTTTTCAAATCGGACCAGTAGTTCCAGAGATTAGCGCGTTCAAACAAACAAACAAACAAACAAACAAACACTGCAGTTTTATAATATTAAGTATAGATTATACCTACTTCCATATTATAAATAGAAGGTTAAAGTAATTCGCTGGCTGTTAGTTGTACGTAGGTAAATCGATTTTAATTTCGTCGATACTAGAAATTTCCTAACTAAGTCAAATAATTGCTCAAGAGTCAGGAAAAAAAAATCAAAAGTTAAAAAAAAAATATTAACGATTATTTTCGGGATTGCCCGCACTACTTACCACAACCCACAACAAATACACGCGATTACAACAGTAACGAAAAAGAAAAATAGTAAGTAGTAAATCAAAGAAAACAACTAATGTTCTACGCATCTCACCCACGTCCATGTAGGTAATTAAAAAACAAAATGTGATACACAAGTTTATTTTAGTCGAGTCAAATTAAGGGGAGATAAAATCGACTAAAATTATAATATCGCATTTTTCGTACACGCGAGCATCAAAGCGGCGGTTCCGCCGTTGTTCCGCGGGACGGCGGTATTAGCGCTCTGTCGCATCTTCAGAGGGCGGCGAGATCAAAGGATAGGTACACAGTAACCGCTCCCATTGATGTCGCGCACAAAGGGAATTGATTGTTGCAAACCTGCTTTTTTTTTAAAAAGAGACGTATTGATGACACATTTTGTTTTTTTTTTTGTATTGTTTTCTGTGTTCTACGTTCGTGTTTACAATGTGCGATATTGTCGGGGACGTGTGGATACATGAAGTCTTTTATTTCCCAATTCAATTTTAAATGAGATTGAATGCTTTTTACTGCTTGCATTTTAATTTTGTAACAGATAAAAAAGTTATTTTGAATGACATCAATTAAAGATTAATAAATAAAATGTTGTGTATTTTAAAACTCATTTTGTGAATGAAGTATAATATTTATTATTTGTGACTTCAATAGATCAATGATAATTATTATGGAGTGTAATTGTAATTAAGTATAAAAATATAATGAAAGCAATAATCATTTGTAATTTTTATCAGAAGAACCTGACCTGGCCTGATTTGTAACGGAAGTTCAAACTAATAATTTAGTTTTACTATAATAGTATAGAGAGATGAAATGAAGTAGATAAAAACAAATTGAAAATAACGTATGAACAGATGAGACATTATTGGAACAATTATATCCAAAAAAGTGTTTATATTTATAAAAAAAAGAAAAATCAAAAAAGTAAAAGTTCATTCTTAAAATTTGTTTCAAATGAAACACATTCTAATAGGTATTTTTTGCTACTTTTAGATAAGTTCCTACCTTGTTAGGTTTTGTTCAAAGAAATAGTTTACTATTTTAATTTATTACATACAAATAAGTATGTACTTCCATCAATCAGTTAACTTTTTGAAGAAACAAATATGTGTGCTTGTTATTCACTGATTTGTATTTGGCAGCAGAATTAAATTATTACCTGTGATTCCGGTCTTAAATTAAACAATAATTATTAATGTTTATGTACTCATTATTAATTTGTTAGTTTAATTCAAATTTGTTGGCTATTTACATTACATAATACATAGATAAATGTACAGAACTATTTGTAAAAAGTAAATAAATTAAAAAAGTTTAAAAAAAATAATTAAATAAAAGTTTGTTCCCAAGTACATCCCTGTCTATCATCAACAATGATGTTTTACTTGATGGAGTCAGCTACTTACATACTAAAACTTAGACAATAACTTTAGTAAAGTATTCACAACATCCAAATCATGACAAAAACTTAATAACAAAACAATAACATAAAACATTTTCATCAAAATGATGCATGTTTATATAAATAGAGCTGTATCTCTCATCCCCAAGGAACCTCACACATGAAAAAATATGAGGTCAGTAGGTAAGTAGGTAGGTACTTCACAAGTTTGTAAACAAAAACTTTTTGTAAGCGCCATCCCGCCACGAAATAACCAAAATCACGTGCCATTCCAGTTACAATAACAAAACTTGCTCAAATGTCTTCAATACAACCTAAGGCAAGATCCTAACCTTACAGTGAATTATTTATAACTATTACCTACCTGTGCATACTTGATGTTGTACCGAATATACTATTTGAGACTAATCGTAAATTGTTCAGATGTATTAACTCATGTTAGCATCGAAAGCGTTAATTTTAGAAGTCGTATTATTCGATAATGCATCAGTTTCTTACCTCGTTGACACCTGAACTCAAAAGTGATCTCAGAGTTCGTTACAACTTCACACACAAAACTTCCAACTTTTGATGTTCAGTATTTACACTAGATAACACGTAGACACTGTGAGTTAGTTTATTTCGAGTCTTTCAACTTACAAACAAGCGGATAACAACATTATCACGTAGAAAACAAAAATTTATTCACACGCTTGACGTCGCTTTCGCCATGGTGTTGATGCACTTTGGCGCGCTCTCGCGGCTTCTTTTCGAACTATAAACATCACGTTTCATTCAACGCATTTAAATAATGTACGAAACTACGAAATGACATGCATCGCTTCTCGTTCAACAATAAAGCAGATAAAAAAATAGAAAATAAAACTCTATTATTGAATTTGAGAATTTATTTCAAAATTTATCGTTGTTATTCTAAGCACCGCAAATGCATTGTTTCTCTCACGCCTAGAATCCTTCCAGATTCTTAGCGTGATAAAAACCGTAGAATAGAAGCTTGGACATTGACATAAACTGTGAGAGTCCAGCAGTGGGTAAAGAAAGATGGGTTATGGTTTTGGGTGATGATTCTAAAAATCTTAAACTTTCTTTACCAAGAAGTTCGCCCATGCACGGCTGCTGCATATGGTAATACAAAAAGTAATATACATACCTGCGTTAAAGGAATCCGTTTCGTAGTTAGCGCTACGCGGCTCTACTCTACGCTGGGTATTCTCTGTTTCTTCTGCTTTAATCTTCGACCTTTCCTTCATCTTCATCATCCTTATGTCTTTGGTGTTTTGCTTAGAAATACTGGGACCACACCAACGTCAACGTCTATCGTCGCAAAACATGTTTTGCCGCTAAAAAGTTATCATGCGACGTCGCAATCTTCACTGGTCACATAGCGATTTCGTAATTCTTGAATGTATTTATCACCAATTGCTATCTGTGCGATAATTGAGACGTAATCCGATCTTTCGCTACGATAGCCGGTAGAGGTAGTGGTAGTGTCTCACTGCATCTGCGTGGATCGTGCCGTAGCGCGAAACTTCGTATCGTGACGATAGACGCAGGAGCGGCCCCTGCGTTATGTGACTACGTGCCAAACAGAGACGTTTTGAAAAGTTATAGATATTTTTTTTTTTTTCCAAAATTCCAAATCACAGATCATTAGTACTCCTAGCGAAGGTCCAGATGCTCTTAGATGGTAAATAATACAAGAATGATTAAAAAAAAATGCTTTATTTTTATCCAGACAAGTAGACAAACATAGATTAAACTACATCAAGACTGGAAGTACGTGTGATACTACCACACAAAACACTAAAATTATTTACGTCGACGCTTTTAAAAATCGAGATAGAAAAACGTCGTCGTATTTGACAAATGTTACATGACATAACACTGAAATGTCGTGTTGTATTTACTTGCGTATTGCTTACGTGTATTTTTACGTCCGTAACACAAAAAAAAACAACGAAAATGCTATTGAAAACGAAATAAAGGTCAGAGTACAATAGCAGCATCGCTCGGTCACACCAAATAATTTGCCATTTGATTCAAGTTAGTGCTTTAAAATCTTAGTTTTAAAGTAAATTTTATAATAACAAGATAAAATTGTTGCAAAGCTCGCAAGCGGTGCGTTGACGGCTAGCGATTGTTTTTTTGAGGCGGTGCCGCCGGCCGGGCCATTTGTTGCCGAATCGGAGCGATACTGTTATAGTGAGTGATAACCCTAAAACACTAACATTTTTGAATTAATTACCGTTGTTTTATATTGAGCAGGTACAAAACAGCAAACAGAATCATTCAAACTAAAAATATAACATGCCAGCAATGGCGCGCCTCACTAAATACTACAAAAATGACTAAAGCAGCATGACTGTTCCTTATAACGCTACAATAATAAATTAACTATTCAATCGTAGTGAAAAATCAAGTCATTGAGGTAATTTCTAACACAAAGGAACCTTACATTTGAAAATAGCTTACGGGAACACACTACTGAAATGTTTTACGTACGTAGTGAGTCGATAAATAAATAAAACATGGATCAGTGATGTAGGTACACAATCATTTTAAATCTAAATTAATTTGGTTTGCTCACCTAATATACAAGTAGTTAATATATTACTTTTCTTTCCTAAATAACTAGATGATGTAATGATAAAACCTTATTTGAACTTTTAAATAGTTTCGTGAAGCTAACAGATAACATTAGTACTATTTATAGTACGGCTGACTTATTTTGGCCGTCCTGAAGTTAATTGATTGGCTGCGCAATGCATCTTTTAGGAACTAAATTGTCTACTGCGCAGCTAATCGGCTTACTTCAGGACCGCCATGGTACGTCGGCCGTATTGTATGCAAGGTGTACAACAAACATGCATTCATACTTTAACCTTATTGCCTTTTTCGAATTGCGTTGCGTTATTACATAATTATAATGGAACTATTACCTATAACAATTATTATTCATGAAAGCTTGACATGTAATTGACCAAATTTTAGAAAGCACTTCACCTTAATTATTATACCAGTGTTAGAAAACTTATGTAAATGTAATATTGTGTATGTAGGACCGATGTGAATAAAACGTTGACGTGTGATTGGACTATTATCTAAGAACTACACAATAAATACTGTCTACGCGCAACCGACGGGACACCCACCCGCGCCTCTGGTACTATTATATTATAATCCTAATAAATGTGAAGGTTTGTAAAGATGTTTGGACGTTTGTTACTCAATCACGCGAAAATCGCTGAACATATTTGGATGAAAATTGGCACATAGATAGATCATTTCCTGGATAAACACGTAGGATACTTTTTATCACAGTTTTGTGTTCCCTTGGGATAATAGTTCAGCTTACTTTATGGAAAGTTACTTTTTACGTGGGCAGAAGCTAGTGGTATATAATTACAATAAAGTATATCACACTGGAGTGTGTATCTCTCGGGCGCGCACGGGCAAGCCGTGGTCATGCTCGAGGCGCGTGCGGCGTGGAGGCAACGGTGCGAGGGAGAAGCAGGTATGCGTCCTGTAGGTTGCGCGTAGACAGTAACAAATACAAGATTCATAGAACTTCTACTAAGGCAACTTGCTAAAGCTGTCCGTGTCTACATCTATATTACAACTACTAGAATGGGTCAGCCTCTTCAAACATTGCGACCTACCTTCAAAGTGAAAGACTACAATCTTTGAAGGAAGGTCATAGTTAGCTGGGGCCGCACTGGTCATTTTTTTTTTATGAAACAAAGTTCCCTAAAGCCACTAATATCATATCGTATCCAGCAAAGAGGTGTAACAATTTATGTCGAGTCATTACCAGTGCGACCCCACCCTAACTTCTTACATTGTACAAATCACCTATATTATAATCAATTTTGTTTTTTTTTTTTCAAATTTAGAGCTTCAAAAAGTGTGTAAAAATGTGTGGCATATTTAATTTTGGTGTTTAACTGTGTATCAACGGTATTATAAAACTGGAAATATTCTAAATTACTTTTGCATTACTTGTCCAATTATGAGCTCAGTATTTATTAACAAAATTATATCTTTGTAAGGACTGTCTCTACTAAGCGCTCATTTTGTTTAGACCCTTTATGAAGTTGGTCATGTCATATTCCTCTTCATACTGCTTATCGTCCCAGAGGTCGGGCAGAGTCTCGAGCACGGACTTAGTGCCGGACGGGCCGGGCTGCTGCTGTTGCGCCGGCGCAGGCGCAGCGCAGTTGCTGCTTGACAAGTTGAACAGGTCTAAGAGTTGGTCGGTGCCCATGGTTTCCATGGCGGCATTCTCGCTGCTTATTACAGTGTTTGCTGTTAGCAGTTTGAATTTTTGTAGTCTGTGGAGGAAATTATCAAATTATTAGTATTTTGTTTTATACTCGTACTTAGCTAGATAACTAGGACGCGAGGTACGAGGTACATCCAGAATACAGTTTTTACAATACAAGAATTAGAGTCTCATCATCTGCCTAGCTTTAGCCTCTTCCTAACTATTATTATTATTTATTTATTTCATTTACAACGGTTAAACCAATTATAGTAAATCAATCTGAAAAACGTAGTTACATGAATGCAATAAACATGTGCTAAACTATGCATAGGAGATAAAACGTACCCCATAATCTTCTCCTCAAGCGTGTCTCGTGTGATGAGTCGGTACACGTTGACGACCTTCTTCTGACCAATGCGATGAGCCCGGTCCATGGCTTGCAAGTCCTTCATGGGATTCCAGTCGTGTTCTACGAAGATCACCGTGTCTGCGCCAGTCAGGTTTAGACCCAGGCCGCCCACCTGACAGAAATAATGTTATGATTATTGCTTTCATTTTATTACTCTCCTATAGTGGCTAACTTGATGATCTGATAAAAGGTAATTATATTAGAGGTAATAAAAATATTAAGACTAATTTGACATTCAGGTCACTTAAATTAACGTTTAAAAATATTATTTCTTGATGTATAAAGTAGGGATATTCGGCTATCATTTAACTGGCGATAGCAAACAGTTTGAATGTGGTTTCGAGCCACAGTAAGTCTATCTGACCTTTTCTCAAAAGAAAGGTATGAAAAATATATAAGTTTTGATGCAGCATTCTCAACTTTGGATCTGTTTACACAAATACGCGACGCTGCGCTCACTTTTTTTACTTGGTGATCAAATATCGCACTTATGTACAACGCGATAAGGTATACCTATGCACGCTGAAGTTCGAAAAGAACTAACACGCTTTCGCGCTTATATGTGTACTAAATAAGTTCGATATTGCACTGTATCTTAAAAAGCACGCGCCTCATCGTATTGCGTCGCGTTACGGTATGAGCTGATCCTTATAAAGCTTCATGAACTTACCGCAGTAGTAAGCAGCAGCATATCAATAGACACGTCGTTATTGAACCTGGTAACAATCGCATGTCTCTGGTGCGGGGGCACGCTGCCGTCCAGTCGCAAGTACGTGACGGCCGGCAGGTGGCGCTTCAGTAAGTCTTGCTCAACGATGTCGAGCATCTTCTTGAGTTGACAGAACACGAGGGCGCGGTGTTGAGACACGATGGCTTCCGGTTCCACGTCAGAGGCTGGCATGCCGATACCGCAGTCGAGGAGTAGTTGTCTGGGAAAAGAGAGTAGGAAATGAATATTGTTACATTATTTAGTAAATGGTTATGAATATCGCGTGGATTTACGGCATCGCGAATAATGTCTCGGTCTACGATCGTGTTTGATAGCTGTTCCTAGGGAAGGGAAGAGAGACGGCACCTGCGTTTGCGCATACACTTCTGCACTATTACATTTTCTTTGTTGTAGCATGGGGTCTCAACTAGAACAAAATATAATTAGTCCGTCGGAAAATTTCATAGATGGCAGCATAGGTAGCAATTATGAAATAAACAATCACTAAAAAGCATTAAACGGCAGATTTTGGTTGAATTAAGAATTCATAAAAATCTAAACTTTATTGTTTAATGCTGATTCACCTATTTAAACTCACAAAACACGTATTTTTAATAAACAAGGTAAATTAAGCATTTTACCTCTATTCGAATTCATAGATTGAGCAAGCAGCCATCTGTAAATCATTTTGTTTAGAACTCTTTTAGCAAAAGATGGCGTTATTCTCAATTTTGCGCTGTCGTCACTCCTTAATCGTTATTCATTTAAACATTTACATTTTAGTTGTTTTATTTCAAGGAAAATAATTAAGATTATTTTTTTAATCTGGTACGCTACGAAGTAAAATAAAATTTAGAAAGAAAAAATACATGTTTTTAGTACAATCAGCATCAGAGAAAAGGTAATGACATCAAACCATTTAAGTTTTTTGCAATGTATCGTAGATGTCGTGTTGGTCTAGGGGTTAAGACTGCGGCTGAGCAATGCGATGGTTGCGAGTTCAAATTCGCGGAATAAGTTTCTTTTTTCTTATTTTAGGATTTTATTTTTAGGTGGTATTCGTCAATTATTATTTATGAAATCAAATGTTAAAATATGTAGGAGGTTTATAAGAAAAACTAGTCATGTTGCATAAACAATATTCATTTATTTCCTTAATTACATAATATATTATTATATTAAATTATAATAATATATAATAATATAATTATATTATAGAGCAAAAAAGTAATCTAATTTCAACCATATCTCGCAGTTCATACGGCAGCTAAGTTTCTGAAGTCAAATTACGGTAGTGCAACAATTAGAATCCAGCACATTCTATTCAAGCAAACAAAAAATCTATGCTAATTTCAACCTTATCTTTTAGACATTTGAATTGTCTTTTAGTTAATTTGAATTGATTTTATTTAATCGTAAAACAATACGGTAAGGTAGAAATATAACACGTGATGGAAGTTGAAATTTAAACCTTATAATCTAGAAGATTAGAGCGTTATCAACCTTGTTCGATAAATGAAATAATTATATTAAAAATTTCGATACATTTGCTAACTGTGCCAATAGCCTAGTGGTATAAGACACGGTCCAGATTATCGGCTGGCACATGGTGGTGCGTGTTCGTATCCTCAACCGCGCCTAGCTTTTTGTAAGTTATTCATTGTAAGCCGAAAAAATTCCAAAAAAATATTAAAAAGGTGCAAATATACTGATTGAGTGGGATCGGTGGCAGGCAGAGATGGGTGAGGCGGCGTGGCGGGGGAGGGAGCCGCTTGGGCTTTGAGTCACGTGACGCGATCGCCCGAGTGGCGGCGCGCGCGCCGTCGTCGCTCGGGCGATAATTCTTTAAGTCTTGGGGGGTTCCTTTTCTATGATGCTGACTGTACATAATTATTATCCTTATTTTCGGTTTACTTATAGAAATATACATAAAGCAATACTTACCTATATAAAACCCGGTTTTTCTCAAAAGTAAAATCAATCTCCCTCAAACTGCCCTCATAAAATCATTATCAAAACAAAATCGATATCCGAGTTCACTAATATGCCAGGTTATAAAACTACGAAATCTTTAGAAAATAAAATCAGTGTGCAGTATAAAAAATCAAGATTGCAGTTGTAGTAGGTACTAGGTACCTAGGTAAAACAAAATTCACAAAAGAAATGAAATAGATACCTACCTACTAACCGAGCACCGAGCGGTCAGAGCGGTGCCAGAGGTGCGATATATTCATTCATAACCCCCGTATCACCCCGCCCCGACCCCGCACGACTCATGACTCGTCTCATAGGTACCGCCTTGTAGAATAAAGCAAAAAGTGATAACGCGATAACATTGAACAAAAAATAGTGTTCGAAAATTTCATATAAGTACATAGATAGGTAGGTACCTAACTTGTTCCAAGAAAAAAAAGCTTTTTTACTAAAAAGATAACCGCCTTCAAAACTACAAAATAAAAATAACTTTAGTTTTGGAAGTCGGCGGCTTTGGTTTTGTTTTTTGTTATGTAGGTAAGTATTGCCACCGACTTCCAAAACTAAAGTTATTTTTATTTTGTAGTTTTGAAGGCGGTTATCTTTTTTGTAAAAACGCTTTTTATTTTTCACTTTTTAGTGCTTGTGTATTAATGTTTGAAATCCTTACAAAAAGCCCTTTCAAACAATACCTCACACGATATATTTAATTTTGGAAACTGGTAGGAGGGGGGTTGACGTACCCCCCCCCTTTTCCTTCAGTCAGTCATCGACTACACGTATAAACAAAGCAATTTCACTTGTTACGATATTGCTGCTGTGATTCTGTGAGGAGTTCCATTCTATATCTCCGAAGTTCATTATCAGATATTGAAATGGTGACAATGGGACTACACGGGAAGCACCAGCATTCAAATAAAAAAAGAATCATGAAAATCGATTCACCCAGTCGCAAGTTAGGAGCTAACAAACATAAAAAAAAAATACAGACGAATTGATAACCTCCTCCTTTTTTTGAAGTCGGTTAATAAGTGTTTATGAATAAGTCTTAAAAGTTTGTGAAAAAAATATTTGTCAGTTAGAATCTCCATTACATTTACATGTGCAAGGTTTCTATCAAGTTTTTTTTCCTTTAGCTCCATCATCAGACCCTGGTTTCGATCTAGGACCATAGTAGGTACTCGTCAGGACGAACTAAACGATCCTTTAAAACTCGATGGGACTGTGTTGTTTTATTACGGAATTTATATGTCCACCTATACATTTAGTATAGGTGGACATATAAACTTTCTAAAGCAAAATCAGTATCCGGTATAAAAAAGCAGATCGTTGTAGTAGGTAAAACAGTATTCACAAAATAAATGAAATAGATACCTACGTACTTACGCGCAGACGTAGTCAACAAATTCAAAACCTACATAATTAACCGCGCGCGCGCCGAGCGGCCGCTTCATTCATATCCCCCGTCTTACCCCGCCGCCGGCCCCGCCACGACCCCGCACGACCCGTCCCGCGCACTTCATACCGCCTGATTGACTAACAAGCAAGTGAGAACGCTTAACATTGAACGAAAAATTGTGTTTGAAAATTTTTTAAACTTGTTCCAGGAAATACGTGTATATGGATATGCCGTACAAGTTTGTGAAAAAAAAATATTATTTAGAATCATCATTTTCCATTAAGTACATTTAATTTTGCAACGTTTCTTTTCACCCCTCGTTCCCCTGAGGGGAACGAGGGTCCAAAGTTTGTATGGAGAAATCAACTTTGACGCGGCAAAGTCATGGGCAGAAGCTAGTTTTCGATAACAAGCAGTTTTATAGTTAGCCAAGGCGCGAAACTGGCGCGTAGGTACCAATAGATTTAACCCCTGCAAAAGATCTCTTAACGCGGATAGAAGTATTCACTTCAAAAACTAAATTACGCTTTAAAGCGCCAACACGAGGTAACACTAACTTGTTGTACCTATTCACCTATTGTTATACTTGACCTTGAACGCGACGACAGTGCAGAGAAAGTACCTATCTAATAACGCCATCTAGTAGTATCGATGCCACGTAGTACGTATCTAGTTCGTCGCATAGATGGCGTAATAAAATTAAAGTAGGTATCTGGCAATTAGTGCGTCGCTGATGCTGCCATCTGTTGTAAAAATGAAGGAAAGAAAATAGCCAGTCGAATAGCCAGACTTAAGGAGGTCTCATTTCTTTGTATGGGATTGGGTATCTGTACGTAGTATTATATTATCTGTGGTTGTAGTCTCCTTTGCTTTCAAAAGAGACTATCGCGTAAGCTTCTGTATTTTGAGGAAGGGAAGAGAGACAGCACCTGCGTTTGCGCATACACTTCTACACTATTACATTTTCTTTGTTGTAGTCTCCTTTGCTTTCAAAAGAGACTATCGCGTAAGCTTCTATATTTTGAGGAAGGGAAGAGAGACAGCACCTGCGTTTGCGCATACACCTGCACTAGAATATTTTCTTTGTTGTTCCTTTGATTTCAAAAGAGACTATCGCGTAAGCTTCTTTATTTTGGTGTTGATAATCCAGTCAATTAAACACAGCAGCTTACGCGCGTTTGACCATTTTTCGTTTGAGAAACCCAGGGTGTCTACCGTCACTGAAATGCTAGCTGCATCAAGAGAATATTTCAATTATTCAAGTGTTTGGGTTTAGCAGTATACTCACTTAAGTGCGGGCAGCTTGGCGGAGTGGTGTATGTCGTCGAGCGTGGAGTGCTGCTCGTGCAGCTGTTTGGCAATAACTCGCGCCTCCGGGTGCTCCGATGTTAGGACAAGCTTTGGGTGGTTGCACACGTTCTGCAGGTAGTGGAGAGCCTGCGGAGAATTGAAGAGTCGGATGAATACGTGAATAGCATTTCATGATGAGGTAAGAAATAATAGCATAACATAACATCACGCCTGTAATCCCCGAAGGGTAAGGCAGAGGTGTACTTATTACACCCACATTTCGCCGGTTATGTTTTAAGTCCCATATAATAGGGTGCGAGTCAATTGCCTATTGCTATTTAGAAAATAGCTCTCGACAAATATATCACTTACATCAATCACACACGATTGAAAAAAAAAAATACTTCGTGTCGCTTTATCTCACCGAATAAAACATAACTAGCAGAAATCAAGATACTGTTAAAAAAACAAAACTAAAGTTCACATTATTTTTTTTTACCCCTATGTGGGTCATATACCTACGTACTGGTATACTTGCGAACATTTTGACTTGTGTGGAATAAATTAGTGCAAATATCTGAGCCATATGTGTCATAATAACTTGCACAAGTATGTAGCGTATGTGGCTACCTTTAGTCTGTCGAGAAATTCAACGATACATTCTGACAGGACATTCAGTATATTTTCAAAAACAAAATATTTCTATGTAATCTCTCATTATCATACGATGATAGCTTTTTACCTGGAAAACGTGCGTATGATGCGAGGTGATGCCGTGCGGCATGTGCTCCCTCGACAGGTCTTCATAAAGCCGCCGCTGTAGCGGACTCAGGTCGCAGTAGTAGTCTTGAGTTATCTTTGGAGGTAACTCCTTTAGTACGTCTTCTTTTACACGACGAAGTAGGAACGGTAAAACCTGAATAAGGATAATAAGAGTAAGTATTATATTCAGAAAGATATCGTTTATATTGATTGCGGGTGTCGACACCTCTGCCCCATATTTTGGTGGAAGAGGCGTGATATTGTGTTATGAGTAAGTCTACTAACATATTGAGTCTTTGTTACTTCAATAAATAAATATATTATTATTATAACTTGTAATATTTATATGGCAAGGTGTATTTTTCTTCGGGGTCGCGGGACGTCTTAACTGGATACTGTGACCCCGGAACGCAAAGGGCTACAGAAGGAACAGAGTGGTTTTTTAGTCAGCAAAAGTTCCTTTTGCCCCACCCCGTGCGGAAGGACATATTTGATGATTTTGACCACCCCAAAAAAAAGGTGTATTTTCTTTTTCACTTGAACCAAGTTAATTTTATTGAAATAGCAATAAGGTACATTTAATACGGGCCCTTTTTGAGGCAATGAGGAGAGACATGGAGAACCTACATACTTTACAGTAACACAAAACACTTCTATAACTCTAGTTATGTTTACAAATGATGCAAGTACCTGTCGATGTAACGCCTCGCAAGCCAGCGCGCCGGCCTGCAGCTGGTGCGGCGTGGCCTTGGCGTCTCTCGCCGCGAGGATGGGTCGCGAGTACCGCGCCGTGAACTGTCGCTCGGTCCCCAGCAGACCAGGCATTAGAAAGTCGAATAACGACCATAGTTCTAGTACATTATTCTGAAACAAAAAAAAAACATTTCAGTCAACAAGTTATTATGGATATGTTGTTCATGTGTTCCATGTGATAAAAAAATTACCCCCCCCCCCAACCCCTGAGTTTTAAGAACTCAGGGGTTGGGGGGGGGGGTAATTTTTAACCTTATCAAGCGGGCCAGTTTTACCAAAATCATCCAACTCAGTATTGTATTTTTAAAATGTGTTGATTGTTACATAAAAGGCAACGAAAGTAGCAAGTTCTCACAGAAGCAGGAGTTAAGTTATTGCGCCATCGATCTACAGCATAAATCAGTATGTTACTCTCTTTGTATAGTGTAAGTAAGAAGAGAATCAGCTGTTTCTTTCAACACACCCAAAATTAATGGAAAAGCGGAACAGCTGTTTTTTTAACCGACTTCTAAAAAAGGAGGAGGTTCTCAATTCGGATGTTTGTATTTTTTTTTTTTTTTTAGGTTTGTTCGCGCTTAACTCCGTTGCTTGCCAACCGATTTCAAAAATTCTTTTTTGGTTGGAAAGGTTGTACTTCCCAAATGGTCCCATGAAAATTTTATCGCAATGGGACAAAAATATGTCACTAAAAATTAACAAATAAAATTTTTTTTTGCAAAAAAAAAGAACCGACTTCAAAAAAAAGCACTAAAAAGTTAAAAATAATACTATAACCTACCTATATTAATAAACCTAACCTAACCTACGATTAACCTATACTAAAATTTAACAATTTTTTGGAGTCGGTGCCATACGGTTGGATATAATATCCTCGGTCTTGGCACCGACTCCAAAAATTTGTTAAATTTTAGTATAGGTTAATCGTAGGTTAGGTTAGGATTATTAATATAGGTAGGTTATAGTATTATTTTTAACTTTTTAGTGCTTTTTTTGAAGTCGGTTCTTTTTTTTTGCAAAAAAAAATTTTATTTATATTTCAGAATTAGTCAAAAACAAAAAGTTATTCAAATAGAAAGTACTTTCACCCCCTGAAAGATGCGCAGAAACGTAAGAATCAGCCTATAGTATAATTAACAAGCTACTATAATTAAAAAATTAAATTAAAAAACACGACTGCAAAAATTGCACATAATTATTTGTACTTTGTTCACTCGTCAGTTTTTTTTTACGACGTTTTTTATTTAGTGTTATATATTTTTCAAATCTACTTGTCAAATTCTAGACGATAAACATAGACACGACCAGATTCATTAAAAAAATCAATTGAGGCTGGTATTAATTTACTTTTTAAAGTGGCCACACCGCTTTCTTTTTATTTTTAATTAGCCTATGTTACTCGGAACGATGCAAGGATTGTAACGATACCCCATACATCTAAATTGGTTCAGGCGTTTAAAAGTTATGGTGGAATAAAGAAACTCACATACATACATACATACATACATTAACCCTGAACACATAACACTCCTTTTTTTGGGGCAGTCGTGTAAAAATAATCAACCAATTATTCACCTGTATCGGCGTCCCCGACAAAATCAGCCTATGATTAGCAACGACCTGCTTAATCGCTTTAAAAACTTTAGTCTTCCCATTTTTAATGACATGTCCTTCATCCAATATACAGTAGTTCCACTTAATACTGCTGAAGAACTCGATGTCTTTCCGCACGATATCGTACGACGCGACGATGAAGTTGTAGTGTTTCACGTGGTGACGTAATCGCTCGCGTTCGTACGGGATTCCGACGTATTGAAGCGGTTTCAGGAATTTTGATGGTATGAACTTGTTTACTTCGAACACCCAGTGACCTGTAATGAAAGATAGATGAACAAACAAGTTGCGAAGAGCAGAATTATAACGCGATTGATTTATTACTAACTAAAGCTTTTGCCCGCGACTTCATCTACGTGATAGTCAAGTACTTTCAGCGGATATTTTTGGTATCGAACCAGTACTTCCAGAGATTCCTCCAAACTCTTACAAACAAAATCTATACTAATATTATAAAGCTGCAGTGTTTGTTTGTTTGTTTGTTTGTTTGAACGCGCTAATCTCTGGAACTACAGGTCCGATTTGAAAAATTCTTTCAGTGTTAGATAGATTAGTTATCGAGGAAGGCTATAGGCTATATACCATCACGCTACGACCTACGGGAGCGGAGCAGTAACCAAAGACGCGGGTGTAACCGCGGCGGACAGCTAGTAAATAAATAAATATGTAGTTTAGAAATTGTGCGACATACTTTTAATTTTCATAACTGATAACTAGCGAAATGTGAGTGTACTATAATGAGTACACCTCTGCCTAACCTTTCAGGGATTACAGGCGTGATGTTATTTTACTTTTAACCTCATGTTAGCAACTATTTCTGAGTGGGCATAAAAAGACAGTCTGGAGAATCGCATTAGCATTTATCATTCAAAATTAAGAACTTATTTATATTTATTCACCAGTAAGCGTAGGCGGACAGACGACAAGCGAGGGCAGCGCGGGCGCATGCTGCCTCGTTCTCTCCCAGTGCGAGCCAGCCACCACCACGATGGACTGCAGCGTCTTGCCCAGACCCATGTCGTCACACAACACGCCGTGCAGCTTGTACTCGTATAGGAAGCGGAGCCAGTTCACTCCGGCCTGTAATTAGAAAGGAAAGAGTATTATTATGGGGAAGTTTTTTTTTTGGCTGCTGATACAACCTAATATAAAGCCATGCACTCAAGGTACACAGCTATACAAGTTGTGAAACAAAATCAAAATTGCAACTCAAAAAGGTTAATAACGGTCCTACTAAAACATTTTTAATGCTTAGGGCCGTCTCCACGAGCGAGAGAATCGCGGCGATATTATCGTCGTACCACGTTTTTCCACACATCGCAGCGGCGTGATAACATTGCCGTGTGTAGACACGTTCTAAGAGAGTACGTATAACGCCCGCGCACGATTATAATATCGCCGCGATTCTTTCGCTCGTGGAAACGGACTCTTAGGCAGCATCGAATCGAAGCATCATTACTTAAGGATACGGTCTCGACATTCGATGTATGCAGAGGTTTGAAATTAACCAAGTTCACAACAACAAACTCTTTTGGCTATTTCGCAGTAAACACCTAACGCCCACCTGTTGATAACTCCTCAGCTCAGCAGACACAGGTACGGGTATCTTATAGTCTTTGATGGTCTTGGGGTTGAACAGTTGCTCGAGGAAGTGTTTGTCGCTGCGTCGCCGCGCCCTCAGCTCGGGGGACAGGTCGGGAGGCTCCGCCACGCCGCCGTCCAGCGGCATCAGCTGTATGAGGGACGCGAAGCAGCGGGTCGACATGACACGGACGGCCTCGCAGTGGTCGCTCATACGGCCTGTCATGAGATAAAGGTTTTATTGATGTTATCGTTGCAAAAGGACCAAATCGTCGCCGTGCATTGAAAACCTCGTAAAGCACAAATTTATTGTTTTTATTTTTTTATTTTTTTTTATTTTTTATTTATGTCCATCTGGCCTGGACCACCCTGTATATAATATATATGATAAATACCATATTACCATATATAATATATACAGGGTGGTCCAGGCCAGATGGATACAAAATTTAAAAAAAATAAATAAAAAAACAATAAATTTGTGCTTTACGAGGTTTTCAATGCACGGCGACGAAATTATGATTGAGAATTCAAATCGTAACAATTAATTAGCCATGCTGTGGAAAGTCATTTTTTTTAATTCAAAGTGGGTTTGTAGTATACAGCATATTCTTATGTAATTACAGAGTGTATATTTTTTTTAGAATATGGAACAAGTTTTATGGACAATGTTTTAAATTCAAATATAATGGGGTGAATCCAAATTAAAAAAGATATAAAGTTACACTTTTATCATGGATGCAGTACGTGATTATAGACCTTCTAATGTCGAGTTTCGGAATAGCTGTTTTTTTTAAATTTTCTACGAAAAATGTTAAAGCTGGGAGTCTATAATCACGTATTGAGTTCATGGAAAAAGTATTTGTTTCGATGTCTTTCCATCTTGTATACATACTAACCTAATAGAGGTACGACTAGTAGCACAATATAAGGTACAATCTGTAGCTGTAGCGCGTCCACGACCCGCGCCAGCGCCTCCGCCGCGCCGCAACGCACGCCGTCGCTGCGGACGTCGCTCAGAGCGGGGATCAGCTGTAACAAGGACATATAGTAAAATATCTGTGACTGTGTCATTCAGGAACTATGAGAAATGTTGAGCGTACTTCGGAGGGGTCTAAAATAGCTGGTAACTTATCGTCTTCTCTAAATATAAATCCTATAAATACGGTTTTTTATAAAATCATATTAATTTGAGTTATTGCTATCGGATGTAGAACCTAATAAATAAGGTCCATCAAACACTGTTAAATTACAGGATACACAGATGGAGAAAGTGGTTAATTCAGAGGTTGAAGGCTAGTAATGTCGGTACCTCGTGTATGACGGTGTGCATGATCCCCGGGTAGGCGGCGCGGCACATGGCGGCCAGCGCGCGCGCCGCCATGTGCCGCAGCGCGGTGTAGGGGCTGCGCGCCAGGGCCGTGGCTGCGCCTGCGCATGCTGCCAGGCGCGGCCGCAGCGCGCCGCCCAGCGCGCCGCACACCGCCTCGAACACCTGCAACCGGGTGATCAGCTCCTCGGCCACGCTGCATTCTTGTTGCTCCAGCTCTGTGACAGGGAAATGTAAATTAATAAAATGATTATACATAAAATAACATTGCGCGTGCATACGTAACCTTCTTCGATGAGGCAGAAGTGTATGCCCACATTTTATAAGATTCATGTAATTTAGCCGAGCCCATTTCAGACTGCTCCTATGAAATTCCTAATGGTTAACAACTCGTTAACAATACTAAACCCCCCTCTGATACCTCTAAACCAACGAGAAAATGAAGCATATAAATATGTTTTCTCAAAATCCTACGCCACTATCGTTGTATCTAGGCAACATGGAACAAAAAAATAATAATGAATTAAAAAACAAACAATCTAAGCAGTAACAACTACTTCCACAAAAAAGTTTCCTTCTAAAACAAAAATTGTCTTTTGCTCACCACTATCAGTTAGAACCCTCTCGAGTGGCTCGGTGATAAACTCCCATAGCTTGGGTAACTTCTCTGGCAGCTCGTCACCGAAGTACATCGCTAAGCTCGTTAGCGCTAACGTAGCGCCTCGTCTTTGTATCCTTAGTAATTTTCGAGCCTGTTGGAAATAAAGCAATAGTTAAAAATCTATACTAATATTATAAATGCGAAAGTACCTCTGTTCGTCATTATTTATTTATTTATTAATAGGTTAGCCAACAATTGTTTACACAATTCATTCCAAATTATATAACACAATATACAATTATGAGTGCAACAATCACTTACAGGCTAACACCGCATGCACTATAATTATCATGGCAAAACCAGAAAACTCTAGCTCGAGATTTGGATAATAACATAGGGCACTTTCTACTTCATCTGAATTTGTGACAACCCCGACATTCACGCGAACGAAGTCGCTGGCAATTTAAGTTAGTATTTTAAAAACGTTGCGCAAGCGCAGCATCTTTGCAGCAACATTATGATCCACCAATGACTTCTGTTACTAACCTCATCCTCATGTGGTAATAGCTGGTCAAGCGCAAGTGCAGCGGCGGCGGGTGGTCGTCCGCGACGCGGCGCGGTCTTGTCTGCGCAGCGCTGCTGTTCCCATAACGTCAGAATGCCTTTATGCTTGTCCACTGTGACAAAAAAAAAGTGAATACAAATAAATTACATTTTATAAAAAATACAGTTGTTTCATTTTATTAACCTGTGTCAATTATAAGCTACGTTACCCCTAAGTGCTGCAGGTAATATTTTAGTATAAAAAAAATAGGGAGTCGTAAGAATTCGTGCAGGTAAAAACGTAACGTAGTAAATAAGTAAAAGTACATACACTCTGGCGCATGTGGTATCTGCTCTCCTTTGCCCTCAGGACCGCTGTCTCCGCTGCCAGAGTCACCATTCGCTTCCTCTGTACTTTCTAGAGATATACGCGGCGTGTAATCTGGGTCGCATCTGGAAATGACACACAAAACAGAAGCATTAGCATAAAACATTAGCATAAGCTAGATAAACTAGAATTAAGAATCTTAGATTTTGAAGTTTGAAAATAGAAACTAAACAAAACCGCTAAACTTTATTTACGGCCTTTTTGTAAGCAATTGTCACTCAAAAATCAACTTACTTACTATACAACGTTAGGGTCAGTTCACACCGAGACGCGACGCTGCGCGCACACTTTAAAAGAGCGACTCAAAATATAACTTTATTTTCTACACGAAAAGATACACATTTCATTGTAAGAATTTAGAATACGTTACACCACGTAGCACTACGTCGCGATGCGTCGCTCTACGCCGCGCTGCGCCGCGCGGCGCCGCGAGACGCATCGCGACGCAGCGGTGAATCGCCGGTACGCGCGACGTGCAAGAGCGGCGACGTTGCGATGCGCCGCGCGGCGCCGCGCGAAGTCACTGGGCTCTTCAAGTATCGTCACGTTGCGTCGCGTCGCGTCTCGGTGTGAACTGACCCTTAGACTAGATATTTGAATGACAAGACCTAACTTACCTCAAGAACGCCTTCAGGTTGATAAGAACCTTATTGTTCGGGCAAGGCTCTCTATTGACTAGCTGCGACAGTAACGCGGCGAGGGTGTCAGCAGAGTTCTGCTGCAGCTCCTCCGAAGGCTCCTTCTTGATGCTCTCCATCAGAGGTCGCACCACTGGGTTTAATTTCTCTGGCAGTAAGTGTAGGTTTGCGCAAGCGCCTGCTAATGCTGCTTGGACACTAGAAAATATATTCATAAAATTTATGTCAGAAAATTGTTATGTTATATCACATTAGTATAAGTGCGATAGAATAGAAGGATTATATCCAGATTTAGACTAAAAGAATAATGATTATCGCTCATTACAACAGCAAAGCACCAACACGCCAACGGGCTGACCTACATCCTAGATCGCCTCGTAAAATCCAACCAATAACTAATTTTATATTGTCATTCAAAAAAATATTGTAAAGCACACGTTTTAAAACCCTAATTTGAATGGTAATTGCTGCGTCGGAGCTGCTTTTGTAATGTGCTTGTTATGCTGCCCTCATATCGATAAATATCGATAGTCGGTAGATTATCGATTAAAACATCGTTATGGATGACTTAAAAAGTTCTGGTCGAATGAATAATAGCAAACTTACGAAACATTGAGCGATCCTTGTTCGATAGTGCACAGATTGACGGCAGTCTGCAGGTTCCTCCGCCTCTCCTCTAAGGTTTGAGCCACGCGCTTTAGTTTCATGGCGGCCACCATCGGCTGCGACACGGTTGTTAAATATCCTACCTGAAAATAATAAATGTTATAATTATAATGTTAATGCGAAGACAGAAAGTATAATGTAGAGCTGGTAAGAAGAGAATTGAGCCGTAATAGCTGAAAGGCATCGGAAACGCCCAGCGGTGGTATGATACAGGAGGGCAGAAACTAGAAAAGTTAACATGCAACTTGGGAAAACTCTATTTTCAACAGTGACTGTTGATTCTTTGTTTTAATAGATAATTAGTACAGAAGTGACACCGATACTTCAAATAGTTTTATACAAAAATATCGTCACCTGTTCTAGCCTCAGTATGTTGCTCAATTCTTCACCGTCAACGGGTAATTTGTAATGTTTCATCATTGCGTGTAAATCGCGAGCCTCTTGCAGTATTCTGAAAATATCCAAAAAAAAAGTCAGTCGAAACAGACACGAAATACTATCTTTCGAGGTAGCGAGATGTTATATAGCCCCACTAGCTTCTGCCCGCGACTTCATCCATTGGCGATCTAATCTCGTTTCTTCATACAAACTTTGCCGACCTTTTTCACCCCCTAAGGGGTAGAATTTCGGAATCCTTTCTTATCTGATGCCTACGTCATACAAAGAAGACACCTTCCAAGTTTCAGGTCTTTCCGATCAGCGGTTTAGGCTGTGCGTTGATCAGTCATTCAGGACAAAGCATTTTTTTTTAATATGTATAGATAACCTTCTTCGATAAATGGGCTATACGTGAAAGATGTTTTTCAAATCGATACTCAAACCTCTCATCTCTCTCTCTCTCTGTCTCTATTCAATGTATTTCTGGATGACTTGGGTACTAAAAAATGGGACAAAGGTACTCACCTATTACAGTTCAACGCGACCTCGTCGTAGTAGAGAGCTTGGTTCAGAGCTGTGTGTAACGTATTTGTGAGTAGCGGTGGCGCTAGCTTCGATACAGGACTCTGATCTTCGCTACTTGCTTTGTCACCTTGGTCCTCCTGTAAGAACGAATAAAATAGAATTTTTTTTTCTTATATTTCCAACTGATTTTGTCTGTGAAGTTTGGCTAGCTAATATTAATTTAACCTTCTTTAAACATTAAAAATAAATACCGATTATATTTGACTTGGGCTATTTTCAATGGCACGGTTTGCACAGTAGTTGAGTCCTGCGTGTCTCGGGTTTGATTCTCGCACGGAACAAATATTTGCATGACCTACGCGTAGTTGCATCGAGTCTTGATTGTTTGTTTATAGGCTTGTAAACGCACACACACGATACATAAGAAATTCCTAGTGCGAGGTTACAATAAAAATAAAAAGCTGTCATCATTCAACGGCTGCAAACTTTTCTTGAAAAGTTGAAATGAAGATTTGTTTTTGTCTTGATTTTTTTACATATTTGTTTATTTAAATAAATAAATTTACTTAACAACCTATAATTGAGTTCAGAAAGTCATGTAAAAATTATAAATTCATACCGTATGTGTGACGTGTCCGTTGGCGTCGTGTATGCTAGGCGGGAACTTGTCGTGTGTGACGGTCTGTCGCGCCCACGACGACACCACCAGGCTCGCCACCAGTCGCTGTAGCGCGCTGCCCGAACGGAGATATACTACCATCACCTAGAATTAAATGACAAAAATAATAACATTACATAATAATATGATGAGCATATATTAGTGGGTCCAGTACCTTTCTAAGATAAAGGAATGTTTCACAGTCTAATCGCTAAATTAATTAAACAGAATTTGTCAACCAAGTTATCTGCCAGATAATATAACCGGAGATGGTGGAACGTGGAACTGACCGCAAGTACTACGAGCAGTGGTGCTTAACTAGTGGTCCGTGGACCACTGGTGGTCCCTGAAAACACCAGAAGTCCGCAACGTCATGATTTAATTAATTATTAAATAAATTAGGGGGTCAAAAAAATGCTCTTGGATCCAAATAATTTCATACAAATGTTTGTTTCATTTATAGAGCTACCTTTCGAATTATGAATATTACTGACAAACAGTTGGTGGTTCATGGCAAGATAAACATTTTTCCAAATAGTCCCTCAACACTAAAAGTTTAAGAACCACTGTACTAGAGTAATAAATTCATCTAGAATTTCTTACAAGATAAAGTGCTAGGTTGTGCTTACCTTAACATAACAGTCTATGGGGCTCTCATCTTCAGCTTTGTACTCTATACCAGGTGCAGGTTGGACCAGGTAGCATGACAGGTAACCTGCAAACATATCAAATACACATCAAATCAATTGTTATTGTTCAAAGATCAAAATAATATAGTTCTAAAGTATAGGATTTATATTTTGCCAGAAGGCGTACAAATATCGCATTCGAGAAAGGACAACTGAGTGAGAAAAACATACTGTTTCTAAAATAAATAATTAAATGTCGTAAGTCAATCAAAAAACAAACACAAAAACACACTCTTTGCTTCTCTCTCACTCTCTCTCTCTCTTTAGCAAAGAGGGAAAGAGGAGAGTTTCCTGTGAGTGAAAGAGTTGTTCGTCCATCATGCACAATGCGGGGACAGTGCAGGTTAGATATCTCTAGTAATAGAATTGTTAGTTCCAGGGCATATGATTTCTGTGTACCTAGTATGTGTGCGGCGAGGCAGCGCGCGCGCATGACGTTGCGGTCCCGCGTGGTGGAGGACTGCGATTCCGAGCCGCCTATGAACCACTTCTGACTGGGCCGCAGCTCGGCCGGTAACGAACTTTCTGATGACTGGGAGTTTGTGCGCGTGCGACGCTCCTGCGGAGGAAAGATGTTTAATTAATTTAAATTATAAAGGATAATGACAACTATTAATAAAATTATAGTAAAGACCACCACTGCTTGTGCCTTCTTTGTATGAGAATTGGCCTTTGGATAATAATAGCCTGGTATTATTATGTAATTAGCTGATCGACCACCAAAGTCTCAAGGACTTCCAAAGTTACAAAATACAAAGACTTGCTTAGTAAACTTACGGCAATCGGCACCTAACGGTATCAACAGCGCCGATGAGCTGTTCCGTCTCACGAAGTGCAGAATGAACTGACGGTCAACCTTCAGTTGATGAAGATTCATTACGAAGAAGAGAAGAGTAATTCTACCTTAGGGGGTGGGTGCAACAACAAGCCAGGCTCTACAGGCAGCCGAGCGGGCTGCATCGCGAGACAGAGCCACGTTGCCAACATAGGACACGCCGCTATGAGGATCACTCCTAACGACGCGTACTTTAGAAAGTTCTCCCACACCTAGAAAAAAAAAGAAAACTATAGAAAACTAAAATTGGGTAGTTGACGACAGTAATAAATAATTAATAACAATAATTCCAAGACATAACTTCTTTAAAAAAAAAAACATTTTATTTTAACCCTAAAAAACCCGATTAATTTTCAATTTTCAGTAAAATTTGATTTTTTGTGACTTTGATATAAATAAATAGTTAGACAATTGAGTTGCCAAAAGGAACGTCAATTGAAGGTGGTGTCAACTAGCCTTTTGATAGCTAGCAGCTATTAATCTTTCGTCAAATACGATGGTGAAAGCAATTTAATTTTAATTCATAATCAATTACTTAAACTCTATTCTAAATTTAGATATTGTGATATGAACTTTATCGTCATCAAAATAAAGTTCAAAATACAATAACTGGCTAAAAGGTATAAGTTTGGAGTAATGTTGAACCCGTTATGTATTGCTAAAGCTTTTCTTACTAGAAATGAAAAGATTTTCAATAAAAATAAAAAAATGTTCTTTTTTTCACACACCTGCACAGCGATCTCCTGTATCTCGTGGACATGTTCAAACAGGACCCTCTGATAGATATGCCTCATCGCCTCCTGCAGAAGCTCAGGAGTCCAGTTCAGGCACTGATCATATTCTCCGTTGGTAACCTCATCCTCTTTGCTGACGTCATCTTTGACAGCGTCATTTCCGTTAGTGACTGCATCCCCCTTGACAGCGTCACTATTTTCTTTGGTGACGTCACTATGTGCTTTGGTATCTTCACCGTTACCTTTGATGACGTCACTGTTATCCTTAACAACGTCGCTCTGCCCCTTATCATCACTGTTCCTCATGATAACGTCATTATTTGCTTTGGTGACTTCATTATTTGCTTTGGTGACGTCATTATTCCCGTTGGTGCCATTCTTTTGATGGCTCGTGACTAGTGGTCGGGTCAGGGTACGTAGAGTTTGTAGCGTTGCTTTGCGGACGGAGCTGGTTGAGTGGTCAAGGTATGGCCAGAGACGTGGCAGGACATCCGCTAGGTCGATGGGGCTGTGGGGAAATGTTGGTTTTAGTTACTGTAATGGGGATGAAAGCTGAAGGTTTTGTCACGAGAAAGTGCTGTTTGTCACTCATCAAAGTCAACTTGAATGTAAATCGATCAATCGCCAATAAGTCAAAATACTTAACACCATTTACTCAGAACTGACAACTTTCCCAATAATGACATGAATGTACGGATTTTGGCAAGGTAGGTTGAGATGTTTTATTTAATTTAGAATTGCATCTACTAATAATTCAATTGTTGGTTGGAGGATATAGTGGGAGTGCAATTAGAATTTCATTGTTTATTTTTTTGCTTTGTTCTAAGTACCTAATGAACTAATTATAGATAGTTAGTTTAGCATTAATTAATTTAGCATTCCAAGGATAACAAAACTCACTGCAACAAACTAGCCGGTTCAGGTAGCGCCATTAGCGCTGCTAGCAACGCCATGTAGGAGTTCGCGGGCGACGCCAGCTCATCCTGGTCGGCGAGCAGGCGCCACAGACGCGCCACCACGGCACGCACGGCGCCCGCGCGTCTCGCTGCAAGCGCACCCGCCGCGGGCGCCAGTGCACCAGCCGCCACGGCTGATACGTCCTCGGCTGAGTCGCCTAGACCTTGGATTAGGTGTTCTAGGGCGCCGCTTTCGCAGGCTACTTCCTGTTCAAGATAAAAAAAAACGGTGGAATATATGTATAGAAAAAACAAATTTTATTAGTTTTGACTAAAAAGAATTACATCTAATTTGTACGCTACATGCTAATGAACTAATGAGAGATCAACCCTCAATAAAATAAAGGTAAAAAACAAAACTTTTTAAAACCAAGAAGTACCTAATAAAACTAACGTAAAACAGAATTACATTTATTACTATTTTCTTAAAATTTTGAGTCTTTATTTATTTTGTTCGGCTCGTGTGTATGGCACTGAGATCCTCCTAAACGGCTGGGTCGATATATTTTTTTAAGTGTGTTTGAATGGCCACTGGATGTTTTAGATTCACAATTGGATCTGGTAGGTGACGCTGCAAGCCATCGCAAAGGTAAGACAGCGTCCGTCAGGTCCGCTAGTAATACGTATTACGATATTACCATTATTATTTTCTTTACTAACCTGCCTAGCCGCCAACAGATACTTGAAGCCGAGCAGAGCGCCATGCCTGGCCTCCCACTGCGGATGCGTGGACAACGTCGCCAACAGTTCAGCCACGCGTCTCACTCGCGCCGCGCCCAACTGCGCAAGCGCAACACCGAGCGTCTGTGCACATGTCTCACGTACTGGGGCTACTACCTACAACAAATAAAAATTTTAATCTTCTCCATTTATTAAAGATAATAAAAACGTATAATATAGTAATATTGAGTCAAAGAATAACATAAGTACCTGATCAGAAACGAAGTCCCCAAATCGGTCAAGTGCGAGAACACATAACAATCTCAGTGCCATGTCTTCCAGCCATTCTTGATGTGCTTGCTCCATCTATCAAAGAAAAAAACTTCTTACATTCAAAAACTATTGTTTAACATTGTACCTCATTGCTTTATTCTGCAACTTTTGACATGTTCTAAAAAGGTTATCAATATAAAAACACAAAATCATCTCGACCACTATTATTATTAGTTCTTATAATGCCCACGTGGCGCTACTGTGTTTTTATTTGATTTTTTATACTAAACACCGCCAATCAATTGACATACTTCTAATGAACTGTCAAAACGTGATTCCCCCGTGTCAATAATGAACTATGACGTCATTAATTTGACTAAATATTTATTCAAAGCAACTAAAAATCTACTGTTACAGTTCATTGAAAATTCATCGGGTTTTAAGACCTAAAATAAAGTGTATTTTTTGGAATTATCAGTTAAAATGGTAGTGTTACCCAATTATGTTTCAACTTGCTAACTACTGTACAATAAACGATTAACTATTATATCAGTCTATCAGGGTATAATTGGGTAGTTGACACTTTAATAAATAATTCCAAGACATAACTACTTTAAAAAAACGCTTTATTTTCAATTTACTGCAAAATTAGATTTTTGTGGCTTTTAATCAATAAATAGTTAGACAATTGAGTTGGCAAATAAGTGACGTCAAAGCGTGCTATTTCCATACAAAATCTATGAAAGAATCGCGTTTTGACAGGTCATAAAAAGTACGTCAACTGATGGTGGTGTCAACTAGCCTATTTCTACAGTTACACTCACCTCCTGACTAGTCATATTCACGTCATGTCCCGCCGAGGTGACGATCCTGGCCCGCAGTAGTTCCCGGAGCGCGCTGGCGGCTCCATGCCTCGCCTCCCACGCTGCGCTGAACAGCTGCGCCTGTAGCGCCCCCGCCCATGCCTCCAGAGGCCACCGCGTACATTCAACCCAAGAACCGGAACAGTCTGGTACTGGGGCGGTGCTTTCAACTGGAGATGACAAAGAAAAGATGATGTACTTTTGGTGAAAGTAAAATGGAGAGCATAGGATATAATATATCCTATATTATATATAGGTATATATAAATATGTATGTATGTTTATTTTATGGTATTTTTTATAGTAAGTATGTAGTATTTTAAATATTTTGTACTTATGTACACTTGATTTTATTTAGATAAATACTTTTTGTGTTTTTTTTTTTCAAATTAATTTTGCTGTTTAGCGCTCGTACATTAATTTGCACCTACCATGTTATCTCTTCACCACCTTTGGTCGACTGATAGAGAACGCCTAAGGCATTAAGTCCGCCTTTGTACTTTTGATGCATAAAGCTTAAATAAATAAATAAATAGGAGTAGAAGGTCGATGTAGGCAGATAATGAGGATTAAGAGAAGAAAAACAAACCGTTGATTTCAAATCAAATGAACTTCAGCTTCTATTTTGTAAAAGACTGAATTTAGGCGAAATGAGCTTGAGGTCAACTGTCATCCCATACGATGGCTAGGGACTGCCCGCTTACTTCATGCTTCCTACACCCAAATTAATCCAGGGCGATTTTACAGAATAGCACTAATTTACTGAATAACACAAGTCACTAACGAAATTGACAAAGTCAGTTATAGAAAGACTCTCTCTTTACACCTGGCGGCATTATTATAGATAGAGTATAAGTTTTAAATAGCTATTTTGGCCCCCCCCTTTATTGTTACAATTACAATAGCGCATCTACTACAGTGCCCAAACTGTCCCTACACCTGCACTTGAGGACATTAACATCGCCACCGATGCCGCGATATACATGCCAACGCACTAGGACCAAGGCCTCTAAAAAAAAGATTGACTTGAACCAACGATTCGAAATCAAGAAAAAGATGGTTACAGACTACAGTCCACCATATTTTCATTATCATACAAAAGATCATTTCGAGGTCGATGTTTATACATTATGAACCATTAAAAAACCGTAATGAGCAAAAAACGTGATTTTCCGTTATCTCTTACTACATTGTATTGTATTAGATTAAACATCGTGTTCACACAAAAAAGTACTCTCTGACGTCAGACCTGCATACCTAATCCATGTGATGCAAAAATTACGATCACCGAGCATTGCAACAAACACGATTTACATCGCAGTTAACTGGTCCTAATGTTCCTAATGAAGTGAGTAGGCGTAACTGATGCAACTAGGCCGCGAGATCACGCGAGCAATTTAACGTACAGTCAGCAACAAAAGTCGATTCACAATGTTGCTTTTTTATATCATTTAAACAGACACTAAACACATAATGTACTGGCTTTCAGAATTTCAGGCAATAGCTAAAGGTTTATTTTATTTTAATTTTATATTAATTGCGTTTTATTTTTAATGTTGTACCTAATAATTAGGATTTAAAAATCATAAATGTTAATCGACTTTTGTTGCTGACTGTACAATCAGACTTTAGACCTTATCGCTCTCGTGATTAACACTAATCAGAGATAAAACGGACAGATGTGCAGTGTGGAGGATGTGCTATGATCAGAGTGTATTGGAATGAGTTATTGCTGAGATGAAATAAGTACTTTTGTTTTACGTTTAAGCTAGTAGGTAGGTACCACCAAACAAGCTGTTTGGTATTTAAGCAAAAACATTCATTTATGCATTATTATTGCGTGCGTAATAAACTTCTTAAGATGACAGATTGTTAGCCCACTGAGAAGAGTGATGTAAAAGGATTAACTACTCAGTACACTTACAACATTGTTTAAAAGTAATAAGTCAGCTGCCTGTCCTGTACACCAAATGGCTTATTCGACTGTACCTATTTGGAAATCCGCTTGCAGTTTTTGCCAATTTAACCAGTTAACTTTAAGTGGCTATATTTAATAAAAATTAACATAGTAAGGTTCTAGTTCCTTCTCTATACTTATATAATCAAGCTAAAGAGATTTTTTTGTTTATTTGTTTAGATGTGCTCATCTTTGGAATTACCAGTTAGATTGGAATAATTATTTTTGTATAAAAATAATATACGGTTTGAATTCATTTATTTGTTAAGATTACAAATCACTTTACAGAAATAAATACTTAAAATTACTTAATTTATACATTTTTCTTGTCCAGGAGTAACAAGAGCATAAGTGTTAACATTGCGAATATACGAAGGTAATTGTTAAAACTAGTTAAAAGTTTTGTACTGTCTACCGCCGCACGACGCGTATAAAAACATTCATGAGGCATTGGGCGATCATGAGGCTATGAGGGCTTGAGGATCATGAGGTATAGGCTTTATATATAACATCACGCTACGACCCACGGGAGCCTAGCAGTAACCAAAGACTAAGTGACGTCTTTGGTTACTGCCGTGGGTTGCCGAAAGTCGCACGGGTGAAAAAACCACGTGTAGGAAGCTGCAGGGAGCAGCTAGTTCTATAATAAAGATAAGACTTCATGAGACTCGCATACACTTTCGTAGTCGTGACTCGTGAGTATACCGGAACATGTTAACAATGTTTTCACAAGGCAAAACCACTTTTATTCACATTAAAATAATGATTACTTATCTAGGGTGTGGATTCGTTGAATAAATCATTAATACAATGTATCCATTACTTAATTAACAACATGTTTACAAGTAACTGATAGTGTAAGTGTAGTCAGGTGATAGACACACCCGTCTAGACGCCACGCCTCTGTTTTGTTTCATAGAAAGTGAGGCACGGCCCTATGAAGTTTCGTAAGAGCTCCACAAACAACTTTGTATTGTGAAGTAAGCACGTTGCCTTTGGCAAGTCCGACGTCGAATTCCTCGAGCCTAGTGGTTAAGGCGCCCGACTCTCATACATGAGGTTGAGGGTTCGCTACCTAACAAGTACCAATGTGACTTTTCACAAGCAAATGAAACAAATGTAAACAAAAAAAAACAAATAAAACAAAAATTAAAAAAATGAAAATAAAAATGAAAAAAAAATGAATGAAAATGAAGTAAATGTAACTAGGTACTCCATATCTAAACACTACACTAGGTCATCGTGTCGTGTTGGCCTAGTAGTTCTGGCACCCACCTCTGATGCATAAGGTTACGGGTTTGCTACCGGGTAAGTACCAAAGTAACATAACACAACATCACGCCTGTAATCCCCGAAAGGTAAGGCAGAGGTGTACCCATTACTACACTCACATTTCGCCAGTTATGTTTAAGTCTCATGTAATAGGGGCGAGCCAATTGCCATCACCGGGCACAAAAACCAATCAAGCACCAATGTGACTTTTTCAATTCATAGTACTTCTAAGTTTATCTTAAACATCACTGAGATCAGTAAAGTAAAATATCGTGGAGAAACCTGGGCTTTTTTATATAATTTAATAGAGTACGTATGGAGTTTCTTGCCCATCCTTCTCCATACAAAACTACCTTTTGGAAGGGGCAACTAGATTCAATTCCTTTTTCCTTTTTGTATATGACAAAAGTGCCTTATTATGGCCTAATTGAAATAAATGATTTGAGTTTGACTTTTTAATACCGAAATCGCCAATCCGCCTTGAGCAAGCATGGTGATGAATGCTCGTGCATACTCTGTGTGACAAGAGGATATGTGCAGGGGGCAATAATAGGCTAGTATTATTATACCAGTCCGTCGGGAAGGAAGACTAAACGTCTAGTAACCTTAGTAGGACATAAGTAAATATCAGTTCCAATTGGTCCGTCAAGGTCAGGTCAGACAGCGGGAGTGTAAAATACCAAATAATGACTGTATTCAACTGCATTAAGACTGACAGGTGACCCCAAGTTTGCTAGGCAAACGGCAAGGTTGGTTTATTTATAGTACCTAGTGCATATACGGGCTGACCTTGATTGTACTTTAGTACTACTACAGGGGATGAAAGTACTCATTAATTCATACAACTTTTACCATGAGATTAAAAATATGAAAACAATTATAGGTTCAGTAGGTTCGGAGCAAATTGGCTATGACAGACGGACAAACAGTATATATTAACCTTCGAAGTCGCGGATGGAAGCTAGTTAACAAATAAATAATTAATGAGCCACCAGTACCCCTCCCTCCCCCCAAATAGTAATAAATCAGCCTGATATCGTCTCTGTTTCACATCTAGTGTGGACATCACATACAAGCCATATTTAGCGATGCGCCAGCCCAATTAACATACTGAAACAATGACCGGCTGCAATCTAATTTCATTTGAAAAACAAATTGATACTTATGTACCAATATGCACAAGATGTTATCGTAAAAGCATTTCAATGTGCTATCTGTTATTATCTCGTAACAGATGGATGGTAATCACTCAATTTCATGAGAAACATAATCGCCAATATAATTTACAAACAAAGATAAATGTCCGTAGATTACAGAAGACTAATTAATCTGAATTATCATCATTCATTACAATCCTTACATTAATAAATAATAAAAAACCAGACAAGTGCGAGTCGGGACTCGCACACGGAGGAAAAGGTTCTGTTTCATTTCAGTATCGAGCCAAAAACGCAAATAGAGAGGTCTCTTGAATGGGGGTAAAAGTGGGCTAGTGGTTAAAAAATTAAAAGTTAATTTTTAACTTTCATTTATTTTTATTATTTGTTGGTATAGCGACAATAGAAATACACATTTCATTACATCATCATCTGCCTAGCCTTTTCCCATCTATGTTGCGGTCGGCTACCAGTCTAACCGGATGCAGCTGAGTACCAGTATTTTACATGGAGCGACTGCCTATCTGACCTCCACAACCCAGAAACTGGGTAATATGATACCCCTAGGTAAGACTGGTTGTCAGACTTTCGGGCTTCTGACGACTCTTAACGACTGTCAAAGATCCACGTATGACAGCCGGGACCAGAGGCTTAACGTGCTTTTCGAGGCACGGAATGATGTCAGTAATGTCTAAGATAAACTTTAGAAAGTACATATGAATTGAAAAAGTCACATTGGTACTTGCCCGGATTCGAACCCACAACCTCATGCATGAGAGGCGGGAGCCTTAACCGATAGGCCATCACGACACCGACACGACACGAGGGCGTTTTATTTCATGTATCAAGCCGAAAACGCAAAAGAGGTCTCTTGAATGGGGGTAAAAGTAGACTTAGGACTAGTGGTTAAAAAATTAAACGTTAATTTTTAACTTTAACTTATTTTTATTATTTGTTGTTATAGCGACAATAGACACATTTCATTACATAGATAATAAAAATAAAAATGTTAAAAATTAAACGGGGTCTCCTTAAAAGGAACGTATTATTTTTATGTAGTGTTAAATATCATCGGTACAAAACCCTTCTTTTTGTTTATTGTTTTTAATTTTTTATTTACGTTTTAGTATACAATTTGTTATGGCATCAGCAGTGATTATAATAGTTAATCAAGCCGAAAAAGTCCACGTGCCACTTCCTCAAACTACTATATAATTATATGTATAACTATTATGTATAATCTTTACAGTAATTTGCATAGTTCAAACAAATGACATTGAGGTAGTTTTACAACGAAATGAATACTTACTTACATAGTTATCGTATTATGCAATTTACTGAACATTAGAACATATTTATTTTTAAACTACGACACTGTCGCGTTTGTTGCGATTACAATAAAATGTCCAATTAAGTTAAATAAAACTCAATTGTTATTCGTAAGAAGTCTTATTGTAACAGTAAATTATTTAAATTTTCATAATTTTTTGTTAATATCATATTAAAAGACTGTCAACACTAATGTTACCATTGACTGATCAACCGCGATTAAGCGCGACTGCTGAGCATGAGGTCGTGGGTTCGATTCTCAGGTAGGGCAAAGTATTTTTGGATTTTTCCATCAGGAATTTCTCAGTAGCAGCCTCGGAGTCTGAATTTGTGCCCGGTTGATGGCAATAGGCTCGCCTCCTATTACATGGGAGTTAAAAACATAACTGGCGAAATGTGGGTGTACGCTGTACGCATAGGTACACCTCTGCCTAACTCTTCAGGGATTACAGGCGTGATGTTATGATGATTATTTTTTCATCGCAGGGTAAAGACCTTGCTACTTCTCTATAAAAGCTACTAGCGACGGAGTCCATCTCATCCCTCCCAAATACTCACATACAAATTCATCAGGCTGTTCCAACTTAATCTTCTTCCTGTCAGGCTCGACAGGTGGCGTGGGCGGCGCCGACGGGCCATCCTCACTGCAGTCACGCGACTTTTGTTTACTGAAAGCTAGACGCGCCTTGCGTTTCGCCAGGTTCATCTCCCGAGAGCTTAGCGGTTTGGAAGATATTACTATTTCTTGTACTGGTCTCTGCGGAAGAAAAAATAAATGTTCTTAGCACGCATTTTACGGCTTAGCTATGTTCCCGTCTCTATCTTGCACTTGTAGTTTTGCAGTAGTGTGAAAGTGACAGGAATATTGCTTAGCCAAAGGACGTACTAAGTAGGCTTTATTTATCCCTGCCTTGTTAGTCGGGAACAGCCGATAGACCTACCAGTAGGGCCTATCTCTCTATCTGTTACACTACCCTACCTAGGAGGTGGTGACCCTACCAATTGGGTAGTGTAGTAAGCCCTTTAAAAAGGCTTAGGATAGAAAAGAACAGAGCAGAAAAAATCGTTAATGGCAATTCAAATAGTGTGGTTAATTCAAGTAGTAATCATATTCATCTACTGAACTGTCCCAAAGGAATTCTAATTTAACTCTGATGTTCTACTTATTACACTTACCCGACACACATCAGTCTTGTTTAACACAGGTTTAGCGGGACACAGATCTTCGGTGGTGTACATGGAGTTAAGGTCGACCCCAAGGTTGGCAGCCACGTCGAGACCCAGCCGGGCATTCAACTGCTGGCGTTGTTTCGCCAGACGCTCCTTCGACTCTGGACAAATAAAGATAATAAGTGTAGGAAATTATCTGGACAAATATGTGTTGTAGAAAGACAGAAACCCGTAACCATTAACTATGTATACTGTCCATTATACAAAGTAACATTAGCGAAAACTATTGCTGGGACACGACTTTCATTTTAATGGTGTGAAAAATCACTGTTTATGGGTGCTTAAGAGTAGTCGCAGTACATGGATGGTGGGGGTATGTAAAGTTTGATTATAACTACATTTTACTAAAACTTGTTTTTGCCAAAAAAATCTTTTTTTTTTGCGTTTCTTTAATCTTGGAACTTTGTCCTTCAATATCTCCGTAGCCAGAAGAAATCTAGGTTGGTCCAGGACAAAAAAAAAATATCGCGACTTCTCTTTTCAACTTTTGGTTTCGATTGTCTTATTACAGCCATTATTTACCTAATATTTTTATTAGTTTGTTGTTAAAGGAAAAAGTCCTTTTCGAATAATAAGGACTATTTTCCTTCCTTATAGTTCGAATGATCGTCTACTAGAGGTTTAATTGTTATTTCTAGACTACGTTTAATAAGCGTAGTCTAGAAATAACAAGTAAACCACTATTTAAGTAGGTATGTAGACTGTCTGGGTGATGACGTAAAAAGCCGGCGCTACAAGTTGCATTTTCCGACAGCGCATTAATTAGCATTAAAGAATATTTGTTTTTCAATAGAATATGATACAGTTTACTCATATGTATTTTTAAACTTTGAACCGACTTCAAAAACGGAGTAGGTTCTGTGTTCGTCGTCTGCACACGTATTGTGATTTGGTTATTGTACTGAAGGTAAAGATAATTGCTGGTTAGTTACCTATCCGTGGTCAATCATGGACCTCGTATATACCCCTTGGAACTCTTTACCAACGAACAGTATGTACTACTTCATTTGCTGGTTAGATTATACAAGTGTTATAGGTATTTTTTTTTAAATTTGGTATCGGGTGTCGGTGGCAAATTGCCAATACACATATAACAACATCACGCCTGTATTCCCCGAAGGGTTAAGCAGAGGTGTACCCATTATAGCACACCCACATTTCGCCAGCTATGTTTAAGTCCCATGTAATAGGTGGCGAGCCTATTGCCATCAACCGGCCACAAATCCAGACTCCGAGGCTGCTACTGAGAAATTCCTGATGGAAAAACCCAATAAGACTTAAAACACAATCGCCGCTAACTTCTGAAGGCGGTTTTTCTTTTAATATAAATAAATAAATCGTCGTCTAATGACGAAAAATGCAAAGTTAAAGAAAAAGTATATACAACATGATAAATGAGAGAATAGCTAGCTAATTAGTCGACACTAAGGTTAAAGGTATCTTCATAAATAGGTACCTACTAATAATAATTTTATTTATCACATATTTAATTATTTTGATAGCGTTGGCGCCGTACACACCGTGACTCACGAACCGAGAACAATCTTATCCCACAACAGAAATAATAACGCCTAAGTTTGTGAAGATGGATTAATAGATGTTTGTACTTAAATGTACCTTTGTGTTTCATAAATAATTTGTTGTTAATATTGTGATACAAGTAAAAACTTGTAATTGGCCATAACGTTTATACTTTTTATTTATTTATTGAATGAAGCATGGAAGACTTACAGCTTAAAAACTAAGTAAAACAGGAGACCATGGTTGACAGGAAGCAAATTACAAGTCTTCGCGTGTAGTAATGGAAACTTAAAAATGAGTTATTTAAAAATATACCCGAAACCTTAAAAGGGGTCATTGTACTCATCATTATGAACAACTTTTACTATGGGACCAACCCTGAAATCATAAAAAAAATCCGTTGTTCCCTACTAAAATGCTACACAACACGATCATAATGTATGAAACAGCTGATTTTTTTTTCATGATTTCAAGTTTGGTCCCATAGTAAAAGTTGATTATAATGATGAGTACAATGACCCCTTTTAAGGTTTCGGGTATAGTTTCAATTATCCTGTATAACAGATAGATACATTTTGTTGTTGGTTACATATTAGTCAAAACTATTTGGTATACAATTTAATAAGAACAATTTAAAAGAAATATGAAGTTTAGTAGTAGTTTAGTTTCTTAAGTAAGTATTCCAAATAAAATATCGATTGTTCTAGTGATGAAGCGAAGCATCATTATTTAAACTTCCAGAATATTGTGAAATAATAATAAAGACAGATAATATGGCATTTGTTTGCGAAACTGGTCTTTATAAAATATTATGTTGTTCTCATTATGTGCAGTTGAACAAACTATTTGGTACTTGGGCAGCTGTTGTGATGTCCTTGTAGTAAAAGTACCTGCGTCTCATGCATGTTGCCATGGTTGCCGTTGCCAGACACCGAGCAAGTACCAATGTGCCTTTTTTCAATTCATTATGTAGGTAGGTACTTTTTATTTTTATTAGAAGCTTTTATTTAGCTTGCACTGTTCGTATGTATGTAAGTAAGTTGTCCTTTCAAAAGCTAACCATTTTTCGACCATTGGTTGGTACCCGATTGAGCTGAAATTTTGCATACTTACACCTTTAGTTCTGATGACAATACAATGTCCAATACTCAATATTGTAATAATTTTAAATTAAAGCTTGTTTTTTAAAATATCTTTTTAATATTTATTTATTTTTATCTTTGACATCACTGACATCGGTGAAGGAAATCATCGTGTGAAAACTTAGACTTACAATAAATATAAGCCTTTGGACAAGCTAGTATTTTGTGAGTGTGTATACAGCTTCTGACGGCGATTTCGACCGCGTGGTTTTCCTCACCCGCGTTTAGTTACATCTTTAGTTATTGCTTTGCCCGCGTGGGTCCTAGCGTGATGTTATATAGCCTACACTTATCCTCATGAATCTGGCTATCATTTACAAAAGGAATTTTCCCAATCCGACTGGAGGTTCCAGAGATTAACGGGTTCAAGCAAACAAGAAACTCTTTAGTTGTTATATATACAGCATGTAACAAAAACCCTGTCCGATCCTTAAGGGTATTATTCGGCATCGTACTGCGTACACATATACGTAACCATTTAATGGATTTGAGATTATTATTTTTCCCCAGTGAAAAAAGAAAAAGAAGAAAGAAGAAGTAATTAAATTAAAACATAAAAACTGATCAACGGCAACACTGATCTGACAGGGTTTTTGTTACATAGTGTATAGGTATTCCCGGCTGTCATACGTGGATCTTTGACAGTCGTTACGAGTCGTCAGAAGCCCGAAAGTATGACAACCAGTCTTACCTAGGGGTATCGTTTTACCTAGTTACTGGGTTGTGGAGGTCAGATAGGCAGTCGCTCCATGAAAAATACTACCCCCCATAGTAGCCCTAGCCTTTCCCCAACATAGTTGGGCTAGGCAGATGATGAGTTACCTGCAGCGTTGATTGGCTCCTCGTCCAGGTCGTACTCGTTCCCTTCGGAGCCCATGAGGTGCGCGCCGTGCTGCAATACTCGCTGGATATCGAACGTCTCGCAGCGAAGACGACCGCTGTCTTCTGGGTCGGTCTTCTCTTCTGTACAACAATATTGTTTATTATCAAACATCATTTCTTTTAGTTGTGCAAATGTCAATGTTCAAGTCAAATCATTTATTTCAATTGGACCATTAAAAGGCACTTTTGAACGTCATATACAAGAAAAAAAAAATTGAATATTTTGTATGGAGAAGAATGAGCAGGAAACTTCATTCTTCTCTTTGAGAATAAATGTTTTACAATATTTTGTATACAGGATCATACGGGATACACGTGATAAGAAAAGCAGTTTAATATCTTATGATTGGTTGTTGTGTACAAGTGAATAGATGTGTGAAGGGATTAGGCGCACAATGTCACATTCGCAAAATGACATTCTGACGCAAAATGTCACATTCGCAAATTGTCTTTTCTCAAAATGCCACATTCTCAAAAATTCATATTTATTTACTATACATATTATCTTAAAGAGCAATAGCGCACTAGCGGCCTGGCCGCAGCGGCCATGGCCGCTAGTGCGCTATTGCTCATAATGTGATTTACTTTAACCCTTAATCGGGCACAGTGAAATATTATCATCAATGTATCTAAATACACGAATATTTTTAAAATGGCAACTCCCTAAACTATTTTTACGCAAATCTATTCTAATCACTGATTTATTTTATTGACAATCCCAAAATAGACTTTTGTCCGTTCCTCAACTCCATATTGCGTCAATTGTAACAAAAAATACTGAATGTGACATTATGCTAAAATGGCATTTTGCGAAAATGGCATTTTGCTAATGTGACGTTTTGCGATGTGGCGTTTTTAGAATATGACAATTTGAGAATGTGACTTTTTGCGAAATTTCAATATGTCATTTTGCGAATGTGGCATTGTGCGCCTAATCCATATTATTAAGTTGATTTTTTTCATGGCAGGGTGCACTAAATCCTATTTATATGTTCTACCACTCATAACAGTTAATAGGTGATACGCCATCTGGACAATAGATTCATTCTAATTTGTAAATTAATCGTCTTATGACTATAACAGACTATTTTGTGAGATTCATATACACATCAAAAAAGTCTAGGGATCAACATCCCTAACAAATGTTAGGGATGTTGATCCCTAGACTTTTTTGATGTGTGTAGCTGCATTTTGCATAAAGTATTTTTATTAGTAGGTAGTACGTAATTATAGGCCTACCTATTCATAATATGTTTACAATTTACTGAAGCGGACGTATTAAAATAGACAGAAATCATACATTTATTATGTGAAAATAGATATAAATATGTAAAGAGAAAATCTAAACGATGCAATCTACGAGACCACTTTCAGTTCGATGAGCTACACAAATAAAACTCGCTTTATAACATTACTTTCCCCGCAGATGCCACGCGTACTGCCGTACTGCGATGACTTTGAATACACCTAATTAATATTTTCTTAACTTTGATTAAAGGAACGCAAATTCGATTTGGCACAGTCATGCTTCAAAAAAATTGAGTCAGAATATTTAGGTATAAGATCGTGAATCGTAACATTTGGTCGACTTATTCGTTGGCACTGCCTCACCCGGAGCATTTGTCTGTTAAAATAACAGTTCGTATTCGAGCATAGGTACCGATACACGCGACCAACCCTGAAATCAAGAAAAAAAAATAACCAGTTCCCTAAACAAAAAAAAAATAAACAAAAATGCTTTACAACACGATCATAATGTATGGAACAGCTGATTTTTTTTCATGATTTCAGGGTTGGTCCCATAGTAAAAGATGTTCATAGTGATGAGTACAATGACCCCTTTTCAGGTTTCTGGTATATTTTCAATTACCCTGTATAAGTCTGAAATCGCCAATCCGGCTTGAGCAAGCGTGGTGATCAATGCTCGTGGCTTCTCTGTATGAGAAGTATCTTTGCCCTGCAGTGGGACAATAATAGGCTAGTAATTACTAAATGCTCTCATATCGGCAGTTGCAAGTGCGGTAAAATTACTTATTAAATAACAACTCCACAATATCAAGATACTTAATCCGCACTTTCCTGGCGATAAAACAACTCTTGTATTTTGACGCAACTCCTATTGTTATGTGAACGTTTGGCGTGTGCCACTTATACAACGTGTAACGTTAAATGCGCAAAACCTCAGACACCCCAACTGATTTTTAATTGAATTTACCTATTTCAGAGAAAAAAAAATCATTAAAACAAAAGTAAAGGGGTTATGTGCTGATTTAGTTTTACTGGCAATTCTGATCGTTTCTTGCGTCTGCGACGACGCTCTATCGAGGGAGAAGTCGTCACCGGGCCGCCCCCGGCCGCTGCGCGCCGGATGGCTTGACCTACTAATAAATAGACACGGCAACGTTTCTAATGAAGATTTTTTGAAAAATGTGACCTATATTAAAAAGTGGTTCAATTGATTCTGCTCGTTATTCTGATCAAACTATTTTCAGGTTTTGCGCATTTAACGTTACACGTTGTATACCTATATACCTAGTTCATAATGTACAATATGAAACACAGGTACCAATATATTCCGTAGCGAACGTGTTTAATTATAATAACAATGATTTTCACACTTTCATACTAGGTTAAAGATTAATGTAATCAAATTTTTGGTTTGAATTTATTTTTTTTTTACCTTCAGATGGCATTATTCGTATTCGTTTATCTCATATATTAGAAGAATTGGGATCAGAGATTACCTATTGTATCTATTTCTCTTACTTGGAGGACTAGCTATAAAAACTGTAAAATAGATTTCTAATAAAAAACAAAAAGAACCAATATTTTATTTATTTATTCAACAACAAACCTATACTAACAGTTTGCACCAGACATACAAGTTATTTGGCCAATAATATTATTATTTTAGTTCACAAAAATTTAGGCATTATGGCTTGAAAAAATACAATTCTGTATCTGTCAACTTCAAACCATTTAACAGGGACGTAGAGATATACCAAAAGTTTTAAAAGTTTAATAGCGCTGAATGTATTTAGTCATCCGTTGTGCAAATGGGGCTTATCAAACGATTACATATTAAAACAGCTCTATACATATTAATTTATTTTTTAGAGTTCCGTACCCAACGCGTGCCAAACGGGGGTCCCGTTTGTCCCGTAAGGCCGTAACTAAGACTCGGTTGTCAGTCCGACCGTCCTTCTGTCACAGGGCTGTATCTTTTGAACCCTAATAGCTAGACACTTGAAAATTTCCACAGAGTGTGTGTGTATTACTGTGACTGCTATTACAACAAATATTAAAAATAAAATAAAGTTGAAATTAAAGGGGCATACTTACAAGAATGTTTTTTTTTTTTTAAACTGTGTATTAAACACTAAACACGTTCGTTCAAAACACGTTCGTATAACGGCCATAGTACCTCATACTATGGCCCTTATAACAACAAATAACAAAGAGGAAATAAAGATTCGGGTCCTCATACAAGAAACGTGTTCTTTGTATTACGAGTATTATACGATGGTACGGAACTCTTCGGATGCGAGTCTGATTCACTTGCCGGGTTTTTTATTATTTTATTTTAATTTGATTGCTGTTGCAATAAATTGCAATTCCAATTCGTTATCAATAAAGAGGAAGTCTGCGCGCTCAGTTATCATGGTGTGACCTTTTTATTTTCCTGCTCCAGCGCACAATGAAGGCGATTGAACCAATTTAGAAAAATAAAAGTTTTTTTATATGTGACACTGTCTTTATTGGTCGTTATTGCTTTATCGGTCTTTTACTTATAACATAACACCAAGCCCGTAATCCCCGAAGGGTTAGGCAAAGGTGTACCCATTCGTACACCCACATTTCGCCATATGTTAAGGGTCCTATGTAATAGGGGCGAGCTTATTGCCATCAACCGGGCACAAATCCAGACTCCGAGGCTGCTACTGAGATATTCCTGAGGGAAAAACCCAAAAACACTTTGCACGACCTGGGAATTGAACCAAAGACCCCATGCTCTGCAGTCGCGTTTTGGGACCACTAGACCAACGATTTAATTAAAACGTCAAAGAGTCTATGAACTAGAATGTAGAATATTGCTAATATTAGCAAGTTTCTTTTAAATGTCAACGTCGAATAAACAAAGTAAATGTCACCGAATTAGTGCAGTACAGTTGCCGGCACGTAACTTGGCAAGAGATTTTCGTAGTGGGGGAAGTTCGCGCATATAAAAATATATGAAATTGTGCGTGCGCAAACTTCCCCCACTACAAAAACTCTTGCCAACTTACGTGCCGGTAACTGTACTAGACATAATTATGTTGTAAACTAGATGAACAGAACTATTTCTAATGCTTAGTCATTACAAATTAAGATGAAATAACACAAAAATCACCTAACAACATGATAAAAATCGACGCAAAACGTCTTATATTAGGTATAACTTTTTATTTCAGAACAGCGTGGAAACGCCATGATGATGCATATAAAATCCAAGAACCTAAATGGAAATAATAATAATTTCCGAATATCTTCTTAAATGAGATAAATGAGTATACTAGCTTCAGCCCACGACCTCGTTCGCTTCAAAGTTGATATAGGTATTATCCCACAGGAAATGTATGTACATTTTTCCCGGGATAAAAAGTACGCTATTCCAGACTAGAACTAGTTTTTACACGACTGCCCCAAAAAAAGGAGTGTTATGTGTTCAGGGTTAATGTATGTATGTATGTATGTATGTATGTGAGTTTCTTTATTCCACCATAACTTTTAAACGCCTGAACCGATTTAGATGTATGGGGTATCGTTACAATCCTTGCATCGTTCCGAGTAACATAGGTTAAAAATAAAAAGAAACCGGTGTGGTCACTTTAAAACGTAAATTAATACCAGCCTCAATTTATTTTTTTAATGAATCTGGTCGTTTCTATGTTTATCGTCTAGAATTTGACAAGTAGATTTAAAAATATATAACACTGTAAATAAAAAACGTCGTAAATAAAAAAACTGACGAGTAAACAAAGTACAAACATGTGCAATTTTTGCAGTCGTGTTTTTTAATTTTTAAATTATAGTAGCTTATTGTTACCGGGGCGACTTCGTTAGTGTAAATGTCGGTTATCGCGGACGTCGATGTCCTTTCTTGGGGTTCACACTTACCCTGTACCAAATTTCACACAAATCGGTTCAGTAGTTTAGGCGTGAAAGCGTAACATACAGACAGATAGATAGACAAAGTTGCTAATATTATAATTAGTGGATATTTATAATATTATAATTAAGTAGTTGATATGATTGTGCACATACATGTGTACAATACTTCACGATACTTGGATAAGTACAACAAATACAGCCATTAAACTAAATAATTATAATACAGTATTATGACTCAGTGACTCTATAAGTAAACAATATCAAGGAGAACAAAGGAAAAGGTCAGAACTCAAAACGGATGCACTACCAATAAAATTTGATTTGCATGAGTTTGCAAGAACCGAAGGTGGACACATGAATGTATTTTGGTAGCGAATTTCAAGTGCGACTGAAAATAGAACTTAATTTTAATACACACAGTATGTTTTCGTGTGCGTCATTGGAAAATCAAATCAAAGTTAGCTTTGGTAAACAACATTGATACGACTTTCGAAAGAAAGGTTTTGTATTCATTTAGCTAGACTTATATTAGAGGAGGTAAAGTTTATTTTTTTTGTTTGTAACATGGATACATCACTGGAAATACTGATCGATTACCTAAATTCATTCACTGAATAGAAATAAATAGAAAGCCGAGTGTCATAGTCTAATTCTTAACATCGATTATATTCTGCTACTGAACTTCTACATATAAGGAATTTTAAATAATGACCATAGCTATGAAGGTGATTTTTTTAACACGCTTTTATTAGCTTCACTTGTAACTATGTATGTAAGAAAATCTTGGAATTTTAATTTAACCCACTTCCCGGTCTTCGATTAGGATGAAATTTTGCACACGCTCTGAGTTCTGATGACAATACATGACTAGCTAAGAAACGTCATTACAAATCCAATATGGCGGCCTCCCCAAGATGGCGGACTATCTGTTTGAAATCCACCCCCATGATATGGGTATCAAATGAAAGGGTTTGCTGTCAGGAATACGGAAAAAAAATAGTCACGTGACTTAAATCCAACATAGCGGACATCCAAGATGGCGGATTGGCTATTTGAAATGCACCCCCATGATATGGGTATTAAATGAAAGGGTTTGCTGAATGGGATCCAAAAAAAAATTGTGCGTGCTAAAAGCGTGTTTTTTAATTATTTAAACTATTAATTTATTTTTGTTATCATTGCCACATACTAGCAATTTCTCCTCCTGTATCGTGGGTGCGTTTACAAATATGTTTTCGCACCTTCACCCGCGCGTGGAAGACACAGTATACCATGATTTCCACACGCGGGCAAAGTCGCGGGCATAAACTAGTTCTGCAAAAATCTCCTTCGGTATTCACTTTGATTGGTGAAGCGAGCTGTCAGCTTAGGTACCTAAAGCTCACATTAACTAAAGTCACGGTGGGATATTTTTACAGAATATAATACGACAGGTGACATGTCTCAGATATTTGATACTAGTACGCGAAAAAAAGTTGTCAACATGTCAGTAGTATCAGTGACCGAAAAATTGTAGACAGACACAAGAATATTTTATTCTAATTCTTTTTATTTTCTCATTAGCACGCGTCTTCATCCGGGTCTCACGTCTTAGGCCCGGCGCTTACTATCGGCATCGGCACGGCTGAGGATTTTAGGTGATAAAAAGCATTACACATTAACTTCATTGCAATAAAGTAGAAATTTCCATGATATATGATCGTAGTAACAAAAATACCGCTTCTACCGCGAAGCGGTAGTTTCTACTTTATTGCCATGAAGCTAATGTATGTTTTTTATCACCTAAAATCCTCAGCCGTGCCGATGCCGATAGTGGGCGCCGGGGCTTAGGTAACCACTCCGCTCCTCGGGTCGTAAGCATCATGTTATACCCTATAGGGCCTATTACTCATCATCTGCCTAGCCTTTTCCCAATTATGTTGGGGTCGGCTTCCAGTCTAACCGGATGCAGCTGAATACCAGTATTTTACACAACCCAGTAACTGGGTAAGACCATAAATCTGGCAATCATATACACAAATATTTTTTGTATATGATAGCCAATCTGACTAGGACTTACAGAGACCAGCGCGTTTAAATATACAATATATTATCTTTACTAATATTATAAAGCTGCAGTGTTTGTTTGTTTGTTTGAACGCGCTAATCTCTGGAACTACTGGTCCGATTTGAATGATTCTTTCAGTGTTGGGTAGTCCATTTATCGAGGAAGGCTATAGGCTATATACCATCACGCTACGACCTACGGGAGCGGAGCAGTAACCAAAGATGCGGCGGACAGCTAGTATACAATATAAAGAAACAAAATAACTCTTTGGCTTTTTTATATTAGTTTCGATTTTATGCAGGAATTTTACGTGGAGGTCTAAACTCTCTCTGTCAAAAGTAAATTAAGAAAGATTAAAAGCAGAGTTCTTGATTTCTAACATTTAAAATGAAAACAAAGAAACCTGTTTCTCCACCAAATAATTACATTATTATCTTGTCAACTAAGCAAGTATCGAAGGCGGAACTATTTTACAAATTATCTATGTTAAAGTCGTTAAGTTGTCAATCAAAAACAAGTTTTTTTTTTTTAATTCAGTCAAAGATGTGATTGTGAACTAGTTGATAATCCTGGGAACATTGTCAAGTCGTTCAAGTCAAGTTAAACTGCACAAAGTCAATAGGATTTTTTGCTATAATCTTTACAAATTAATAAAAATGAAGTCTCTGTTTGTAATGTCATAATAACAGCTTTTAACTCAATACAACGTTGTTAATGTTTTTATACGATACTATGAAATCAATTTATAAATTGTGCGACTGTCTGTTTGTTGCGGCTAATCTCCGAAACGGCTGGATGGTTGGTTTGATGGGAATTTTACTGGCAGATATCAAATGTAAGGAGTAACTTTGGCTACTTTTATTTTTGAAAAAGAATTAGGTTTCGGCGCAAAAAACCCACAGAAAACAGACATTCACGGGAAGCCCCGGGCGTAAGCCAATATGTATGTATTACTAATATGTACGTAGGTACACATTTATTCATTTAATCGATATCGAAATATGCGCACATCTCATAATACGTAATGTTTCTTAATTCAAACTCTAATTAGTAAAAATAAATAAATTTTAATGTTTCAATTTGATAAAAGCGAATAATGAGAAGGTTATATCTATACTATACTAATATTATAAAGCTGCAGTGTTTGTTTGTTTGTTTGTTTGAACGCGCTAATCTCTGGAACTACTGGTCCGATTTGAAAAATTCTTTCAGTGTTAGATAGATTAGTTATCGAGGAAGGCTATAGGCTATATACCATCACGCTACGACCTACGGGAGCGGAGCAGTAACCAAAGACGCGGGTGTAACCGCGGCGGACAGCTAGTATATTAATAAACTAACGTTTAAAAAAATGTTCGCAGGCAATTTTGGAAACTATTGTAGGTACAGTTTTTGTGGTCATTTTTTTCTGACGTTAAATGGTCACCGCTGCCTATGGACATCTGCAATACCTAGAGGCCTTGCGTTGCCATCCCAGAAACAAGTTGAAATGACTGTGCCTGTGTCATGTGTCTAGCGTTGCCAACATTTCTTTGGTTGATTATCGGGGGGCACGGAAGTGCCCCCGCCAAAGTCGAGCGCGAAGCAAACACTGCCGTACCATCCTTTACTGGAACCATTTCGCCGCATTTTCAGGCCCCTATTTGAGAACCTCTGGATTAGACCAGAACGTAGAAATTTTCGTCATCTAGTAAGCTGTAATCATATACTTAAAATCCAAAATTTCAAGTCTGTAGGTCATTTAGTTCCGAAGTTAAGCTAAAGCAAAGTTTCGCATTTATGACACTCACTCACTCACTCACTCACTCATGATCATCAAAATAGAACTAGTACTTCCCATAAACTCAGAGAGCTGAAAAGGCATTGATTAACTTAGTATGGACTAGCGGCGTCATGTTTTTTTTCAGTGGCCACAATTAATTATTATGTTACTTTCAGTGGCGGCTGTACCTTAAGTGCGCTCGTGCGCTGAACCACCAATTCAAAAATCAAAAATTACAAAATATTAAGTACTTCATCTTTATTTTTAAATTACCATTTTAATAGTTATTTTTAAACATACAAAAACGTATAAAAAATTTAATCTCCAATTATGGTGAAACAGTTTGAGCGCTTTACTAAACTATTAAGACTTATTTTCCTGTAAAGACAAATTCTCGTGCGCTTCGGCGAGTGCACGAGGACTGCTAATATAACTTGTAGGAGATACGAGTTAATACGCCTGACGCGTGAAACAGAAGATAGTTCATAGAAATGTACCGAGTATGAGTGGGTTCTCGAGCGCCGCACGAGCGATCCGAGGATTGCCGAGAGCATCCGATGTTTGACGAATTGACGAACGACGACGCGCGCGACGGCAGCCATGATTGACATCTCGTTATCAGACTACTTAGTATAGTTTCACTGTATGTGTGACGCGTTAATTATTGTTTATTTACATATATTACCGTAATTGTTTTTAGTTTTTGTTTCGATTTTTTCGAAAACTTTTATTCTATACTGTGTAAGTATGGTGTTAATACCCGATTTTAATAAAAAGGTGATTGAACATTTCGCTTCAGAAAAATGTCGTCGCATTGATTTAATGTATAAAAAATAAACATATACTAATTATGTCAATTTTTGTTTTGTTGCATTTTCTAATTTTAATATTTTAGTAAAGTGCACCACCAGTTCGATAACCCACCAGCCGCCACTGGTTACTTTGTTGTGTTGTTAAGTACACATAATATATGTTCAATTATTTTTATCCTAAGTTATATCGAAGTTGAGATATTTGCATTTGTAGATTTTACAAATGTCGTCAATATAAAAACTTCAAGTTTTGTACCCTTCAACGGCCAAGTCACACAACATTAACTATAATTATAAAGAAATCGCAGTAAGGAACCTTAGACTTGGCACGACTTGTTTTAGATTTCATTACTTTTTAGAGATAAACAAGCAGCTCCATCGAGACTTGGCTAGTTTTTTACAGAATGTTTTTGGTGGGATAGTATTTTTCAGAATAATCTAAAAAAATATAGTAAACTTCAAAAAACTATAGTAGTTTATGGATTAAGTAAAAATAGACACATACATTTGTTACTTATTTGTTTTTTATAAAAACTATTGTTTTTAACGAGTGAGGAATTTATTTGTTACTACTTTCCACATCGAAAGTAGTAACAAATAAATTCCTCACTCGCTAAATAAAATTTGAACCATCTAACTAACACCCATCTATTTTTGCGTACCTACTAATTATCTATAATATTTTTTTTAGTATACGCAGACCCGAAATATAGTACAATACTAAATTATTTTAGGTACCTACGGTTTGCAACCCTACATGTGCCTTTAATTACAAGGGCACCCATACCCTTCGACGAGCATAGCAACGTTGCTTTGCGGCAGAAATATGTATGATGGTAGTACTTCCCCAGACGAACACCTTCACAAAAAGCTCTACCTACTACATACTAATTCATAACTTCCTTATACCATGCAATTAAACCAAACGCTAAGCAAAAACAAATCCTAATTCGTTTACTTTATGACTTCGTTTATGTCTGGGTGATAAAACACACCTAATTTGCGCCAATGACCTTGCTGTATAAGGTTAATCACTAGATACGCTGTCCCACACTAGGATGTCTTGTGTATCGTGGGTGCGTTGGCACTCTGGCAGACACTACGCTCTGGAATAACTAGCCGAAGGTCGTAAAAATATTAGCCGCGAAGAAGGTAACCGCTCCTAGCCTCTGCACCAATCGAACCTACGCTACTAGAAAATCGTGAGGTAACCTGGACCTATTACCGGCCTATTACTGTCCTACTCAAACCATGTCAGTCAGAGGCCCTTGAGGCGGTTTAGAAACTCTGACACTAGGGTGTGTGGGGTCGTAAGACCTTACTGCCCACACGATAAAGGAAAGGACAAGAAAACCGTCATTTCAGAAATATTTGAAGGCATTTGAAAGCTAAAGGTGCAATATTTAATCATAACCGTGCATCGCCTTTATTGCAGGATTTTAAACGTTTTTTTTAATTGCTGAATTTGTAATGCTTTTTTTCTGTATTTGTAATTATTATTTTTTGCTGTATTTGTAATGAAATTATCATACAGAATTCAGTATTTAACTCTAGATAACAGGCTATTGTGGGAATTAATCATCCCATTTTTGATTACGGAAATGGCTGGTGCCTGCATAAATAAGATAAGGGAGGAAACATAAATGCACGGAAAAGATTGGCTACATTAATTCTTCTCGTGAAGCCACACTTTGTCGTTTAGCCAAAAAACACACCTCACAAGTGTGCGACCTTAATTATATGCAAGTGGTCTACTGCAAGTGTGGCTAAACCCCATAACTAAAACCATGTCTGGAGGTCGTTGTCAAAACAAAAGACAATGACGTAAGCCTATAGTAGCGTATAGTATCTAATTACTAACCTTTCTTGCCCGTGAACGGTGTTGGATGCCATTCCGGTACGTTTGCGAGGATCGCTTCCACCGCCTGCGAAGTAAACAGTTGTTAAATTATTTCAAAGAATACAGACAATAGGAATTCTTACTATGCTGATAAGTAAGGGGATCAGCAGCACAAGGCATATGTCAACATTTCCTTACTCATATAACACCGTTCTACCTTGATTTCTACGGAGAAATCTTGGCTACGCTGGGTTTCAATTTTAAACTTCCTATAAGAGCTCCATAATTATTGAAAAACCTACTTAAACAGCATAACAGAACATACACAGTACTGCCACAGTCTAGTATTAAAAAGTAAAATAATCATAAAACTAATGTGTTCCATTTGTTGTCTTCTGATTTAATATAATGATGCCACAGGAAAAATTAATCACTTTCATGAGTATTGCACTCCCATGAAGTTGGTCCAAAATGTGTCATAGAGTAGATAGATTCTATAGCTCGTTATAGCACCTACAAGTCAGTTGCGTGTGAAATTGCTAATATGTCCCTATTAGTGACAACTGCAACAAGGACGTTTTTTGTCGAACTTCATAAATAACTCGTCAGGTGCTTAATAAAAGTAGCTAAACATGTCAAATGTCCCATTGTTTTTGCTTAGTTCATAATGCGACACTTTTTTTAGCACTCGCCATGTCGTGACGGCCCAGTGGTTACAGAAGGCTGTGGCTTCAATACCAGGCAAGTACAAAAGTGACTTTTTCAATTCATATGTACTTAGTAATTTATCTTGGTCGTCGGTGAAGAAAGACGTGGGGAAACCTGGACTTATAATTTAATATATGTCTGAAATCCAGTCTGCATAGAGCAGGGATGGCGAACCAATGGCACGCATGCCAATAGTGGCAAGCGTGCCAATAGTGGCAACGCCAATAATTGAAAAATCTATGTATTGTATCTAATTTACAACATATCACACCAACCATTTTATTTAAACATAAAATAGTAAACATTACGATTTTTGTACTTTTGAGTTCTTTATTTAGCGTGTTCTCCTTTATATCACCATGTCAAGATTCTTTGACGGCATATCATTGTGGTTCATGGCACGATTACCAACAAAAATTCGCCATCCCTGACCTAGAGCAAGCGTGGTGATCAATGCTCGTGCCTTCTCTGTATGAAAAGGCCTTTGCCCTGCAAAAGGACAAAAGTCTGGTATTCTTGCTAAATTTTTGTTCTAAGAATCCATTTAAGACATAAAACTGAAAACAATGGTATGAAATCGATCGTTTTTACGATGAAAACGAGCTATATTAAGGCCACACAATAAATCGATACCTACTCGTGTTGTACAGCCTGTAATTTTTTTATTGCTCACGCACGCAATAGAGGTAGGTTTCCGCTCCGTCTAGTAAATTATACTAGATGAATAAATAATTAGGCAGACACATGAAATAAGGTTTATAGAGCATGATTATTATTGCAATATATTATTCCGATCATTAAGCTTGACTAATAGTATGTTACAAATACAATAATATATCCTTTTAACGGGAAATGGGTATCTGTGTGTAAATAGTGGAAAATAATGTAATGATTATTGGCTCTTTTTATCCGACTGTGTTCGAGTTCAAAATGAGGGTGTTGTTTTTGTTTGGAATGTAATGTAAGTACCTATGAATGTGTGTCTGTCTGTATCTATGTACGATCTTATTAGATAATCGTGCGGACTACTTTTAGCAAATACCTAAGTTACGTATCGGTAGGTTCGTCTAAACGTCATGAATGGCTATGGATTTTAGAAAACAAAACAACATGGCAGATTTTAGTTTCCTTTAACTTAATTGGTTGTATTAAAAAGTTTCAAAAATAACGAAACACCCGATTACAAACAGTCAATCAAAATGTTCCAAACAAAAAGGTGACTGTACAGTGTACACACCCCGATGGCATAAAATCGGAAATGGAACTAAAACAAATGCCACCAGCTGCAACAGACTGCTTTTAAAATCACATTCTTCCTGTCTATCTAACAATTTTGAAAACAATACTTGGCAATAGTTCAACCATCTTTAATAACTTACCTATTTAACAAAGATAAACAATAAATATATATAAGCAATATACAAAAATAGATGTTATATGTATAAGCACACGTCATTCTTATGTAAATAAGATCTTAGCTACACATTCCGATTCCGAATATATACTCGCTTTCTCCATGGAGGAGACGTTCTAGAGAATTTACTGTTGCTTATTTTTTGTTGCTACACAAGATGGCGTGCCTCCAGAAGCCTAATTTCCGTTTAAAATCTAGTCACAATCTCAGCGACAATCAATGTCAAAAATGCACGAAAATGAGAGGTATTTTTGGCAGGTTCAGACTGAGTTTAGAATGCAAACGTTCTTAAAATTAGAGGAATTGCCCACCAGATCATCCGCAGCTCCAGGAGAGTTCACCACAGAACATCAATATTTTCTGTATCTGTGCACCTACTATGTTTTGTCTCTGCATCACCCTAAGGTAGACTGGTAGAAAATGCCTAAGGCACTAAGTCCGCCTTTGTACAGTATATTTTTTACTTGTGCATAAAGTTTTAAATAAATAAATATTATAAAGAGTCTATTATATTTGCTATTTTTTGTTTGAACACGCTAATCCCCGAAACTATTGCTCAGATTCTGAAAATTATTTCTCTAATCTAAGCTACGTTATCCCGAGTGCTATAAACTATATTTTACTCTCCGAATAATTTCGGTTCCGTAAGTATATTTACGGGAACAAAGTCGCGAAAAGAAGCTAGTAATATCATAGCACTACTTAGAAGTTTATGTTTAGTTTTAAAGATTATTAAACCTTCTCTTACTTAAAGGAGACACACCAGCGCTCCCTTCTCGAAGGCCCTTAAGTCGTACATGATCGGAAACGTTATTCATTTGTTTTGACTCAAGAAAACAAACATTGGTTAAGGATAATATTAACTCTTCATTACATATTTAATTTTGCAGTAAAGACAAACTCCAATGATCTTTTTCAAGGGTAAATAGAATCATACGATGCAAGATCATACTCATTAAATATTTATAACCGGCTAAATCTGAACAAATTTATGGGACGCAAAAAAATGTCTGAACATTTATCTTCAGTTTTAATTTAGATCTAGCGCTCAATGCACTGCGCACCTAAGTAGGCCGCTGCAAACATAACCTAGCAAAATAGTGGATTACAGATCATACTGATACCCAGTGCGAAAGCGGTGCTCCTGATCAGACGATGGTCCACTTGCAACAGTGCACAAAGTGTTCTTACACCTGCAGTTCAGAGGACATTAACAACGCTTCTGATGCCGCGATCAGTGTGGCCACAAAAAAAAGGTTAACTATCTAAAATCATCGACTCGAAAAGAAGAAGAATTTAGATTTGTTCAAGTTTCAGAGTCATTTAGTTCAGGCAGTCAGGGTTCATTTTTGCTAACCAAAAACATCGTCGAGATAAATATAGCTTTGTGTTAGTATATTTGGAATCCTAACAAAACCGCATGGATCATCGAGATTCTTAGTGCATATAAAATACCTAACTTTGTTTTTGTGCGGTATTAAACAAAGCATCTAGTATCTAATACGCAAATAAACAAGTCGATTGTGTTATCATTCCCTCAGTTTTATATAAGACTGGCTTCTGCCCGCGACTTCGACCGCGTGGTTTTTATCATCTAAGTAAGTACTTTAAGTTAAGTCTTTGGTTACTGCTACGCTCCCGTGGGTCGTAGCGTGATGTAATGTAACCTATACTATTCCTGATGAATCTGGCTGGCTATCATACACAAAAATATTTTTTCCAATCCGACGGGCAGTTCCAAATATTAGCGAGTTTAATCAAACAACAAATTCCTCAGCTTTATTATATGCATTTTCAGCTCATCTCAAGCTCACTTCACCTAAATTTACCGAGGGAGTTTTTTACAGAATAGACAGCCTGACCTTCAATTCAAGACAGCTCTAGAAACACAAACGGAAAAAAGCACCAATGCCACACTGATCTTTTCTGAAGAATAAATACAAGATACACAAACAAGTGCCACTGTGCCAGTGATTCTAAGTGCAACAACACCGCACAGTGCACAAGAAAATTGAACTCAATTCATAGTATTCAGATGACCAGAGCGCTGCCTTTATCTTATGTTTACAATGCACACAGAACGGTTCAAGGCACCGTTGATAATACATACACGCTTGAATAGAACAAACTTGCTATGTTTAAACTATAGTTTAATTTGAAGCAGATGAGGGCAAGCTTATGGCTACTTTACTACTTATTGTAAAATCTGGCAATAAGGCTCTGTTTTTCGAGTATGCCAGGCAGGGGCGGATTTAGACATTTCCTTAGTATTTTTGCGGCCCATTTTTATTTTCAAGCGTTTCATATAAAATGTGCCATGAACTAGGTGTTTTATCTATTGTTTGAAACTATGAATATATTTGTACACAAAAGTATACGGTACCGTTCAATGTAAGTACAATGAAGGGAAAGAGGGGAAAGTCATCTGAAAGATGTCTTGTAGACTTCTTTCTTAATACTTAAGAAAACCGCCTAAAAATAAAAAATAAATGGGGCCCAAATTTGCCGCCCTAGTCTGCTGGCAAATCCGCCACGGATGCCAGGGACTTTACATAAAAATAAATAACATAACCTTGCTACAATCAGATGGAAAAAAATCGATACAAGGAAACTGATATCTTATTTGTTATTTGATAAAAGATATGTGTGAAAAAGTGAATGTATTCGTACACTGTGCAGTTCCTTCTATAACCTAATTTCAAAGGTGTAATGTTGAAATCGAAACATAAAACGTGATTTATGTCTTCGATAGCAACGTTTATTGCGTTTTAAAACGTGCTATTTAAAGCCTCAGCTCATGGTCTTAGTAAACTATACATCGATAGTCCCATACAGTAATGGTTCATCGACTTCGCTGAATAACCTTATAATTTTTCGTAAACCCTTAGCGACAGAAGACAGTTCCAGAATTAAGTACATACAACGGGTGTACGTACACTTAATGAAGCCGAAAGTTACATGTTCTTCATTATTGTTCTAGGCCATACCTGGGCATGTTCTAGTTACGAAGATTAAAGATTAAAGTTCCCACATCTCTTTAATTTTTTAGGAAGAGGTGTATCCATTAGTACACCCACATTTGGCAATCTGTGTGTGACCTTTTTTTTTACTAAAGTTTCAAAAGTTATCACCTAACTTTACACTCTCCTCAACCCCTGTTTTGTTGCATGCACTCATAAGAACAACGTTTTGCGTTCGTTACACGTGTTAAACAATTTCTTAGACAAAAAAAAAGTAGTGTCTCAGCAGCAATTTTACATAGTGAAGCTATGTGATGTGTCTTTTTTACTCTCCGTATGAACGTAGAAAGCCAATCATAAATGAAGTCGAAGGTCGTTGTGTCAATTATAGGTCAAAGATGAATAAGGCAGGTCAAATGAAACTATTCTGGAAATAACAATAAGCCCTGGCCAATTCTAACAAGAATAGATATCGCGCACTTTCGAGCAATATTTTTTGTAAAAATCATGGCACTGAACAATTTGAAAGCGTAATTTTCTCAAGAATATAGCCACTCAACGTGTGACATAATTTCAAGGTGGCAAGTACGCATATAGAGGAGAAGTAAAGCCAATTAAAGATCGATTACGGTAATGCATCAGAAAACTGCAAACGTTCGTAGACTGGGAAAAATATCCAAGCGAATGACAGGCAATTAATTCTATGTGAGAAAAATAGCTTGGTTTTTTCCTAGAGTGTAAACGTACATTGATTAGTTAGACGCGAAACATTGCAGTCAATACAGAATAGCAGTAATACGGAACAGCAATCAATAAAACTTATCAGGAAAGTTAACGCATCGGTGCATGCAAAACACACAAACTCGGCTAGTAGATTAATTTCTCAAACGTTCGACGAAACAATGTAGCCAATTACGCGACAACAATACGGTTGCTTGTCAAACAAAATGTGACAGTATCATCTGTAAGCAATGCGTCTGCGCAGAGACCGAACATGAATCCTAATCGACCGTAAAAAAATCTAACCAAATTGTGCTACTTGAACATTCACCTATAAGATGAACACGATAACCGCGAACAAAAAAAATCGAGTGCTTCTCTTTGAAATTTATTTTTGGATGCGCGATTCGCGATTGTAAATAAAATAAAAAAAAATTATATGCTCAGTAGGAATCGGAAATGTTTACTCATTTTGACATTTTATTGGTTTCAAAAAAAGAATCCTTAAACTAATACAATTATAAATGTGAAAGGAACTCTGTCTGTCTGTCAAGCTCCACGACTAACCACTGGACCGATTTTGATGGGCTTTGGTACAGGGTATGTTTGAACTACAACAAAGGACATAGGCTATTCTTTATTCCGCGACTTCGTCTGCGTCTGCGGTAACCGACATTTACGCGGACGAAGTCGCGGGCATAAGCTTGTAAAATTATAAAGATTGGTACGATGCTTCCCAGTATTCGGACATGCTAATTAGAACATTTTATTGTTTTAAAAGAAAATCCTATTAAATTATTTATTTTTAGAAGCGGGGTTCCAGAGTATACATGTCATATAAAAAGACAAATATGCTAGACTTTCAATTAAAACATTCCCACAGAATCGTTTAGTCATATTAATTACCCACGCATACAAAATCTTGCCAACATGCTGAACTTCCATACATGGTAATAACAGTTTTACTTTGACAACCGCCTTTATTTCGAAGCAGTTCAAGTGTTATACTAATGACCGTTATGCGTACCTTACACGTAAGACTTAAAATATGGGGGCTTTGTCGGATTACAGAGGTGTAAACATTTCTGGTTGTACATGTTACTATGAGAACTGTTCAAAATGGCTGAGAAAATTATAAAAGAAGTGACAATAACTCGGCGTGTATAAATAAATATGTAGTTATATTTAAAAGTTTTTTTTAAGGACTGTGCTCAGGCTCACCAACATTTAATTAAATAAGTAATTACATTTTCCAAACCTTATTCCTATAAAGCAGAAGAGTTTCTTTGTTTTTGTTTGAACACGCCGTTTTTTTTTTCGGAATTATTCCTCAGATTATGACCATTTTGTGTTAATATAAAGTTGCGTTAGCCCTAGGGGCTATACTTAGGCTATATTTTATTATAAAAAATCGGTTCAGCTAAACGCAAGAAAATCGCGGAAAAACAAACCTACATACAGGTCAAAAAATTAGGGAACCATAAGAAAACTCCAGAGTAGCAAGAAAAATCTAGTTATTAAATGTAAAAACGGCTGTTTGAACACGAGCCCAAGTTGGCCAGATTTAAATGTATGTACCATGAATCTGAAACAACTTTATGTAGGTTCCACATGTTGATAACAAAGGATCTGTATTCAAATCTTATCTGTCTGCTAATCTTTGCGCAGACTGTTTACAGAGTACATCTTACAAACGCTCATGAGAGTTATGAGTAATATTTATTTAGACTAAAAGGAAAAGTGAGGCTGGTAAGTCTGTGACCGCAGGGGATATGACTCTTGGATTCATTCTACCTCTATTGTACTCCACTTAGTTTTTAAAATACCAGCCTATTATTGTCCCACTGCAGGTCAAAGGCACAGAAAAGGCCTTCCTACACAGAAAAGGCACGAGTATTGATCACTACGCCTACGCGCCTGCTGCTCAAGGCGGATTGGCGATTTCGGACATTTTTCGGTTTTTTTTTATGATTTCAAGTTTGGTCCCATAGTAAAAGTTGTTCATAATGATGAGTGCAATGACCCCTTTTCAGGTTTCGGGTAAATTTTCAATTACCCTGTATATTAATTACTAATCTAAATCTAAATATATAAAAGCGCTCACTCACTCCCTCACTCAGTCATCATGAAATATCGAAAACCGCTGACGTATAAACATGAAATTTGGCAAGGCGGCAGTTTATAGTTAGTAGACGTTCAATAAGAAATAATTTTCTAAAATTCACCCCCTAAGGCGGTAAGACGGGGGTTCGACATTTACGCGGACGAAGTCGCGGGCAAAAAATAGGTTAATTTTAATTCTAGAACGAAAATTATCGACGTGTCAAATATTAACGCAGGTCAAGTGATTCAATTGGCTGCTGATAATTCGGTCAACCAATCACAGCAGCTTACGTGCCCTTGACAATTTGGTGGCTGATTTTGGTGTTGGTCCAGGAACTGGGCGTAAGTTTTTATTAAAACAGATTTTTTACAGCCAGCAACAAAAGTAGATTATCAATATCTCAAACAGAGGAGATTAATGGAAAAAAAAAACTTTAGGTATTTTATAATAACAAATCATTGAGAAACTCGTTATGATATTTTGAAAATTAAATGATATTGTTAAGTATGTCAGTGACTGAATTAATCCATGTTCCGAAAAATATTTTGGTTGGCACACGAGAAAAGTTCTTGGAAGAACTTAGCCCAGAAGTGGAACAGCGTAGGCTAAAGAGAAAAACAAAAACTAAGGGGCGTCGCCCACACGATTAACAGTCGAGGTGCAGTTGAGGCGGAGGCGCATAAGAGGCACGCCGCAACAAGGTTTTCTTTACAAATGAATGGTAGTGCGCTCACATACAAGAGTTGCGGCGAGGGCGAGTTGAAGGCGGGGCGGAGGCGAGGTGCAGGCGGGGCGGAGGCGAGGTGCAGGCGGGGCGGAGGCGAGGTGCAGGCGCAGGAAGGGCGCTCAAGTGTGCCCAAGCCACGATTCCACCGCCATTTTGTCATTTTGCCATTCAAAATGCATAGCCGCCTGCGCCTCGACTCAACGCAGAGACCTATCCTCGACCGTGCTGCGACGCCGCACCGCCGCTGACGCGACGTCGCCTCGACTTTACCAGTGAGCGTCGCGCCTTACAGTCATGGACTTACCTCGCTGACTACAACAGTTTATCATTATAAAATAAATAGCCTCGACTTTGCCCGCGTCTGTTTTCTTACGGATTCCATTTTTTGATATAAAAATATATAGAACTCAGTAGGGATAACGTAGCTTCTTATTAGCGAAAGAATTTTCCGAATCGGACTAGCAGTTCCGGAAATAAGCGAACAAACAAACAAACAAACTCTTCAGCTTTATTATTTATTTACCTGTGCAGCCGCAACTCTGGTCTCCCAGGCAGGTGACCGCAGATGCGTCATGAGCCTGCCGAGCAGCCGGTGCAGTTCTTCAGGATGCGCCTTCTGCACCTCGCCGAGCTGGCGGGCTGCGGCGCGACGGGTCGCCGGCCCCGCGCCCGCCTCCAGGAGGACGAACAGCCGGTCTAACCTGAACAAATACACTTTATTAACATAACAACATCACGCCTGTAATCCCCGAAGGGTTAGGCAGATATGTAGGTATCCATTAGTACATCCACATTTCGTAAGTCTCATGTAATAGGGGGCCATTAACTGGGCACAAATTCAGACTCCGAGACTGCTACTGAGAAATACATTTTATTATGTAACGTCATCAATAATCGTCTTTATCATCATAGTTCCGTGATGGCCCAGTGGTTTTAAGACGTCCCCTTCTCAAGCTTGAGGTTCAAGGTCGTTACTGTACAAGTATCGATGTAACTAATTCAATTTATTATGTACTTCTTTGACTTTGACATCGGTGAAGGAAAGCATCGTGAGGAAACTGGTCTTATAATTAGTATAACCTAAGTTTCCTGACAGATCCCATATGATTTCTAAGTCAATCAGGGATAACGTAGCTTTCTATTAGCAATAATATTTTCAGAATCGGACCAGTAGTTCCGGAGATTAGCGCATTCAAACATTTCAGCTTTATAATATTACGAGTAGAACAGATTAAAACAAGTCTCTTGAGCGTGATGTTCCATGGTCGTACCTTCTCTGCATGAAAAGAAGCGTTTGCCCAGCAGAAAGACAATAATATGCTGTATTTCGACTTTATCAAGAGTTCAAGAAAATTGTTCTTTTTATAATTACTAATTAGGTATTTTAAAATACATTTTTTTTAAGTAAAATAATTTCTTATGACGTGAGTGCAGACTGCAGAACACTTGTTCCAACACGTCCCTGCATCACGTTTTTAATTAAAATGCTTATTATGCAATTCATACTAGTGACCATATTTATTGTACAAGTGTAAAAGATGTCTGTGAATTATGTCAAAAACAATTTAAAAAAAATGTTTAATTTAGAATCTTAATTTATTCCTCTCTTTTTGTCTCAGTATTCTTTATTTTAACATATTAAAAAAAAACCATATTGCAATAAAATAGTTTAAAAAACATCCATAAAAATAATGGATGGCAACTTGGCTGGCACCCACTTGGATTTCCGGCAATTGGATTTCCATCTTTAAACCGAATTTGGCTCCGTTTTCACAATGTAGGTTGGATTAATTATTTCTAATCTAATCAACATGGCAATTGAACACAATTTAATAACCGCCCCCAATTTTTTATTGGTTTTACAACGGTATGATCGTAAAATAATAAATCGTAAAACCTCGTATTGGTATTACATAAGAAATGGTTCGCTTTCTTACAATAACAGGTAAAGTCGTTATGTAAGATTTGTAACAGTATGTATTGTACATCATGTACAAACGGCTAGGCAACAAACAGCCCAGTACATAGCCATCACGGCACCCGGTTTATTTAATTACTAGATTTTACCTGCGACTTCGTTTGCGTGAATTTTCTTACGGATCCCCAATTTAAAAAAAAAAAAAATTACTAAATTGATAATGAACTAAAATTGCATCACAAATAAAGTTTTTTTTTTTCTCCAAGATATAACTCCGCGCGGCATTTGTTTTCTTGAACGCATTACGCAATTTTCAACTTTATTTCTATAAACGTTTAGTTCATTATCAATTTATCCATAAAAACTGGTCGACCATGTTGCTGGTCTGTCTGTGTTGAATGTTAGGTTCACAATGATCGCGACTTTCGAGTTGGAATAACTTAATAACATTCGTATGATAATGCAGTCCAAATTAATTCAGGTCATCTTCAAACTAAAGAGAGACAACATTAAATGAAATGGTAGTACTATCGGTTGTATAAGGACAAAATTGAATTTAATTATAAAGGCCACAATGCCACATGTCAGCCAAGTGGACACATTAAAAATAAAAACTTGAATTATAATTCCAACAACATTCCAAGATTTTAATAAAAAGTATAAGTAGGCAATCATGTTCTAACAATATGTCCATTCACCACGGTTACGTGTTCTGTTTTCATAATTTTATGTAAATTAGTTGTCATCTTATGATAATGAACATTTAACCCTAACGGAGGAAAATATTCTTAATTTATATACTTCCATATACCTACTGATCGTTCACTAATGTCTAAATTAAGGTAGGTACTTACATCATATAAACAGGATATGACTATATTAAATAGTTACACCATATGCGACAATATTGCTATCGTTAACGTCAGTTTTACGATTTCAATTATTTAAATTGAAATCGCACATACGCACGAATTGCATTACTTCAACTGAACCATCGATTTCAGGACTTTCAAGGTGACTAAACATGCATTATTTATTACAATACCTACTCGGACAAAGCGAGGTTAAATAAAACTTACCGGGACGTCATCCTGAAGCGTTTCTATCAACCCAATTTGTTATTCCACTCCTGAAACAAACATAAAATATTCAGATTAAAACACAAAAAAAGCAGCGCGATATCGTTCGTCTGGCACAACGATGCTCACTCCATGCTTATCTCAGTTTCAATGCGCCGACCAGACAAAGCCAGACTCATTTCATGACCTGTTGTATATGTATTTGTAGCCGACGAATCTTAGGAAATCGATCGGCCCTCTAAAATTGTCTCTCCAGTTCTGGTTAGATCCAACAATACGTAACCAATAACCTATAATATACGGGGTGTAACAAGGAACATAACAGTCTAATCAAACTAAGAGACTTCGAGCAAAAAATTATGCAGGGAAACGACAATAATATTTGGTGGGGAAAAAAAAACAGATTTTGATAGCGTGCAAGGTAGTAGAGATGCGTAAAAAAAACCTGGACCATTTAAATCGTAACCAGTAGGTTATAACTTTATAAGGTACTCAATATCATTATTGCTTTTCCATATGTATTCTTAGGTGGTAACTTATACAATTGAGATCATTATGGACCCTGTAGGGCACAGCAAAAGGGTAGAAAAGAGGAAGCCAGGCATGGTCCAAAACAAAAAATGATCGCTATGATGAGAGTGCCGTGAACTGCCGTGGAGTTTCTTGCTCGTTCTTCTCCATAGAGGCCTACCTCCGTTTTGGAACGAGCAACTAGCTTCAACTTTCTGACTAACTGACCGACTCCTTGACAATTCAAAAGTGTCTGTAAATGGTCTAATTGAAATAAATGTTTTGACTTTGACTTTGAGAACTTCTTCCCATCATTACCATCATTTTTTGTCAGTTAGTTCATGTGTTCTGTGTCATGTTAGATTCGGCTTCGTTAAAATGTCTTTTCACATCCGTTTGCATACGAATTGAATTCTAGATAAAATTTTAATGATGAACAGCCAACAGGAAAGATCATATTTATAAATAGTACCTAAATTTTGCAATTAAACCGCCATTGAGTTTTAATTGCGCATCAAGCACAACTAATGTGTTGTAAAAAAGTTTTAATATGCGTCAACTGTCCTACTCTTCTCTATTTTCATAAAACTGCACCTTTCTTTTTCGTCCTCGATTAAAGACGTTACAAAATAAAAATATTTCTTGATCTTTGTCGTTTTGTAAAAAAAAAGTGCTTTTATAGACATTTATAGGATAGGTAGCTTATTTGCAACTACTTTGTGAGCGTGTCGTGTAGTTAATTATTTTACAACACCTTTTAAGTATGCCAGTAGTGGAAGGATAATCTTTTGTCTATACCGAATCGCTTGTTCAAACGTGCCTTCATAGGTATTTCATTTTTACTTTCGCAAATTTATTTCTATTTTCGGGATCCTAATCATTATGAATGCACATTGCTTGGGTACTATCTTCGTTGCCTTATTTAAAATAAGCTCACAGCTTTAATAGGTTCATAGACAAGTCACAAATAGACTGTAAATGTGGCACTTTTAACACAAACAACACCTTTTAAAAAACTTTTTCCCAACATTCCACATGAGTTATACCTAAGATCATGTCCTGTGTTCACGCCAGCATACAACCTCTATGGAAAAAGAATAGATGATTTTGTTTTATTTTTGATATTGTGTCGGGATGAACTCATATTTATCTATTCGAGTATATCGCCCACACATCCTGCGTGCTCTGAACCTGTATGTTAAGAGGATCTAATAGACACTCCTGATAAAGCTGTACTCGTAGCTAAGCTCCGAGTTGACACTAAAAGAAACTCGTGCTTGCAAGATGTAGACAGATAACGTCTTAACATTTGGCTATACTATACCAAAATTCTTTATCTTTTCAGCAAGTGCATGTGCCAACGGTGTGTCACTACGCGACATTTTTAATGCTCAAAGTCCCCAAAAGAGGGCCAATGAAGTGTAATCTCAGTAATTTACCAGTAAACATAAACAGTTTGACATATGTTACCAGGAGATATTTCGGAGATTAATCAGTCCCAAAAATGTCAACATTGGTTTTGGGGTCGCGTTATCGTCGGCGTAAAACGTTGCATTTGACCTACTTGGGTTACAATCATTTATCGGCCCTGCTGTTATCGCTTTTTGTAGTGGAAATACGTAAACACCTCGTTTGAATATAACTTTCTTTAATAGCTACTATAGTATGCATGTGTGTCAACCGAATAGTAGATATAGGACTGTGGTGTGCAGATTATTTTGTTACGAAGCAAAAACACTATCAGCTGAGCTTAACGATACTGAAATCGCATCGAAAATAGACCATCATTCACAAGAATATTTTTGATTTGAATCGGATATTAATATACTTTATCTATGGATTTATTTCTAGCTATCCTTTTGTTAAGTAGAATATTACCTACTACTAAGCATGTTGTACAGGCACGTTAAAGATTTTCTTTTATGACTAGTGGTTTGGTTATTCCACGCTCCAATGAAAAGCGAGGACCGAAATAATAGTTCTTAGCGCTAGATATTGTCCGGATACGGTATAAACGCGCATTCTCTCGTCACCTTCTGCCAATCATCGATCGGAAAATCCTATTTGTCAGTTGTTAGATTGCCAGATTATGACAACCATCTTGATCAGTAAGAATTGGTTAAAAAACATGCTTATCACTGAGAAAGGTAACAAAGGTCTTCCGACCTTATCCAATCTTATTTGGGGTCGGCTCTCCTAATCGTTTTTCACCCAAGCTGTCCTATCTGGGTCGCAGTTGGGTCAAAATTATTATTTGTGACATCTTTCTTAACTACAGACATCCATGAAAGGCGTAAAAGGTGACGCCTTACTTATATCACAGTGGCTTCCAATTCTGCGATTCTACGGCGAAAATGTAGGTCTCCGAATGGGTAAATAAATACCTCGCAATAAATATAGTCACAATGAGTAATTGACTCAACACCAGTCTAAGAATAAAACTTGACGTCCTTAAGGTTCACGCATTTTCCCTTGTAGCACGCTTGTAGAACAAATATTGCGCATTACACAACTTAGTCACGATGTAAAACAATGGTCTGTTTAAAATTGGTACAAAACGGCGACAAAAACTCTTGCGCCGCGTCACTCAAACAATAGAAATAGAAGCTGATAATATGGCTTAACTTTCGATTCTTTCTGCATGGGTATTAGGTACTTAGATATCGTATAATTTTATATGTATAAATGTCAAGTCTAGATTAAACCATTTCTTTATAAAATAGCGGAAAGGCTAGACACTCTCTCATTGACTAAATATGAAACTTCTAGACCTATTAAGCTGGAATTTGGCAGGAAGTTTCTATCCACGCGGACGATGTCGCAGGAAATAGCTAATTTTCAATATAATGCAATTAATTAGTCGTAGTCCTTTCCTATTAAAGGTGTTGACTTAAGTTTTAAATTGTTGCCTGATGCTAGTGAGTTTAGTGTTGTGCGTTGGTCCCTTGCTCTGCAAGACAACCATTCTGTAGATCAGATGTAGATTAAAACTAAGGCTTATAGTAATCCATTTTACTTACCTACCGACGACGTATTTTTTTGTTACGATGCTAAGAATTAATGAAGGATTCTGGGAAAGACGAAGCTGTTAGGCAATCTTACTCGTCTTTGCTTACTACACACATCAAAAGTGTCTAGGGATCAACATCCCTAACATTTGTTAGGGATGTTGATCCCTAGACACTTTTGATGTGTATATTTCTTACCCTTAAAAGTTTCTTGATTATTTTTTATACAGTTATAGAAACGTGAACATTTTTTGGTCACCAAGATACAAACTATGCCTAGTTTGGGACCCGCTACTACACCTGCTGAATTGTCCTGTGTCTGTTCATTTATCATTGTGTATTATTAGTTTGCATGACATGAACTTTGTGTAAGGTAAAGAAATTATTAGCTTTTTTTTTTAATGAGCACGTAGCTAAACGGTAATCTCTTACAACCTGTCCTCCCATAATATGCACTTAATTATTATTAATGATCTCATTTGTGTCCGTAGGTAGTTATTTAGACATTGTTATTGTTTTTTCTTATAATAAGCGTTGATAAGACTTGCGACTACGGTCTTCATAATGTCATCACGCATTGAGCAAACCAACAATCGCCTAATCGATTAAAATGAATGTGAATTTAACAGACAAAGAGCTATTACGCAGTTAATACTGAATAAATAATAATAATATGCGATGAACTGAATGTTTGACAGCTGACCCCCAGACAGTCACCTTTCTGCATCATCATAACATCACGCCTGTAATACAAAGATTAGGCAGAGGTGTACCGATTAGTACACCCACATTTTACCAGTTATGTTTAAGTCCCATGTAAGAGGCGAGCCTATTGTCATCAACCGGGCACAAATCCAGACTCCCAGGCTTATTGAGAAATTTCTGATGGAAAAACCTAATAACACTGCCCGACCTGGGATCGAACCCAAGACCTCGTGCTCAGCAGTCGCGCTTTGCGACCACTAGACCAACGAGGCAATCAACCTTTCTGCAATACGTAGTTATAACGGCGTGTAAAAAAACACATCACATACCCGTTAACTACGCATTGGTACCTACTGCCCATCAAAAGGAATATTGAGCAAAAATTATTGCCGAGAAAATACTTTTATTTTTGATGTGAAAAATCACTGTCTAAGGTAGTGTGCAATGTAACTCACGCAAAATATAAACTTGTTTTGATAAAAAAAAAAAACATAAAAATGAAGCTCCATTCACCTCCAATAAACCTTCAATAACTTTCCTAACCAAACCCCTTCCCTTCCTAACCTTCAATATCTTCGTAATCAAAAGATTCCCAGGTATTGTCTAGATTGAACAAAAAGTGATAGCAATGATGGGAACATGTAACATTCGGCTTCGTTTAGCGTCTTTTTACACCTTTAAAAGATACATTTAACAAGTACCCATGTGGGTTAGGTGTTGATGTATGTAGGTACTAGTCGACTACTTAAAATACGACAGGTGTAGCGAATTTACATTTTTATCATAAGCGTCGTTCGTCTACAGCAGGTCTGGTCTCCATAACGTCATCACACATTAGCGCTCAGCACACGCACAGTTCGGACCGCGGGAAACAGCACGCGCCGTTCCAATCCCTCGCTCCGAACTGTATAAAATGTATGACCCGCACATCTACACGTACAGTTCGGAGCGAGGCGCGTGCTGTTTCCCGCGGTCCGAACTGTGCGTGTGCTGAGCGCTATTCAGAAAACCAATAAACGCCCACTCGATTACAATGAATTTAATTAAATAAAGAGCTACTACGCACTTAATATGTCTATTCATGTGCGTTGAACCGAATGTTCGAGAGCTGACCCCCAGACAAAGTCACCTTTCTGCAATACATATACCTAACGATACACATTTAAAAAGTACCTATATCGGTTTGATGTTTGGACTAGCTAGATGACTGAATAGCTTTGCTAAATGTGTTGCGAATTTACTTTATAAGTGCGTGGTGCCTTGGTTTAAGTGGCGCGGGAATCCGAAGGATACGAGAAACATGGAACACGCCATGTGACGATGCTTGGAGAAGACCTGTCCAGCTGTGGAAGTGTTTCAGCTGATGGAACATGATGATGACTTAGGGTGGCACTGAAGTAAAACCTGGCCAAGTGTTAATCGGATTCGTACACGAAATATATGGTTACAATATTTAACACTACTGTATGCAAAAAACACGTTTCTTGAATGGCCTTCTTAAATTTTTTGTCCCTATTTGTTGTTATCAAGTCTCTACCTAACCTACTACGTTTTAAAAGACAGACAGACAGCGGAGACTTAGTAATGGGGTCCCGTTTGGTACGGACCCTAATATCACGTTGAACAACAGATTTTTTTTAAATCTCAAATGCTACGATCGGCCCCTTCTCGAGAAACTCGCGAGCATAATATTGTCTGCTTGTCTAGCAGGTAGGTGTGTCGGAATAAGACACCTTGACCTAGTCAAGGCAGACCCCGCAGTGACCCGACACGTGTACAATGTAATGGCTATGCGCTGTACATAGACCATACAAAACTAAAAAAGAATTAGAAATGCTATGGCTAGGGCTGTCATCACCTAAATAGCAGGCAATTATGTTTTGTTTTCCCGGATGCCCCTAAAAATATTTTTGCAATAAAAATATCGTTTACATTATCGTAATTATCTTTTTATTTTTAATGTTAGCCCTATCTTATGGTGCCTTTTATTAGTGGTGACAGATGTTAGATGTGCCGAATACGAAAAAAAAAACAAAAGACAAGCCTTATGTTTGTTACAAGGCTTAAAAAAGAAAGTATTGGTTGTTGGATTGTGTGGAAGATGATTAATGCATATTATGACTAGAAAGGGGTCGTCTACCGAGATGACGTCTGATATTATGAGTACGATGACACGACTGCAGAGTGCTCCTCATTTTTTGTTGTTCACAATGATTCAAATAAAAACAAAACGTTATCTATTTAGGTGGTTATCTTGTCGCGTAACTCGTAAACATGTATCGTAAGATAAGACAGCTTAGATGTTCTTAATGTACGCAAGCGCAAGGTGGTCAACAACAAGATCAGACCACCATCACTCCCATCTTCAGAAGAGGAGAAGAATGATTATAATAATAGCAACTTTATTACGGATCAAAGAATGTCATTTTAAGTGTTAGTGACATTAAATAGCTTATTTAACCGGTCAAGCCGCGGCTGACTTACCCGTACGTAAGTCAGAACAAACAGAAAATCAACTATGTCTGTGTAGAACTTAATAAAATAACCCAGATCCGCCCGGGATTCCCCGGATTTGTCCTAGTTTAGAGCGCATCCGCCGCATCCGGAAGTGGTTTTCAAAAAGTCTCTGACACTTGCTGTGTTAGGAAAATTCCGAATAATTAGGAATTCTAAAACTTTCTCAGGAGCGCCCAAGAATAAAAAAAATCACCCAAATGTCTAGTTTAGATGTTGACAACCCTACTCCAGTGGTAGTGGCTAATCCAATCACCCTCCGCACAAACTATAATCGGGAAGCTGACAGTTTCAGCTATAGTTTGTGGGATGCTGTTTCCTCTACCTCTTACTATCGTCAGTTTTGAAGATATTTTGTTGGGTATTACCGCAAAACAGTCTGTGCGGGCTTACGCAATATACTTTGGTAGATACAGAAGCTAAGCCCGACTGTGTAATACTGACAAAAAAATCTCATCAGCATTGGTTTAGCTCAGCCTTTCCCAAAGTGGGCGATAACGCCCCCTTGTGGGCGCTACAGGCTTAAAGGGGGGCGCTAAGAGACCCAGAAAAAGAAATCAGGGCGTTGTGTAGAGGTTTGGAGGGCGATTTGTAATTTTATCCACTAGGTGGTTTTTAAGTACCTAGATAAGAAAATAGGGGCTCTAAAAAATAATTTATTCTCAAAGAGGGCAGTAGACAAAATAGGTTTGGGAACCTCTGGTTTAGCTGAAAATCTCAGAAGATAGAGATTTGTAAACACGAACTTCGTGACCGTGGGGACGGAAATATACCGTTATCTAATATTTGCGATCATGCTTAACTTTGTAATACTCTTTTGCCAACTATGGGTACGACACCGACAGCGCGTTCTTTGTAAGGTAAAGACTAAAGTACTGTTCCGTTAAACCAGGGGTTTCCTAACTTAACACTTTCATTACCACTACGATTTTCACGATGTTTTCTCGGATGCCGCCTACATTTTACATTGGACTCAAATAGGTATACTTACATGTGTATGAAAATACACATGCATTTTGGAAAAAAATAGCAAACACATTGAACTCGCCGGGCGAGTCTACGGCGCTGGAATAAAATTTACGTGGACTCTCAGGGCGAGTCGGTGGCACTGAACGTTTTAATGATGACGCGCCCCCTTCCTTTCCCATGAATGTTATTAGAGGTTGGATCAACTGGATATTCCGCGGATTCCTTACCAATAAAAGTGTATTTTTAACAAGAAGCAGCAACTGGTTATGGTTCCATCTTATGCTCTAGATCAGGGAGGGCTCCCTAACTTATTTTTAACGCTTCCCCTTTCTACAAAGAAAAAGATATCCCGTGCACCCCTGCATAGAATAATGTTATGTTACTATCAGAAATTACACAAAGACATTTAAATTTTTTATTGCGAAAATGTTTAAAAAATGTCTAGAACTTCTAAACCTAAGTGTGTTACCAAGTTTGTATGAAATGTCGTAAGTACGGGTAAATGCTCGTAATTTCTAAATAAGGTCCTTATCTACACTGGTGGTCCACATTCCCCTTTTGCTGGTCTCTGAACACCCGTTGGGTGGTAGTGGCGCGCCCCCCACTTTGAAAACCCCTGAGTTAGACAATACTTGTTCTAGAACTAGATATCGCGGCGCGTAGACAAGTCCATCCACACTCCCTTATGGTGTCCTTGAGCCAGTTATAATACACAGTTACACTCGCTCGTCCCCTTTCTCCTGACCACGCCCTGTTAGGTGCAGTAGCTGCTATAATTAGTTTTTTGTATCAAAGTGCAAAACTGCATACAATAGGTTGATATTTTTAATTTTACAGTAGGTACTTAGTTGCCTTTTTTAGATTAGCTATTAATGAATTTCTTGACGCCAAATAACGACATAATAACTGCTGAGAGAATATTTTTATAATTAATTAACTAACAAGCTGGTAATGAGCATGCATATTCAACATTCAACATTTGTTGTCTCAGCTGATTTCTAAGTAAGTATTAATTAATTACTTACCAAGTAGGTAGGTACCTAATTATATTATTGAATTTGATCCTTATTTGTGATGTTTGTGTAAGTGTTGTGATGGTCCAGTGGTTACAACTCCAACCTCTCATGCAAGAGGTTGTGGGTTTGATACCAGACAAGCACCAATGTGGCTTTTTCAATTCATATGTACTTTCTAAGTTTATCTTGGACAACATCTGACATTGGTGAAGGAAAACATTTAGTCTGAAATCACCAATCCACCTTGAGCAGGCGGTAATCTATGCTCATTCATGCCTTCTCTGTATGAGAAGAGAACTTTGTCCTATAGTCGAATAGTAGGCTAATATTACTTAGTTACACTTTAGTTCCAGATCAGAAAGATACAGGTTTCAATAAGTAGGTCTTGTGGGTGCTACACCTATCTAGTATCTAGCAGTCAGAGGGGCACGCCCTGTAAATGACTGGAGATAAGAATAACTGTGTGCATTATCATCCATGATTAATTGTTACATTTGAGATTAGGTATATTCAATAATGACATAGTAAAACATGGTAATGGCAACAAAACTTATCTTTGAGATAAAAAACAAAGTGTGATAGCATCTCAACATGACACAGCCAGAGTATTTAGTTGACATTCGTTTTTGGTGCCAAAAATAGTTATTTTATTAAGGACTTCCCTAAGGGTCAGTATCTTAAAATGGAATCCTTATAAGATCACTTTTGACTCCTGTAAATACCTAGGTCAGGAGCCACTAAGAAAGGGCTTTAAATGTATGTAATACCTGTATATTATATCAATAAAACATATTGATTTATTACTTTTTGCCTGTCTGTTATGTTATATTAAGACAAAGTATCAGGCATTATAATGTGTGAAGCAATTTAGTAACTGTATTATGTAAACATACTATCTATGCTGCTTTTACTAATTACACACATTAATCTAGATAAAACCTGTTAGTAGTACAAATTCAGTACAAACTTCTGAAAACTTAATCAAGTAAAACTTACATAGTAGGAAAAATTACTTAATTGAAATATTTAAAAATCAAGTTTCAGAAATGATTTATGACTTGAGTAAATCAATTAACTGTTACATGGCTTTGCTGTTATATTATAATTATTTATTCAGAAGTTGGGAGGTTCTAGAGTAAATCTTATTACTGTATGATAAACTTCAATCTCATTTGAACTAGGTAACTGTAATTATATCTTGCGTAGATAAAGTAATAAATGTTTATTATTATTAATAATCCATAAATTATGTATTATAATTTATTACATATCTGTTAATTTGCCTTCAGGCCAATATTGGGTGAGTCCACAATAAACCTACAAATGTGACCCACATTTTGTCAACTTATTGTGTAAACAATTTTTAATTAGTTTCTTGTTATTTTTAATTGGAATATTACTTAGTTAAGTTATTATTAAATGTTTTGATAAAACCTCAAATATCTTCAGCCACAGAACAATGGGTTAATGATGCACACACTGCATTCTTTTGGTAACAACAAAAAATTTTGTTGAATACATCTCATCTTTGAGATTCTAAAATCTTTAACAACATTTTAGATTAAGACAGCATTATAAAACAAGGCAAACAAATAAGACAGACCCTTTCTTTCAGGAGGGATTTTTTTCTTTCCATAGCAGGATGCCAAAACCTCATATTAAGCATTAAAATATACTCTAAATGATACAGTAAAATATACTGTGATTCTTGAAAAGAAAAATAGCTTAAAAATATAGCCATTGTTAATTAGGCCACCCCACAACAAAGCCAATTTATTACAAAACACAAACAATGTAGAAGCTACCACTCTAAGTGCCAATTGAAATATTTAATCAACATCTTAACCTTTTATAATTCAAACATGGTTTTAAAACCAAACAGTTGCATCTTGAAAATGAAAGGAATAACTTGATAAACAAATAGCATTGGTAAACATTTGAATGTTTATCAAAACTTAAGTTATAGTCATTCCAATAATGCAATAGAAGGTGCAATAACAAGTAATACTTTGCATATCACTTGCTGCAATATTTCCTTGGCTTATAAGAAAACAGTTAGCCAGTATCAACAAATAGATTCAATATGATTCAATACATGCCATCATTCCATTCCCCAGTGGGAGGGAGGCGAGTAGGTGTACAAAAATCAATACCATTTCATTGATTTTTCATATGGCATCTAAAATATGCACGCAAGCAGACAATCTCGCTAAATTGTTGACATCGTCGATACCCTGGCCTGCTCTTCGTTATATGAATACCTACCAACTTTCCCTATCGCTGGCATACAAATTCCACGTTCGTCGGAAATCACACGATCGTGTAGATCAAAACATTGTCGACGAGAACGGTAACGGTACGTTACAAACACTATCCTTTCACGCATGTTAACATATGGCCGTGGTAACACAATCGTATTGATTACTCCAATTATTGCACTCGCGCTCACATTAAAGACCTCTGAAAGTGACCTTGAATTAACCAAATTAAATCGTGACGAAAGCCTCATACGTAGCGAGATCCCGATTGATTTTTCTGTGCCACAATTTTTGCTCAGCTCGCAATGGAAATTTACGAATCTTTCTTCTCCTTTTTATACACTACAATCACATTTCAACACTCACCTTGCGTAACAAGGCAGATATCAGGTCACTGCACCCAAGGGTTTCCATAATTTATGCCACACAAAATCACACACGATATCATTTTCGTCAAAATGCACAAACAAAAAAAACCAACGTGACGAGAGGAAGCGCATCGTTCAAGCTTCAAATTTATACTGACAGCCATGCTGCTGATGAGTCCGACTTTATTGTGGACTTGTGCGCTGATTGGTGGAAAAGTAGCTAATAAAAAAAATTAAATGCGCAGTTCCACCAATCATCGACAAGGATTTCAAAAATTCTTGATTGTTTGCCAAAAATCGAGCGAAACAGTATTGCACAGGTTTTTTTTTAAATTATTGTTATAATCTCATCGCCACTCGACGTACAGCATATTATAAAGAAAATGTATAATTTCTAGCAGTAGAAAGAATATAAATGTTTGATGGAGAATAGATATTGGATTGAAATAAATGAAATAGCTTTGTAATCTAATTTTTGTAACAACTTTATTAAAAAAGTTACTTGCATGGTAATGCATGGAAATAGTAGGAAATAGTATAGAAATCACGAAACCACATCATTCATCACAGTGAATCGGGGTATTTTTTACAAAACAAATGAAAAAATTTGTCAATCATAGATAGTAAGTTTTATAAAATCGTTTTTGAAAAATATTTTACTGACTAAGGAAGACATGAGATAAAAAGAAAATATTGATAATTTTGGACTTGACGTGAGACGTATCTTCTAGTATTTCTGTACGACTAGGTCAACTAAACGTATCTGTCAATATCATTCAATTTTGTCAGTGTCAATTAGGCTGTCAGGATGCAGTCAAGTCAATACTCTCATTAAATTCAATGTACTCTGTGGTCAATACTACTCAACTTTAGTCAACAAAACAACGTTTTAGGTTAGGAGAGAAGCGTGTTTATCTAAAAAATATTTTCTTGAACAAAAATGGCAAGAAAGAAAAATAAAGACGGAAAAAAGAAAGTAACCTTAGTGTTCGATGAAGCTAAGAGAAAGTAATTAAAATATCTATCGCATCTGTGATTTACTCAGTGGATAATGTGCTATTTGTTATGAACGAATGTGTTTGTTTATTTTTCAGGGATTTTTTATGTGGATTCCGTAAAAGGAAATTAGAAAGAAAAAAGAAGGCACAGGAGGAATTGAAAGCTCTTTTAAAAGTGGAGAAGAAACGTATAAAACAAGAGGTATGTATTTCGTGAGAAAACATTTGTTTAGATTAAACTGTAGTGGTCGCCAAAAACAGCCGATAAGTAAGTAATCCGTTTTAGTAAAATAGATGGATTTATGTCTTGCTAATTACGACAGCATTACTGACGACCTGGTAAAGGTCGTAGAAAACCGCTGCGAGTAGCGCTGGACCGGTCGTTAGGTTATCTTTAGGTCGTCTCATAATGCATATAATAGAAAACAGATGCACAACAGCTAACTACAGCTCGTTACTCAGCGTTCTAGCGGATCGGATTCTCAATGTATAACAATTACGAATCAGTCGACGCTTTTCTCTTTTGTGATTGAATACAAATGTACTTGACATACACTAGTAGGTAATAAATTGGGGGTTTCTGCATGGCGCAGTTCGACCGCAAGAGTTGATACCCTACGTCCTTCAAAGTTTATAACTGGGTGTTTTGATGCAACATTTAAAGCACTAACTATTATTGGCAGAGCCTAGATTGATTTAACATAAAGTTATTTTGTCATAATGTCCTTAATTCTTCTTGTTTCAGAATAAAGAATCTTACAAGAAGCTTGTGGTGTCAAGCAGACCCATTCCAGATATAGAGCAACTTCTACAAGATGAATATGAAGATGAGGATGTTAATGTGAAAATTGTTGAACTCTCTGCAGATACTTTACAGAAGAAAGATTTAGTAATAGGTGAGAATAAACCTAAAGAAAAAATAAAAAAAGATCAAGAGAAAGGTAAAAATAAAATAAACCAAAAGGCAGTAACAATTTCTGGAATGGGATCAGATGAAGAAAGTGCAGAGGAAGAATCCGAAGCTGAAGGAGATGATGACGAGAAAATAAAAACAAAGAAAGAAATAAAGAGTATGCTAAAGAAACAAGCAACAAAGAAAATACAGAAGAGCAAAGTATTCCAAATGAAAAGCAAACTAGATAGAATTCAGAACAAAAAGAAATCAATGCAAAAGAAAGGTCATATGAAAGGTAAATCTGACCCAAAGAAAGGACATGGTAAAGCAAAATCTGACCCAAAGAAAGGACATGGAAAAGGTAAACCAGATCTAAGGAAAGATAAATCAAAGAAAAAAGTTGGTAGAAGAAAACATTGATTTTATTCTATAAAGTATAATGATTCGCAAAAGATTCAACAATAACAACTAATGAGGTATTTCACATAATCACTCCTCCCATTGATTCCCTTAAAAAATGGAAAACAATCATTTTGTAATCTCTGATCTTGTTCCTTTTCTTAGTTGTAAGAAAAATTGTAAGTATCAGGTTTCACTTGAAAGTATTCCTAAAATAAACTTATAATGTAAAAAACATGCATTGTACAAACTTAATAAAAAACAAAATCACTTCTTAGTTATTCATATTTTTTACTGAACAACACTATCACAGTCTGTTTTCATTAGCAATTGCTGCTTCATTGATTACTTTATTTCTAGAAAATTTTCGAGTTACTTGTGATTTCTTAGGCTTAGTATTGGTAGCTTTATCTCCATCTGTTCCTAAAAGTAAATTTGCTTCTACCTTGCTTTTAGCATTTCTAGTACCAGTAGTAGGTTCCTTAAATTGCAGATCACTATTTTCAGGTACATTTTTTTTGCTTACTTTTTTGTTTTTAGTATGTTGTTGGCTATCATTTTCATTTTCAGTATTTTGGTCTGTAGCCACTGTTTTTTTATTTGGTGTCACTTTTTTCTTAGGTACAGTTTTGACTGTTAAAGTATTTTTCATTACAAAATCATCGAAATTATCTTCAGAGCTCAATTCTTCAGCTTTAGCTTTTTTATTTGGTGTCACTTTCTTCCTAGGTGCAGTTTTTTCAGTTTTCACTTCAAAATCATCCATTTCATCTTCAGGGTTGGTTAGTTCAGTTTTCTTAGGTGTAACTTTTCTTTTGCGAGGTGATTTTTTCTCATTTACTTTCCCTGCACTTTCTGTTTTAACAGTTAACATTCCAGCTTTTGATTCAGAATGCATGTTCTCATTATTTAATTCCTTTCTTGGTGTAACTTTTCTACTTTTAGGTGGCTTAACTTCATTCTCATCATCAGATTTTTCACTTTTAACTTCTTTTTTCACTGGAGTTTTCTTTGGTGATTTTCTGCCTAAGCCACTAGATGGACAGATGTCCCTATTCAAACATTCATGGCACATTGGGCCTACAGGTAGGCAGATGGTTTGTCCAAATCCTACTAGGAGATGATTAACTTCACTCCACAGTTCGAAAGGCAACCAAGTTTGCAATGCTTTTCGTGTCTCTTCAGGAGTATTTGTTGCTTTCTTTACCCAGCCTATTCTGTTGCTAATTCTATGAACGTGAGTGTCTACACCTGAGGAAAAGAGTAGTAGATGTTACATGACTATGCATAAAGTGAACTAAATCAAAGACTAATAATATAGATTGGAACTCACCAATCCCAGTAACTTTATCCCAAGCAACCAGCATGCAGATGTGTGCCATTTTCGGCCCTACACCAGTCAGCTTGCACAGCTTGTCAACAGAGTCTGGTATATCTCCATTGTACTGCTCCTTCAGAGTTTGGGTAGTTTTCTTTATATACTTCACTTTGGTCTGAAATATGCAGATGGTTTTACTGAAATATAATTCTTCAAAGACCAAATTTTGGTTAGGCCTATCTTAATGGAGACTGAAGACATGAAGTATGCAAGAGATATTATGGTGCACAGATGTGTGAGCAAAAACAGGTGCACTCCTCTTCATTCACTCTCATATTCCAATAGGAAGATAGTCCAACATGCTGGGGGAAAGATCAGGTGCAGGACTAGCCGCTGTATGCGCAAGTAAGGGTGCATGGATTTAAGTTTTCCTTTACCTACAGAGAAATAAAAACCATTGTTTTGTTTTTTTTGTTTGGATATTGTAATGATGTTACCACATGCAAAAAGGTTCACAGAGATGTCCTTGTTTTACCTTCCAAAATCCAACAGGATATATCAGCTTGCCCAGTTCTTCATCACTCATATTCAATACACTGTCTACTGTTAACCCTCTTTCCCGGAGGCGGGCCATAGCTGCAAACGTCACTTGATCCTTAGTCTGACTTGATAGCATTAGTGAAACCAGACATTGATATCTATACACCTAAAAATTTACCCTCATATAAACTTCAAACATAATTAATATATTCATTGAATTTTGAAAAGGAAAAAATCTCTAAGGCAAGAAGATTTTGGATGATGAATTGGTGATGCTTGAAAAATACATTATAGTGGACAAACAGAATCAGGTTTATTTCAACTGAATCCTGAGAGGAAACTTACTTCAGGGGCGGCCTTCTCATCACCGGACATGTGGCAACCCATGGTATCAACTGGGGCATCATTATTTGATCTCATATTCCTCAAGTTTAACAAAAACTCTTTCCAATTATCTGGCTCCCATAATCCTTTTGAATCCTGCTGAAAAACATGTTATGCTGAGTAAAATAAATAAATTATACCTTGACTTTTTTCAATAATAGACATTTACAAGAAGATAGAAGACCTTTTTCTCGGGAGAATCCTTATCGAATTCAATTTTAACGTGCGGTTTCTTCTCAAATTTAAACTGACTCAAGTCTATTTTACTGGGGCTTGGTTGGTCTTCTGTTGATTCTGGCGGTTCAATTTTGAATTCAATATTAGCAGAGTTTTCACTTTCTTTCACCTCATCCATATTTTCTGGTGTTTTTGTAGATAGACCAGCGTTAGCAGCAACTTTTGTTTTAACGCGCGGCATTTTACGTACGAAAGATAATAATTTGAAAATATCGGCAACTATTGGTTTTGCTAGAAAATTATGCTATATGTATAGCCCAGTGATATAACATTAAGTTATATTTATAATAACACAGATAATTGGTTTTAAAGCTGGAAGATAATAGAAAAAAACATTTGGTTAAACTTTTATTTTGTCACACTCTTCTTGCTTTTGCTATAAATTTTTTTTTTTGTTTTTTTTTTTTGACAGTGGTATGGCCATTCGACCACAGAGTGCAATAATCACTTTTATTTTACGTGCCTTTGACAGCGTGCTTGTAGTATGTTTTTGTGATGATTATATTATCGTGTTGCTGTAATGGCTGTTATGTAGTAACTGTACCTATAATAACTCATTGATTATTTTTGTTTAGTATTTAAATTCCCCTTCGTTTAGTTTCACCAAAGGTAACAATTTCTCTGCCAACGACTGTCACTGTCACTGTCTGACTGGGGGTAGAGACTTAATTACTCTATGGTAGAGACTGTGACTGCTGTCAATAGTGTCACTGTCGAATAAGATGAACAGTCTCAACTGTCAAAGTGTCAACCAAGTATTAATTTGAGGTGTCACCCATGAGTTTCGGACTTCGGAGTTTCCTGAAATTAAAGTCTATAATTTTATCATAGTTACTGAATAAGTGATAGATTTTAAAGCTTTTCACAATGGCTGAACTACTCTTAGATCCAAATATAAGGTTATGGGTATTCCTTCCCATCGTAATCATCACCTTCTTGGTTGGAATTGTACGGCACTATGTTTCACTAATTTTGTCCTCCCAGAAGAAGATTGAGCTTCTCCAGGTTCAAGACAGGTAAATAATTATAGTTTTCTATATATTCACGTTAAAATATGAGTACAAAATCATATTTGTATTTTCAATATAAAAATGTACCTACATTACTTTAAAATAATTAACCTATGTTGGGGAAATAGGAATTTTATCTGTGGTTTGTCATATGTGGTTGGCCGCTTTAAAAGTAAATTACGTTGCTGGCATGAAATATTCAGAGGAAAAGTTTTGACAGTAGTTTGAATTATATTAAATGAGTTCCTGTGAAAATTTTTAGACAGCACTTCAAGTAGAACCATGACATGAGAAGTTTTATGGACGTGTAATGTATTAATTTTAGAGAGGTTTATCAGAAGTAATTATGAGTTAAATTAAGTGTTTGTGATGGTTTTGTAAGCAGATATTTATCTAATTATATTTTATTTATGCATGGAGAATCAGCAGCTGTTTTATTGGAAATGAAAAATCATCCCTAAGAAAGGTATATTCATCACACTTATTGCACACCTACGAGAGGGTGCTTCAACAGGTTATGGGCCCAGCACGCTTCCACTGCGTAATGGGCCCAGCACGCTTCAACAGGTTATGGGCCGCTTTAGGTGTGATGAGGAGAAAGAAAAAATAATCTTTATCTAAAAGTCCAAATTTGAACAAAATGGCAGACGAGTATAAATTGTCAAAGTTGGTGAGCGATTCTGAATATTCCTTCTGGAAATTAAGGTTGATGCTTATATTGAAGGCGAAAGAAATAAGCTCAGTATTAAATGCTGGAGCAATTCAGGAAAAGGATTTCGAGAAAAAGGATGCCAAGGCGAAACTTATCATTTTAAATTCAATATCAGATAGATTTCTAGGATACGTATTAAACTGTCAAACAACAAAAGATGTTATAGATAAATTAGATACAATATGTTTGGGCCATAGGGAAGTACAGATCTCACAGAAGTTGGAAGAATTTTTTAACTACAAGTTTAAAAATAACGATCTGATGAGCGACATATCACAGGTTGAGAACTTAGCAACCGAAATCAAGGGATTAGGATATAACATCGATGACAGGCAAATCATGACGAAAATTCTAACAAATATACCGGAAAATTTTAACCACTTCCGAACAGCTTGGGAAGCAACAGCTTTAAATGACAAAACTCTAACAAATTTGACATCAAGAATCAGTTTGGAGTTAAGAATGAGGAACACCAACAAAACGGAGGCTGAAACATCAGAACAAAAGGAGGATAATCAAGAAGCAACCAGCTGCTTTATTAAAACGTGCTTTAAGTGTGGATTAAAAGGACACATAGCAAAGTTTTGCAGAACAAAATCATTGCAACAACCGATGATCAATGCATTCGGCAGAGAGCAGCACGGAGCACAGCAGAGCTGCTTTAAATGCTTGAAGCCCGGTCACAGGTATGCGGAGTGTAGAGCAAAATTCAATTGTCAAAAATGCAGTGATGACTCGCACTACACAAAGTTCTGCCTAAATAAAACTGTAAGTAGTAAATTCATTAACAACTTACAAGCACATGATACAAAGATGGAATTTATTGTGGACTCAGGTACCAGCAGTCACATAGTGAACTCGGAGAGCTATCTTAAAGATAGGAGAGTTACAAGCTACAAAATTATGACAGCTGATGGAAATATACATTTAGTAAACACAATGGGCAATATATATTCCAATAATTTAACTTTAAAAGATGTCCTCTTGGTTCCTCAACTTAAAAAGAACTTAATATCAGTATCGAAATTATCTGAAGATAATTATAATTTAAATTTTTTCAGAAACCGATGTGAGATTCGCGGAGCAGAGGCTGAGTGTCCAGTGACTGCTGAGCTGAGACGAGATGGTTTGTACCACCTTAATCTATTCGCAGAGCCAGTGGGAACATCAAGGTCAGTCCAATTTATGAATATCAGTAGGATGTTCTGGCATAGGGCTTTAGGTCATGTACCTATAGCCAAGACCAAGAACCTTGTTAAAGGAATTGGGGGAGGCCTAGAAAATGAAAAAGACATGGACGCCTGCGAGGTCTGCACCAAAGCGAAACTATGTCGTAAACCATTCAAATCTATCAGACAAAAAGCAAACAAACCTTTAGAAATCGTTCATAGTGACATTTGTGGACCAATAGAAATTGAAACATGGAATGGTTATAAATATTTTATAACCTTTTTAGATGACTATACACATTTTATTAAAGTATATTTAATCAAAAATAAAAGCGAAGCCTTTTCCAAAATTATTAACTATATTAATTTGGCAGAAAATCATTTTCAATCAAAAATTAAAACTTTTAGATGCGACAATGGTGGTGAATACATTACCAAACAGTTTAAAACATACTGCAACAATAAAGGTATCTATATTGATTACACTATCCCGTATACTCCACAACTAAATGGTAAAGCTGAACGGCTAAACAGGTCCTTAATGGAAAGAACCAGAGCTTTACTGTTTGATATGCAGCTACCACGTACTTTATGGGGTGAAGCTGTCTTAACATCTGCCTACTTAATTAACAGGAGTGCAAATACTACAAATAATAAAACACCAGCGGAAATGTGGTTTAATAGAATACCAAACTTAAAACACTTAAACATTTTCGGATCGCTAGCTTATTATAAAAACAATTTTAAATTAAAGAAACTTGACTCCAGGAGTAGCAAAGGACTTTTAGTTGGATTTACAAACAATGGTTATAAGATATGGGATCCTGCTGATTCTAAGATTATTTATTCGAGAGATGTTGTGTTTAATAATAATAAAAGTGAGGTTGCGGATTATTTAAAATTTTGTAATCGTGAAGTGAAACGATGTGAGTTAGATAATTTATTTAAAGAGGTGAGTATTTATATTGGTGATAATGGTGATTGTGGTGAAGGTGATGGTGTTATTCATGGTGAAGTGAATAATGAAGTGAATAATGATGTGGTTATTGGTGATGTTCTTCGTAGTGAAAGTGGTGATGGAGCTGTTGATGGTGAAGAAGCTTTTGAAGATAATGAGGTGTTTGAAGATAGTTTTGATAATATTGAAGTTGAAGTCAGTGGTGAAGAAGTTGAAGTCAGTGGTGAAGAAGTTGAAGTCAGTGAAGAAGAAGTTGAAGTTAGTGGTGAAGAAGATGAAAATAATTTTGATAATTTTGAAGATAGTGTGGAAGATGTTGGAGTTAGTGGTGAAGACACTGGAACTGGAGTTGGAGGTGAAGAAAATAACACTTTGAGAGGGGAAGTTAGAAATGAAACAGTTGAGACTGGTGATGAATTTGAAGATGCAGTGGAAACAATCAATGTTGGACGGAGAATTTTACCATATCGTGAAAGAAAATTGCCATCATGGCTAAAAGATTACGATTTGGAGACTTCATTTTTGACTTATACGGATGTTTTTAAGAGTTTTGATAAAGATTTATGGTGTAAAGCAATGAAGGAGGAGAAAGACTCGTTAGAAAAGAATAAAACCTGGGAAATTGTAAACAAAAGTGAAGCAAAGAATAGAAAAATAATTACAAGCAAGTGGATATATACAGTGAAATCAGATGGAAGATATAAGGCAAGATTAGTAGCAAGAGGATTTCTTCAGAAGCATAATGTAGATTATAAAGAAACTTATAGTCCAGTGGTTAACACTACCAGTGTTAGATTATTGCTAGCTATTGCAGCACAAAAAGGTTTGAAAATAAAACAATTTGATGTGAAGACAGCATTTTTATATGGAAATTTAGATGAAGAAATATTTATGGAAATACCTTTAGGATATGATGTAAAGGATAAAGAAAATAAAGTATGTAAATTAAAGAAGAGCCTGTATGGACTGAAACAAGCTCCGCTCATGTGGAACAAAAGATTGACGGAATTTTTGAGAAAATTAGGCTTAGTTCAATTAAAGTCTGATCCATGTGTTTTTGTAAATAAGGACAGGGGTGTTTATTTGGCGATTTATGTTGATGATGGAGTTCTGATTGGAGAAAATGAAATTGAATTAAATAAAATTATTAATAAATTAGAAACTGAATTTGAAATGCGGAAATTTGATAAAACTGAAAAGTTTATAGGTTTTGATGTCAAAGTAGAACAAAATTATATTAAAATATCTCAAGAGAGTTATATTAAACAAATTGTAGAAAAATTTAAATTTAATAATTTAAAAGAAAGTTGTCATCCACATGTATTAGTAGATGTACATCAAGAGGGGAAAGGTGAGGAGAGTGATGTACATCGATATAGACAATTAATAGGATCATTATTATATTTGGTAAATAAAACAAGGTTAGATTTAGCTTTTCAGGTAGGTTATTGTAGTAGACACCAAGAAAATCCAAATTTGAATGATTTTGGAAACATTAAAAACATCTTTAGGTACATTCGCAACTCAATTAGTACGGGTATAAAATATGTTCGGGGTAATGATCAAACTTTAACGGCGTACTGTGATGCGGACTTCGCGGGTGATCCTGACACCAGGAAAAGTACTACTGGCTTTGTGGTATTTTATGGTGGTGGACCAATCCATTGGTGCTCGCGTAAGCAGTCAGTCACTGCTCTGTCCAGCACTGAGGCCGAGTACATTTCTGCAGCTGAATGTATTAAGGACTTGTTGTACATTCAGTCTCTGATCTGCGAACTCACTAACAAATTACCGAAAACAAAGTTATTTGTTGATAATCAATCAGCTATTGTACTGATTAAAAATGGTATTCTGAATAGACGTAGCAAACACATTGACGTGAAGAAATTAATTATTGCCCAACAAAATTTAACTTAGCGGATATCTTAACAAAACCACTGGACAGGACAAAGTTTTTAAGACTGAGACAATGTATTGTGAGTGATGTGTAATTGACATTATTTAATGTGAAGTGTGTGTTATGTGTTGTGGTTAAGGAGGTTTTAGAAGATAAGGTATTTGGAATGTAATTTGAAATTTTGATTTTGAAGTAAGTTAGTTAAGTAAGGTTTTTGGTTGTTTAATTCAAAAGTTTGTTTGTAAGATTTTAGTTAAGTTGGGAGGGTTAGTTAAGTTGGGTTTTTAAATGAGAAGATAGGAGTTAACTATAAGGTTGTTACTGTAAGTTGTTTATGTTGCTTTGATTGTTATTATAAATATAAAATTCAGAGGGGATGTTGGGGAAATAGGAATTTTATCTGTGGTTTGTCATATGTGGTTGGCCGCTTTAAAAGTAAATTACGTTGCTGGCATGAAATATTCAGAGGAAAAGTTTTGACAGTAGTTTGAATTATATTAAATGAGTTCCTGTGAAAATTTTTAGACAGCACTTCAAGTAGAACCATGACATGAGAAGTTTTATGGACGTGTAATGTATTAATTTTAGAGAGGTTTATCAGAAGTAATTATGAGTTAAATTAAGTGTTTGTGATGGTTTTGTAAGCAGATATTTATCTAATTATATTTTATTTATGCATGGAGAATCAGCAGCTGTTTTATTGGAAATGAAAAATCATCCCTAAGAAAGGTATATTCATCACACTTATTGCACACCTACGAGAGGGTGCTTCAACAACCTAAACACAAAACTTATTATAAATAAAATTATTATAAATAATAATATAATAATAATAATAAAATTAGAAAGTACCGAAATGAACGAAAATTTGTAAATCTTCTGAATATCAATAATTTCTGTTCAAATTCATTCCTAATTACTGGCTGGTTACAATATTTTATTTATTAAATGACAACAAGCATGGACCGTTATCCTCATAAAGGACATCTGCTAAAAAAAGATAATTAGTATCCAACTGAAATAAGCTTTTCTTCTTTGGCCTCAGTTGTAGAAACTTGTTTTAACTAATAATAGACCAAGTTCTGATTCTTAAGTACAAATTTTGGATTAAATTTAATTACAGTCAAGTGATGATCCGTGCTCGTCTGCTGCGCGAGAATGGCAAGTACCTGCCGCGGCAGTCGTTTGCGATGCGCCGTCATTGGTTCAACAATGAGGAAACTGGATACTTCAAGGTTCAGAAGAGGGCTGCTACTTCTCAGGTAATACTTTATTAGCTAGACAAAACTCTCTATGTTTCATTGAATTAAAGCATTTATTACAGTACCGAATTGGTAGGATAGTGTAATAACAGATAGAGAGATACTGCTATGTCGATGGGGTGTCCCTGACCGCACTTGCCTCTGACCAAAAAAGCCCTGTGTGGACTAAGGGGGCTTCTGGATATGGGGCCTACAATAGGGTAGATGACACCACCAATCAATTGACGTACTTTTTATGACCTGTCAAAACGCGATTCTCCCATAGATTTTGTATAACAAAACTCAACTGTGACGTCACTTTTGTGCAGACTCAATTGACTAACTATTTATTAATTTGAAAGCAGTTAAAAATCCAATTTTACAGTGATTTGAAAATTAATCAGGTTTTCAGGGCCAAAATAAAGTGTTTCTTTATAGAAGTTATGTCTTGGAATTATTGGTTAATAGTGTCATCTACCCAATTAATGTCCTTAATTCCTTAAAGACTACATTACAACACAAATTCATACAGAGTTTGAGGAAAATCAAGTTCATGCTGACAACAATTTTATGCTGTTTTAATTATTGATAAGAAATGGTTATATAGTGGCCTACATCGTATAATAAAATATTTCAGAACCCCATGACGGACCCTGGCATGATGACTGACATGCTGAAGGGTAACGTGACTAATGTGCTACCCATGATTGTTATTGGAGGCTGGATCAACTGGATGTTCAGCGGATTTCTTACCAGTAAGTGTATTTTAGTAAGAAGCAGTAACAAGTTATGCCTCCATCTAATGCTCTAGCTAGAATACTCTAGATTAGTGGTTCCTTAATTATTTTTTTAAGCGCCTCCTACAAAGAAAGAACATCCGCGCCCAGATAATATTAGGTTACCATCAAAGATTACAAAGATAGAAAAAAAAAAATATTGCAAAATTATTGTTAATTTTCAAATATAAGTATGTTTTTACAGTTTTTACGGGTAATAAGGTCATTAACTACACTTGTAGTCCACGCCCCCCTTTGCGGGTCTCTATGCCCGCCTTGGATGGCGCACCCCCCACATTGAAAATTACTGCTATAGATTTAACTCTCACTTAGCACTAAGTCAAACATTTTTGACCCAGCCATATTCACGTCCTTCCACAGCCAAGGTGCCATTCCCGCTGACGCTCCGCTTCAAGCCGATGTTGCAGCGCGGCGTGGAGCTCGCGTACCTGGACGCGTCATGGGTGTCATCCGCTTCCTGGTACTTCCTGAACGTGTTCGGTTTGCGCACCATTTATGCTCTGGTCTTGGGAGAGAATAATGGTAAGGATCCTTTCATGACATATACAACGTGTAACGTTAAATGCGCAAAACCTGAAAATAGTTTGATCAGAATAACGAGCAGAATCAATTGAACCACTTTTTAATATAGGTCACATTTTTCAAAAAATCTTCATTAAAAACGTTGCCGTTGCCGTTGTTATTTGTAGGTCAAGCCATCCGGCGCGCAGCGGCCCGGTGACGACTTCTCTCTCGATAGAGCGTCGTCGCAGACGCAAGAAACGGTCAGAATTGCCAGTAAAACTAAATCAGCACATAAAACCTTTACTTTTGTTTTAATGATTTTTTTTTCTCTGAAATAGGTCAATTTAATTAAAAATCAGTTGGGGTGTCTGAGGTTTTGCGCATTTAACGTTACACGTTGTATATTAAACACTAGTTTCTGCCCGCGTATTTGTTTTGAGTTTTTGGTTACGTCTTTGGTTACTGCTCCACTCCTGTGGGACTTAGCGCAATACTATATTGCTTAACCTCATGAATCTGGATATCATATATCATTTTTCGAAAACGACCACTAGTTCCAGAGATTAGTGCGTTTAAATAAACAAACAAACGGCACGGTTGGCGCAGTGGCTGAGCGATTGACTGCTGCGCTGCGTGTCGCAGGTTCGATTCCCGCACGGTACAAATATATTTTGTCCTACAGATAGTTGTTCCGGGTCTGGCTGTTTGTGTATGTGAGTTTATATGTTTGTAAACGCACCCACGATAGAGGAAAAATTCCTAGTGTGGGGCAACGTTTTTTTTTTTCAAAAAAGAAAACAAATAACCTCCTTCTTTTTGAAGTCGGTTAAAAAAAATACGTGTATTCGCGGAGATAACTTCAAATTCGAATTCTAAATCAAAGCTTGATTGTTAATGTTCTTGTCCACAGCTGCTGATCAGTCAAAGATAATGCAGGAACAGATGTCTGGTGCCGCTATGGCTATGCCACAGGACCCAAAAGCCGCGTTCAAGGCAGAGTGGGAAGCCCTAGAAATCACAGAGCACCGATGGGCGGTCGCGAGTGCCGAGTCAGATATCCTCAACACTGTAGTAGATGGACATCAATCTTAAATACTAGCATTAACTTATGTTATTATCATTTATCTAGAATAATTATTAATTGTAATCTTAAGATAAGGTGTTAGTGCAATGTGGTGTTTATGGTAATAAATTACTACCGTATCTATTTATTGACCATTAAGGTTGAGTTTTATTAATTAACCATATTCACTGTAGGAACCCTACAATACAGTGGTATGTTTTGCTAAAAGTAGCTTCAATGGGGACCTTTTTTCAGGTATCAAGTATAAAAAAGTACTAGAATTGAAGCTGGTAAGTATGCATACGTTCTTAACAACAAATTGAATATAATAGAATGCCAGCCATGCTAGTATCGTAGGTCTGACAACTCTGAAGTCTGCCTATTTATACCGAGAATAGCTTCTGCGGTGTAGTCAATAATTTAATAAAATATAGCATCTATAGGACTCCCACTTGGCGATAAGGTAGCTTCCTGTCAGTGAGACTGGAATCGGACCAGTACTTCCAGAGATTATGTCTTACATACAAATAAATTTTACCTCTTTATATTATTAGTATAAAAGTATAAATATAATAACTGTAATAACACAAATGACGCGCTGTATTCCTGAGGGGTTCGGCAGAGTAATACCTGCATCAAAATGGCGTTTTTGACATAAGCACTAAAATAAATAAAAAAAACAAACCTGCATTTAAAAAAGTTATTTATTTCAATGCAAAAGTATAATGAGTATACCTATATACAATGACCTCTTCCTATAAAAACACATTAACTAACAACAAAATTCTTATTGCTTTGTTTGCTATCGCTGGCTTCGGATTCGGGCACTATACAGTACTTAGGAAGACTACTTTATAGGATAGACCAACCTTCACATTACCTGATGCCTTGAAAATCTCGTTCAGTACTTCAAATTGTAAGGGATATGAATCCATGAGATAATTAACAATAACGTATTTATAAAATCACAAGAAATAAACAAAATGAATTACCTAACAATACAATGCTATCGACCTAGAACTGACATTCTTAATATTTCAAAATTGATAATCTTTTAGCCGTGCCAAGGAAAAGTGCGTAAATCATAACAAATAAAAATAAATAAGACAAAAAGTAAAATTAACAATTTAATTCCCATATTGTAGATTAAAAACATGAAGTCGGCTATTATTGTAGTTATTCATATTTTTTTAAGCAGTTAAAATTTTTGACATCGGAACCAACTTCGTGTAACATTCTCAGTCATAACGCGCTCTGACGTAATAAAATACCTATTGATAAAAAACAGGTTTCATTCAGTAGAATTATTAAACATAACTGAAAATCTAGCTATTTTCATCATACATAATATATATAGAATTAGATAGTCTTTAAATACGCTCAAATGAGACTAAGCGCTGCGTGTTAGTGTTAAAGTTTAAAATCACATAATAGTCAATCCAAATGCTTGCTTTTTTCAATCCAACTTTCTGCGTCTTTGCAGACACAGTAAACCACAGTCTACAATAAAGTATTAACGGTGAACCATTCTAAGTAATAGTAGATAGAGATAAACTACTATAACAAGGCGTGCCCCTCCATATTACTATTTCAATGTGTGTAGTACATCCATATGAAAGAGATTGTATGAAGTTGTAAGTAATTGTCTTAAGTAGCAGGCCGGCAGATTAGTTTGTCAACTATTCATTAATAGCCGACCGCGCAAGACAACGCACCTGTCATTTTCATAGAATATGTCAGTGCAGCGCCATACTAGTAATAATGAGTGATTAATGATGCAGCTAGTCGAGCAACAAATCGGTGATTTATTTTTGTTTCAAGAGCCGTCTCAGTACGCACACATGCGTTGTGAGTCTTTTTAATACTATCACAAACACTTTCAAACGTTTTCAATTGTGGAAGGGCGCGCCATGTTATTGTAGTTTATCGCTACACTGTGTCAAGTGTCAACTTCACCAACGCACACCGCTTAGTACAGTTCAAACTTCAAGCAATCGATGTCTAAGCAAAAGATCATCGATTCGTAATCATAGCTAACAAGCCTATGCTACTTTTTGATGAGTTGCACGACGTCTTCGTCTTGCACAGTGTGGCCCAGCCCGACCCGTTGAGGTGAGTACTTTGTGCTGGTACCCCAGACTAGAGCGTATTTCAGCGCGGCCGCGAGAGTGCGATGAATCGAGTGGCAAACGTGCTCTATCGTCACACCCTAGAACAGATAAATAAAGGATTATCGATGCGTATTTTTTTGGCTGAGGTTTAAACTAGCTTCGAAGACTCCATCCCTTTCCTTTCTCTCATAGTCTGATGAGACAGCAATACGACACGGCCGGACTACTAAAAAGAGATCGTGCATGACCGTACTCTCAGCGCACGCGATTTATAGTGTTATTAGACCATTCACCCATTGCCGAGAAAAGACCTGTACTCATACAGAGAACGCAAGGTGATTTTGAGATATATTAAGTCCAGGTTTCCTCACGACGTTTTCCTTCACGGATGTCAGTGATATCCAATATGATATGGTACTTGTACAGATTCTAAAATACAACCTCATGCATGAAAGACAAGGCCGTAACCATACCGACATTGCTATGCTACACATACCTTTCTCAAAATAAGACCGTCATCGAAGTCTGGGGGCTGACCGGGCTTCTTGGTGTAAACTCGGATCAGGGACAGGTACTCCCAAAGTGTTTCCAATAGAAAATCCAAGTTCAGCTTCATGTTACAACTGAAACACATTCCACATTTTTTTCCAGTTCTCTCAAATGACTTTTGAATATGAATTTATACAAAGTAAACATTTGTAAACAAAATAAAACCATATAAAAAAAAATTGTCATTAACGGCGCAAAAGTAGTTTAGGCAAACTACCTTTTTGCAATATTAACAATGGATGTAAATATTCTAGATACATTCCTTTTGTAGATGTACAGTAATGATGTCTAGGCTTCATCATCTGCCTAGCCTTTTCTCATACTGGGGTCAGCTTCCAGTCTAACCGGATGCAGCTGAATATCAGTATTTTATACTCTGCAACCCAGAAACGGGGTAACACGATACCCCTCCGTTGTAAGACTGGTTATCAGACTTTCGAGTTTCTGACTACTAACGTCTGTCTATGAATAACAGCCGGGACCAACGGCTTTACGTGCTTTTCGAAGCACAAATGATGTTTAAGCCTTAAAGGCTCTAAAAACAGCATAAGTAACAGGGAGTAGAACAAAGACTTGCTCACCTAACAACGACAGAGTGCGGCTGTCTAGCTATTCTGTCCACCTCCTGGATGGAGATCTGATCAATCTTGTTGTACACGTACAAGCACGGCAGGTACACGCGGTTCGCGAGGATCACGTCGATCAGGTCGTCCGCAGTCGCATCCTCGCGGAATAGCACCTGAAACATGGCCAAAAAGAGAAAAGGATTGTACCTATTTGAAATTTTAGGATTAAGAAGGAAAATTCACGAAGCAATTCTTTTAAGTAATATAATAAATGACAGCCCGATTTCCTTCACTTCTGGGTATGGAATTCTTTTTGCTTGGGCCACCCTTCTGCGCCGGCCAACGCATATTTATATCCCTAGACTGGACGCCACTCTGTCACAGCCTTAGGTAAGATTCAGACCAACCGGCTCGGATCGGACCGCATCGGAACGGATCCGTACGCATGCGAACGGATCCGTACGCATGCCGCGGCAGCCGTACGCATCCGTACGCATGCCGCGGCAGCCGTACGCATCCGTACGCATGCCGCGGCAGCCGAACGGATCCGTACGCATGCCGCGGCAGCCGAACGGATCCGTACGCACGGCCGACCGGCTCCGAACGGACCCGACGGCAGCCGATTGGATGCCGTCAGCGCCGTACGGAGCCGGTCGGAGCCGGACGGAGCCGTACGCATGCCGCGGCAGCCGAACGGATCCGTACGCATGCGTACGGATGCGTACGGCTCCGACGGACGCGATCGACGGAGGTAAATAGTCAGTTCATATTTGCATGCAAATATGAACTATAATTACTGTTGATACATTTCAATGTTCTTTACCGCATTGTAAAATGCCGTCCGGCCCGGCCCGATACGAGCCGGTTGGTCTGAATCTTACCTTACTCTACTAGTCAGCACCACACCTTGTTAGGTGTCTTGCCCAACTTTTAAACTAACAATTCTTATTTAGCTTTACTATGGATAAGGACATGTTAACATTTGAATGCCACAAGGTTTTGTAATTGCAGTACGTAACATCGAAGACAGACATGCTGGTTGTATTACAATATAAGAATTAAAAAAAGTAAAACCATTTTGAATCTTTTGACCAACAGATATTGCTCATCTGCAGTTTCTTACCTCAGCATTAAATATTTTGTATTCATGCAGTATCATTTGCACCATTTTCTCGTCAACCTTCGTGAGCTGACACGTCGAGTTGAAAGAGAGACCGCCGCCCTTCTTCACCTGGAAAAAAGAATAATTATGAAGAAGAGGAATAAAATCCTTAGTAATATGTATTATTATAAGTGCGATAGTAACACTTTCTGTCTGTCTTATGCTTTCACGACTAAACCACTGAACCGATTTTGATGAAATTTGGAACAACGTTAGTTTAGACCTCTAAGAAAGGACATAGGCAGCTTTTTATTCCGCGACTCCGTCTGCATCCGCGATAACTGACATTTACGCGGACGAAGTCGCGGGCAAAAGAACCAGAACATTCCCCAACAGCATAAAAAAATCTTTTGTAAATCCTCTTTTCAAAAAGATAATAGCCAAGCCATGGACTGCTGTAATTGCCCAAGAATCACTGAATCATACAATGGTATGTTATTGTTGCAGATTGATATGGTAGTCAATTAAAAATATTAAAATTGTAAAATTGCAATTTTTTTTTTGTCTCTAGCTTTTTCTGTACAAGTGCTTGGCTCAGGCCTCCCCCAAGTCCTCCTAGCCTTCAAGTCTTCACCTCAAGCCAAGAAACAATCATGACAACTTACTTTAAAATAAATATTGGGCTTAGGTTTGTTCAGCCTGATGCCCACACTCTCCAATTCCTTCTCAAGCAGCTGTCTGTGCACATAAGGCTTTGTAGCATCCAGCATCATTAGCACCAAGTCTGCTGTCCGTGCTACTGCTATCACCTGCCAACACATGTATAGTATGACAAACACTAGATTTATTACCAGTAGTATCAATCAAAGATCAGGTTGGGCAAAGTTTTATTGGGTTTTTTTTTTTATCAGGAATTTATCAGTAGCAGCCTTGGTGTCTGGATTTGTGTTCGGTTGAGGGCAATAAGCTCGCCCCCTATTACTTGAACTTAAACATAACCAGCAAAATGTGGGTGTACTAATGGGTACACCTCTGCCTAACTCTTCAGGGATTACAGGAGTGATGTTGTGTTATGTTATCATGACAAATCTCATGTAATTTAACAGATAATACAATACTTTTTGCAGTTGATGAAAATAAAAACTTCTTATTGGGACATGCTAATGAAAAACTTACCTGCCGTCCTCTACCCTTGCCTTGAGCGGCACCTTCAATGATACCAGGCAGATCGAGCAACTGTATATTAGCGCCGCGGTACTCTATCACACCAGGGATACATGTCAGTGTTGTGAACTCGTAGCTAGCCGCTTCAGAATGAGTGTGAGTCAGTGTTGATAGAAGAGTAGACTGCAATATAAAAGGGGATAAATGAAATCTGCTGCTTATCTGTTTAAAGTTTATAACTGGTATGGGACGATTAGATCCTTGTGGGAGTTGCAGGTAACATAGCCTCAGGCCCAGGTTTACCACAAAAGGTATGAAAATTGTTTGCTAATATAAACCCGGGTTGTTGACTGCGGGCAAACATTCGCTACACCAAGCCCTAGGTTGGCTACACAGTTGTGTATTTCCAGTAAAAAAACACATACAGATATGTGTGGGCCACACTTACGTTTTTGAGTAGAAACACAATAGGTGTGTTTTCCCACAGTCAATGGGTTAAAAACATTAAGTGTTGATGCAATAAGTATAGCATAAAAGCTCTACAGCTCACTAAATAAGAATAAGAATAAAAAAAGTATTAAAAGTGACATCCTTACCTTACCCACAGAGGGGAAGCCAATAAGAGCTACTCTTGCATCTCCAGACTTAAGTACATCAAAACCTTCACCCTTATCACCTCCTTTCTTAGACGGCTCTAACAGTTGGGACCTGTATTTAGCTAGCTTGGCCTTCAATAACCCCAAATGGTATTCAGTAGCTGTTGGACAAAAATAATAAAGCATAAGTATAATTTGGTTTCTTTTTTATAATTTAGGATTATTATACATGATTAATATGCCACTGTGCTATCATGAGTTACAGTTAGAATCTGAAATTGAAGTTCTAAATACGAGTAATCAAAACAATAAGTATGTAGGTAGACATCATTCAAATCTTTACGATCTAAAGTATCAACTGAAGATGTTGGAATAACAAATAAATTGTTAAGAAGCCGGTAAAACCTCTAGTTACTTTACCTTTATTCTTCTGTGTTCTTGCTATTTCTTTCTCGATCTCAGATATTTTCTCTAAAATACCCATGTTCCTACAACTATTGACGACAACAAAAGTACCACGTAACCAATGAATAACGTATATTTAGCTAAGTAATAACAGTAAATATCTATATAGTAATGAACATTTCGCACTAAAATTGCTGTTTCTTTTAGATAGACTCTGTAATTAATAAAGTTTATTAATTTTAAGAAAGGCCACAATGAACTATAGGTTAGGTTAGTCGCGTTTCAGCGACATGATATGACATGACAGTGAATTAGTGATTATGAGCATTATTGATCTGTCATTTTTAAGGCTTGTTCCAGATATGCTACGGATTTTGGTAGACGTTGGCTTGTTGGCCTGCGCCTGGCCCAGAGACCTTGAATCCAAGAATCTTTGTATATTTAAGGCTTAAAACATGATTAGCTATTCACTACTATTAACTATATCCTAAATCTTATTCGTACAAAGTGCTTGATAATTTTGGCCCGGAATTTTAAATAACATTTAAAATTTAAATAACATTTAAAATCAAGCACTTTGTACGAATTCAACTTTTGAGGGTAGTCAGCATTTGAATGAATCGTTTTTTTAGGCGCTAGTTTTTTTAGGTTTACCAACGACTCCCTGAAAAAATTTAAGGGATACTTTTAGATTTAATCCTCCCTTTATCTTTATTTATCTCACACAACCATCTTGATTAGCTATTTTATTTCACATTTTGTTCAATTTCCGATTGTAATTACATAAGGTGTTTCAAGGGTATTTTGAAATATAAAAGTCAAAGAAAATTCATAAAATGATGTTTCATTATTTATTTGCTTGTATTTTAATAATAAATGGGTAATTATTAAATATTGTCTTGAAGTTAATTAATTAAACAATTTCCGTCCGTGTAGGGTGACCACAATTTCTGAAATTATTTTATAGTGTTTGTTTTCCATTCGTGTAAGTTTGTAAAGCTGAATCAGCTGAATGAATTTGGAATTTGAACATCAAATAATATAGACATAGTATGTTTATGTTTGACAACTATAATGTTTTTTAGCATACTATATTATTTTCAGTTATTTTATTAGGAGCTCTTCGTGTGGAGTGAGTTCAACAGAGTCAATAGAAGACTTGGGTGTCTTTTACGAAGACGACAGAAATTCAATGATTGCGGTGGCAGAGAAAGGTATTTTGAACTACTGCATGTTGAATTCAATAAAAATATAAAAATTAAATAATATAATATGATAATTATTTATTTTAGAAAACTTTGAAGTATATGATGAGTTTTATGATGAATTGGATAATAGAATACGAGTAGAACAATCTATGAACATGATTTTTTATGGACCGCCGAGTTCCTTTTTGAGAATTGACCCAGATTCAATATTACACATATTAACACAGACTAAGAAACCAATGATACCCATATCTAGAGCATTATTAGCATGGGATATTATGACTGGTAAGTAACAATATGTAATTTTAGAAATTTATTAAAAAATATAAATTAGTACTCTATACTTGTTTCGTGCATATACCTACAGATAGGTTTCAATATAATTATTTGTTTCAGATGGGAAAACTGCAGCTTTCTTACAAGGACGAGAGTATTTAGCCTTTGGATCACTTTTAAATGTTGTACCTGAGGAAGATTTGTATTATGTTAATTTTGGGGATCCATCAGTTCTAAAATACTTTGCTAATCATTATCTTAAACTACAACCCCGGAAGGTATCTACATACCTCTACGTTCTTTCCAAATATGAAAGGGGCCTTAACTCAGAATTATTATAAATTATAAAAGCAAAGACAAATATGACAACTTAAAAATCAAAACAAAACAAGCGCTAATTATTCAGATTACGAATTTATTATGTCTTTGGTAATAAAATAATGATGAGACTCTCTTAAAGGCTTGCTTTTAGTTGCTACGCTGCTAGTCAAAGTAAAACTTTCTCGTCCCCAGAAATCCCCAATGGGTGCACATTATACATATTATAAGATAAATGCTTGCTTTCATTAACAGTATCACTTAGGTTCTGAATGTTTGCTCATTTTACTAAAGAAATAATTACGATTCAGTTTTGTTATTTTGCAGTTTGGTATTTTAGCGGCTGCCTACAGGCGCTATTTTGGGGAAACATGGTATGAAAACAGTACATCTATCAATGAACTCGGCTACTTACTATGTGGTTTCCCGTCAATAGATTTGGAAAAAATATCTCCCTTTACTTTCAAGGAACTTAATCTAGAAACTTTGAGCAAAGCAGGAAAATGTAACACAAACCAAACTAGAGTAATTACTTTTCTTTTGTCTTCGATTCTTGAATTATTCATTTATTTAAAAAAAAAATATTGTAGTATTTTGTTTTTTTCAGACTCTTTATTCTATAGCCATTCATCGTGATGCTTACGGTCAACCATACAAATGGTCATCGCATGAGATAGGCAGACTTAGTGCATTATTCACATGTAAGCTTTGGCCTTTATTATCACGTCTTACGAGACATGACATATTAAGTAGTATAAAGTAATCTTATGATTTTTTTTTAGGTATTCCTGAGGGTGATATCAGTTCTATTCAGTTGGAAGCTGTTACAGCTATTTCACCTGAAGTCATGAACGCAATTAATCAGGAAAAGCTAGAATATTTTACTAAGCAACAAATATTACGAATGAATCCTAAAACAAGGCGGATATATATTTTAAGAATGCAACTAAGAAGTAGTTATGATATGAATGAAATAGCAAGACAAAATTACGCAGCTAGAAATAAGCCGTTTGTCCCGCATTTTATTCTTAATGTTGTCACCCTAACACATCTTTTTTACCCTGTGCTTTTTCATCAATTTAATAATGAAAAATAAGTGTTGTTTCTATTTACGCATTTACGCTTTGTTTTTGGGTGTAAATTTAACTGTTTTTGTGTAATAATCAGATGTACATATTCTATGGCTCATTTATAATCTAAACTAGGTAATTTAGAATATAAATAGAACTTGACTTTTATTGATAATAAAAAAACCTGGGCAGAAAACGATCGCATTTTCAACTTCTAACAAAAAAAACTCCAAATCAGCTTTATCAAAATAATAATTAATATTTGTTATTGTTACAATAATGTTATTTTTTTAATTTCTAATTGGCTTTATAGTTTTTTAATCTTTATGTTGAATACTGTTATTTCAAAGAAAGAAAACACTTTAGTTGTTCTGTTTCATCCAAGTTCTATCTCTTTTTGAATTTAAAACTGATTTCCTGATCAAATTGTGTCGTTTAAAATAATTTATTTTATCTAAATATCTATACTTACCAAAGAAAATTAACAATTATGTGTATAATATTTATTAACCATTAAAGTTGTTTGAAAGTAGATCATTAGAATAAATGTTGTAATTTGACTATTATTTTTGTTGAAGGTCGCTAGATAGAGCTTCCATTTTGTTGACAAAAGCGCCATTTTCTTTTTCTGAGAAAAATATCGGCTCCGTTCGTTTCTTTTTTTGGGAAATCACGGAGAGTGCGTCTGCGTCAGAAAAATAATTTCGTAATTATTATTAAATAAGAAAAATATTTATATTGGCTGATAATGCCTCCTGTTAAGCATTATTCATCTAGTGAAGTGAATCAGTATGAATTATCATCAAGACTATTATCTCTTACTGAAAATAATACATCTTATACTCTTACACAAATAAATGGCCAAAGGATTTATAGAAAAGCTCCTCATGCGTGGAGTGGCCCTGAACCATCAAGGAATTGTGAGGTACGTATCATCAGTAAGCAGTTTGACGTAAGCTGCCTATGTACCTACCATTGTATCCTTTTGTTTTTAGAATTTAGAAGGAATTTTATAAAACATTCAATAGAATCTTCGCGGAGATAACCATGCAGTAAAAGAATACCTGGTCCTGAGACCACACCTCAGGTGTCGGTTTCGTTTATGTTATTGTAGGTACTTAACCGTAAATTAAGGTCTGTGAATGCGTCCTGTTTGTTTATAATTTGTGATTCCCGCCTTTTGCCAAATGCACGTGATAGATGCGGGAGTACCTACCTACTTACTTACCACCCAGCCAGCACTTTTGGAAAGTGAATAGGTACAATACGGTATTTTATTTGTACCATCACCATGACATGTCATTGTGTAGTTTCGTTTTTCCTTGAAACTAGTCAATACTTTCGTTCCCGTAATTACAATTGGACACAAATCCTTAACAAACTTTGCCCGACGACTGCTACAGACTGCTTATCAATTTACATTGGCGCCGAAATAAGTAAACTTTCACGTTTGATGCATAGGTAGGTAGGTACCTACTTACTTACCGGTACCTACTACGGGTCCTTTTTTTTTTTTCGTGGGTAACTGGGGAAATCCTCATGGACTGCCTCCACCTCGGGGAAGGCGGAAGGGTGTGTCGGACTCTTACCGACTAAAACCCCACGGTGTTCCTCCAATTACCTTTTGCGGGGGCACGGGGGCGCTCAGAGCATTCTTCCGCACCCCGGCAGGTATTGACTCGCCACCGCCACAAGGCGAGTCCCGTCACCCGGTGCGGCCGTCGCTCACTGGCCGCACTGACTCCAACCAACAAGGCGCGCGGGGAACACCATGCGCGCCTTACTCTCGGGCCTTTCTCTGTTCGGGCCACGGACTGCCCCCAAGTCCGTCGCCCGCAGGCCCCATCCCATGGTGGCCGGAGATCGTTTTGCGCCCTCCGGCGCCTGGTGCGTCTAATGCGGGTGGGATGGGAGGAGGAAGCCTGCCTCTCCCGTTCCGCCGCCTCCTTAGCGGACATCACCTCACCTCGAGGCAACGGCGTCCCAAGCACTCTCGCTCCCGACAATGGACAGAACCACGTCCGGGAGCGAGAGGCTACCCGCAGTTGTCGCTGCAACGAGACTACCTACGGGTCCTACCACCATGGTACAATTATCTACTATCTAGGTATTATCTACGTATTTCTCCCGCGCATTGATTTCTTTCGGCGGTGATGCAGTCTATACAAACCTATGGTCCTTTGTCGGTAACTCGGCAGTCACATTATTTTGGGTAATATTGTATCAGGTCAAAGCCGGGCGTTGAAAATCCAGTGCGTGTTATAAAAGTCCTAAGCCCTAGATAGGTAGGACCATTATCGCTTTGCTAGATGCTAGCTCTTCTCTGCAAGCATTAGGCCGTATACAGAAAGAAAGCTGGAAACTTATAAGCGCTTACCGGCGCTTGACAGCGCTGGTCCGTTCTACACAAAGGAAGCAGGTTGAAGAATTTTATTTTTTTTTCAGCGCTGGGCGCTGCCATTTAAAATTCTTCTTAAAATTCTTCAACCTGCTTCCTTTGTGTAGGAACGGACCAGCGCTGTCAAGCGCCGGTAAGCGCTTATAATTCTACACGAAAGCACAGTATAACGAAAGTGTGCTGTTTGAGCATCTCTGTCATGCTTTTGTGCACTTGCGTATAGATGACCCTATATTGCGCAATATGATTGTTCAGTTATGTACCTATTACATAACTGCAAACACTATCTGTAATCTGCTATCAATATAGGTAGTTACGAACGCGAGTCAAACATGAAATACCTACAGCACTCGATGCTTTGTTTCGAATGAATACTTAAGAACGTTAAAATAAAATGTAGTGCTGTGGCTCCAGCATTATAACTGGGCTAACAAAAAAAAACGTTCCCACTAAACAAAATTAATTACATAAGTAGATATTGAGTTTTATTCCTTAATCTCAATCCGAGGTCCTTAACTGCTGTTTAAAATTATTCACATCATCGCATGACGATCAAGTTAGGGGCAAACGCCTGCTTGAAAAAAAACCAAACGTGGTTTTACGGCGCGGCGGCGTATTGCCGCAAGTTCACTGGTTTTCACCATTTTGGGTATTGTACTTGTACAGTCAGCAAAACAGATAGGTATGCAGGGTCGTCAGATATAGTTGAAGTTTTCTAAGAAACCGGTGGATGTCTTTGACTGAAACCTAACCTAAATAAAGAACTATTTATTATCTACGTTTTAAATTAAATTACATTTGAAAACATCCATCGGTTTCTAGAAAACTTAATTATATCTGACGACCCTGCATACCTATCTGTTTTGCTGTGTACAATACCATTTTTCCAACATGGCGGCGCGGCGCGAACGGCGGTCGCTCAAAACCAGAGATGTCTTGCTTGAACTTATTGGCCCAGTTTGCTAGTGATCTCAGGGTAACAACTTCAGATCACTAGCACTCAGTAGTCAACCTCTGTGCATCAAAATTGAAGATTGAGATACCTACTTAGAGATAAACTACAATAACATGACGCGCCCTTCCACAATTTAAAACGTTTGAAAGTGTTTGTAAAAGTATTAAAAAGATTCATTAACGCATGTGTGCAAAATCGCTGATTTGAGCGATTTTTTGCTAGACCAGCGACGTCATTAATCACTCATTAATACTAGTATGGCGGCATGGGCGTACCCAGGGGGGGGCAGGGGAGGGCAGCTGCCCCCCCTTGGAAATCTCGCAGAACATGTATAAACTCGCCTAATTACTAATTAAAGTGTAAACGGGTCCTTATGCTCTAACTTTTAAATAAACCGCGCAGTAGACACTGACAAAATGCACGATGCAATTGCCAAAAAACCGCGCACGACGATGGCGGACGTACATTACCGAATCTAGCCGAGCGTTCGAACGCTCGGCCCGGCTCGGCTGTATTCGGTAATCTTCGATAAGGACTTGCGAGCGACTAGCATTTATTTTATTAACCGACTTCAAAAAACGAAGGAGGTTCTCAATTCGGCCGGTATTTTTTTTTTTTTTTTTATGTATGTACACCGATTACTCCGATGTTTCTAGTCCGATTAGTGTGATTCTTTTTTTGTTCGATGCAGTATACTTGCCATTTGGTCCCATAAAAATTTCATCAAATTTGGTTTAGTGCTTTTTATAATGTGACCATTTTTCTAAATTAAATATATCGTGTGAGGTATTGTTCGAAAGGGCTTTTATTAAGGATTTTAAACATTAACACACAAGCACTAAAAAGTGAAAAATAAAAAGCTTTTTTACAAAAAAAGACAACCGCCTTCAAAAACTACAAAATAAAAAATAACTTTAGTTTGGAAGTCGGTGGCAATACCTACATAACAAAAAACAAAACCAAAGCCGCCGACTTCCAAACTAAAGTTATTTTTTATTTTGTAGTTTTTGAAGGCGGTTGTCTTTTTTTGTAAAAAAGCTTTTTTGACATGTTATTGTTTTATTTCACACATTTTATTTCACACTACACTACATACACCTAATGATTCATGGGGGTGTGTTTGTGTAGTGTGTATGACAAAACAGCCGCGGACGATCCGACCTAAAAAATCTGACTTGCCCCCTCCTACGCCAGAAGCTGGGTACGCCCATTGGCGCTGCACTGACATATTCTATGAAAATGACAGATGCGTTGTCTTGCGCGGTCGACTATTTATGATTAGTTGGCATACAAATCTGCTGGCCTGCTACTGGAGACGATTACTCACAACAACATACAAACTCTTTCATACGGATGTGACTACACACCAATTATGTTATAAACCAACCTTTGTCTCATTGAGTTATTCCGGTCTGATCCCCTGATCTGATCCCCTTGGAGCAGACAGCAATTAAAACATGATAATAATTCAGCAGGGGATCAGATCCTAGGGAATCCGAACAGAATAACTCATTGTCCTCTAAAATTTGCATTGCTGCAAAAGAGTCCAGAAGGGACCAGTTCAAGCAGGATAAATTGCTAGCGCGAGCATAAGGGCACATATGGGAGCGTTAAGCGTCGAGTACCTACCTAATCAAAATAGATGGAATAAACCTATATCGCGAAAATCCTTCCGATTGGTACCTTCCATGGACTTCACAGAATTTTACTAAAATCCTCTTTAAAAATGTGTGTGGTCTCTATTTCTTTATTAGGTCAAAAAGATTTACCAATTTACTTTATTATAGTCGAAATGCAATGTAAAAAAATATATCAGTGCGCCTTCAGTTTTGGTGTTGCTACGTTTTGCCGTGAGAAACGTATTAGTAAAACCTGCGTGTTTCGTAGGTGTTCATCGGAAGAATCCCTCATGACTGCTTCGAAGATACTTTGGTGCCGCTGTTCCGCCAAGCTGGCGAACTATTTGAGTTTCGACTCATGATCAATTTCTCCGGCTGGAATAGAGGGTGAGGGTTTGTTTACTGTAACTTTAATTAGTATTATAGTACTGTTGCATAAATTATAATGTAAGCAATATTTTCTAGTTATGCCTTCGCCATGTATACGACTGATGCCGAAGCGAGCAATGCTATTCGGATGTTCAACAACTACATGATACGACCTTCTTGGCAATTAGGTGAGCGACAATATCTAAAAGAAAAACTAAAAATATTTCATCTATAATTTATTCTTATCGGTATCATAAATGATTCGTTGTCTTGTAGGCGTGTGTCCATCTATTAACAACTGCCGCATATTCATATCGCGCATACCGCCGACCACGCCGTCTGCGGAGATCGTCCGCTTGTTGTACGCGCTGACGGACGAGGTGCAAGAGGTGCGCATCCGTCGATCGATTGCTTCGTGCGCCGCCATCGTGGAGTACAAGTCCCACCGTGGCGCTGCGATGGCCAGGAAGGCTCTGGTGGCGGCTGCTGCCGCAGCCTGGGGCTGCGGCGCTAGACCTGCTGTAGACTGGTCGCTGCCGCAATCGCCGCAACTGCTCAAGCAATATCGTGAGGTAACTCAAAATATGACACTTCAAATTGCACTTTTGCTACATATTCCAAAAAAAATGGGCTGGTTTGTTCCCGATGTAATAAATTTACTAATTTGTCATAGATTGGTCGCTGGACCCCAGAGCGTGGCGTGGAACTAACTCGCGCGCCTGAAGAGCCTGCGACAACCTCGCCGCCGCCCGCTGCGCCGTCCTACACTCTGGAGCCGTGGTCTCAGGCTCGTCGCCTGCGCATGATTCATGAAGCTCAGCGTAGTGCTGCTGCCGCCGCTGAGTAAGTTACATTTCTTCTTAAAAATTGTGTGATGAACATCCTCAATTTGACAATTTCTTATCTCGAAATTGACCATAACCCTTGCCCGACTAGGTGGTCAAACCGCATTAACAACGGCATGGAATCGCTGGTGTCGTCGATGACGTCGCTGGGGTTCGGCGGCGGGCTGGGGCTGGCGGGGCGCGAGGCGGGCGTGTGGGCGCCGGTGGGCGCGGTGGGCGCGGGGCCGGGCGCGCCGCGCATGCCGGCGCCGCCGCAGCCGCGCGACTTCAACCCCTGGACCGCGCGCCACCCGCTGCAGGAGTTCATCACTCCCGGCAAGGACAGCCAGTGAGTGCACGCGCTGTTTGCAGCTAAAGGGACAGTTTTACGCGAGCATTGATTAATAAATTATGAGTAATCTTACTGGCATCATTAGTTTGCTGGATACTACAATACCAGTTTTGAAACGCGAATTAAATTGCGATTACAATTTTTACTAATTATGAACGACGTATATTACATATTTTACTTAGATTCACTTTTATTATCTCTCTCATTATGTTTAATAATGGTTGGCTCGTTAAATCTAATCATTACATAAGAATATCAATGCATTTGCTGTACAACTGTCCCATGTTTTCGTTTAATTTTTGTTGATGTTGATTAATAATTTATTGCATGATTAAGTTGAGTGCGCAATGTTTGTCTCGTTAGCATCGTGCGTTCTTTGTGAGGTGTGGTGGAGTGTGGGAGATAACTCACTGTTTCTGTGTTAATGCTTCCGGATAAAGAGCGTTTTCGAAAGTGTAATACCAGTAAAATCGTAACATTAAGATCTTGATAACCATAGCTGATGGAACACAAATTAATTAATAATTATTTTATATATTGACGTTTTAGATGTCCCGCTAAAATATATTAAAGTCTCCGCCTTTGAAAACGCATTTTTACTCGCTTTTGGGGTTGTTACTTAATACCTTTACCAAACAAATTTCGGCTTGCACTGGTAAAATGTTAGAAATGGCCGCTGATTTCTGAACTGTTACCATTCAGGCATTAACCACCATGAGCTGATAATATGTTTAATCGTGTTTACAATTTATTATGTTTCTTTTACAATGTTACATAATACCCGAAAAAACCAATTTAGCACAGGACATGTCCTTTTTACAATGTTTTTATAAAGCCTGATCAAATCAAATAGCCTTTATGTTAATAATACCATTATTCAGAGTTCTGAATGGTATAATGTTTACGTAGTCACCGTCCATTTCGAACTGCAGCATGGATGCATCCCCATTTATATACTGTAATTAAATGTTGTCAGAATCAATTATGATCAAATTTTACATAAACTTTTTAATAGATGACATATTCAAACAATTATGAATGTGTTGTATTGCCCTTTTAAGTTGCATTAGTATGTCTTGCTATATTTCCAGTTTTATTATTGCACTAAGCTGCACTCGTTTATCTCTTGCACTCCTGATAAGGCATAAAGAGAGGTAAATTTAAAATTTTAATTTTAGACATTATTTTAATTTAATCCTAAATGTATTTTAATTAAGAATCCAATTGAATGGCATAATTATTTATGTATTAAAATTTGAAGCTTTTTATAAGGCAGCATCGATATATTTTAAGTATGAGTCTACAATGTTGTTTTAATGTTATAGATAATATGAATTAAGGGCAACTGCGGGCCGCCCGCTGCGGCGGCCGCGTTAGGATTATTGCACTACTGGCAATCCGCATTTTTTGATGTTTTTTCAACGAAATAAATATTCATGTTATTGTACTATTTCTGTGTATGAATAAGTCTTATTTAAAATCAGGTTTTAAGTAAATCAATTTGGATCTGTTTTCTCAGCAATGAATAAACTCAGCATTATGAAATTATCTACATGCGATTAACAAAATCTGAACATTTTGTAACGAGACCATATGAATTTATCTCTCGATGTTTTACGAGATTTTTAAATAATATTGCATGCCAGTATTGATTGATTAATAAATTTAAGTATAATGGTTTAATGTCCTTGCTGTTTTATTTCGTTGCTTGCTTTACCTCCTCACTTATTAATGGTTTTTGGGCACCTGTTTGCTTTTTCTGCACTAATTTACGGCTAATCTAATTAATGATTTAAATCTAGAGCTATCCGTTACCGGGCGGCGGTACTGTATCGCGGTGTTCGTTAACATTACTGAGATAAGCTGCAGCCGCGCAGTCGAGCCTTGCCAGACTCGACCGCAACTCGCCCACACCGAGGCGCTTCAAGTTTTCCTTCAATGTCACTCAAATCAAACGCACCGTGAAAATGGTCGCTAGCCTCAAACAAAACACGGCGGTCGCGTCGCGCGGATGTCTGCTTGTAAACTATGCGTGTGTTATGTCACTCGCGTAACTCTTGTCGAGAGTAGTGGGACGTGTGTGTTCAGTGCAAGGGACAGCTGCCGGCCGGAGCATGGCGGTCTGCGACAAGTGGGTCGCGCTGAAGATAGTCGAGTTCGTAAGTAACTTAACATATTGCAACACTATCGGTGATGCAAGCTTCTTTGATTTGGTAACGTGGTATTTATTGGACTTGCTCATTATGTGTGTTGGATAGTAAGCGGTTGTAGAGTTAAGTTTGTTGCGTAAGTTAGTTTATTTATATTGATTAGTTGTGTATTAATATAAATGTTATTGTTGATGTATTACAGTTGTGTAGATAACACCCCTAATAGTTTTCCCGTAGCCTCATAGCTTAGATTTTTTGGAATATTAGGACGAAATTCTATCAATTTTTACGGATTTAATTATGACTCTTACAATATCTGCTTTTATGCTGACTCTACATATTTTTCAAAAAGCGTTAGCGTGTGCTTAGGAATCTGTTACTTTTGAGTCAGATTACTGGAAGCACTAACCAAACGTAGTAAAATTAATTTAATTCAATAATCTACATGTTATTCTACAAATTATCAAAAATATAATTTCGCTGCAAGGCGACAAAAATAATAAAAAAAAACTTTCTATTTCACGTGGCATTGCTTATCATAGTGACAACTGTTTAACCCTTATTCAAATAAAGGTATATATATTACCACATCGTATTTTTTTAAATAATGCACTCTAACTTTTAATACGGTAACACTAAAGGTAGAAATATCACTTATTTATAATCTATAATAATTTTTTTATCTATTTTATTTCATTTGACAACCTATCAACGTCATTTGTCACTGTAAGGTAATGTCAAAGTTGGCTCAACGGTTTTGTTGTGAAAAAAGTCGAGTTTTTGGCGGGTGTTTTCAGAAATTTTAAAAGTTGGTTCAAGAAAAAATCTGATAAGTACTTTTTCGACGCAAATTCCAAAACTATAACATATTTTGACTAATATCACGTGTTAGCAGCATTTGCAATTGACTTATTCATATAATTTAGATGTTTCAAATATGTGGTAAATATCTTACCCTTGTCCGATCCCACTTTGAAAAATATCAGATTATCTATATAAAAATCGGTTGTCTTTTTGTATATTTTTTTTGGACTGCAAAAAGCTAAATAAATATTTTGAGAAGTTCATATAAAGTTCTTACGTAACGTGTCAATTAATACTTTGTTTATTTCAGATATTCAATATGTCAAAGAAAATAAATTTAAATAAGCAATACTATAAGATAGGTAATATGCAATACTAATAAAAAATTATTAAAAAAATAAAATGTTTCATTTCCAAAATATAAAATAAATATTATAAGTAGAACCAAGAGGAAGTCACTAGTCAAGAAACGAAAATTAAACCGTAACGGACAATGGTAACAATTTTACCACCAACATCAAAAATTTTGTAGTCATGAACGGATAATGGTAAATTATTTACCACCAGAAAAACTACCCCATCCCCTATTCTTTTTTAAATTTTGTTTTAAAATATGAAATCAGTGACCCTCAATTACCTAAAATACAATGCAACCTTAAAAAAAAAATGCATACCGGCTCGCGTTTGTTTAAGGGTTAACAACAAAGTAGATATGCAAACATGTTTAGTCGGTCAGAGAAAATTCCCCGAAGGTAGTTGCATAACGATGCAGAATTTGCTAACGATAAGGTATTTATTTAATCACATAATAAGTACCCCTAAACTTAATCATAATAACTGGTGCCACAGATTTAGAAGAAAAAAATGAATATGGTGACATATTAGGACAACAATAAGGTTGAATATCTTTAAATGATAATGAGATACAAGTCTTAGTGAGTACAAATATTTAGGGCACAGTCATGTTCTGACCTTTCTTGAGCTTTTGTCGTGTGCTAATTGGACCACCATTTTGGGACGTTCATTTAGTCATCGATGGTATTTTATTTGGAAAGATGACAAATGTTCAATTTTGCTTTTGAAGTACCTACCTACTGTTCTCAAACAAAACTAGGGCCTATTTCCACCAAATACCTGCTAACACAAGCCCATATGTATGACACAATTTAATATAAACCTCGTGTTAGTTGTTAACTCTAAATTAAGTTATTGGCACAATGGACTAAAAAGAATTAAGTACCGGTTTATTTCTGTATCGTAAATTGTTTTTCTCACAAGTTTCTCATCGCGATTAATCAAAAAATAAGTTAAAAATAACTAAAACCCGACTACGACAAAGTCGCGCACTGAAAAGTATAAAACAAGAACAATATTCATTTGACCGATATTTTCGAAATTTTTAAGTAATAGCCGTGGTCGTATGCCACCTGCGGTTGTTTCACACAATCTTTATTGACTAGGTGGCATACGACCACGGCTATTACTTAAAAATTTCGAAAATATCGGTCAAATGAATATTGTTCTTGTTTTATACTTTTCAGTGCGCGACTTTGTCGTAGTCGGGTTTTAGTTATTTTTAACTTATTTTTATTTACACTATTTTGGGGGTTACTTATATTATTTGGGGGTTATATTATTTGAAGGAATAACTCTATTTAATTATTTGATATAATAATAAAAGCAAAGTAGCGAGTGAATTTCAAATGTACTCATTAAGCCTTTTCATTTGATACCCATGTTGACACTGTTAAAACAGGCAAAGTAGCTAGTAAAAGCTATATAATGTATATATATTTCAAATGTGCTCATCAAGCCCTTTAATTTGATACCCATGTCGATATTGCGCGAAAAAAATTTTTTTTTTGATAACGACTTCACATCCCCTGGAGGGCGCCATATTGGATTTGGTGACACGTCACCTACCCTATAACCAGCGGACAACTGAGACGCTTCTAACGACACCTCATTTGTCATGTAATGATAAGTAGTTTAGAAGTTACGAGGGAACAAACAAACATACATACAAACATACATACATACATACATACCGGTCAAAATCATAACCCTCCTTTTGGCTTTGCCGTAGTCGGGTAAATAGTATTTTCCTGCTATTCAAAGTTCCCAGATTTAAGTTTTTACAAAGACACTCAATATGCAGCAAGTTTTAACTGCGGGAAAATATTAATGGTTGACTCTATCAGTAAACAATAAGACAATAGGTAGCCTTTACTGGTGTCAACTTGTAATGCACTTAGCTACGAGTACCAACGCACCTTGCTAGAAAAAAAAAGCTTAAAAATCTTCAGTTTCTCCTGAAAGAAATATTGTTCAGATTCCAACAAGACAAACTAAAGTCAAACTTTTAATTAAGATTTATTTGTTTCTCACAAAAACATGTCTTAGCTGTGATTCAGCCGGCAATCAATTCCGTATGTTACATGTAATTACGCAGTAATTACAGTCTTGAGCAGCGTCGCAGGTTCAATGTCTATTATTATTATACAACCTGATAGATTACTTGGTTTGTAGAATTACTGCAATAAGTGTCGCTCACGGGTAATCGTTACATTGGAATTCCGATTGAATTGTAATCTATACTAATATTATAAAGCTGCAGTGTTTGTTTGTTTGTTTGTTTGTTTGAACGCGCTAATCTCTGGAACTACTGGTCCGATTTGAAAAATTCTTTCAGTGTTAGATAGATTAGTTATCGAGGAAGGCTATAGGCTATATACCATCACGCTACGACCTACGGGAGCGGAGCAGTAACCAAAGACGCGGGTGTAACCGCGGCGGACAGCTAGTCTGTAATAGGAGGCAGAAAAATAACGGAATGAGCTTAGTCACTGGACCAGTGGGGAAGTGTAGATTGCTGTAAGAGGGAAGCCAAAGCAAAAATTGCTTAATTCTATTATGACACCAATAATTCCAAGATTATCTATTAATAAATTATATTAAAAAAAAACACCATTTTAGCCCTAAAAACCCGATAAACTTTCAATTAAGTTGCTTTAAAATCAATAAATAGTAAATTGAGTTAGCAAAAATGTGACGTCATAGTTTTCTTTTATCATACAAAATCTATGGGGAATCGCGTTCTGACTAGAGATGGGCAAATGCCCGGGCATTTTTGGCAAATTGGGAAAATTCCTAATAAGTGCCCATAAATTTCTGTTCTTGGGCATTTATCTGGGCATATATTTTTTGTTTCAAAATTAATTTAAGAAAATGATGTTCGCTTAGAAAGCTGATCTAACTTGTTGAATTTAGCTATGGTTAATTCTTTAAAGGTGTATTTTTATGAATTTGTACATTTTATTTAAATGTATGTTTTGCAAAACCATGTTTAGGAACATAAATGTTACGAATTACCCGGCGGCGTATTTACAAAGGCTATACCTTTAGAGTGAAAGTGCAAACTGAACGGGCTTAGCTTACCCAGTGCCGGTTTTAGCACTACCAGCGCCCTGGGCGAGATTTCTAAGGCGCCCCCCCCCCATCTGCCATTCAAACCTATACCTACTGCCTTTACGAAAGCAGAAAAAGGGGGAGAATGAGAAAACATTTTGTAGAAAAAATCTAAAAAAAAAACTTTTCTAGAGTGTTGTCCCCTTGTTTCGCAGAAAGATATTTCATAGAATTTTATTTCGCAGATAATGTTTCATAGAATATTCGGTTCTTGTATCTTTATTTCGAATATTATTGTTTCAAAGACTATTTACTTATATTAAACATATTGAAAACATTAAAATAAAAACAATCCCCTCCTCCTCCCCCCAAACCAAAATTTTAATAGTGGTGCTGCTCTCATGGGGCCTTCTAAGGGGGAGTGAAATATCGGTTATATTTCGCCTAAGACGCACCGTTTTCGAGAAAAAATACATAGAAGCCTCCGCTATCCTAGACAGTTCAAACTTTCACAGATGATGTATTCCTGCTGCCGCTATAACAACAAATACTAAAAAACAGAATACACGAATCGAACGAGCCCGAACTCGACGGGGTTGTGTCGTTCTATTACGCAATTCCTATGGCCACCTTCCAGCTCCAACATCAGACCCTGGTTACCATCTAGGATCAAAGTACTCGACAAGTCGAATCAAACGAGCCCAAACTCGACGGAGTTGTGTAGTTCTATTACGCAGTTCCTATGGCCACCTTCCAGCTCCATCATCAGACCCTGATTACCATGTAGGATCACAGTACTCGTCAAGACGAATCAAACGAGCAATGCTACCCTATGTTATGTTTGAACAGAAAAATATTTAAAAAAACTTGGTTTTTTCAATATTTGAAGACATTTTGAGAAAAATTCGAAAGATTCCCGTTTTTTCCCAAAGGATTCTGTCTGCGAATTTTGCAATGTAACATGTGAAAAAACGGAAAAAAACCACAAATTGGTTTTTTTCGTGAAAGAAACAAATTGTTTTTTTCAGCATTTTCAACGCTAGTCCGGACAGGCTCTCACGCCTATTATCACCATCGAGGCGATCCGGCCGGTGCTGGCGGACTGGCTCGGAAGAAGGTACGGCTCCCTGACGTTTCGAGTGACGCAGATGCTCTCGGGGCATGGCTTCGGGAAGTACCTGTGTCTCATAAACAGGGAGCCAGACGCCCGGTGCCACCACTGCGTGGACTGCCTGGAGGACATGGCGCGGCATACGCTGTCAGAATGTATGGCCTGGGAGGAGCCGCGTCGTGTCCTCATCTCTGAAGTAGGCAGTGACCTGTCGCTGCCGGCCGTCGTCGCTTCGATGGTCGGCAGCGAAGGGTCCTGGGACGCGGTGGCCTACTTCTGCGAAACGCTTATATCGCAGGACTCGCTGCGGAAAAGGAAAGAGATATTACGACCTCTCTCCCGGCCCGCAGCAGGCGCCCCAGGCGTCGGCGGCGCCCTCTTCCGGCCCCCCTAAATGGGCTAGAGGCGGCGGACTTGGGGACTCCATCAACCGAACCCAAGGTGGTGGTGCGTAGTGTTCCACGCGCGCCCCTCTCTGCCGTCGCTGGGCGAGTTAAACACCTCCCTCCCCTCCAGACCCGAGGTGGCCCGCGGAGGAGGGCCAGCACCAGTCGGGAATCGCGGAAGGAACGTGAACCCGGCCTTAGTGTGGGAGGGGAACACCGGGGTCGCTTTCAAGCAGTAAGAGTCTGACAGACCCCTTCGACATCCAAGAGGATTTTCCACCCCGGGAACAAAAAAAAGTCGCATGGTTTCGGCGATAAGATTTGTCAAGTAGGGAATGCAGAACCGGTGCTGTTTTAAAGAACCGGGATTTTTGGGACCTTCTGGCTTAAGAACCGGGATTCCCGGTACTATCGATACTTTTGATACTTTAATAAGTCTTTGTAAGAGAGTTGAAAGTGTTGAAACGGAGAAAGTAAAAGAAAGACGGAATGACAGGGCAAAGTAAAAACATTTTAATCAAATCAAATAAAACATTTTATTTCTTGTTTTATAGACACTAATGCCCGTTTTCACCATCAATCCCTAATTTTTAAGTATCCCCTAAGACATTTTAGATCAAGCAGAAACGCACTCTAAGTCTGCAGATTTTTTAACATTAAATGATTTTTATATCTACCTAATCCTACATCTATACTAATATTATAAAGCTGCAGTGTTTGTTTGTTTGTTTGTTTGTTTGAACGCGCTAATCTCTGGAACTACTGTTCCGATTTGAAAAATTCTTTCAGTGTTAGATAGATTAGTTATCGAGGAAGGCTATAGGCTATATACCATCACGCTACGACCTACGGGAGCGGAGCAGTAACCAAAGACGCGGGTGTAACCGCGGCGGACAGCTAGTAATATATAAAGCTGTGTACAGATTACGCGCGGCAGCCGCGCGAGCCAATGTTCGACCAGATTTGACGTTAATTTGCCTCGCGAGCCAAATCGTACATTTAAAATTTGTAGAACGCAGCTGCCGCGCGCGGCAGGCAATCCATCCGCTGCCCAGACTCGCGCGCCGTCCCAATTGCGCGCGAGCGAACGACTGAAGCTTCTTTGATGCGGTCGCAAAAACCGACAGCGAGCGGTTCGCCCCGCGGCACGTTCGAGCGCGGCGATGTTCGAGTAGCCGCGCGCGGCGACCCCGTCTACTAGTGCGCGGCCGCCGCGCGCGCCAATGTTCGAGGGTTTGCCGCGCGTAGTTTGTACGCAGCTTAACAGAAACATTTATTAAACATCTTCACTTTACCAAACAAATTAACATAACTCTTATTGCAATTCTGCATTACCAAATTATAATTTAAAACGTAACATCTTTAAAAAAAGGAACTATGGAGTTTTAGCGTAGCATTAATCAGTCTCAATATTTATTGATTAGATAATCTTAACAAACATTTTTTAAATTTTAACCTTATATTCTTATTCTTTTATTCTTATTTTTATCTTATATCTTTATTTTATTCTTTATCTTTTTTTTCTTTCAACTATAGTTTGGAACAACTTCAATCGACAAATACTTTAATCAACTTGACTCTTATAAATTTAAGAAAAAAATAAATAAAAATATTACTTTAAACTTAAATATTTTTGCAAAACTTAAACATATTATATGATATTCATCCTTGCAATACTATAAATAAAAATACCCAACCTATAAAATTATAAAAAAATTGGAATACTTGCTCAGACCAATATTACATTGGTCTGATTCTTATAGTCACTTAAACGTGATCTTATTTTATTACAAAGGTACCCAGCGGAAGAAAAAACTCTTTCCGGCTCTACACGTGTCGGTGGAATTGACAAAAGAAAGTCGAAAGCCTGCGACAAATAACGTCCACGATCCCCTCCGTTCTCAAAAAGAGCCATTTCGATCCTCACATTCGTATTAAGATCTTCACTGTGAGTCATTCTTGTTCTTTTACAAGGAGTACTTAGCTTTTTTAAGCTCTGCATTAAGCTCCTCTTTTTTGATTGAGGTTCACTTTCTATGTCTTCATCTGTATATCTGATGGCATTTCATTTCATATTGCCGAAAGTACCGAAAGAACCGGGATTTGGTTTTGAAAATTCCGGTTCCTAAAACAACACAAATTTCCGGGATTTCCCGGTACTTTCGGTTCCGGGATTTCCCGGGACTATTCACTATTGTCAAGTAATTCCTTTACGTTCGGGTTCAATGGGGCCATGTTATTCGGTGATATACTTTTCGAAATCACGAAGCCTGAGCTAAGCGTGTTCCGCTTCGTCAAAAATAAAGCCAACTCTTTTTAAATTAAATTTTAAAAAGAGATAGATAATGTAACGTCTCTTGTTTGTGGCCGCTTCCCGGTAAAATGAACAACAGTGTTAGTGTGCACCATAGCGATTTTGTCGCTAGGCTTTGAGAATTTACAAGTACTGACTCAACGAGCAAGCGGCCCTAAAGGGGCGCCCGCGGCGCCCCTTTGGGTCCGGCGCCCGGGGCGGTTGCCCTACCTCGCCCTACCCTAACGCCGGCACTGAGCTTACCCTAATCTATTCTAGTACAGAAATAAACCGAAATCGCGTAGACTTTGTTATATAAATTCATTCTAACATTGCAGCAACAAAAGCTATATCGTTACGGTCTACTGAGCCCCGCTTAGCGTTGAAAAAAGCAGGAAAAATTCCCGTTTTTTTCCAAGTACGTTGTTTTTTTCAATGTTTCATTCGAAAGTTTCAAGAAATTTTGCCAATATAAATTTCATGTTTTTTTCCAATAAAACCGAAAAAAACCGAAAAATACGAATAAAACAGGAAAAATTTCGTGTTTTTTTTTAAATACTGTTTGTTCTGGTGGAATCTTGCGATTGGGCTAAAATTTTGCATGCATACGTAAACCGGAGACCAATTCAATATTATTATGACATGGAGCTGATCTGATGATGGAGCTGGAAGATGGTCATAGGAACTCCGTGGTAGAATGACACAACCTCGTCGAGTTTGAGCTCGTTTGATTCGACTTGACGAGTACTTTGATCCTAGATGGTAACCAGGGTCTGATGATGGAGCTGGAAGGTGGCCATAGGAACTGCGTAATAGAACGACACTACCCCGTCGAGTTTGAGCTCGTTCGTTATAGCGGCAGCAGGAATACATCATCTGTGAAAGTTTGAACTGTCTAGGACAGCGGAGGCTTCTATGTATTTTTTCTCGAAAACGGTGCGTCTTAGGCGAAAAATAACCAAAATTTCATTCCCCCCTAGAACCCCCCGTGAGAGCAACACCACTATTAAAATTTTGGGTTTGGGGGGGAGAGGGGGGGATTGTTTTTATTTTAATTTTTCTCGAAAACGGTGCGTGTTAGGCGAAAAATAATCGAAATTTCACTCCCCCCTAGAACCTCCCGTGACAGCAGCTGCACCACTATTAAAATTTTGGGTTTGGGGGGAGAGGGGGGGATTGTTTTTATTTTAATGTTTTTTTTTGGTAATGTTTCGATTTCCTTACATCACAAATAATACATCCCTACATCATACTAAAAACAAGCCCTCCCCTCTCCCCCCCCCCCGCAAAACCCAAAAATTAAATAGTGGTGCTGCTCCCACGGGGAAACGAGATGATGTAAGGAAATCGAAACATTACCAAAAAAAAACATTAAAATAAAAACAATCCCCCCTCTCCCCCCCAAACTCAAAATTTTAATAGTGGTGCTGCTGTCACGGGAGGTTCTAGGGGGGAGTGAAATTTCGATTATTTTTCGCCTAACACGCACCGTTTTCGAGAAAAATTAAAATAAAAACAATCCCCCCCCTCTCCCCCCCAAACCCAAAATTTTAATAGTGGTGTTGCTCTCATGGGGGATTCTAGGGGGGAGTGAAATTTTGGTTATTTTTCGCCTAAGACGCACCGTTTTCGAGAAAAAATACATAGAAGCCTCCGCTGTCCTAGACAGTTCAAACTTTCACAGATGATGTATTCCTGCTGCCGCTATAACGAACGAGCTCAAACTCGACGGGGTAGTGTCGTTCTATTACGCAGTTCCTATGGCTACCTTCCAGCTCCATCATCAGACCCTGGTTACCATCTAGGATCAAAGTACTCGTTATGACGAACCAAACGAGCCCAAACTCGACGGGGTTGTGTATGACATGCAGACATGCTACCCTATGTTATTCCAAAGGATTCTGTCCGCGAATTTTTCAATGTAACATGTGAAAAAAACGGAAAAAAACCACAAATTGGTTTTTTTCGTGAAAGAAACAAATTGTTTTTTTCGGCATTTTCAACGCTAGCCCCGCTGGATCCTATTTCTGAGTGGTTTAAAAAAAAATAACCACGAAGGAGATGGCGGGGTCTTCCAGTCTTCTAACCTAACCTGTCCGAGTCGGGGTGCCCCAAGTCCCAAGCTCGCTTCGCTCGCTTACAAAAGGAGAAGAATGAGCAAGAAACTCCATACAGTAAGTAGACGCAAGTAAAATCGGAAAACTAACAAATCGCATTTACGACTTTCGGTAAAATAAATTTCGTGATTTTTAATAATAGACAGTATAATAATTCTTAGGTACCTATTGTGAAATTCGGACATTTGAAAATCGAAATTCGGAATAAAATATTTCGTAGTATTTGGATGTTCCCTTTGTTCGTACGTAATGTTTGAAAATATCTCGACAAAAGTTATCTATTTGAGTGAATATGAATAATACAGTACCTACTAGGTTTTGTCCGTGTATTTTCTTTGAAAATATCAAGGCAAAAAGCTAATCCATTTGAGTCAATTTTTTTAAGATAGATTAGGTTTTGTCGAGTAATATGCATAAACAAAAGCTCTTCTTTTTGAGTCTGACTCGTGACTCAAATAGTATAGGCTTTGTAAATAAGCTACTCGGCGGCGGGCGGCGCGAATATACTTGCATCGTGAGAAGAGTGTATTGTTTTACCATCAATAACAATGCTGGACGATGAAAACGAGGAGAACATAAAAACTTCAATTGAAAAACAAGTTAGGCAGTGCATAAAACCTATACATTATGCGGCTTATTTGTAAATAGTGTATCAATGTTATCATTTTTAAATAAAAATGTGTTCAATTATTGACATTCATTCTTTTTTATTTCATTAATGAGTACTATTTTACATGAAGAATAATATTAAATTACGTTTAACGACCCCACATTTTTATGCCCTACGATTGGGCATAAATCGGGCAAAAATAAATTTATGCCCAAAATGCCCGGATTTTTACCATATTTTCCTGCCGGGCAGAAACACATTGCCCATCTCTAGTTCTGACAGCTCATGAAAAGCATGTCAATTTATTGACTGTTGGTATCAAGTACCCAATTAGCTAGGTATATGAATGTCATCATTGTCATCTATCGTCACACAACAAAATTTTGAATTAATGCTTTATTTGAAGATGTATTTTAAATAGCTGTGCAGTGTGACTGTATTATTTGGCATTATTAGACAATAGACAAAACTGACTACCATTTCGTCCCTAGGGCGATAAAGTAGCTGTTGTTCCATAGGAAAGCGGTAGGAATCGAGTTGTATGGAATCCTCGCCTGTCCTGTCACAGTACTTTCAAAAGAAGGATGGATGGCCTTTGTGAAGGTAGCTGTGTACAATCAGGTGCGTCCCGAAACATAAAAGGCGGAAAGCTCTCGGAGCCTCGGAGCTCATTTAAAGCGTGAAAGAGCCCTTCTAGGGTCACCGCTAACAGCGCATTTTCATGAATTAATTGATAATGAACTAAATATATCAGATATAGAGTCCAAAATTGCATATTTGCATAAATGGCATGCGAAATTATATCTTACGCATAATTTAAAACTCCATTTTTGTTTTTTTTTTTCCTGCTCTAACCTATTGAACACTACCAATCAATTGACATGATTTTTATGACCTGTGAAATCGCGATTCCCTCATAGATTATGGAGAAGCAATAAAGATATTGAGTATTGAGATTTTGTATGGCAATTATAGTACCCAAATTGTGACGTCACATTTTCCCAACTCTATTAATTTCATAGCACCTCAAAATGTAATGTTATGGTTAATTGTAAATTATTCGGATTTTCAGGGCTAAAATAAAGGTTACTTATGCCTTGGAATTGTTGCTTAATATTATCTAGTACCCAATTGGTGCACTGTATGCTCCAACCATTACTAGCAAAACCTAACACGTCTGGTGAGGGGCAAATACTGGTGTAAGTCAAATCCTAGCAGCACTACCTTATTAAAATTCATATTGCTTCTAGATTCAGTCGCCATTCAATCAGGTTTTAAAGGTTTCCGACTTGGCGCCAAACATTCTAAATGACAAGATTTCCTAGCACCTAATGAAGCTTTAATGGTTCAAAGATCATCAAGGTTAGTCTGTCTCAGTTTAAAGAATAAGAAGACTTTTCCGATGGACCGCGCGTTCCATACAAATGTAGTCTTATTTTGGGAAATAAATGATTAAACTCGTAGATTGCGGTAAGTCTAGAGTAAGGCTATACCATCCGTCCGGGTTTCCCCGGATTTGCCTTAGTTTAGAGGGCGTCCGGGGGACGTTCGGGAGGGTTTGTCAAAAAGTGTCCGGATGAAACACGGACACTTATTGTCAGGGGAATCCCGATTAATTGAAAGATAGGCGATAAATCAAAACAAATCTTAGTTAGGTATAAAAAACATTAATTATTGTAAAAAAATTATGTCCGAAAAAAAAAAAACTCAATTTCACCCAAATGTCCGGGGTTACCAATTCGGAAGTCAGATAGGCAGTCGCTTCATGTAAAATATTGGTATTCAGCTGCATCCGGTTGGACTGGAAGCCGACCCCAACATAGTTAGGGAAAAGGCTAGGCAGATGATGATGATCAATTGGAATTTAATATGAAAACCCTGAATGGCGCAAGCGCTGCCCTTACTAAAGTGCTTCAAACATAATTAGTTGCATGTGAACTATGTACAAACAATCTTCAAACATTTACAACACCATTAAAAAAATATTACAGTCATTCAATGTTTCCGTATTCACCACACGTTATTTACATGTAGTTACAATAATGAAGTGTTGCTGCGCACGCGCGTCTCCAATGTCGGTCCCACGGTGGACAATGACGTCACACGCGACAATCGCCGAAGGACTGACGACGGTGTTGCCCGTCATTGTTGCTTGGACAATAGTGATTTTCCTTTTAGGATGTCCTATACATGCCGCTTAGACAAGGTTGTGTTTTTAGTTTTTAGTCACCGGTGTAGTCATTGTTTAGTATTTTTATTATGCTTTTGAGTCTTAGAAAACTGATAAAGATGACGGAATAAATAATTTTGTTGTACTTGCGTTGGTACTTTGAGAAAAGTGATTTCTCAATTTGTTTGGTTGAGTGTGGATTGTTGTTCGGTTATGCTATGAGACTGTTTAGGGCAAAGGGTATGTTGGAATTTATCTATATTTATATATTTCGTATTTATTTATATTTTATACTAAAAAAATATTTTGTATTTTACACTGTAGATTTACCTATACCTGCAATGACCTGCACGGATGCATGTTGAAGTAGATAATTACAATTTTACCTGATGTTTGCGACAACTCCTTTATAAAAACTCTTGACTTCTGACATACTTTCTGACCTTTTCATTTTTCGACGGCTAGGTTGGCGCAGTTGCTGAGTGATTGGCTTGAACTACGCTTCGTGTCTCGGGTTCGATTCCCGCTCGAAACAAATATTTGTATTGCCTACAAAAAGTATATTATTTGATTACCAAAACCCTAAAAAGGGGTCATTGTTCTAGTATGATAACCCCTCATCAGGGCTTTGGTCCAACTCTGATATCGTGAAAAATTTAATAAAAATACAACTTTCTTTTCTATCACAAACAGTTGATGTGCGTCGCATGCCTGGTCACAAAGCGCATATCTCAAGACGACGAGCTTCGCCTGTCGCTGCTGCTGCAGAAACTGTCGCGAGAATGGTCGCTCCTCACCTCCGTGACTTGGGACTCCGTGGGAGGAGCCTTCGCCGATGCCATATATGGAGGTACTTGACACTGACACTGATGTGTTGGACTTCTTGCATTATTTTAAAGTAGGTTGGTACAACTGAGGACAATGGTCGCTTTTCAACTTTGTTAATAACGGCGTCAGTAGCGGATCCAGGAAGGGGGCTAATGGGCTCAACCTTCCTTTCGTCCGACAAATCTTAAGTGAACTTGATATTATTCCAATTAAACTTTTGTAAGCAGTACCGTACTTCTTTGCTATAAACCTACCCCTAAACGACAATCCTGGATCCGCCACTGAAAGGTATAAGGGTAAAAAGTGGTTTACCGCAATAGGGTATTTATTAATTAGACACCAATACTTCAAAGACATAATTCCACTAAAGAAACACTTTATTATAGCCCTGAAAACCCAATAATTTTCAATTAACTGTAAAATTCTTTGAAATGAAAAAATAGTCAATTAAATTGGCAGAAAAGTGACGTCACAATTTATTAACCTTACAAAATCTTTACGGGAATTGCATTTTGACAGGTCATAAAAAGTACATCAATTGATTACTGGTATCTACAATGAGCTATTTGGTTTACAGACAACAATAATGATCTCTCTGTTTCATTGCCATTCATTGTAACCTATTTTGTGTTCACTTTATAAGCTTGTGAATGTCTAATATTTTTGAAACCTATTTAGAGTGATTTAAAAGAATTCACACACTCGAAACATTGTTCAAAAGTAGATGCAACTTAGCTGCTTGCATGGGCGTAGCCGGCCATGGGCTCAGGGTGGGGCGCCAGACTAAAATAATATGTAACTGGCAAACTATACCCGCGGTCTTACCCCTGCTAATTTTTTTTTTTACAAAAAGGTTACACCCTACCCTGTATCTGTATGTATAATTCGAATTATCCAAAACACTTTCTTATTGATCACCTACCTACACCACGAAATCTTCCATAAGTACAAAAATGTGTCTCTGCCCCATCGTGGCTACGCCCATGGCTGCTTGTATACCAAATGACTTGTTCGACTGTACATGAAAATCTAAGGTCAGGTACCTCAGGGTAGATGGATATCACTGTGATGAATGAGTTTGTTGGTGTATATGGTTGCCGACTAGTTGGTTAATTGCAATTGATCCCTTGACCCCTCAGTGATTAAAAGCTGACGGTGACAAGTGTTTCTTAGTTTAGTTACTAGTTACTTAGGTATGTACAGTAGCGGTCATAAGTGCAGTAGCATGCTAAGGTTTGAATTGCTGTGAACACGGGATACAGGCCATACCTACGTCTGTGTGTATAAGTGATGTATTCAAAGTTAAAGTCAAAGTCAAATCATTTATTTAATTAGGCCATTATAAGGCACTTTTGAACGTAATAACACAGTACCTACGTACACCTCCTAATTCGCACACGACATCGAAAGGTCGTAAGTTTAACCAAAGTGTCAATCGATTTGCTTTGTAGATTGCTACTCCACTTATGACCGCTACCGTACCTAATTAAGTTACCAAAATAGTTTAAGCACAATAATATTACACTGTCTGTGCCCGGTTGATGGCAATAGGCTCGCCCCCTATTACATGAGACAAACATAACTGGCGAAATGTGGGTGTATACTATGTTATGTAATCTAACTACTATTATAAATGTCAAAGTTTGGATGGATGTTTTTTACTCAATCACGCCAGAACGGCTGAACGAATCTGGATGTAATTTGCCACAGAGATCTCTGGAAATCGTCTTGAAAAGCATATTGGCTACTTTTTATTTGGGAAAAATGTAAGTGCGTTTCCCGTGGGATAGTATACTCAGAAACGCGGGCAGAAGCTAGTAATAAAATATGATTTAAAAACATCAGTGTGGTCATTTTTGATCGATTGAATTTTACTTTTTGTTTTATCTACCGGATACATTCCTTTCATCTAGGTATTTTTTTCGGTAAGACACGGACTCCGTATGTGTTAACTAATTAATCAAAAGGTCCGTCCGGTGCCGGTCGCCGTCCGGTGCTAAATTTGTGCTAAATTAACATTAAAACAACATGGCACACTTGCTAAGTTAATATCATTAACCTAAAAGTAACTACCTCATAAAAACTAGAACAGGGTTAAGTACCCATGTTCAACAGGTACCCACCGTCCTAGTACCTTTAAGATATAGGTAGGTACCTGCTTTTATCTAATCTAGCCTAGACTATACGGCGCACCGTATATTATACGTACTTTCAAGTCCAAAATAATAAAAAATTAGGGTTTTAAAGCTAATGTAGGTAGAGAGATTTTTATATAAAAACTCTCTTTAAAACTAACAAAAAATGTTCTCAATTCACTCTTTCGAGTTTTACTATGGCTCTCCAGTATTATCAGAAATGCGCGTGAGCCGACCACTTAGGTACTAGGTATAGGTATACCATAATAACATACTACCATGGGTGGCCAAATTATTAGGGACAGCACTCATAGAAATGTAATATCTAGTTGAAACATTATTTTGAAACAAAGTAATAGATTTATTAGGGGTTTTTTTTATTTGATGTTATTACTGTTTGATGTATGTTTTGATGTGAAAAAATTGTAGAGCTGGAACAATTTTTTTGAAAATTGATGTGACTTCAATTCGTTGATTTTTGTTGAAAATTCCTCTTATTACAGCAGTGTAAAAAAAAAATTCCGATTGACATTGCAAGTTTATTTCAGCTAACCGTAGTCAGAACGTGAGTAATGTTACGTATAGTGGTACTATTTTTAATCTTAATACTTGAATTTTAATTTTATTAAAGTTATAACTTGAAAACCTCAAAATTACTTTTTTTCTAGTATGGGCAACGTTTCAGACACGTCTTCAAGAAAAATTAGAGAAATAAAAACATTAATACTGCACTCTACACATGCCCAGAGAGGTATAGCAACTATTGCAAGTGTTTTAAGGTTTGTAGTTATTCTAAGAAAGACAACCCATTTCCCTGAAAAATTTAAACAAACTAGAAATTATTAAAATCTCGGCGCTGTCCCTAATAATTTGGCCACCCACTGTAGTTACTTTACGTTACACACTGGAAAGTAGTGCTAAGGCTGCAAGCCATTCAGTATTCACCGCAACTGAAAGAATTTCACATTTCCTAGTTACTATTATAACCGGAAAATGTGAAATTGACTAAGTACATACTGTCAATGAATGTTATATTCCTCACGCTCTAGGATGGTGCGGGTGACATTGTCAAACTGTTGCTTTTCACTCTTGTACGTTACGGCGATTTACAATCATGATTGAATATTTTAACTGCACACTAATATCATAGTCGTAAAATACGGAATCAGTAATAAGTAAGTTAATAACTAGTAAATTAAATAATGTCACTGACCTAGTTATGCGATTCTGACATCAATAGATGAATTACTGACATGTGTCCCCTGCACCCACACATCATAGAACGTATGGAAAGTGAGTGAATGTTATCTAAGAGAGATTTCTCGCCCTACGAGTAGCAAAGAAAATCGTGACTATATCAATATTAAAATCTGAGCAAAGGTAAACAACTTAGGACAAGTTATGTTATCAATTACGTAATATCTATTATTGAACTGGTATAACACTACCAAGTTTAAACTTATTATAATTTTATTAGGTACTATAAGGTTCTATGTGTGACGTCATCGCGTGGTTTTTCCACCCGATTTAAGTTACATTTTTAGTTACTGCTCCACTCCCGTGGGTCGCAGCGTTATGTTAAATAGTTTACTAGCTTTTTCCCGCGACTACGTCCGCGAGGAACTTGTTTATATCGTACTTGCATACAAACTTCCACCCCCCTTTTCAACGCCTTAGGGGGTGATTTCCGGGATAAAAACTATCCTATGTCCTTCCTCGAATCATAAACACGTAACAACAAACATTATAACGTAGTTATAATGTTTGTTTATTTTTAATATGTATTAGTTTATAGTTATCATAATTATTTATGTATTGTAATTTATGGGCCAAGTTGCCTGAATTAAAGGAATTATTATTATTATTATTATTATTATAAACTATCTCCATGCCAAATTTCATCAAAATCGATTCAACGGTTTAAGCGTGAAGAGGTAACAGACAGACACACACTTTCGCATTTATAATATTAGTATGGGGTAGGTTTATACTATTTCTCATAAATCTTGCTATCACATACAAAAAGCTTTTTTCTAATCTGACTGAAAGTTTCAGAGATTAGCGTGTTTAAACAAACACACATATAAACTAAAAAACTTTTCAGCTTAGTATAATACCTAGTAGTTGTCATACATAATACAAGATTGTTGTTAATGCTTATTGGATTTTCCTTTGAAGTAAACAAATCGATGTTGAATATTTATCACCATTAGTTTCTATGTTTACGTTACTAGACCTGAATAGTTGCGTTCAGTACCAAGATTAGAGGGTTTTTCCTTAAATTAATATAGGTACCTAATGGTTCAACACACTTCATTGGGTTTGATCATTCGGTTCCCTTCAAGATGGTTGAGCTGAATGGTGCTAATGCGTCATGTTCGTAAACGGGCGCTGTCAGTGGAGATTGGTCATCACGCCTGTAATCCCCGAAGAGTTAGGCAGAGGTGTACGCATTAGTACACCCACATTTCGCCAGTTATGTTTAAGTCCCATGTATGGGCGAGCCTATTCCTATCAACCGGGCACAAGCCTCCGAGGCTGCTACTGAGAATTTCCTGATGGAAATAGCCAATAACACTGCCAACTCAAATATTATATCTTTATTGTTTAAATTGTTTTATATTGCTGTTCACCTACATTTTTGACAAAAACTTAATTGAAAAGAGTGTCCGTGCAGTTTATACTTACTGTTTCTTCTCCATAGAGACCTACCTACATTTTGAAACAGGCAACTAGCTTCAACTTTCTGACTGACTGACCGACTTCTTGACAATTCAAAAGTGCCTGTAAATGATTTCCATGATATAAATAAATACTTTGACCAGCCTTCTATCTAGAATAGAATTCTAGATAGAAGGCTGGTCAAAGTATTATAATATTAAGATTAGGTACAGTAATCTATACTTAATATTATAAAGCTGAAGTGTTTGTTTGTTTGTTTGAACGCGCTAATCTCTGGAACTACTGGTCCGATTTGGAAAATTCTTTCAGTGTTAGATAGATTAGTTATCGAGGAAGGCTATAAGCTATATACCATCACGCTACGACTTACGGGAGCGGAGCAGTAACAAAAGACGCGGGTGTAACCGCGGCGGACAGCTAGTCAACTAATAATACTAACATTGTTTATAATTCATTCATAGTGAATAGTGAATATTAAGTCGTTAAGGTACAATTTCACAACAACATCTTTGTTGACATTGTTAGGTAATTCAATAAAATTCAAGTATAGTGCGCAGTTAAGTTTACACCTTATGGGCTCGGCTGTTGCGCAAGCATGTACCTATGTTATGTGTTCGCGTTCCGGCGAGGTCGCTGCTTTATGGTGTTTCTAATCTGGAAGATATCGTGTCCATTAGGAACTAAAGTTCATGATATGGGGTCATAATTTTCTATTATCTTACCACTGTTATAAATGCGAAAGGTCTGGAAAAAATTTGGCACAAATATAGATTATAGTCTGGAATGCTACATAACCTACTTTTAAAAAGAAAAAAAAATATTACACCCTGTATTCTATAATAATAATAATTACACCCTGTAATGACAACCTAACATTTTAGCAATAAAATGTTCCTATTTGTCGAAGTAATTTAATTCATTTTGGATATTTAACGCTGATTGATTTTGAATCTATTCTCATAAGTTTGTTCAATGTACAATAGGGTAGATGACATCACTAACCAATAATACCAAGACATAACTTCTCTAAAGAAACACTTTATTTTAGCCCTGATAACCTAATTCATTTTCAATGAACTGTCTGTTTTGATTTTTTATTGCTTTCTAATTTATAAATAGTTAGTCAATTGAGTCGACTCAAAAGTGACGTCATATCTATTTACACCATACAAAATCTATGGGAGAATAGCGTTTTGACAGGTCATAAAAAGTACGTCAGTTGATTGGTGGTGTCATCTACCCTATTGTACATCTTTGGACTGTCATTGTTGGATAGTAATGTAGAACATCTGGCAAAATTAATTTGACGTAATTATTTTAAGTAAGAGATTGTGGATTAAGCTAAGGTTTATTATTCAGTGATAATTGCACAGAAAAAGCTTCAAAATATATTATAAAAACTTATCAACAAGAATAAGAAATAAATGCTATTATATTGCACGTAGGCCAAAAAATCACAGTCTAGTGACATACTGACATACAGACAAACATAGTGAATATGTCAACATGGTGACACCTTAGAGATATCAATAGGAATTCCAGATATCGTATCTCTTATGCAGTATAGCAACATTCCGGTAATTTAGCTCATATTTCCGATAACATAACATAGCTAACATGACTTTAAATTATGTTATGTTTAGTTTGATAGCTTACACGTTAAAAACGCACGCTATCGTATCCTCATACATACATACATACATAAACTACGCCTTTTTCCCATGGGGGTAGGCAGAAACTACAGAAAGCCACCTGCTACGATCCTTACATACTCCTTTCGCCTCATCTACGTTCATACATCTCGTCATACAAGCACGCCGGTTACGAGTACTCCGCACCTGACCTTTCTGAAGAACCATACATACCATACTTATCCTCATACAATCTTTCAAAAATTAAATTAATTCATAATATATTACCTAGTAGCTACTAAATTGCTCTACATAAGTATCCTTGATGCGTTCAAGATCGCCTTTTGAAATAAATGATTAATCCAATCTTTAAAAAACATCTCATCTTACTCCTTAGAATTATGCTTTCCATGATATTACAGGTCTTGAAAGTTTGTTTGATATACCGTATGTATAATGAACTTTAATAAAATGGGTGAACTTTGATATACTGTATGTAAACTTTAATAAAATAGGTCTATATGTAATGAACGTGACAACTGACGACACGGTTGGCGTAGTGGCTAAGCTATTGGCTGCTGCGTGGCGTGTCACGGGTTTGATTCTCTACAGATAGTTGTACCGGGTCAGGCTGTTCATGTTTGCAAATAAATCGCACTCTAAATACAGGAGAAAATCCTAGGGTGTGGCAACGTTTACTTTAAACAAATGATGATACGTACGAGTAATTTATGACTGAATAATCTATTCTTTTTAATTTGGTGGGAAAATGTCATGTCTCTATCTACCAGTGATGGGCAAAAAGTAATTAGATTAATAATTACAAATTACAGTTACATTGTAATTAGTAATTAAAATACTTTGGAACAGATCACTTAAGTAACTAATTGCAAAGAGTACTTGAGTAATGAGTAACTAATAAAAGATTTAAAACTATATAATGATTGACAGAAAATTATTTTTTTTTTTAATTAATTGTGTTTCCTTTTCGTATTTCTCAGAAATGTGTACCTAATTACTTTTTATCAGATTACATAGGTAATCTGTTATAATGTAATTAGATTACATTTTAATCAAATTATTATGTAATTCAATTATTAATTAGATTACTTAAGTAACTAGTTACGCCCATCACTGCTATCTACTTACCTATTCATTAAATAAGTACCAAGCCACCTAACTGGTGAGGTGACTGTATGATGATTATAAATACAACGAAGGATAACAGCTTGACTAATAGATTTTGCTCATACTTACATAAAGGCTTTTTGTCACGTGTATCTGTCTTATTCATAAACAGACGAATCATCAAATTGTGTAAGAGCGAATTTTCGTTAACACTAAAGGTATAAAAAATAAAAGCGTGTGAAAAGAAACATCACATAGCAGAACTTACGATGCGTCAACGCATACTGCCCATCAAAGTACGAACAGCAAAAAAATATTGCAGGAAAATGAGTATTTAGGACATACAAAACTACCTTTTCGAAGGGGCAACTAGATTCAATTCCTTTTTTCTTTTTGTATATGACGTTCAAAAGTGCCTTCATTCGGCCTAATTGAAAAAAATTATTTGACTTTGACTTTCTGACTTTAGCATAGTGTAAGCAAATCCTTCTGCTTACGGGTGCATGCTACAGCACAGCGGGTTATTGCTTTTGTAAAAAATGTTGGAACTTTGAACCAGAAGGTTCTCAAGTATGGCCCAGACCAACAAATATTTTTACAACAGTTATTTTTTTATTTAAAGCCTCAGCATAGGCTAAGGCTTCAGGCGGCGGATTCAATTTGTGAGATGAAGGTATTGCACTATTGAAATGTTCTTTTTAGGCTCATTTTCTTTAAATTATACTTTAGAGGGACCCAGGATTCACTTGTAGTCTTATTTATTAAGTTTTTCTGATTCACAACGAAGTTATGATGACAGATGCGATTCGAATTTTAGGTGCAGAGTTTCCGCTGAAGAAAAATAATGTTTCATCCCTTTTATTACAAGTTAGTAATTCATAGTCATTGTTTTGTTTGTTGACAGGCTACGTGATCATAACCTTCGGTCTGATAATCGCCCGCGTCTTCCAGGAGATACCGAAGGGCAGACGGATACTTGAGGGATACTTCCTCGGATTTGGCATGCTGTTCTTTTTGATACTGGGTAAGATAGTTTTATTATTCTGAAAAATCTTGATACATTATCATTGTTTGGAAAATACCACAAGGAAAGTTTAAATTGTTCTGGTACAATTGTAGAATAAAATATGTTTTATGGTAGCGTCTTGCAATTTAAAAAGTAAAATCAAACGATAACAAATTGTAAACCCAACTAAAGTTTATATTTAATCATCGTTTGGCATGCCAACGTGAGTAACTAATTATTACAAAATCGGCAATTAAGGCAACCGGTTTGGAGCTTTCGTTTAGAATCGATTCATCAAACTATTTTTGAAAGTATGGCATCGAAAATTGCATCATTATAACATTATTACGTACATAAAACTATCACTTATGATGCTTGTCTTAAAAGATTGTTTGTAGTCAATAGGGGATCGGCCAAATTTTCAAAAAGTGTTTTAAATTAATCTTTATGGATACTTATTCTCATGAAAAATAAAATTTAATTTATTTATAGCCTTTAGGTACTCAAAATAATGTTTTAATATTGTTTGTTTAAAAATCCCGCCAAAACGCCACATGACGTCATTAATTTGTGGTTATAACAAAATTTCCATTATGAAAAACTAGAGAAACACCACGTGACAGTTTTTAAATTGATCACCGTATCCTAATTTATCAGTAATCTTTTAGCAACTTTTAGAATTTCAACAAAATTATGGAAACAACTGAGTGAATTAAGTTAGTTAGTACCCGTGCAGTCAATGATTGCCCACAAATGACGTCACGCACTGTTTCAGTACAGATTAAAAATATTGTAAATAACAACATTTTATTTTTTCATTTAAAACATTTAAATGAATTATTTTAAATTATTATTCGATAAATAATCGTAAAACAGTATATTTATTTTATCTAAGTACATTTTAGATTTTAATCTGATTACTGTCCGATCCCCTATTGTTTGTCGCAATTAACAAACAGTTTATTCTTGATAGTGGATTCACTAAAACTATCGTAGTACACAATAAATACTTAACAACCCCCAAAGTACAAGGGCCTGAGAACGAGAACAAAACAAAAACGTGACCGTTTTGGTAAAATACCGACAGTTTAAAAGTATTCTTTTGCAATCCTCAGGTGGTCTGGAGCTCGCATCCCTAGACTCCGTGCCGCGATCTTTAATAGTCAACGCATCAGTTCTAGGCAGCTTCTCGCTGATCGTCGCTGCCCTATTCCTCATAGACCTCATGGGTCCTCGGATATACACGACCACACAGAACTCACAGACTGATACTGCCATCATCTCATCACCCAAAGCTGACAAGAAAGTGTCCATAATCGCCTCACCGAACTTGAACGGAAACATGCCAAAAACGAATGCAGCTAACGGAAAACCCAATGGGCAAGCCAACGGCCATGTTCCCCCCGAAAGACCGAAAGACTTAGATTTAGAAAAGAACCTACCAGATCTAGACACGAAGAAAGAAGAAATGATGTTCCTGGAACAGTCCAAAACTAGTTACCCGAATTTTGCCGACACTCTTGAGAAAGACGAGTTGCAAAAATCTAAATTCGGTTCAATACGAAATGGAATAGAAGCTGGCAATTACGTTCGATTGTCCGATCCTCTATCCATACCTGACAGATTTCACTACGAGCAAGAACTGGCAAAATTCAATGAAAAATATCTGAGGGACTACTTAGATAACTTCGCTGGAAAACTGTCAGTGAAAGAGGACTACTTACCCGAACCACAGACGCCAGTGTTCGCGAAAGTGAAGACAGGCCGTTTAAAAGGTTTGTACGATGAAATGTCGCCGAGCTACGAGCAAAAGCGGTCGAGATCACCGACAAAGGCCAAGACAGTACCGTCGCCGACCTTGCAACAACTCGAAGATTACTTGCGAGGGTCGACAAGGTCGAAAAGGGCGGACACGCCGGCTTTGTTCCCTATGGAGCCTATTGAAGAGAAAGAGACCACGGACACGGAAGGCAGAGCGTCCGGCACCCCCACAGACCCCGGGTACGTGCAGTACACGGCGGGCAGGTGGCCGGACAAGAGGGACCTACGGACACCGCGGCACAGCCCTACAAAGTAGTGAATTAGTTTTAAAACCTATGATGCGTGATAATTTAGAATGCCACAGGTTGGCAGAACAAATTCATCGTCATGTTCTGTATATAAAGCCACGATGAACAATGACTGACGAACTCTGAAACCACCGTGCGGGGTGTACATTTATTATAATAATTGAATAGGTAAGAATACTAATAATTTTTTGCATATATTTCGTCATTATAACGAATAACTCCCATGTATTTTAATTACTTGCCCCTAATTCAATTACATTGCGTTTTCTCACATCAAAATTGCTAAGTTGTTTGAAAACAAAAGAATTAATGACACACCAAGGTAAAGTGGTGATTTCATGGCACCGATTGACTTGTAGGAAGTTCGTTGCTCCAACAACTAAGTGGAAGATTAGAGTTAATTTTAAAATAATGATCTTGTGACACATAAGGTGTATAACACATAGTTTTACAGCGCATACGCATACATAAGTACAACACACATTAATATTCGAGGACTCAATTATTACATTCATTGTTAGTCTTGTTTCCGGAGAAAAAATAATATTTGTCATACATAATTGGGCACTAACAATCAATTGACATACTTATTATGAGCTGTCAAAACGCGATTCTCCCATAGATTTTGTATGGCATTTATAAACTGTGACGTCACTTTTTTACCAACTCAATTGATTAACTATTTATTGATTTCAAAGCAACTAAAAATATAATTTATTTATTTAAACTTTATGCAACAAAAAAAGTACAAAGGCGGACTTAACGCCTTTAAAAATTTATCGGATTTTCAGGGCTATAATAAAGAGATTTTGTAGAGAAGTTGTGTCTTGGAATTATTAGTTACTATAATCATATGCCTAATTGACATCTAGGTAGGTACCTTATAATTATTATAATGTCATGTACACACAGCAAAACAGATAGGTATGCAGGGTCGTCAGATATAGTTGAAGTTTTCTTAGAAACCGATGGATGTTTTCGAATGTAATTTAATTTAAAACGTAGATAATAAATAGTTCTTCATTTAGGTTAAGTTTCAGTCTAAGACATCCATCGGTTTCTTAGAAAACTTCAACTATATCTGATGACCCTGCATACCTATCTGTTTTGCTGACTGTACATTCATAGCTGAAAAACACCTATCTAATCTATCTGGGAACCGACTTCGGAAAAACCCGTGGCTTTTAATTTGAAGGTTTTAACATCTGTGGCTTCCAAGCATCTTTAATTTAGTGAGGTAGTTACAAACTTAGGCAAAATTTTCGTTGTTTTCGCAGTGTAAACCTCATTTAATTGCTCGATGTTTTTACCTGTTTATTAGGTATTGTGACCTGTGTGTTGTTTAAAACGAGTACTTGTAGGTCGAAGAAGAAGAAGAATATAAAAGGTAGGTAATACATATTGGCGATTGTATACTATTCAATAAACATATATGCAAAGTAGGTATAACGCGGACATAATGTTGATGCACTTGTCTGCATACACAATAGACCTAAGTAAGTAATTAGGTAGGTACTTATACAGGGTGTCCCAGCTAAGGACGTCCAAACGAAAATTTTGGACTCCTCCCTTCCTGGGCTATCCAAACCACCCCCATGTATGTTCTACGATTTTTTGCGGTTTAGGAGCTAAACGACATTTTAATATTTTTTTGGGATATTTTTCTTTACATCAGATTTTATAGATTTTCTCATTTTGTGTCGCATTTTTTGGAAATATTTTAATTGATAATTAATCCTGAAAGTATGGTCTTCGATCGATAAAAACAACTGTCTGTCTTATTGTCACCCGAAATTACTTAAACTTAGTTCAAAGGCAAAAATGTTGTTTTGTAAATTTCGTTGCAGATTTTCGGCTCTTAAAGAAAAATCACAATAAGGGCCCAAATCACCTTAAAGTTATTTCAAAATCTTCCACGGACCCTCAGCTCTTTAAAACAGTACAAATAACTAGTATTTTACGGGTCATTATTCGGAGCAATTGAAGCTCGAACATGGTAAGGCGAAAAATACAATATTTTAGAACATAAGTGAAACCTAATGAAAATGAATTAAAATGAACTTTTATCAAGTTTTTAATGCAATATGAGCTCTATGTCATGTTTATTATTTGCACAATGGTGATTTGGAGTGGTTAGTAAAGTTAGGTTAGGGTTAGGTTAGGTTAGGTAGTTAGGTTAGGTCAGGTAAACCTAACCTAAGTTTAGTAATTTTTTAAAATTAGTGATGTTATTTAATAAAGTCAATGACATAGAGCTCAAATTATATTGAAAACTTAATAAAAGTTCGTTTTAATTCATTATCATCAGCTTTCATTTAAAAACGAAAAAGTGAAACCTAATTAAAATGAACTTTTATCAAGTTTTCAATGCAATATGAGCTCTATGTCATGTTTATTATTTGCACAATGGTGATTTGGAGTGGTTAGTAAAGTTAGGTTAGGTTAGGTAGTTAGGTTAGGTTAGGTTAAACGAACTTTTATTAAGTTTTCAATATAATTTGAGCTCTATGTCATTGACTTTATTAAATAACATCACTAATTTTAAAAAATTACTAAACTTAGGTTAGGTTTACCTAACCTAACCTAACTACCTAACCTAACCTAACCCTAACCTAACTTTACTAACCACTCCAAATCACCATTGTGCAAATAATAAACATGACATAGAGCTCATATTGCATTGAAAACTTGATTAAAGTTCATTTTAATTCATTTTCATTAGGTTTCACTTATGTTCTAAAATATTGTATTTTTCGCCTTACCATGTTCGAGCTTCAATTGCTCCGAATAATGACCCGTAAAATACTAGTTATTTGTACTGTTTTAAAGAGCTGAGGGTCCGTGGAAGATTTTGAAATAACTTTAAGGTGATTTGGGCCCTTATTGTGATTTTTCTTTAAGAGCCGAAAATCTGCAACGAAATTTACAAAACAACATTTTTGCCTTTGAACTAAGTTTAAGTAATTTCGGGTGACAATAAGACAGACAGTTGTTTTTATCGATCGAAGACCATACTTTCAGGATTAATTATCAATTAAAATATTTCCAAAAAATGCGACACAAAAAGAGAAAATCTATAAAATCTGATGTAAAGAAGAATATCCCAAAAAAAATATTAAAATGTCGTTTAGCTCCTAAACCGCAAAAAATCGTAGAACATACATGGGGGTGGTTTGGATAGCCCAGGAAGGGAGGAGTCCAAAATTTTCGTTTGGACGTCCTTAGCTGGGACACCCTGTAGAATTCCTTTACCTACCTACATAATATTTCAATGCCACACATGCCACATATAATGAAAATGTTTGCAACATTTTCATATCTTAGTAACTCGACAATTGCAATCCACGTTTTACAGTTTTTCGATATCTGCAGATTTTTGAATTCAGTAAGTTCCCGGTTTACACGTTTCCAGTAGTAGGTAGGTACTCTAGTCCAGCGCTGTACTGGAATGGTCGATTGTCTACAATTCTACATTATTCCAGTCATTTAGTAGCCGTTAAAGTGTAAATACCTACCTATAAAAAAAATATGCCAAGAATAGGGTTAATAAATTAATTCGCCATTTTACCTTCAACAGATTCTAATGACAATGTGTTTTTTGATAAAACCTTGTGATTAAAATATTAAACGTTACTTCGACTTCATTCACCGAACGAACTTATTTCGCAACGCATCACTAGCGTTAAATGGACGTTTGTCTTTCAAACTCCGTGTTAATAAGAGGGACCTTTAGCCGAATGCATGGTTCATTGAGCGTACGCTGTAGTGTAGTCAGCCATGTTGCAATGAAATTAGTTCGAGTTAGCGCACGTCAAGATCAGCTGAGCGCGAGTGCGACATACCGCCGCGCGGTGTGAGAATCGGAAGTACGGGTTTTGGCTGAATCTAATTGTTTAGCAAGGTTTGCATTGTTGTTTATCTAAGTAGTAGGTACGTATTTCCCAGAATGTTGACGCTAGTGTCGTTTTTGGTGCTTTATGAGTCACTACCAACGCAGAGCATGTCGTACAGTACTTTGTCGGTCAATCAATGCAGACTAGCCAAGTATCAAGGAGATATTATAGTGCACGAGTGTGTGTGTGTGTGAACACAGGTGCACTTCCTCTTCTCTCGCTCCGATGGTACGGCACACCGGCAGGACTGGGCAGGGATCATGCGCAGGATTAACCTTTACTTGTTTTCCGAAGCACGGGGGGTGTCACACCAACAACTTCCAAATTACGGGCTGCTACTAAGCAGTCCTTGATGAAAAGACCCATGATAACTTATTGCCCTGGGAATCGAACCCAGGACCTCACGCTCAGCAGTCGAATTACTGCCTACAAACATAGTACATAAACTCACGCTTTTTTCCCATAGGGGTAGGCAGAAACCACAGAACGCCACCTGCTACGATCCTTACATACTCCTTTCGCCTCATCTACGTTCATTCATCTCGTCATACAAGCACGCCCGGTTACGAGTACTCCGCACCTGACCTTTCTGAAAACCTCACCAATAAGGTCAGTGTAGGTCTTCCTAGAGCGACCCCTCCCTGCGTTGCCACTCGCGTCTGTTATCTTTCATTTCATGAAATCCAGAAGCAACTACAAAGAATCCTTGCGATCCAAAATAATCTAGAGATTTTCTAAGCTATTGATAACGAGTCAACATGGTCAGTAAGCATGAGGTCGATAGCCTATTGTTTTATGCGTGTACTGAAATGACCCATATACTGTAATGGTTTTGCAACGGACGAACGGATGTGTGATAAGTTATAGTTAAATAAGTGCCTTGCGTACAACACAGGCATCACGACTGTAATAAGCAAAGAGGTTTTATTTATTTATTTAAACTTTAAAATGCAACAACAGTAAGGCGGACTTAATGCTATAGGCATTCTCTACCAGTCAACCAAAGGTGGGGAAGAGATAACGTGGCAAATGCAATTAAAATTGAGATTAAAAAAAAATGTTTTAATTTTTAACAGAGACATTATAATTTTTTTGGTTGTCGTCGGTACCTTAACGGTGGCAACGGGACCCTATTACTGTCTATCCGTCTGTCAGCGGGTTGTATCTCATGAACCGTAAAACCGTAATCGGTGGAGATGAAAATTTCACAGAGTATGGTAGTATTACTGGGGAAAAATAAAAACTTGAAGAAAAATGTTATTTTCTTGAAACTTTAACTTGCACAAGCACTAAACCTACTAAGGTGCGTTGGGGTAAGATCGGGGCTGGGGTAAGAACGTACGAATCAAATATTCTACTTATTTGGCTACATTTTTTAATGCTAGCCACATTGCGCACCACGTAACAAAATAATGTGGTGCACCTTACAGCATAGCGTACACACCTACAAAGTAACAACTAAGACATTACAATACTTAACTACAACGGAAATATATTTAAAAACTCATAATTTTAAAATTGTCACGTTCTCTCTGTACGAAGACAATTAGTTAGTCTAATTACAGGACAGTTCATTGTACCAGCTGTTATGACGGCTCTGACGGCAAAGTGTTGCGATAACGAAAAGACTAGCTTACAGCGTCTATTATCTGACATTGTAACTATTTGTAACACATTTTTTAATAGACTAACTTTAGTCCACGACTTTGTTCGCAAGAATTACGGTTATGTTTTCTGCAGTGGAATAGCAATTCTTTTTTTGTTTAAATAAAAATAGTAGCCTAAGTTACTGCTGATGACATTAGCTATCTGCAATTGAAAGTCACGTCCAAATCGATCCAGCCGTTTCAGAGATAAGCCGGAACAAACAGACAGGCAGACAAAAAAAATAATACTTAGTATTTTTGTGTGATTATGTACCTACCTTGTAAACAGTAAACATTAATTTTTATTTTGTAAAAAGCTATTATCTACCTATATATTTTAAAATTACAAACGGACACTTCAATTGTATTTGTATGAATGTAAAGATAATGCTAATATACAAAAAAAGGTGTCTACGGGAAAAACCGTAACTGAAACGGACGAGAGGTCAAACTGACTTAGTTGTTGTGCGCACACCTGAAAATATCATTGTTTATTTTTTGCCTTGTCATATTGATAACTTCTGCCCGCGACTTCGTTTGCGTGGATTTTAGAATAAGGCAAAACTTAATCATCCCACGGGAATAAAAAATGGGATAAAAATTATCATGTGTTTAAGGCAACACAAAAATGGCATTAAAATTATCTGCTTTACTGCCTCATTGGTCTAGTGGTCGCAAGCGCGAGTCAGCGCGACTGCTGAGCATGAGGTCTTGGGTTCGATTCCCAGGTCGGGCAAAGTGTTATTGGAATTTTCCATCAGGAATTTCTCAGTAGCTGCCTTGGAGTCTGGATTTGTGCCCGGTTGATGGCAATAGGCTCGCCCCCTATTACATGGGACTTAAACATAACTGGCGAAATGTGGATGTACTAATGGGTACACCTCTGCCTAACCCTTCGGGGATTACAAGCGTGATGTTATGTTATGTTAATTCTCATGACCTGTTAAGCTACATCAATTACTATGTAGGTACTATACGAGATTTTAATCTATCTCTATGCTATATTTCATCCAGTTCCGTTCAGCCGTTCTGGCGTGATTGAATAACAAACTAAATCTAAATTTTCGCATTTGTAATAAGTAGTAAGACTGAAATCGCCAATCCGCCTTGAGCAAGCGTATCAATGCCTTTTCTGTATGAGAAGAGGCATTTGCCCTGCAGCGGGACATAATATGCTGGTATTATTAATTAACAATATACAATGTTGGCAGCGCTTGGTAGTCTCTGAAAGACACGGGAAAATTCCGTGGGCCTCATGTAAGACTTTTTCACAGGAAGTCAACGACACTGCCCACAGCGCCGATGACCAGACTAATTTTTTTACCTAAACATGGTAAAATGTAGCAGGCAAACCAAAAAACAACATAATTAAATAAAGATGTCTTTGTTTAAATGAACAAAGAGTTTTTTTAACATTTAGAACTTGCTATGTCTGTATAAAGTTTAATTAAAATGACAATGGAAATAAAATAAAAGACTTTTGATATTGTTCGTACAAACACTACATGAACAGCGTACGGTACCTATCTAATTAAAATATTTTGTCTTAGTTAGTAGTTAGGTAGACACTCCTATAACAACATAATTATTGGCAATTCCGCCTTTTGGGCACTTGCCCCTTTGATAGCGATGCGGTTTCTGTTTTATAAATTGTAATAGTCAACAAAAGATAGGTATCCAGGGTCGTCAGATATATTTGAAGTTTTCTTAGAAACCGATGGTTGTCTTTAATTGAAACTCAACTCAATTAATGAACTGTTTATTATCTACTTTTTAAATTAAATTAAATTTGAAAACATGCATCGGTTTCTAAGAAAACTTTTAACTATATCTGATGACCCTGCATACTTATCTCTTTTGTTGACTGTTCATACTTTTTAATTATATTACTATTTATCAGTTTTTTTGCCTAGGTTAATTATAATAAAGTAATCAGTTTTGATTAGGTTTAAATACACTATATGTAACAAAAACCCTGTCCGATCAGTGTTGCCGTTGATCAGTTTTTATGTTTTATTTTAATTTAATTACTTCTTCTTTCTTCTTTTTTTTTTCACTGGGAAATATAATAATCTCAAATCCATTAAATGGTTACGTATATGTGTAGGTACGCAGTACGATGCCGAATAATACCCTTAAGGATCGGACAGGGTTTTCGTTACATGCTGTATAAACTAGTTACATATTGAAAATCTTAATGTTTAGTCTTTTATTAATGGACGTTCCATTCTACGGTTAATTAGTTAATGTATGTATGAATGGATAGATGTTTGTTATTCTTTCACTTTTCAGCTGTTTAACAGCTGAACGGATTAGCTGAAATTTGGCACGTAGGCTACTTTTTATTTTGAAAAAATGTACGGTTTCCGTAGGATGATATATCGACTCTGAAGCGGACGAAGTGGCGGGTAGAAGCTAGCTATAAATGCCACGTTTCCTCACGGTGTTTTCTTTTGCTGATTTCAGTAATGTCGCAGATAAACTTAGAAAGTATGAATTGATAATGTCACATTGGTACTTTGGCCCGGATTTGAATCCACAACCTCATGTGGCTAACCAACGTGGCTTAACCATTTGGCCATCTGGACTTGTATTAGAGCAATCTTATAATTAACTTTGTTTTTGTTTATGTCAATGTTTAAACGCAAATGATTCACTGTAGTTAACGATCTTAAAATGTAAATTAAATTATTATTATGGTTACAATTTATACCGACAATGGGTATTTCTCACGAGCTTTGGCCTCGGAACGAGTCATCAATAATTTTTAACCGACGTCAAAAAGGAGTTTTATTAAAAGCTGTGTATTCGTGGAATTGCAATTTATATACGAAGAATTTTAAGATTTGGCCCACAATACATACCTATTTACGACTATTTTATGACAATAATTAATATAGATAGAATACCTATCATCATCATATCAGCCTATAGCCGTCCAGAGGAGGTATTCCATGAAGCACACCCAGACGAAGCACACTTAAAGTATTCCAGTTAGCACACCCGTAGGTGGGCTTCAAATAAAAATTTAAAATAATTAATTTCCTATTTCACGAAGCACACCTGTACGAATATCATTCGCATAGTGCGGGGACTAAGAAATAAAAATGTCGATATGAGAAAATATTTATTACTACCGAGGTCAGAAGTGCACGAACTGCTGGCGACCACTCGCAAATCGACTGTTCATAACAAAGATACGGATATTGTCACCAACGCACTAGAAAAAATTGTGGCAATTGCAATTGTGGTGCTGCCGGGGGAGCGGTGAATGCTTATAATGCGAATCCCGCACTTCTCGGCCACAGCCAGAGGTGGAACACTGCGGTGGTTTTAGCCGGTAAGAGTCCGGTATGCCCCTCCGTCACCCCCACGACGGAGGAAGTCCATGAGGATTTCCAATGCGCACAAAAAGAAATAAGTGCAATATTGGTTTGCATCTAATGTTTTATTATGCATCACAGTTTTCACAATATATACTTAGTTTTATTTTGATAAACTCTGATGTTTTATTCCTACCGAACAATAACTTGTAACAATCTATGTCTCCTTTAGAGTCCTAATGTCACAACGCCCAGTGTCACCAGTAGGCTGTAGGTGACACCCCCTTATTTAAAAAGAAACCTAAACATTTATATTAACTTGGTTATGGGAATTGAAGAGTTAACCCGCAGTCCGTACCTGCGTCGAGCTGGACTACACAACTATGCCTAAATAGCCAGGTAGGTAAGCTTTCTTCACGTAACCAGCCAGTAGCATCGCCCGCGACAATCGACGAAGGTTGCGCTCGCGCCGGTTCCCACGCGTCGTCGCCGGTCGTCGGTAAAAAGTGTCCTTTGTATGCGACTGTGACGTCAAGGCCGCTGATTACCATGTGACCCCGAATGGTGGATGAAATATGATCAATGTACTGTTTAAGTACAAACTACTGTGAATTAGGAAGTTCATTGTATCGTGTCGTTACGGCCTAGACTCGTTAATGCTGTAGTAAAGACAGACTAGTTTGGTGTTTTGTTTAAGGTCAGCATTTTAAGGTAACACTAGACGTTATTCTGACTCTCAATTAAACCCTTTCATTAGAGTATTCGAAACGTTTTTTAAATCTAAACTAATACTATAACTGACTTGACTGCCTTGTTGGTCTAGTGGTCGCAAAGCGCGGCTGCTGAGCATGAGGTCTTGGGTTCGATTCCCAGGTCGAGAAAAGTGTCATTGGGTTTTTCCATTAGGATTTTCTCAGTAGCAGCCTCGGAGCCTGGACTTGTGCTCGGTTGATGGCAATAGGCTCGCCCCCTATTACATGGGACTTAAAATATCTGGCGAAATGTGGGTGTACTAATGGGTACACCTCTGCCTAACCCTTCGGGGATTGCAGGCGTGATGTTACTAATACTATAAAGAGAAGATTTGTATTTCTGTTTGTAATGGATAAACTCAAAAACTACTGAACCGATTTTAAAAATTCTTTCACCTATGGCTAGCTGCATTATCAGTGAGTAAATTAAGTATCAATTTATAAGGTAAGTATCAGTAAAGTAACAAGTAAGGTACGTATCAAGTATTGTCAATAATTAATATTACAAAGGCTTGCATAACCCTTTATTGCGTAGGTCTTCGGATTGTAATATCGTTATGTAGCTAACCTACATGCACCATAAATTAACCTTTCCACTCAATTGACTCTCATATTTAGCTCGACGTAATTATTCAGGTTAAATGTTTTAATTTATGTTGGTAACTAGGTACTTAATAAAATAGTTCAACGCAATTTTGGTAATAGCATTGAATAAATTAAAATTGTGTGTTGCAGTGTGCGTTTACATAATTTTTAGAAGCAATAACTGGGGAGGCAGGGTTTACTGGGTAGTATAATTATAGTATCTTAGTACATACCTACATCCATTATTTGTAAGTTATAGGTTTCAGATTGTTTAAGAGTCTGGCAGAATCTCTGCTCGCCCAAGGGCGGGGATCAATTTCCACCCCGGACCAAAAAAGATTACGGACTGTTACTTACAAATTACTGATGGTAAAACCCAATAACACTACCCACAAATGGGGATCAAACCCTGTTGCTGCTAGCAATAATAATTATTCATAAACAACAGGTTTTACAAAAATATTGTAGAGGTCTTCTTTTAAGTATGGAGTTACCTCTAGGCCCTGTAGCAGAAGACTTCTCTCTTCTATATACAGTTTACCTTTTTTTCGTTAATATTTTTACATCCCTTCCAAAAATATTTTAACAAACGAACAGACTAACGGATCGCATTTGCTATGTAAGTGTCTTAAATCTTAATAGTATGAAAATAAACATTATTTGTATAAATACATGATTCATATTTCCATGAAATAAATCTGTGAATCTGATATTAACAATGCACTATGAAACGGCGGAATTACTCAGAGTTATAATAAAAAGCAAACTACGTCTTCTAAAATAATTACTAGATCCGGATTCGTGGGTTGTGTTTGTAATTAATTTAATAAGCATTTTTTCTCTGAACTCATTAAGTTGTTATAACTACCAAAGAAGTTTGTGAAGTAAAGAGACAAGACTTTTAAGGGTCATTATAGTGATTAATTTGAGGCAAACGCGCTGTGAATGGCCTCAAATAAAATGTAACACGGGGTGTAAAGTCACATCTGCCCGTCAAATTAGGATACATTGAGCTAAATTATTGCTGCCTCGTTGGTGTAGTGGTCGCAAAGCGCGACTGCTGAGCATGAGGTCGTGGGTTCGATTTCCATGTCGGGCAAAGTATTATTGGGTTTTTCCATCAGGATTTTCTCGGTAGCCAGCGTCGGAGTCTGGATTTGTACCCGGTTGATGGCAATAGGCTCGCCCCCTATTACATGGGACTTGAACATAACTGGCGAAATGTAAGTGTACTAATGGGTACACCTCTGCCTAACCCTTTGGGGATTACAGGCGTGATGTTATGTGTTATTGCTGGGAAACAACTTTTATTTTTAGTAACACACGTTAAACATTGTGCATAAGAATGAATAAGTACACACACAAAAGGGTTGTGCCGATATTTAAAGTTTAGTTAAAAAAACAAAACGTAAAAATAGGTACATTTAACAAAAGAGATAGGTATCCAGGGTCGTCCATATATAGTTGAAATTTTCCTAGGAACCGATGTTTTCAAATACAATTTAATTTAAAAAGTAGATAATAAACAGTTCATTAATTGAGTTAAGTTTCAATCGAGGACATCCATCAGTTTCTAAGAAAACTTCAACTATATCTGATGACCCTGACCCTGTTGTTGAGTGTACATAAAAGATATTTGGAACTTTGACCTTCAATAGCTACTTAACCAGGGAGTTACAGGTCCAGAACATAAAAATGATTGCAATAATGGGAAGAACATGTTATTTTCGGTTTCGTTAACTGTTTTTTAACACCTGTTATTTTTCAACGCTACTAGAGGAAAATGCTAAAGCTATATTTATTAACCACAAAAAATAGCAGTTTTTTATTATACCGTTATGCTTTTTTTTTAGGTGGTAAAAATCGCGGTAAGTACTCATTGTTAACCAGTAATATTGAGTGAAATGAAATGAAATGATGATTTATTCAGTAAATTGGTTATAAATAACACTTTTACACGTCACATTTGTTTTTTTTTTAACTAGATGAGTCCAGTGTTTCCTAGCCGACTGCTCTAAGAAGAAACACCGAAACAAACTCAGAGGTCAAAGTCTCTTTTAAAGTCCATACAATTACTTGTAATGGTCAAATCATATGCGAACCAAGTAGGTTAATGTCCGAGGTGGTCTCTTGAGGAGAGAGGCACACAAATTTGAGTAAATTCCTGAATATAGTTTAGGAATACCGCAGTAAATGAATCTTTCCTTCTGAAATTCGAATTTCTAGAGATAGGGTGTGTTTACAAACATATAAATAATTTGCACGGGAATCGAACTTGCGACACCCAGCACAGCGGCCAATCAATCAACCACTACGTCAACCGTGTCAAATTAGAAGTTACCTACGGACTTTAACGCTGGCTTCTCGGTTTTAGGTCCTCTTGTAACGTATTATTTATCAACAACCAATACCATAATTCAGTTTCAGTCATAGAGTCAGTCTGGTTTGCTCCTACTATGTGACCTTTACAAGAAATATCAGGAATAAAACAAAATTTGAAAATATAACTTTTATTTATTATCTACAATATATTCTCATACATCAGATTCATTAAATATTTTACATTATAACGAAATATATAAGTAAATACATTAAACATGACTCCGACCTCTCGGTCTTTGGATAATTTCATAATAAAGACTTTAAAAATAATTCCATTTATTATTAGTACATTAACTTTAAGGTAAAAATAGCACCTTTTGTTAGAATTTGAGAAAAAAATAAGGCACATAGGAATGGATTATAGAGAAAAATCTAAAATTTTCAGAGTAAGTAGATATAAAAAAAACTTTTGTTTCTGGAAATAACGATAGTATAAAAAACATAATACGAATTCCATGATTAACAAAGTGTAAGAATTATCTACATACTATACTAATTACATAGAATTATGTACTACGATAATTAATGCCGTGACAACTTTGGGCCACATACTTTGCTTTCGTGCAATCTTTTGATGGTTGTGGCATTGACCCTTCAACCGAATATAAAGCCAGTATAGGCGCGGTGACATGTTTCCGCGCCACCCCTAAAGGCCTGTCACATTAACAGAACTAATTTCCAGGGTCATAGAGTTGTCAAGCTTGAGCAATGTGTTCTAAATGGTTTTATTATGTCTGAAAAGGGCCCCCACATTGTTCTTTTTTATACTTATCTTGAGCATATGTAGGGTGGGGCGACTTTGATGCATAACTGTTACCATGGATTAAGTACATAATTATAGAGATTACAATTCTCTTCCTTTTGGAAAAGGCAACTAGATTAATTTTTTTTTCCCTTGTGAATGACGTATTAAAAAAAGCTTTTAAAGGTCTAAGGGCCGATTTTTCAATAGTTAGATAACTTTTATTAAAATAATAAATATGGTGGTCTGACATATTTTCTATGGAAAATCTGTCAAACTCTCATATTTATACAAAATCAGCCATAAAAGAAAGAAATTATTTAAATTTGACTAGTCATTCATAAAAAAGTTGTTCCATATAAAAGTGTATTAACAAGGGGTAAAATGTACAGAACTGCTGTTTTTTTTTTAGTTTATATTCAAAGTCCATGGTAAAAGCAAGTATGCATGTATTCCACAGATTTTCAGATCTTTCTCTTGGTCTTGCTATTCGTGGGTTTTGTATCAGTATTCGAATCCTGTTCAGGTATATCTCTTGGTGGGAAACACAAATGGCCCACGTTTCTTAGCCGTAAGCTAATGACAATGAAATAACAATAACATGTGAGTGTACTTGAAATAATTGCATTGTGTTTTAAAATGAATAAAAAATTAAATTACTATAATTCATATTAATATAATGTTCATACTTTTTGGTTGTTAAAAGTATTGGAATGTTTAGAGATTACTTGTTTTTTCTTAAAATAATTGCTCTTACATAAATACTTATTGGACGAACGGTGACTAAAATGAAAATAGAAGTATGTAACGACTATATCGCGCGATAGCGCCGAATATTTTGTGCCCTAAAATCCTATTATCATTTCAATCAGATTGTTCCTTAATGCTACGAGTTCAGATCAGCGTTGGACGGATACGACAGTGTTGAGGTAAGTACGTGAGTGAACGTATACATAAGGATTATAACTATAATACACTGCACTCATTCCAGTCTGTGTAACTTTGATTCGGTTTCGCTTTTCAATTGTTGAAAGCTGAAAAAGAAAATACAAATTAAATGAATCAGAGGTGTGATAATTACTAATTAGGTTAATGTGAGAAACGCACGCTAAGCATTGTTCTGTAGAGGCGTGGTTACCATAGTGTAAATATGTAGGTATAGACTTTTTTTTGCTAAATAGATCGATATGTTACACGACAGTCTGTTTGACACTGCTCGTACGATATATCGGAAAAATAAAAGGTACTATTTACCCCTGTAGGGTAACTTTACCTCAAAACAGAAAACTGTTTTATCTTTTGAAAAAATTAGGTAAAATGAGAATTTAAAAAAAAGTCTTGTTCAAGAAGAACTCGTTAAGTCGTTAATTTGTCATTCAAGAGGTGGAAAGTAATTTGCAACTCTATCTGTTTTGCATTTTGGTTCAGTATCTACTAATCATGTCTGACCGTTACTGTAGCATTATATGAAAGTATACCTGGCGAGTGCCTCTGGTCTCTCTGTAGCGCGATGTACTGCCTGACGAGGCGCGCCACCTCGTGCGCCTGCTCGGCCTGCAACCTCGTAACACGTTGCTGTAGCAGCGAGCCGCATTTCACGTCCAGAAATAGCGTGCCATCTTCAGAACGGACCTGCGAAAACCACCCAAATGTTAGTTAATAACATGATAGAAATAAAAGTAGTAGAGGCTTCTTTTAATTAACTGGATATTTTTGAGGAGGACGAATACAGGCTGATATCGGGGGGCACGGCAGTGCCCCCGCCAAAGTCTTTAATTTACTGGCCATCTTTCAAGGGGTGAAAGTATTTATGAATTTGACCAACTTTTATTATTGTTATAGGAGGATGAGGAACTTTTCACCTTGTTCCTCATACCTCTAAAGCAGTGATTACCAAAGTGGTCCACAGGAGACCCGACGGGGGCCCACGATGGCGTGACAAAAAAAAAGGGGATCACAAGTTGTAAGTGGGGCTCCACCGAAATTTTGAAAGTAGTCTACTAGAAAAAAAGTTTGGGAACCTCTGCTCTAAAGCCACAAAGTATGTTAAAATAAATTAAATTATATTGAAAAATATCTTTAAAAACAAGCTTTAATAAAAAATGATTACAATATTGAGTATTGGATATTGTATTGTCATCAGAACTAAAGGTGTATGCAAAATTTCAGCTCAATCGGATACCAACAAATGGTCGAAAAATGGTTTGCAAATTTTGAAAAGACAACTTACTTACATACCACAGATAATATAATACTACGTACAGATACCCAATCCCATACAAAGAAATGAGACCTCCTTAAGTCTGGCTATTCGACTGGCTATTTTCTTTCCTTCATTTTTATAACAGATGGCAGCATCAGCGACGCACTCATTGCCAGAGACTTTAATTTTATTACGCCATCTATGCGAGTTATGCGACGAACTAGATACGTACTACGTGGCATCGATACTACTAGATGGCGTTATTAGATAGGTACTTTCTCTGCAGTCGTTGCGTTCAAGGTCAAGTATAACAATAGGTGAATAGGTACAACAAGTTACTGTTATCTCGTGTTGGCGCTTAGCGTAATGTAGTTTTTGAAGTGAATACTTCTATCCGCGTTAAGAGATTTTTTGCAGAGGTTAAATAAATCTATGGGTATGGGTACGCGCCAGTTCGCGCCTTGGCGAGAAAGTGGCGCTTTTTTTTAACAAAAAGGCTAACTATAAAATTGCTTTGTATCGAAAACTTGCTTCTGCATATGACTTTGCCCGCGTCAAAGTTGATTTCTCCATACAAACTTTGGACCCTCTTTCCCCTCAGGGGTGAATTTTGGAATTTTAGATTTTTTAGCGGAAGGCTACAGACCTACCTATAAACTACTTACCTCCCATCTTTATACCTACCTACGTCAAGTGGTTTTCGATATTTCGTGATGAGTGATTAAGTGAGTGACCTTTGTTTCTATGTTAATTAATGTAATTGGTATTATGCCGTATTAATTAACTAGGTATAAATAAATAAATAAATATATACCTACCTACATATTTAGATACCCACAATATGTTGTATTTAGATTTTAATGTAGGTACCTACCTAGTTATTGCGCATGGGATAGGTAGGAACTAGGAGTAGGAGCATACAAGTAGGAAGGTAGCTACTAGGTACCAACATAATAAAAAAAACCAACGGAATATTTTAATAAAAATATTTATTTCTTCTATCAAGTAGGTACCTACTAACAATCAAACTGATAGCACAGATTGACTTGTAGTTCCTACGGAACAGGTAGGTACTTCACTCCATTGAGAAAGCTTGACACTTTAGACGCCCCATAATTACAAAAATATTACAACGTTCGTGCGCGGTAAAATGCACTTTACACAGACGCCCGACAGTACCTACCTACTACGTCGTCTGCCGTGGTGTCACGGCGGGGTAAGACGGGGGATACCTATGAATGAAGCGGCCGCTCGGCGCGCGCGCGGTTAGTAGGTAGGTTTTGAATTTGTTGAATACGCTATGTCTGCGCGTAAGTACGTACCTAGGTATCTATTTCATTTATTTTGTGAATACTGTTTTACCTACTACAAAGATCTGCTTTTTTATACCGGATACTGATTTTGCTTTAGAAAGATTTAGTATAGGTGGACATATACTTAAATTCCGTAATAAAACAACAGTCCCATCGAGTTTAGGATCGTTTAGTTCGTCCTGACTACTCCTGCCTGACGAGTACCTACTATGGTCCTAGATCGAAACCAGGGTCTGATGATGGAGCTAAAGGAAAAAAAACTTGATAGAAACCTTGCACATGTAAGTAAATTAAATGTAGGTAATGGAGATTCTAACTGACAAATATTTTTTTCACAAACTTGTAAGACTTATTCATAAACACATATTTCCTAGTTAGGTACCTACCTATCTATGTATATGAAATTTTCGAACACTATTTCAATGTTATCGCGTTATCACTTTTTGCTTTAGTCAACAAGGCGGTGCCTTTGAGACGAGTCATGAGTCGTGCGGGGTCGGGGCGGGGTGATACGGGGGTTATGAATGAATATCGCACCTCTGCACTGGCACCGCTCTGACCGCTCGGTCACAGGCTCGGTGCTCGGTTAGTAGGTATCTATTTCATTTCTTTTGTGAATTCTGTTTTACCTAGGTACCTACTACAACAATCTTGCTTTTATATACTGCACACTGATTTGATTTTCTAAAGATTTCGTAGTTTTATAACCTGGCATTAGTGAACTCGGATATCGATTTTGTTTTGATAATGATTTTGTGGGGGCAGTTTGAGGGAGATTGATTTTACTTTTGAGAAAAACCGGGTTTTATACATATAGGTATTGCTTTATGTATTTTTCTATAAAAAAATATTTTCATGATCAGTCATGTTTTTTTTACATGATCAGTCATGTACGACAAAGGGTAGGTATAGGTACATTAGTACATACAGTTGATATAATTTGAACGAAAAAACAAAATACTTAATAGGTACTTAGGTACTTGTTAAACGTTGAATAGTTTTGTTTGTAATCGCCAGAATGACAAAAATTAAATATTTTAAATATTTTTCATCATTCTGTTGTGAATGACAGCAGACTGATGCCAGACTGATCGTGTAACCGCTCGAATCATTCTCGCGTCAGTCAATTACTGACCACTGTTCCCGACGCAATCTAAATAAATATTTTTTTTATTTATTTATATCAATACAACTATCATTACATGTCATGTTACCCCAAATCGGTAACGTGGTATTTCATAACATAGGTAGATCATACAAAGCAACAAAAAAAAAAACAAAGTGAGCTATCGTAATCTGATACGACAAATAATTTGGTTTTGCGGCATACTTGGCCTTGATAACAATCATAGATTTTTAAACGTAAGTTTCATGGCGAGAAATAGGTAGTACGTAGGTTACTTTTATTTTAACAAAATGTTTATTTTTCAGATTTCTCTGATCACCCAATTAATAAAAAGCGTGAAGATACTTTTTATGATCGGCAATAAAATACAAAAAGCAACTGTTTCCGCCCGAGATCGAACCGGGGCCCTTGTGCATGTGAAGCACACATGATAACAGCTACACTGCGGAAACTTGATTTCTGGAGCTAAAATTACGCTTTACTAAGTTATGACTGAAGTTTTAAGGATTATAGAATTATTTACATTATCTTTTAATGCGCAACAGTCTCTATTGACTTGCCATTGACAAACGGAATAGATACATAGGTACTTTAAAAACGTTTCGTGCAATCCTTTTATAAGTATAGAAAGTTTTATAGTTCCAGGCTAAGTAAACCGAAAATAAGGATAATAATTATGTACTAAAAACATGTATTTTTTCTTTCTAAATTTTATTTTACTTCGTAGCGTACCAGATTAAAAAAAATAATCTTTTAATTATTTTCCTTGAAATAAAACAACTAAACGTAAATGAATAACGATTAAGGAGTGACGACAGCGCAAAATTGAGAAAAACGCCATCTTTTGCTAAAAGAGTTCTAAACAAAATGATTTGCAGATGGCTGCTTGCTCAATCTATGAGTTCGAATGGAGGTAAAATTCTTAATTTACCTTGTTTATTAAAAATACGTGTTTTGTGAGTTTAAATAGGTGAATCAGCATTAAACAATGAAGTTTAGATTTTTATGAATTCTTATTTCGACCTAAATCTGCCGTTTAATGCTTTTTAGTGATTGTTTATTTCATAATTGCTACCTATGCTGCCATCTATGAAATTTTCCGAAGGACTAATTATATTTTGTTCTAGTTGAGACCCCATGTTACATACATAGGAATAGTGCAAGTCAAATAAAAGCTTGTACAATGATAGGGTGATACGAACCTTCCTGGTACTAATAAGTTCAGCATAGGGCCAGTGCGTGTCGGTCTCGTGCGTGGCGGGGTGCAGTAGGTGCACGCCGCGCCGGTTGAGCGCCAGCACGTGCTCGCGCCACTCGCTGGCGCCCGACACGCGCCGCACCGCGAAGAACGACGAGCCGAACAGCGGCCAACGGGATAGTACCTGGGAACAGACAATTATGTGGTTAAGAATACATAGTGTTGTTATGATGCATACCACTCGGGCGCCGGAGTGCTAAAAATATTGGGTGTTACATTCAAAAGTTATCTACAAGGTCAAACTGTTTGGAACAGCTGATTTATTTTTCTACAATCAGTGAAATGGTGGAGAAATTTTGATTGTAAGTACATTGGTTGTTTATGGTTGTATTTTTTTTTACTTTTATCTGTATAGAAAAGTTGTGTGTTGAAGATTGAAAAGATAAGTAAGCGGTCGTTAATACTTAACATCCGGTTACAAAAAAAAATGGTTTCGTGATGTTCCTAAGTCCGTTATTCCAGTCACTTTCTAAAACCGCCCAGTACCTGGCATAATATATATGAAACGGATAAACGTATAATTTATTATACATTACATAGTACTAATAAGTAGTAATTTTTCCTTATAGCCTTTTCGCAAAAATACCACATAAAAGTAAAAATTCGTAATAAATAAACAATGGCTCACCTGCAGAACCTTCGCCTTAGCCGCGGCAGGCGATAAAGTCTTGACATGTTGCCACTCTGCGCCCAACCACGACGCCCACTTGTTAGGCCGCGGTTCCCTTAACGCCAGCAGAGGTTTCGGCAGCAAGAACTTCAGGTCGCGGGCCTGTGCCCCCTCTGCCAGTCCGGCGGCGCGGTGCAGAAGGGCTGCGACCAGGGCTACGTCACGCAGCACGGGCGCTGGAGGGGCCCCGCCACCTGGCAGTACTAGGAGTAGGCCTTCTAAGTAGTCTGGAGCCACCTGGAGGAGGAAAGTAAAACCAGTTATATTATTAATGTCGTGATGCCTTAGTGCCCCTCATGCTTGAGGTTGTGAGTTCGATACCGGAAAACGGAAAACACCAGCTGTGGATCCAGTGGTCACAAAAAATCTATAAACGTTTGGAAAATAATTTAAGTACTTGGATGAAAAAAAGGCCTAAAAATGTGGCATATTTGAGCCGGATATAATAGCAGCTAATGAAAATGTTTAAATACCATTGTTACTTCAAGAAATTCCTAGTATTTTCTAAGTTTATCTTGGACATCACCGACATCGGTAAAGAAAAACATCGTGAGAAAACCTGGACATATATTTAATATAAGCTTGAAATGAACAATCCGCCTTGAGCAAGCGTGGTGATCAATACTCGTACCTTCTTTGTATGGAAAGAGGCTTTTGCCCTGCGTGGAACAGTAATAGGCTGGATTTTTTTTACTGCAAGATGAACCGAAGACCAAGTAAAGGTCACAGGAATTCGCTAGATGCAGTTGAAGAGATCTATGCTATGAAAAATGGTGCACATTGCCGTACCTGGTTGAACAGCACCTCTGTGTAGAGCGGCGGCGCGTCGCTGCGCAGCGGGTGGTGCCACACGGAGCGGCAGAAGATGAGGTAGAAGGGGTGGTGCGCGCGCTGCAGCTCCGTGGTGACGTCCAGCACGTACTCGTCGCCCGACAGCGGCATGGTCAGCGCGTCGCCCGCCACGATGCAGTACAGCGAGAACTCCGCGCGCTCGCCCGGGCTCGTCACGCCGATCTGGCAACATTGATGATGGTGATGATAAAGAATATACATGGGACTTAAACATAACTTGCGAAATGTGGGTGTTTTGTGTTCGTGGGTGTTGTTCTGTATTTTTTTTCAATTCATGTACTTTCTAAAGTTTATCTTGGACGTCACTGGCATCGGTGAAGGAAAACATCGTGAGGAAACCTGGTCTTACTGTTCCATTCCAATCATATCAGAGACCCTTGAGGCGGTTTAGAAACTCTGACACTAACCCGTGTGTCCCCACACACTTTCGGAATTTATTTTACCGTTTACTGTATCCTTCTCTTATTCATTCATTCAGTGCTATCTAACTAAGCACGTTTAATGGTAACTCACCAGTTCACAGAGTTCGTTGACGATGTCTTGCACGACGGTGGCGCAGCGCGTGTTGACGACGCGCTCGGCTCCACCCGGCAGTCGGTACAGCTGTCGCCGAGCTGAGCGACCCGCTGATACTGCTGTCACCTGATAACAATGGGTACTATGGTTAGTTGAGGAGCTTCAATAAACTCTATCTTTTTGTCTTAACACTTTTCTTTTCATTATTGACTTGTCTTAACCTTTTTATTATTTATTACTTTTGTGTACCACGTGGACTGTGTTAAATTAACATTTTTTCTTTTCTTTTTCTTTCTTTATTTCTACCTTCCTTTTCAGGAGTAGCAAAATTATTATGTCACAAATCGAAAGAGAAGTTCGCCAGTAACGTGGAAAGTGGAAATTTGTTTATGCAATGGCTGTACATACTTGGTTAATTAGGGTTACTCTCCATTACTTCAAAGTTTTAAAATCAACGTCAAATATTATCACTAAAATCACTCACCTCCTCGACACTGGGCACGTTCTTCCTGCCCCCGCAGCGCAGAGTCTTGCGCAGGTTAGCGAGGCACACGGCCGCGGTACCTTGGCATGGCCGACGCCGGTCTGCCGCCGCTGCTGACAGGTACTCTACGAGGAATGGCCTGGAAAGCAATATGTGTGATTATTAATATGATAAATAGTAGCAAATTGCAGCTAGCAAAGACATCTAAAGAAGACGGATAGGGGTCTTATAAATATAATAACCGTTAATTTTAATTATTATATGCACTGTCGTAAAATTGTACGTATTATTGTCTCTGTTACAAAAGATACTATAGGAAATTGAACTTTAAAGTGTACAAATAAATATTTTGATAACAACAAAAAAAAATGTGGCCCTAAATATGATCCCTAGGGAACTCCATTATTTTTAACTATTGTGTGGGGTACAAGTGATCACTGAAATATCACCTTTTCAGCTTTGTGGTAAATCTTTTATTTTCTATGTAACAGAGAAATTACCGAAATGACATATTTTATCAGATTAGTGTAAAATTTATAGTAGCTTACTATGTCGAAGGCTTTAGACGTGATTCGTCTAAAAGGAACGGTGTGATCAAGATCATCTACCTGAGTGTGTCAGAGCAAGTGAAGTAGGCCGCCAGTATGGACATGAGCCGCCAGGCGCGCTGGCAAGAGTCGCCTGATGGTGACCGGTTAGAGGTCGTCTGCTTCATCAGCTGACAGTACACCTCGTCACGGAGTTCCGGTACTGAATGGCAATGCTGTAAGTGAAAAGACGATTATTATTTCAGTTAAGATCTTTTTCTAATTTGTTTTTATAATCATTTTTAAATATTGGGCTGACGATGAACGTTATTAAGGATCTTTAGCATCGAATTTAGGGCACACTAAATACTTATACGGTGTCAAGGGCGAATGTAATAATACTAACCATAAGCACAGTATAAACACATTTAACTTCAGTCAAGTCCTGGTGCATCTGCCTCTCATTGGGCTGCAGATCGCCGCAGTATGCGCGCACGCACGTGAAGCACTCGAGTGCGGGCGGCGCCAGCGCAGCCGGCAAGCGGAGCAGCGGCGCGCGCAGCGGTGTCGCCTGCCATTTCACTACATCCGTTTGCGCCTTCCATGTCCATTCGTTGCGTTTCGCTTTGCTCTTGAGGGAGGAATCCGCTTTCAGGATTTCTAGCCTGTAACCAAAATAGGTAGGTTAAAAAGGTTGAATTTACTTTTTACAATTAGGAATTATATAGGTAGACTAGTTTCTGCTCGCGACGTCATCCGCGTCAAAGTTGGTTTCTCCATACAAACTTTGGACCCCGATTTCATCCCCTTAGGGGGTGAATTTTGGAAAATCCTTTCTTATCGGATGCCTACGTCATATAAAGAACACACCCTCCAAGTTTCAGGTCTCTACGATTAGCGGTTTAGGCTGTGCGTTCATCCGTCAGTCAGTCATTCCGGACAAAGCATTTTATATCTAAATAATAATCTATCGAATATACGGCAGATTATATTATGACATAAAAAGCATATTTATAAATAGAAAGAATGTAACAGTTAACTTGTTGCATTAATAAATATTTAACGAAAATTAACATATCTGACTAATTTTTTTTTTCCGGTTTTCAATCATATATTTTGCCTATTCGGATTGTTTTATTGGCTTAACATCTCGCGACATTTACGGAAATGTCTTATTAGTTACATTTATTAGTTTGTCTTACTATTATGTGATCTAGGGGTGTGACCTGTGACCTCGATGTTTATTTTTAATTAGAGAATGTAGATCCATCCATACTAATATTATAATTTATGCGAAAGTAACTGTCTGTCTATTACGCTTTAATGAATAAACTACTGGACCGATTTCGATGAAATTTGGCATGGTGTACACTTGAATCCCAAGAAAGGACATAGGCCACTTTTTAATTTACGACTTCCTCTGCGTCCGCGATAACAGACATTCACAGGAACGAAGTCGCGGAAAAAAGTTAGTAAATACTTTAGATGTGAAAAAAACGCTTTCCATTAATTTTGCAGCGTCATTCCAATGTTTGTTTAAAGCAAACCATTAATAACCAACATTACCATGATGGCTTTTTTGATGGTGATTAGGTACTTGATGATTGACGATATAATTGGTCCTAATGGACTGTTCAATTACTTAGGTTTTTTATTGACGACTCAAATCGTAGAACTTAATTGAAGATGACAAAAAAAATTGTGTGAGTTAAATATAGTAAAAAGTCATTCATATGAAAGCCAATCAAATAATAATGACTTCATTTATTTATCGCATGACATAACACAAATTAAACAAGCTACTAGAATTAAAAAAATTAAAAAACACGACTGCAAAAATTGCACATATACACATCAAAAGTGTCTAGGGATCAACATCCCTAACATTGATTAGGGATGTTGATCCCTAGACAGTAGACACTTTTGATGTGTGTATTTGTACTTTGTTTACTCGTCAGTTTTTTTTACGACGTTTTTTATTTACAGTGTTATATATTTTTTAAATCTACTTGTCAAATTCTAGACGATAAACATACACACGACCAAATTCATTAAAAAAATAAATTGAGACTGGTATTAATCTACGTTTTAAAGTGATCACACCGGTTTCTTTTTATTTTTAACTAGCCTATGTTACTCGGAACGATGCAAGGATTGTAACGATACCCCATACATCTAAATCGGTTCAGGCGTTTAAAAGTTATGGTGGAATAAAAAAAACTCACATACATACATACATACATTAACCCTGAACACATAACACTCCTTTTTTTGGGGCAGTCGTGTAATAAAGATTTCACTGTCAGGTCATCGTCAAAATAGTAGGCAAAATGGCTCAGCTCTGCTTATTCCTACTAATATTATAGATACGAAATTACTCTGTCTGTCTGTTACGGTTTCACGACTAAACCACTGAATCGATTTTGATGAAATTTGGTACGGAGTAAGTTTGAACCCCAAGGAAGGACATAGGCTATTTTTCAACCGACTTCAAAAAGGAGGAGGTTCTCAATTCGGCGAGTATGTTTTATCTATACTCTATACTAATATTATAAAGCTGCAGTGTTTGTTTGTTTGAACGCGCTAATCTCTGGAACTACTGGTCCGATTTGAATGATTCTTTCAGTGTTGGGTAGTCCATTTATCGAGGAAGGCTATAGGCTATATACCATCACGCTAAAACCTACGGGAGCGGAGCAGTAACCAAAGACGCGGGTGTAACCGCGGCGGACAGCTAGTTTTTGTATATATGTTCTGCGATTACTCGGCCAATTATGAATCGATTTGGATGATTCTTTTTTTTTTTATTCAGCTGTTTCACCTGCTTCCGCCATTTACGCGGACGAAGTCGCGGGCAAAAGTTAGTTTAAAATACGATTTCTATTGTGTTTTTTTAGGCATTTAAAAATATGTAATTGATTAATGAGTATAATAAATTATAAGACTCGATAATGTTACTTAGCATATTTTGCATATTGACCTAGGATTCGAAATTTTGATGATATCATGCGTATATAACAATGGGTGTGAGCTACACACCCATATGAAGAATGTGAGTGAATGTCTAGAAATGACAATGACAAAGAAAAAGCCGGCCAAATGTGAGTCAGACTTGCACACGAAGTTTCCGTATCACCGCACAATATTTTACATTGCTACAAAAAAAAACTACTTTAATATTTGACTTCATTTTATTTTTATTATTTGTTGTTATAGCAGCAATAGAAATATGTACATACTCTGTGATAGCTATTACGGTTCATGAGACGTACAGCGGAGGCTTATAGTTATATGGTCCCTTTGCATCCCTTCGGGTACGACACCCAAAAAAGTATATAAAAGCATCCTTTACTGAAGAAAAAGATATATAATTGCAACAATAAGATGTTTATTTATGAAACAGTAACTATGAAAACCGCTATTTAATTTCCATTTTCCTATTTTCCCCGACTTAACGCAGTGCTATTAACGCATTTCCTTCACATCGGCAGGAAGTGGCAGTTAGCATTGGATGCAAATGAGCGCATTTAGCGCATGCGCGAACCGTAGACAATAGAGGTGCGCACGAGTGGATGAGTTGGCCACCGTGATGGCGCAAACGGTGGCTACCATTGGTAGCCCTACTACCTACTCTCACTATGTAACTGTTTTATAAGTGTAGGGCAATGTTTATTGTTAAATACTAATATTATAAAGAGGTAACATTTGTTTGTAAGTTTGTATGAAGGGGGTAATCTCCGGAAGTAATGAACCGATTTTGAAAATTGTTTCACAAATTGGAAGCTACGTTATCACTGAGTGCTATAGGCTATATTTTATTATCAAAAAATCAGGGATCCGTAAGAAAAATCACGCGAACGAAGTCGCGGGGAGAGTGCTAGTGTTAAATAAATGTACATAAATAATTAAAACTGTAATGTCGTGCCTCTGATGCACGAGGTTGTGGGTTTGCAACTATAGACGGGCAGTACCAACGTGACATAAAGTGACTTTTCCATTGCATATACACTATGTAACAAAAACCCTGTCAGATCAGTGTTGTCGTTGATCAGTTTTTATGTTTTATTTTAATTTAATTACTTCTTCTTTCTTCTTTTTTTTTTCACTGGGGAAAAATAATAATCTCAAATCCATTAAATGGTTACGTATATGTGTAAGCAGTACGATGCCGAATAATACCCTTAAGGATCGGACAGGGTTTTTGTTACATGCTGTATAATTACTGACGACGTTGAAGGAAAACATCGTGAGATGGATTTCTACCTAATAAATATTTGTCTGAAATCGCAAATAGGTTGCGTGGTGATCAATGCCCGTGCCTTCTCTGTATGAGAAGACGCCTCTGCCCTAGCAGTGGGACAATAATAACATAACATCACGCCTGTAATCCTCAAAGGGTTAGGCAGAGGTGTACCCATTAGTACACCCACATTTCGCCAGTTATTTTAAGTCCCATGTAATAGGGGGCGAGCCTATTGTCATCAACCAGGCACAAATCTAGACTCCGACGGACAATAATAGTAGGCTGGTAATATCATTATTTAATTAAACATTTTTAGTTTTTCCTACAATTCAATAGAAATAAGAAGCTTCATATAGTTACATCCGTTCTTACAGATTACTGTGGTTAAATCTTGTATTAGCGGTACAAAATATCTTTCCCGATAGCATTTTGATAGACTGTCTTTGTAACGCTCACCTTCATTAATATCACCAATTAGAAAATTAATCCCAAATACCGTGATGAATTAAAAAACAATAGGAAGGAAAGCTGTTTCCACGGTCTCGTTTACATTTTGATTCGGTTTTTTAAAAATGGCAACACGTACAGGGAATCCGTTCTGCTTACACAAGCTGTGTAATGTCGGACACTCACGTAGGCGTTACGACACTGACAGACGTAATACTAAACAGAGGCTTTTGTTTTTAGTAACTTTGTGTGTTAGCTAAACCAATTCCTATTGTTCTTTTTTGGTAGAATCATTTGGTGATTCTGCTTTGACTTTTATTTTAGGTATATCGTCTTCACATTCGTATACATAGAATTAATGTATCTACTACATACTTATTGTAAACCATATATTATATATTTTTAAAAAGAGTAAGTATGGAGTTTCTTGCCCGTTCTTCTCCATACGAAACTACTTTTTGGTATGGGCAACTAGATTCAATATTATAATTTTTTTTTCTTATCAAAAGTGCCTTTTAATGGTCTAATTGAAATAAATGATTTGACTTTGACTTCTTTAAAACCAGGGGTGACCTAAATTATTTTGGACGCGCCCTCTTTTTAGAAAGAAAAAATATTCGCGGCCGTATAATATAATTTGAGGTTACTATCAAAAATTACGCAGGTAGAAAAAAAATAACATTGAAGTTATTCTTGCGAAAATGTTTAAATGTAACATAATAATGTATCTTTTAACCCACTCCGTTTGTATGAAATGCCGTAGGCAGGTACTGTGTAAACGCTCAAAATCTGTAAATAACGCTCACGTTACCTATTTGCTGGTTTCTGCCGCCCCCTGTTTGCGGCGCGCCCGCCACTTTAAAAACCCCTGATTTAAATCAGTCTCAGCCTAAAAGACTATGGCTTTGGTAATAAAGTATTTGGGTAGTAGACCCTACCAATCAATTATTGACATACATAGTAGAAATATTTTTTGAGCTGACAAAGAGTGATTCTCCCATAAATATGGCAATAGCAAACTATGACGTTACTTAGTTGCCAACTCAATTTAGTGATGCCACAACAACTTAAATCAAATTTTACAGTTCATTGAAAATTTGTAGAGTTTTCAGGGCTAAAATAACGTGATTTTTAGAAAATTTGTATCTTGGAATTATTGGTTAATGGTTGCTACTACTAATTTTCCAAAGGGTTAAGCAGATGTGTGGGTAACAATTAATAATGCACTTGCATATCGACTGCAATAAGGGGCAAACCTATTGCCATTACCTGGGCTCTTAATAACGTCCGGGTGCAATGCAATTCTTACGCATAAAAAGAGTTCTTGATTAAAATACCACCAAAAATTTTAGACTTAAAAAAATTAATAAAGATTTATAAATAACATTTCAATAAATAGCGAATGTGTAATATGGTCTTAATATAATCTTAATTATACTTTTGCATCTAGATTGCATTTCGAAAGTTAGACCATTTCCTATAACTAAATCGTGTATTTGAAAAAATCGAAATGGCTACTTAGAAACTAGTTCATTTAGCACACGACTAGCGATCCGCCCCGGCTTTAAACAGGTGCAATATAAATGCTAACTATATGTTTAAATTTTCCTCTTGAATCACTCTATCTACTGATGGAAACCGCATAAAAATCCATTGCGAAGTTAAAAAGATCTAAGCCTACAGGCGTAGGCGGCGGAAAGCGATTTTATTTTATACTATGTAGAGATTCTTGACTAGATCATTACCAACAGGAGAAACGCCAACATTGCAATAGCAATGTTATTAAAAATTAGCATATATTACTAATTAAACATCCGAGAAACAAATAGACATTTTAAGATATTATTTGTATTGATATCCGGAACACTTTCTATGACTATAAGTTCGTATAAGATCGTTTATGCCGTACGGCATTTCATAGTAAACTTTCAAGTCCGTATTTTGTAAATGAATGAACCGATTTTAATGAAATTTCCTACGCATGAGTAGGATACATTTTTTTTTGAGGTGGTAAAAATCATCATATGAGGTCCCTTCCGCCCTGGGTGGGGCGGAAGGGACTGTCAGACTTTTACTGACTAAAAAACCACCCTGTACCTTCTGTTGCCCTTTACGTTCCGGGGCCACGGTATCCTGTTAAGACGTCCCGCAACCCCGGAAGTAGGATACATAATGTCTAAAAAGTTATCGAAGAACGTTTTCCAAAAATTATGTTAGGGCTTAAATTCGACCGATTTTAAGATTTCCATATTAACAGAGATTTAAATTAGAATTATCTTTTTTTTTTAATAAGACATTTTGAAAATGTTTTCTGATAACTTTTTAGACCTAGGTACGTATCCTGCTTATACGTAGGAAGTTTCATTACAATCGGTTCATTAATTTCGAAAAATCAGAACTCATTGTAGGTTTATATGAAATGCCGTACGAAGTAAACGCTCTGACTCTAAACTGGTCTAAATACTATACCTACTTATTCTATAAACTGAGAGGTTTTAAACAAGTAATAAAAATGTTACAAAAGGATTGATCCAACTTAGGCTTCGTTCACACGGCACTGTCCTGCACGTTTTTTTGCAGTATACGTCTTAACGTATAAATAGTGACCATACAACGTACATAGATCCATTCACACGTCGATTGTACTGCAAAAAAACGTGTACCGCTTATACGTTTAAACGCATACTCAACGGACTTGTCAAGCAAATCGAATGAACTTTGACGTATTCGGTTTGTCTCCTCTGCGGCTATTCGTTTTTACACGAATGAAAACTTACCCGGTTATACGTTAAAAAAACGATTACAAAAAACGTGCAGGACAATGCCGTGTGAATGAAGCCAATTTTATCGAAAGCGAGTTTACGGAAATAGTATAAAAATGAAAATCGTTAATACATAAACTTAGATCGGGATATCCTCGATGGGAAGCGATTATTCATATGGAATTGAAGGAATGGCCAAGTTACGTTGTGTACTTCCGATTCGTATCAATATTCTTTAATTAGAAACGAAAACTTTGCTCAAAGGAACTCAGTAATACATACCTATATCCTCCATTCCAAATCAACAGTCTTGTTTGAGACCAAGAATTGGTTGAAGAACTGTCAAACTTATGTGTGAAGTGATTAGCAATTTTATTGTTATTTTAAAGTAGGTTGGTAATCACATAAATCAAAGCAAGTTTTTGTTAAAGTTTGCTAGTTTTGTATAAGTGTTATTAGGTTTTTCGATCAGGAGTTTCTCAGTAGCAGACTAGTAAGTAGTCTGGATTTGTGTCCGGTTGACGGCAATAGGCTCGCCCCCTATTACATGGGAGTATGGGACTTAAACTTATCTGGTGAAATGTGGGTGTACTATGGGCACACCTCTGCCTAACTCTTCGGGGATTACAGGCGTGATGTTATGATGTAGTTTTGTATAACTTTTCAGTAGATGACCGATTTCTAAACACTACTGTTTTCTATTGTATCTACCATAGTAATAAGCAAGTTTAGAAAGAAGGAGGTTAATATAAACAAAACGCCCCATCTTAGTCAACAAGTTGATAACGAGTAAATAAAATAATTGCCTCGTGAAAAGCAATAAAAGCCCCAAACATAGAAAACCATTATTACTTGCCGTTAAAACATAAAAGGTTAACAATAAAAAGCAATTATAATCCGTAATGCAAGATTTATCAAGCAATTACGTCAGTAAATTACCCAGTAGCAGCAAGTCAATAACAAGTGAGATTTTTTTTTAAATGCACGGCGCAAGAAAGTTCACATGTAACAAGTTAATTGATGATTCCGCAGATCGGATTAAAAAAAAATGTTGTTATTTATGAAAATTGCCGTAAGCAGGTGACACTGATGAATGAGCAGATCAGAAAGTTTATTCGCTTTTTGACAACGTTATTTAACTATTGTAAAGAAAAAATTTAAAGAATTTCAATGTCTTTTTTTAAAAACTAGCATTTTTTCCCCAAAATATTATTTTTAAAAAGTTGTATAAAATATATCATAGCCGTAGTAACGTTATAATTAATTATTTATTCGTTAAATTCATTAACTTTTTATTTCTAAGCTGTGATTACCGAAAATATGCTAATGTCTAGGCGGCAACGCAGAGTAATAAAAAAAAAGGTGTCACAAAAGAAAGAAATGACAGCTATTACTTTTTTAATCAAGCCTCGCAGATTAATTATGTGCACGAAATTAATTGATGTTATTTTTATCGTTACTGTTGATTTATGTTTATCGCGGACACAGACGAAGTCGTGGAATAAAAAGTAGCCCTTAGGCCCTAAGGGCCTAAGTATGCCCTTTCTTGGGGTTCAAAGTAACCCTGTACAAAATTTTATCAAAATCGGTTCAGTAGTTTAGTCGTGAAAGCGTAACAGACATACATGCAGAGTTACTTTCGCATTTATAATTTTAAGTATGGATTAGTGTGCGTGCAAGCACGTATTTTTTGTACGTTGAAGGAACTAAGACTTTATTTAGTTTACTACATGGGAATTGTCTTTGATAACTTTCTTTTGTATTGCACGGTGCACGCTTTAAGTGTCAGGTGAGGTACATCGTGTTCCTATATAAGTAGATTAATAGGTTATTGTACATAAGGGTCGCAGAAAATCGTTAAGGTAGATTGTTATTATAGGAAGAATTCACTTCCATTAGTTAGGAACTTCCTGTGTATACTTAGGTAATATAGAAACTAATATGATATACTTAGAGAACATATTTGTATTTTTGTTTGTGATGGATAAACTCAAAAACTGCTTAACCAATTTTAAAAGGCGAGAAACATAGGTTATATTTTATTTTCAATAAAATAAGGGATCCATAAGAAAACGCACGCGGATGAAGTCGCAGGCAAAAGCGAAATTTAAAAGTTAACAATATGAAATTAAGAAATAAAGTGCTGGCATTATTAAGTCTGAAAAGAAAATAATAACGTGTGACAGTTCATCAATTATTTCCATGAAATGGACAGTTAAGAAGGTTTTAATACTCGCAATGAGCATTTAACACTGCAATTAACACACTAGCGCCACGTTTAATTAGCGTGACAACCCACTGACATTCCAAAATGTAGCCACAACAAAAAAAAAACGGTAAACAAACACAATTTCCACGAAAATTAAACACATCACAAAAAAATGCTCTCACAGTAACTCGTTACCGCTTTCTTCGTCTTCGAACGAAATAACATCTTCATCAAAATCGTTACTCGACAGACTGTCTTCAGTCATGTCTGTGTTGCTCTCGCCTAACGATTCGATCGACATCGTTCGACGGCCGATCAAAGACTAAACGTATCGGGGAAAGTGCTCGACGCCGAGGAAGTAAATTTTGAATAATTTACCGATTCATTTCGGCTTTCAAAACGTTACTCGTGTTTACGTATTTTGCGGTACCTAACGTCATTATTCTTTCGGTGTTACGCGATTTTTTTATTCTTCCTATTCGATATAGTGTATCCTACTTTTTTAGGCAGTTATTGAGTTTGATTTAATAGTTGTGTGTCAATCTGTCAATGTTGTAATAATTGAGCAGTTAAAATTTATTGTTCATTGAAAGTGTTAAAATAAAAATGCAATTTTAAAATAGAACCATAATTATGCATGCCAATTTTAACATCCACATTATGTTAGAATCTTTGATTATGTTTGTGTATTCACGATGTCTGATATTCAAGTTTTATGACCACATTAATCTTTATTATTCTTTATCTTCGTTTATATCTTCTTTATATATAAAAACTCGCGTCACGATGTTTGTCCGGGATAAACTCCGAAACTACTTTAACCATTTTTTAATGAAATTTGAATTAGGCACTGTGTGTAATTTGAAATTTTAGCCACAGTAACGCATGGTGGATTCAGCTTGTTTATAATATTTTTAAGTACGATATTTCAGTCACAACATTTCGTAGATTTGTAGATGAGTAATGCATATGACAACTCATACACAGGATTATTACTGGACGGAAGCACAAACACTTTTAATAACTGTAATTACAAACAAACACGAATAATTAAACAGCACTAGAACACACAACACACAAGGTTAATTAGTCGACACTGCACTGTCAGAACTGAGACTGGTAACGTTGTACAAGAAAAAAGTAATTGAGCTTAAAAAAAATGTACAAACTGCAACAGTGAATAGGTCATAAGTTTAAAACAATATATTCGGATACTTGCACTCTATGCTTGATCCGTGCTGCCAGTGCACACGGCATGACCGAAGGTTACACTTGCTCTGGCGACGATTGTCCCGCGACCTCTCAGGTGCGTTCCACGCCAACGGTGCTCATCAACTAACTAGGGCTGCTCTACTTTTTGCCAAGCAGTTTTTATGGCGCATTGTTTTTTTGTAAAATTGCACCCGAATCTGGTTTACATAGATGTTGCTTAATAATGAAAAGTCATTACGAAAAAGCTTTTGTTTTCTTTTTTAAGTGGGCCGACGGATGTATGACTTGGAGACGATTTACAAACCGAGAGGTTGAACGATTATAAAAAAATCTCATTCAATCGTCACAGTTCAAATTTTGAGCAAATAGACGAATATTATAGTGTTGCAACTTGCAATAAGTCAAACAATTTCTCAAGGAAGTCTAAATTAAGATATTTCCCGTTCACTTTGAGCGTAGCTGCATTATTATGATATAACAAAACAAGTAAAGTGTAACACTAACACAGGCTATTGTTGCGTGGAAAGCAGAACGTACCATTTAGATATTAATATTTGGTAAGGAGTCCAGATTTCACAAGATAATAGAAATCACAAAAATTAGAAACGTATTTAATGGGATGTTATAATAGATAATTACTTTGGACCATTTACCTACTTTAAGATTTAAAGAAGGATGAGCTCAAATGAGTTGGTGTGAAAGATGACATCGCAACTGTGAGAAGTATGGGCGGTTCACTAATTCACTAACTAGAAATAGCCAAAACAATACGTGAGTAATTCCTAAAGTGATCATTGGTCTAGTCGTCGTAAGTACAACTGAGAATAAGGTTGACCTGACAGTTAGATTTCCTCTTGGAAAATTCTCAGTAACAGTTCTGAGAGGCTTGAGAAAGAAGTAACAATCAATACATATAATAAATCACGCAATTACTACCGGACAGATTTTGGTCACATTTTACATGAATAAATACAATATTAGGACATTTACTATAAGGGAAGAGCAATGTTGTATTACCTCTGCTTTCATGCACAGTTTTCCACAGGACTGCTCTAGACTTGGACCAACTAGGTTCACTTCACAAAGGATTGTGAAGGATTGACACGTGAGCGATGCCGCGAGCACAGCAAGTTATAGAGAAAGAAGAAGTATTGTGCCCTCCTAACATTAGTTGTGAATATGCGAATAAGAGCAAGAGGACTTTGATGATCAGTAGATTTGTTTTAGACCAAAGATCCATGATAAACCATTGGCCTATCTAACTGAATGCATTTTTGCATATAGTTACTCATAGCATGCATGTTTGTGTATAGCATATGGAAGAAGCAACCAAGGAAATTGCAATTATTGCATCCGATGAAGACGCTTGGACAAGCAGGCATCATAAATATAGTAGTGAAATAGCAGAATAAGGTCAACTAGGTCTACGAAAGGCAACAGGTGAAAATTAACTCTATTACGTATATAACGACAGTGATATTTCTATACGAGCAACCCTACAAACTTCCATTAACAAATTGCAAATAAAAAACAGTTCAGAAAATACCTGGAACATGTAAGAATCCTTCATTCAATGTAAAACGGGTACCCACGCTTTTTTAGAAAGCATTGTACAATGTGGAAACATACAGCTACTGTTCAAACTTGAATAACATGCAGTAATTATTATTTTGTTCGCGGTTCATTTTAATAATAAATCCTTTATTGTTAATATCGCTTCCTGTGATTCTGTAGTGTTGCTACTTGCTACACTTGCCGTGTTGCGACATACCTACGTCTGGTAATGAAGTTAACGATATGATAATTCAAATAAAAGCTAAGTAGTATTTATTTGGTTTTGTTAGGTTTTTGGCTAGTAGTTACTGCCTCGTTGGTAAAGTGCGATTGCTGAGCATGAGGTTTTGGGTTCGATTCCCAGGTCGGGCAAAGTGTTATTGGGTTTTTCCATCAGGAATTTCTCAGCAGCAGCCTATGAGTCTGAATTTGTGCCTTGTTGATGGCAATGGACTCGCGCCCTATTACCTACATGGGACTGAAAACATAACTGGCGAAATGTAGTGTACTAATGGGTACACCTGTGCTTAACTCTTCGGGGATTATATGGGGGTGTGATGTAGTGTGTCTGTGGACTGTGTCAAATTAAGTTATTTTTTCTTTCTTTCTTAGTTAGCTAGAAACACTCTTACCTACAGACAGACAGGGACCCTGAGTGTTATATTGTTATTTTTATAAACAATAAACAACAAATTCTACACTGATTACGATAATCTAAGTTGCACTAAAATTCTTTGGTCTTACTTAGTGCTATTAACTTAAGTAAAAACTCCGCTCTAATAAATCACTCAATCGCGTGACAGCATTAAACTTGTGACTCATTAATTTCGTACATCACTTTAATTATTATCTAGTTTGGCAACATTAATTTGGTAACAAAAAAACCGATGAAGAAGTACATATTGTTGATTGAAGTGAAGAAACTTTTAAACTGTACACTTTCTTCAATGTATTACGTACCAGCCTCTGAATATAGATGGCGTTAGTGTACACGTCAAATAATATACCCAATACAACACCGTCTTATCTACTTATTAAATATAACCTATTATTAGACTATTCCAGCTTAGATTTTTAAAAGAAAAAAAAAGTAGGAAAATATTTAGAAACGTGCTGATTCGGGATACAGAGCGGAATTGACGCAAAACTTTGAAAGGAACTCCTACGTTGAATAAATGTTGTTTGGTTGCAACATGGGCTCTTATTAATTAATATATTATAGAAAACTGTTTGATGCTAAACTCATTAATTAAACGTTAAAAATTCTTTTACATTGTCTTGATTCACCCTTCAATTAAAGTCAAAGAATTTTTTTATATTACTTAAAGCGATATGCACTTTTGGTTTGTCAAAGAGTCGGTCAATTAGTCATACAAGAGCAAGAAAGCCTACAGGCACTATTAAATTTTTATTTAACGACTATTTATTAAATTTTATGAAAGGGAAATTATTATGTTCGTATCGAAAAAAAGGCGCGATACAACTTGGCAGTAATTAATGATCTAGTAAATATATGCATGTTACGACTCATCAGTTAACATAACATGCTGTGGTAGACTATTACAAGTCTACGTCTAACGCCTTTATGCAATAAATTGCATTTAAACTGGTAAATGCAATGGGTAAATACGTCGCAACAAATGTGTGATTGGATTGTTTAGCGTGTGCTAACTTTCTGCTCTGCTGTCATTTAACATAATTATCAACTTTCTATTACACATCAAGAATATATTTTAGCAAATAGACACTTATATGATTAAGAAAAATTAAGGCCTGAACTCCACTAAGCGGAGCTAGAACGCACTTTTACCACACACACGAAATGGGGCTTGCAAGTGAGTACTACTATCGTACAGGGTTAAAACAATAGGCTACTTTCCCGGAACATAAAATCTGAGACCATTGTAAAGGCTATTGTGTAGGAAAATCAATAAACATTTGTAAGTACTCACTCTGGACTCTGTCTGAAGTGGTCGACGGCAAACTGGAGCAATGGATGTCTGCCGTCATGCTGTGGCGTTGACTGGTCTCTCCTTTCTTCCCTTAATTCTCTTTCCCTCTCCCGATCTCTATCTCTGTCCCTATCTCTTTCTCTCTCTCGGTCCCTTTCTCGCTCTCGTGGTACTGGTGACGTCGTCTGTGCTCTTCTCTCAACGTGGTCCGTCTCTTCCCTGGAGTCTCTCGTTTCGCGCAGTTCGCGTATCTCCCGAGAGTCTCTCGAGTCTCTGGACTCTCTCGTCTCCCTCGTTTCTCTGGTTTCTCGTTCTGAGACGCGTTCTTTTGTAACTCCATTTGTTGTAGGTTTGGGTTGAACCTGTAACAATTAAGGTATTGGGTTAATTTTATGCTTCATTTATGCGTTTGTTATTCGGTAGTCTTACTATGTAGCCTTATTTAGTAAGAAGTGCATGCTACATTCATTACAGTTATAGTTAAATGAACTGGCTTGTTCATTAACGGTTTGTAGCTGGTTAAATTTTCATAAGTTGCATAGTATTTATTATTAATGATAGGGTGAACTAGAGAAGGACGTTTTCTATTTTATCAATATTACGTAAAACTTTTTCGTAGATATCCCAAGTACAGTTCTAAGATAAGTACAAAGTCAAAACTAGAGAATCTCAAGATTGGCATCCGATTGCGGTACTCGCCACTCGGCCGGTGTCGGTACATCGCTGGAGATCAGGAAAGCGTGAATGTACGCGCGCGCGCACGATCGCTAAATAAATCAGTTTTACTGCGCTGGACCCGTTGCTTGGACTCTATCCGTATCATGACCAATAGAAACGAGGGTGATATGATTTACGGCATTTGGACATTAATGATTGTTCTATTCGCGCTTTATTTTCCATAACAGTTACCAACTAAATGTTATATTACTGTACCTATTTTAGATTAATAGTTAGCTTTTGCATAATTTTGATTATTTGCCAAGGGATTAAATTATTTCAGTTAAACATACGTGCACGATGCATCATTATAGTAACATACTTAAAACGAGCGGGCGAGAGATATTTCAGGTACTTTTTCAGTTTATTATAAACGGTTCTTACTAAGAACATTTAAAATAACTGTTTTATTTTAAAACAAGAACAATAACGTATCCTAACTAAAAAATCGCTCGTTAAAATTCAGAAGCATACGAAACGCATCGCTAACGAGCTGCTGAAAAACATGAGAACTAGGTATTTTTTATTTTTTAAAGATGAAAGTCGGTATCTATGGGTACTTAATTTATGGATAAAAACGGCCTAGGTAATAAATATATGTATAAAAAGAAATTGTAAAATTATGAAAGAGTAACTAAGTAAGTAACTAATTAGGTACTGCGGCCTTACAATATAATTATGTTACGTTAAAAGTAGGTCAAGGTAAAACATTTATACCATATAATTTATTTATAGGTATACCTTTGGTTTTCGTTTCAAAGTTTTTCTACTGAGCGTCCTGATAACATCGTAAAAGTTTTCCATTTTCAACTATTATTCGTTTTCGTTCACCAGCACACATCAAACACAATTCGTATTTTCGTATTATCACAAATCTCATCGACGTTATTTTTCGAAACTTGAACTAAGCGAATCAATGTTGCCACTTTCCCGACACAAAAACCGAGTATAGAATTTCTATTGTTTTTTCGATAGTGCAATTTCCGCACTGCATTCGCGAGGTGCAGCGGCGGTATGCGCGCGCCGCCCGCGCCTTCGTTACCCGCCACCATCTTTATAAATATTGATGCAATCTATGTGTGCTCGCTCCGATTAATCGCTAATTTCTTTCGTAATTCGAATTCTTTTAGTATTTTTAACCCTTAATGGGTTCTTACCGTGAATGGGAGATATTTATGGTATTTATACGCGCTTCGCTAGGCTTGAATTATTTTCACGCTCGTAGTGTTTATTATCATGAATAATAATTATACTAATTATGGATTATCCGATACTTTTTACATAATCGACATCGATCAGAAAATATTAGTTCGTTACGTAGCAAAATTACCTACTCCCGTTTTTTAAAACAAGTTAGTTAATTTAAAATGAATTCGTTTATGAAATTTAAAATTTCTGCCGAAAAAAGAAAACGATTTATTGTTTCTTTTTTATACCTCGAAATGCTTCCTACTTTATGAATAAAATAATACACAATTTCCTCCGTGTCACTTTTTCTTTTGTTTTAATCTAGAATGTCCCGAGGACAACCATGGACAATAGAGTAACTGACTGAATACATACTCATTAAAAAGAAACAATTCAATAAAACACAACATGGAACATAAAACATGTCCTGACGTAACTTATGTAGGTAAGTACCTACTTGTTAACGCATCCACCTAGTTAAAACCTACATGAATATTTATTTATGGATATCTTTTAGTTAAACATGGACAGTTTTCGTGAAAAATGGAGTCAGTTGTATGATTAATTTTGTAAAATTAGGTAAATTTATTTTCACCGCGCCTTTTTTATTCTATGGAATCTGACATTTACGGTTGGCTAGAGTTACAGCGACATCTATCAACGCGTATGTGAACTGTTAATCATTATTATAATGTTGGATACTATGTGTAGATGGCAGCACTGCACGCATAAGACAAGCGCATAAAAAAAGCCTTTCTACTAAAATTACGTTAAAGTATGATGGCTGTTTGCCAGACGAGTTATGAATGAAATAAAATTCTGTTTTTCGTTGCAGAACTAAAATAATTCAAAGTTAAATAATGCCTACCTACCTCAAAATGACGTACTTAGTCAAAAATAATTGCCTAGTACCTACTACATTATTTTAATTTTCAGACAGTTGGTTTTGAATGAATGTTACCGTATTGTATTATCCGTATTACATAAATGACATATTGTGTAAGTTTAGTAACTACCCTAGCTACTTACTGAATCGTGGTAAGTAGGTAAGGTACATTATACTATAGTTTGTCGCCAAGCGGCTGTTTAAATCAAGCTATAGTAGTCTAGGTTCTTTCTTAGACGTAAAAAAAAAGACTGGAATACTTGCTAAAAACAGAGTACTTAATTTAATGCTCAATCAGTTTGCCATTAATTGAATAATAATGAACTAAAAGTTAAATAAAATTGAATACCTATGCCGTTTTTTGTAGCATTTCGGTGCAGCGGGAATTTAGAATTTTCATGCGCGAAATTTTACAGCTTTGTAAGAGAAAATTAGGAATATTTAAAGGCAAGGAAAATATAGGTAAGTATAATAAACTTCTTCCTTTAGTTTTTTAATTACGTCCCGGTTTTATAGGATGAATCCCGTTTTTTTTTATTTAAAGGATATAAAACCCGGATTTGCCTGAAAACAAAATCAGGTAGTGCATTAGCACTACCTGATTTTGTTTTGTATATTAATACACATCTAGGTAGACACCTGTTAGATTCCGTACTAAACATAATTATTGTATAACTCATTTTCACCATCACTACCTACATAACCACATAACATTTTCTAATGCGCAAAGAAATATGTGAATGATATAGCGAAATAGAAGGTCGTTAACATACGTAAGTGTACAAGTGATACATCGAGATACCAGCCAGGTGATACCGTAGCCTAGCAGTAACCAGTACAACCGCGCGGATGTCGGGGTGACCCGCTCTTAGAAATACAGACGCGTCTCCGGGAACCGATGGGTGTACTGAAAGTATTCGAACAATTTTTTACACTGTGTGCATCTTTCATGTACAGTTCCGTTTATTTATTGATTGGTAATGTGAGTTCAGTCTTGTAGTTTTCATTTCACAAATAAATGTTAAATTAAATTGTTCTAACCGTATTCCATTCAATACCTATAACATTAAAAAAATAACGTTACAACGCTATCGTTGTTTCAATGTTAGCGTATATTAAGCTTTGTTATTTCGCGATAATAAAAAGCCATTGACAAAACAAAAAATATCTCAAAATGCAGTCATTTTAAGAGTATAACACAATTACTGCCGTTATTTGGGCGTTATATTGTTAACTAGCTACTTGCCCCGGCTTCGCACGGGAGCAATATAAATGCTATAACTATACGTATAAACCTATTGATAAAAACTGCATTAAAATCCGTTGCGTAGATTAAAAGAACAAAGCGAACAGACGGAAGCGACTTAGTTTTATACTATGTAGTATGTAGAGATATTTAAGTACAGAATAAGACCAGTGTTTTAACTAAGTATTTTAATTTCTCTTCTAATTCTCCCTTCTTTAATTTCTCATTAATTGCAGCAATTCACTATGAACTGTCAATGTTTGAATAGGAGCTCGATCTTCCGTTTTTCTCGAATAGATATTCTCGTAGATCCCTAATTGAACAATTTCTTACATCTATCAATTAACAGTCACATAGAAATTCTTCCACTTTCGCAGCGAAAGCCTCTATAAACATTATTTCTATATGAAAGTCATTTACTGCAAGCATCTAATTGAGAATTTAGGAGTGTCTGTCTTTAAAATTGTCGTGAGCAAAGGTATTCTAATACATACGACAATAGGTAACTATGAAACAATGTTTAAATATCTGGCTGAAAATAATATCTAAGCTCCTGTGTTTGTAAAGTATTAACAACTAACCTACAATGCCTAACTACTTGTATTGGTTTAATATTTTTTAATTTATTTGAATATTTGAATTATATTTTAGTTCTGTATATATTCGGGAACAGTGTGACCGAATGCAGGACTGGCAAAACTACGAACTAAGTCGAAAACTAACCATCAGAAAATGGTTACGCTCGCTATTTTGATAGTACTGCGAGAAGAAATGGTTCAAACCAATCGTGAAAGACATTTAGGGAAGAACAAAGATAGGTTATTTTGATCAAAATTATTACATTACCAAATTAAAGTCAAAATTTTCGCATTTTTCTGCCTTACAACCGAATATTTAAAAAGGAAGAAGATTTTTTTAAACTCGTTACCAAAATGAGAACTTTATTACGCGAGTTTATTTTAGTTTACCATAATCGATGATGAATTAATAACCCCTCTGACTACAATCTTAAATATTCAATCTTCAATCAACACCTGCTCAGACAGTATCGATTGATCTACCATCCATTTCACGTTCGCTGGAGCGCAACATGAATAGCTACACACATGAACACCAATGGACCACGTAATGCTAGGTCTGGTCGTTCATTGGTAGCGGCACGTGAAAGTAAAGCTTTTCCTTTATCGATTAATGAATACATTTCCCTTGAAGAAGCCATTGTACGATGATTAATCACATGCACAATGCAGGAGCTATAAAGTTAGGAACATAATTATCTTCTTTGAGTAGGTACTTAATACCAGATTTTAAAATACGCTAGTTTTATATTCTTTTGGTAACCCTTACCGCATATTACCTACTATAACATTGTTTAATTTAAATGTTTACATATAAAAGATTCCACCTCTGCTCGGAACTATATGCCATCTAAAATCAATGTTATCACGAAGTCATCACTGTGGTGGTGTATATTTTTTTAATCTATAAAATTCAAAAGTAGAGGACGTTATACGGTGTAGAAGGAAATCCCGAAAAAACTCCGATTTACATGGATATCGATAATTAAGAAAAATCACAAAAATAATGATATTGACCCGAATGCGACCCAGAAAGACAGCTTTGGAGAAGTACGATCAGGAGAGCCGACCCCAAATAAAGATAAGGCCGGAACAAGGAGAAGTAGTTTGTAGTTTGAAACACGCTTATTTAGAAAAATCTAAACAAATAAATAAATATCTTGGGACAACTCACACACGGCCATCTGATCCCAAGCTAAGCAGAGCTTGTGTTATGGTAACCAGACAACTGATATACATACTTATATAATTTATAAATACATACATATTATAGATAAATTACACCCAGACACAGAACCAACAATTATGCTCATCACACAAAGTTTGTCCTGGGTGGGAATCGAACCCACTACCTCCGGCTTTGCAGTCAGAGTCACTAACCACTAGACCAACGAGGCAGTCAAAAAAAAAAAGTCAATCTGTTTGTGTTATACATATAGCGCGTTTATCGAGGAAGGCTATATAAAAACACACCTTAAGACCTTAAGTTACCTTAAAACCCCCATTGCTAGTGAAAAAATAACTGGCACAAAAGAAACACGACATCCTTAATATAATGACCTTACAAACAAAGTGTGATAATAAATGTCTAACCCTGCAACAAATTAGACTGCAAACATGACCCACAACATTTAGTTATCGTGCAGTTAGCACATAGCGACACACCAGCTAAACGACAAGATTGAGAAGTTGCTGAAACGAACAAAACTATTCATGAAGCAGTAATTTCTTAAATCAGTCGGAATATACAGTGGGTGGCCAAATTATTAGGGACAGCGCCGAGATTTTGATAATTTCTAGTTTGTTTAAATTTTTCAGGGAAATGGGTTGTTTTAGGCCCCACGGGTATTTTTATTTAAAGGATTTATTAATTGAGGTAATAAAAACATCAAGTTTGTAGGCAAAACTATTTTTTTATATTTGGAAAAAAAAAATTATACGTTATTTGATTTCTAGAAGTCGTTGGTACTGGTCCTGCCTCGTGTTCCCTTCCACGGTCACAACGATGTATAGGCGCCTTATGCCTTTCGAAAAGGTCACAGACCACAACATGGTACTTATTGGGTGTTTAGCCCCCCCCACAAGGCAGCTCATGCAGAGTCTGTATAAAGTTACACCACAGGGCGTCGTCGCACAAAATAAATTTTGTCGAGCAAAATCTGAAATATTGATTTATCGGAAGCATACCTGAAAAAATATTACAAAATCGCAATACAGTGACAAACACCACGTGCTGTTCTATAAAAAGACATATTCTTTCCCAACTCCAGCCTGCAAAAGACAAATTTCGGTGTTGTCTGGCCCATTGAAGTCGTCTCTTCTTCATGTTCTCTGTGAGGTGTGGTGTCTTGATTGGCCGACGACCTATCAAGTTCTCTTCGGCCAACCGCGCTTGTACTGTCCTTTCGAAAACTCCTTTTCTTTCATCGTTCATTATCGTAGACAAACGGGCAACACCGTTTTACGATTTTCAAGGCAGATATCTTTGATTTTTTGATCTGTACGAAGAGTGGTGATCCTTTTTCTGCTACATTTTTTCACACGGCCTACCTCCAGAGTATTGTTCTGCTCAGTTTACATTTTTATTAGAATAATAACTACAAACCTTAAAACACTTGCAATTGTTGCTATACCTCTCTGGGCATGTGTAAAGTGCAGTATTAATGTTTTTATTTCTCTAATTTTTCTTGAAGACGTGTCTGAAACCTTGCCCATACTAGAAAAAAAGTAATTTAAGGGTTTTCAAGTTATAACTTTAATAACATGAAAATTCAAGTTTTAAGATTAAAAATAGTACCACTATACGAAACATTACTCACGTTCTGATTACGGTTAGCTGAAATAAACTTGCAATGTCAATCTGAATTTTTTTTTTACACTGCTACAATAAGAGTAATTTTCGACAAAAATCAACTAAATGAGAAAGTCACATCACTTTTTAAAAAAAAGGTACCAGCTCTACAATTTTTTCACATCAAAACATAATATTAATATCAGTAATAACATCAAATAAAAAAAACCCCGTATAAATCTATTACTTTGTTTAAAAATAATGTTTCAACTAGATATTACATTTCTATGAGCGCTGTCCCTAATAATTTGGCCACCCATGGTATTTCAGTTATTCGACATACAAATCGATACTATTGATTTTAATATACATACATATGGGGTGGATGGTGGATGAGACATTGCAATAAAAACTTTTGCCATGGATTCAGTATTTCTAGACCTTCCAGAGCATATATCTTTCATGGGTTAAAAAAACGAGTAGTTCCACTTTGTCCTATCAAGTCGCTACCCTGCTGTGGCAAAATAGCTTCAAATTTTGCAGTGGAATATGCCCCACTAATTTGATTTGATGGGAAATTAGTGAGGACTAATTTGATTTGATGGTGCAGATTCCACTAGTATAAAATCTTGGTGGATTCTACCCCATCAGGGTTGGCATATCACAATTTTTGTAGGTAGGTTTGCTATATTTGTTGTATGTAGATGTGGGACTTTTGTAAGGAAGACCAATTTTTTTTTATTAACCGTCGAAAATTTCGTCTCTTTGTGGTCTAGAATAATGGCATTATTTAATGTACCTACACACCTATATTGGTATAATAAGGTAGGTTAGGTTAGGTTAGTTTCGAAAGCTCGGCAAGGTTTTTTTTGTACGCTAGAGGCTAGGCTTTGATATTGAGTGTACTTTAAAATACACAACCTAAATTCTTGGCCAAAATAGGAGATAAGAAACATATAAGGCATTTCATACAAACTTTCAATTCAAACCTATCACAAGAAGGCCTATGTATCCACATAGGTCTAAGAAGCTATCAGAGAACATTTTAGAAATGTCTTATCTATACTAATATTATAAAGCTGCAGTGTTTGTTTGTTTGTTTGTTTGAACGCGCTAATCTCTGGAACTACTAGTCCGATTTGAAAAATTCTTTCAGTGTTAGATAGATTAGTTATCGAGGAAGGCTATAGGCTATATACCATTACGCTACGACCTACGGGAGTACCCAAGGACGGAGCAGTACCCAAGGACGCGGGTGTAACCGCGGCGGACAGCTAGTTTAAAAAAAAATGATAAGTACTTTGGAAATCTGTTTCTATGGAAAATTAAAATCAGTCGAATTTAGCTGTAACACAATTTTTCGAAAATGTGCAATGTGCTTACGGTGTAGTAAGCAGACTACTTCGGTAGTATTTTTTTTATTAATCTTTCGTTTTAGGGGCTTTTTTTATTCTGGTAAGGATATGTCGGTCCCGATAAGTCACATCACAATTACACAACACAATATTTATTTCAATCTTTAGGATATTATTATAAAATATAAATGCAATTTCTAACCGCAGAAAAATTAATAGTGTTCCAATTACATAATTGTCTACTGATGTTGTAAATTAGAGAAAGATCGTGTGGACAGCTGTGGATGAATTCGTCTGTAGAAGCATCATTAAAATTGCAAATAATATTTATTTATCACCATTTTGCAACACATATAATAGAAATATATTTTATTGATTTTAAAAGAGTGTTGATCGAGTTTCTTACTCGTTCTTCTCTATAGAAACCTACTCTTTGTAATGTGCAACTAACTAGTTTTTACTGACTGACAATTCAAAAGTGCGTGAAAAGGGTTTATTTGAATTTCAATTTAAGTTTGAGTTACAATTATTTTGCTACAAAATTAGCAGGTAATACATAATATAGTTCAATGCTAATGCATAATATGCTCGTTTGTTTTTTGCTGTGGCAATAATAACACAATCATCATCAATCATTATTATTTGATCATTTAGGTACTTTCAAATCAAATCTTTACATTTGATTTTTAATCATTTCAATTTAATTAAATCAATACTACATATTGTTCATTCAATAAGAGTATAACGAAGAGTATAACAGACTTAAAACATGTCTCAGGACGCGACGTCAATGATAACTTCTCATTGGCCATGTTTCATCTCGTGTACGCTTCGTCATTTGGCTAATAAACAAGAAGCGTCGTGTGTTACAAGTGTGCTGTAAGCTTACGCGGAACTCGTTCGCCAGTTTTTCTATCGTCCCAACCTGTTTCTTAATGTTAGATACCTTCACTTTTCCTAGCGATTAGCGGCTAGACTTTCCATGGGCGTTAATGCTTTAAGCGTTGATTATGTTTGAGACACAACCATGATAATATCTGAATTTATAATAATAACATCAATATGATTTAAGAGACGCGAGAAATTCTCAACTATGAAGGTTTCTTACGAATAGTTTGGTTCCGTTGAAGTCGGTTAAAGTCAATTTTGATCATTGTTTGAGAAATTATTCGGATTTCAAATACTCGTCCTAGGTAAGCCTCCCGTGCACGAGGCTGTGGGTTCGTAACCGTACACGGACACGTACCAATGTGACTTTTTCTATTTCATTATTACTTTCTAAGTTAATCTTGGGCATCACTAACATCGGTGAAGAAAAACATCGTTAGGAAACCTTAACTAATCGCCAAGCCGCCTTGAGCAAGCGTGGTGATCTCCTTATGGGAAGAGGCTTTTGCCCTGCAATGGGACAATAATAGGCTGGTTATTTTATTAAGTAATAACTTTTTATTAGCCATGGGTAATGGCTGACTATAAAAATCCCAAACAAGGGGCTGCAATAGCTTCCCTTTGTGGCCATTTTGGTTTGTCATAATTTTATTCAGTCTCTTTATTAAATACACAATCAAATATCACAAGGTCGTTCCTATTATCTTGTTCCATCAAAAGAACACAGGTAACATTCCAATGCGGTTTTATTTAGATGACAATATGTCAAGGATGATGAACCACAGAGCATGCTGTGGCGATCCACCATCATTAATGATCATCACGAAATCACATGGCAAGGTACATTAGGCAAGGTAACTATTAAATATTTCATACAACGTCCGTGTATGTAGAAGTACGCAGTTCTCGAATAAACATTTTATTGATTCTGAAACATGCAATTAAAGTTTTCGCAACTATTCTGGTCAAAAGTCAAGACAATTGAAGCTTTCTTAGCAAACGTCTGAGAATTTTCTGAGCAATAGTGATAAAGTACAAGATGAAGGGAAGGTACTGAAGGTAGAGAAGTAACAGTCGTACAAGAAGATTGCTTCATAGTGTTTTACTCTGGTAGTAAAAAACAGCTATGAAAACAAGCGCTAGTAATTCTGATACAATTTTTGTTTACTTTGCAGAAGGCTGTGCGTAAAAAACGTGAATGAAGTCCAATGACTCCATGAATGGAGGGACCTTTAAGGCCTACTAGGTCAGTCGAGGTTGATAGAAAACTACGAAGTAACTCGTCTTTATAAAAAAACATTCATAATGATTCATTACATTGATTATAACTTCGTAATATACATTAAGTATCGCACAGTTCTCAAATTATAGGGCCGTTACGTAATTGTAGTTTTTTTTTCAAACCTTTTTTGGGCGCTAAAGTGTACGTTACAATTGTCTAAATGTATAGCATTAGTGGTAAGTGTATATGATTCTGTAATGACTCTATTACGGACCGAAATAGACGTTACTTAGGTAGCTTTCACTGCGCATCTGTTATCATTCGGTGATCGCACACTTACCGTGAAATATGAGTGAACATCGCATCACACAGCATCACGATTACGATTTGAAACATTTCCAGAAACATCTGTGGCGCTAGTAGAATTTTAAACTACAATGGAGGCGAAAAGAAGGAATACTAACTTCAGTTCCACACAACACCAAACATGGTTGGGGGTTTAACAACTAGGAAGAGAGAAGAGGAAGAGAAATAGAGAAGAAAGAAAGGGAAGAGAGAGAATTGTAAACTTGGATCATCATCATCATCATATCAGCCGTAGGACGTCTAGGAAATTTGTATGGATACGGCAAAATAAGGCTTGATTCCCAGATATTGTTTCTATCTTCTATGCCAGTCTTATTGACCATCTTCTGAATCGTAATGAGACTGAATACCTAGAGAATACTACATATTTATGATTTGTACAACAGTGGGCAAAAAAAGGGTTGGACCAATATTTATGTAAAAACATTTTTTGAGTATCAGTTATTGATTGAAAATACCAGTGGCCATTTTGTGGCTTAAGCCAGTAACCTTTCCACATAGATTAAGTCCGTCCACTCTTTACTTCATGAGGTATTACTGTTTTTAAATTTGAAAGAACCAGTCTATTAGAGAGAGTCAGTAAAATGTGCTTTGCTGTATACTAGATGTGGGTGAATTTCCTATGTTATGTATTGTTTATGAAACGGATAATAATTCTATCAGAGACGAGTTGTGCAGTCAAGGCGAGCTGGTTGGATTACGCGCTTACGGGAAAGGTCGACACTAACATATTTTCTTACATCATTGTGTGCACTGCACTTTGGTGGGAAGATAATAAAAAAGATTTGATCTTTTAATCATTTTATAACAAGATTTTTAACTTCCTTATTAGAATTTGATAAATCTTCGGTATTCGTTTAAATTTCTTAACGAACCAATAATTTATCAATATGGCAGTGCTTGGTTCCGCCAAATTTATTTATGTTAACAGGTAAAAAGTCATGTATGCACCGGGGTTATTTATGATGACAGTTATAAATACGAAAATATTTATTAAAAAACTAGGTGAACCGACGAACCTCGTATCGTCATATTTTTTTTATTTTCTGTTAGATTTTTTTTTTCTTTTATACAAACTTTGTACTGACAACAGCGAACACCAAAAAAATAATTAAGTTCTATGTGTTCAAGATATACGAACTCTTTTGCGTGCCATCATTAGCTTTTTACTTTTGTGTTCGTTTTATTTACTCTTTTGTTTTTTTTACACGACCTTTTACTTGTAACTTCTTCCACGTAAATTTTCTTATACTCAATTTATTGGAAAATAAACTTCCAATTAGCTAAAAAAAAATCTGAATCGGACCCAGTACTTAGTTCTCGAGATTAGCGCGCTCTTCTTTATAATATTTTATATTAAGTAGTATAGATCTATCAATTATTTTTTTTTGTATTCAGTGTAGTATTATTTATTTATTTTATGTACCTAATATACCTGCAACATACACTTTATTATGTAAGAATGCACCTTGAACTTTAGCATGGTGATAAGCTACTTCGTGAATTAGGTAAATACATTAATATATGACAATCCTACGACATTTTAGAACAATTTTATGTAATCTGCGACTTCCTCCGAACGTCGACGTCAAATGATATAATCAGTATCGTATTTACTACTTATTACATTCGTAATTAGACCAAAATACAATAGCCTTGGCCAGGTAAATTATATACCAGTATACAGATTATGTCTAAATTGTTATATGGGTATTATTATCAAGGGAACTGTTATTTAATTTTCTGTTCAATTCAACGTAAAGACACAATATAAATACGTTTATAAATACTGGTTTACGAAACCCAATTTCAATCTTTGGCAAATTTAATTAACGTTAGGTATATTATTATTGGTTTGGCTTATCAAACTGACATAAGTAACATGATATTTGTCAGTAGATTAACGAATCAGAGAGCCTTGATCAGAGGGGCAGTTGTACTAACTTTTAGGAACGATCGCAATCTCAAATTATAAATAAATAAATAATAAATAAATATCTTGGGACATCTCACACACGGCCATCTGATCCCAAGCTAAGCAGAGCTTGTGTTATAGTAACCAGACAACTGATATAAATACTTATATAATTTATAAATACATACATATTATAGATAAATTAGTCTCAATCTGTCTAAAATGTCTCTAATTTGTCCTAAATTTTTTGACATTGATTGCCGCTGAGTTGAGTTTGAGACTAAATTTTGAATTTGTTTTTTATTTAGTAGAATTTTCCTTCAGGTTTTCTGGGGCCGCAGATTAATTGTTTTAAATATTATTTTCAATTAATTTATTTCTGAAAACAAAGGGCTTGGTTAAAAATCGAGCACCAATTTTGCACCAAGAGCAACTAGATCCCACGATACAGGGAATCCTAATGTGGGGTCTAGGGAACTAAACTGTGTAGTACTTTGTCGTCAATAAAAACTATTACATTTTTATTATTAAATAATTACACATCTACCTACTTCAATTTCACAGTCCGTATGTCGACGTTACGAGTTGCCCTAAGGTAGAATTACCTCAAAACAGTGTTTTATAGCGTACGTGTGGAAAGCGAGAGAGTGGCCTGTGGCCGTCACGGTCTCTTTGTGGCCACAATTAGCTGATATTGTCAATTACTGGTACGTAAGTGGTACTAGGCCTCAACCCGAAACTTACTCATAAAAGTGAAACGTCATAGGCCGCGATCACACCATACGTAACGCTAGCAGACAGTCAGCCATCACAAACAGCAGTAAATCAGCGGCCGATTGTGATCCTACTACTATGTTAAACGCAAAAGTTTAAGGGGATCGATAGATATTTGTTTGTTACTCATTCACGCTTAAACGGACGAACTGAATTAATTGATTATGCTTAACACCATAGGATATGGGGTAGGTACGGGATTTTGATCCAGTTTTTGGTACAGTCGGTTAAAGCTGTTGTTGTTGTTGTTATAACTGGCTCACTAGCCAGTTAGGTGGGTCAAGCAACAGCTATAACCGACTGTACCTGTGGGATATTATTTAGGGACGAAGTCGCGGGCAGAACCTAAGTCAAAGTCAAATCATTTATTACAATTAGACCATTAAAATGCACTTTTGAACTTCATTTACAAGACAATAATAATATTGAATCTTGTTACCTATTCCAAAAGGTAGTTTCGTATGGAGAAGTATGGCCAAAAAAGCAGTTGTTCATAGTTTTTGAACTTTACGCTCACAGTCAACTGCCGACCATACGTTTGGTGTACACAATGCCTTACTTCTCCACAAACTTAGCAAGCATAACGAACTAGTTTGTCAGAAATAAACATGATGGTTATCAGATATTAAATTAGCATTTTATCTGAATTGTTTTCCGCGTGCACTTTGAGGTGTCTATTATTCGGATCGTCTCTATCTAGGGCAAACTTTAGACGTAACGACCTCCTCACTGCTGGCTTTTAATTGGTTCTTTTAATTTATTGTTCTGTTGGGGTACTGCTGTATAGTGCACCAAGAAATTAAGCTGGTTCATCATTGAGGTGACTGCACCTAGAGTTTTTTGCAGGAAAGCGTTTTGGAACCCTTTACTTCTCAACTATCTTTAATCCTAACTAGCTGACCCGCCGCGACTTCGTTCACGTGGTATCCTACACTACCAATACCCCTACCCTACCCCTGCCTTACCCTACCCTACTCTACCCCTACTCTACCCTACCCTACCCTACCCTACCTTATTTTCATTGTTTTTTTTTGTATTCTGCTATTCGGGACGGAAACAAATCCAACAAATCAAAAACCATGGCAATCGGTCCAGCCGTTCTCGAGTTATAAGTGTTGTAACAAACACGACTTTCTTTTATATATATAGATTTTCTCTATCTCTCTGAACATAATTATGTTGTCTTCAGGTCAAGGGCGGATCCAGCTTTCAAGTCAGGGGTAGGTCATATAATAAGGTCTAGTCAGGAGAGACTCCGTTTTGATTACTATAATAATTTCCCCCATGACCCCCCAGGTACAAGATGACCCGGTGAACTTCGTATCACCAAGAATTTGTTTGAGGTGAACCAGACAAAAATGATATTTTCAAATCGGTCGAGTCATTTTCGAATTTTTGAGAGACTATCGCGCGGCAATTGATTTTTTAATATATAGACAGACCCGCCTTAAACAGTAACCGCTTGATTTATCAAGAAAAGCAAAAATTCTTCCCAAATAGTCCTCCCATACTAAAGGTTAATCACACTATTTCCGATAAAATGATGTTATACCGATAACTTTGTAAGAAGCCCGATTTGACAGCTATCAAAATGCTTTGTGTAGTGTTGTCAAAACGTCTTGTCAAAATATAAATCGGCAATTAATTCGTGTTTGTGAGTGTATTTTTTCAAAATTAAGTTAAACTTGATGTTTACAAGTGATACTCGTTGTTATAGTGTATGGGTAACATAGTAATTATTCAGGATTATGAATTGGATTTTTCAAATTATTACGTAGGAGAAACGTCAAATCGGGCTTCTTACAAAGTTATCGGTATAGTTAAAATATCAAGTCGTAAACTGGCATCGATCCACTTTCTTACGTCCATGTCACCCGAACTCAAACAGAAGGGTTCGCGATTAACGGACAGGAAGCACGGATCGGCGCACTCGCGTCTACTAAATAACAGGTGTCATCAAACATGTATACTGTAAACATGTCTGGTTATGCAAATACGACTCTTATTGATGCTAGCAGTGAGTGCACCTGTTATGTAAAGAACCCCAAAACTGCTCGGGCGAAAATAATGTTATATTCTTACTGGTTCCTTCCTTCCTTGAGGGTAATTTTTTTTTTACAAGCTTTTATTTACTTTCACCTGTCCCGGTATCTGTGGCTAATCAAATCTTACAAGTTAAATTTGAGGCAGTTTCCGATGCTCGGCTGAGCTGAAATTTTGCGTAAATGTGCATTTTACATGACAATGCAATATAATGATGTCACAGAGCTGGTCTGATGATGGAGGCGGAAGGTGCCCATACAAAGATTGTGATTGTTTTGATTTGCTTGTTTATTCAAAATCCCTGCAGTGTTACTATATTATTTGGCAATGGTAGACAGTAGATACTACTGTCAGAGCCATTTGTCAATAGCGTTTGTACCAAATTTCCGAAGAGAAGCCGGTAGAAATCGAGTTGCAAGGAATCCTCGCTACTGTAACATTATACAGCCTGTAACAAAAACCCTGTCCGATCCTTAAGGGTATTATTCGGCATCGTACTGCGTACACATATACGTAACCATTTAATGGATTTGAGATTATTATTTTTCCCCAGTGAAAAAAAAAAAGAAGAAAGAAGAAGTAATTAAATTAAAATAAAACATAAAAACTGATCAACGGCAACACTGATCTGACAGGGTTTTTGTTACATAGTGTATATCTACAATCGCAGACAATAGCGGTAATCCAGTTTTCACCCTTAGGCTTTCAACAATAAGGTTGAATAGTGGTGCTTATAAAGGCCATGCTATTTCATGGTTTTTGTAATTTTCAATACCTATAAAATAAATAGGAATTGCTATGCCTAACAAAGCAAATTACACCATTATCCTGTGATTGTAAACGTAGAAGATTTACACCGATAATTTTATAGAAAAAAACTACAACAGACCGGAAGAGTGAATGGATTGAATGCTTCCTGTATGAGATCGCTTAGATTAAGATAGGTACATTACGACTGATTGAATCGAAACCGCCGCTCGACGGGAAACATCGCAATTATTATTTAATTTGCGGTATTTTGCTAATTGCGCATGCGCAGCTGCCCATCCTAACCTCACGGTATGCTTGGGATGGGCGCTTGTGACCTTTAACATCGAAGTATGCCTTTACTGATTCAACGTTATAGATAAAAGTTCTACTTTAGCAGTTTCTCACCATTTCAACCTAGTTATTGACCCTAGGTTTGTTTTTTTTTAAATAACTTTAGTTTATTCGATTTCAAAGATTATATTGAACCAGCTTCTGACCGCGGCTTCGCCCTCGTAAATTTTACTTCCTGTAAAGTAAGTTTATTTTATTTTATTTATTTTATATTTATTTATTTTACAACAACACCACTAGCTACCATTACAGGTTACCCTAAATCGGCAGCGTGGCCTTAACAATATTTGGCCTTAGGGGAAAGTGGTTACCCTTCGTACGCGGGGCACATTCGTACAGTTAGTATACCAGAAAAACTAAACGGCACACAAACACGCCTTTGCTTGTGTACATAGACATACCGGCCACCATGTTGCTAGCGGAGTTTCGCGCCAATCGCACTACGGTGTATCAGCTGACAAGACATAATGTGTTTTCGCACGCGGTGAGTAAATTTTTTACCTAAGCTTAGTTCGTAATTGTAAACAGAATTGATATGTTTTTGACAAAATGGTGATGATTAAATAATGTTAACATTGTTTATTTTGAGCTTTAATTGTTATATTTCTCAAACTAAATTAGAATTTGCATAAAATTGTATTTTAATTTTGTGCAAGGCAATGGGGTACTTTCGGACAGCCAAACAGGGGGCACATTCGTACGCGTACGAATGCTCCCCTTTAGATTTTATTAACCAACAGTCCATCAAAAATTGATTTTTATGTTAAAATTATCGTGCAGACAGCCCAATAACATATTTTTCCTTTTATGAAGTATTTCTACTAACAAAATATGTATTAAATTTTTAATATTAAATATTTTTATTAAGTAGGTAAAACTTATAATTACTTAATATTTTTTGCAGAATCATGGTGCGAAAATATGTATAAGAAAAAAAGGGTACACGTAATCAAGAAGTGGATGAAGAGTCCGGTTACGTGTACTGCGCACCTGACCTTTCTGAAGAACCTCACTCTATCGTTCAAAGTTACACCACACATACTTCGCAAGGAACGCATTTCCACAGCATTAATCCTACTCTCATGCCTCGTTTGCCATAAACAACATTCACTTCCATACATAAGTGTAGGCACCAGCACGCCGTTGTGAACAGCCAGTCGAGCCTTTTTGGGCATGGACTGGTTGGGCACAACCGCATGTAAGTATAGCACCATTCAGTTTATTTCCCTCAGTTACTCTCCTTTCCACATCAGCATCAATCTTTCCATCCATTGTAAACATACTGTCCAAGTATACAATCTGCTCCACACTCTCATTTTTCACATCACACGCCGATACATCCTCTTCTCTTTCAAAAACCATCACTTTCGTCTTGTTCACATATATATTCATCCCTTTCCTCTTAAACGCTTCACTCATTAACGTTACCATGTCTTGCAACTGCTAAATAATTATAACGTGCAATAAGTTCCAAAGTAACAATCAAAATGTTTAATTACCTAGGTACTTTAAGTTTAAATTGTCACTGACTGTACAATCTCATACAAAATAATTGTAAACACCTAATTTAGACTGATCGTAAAGCTTAGAATTATCAGTAAGTAAACCACGGATGAACTATTTTATTTTTTGTTTTTTTTCTAAGGAAAGATTTGTCGCCTATGAGTCAAGTCAAATAAAATTAAGTTACTTCATTGATAAATTAATTTTTTTGAAACAATTAATAAAAAATTAACGACTTTAATAGGCTTTTTAATTACCCTGTATGAATCTACCCCATGGCGTACGAAAGTACCCCACCTACTGTACGAACGTACCCCATACGTGGGGAACATTCGTACAAATATCTTATCGTAGAAAAATGACTATAACTTTCCAACCTTTTGACATAATAGTTTCGGACTTTTTTGTAACAAACTACAATATATTTGTTACACTTATATACATAAACGAGATAAATTCGACAATTAATCACAAAGTAAAAAAATAAAATCTAAAAAGTGTACGAAGGGTAACCACTTTCCCCTACAATATTAAAAACATATTATATGCAAGTTGACCTATTTGGAACATATTACCGGGATAAAAGGTATCGGGATTTATAGATGTATAATTAATCCAGAAAATAATCTGTATGTGTATATTTGCATGCCGCTGTGTCGGCGAGACATGATGAACTGTACCCTATATATACCAACCTTGTACCATGTTTCTAGCAAATAAATATATTATTATTATATTATTATTATTTGTGTGCCAATTTTCATTCAAATCTGTTCAACGGTTATTGAGTAACAAACATCCAAACTCTTTCCAAACACTTCACAAATTTTCAACAATTATAATATTAGTAGGATTACTAATCACTCCGTTTAAACACATATCTAAGTATAAAAGAGTGAGAGAATGAGTTCAACGAACAGAACAATTTTTCCCGACATTATTCTAATCATAAGTGAAATCTTTACTAATAATGCCACCAACGCAACACATAATAAAGGCTAGTAAACATTCCTTCACGCAACCACTTATATTTCTAATAAAACAGATAAAAACCTCAATTATCCTAAAGACAATATAATCGTAAACAAAGAAAAGCTAGCTTTATTACGTCCAAGCCGTTACATCGATTAGGAACGATAACGATCAAGATCGAACCCCTCGATTCTCGATATGTGTAACGACTATTCGTGTCACAATATTACAAATATTTTAATACTTAGCAGATCACGTAGCATCGCGTGCGATAGATTCCGATTTCTATCGGTAATGAGTTTTAGGAAAAACTATCCCTCGATAGAAATATTATATGGTGATTGGTGCGGAGATATTTATTGGTTGTCGGCGATTGCATTTGAATTTCACAATTTGTATATGATTCTGGAGATTTGGACACGTTTTTAGAATAGAACTTGACATTGATAAGAGCAGCTTTGGACCTCTAGACTTCTTAGGTTTGTAAGCAGTCAGGACAAAGACTGAGACTGCAATGTAATGAGAAGCAAAGAACAGCACGTCACTCGAATTACCATCCCTACTTTGTGGCTATTCCACCAATTCGCACTAAACTTTTCCAAACGTCTTTTATAATTCGCACAGCAAAAGAGTGCAACTCTCTATCTGTGTCTGTATTTCCGAACGCATTCGACCCTCATCTCTTCAAAGTTAAAGTGAATAGGCTTCTTCTGGGTAAGCTTACTCCATCGTAGACTTTGTCTCTGTCACCTCTGATCTGGACTAGAGTCAAGAGCAAACCAATCTTGCATAAAAAAAGAGCCTTCATCCCACTTGATGTTTGATTGACAGCTCAACTCAAGGTCAGTTAAACTAAATTCACATAGGGAGGTATTTACTGAATAGCATTGCAGATTATCATACTCCATAATATATATAGCATTCGAAAAATACAGGCAGTTTTTGTGCTATTTTTTTAAATGGTTACATTTCGGTGATATATTTGGAAATGGCTAATAGACTACATTGTTTTGTTTTTACTTATCGTCAAATAATGGAGCTTATTATGCGTTAACATTGATATAACGATAGCTTTGTAACGTTATTTATCTTATGTTTTATTGAATGATGTATAGTAAAGTATAAACTGAAAACTCAAATACCATAATAAGTATTATCAACTCTTTCAAAAATTTATCCCGAAAAATGTACCCACAAAAAACGATGACAAAGCTACATAATAATTTTGAGAATAACATTCACACGCCATTGCTAATTCATTTGCTAAACCATGTCGGGTGTCCAGTAAAGAGGAAACGGAACCACGGTCCGATTAACTTCGCGATTGTCGCAGAGGCCCCGTCACGCAGACAATTTGCCATTGGCTTGCGCTCGCGCATTGTGTCGTGTCATCATTATGCATATGTGGCTCATGGTGTATTGTGTTATGGCTAAGTGGATACGGTATTTAGTATAGGTTTGGTATTGACGCCTTATTTGCTATGATGATATGATCGACTGTGATTAGCAGGCTTGGACGGAAAGTTTATCAAAAACCAACGAAGCAAACGGTTATTCATGATACGAAAAAATTAGATGAACAAAATACGCATTAGATTTTAAGAATGATGACTATTCCATTGAGTCTTATGGAATATACATATATAGTCAGTACATTTAGATTTAAATGCGGTTTTCATCGATATAGATAGGTACAATGATTCAAAAGGAAGATTTACATTGCACCCGTGCGAAGCCGGGCGGGGCGCTTGTTGGTAATAAAGATCACAATAAAGTAAATACAGTTGAAACTAATTCTGAAATTGAAAGCCCTATACATGATTTACACATAAGAACATGTAACTTTAACATTAATAAAGCAATAGCATTCCTATTGGACAAAAAAGAAAAAGCCAGGACTGGAAGAGTCAACCAGAGGAAGAGTAGGTAGAAGAATAAATACAGCCTGAACATGAGGAAGTGAAGGCAAACCGTAAAAAAAGGAACAATGTTAAGAGAAGCTCCAGAAAAAAAAACAACAATCAACCAAACAAATGAACTCTGTCATCACAATAACAAACAATAGTAAATAAGTAGTACTTATTCGTATTGACAGCGTTAACCGCGCACACGCATAATTATGATCAACTTTCCCTCAGAGCGGCTGCGCGGGCGGCGACTGTGACGTGTTTCACTTTTAATGCCGTTATTACAAGAATTGATGTCCCTGTCATGAGGGCTTATTACTCCTTTGATACTGCTATAAAAGAAAGAGCTTACATAGCGCTGGGTATTTTATTTGTTATCGTAACAGCTTAATGTGGCCTTTCTCCATGAATAACTCCATGATTACCATGAGCCAATATATTGTAGGCACAGGAATCTTTCATATGGATACTAGGAGGAAAATCATAATGCATATTTACACTACCAATCAGTCTGGTTCCAGTCCAAAGCATAGTCAAAGTCAAATCGTTTATTTCAATTACACCATTAAAAGGTACTTTTTAATGTTATTCTTTCGATTTGTTATTCGTTCTTCGATTTTATATAGACTTTATACTATTCCTCATAAATCTAACTATCGTATACAAAAACATTTTTTCCAATCCGACTGAGAATTTAAACAAACAAAAAACTCTTCGGATTTATATTCGTATATCGATCGTCGCATAATAGCATTTCCTGATATTCGCAGGAAGTGACGTAGCAGATTGGTAGTTCATTCAAAATTAATCTCACAATTCATTTGAGCTACAACAACATTCAATTGTCAATTCGTCGCTTGCGCAATGAAAATGACAAACTAATCGAATGTAAGCATCAATGCATTGTATGTATATTTGCTGAATTGTCAAGGCCATATTTATGTCAAAACTTATAACACAAAGGAACAGAGATACTCGTGGGTGAATGATGTACCTGGTAGTTTATTACTAGCAAAATCTCGCGGTTTTACCCGCGTTAAGTTTACATCCTGGATTACCAAAGGCTTTCTCATAACTTGAATAATTGTTTGGCATAATACACGGTTACTTTTAGGTCGTTCTGGAACCGAAAGCCATAAACTCGATCATCAAACTCGAAACGATGGGGACCACTTTTTTCAAAAAAATAACAATTAAAAAAACAGCTGTTCAGTACACTTTGACGAGTTAGACGAACATAAATGTACTGAACAGCAGATTTTTTTTAATGTTACTTTTTGAAAAAAAAATGGTCCCAATCGTTTCGAGTTTGATGATCGAGTTTATGGCTTTCGGTTCCAGAACGACCTAAAAGTAACCGTGTATACTTTAGGGCAATACGCTACCATTATTTTCATTCATAAATTCAAACAATTTTTTTAAGGGTGGGAAACAACAAAATCCGCATCCCTGGCCAATGCCTTTCAAACACGGTAGAAGGGATATCGTGACGCAAGAATTTACTATGGTTTCAGTTGATGATTTTAGACCCCAAAGCGTTGGAATTTTTGACAGGTTATTAAAAAAAAACAGATGTTCCATACATTTTAGCTGTGTAGGTTTTGCACTTTTTTCTTTAAATAATAAAATGCTTGCGTCCTTTTGACCCTGCCATTAAATGAATGAACATAAATTCATGAACGTGTCAGAAGTTATCTTATGTCTTGTCATGTTCGAAAATCAAACAGTTACAACGCAGTTGACAGGTCAATACAAGATTCATTTGTTTCAGCTCGACCAGACGCAAATGTAAAAAAAGAAAAGTATACCCTGAAATAAGCGTGTCAAAACTGTAAATCTGATGGACAATATTGGTTAAGAACTGGCTGACTTAGTACCGTAATTCGATCTGGGATTTAAAAACTAGATTTTAGTACCGATTACTTTGAATTCTGTCAATTTGGAACGCTTGAACATTATTTCGGTGTTTTAGGTTAAAATTACAATAATAGTATTCTTCCGGCCGGATTTCGGTTACGGCGACAAATCTCAACGATGTACGCATTAGATATTATAGTGCATATGTGTATGCACAAACACTTGTGCATACCTTCTTCCCTGTATCGCATCGTTCGATGGTGGGGCAGTAATCTAAAACGACCGGGAAGGGATCAAGGGCAGGATCAACGGGTTTACGTGCTTTTCGAGACACGGAAGTGGCACGGCGACACGTACACCACTAACTTCCAAGCTCCGGGCTGGTACTGAGAAATTTCCTAAAGGAAAACTCTGCTCTACCCACAGTACCTCCGTCGCTTCCGACCACAATACCAACTGGGCAGTCAAAACTACAATACATAATCAGTGAGTATTCTCATAACATTTTTAATTAAAGAGTATTAAGTCTATGTATGAGCTCGTGTCGAATTTGTTCTGCTCACTGGTTCGGAACCGGGATCTGACCAGTACTACAGTGCGCACGAAACCTGTGGAGCGCGTACTCAAAAACAAAAGACGAAAGGTTTTATGTTTGCAATGTAGTTTTATGAGCTTCATCACGCTATATGATAGGATTTATATGAGTAATCCGACAAGGAATAATAATTGTGGAGAGCACGTTTAGAAGCAAAGACGCGGATGGAAAGATTTTTGAAAATTTGGTAGGTATTAGAAGAAATTATCGCTAGCGTCCTGCGAGCCTCGCCGTGCGAAAAGGAAAACTGCAGATCCGACTGAATGGCCTAAAGTAAAAAGCCATATTTCGGTGTTTGGCTCTCGCTTATCGTCGTACCGTCGTCGTCGTATCGTCTCTAATAATGAACCAATATAAAACATATTTCATAAACTGAATAAGAAGTATATACACTGTGCCCCTATTTTTCTTTTTTTATTAATAGTTTTCGAGCTTGTACACTACACTAGGTCTCTGTTCACAGCGGTATAATGTAAAAATAATTTATCATTTAAAAGGAAAACATAGGTGCATAAAAAAGTTAATACCTATTTACTTTACTATAAAAATTCATTACTATAGAGTTTAGACTTTTTAGAGTCAAACCAAGAAGAAAACAAGCGAGAGCGTTTGTATGGAGACAAGACCACCCGCGTTTCCTCATATAATGTAACAAATTAGCGTCTTGGCCAAAACATAAATTTGAATAAACCGGGAACTGGAATGGCTGTCGACAATGATATCATTAACAAATAGCTCAGGATGTCAAACGTTCCCATAGCTCACAAAGAAATACTTCTAGTTACCACGCCACTGCCTCGCCTTGACTTGTGAAGGGTCATGCGCACGCGCCTGTTTAGATACCTGTCGCGTGCGCTAATCGCCTAATAATAATTGTTAGATAATTTCAGTTTCCTAACATATTTCGTAATACATATTGAAGTTATGAGAAGTTGTGTGTTGAAAGGTCGTTGATGATTTGCAACAATTTGAAAAGCATTTGGAGGATTTGAACGTGTTGATGGTTATAATAGGTAGGTACTTAGGTACCTACCTATTATAACCATCAACACAGACTTCTGTTGCGAAACGTAGATAGTAGCTTGAAATTCGGAGGGCTATCCAAGTATACTATAATATATATAAATTATATATAATCTAAACTAATATAATAAAGCTAAAGAGATTTATAGTTTGTATGTTTCAACGCGTTTGTTTGCATAATTATGATAGCCAGATTCATGGAGATAGTGTAGGCTATATCTCATCATGCTGCAACACAAGGAAGCGGAGCAGAAATTGAAGACGCAACTTAACGTGGGTACAATGATAGAGCTTTAAAGGTTGCTGAATACTGTTCGGACGAAATTTGAGTCAATCGACACGAAAAGAAGAAAAACATGGGTAATGTCGCGGGCAGAAGCAAGCGATATTATAAAGCTGGAGAATTTGTTTGTTTGTTTAAATACTCTAATCTCAGAACTTCCTCGTCCGAGTTGAAAAAATCTTATTGAGTTATATGTATAGCCCGTTCATCGAGGATAATAATTGTAGTCTAAATTTTAATATAACATCACGCTATGACCTACAGGAGTGGAGCAATAACCAAAGATGTAACGCTGATGCAACAGAGGGAGCTAGTGGCAGATAAAGCGTTTTTAATGAGTACAAAAAATGCTATAACTAACCAGGAAATATATGAGAAGTAAATAGTAAGAGATAAAGTACGTCGTGATGACTCATGTGGTTGAAGAATCGATATTGGGCAAGAACCAATGTGACTTTTTCAATTCATATGCACTTTCTAAGTTTATCTTGGACATTACTGATGGTGAAGGGTAATTTCGTGAGGAAACCTGAAGTCCCGTACCGTTTCTGTGTAGAAGAGGCCTTTGCTTTTGTGGTGGGACAATAATATAATAGGCTGGTATGATTATTATTAATAGTAAGAGAATTAGGACTTTAAGAGCGATGTCTAAATATCTCTCGTTAAAAAAATATGTAAGATCACGGTTGCATAAGGAATTGAATATATATTCAATGATTTTTACTAAATAGAGCAAATGACATTCGAAATTAAAAACGAATGCATTAAAATAAAATAAATGAGTTGTTAAAATAAATTGCAGTGCACTAAACGGAATATTGTGTTGGTCACGAGATATGTCAACAAAAGTGATGACAATAAAAGCACCACAACTCACAATGTACTGAACCTCATGAATAGATCGATTACACAGCGAGATCATCGACGCTGATTGGAAAGCGCTCGCGCATCATGCGACACACAAAAAAAGATAATGCATTCATAATCGTCATCGTCGTTTTTCAACACAGCACTGCACTCTTTTGAAACCTCGATTACAACAAATTTAGTGAAATACGTTGACCAAACAAAATTCGTAATTTCACGTTGCGAAATGTTTGTTTTCAAACAGCTGATTAAGGAAATCGATGGAAACTGTCGATTTGCAGTTCGCATTTACCGCTAACTGGAGCACGTAGCTTAATAACAAATTGCTTTCAAACCTGTTCACCCCATTTCCATCCGGAACACAACACACAAACACTGTTATTACCTGCGTATTTTCAGTAAGATTCTCGAATCTTGCAAGAATCTCCTTCACAGACACTTTGGGTTCAGTTGTTTCTTCATGTATCGTCTCCATGTGACCGCTGGACGATGACGAGAAACTTTGAGGGCATTTCTTTATCCTTTCTTGATTAGAATGAGCTTTCCTGCGAGGTGGATCGGGGTCAGCGCGAGTATCCGCTCCGGAGTCAGAATCCTCGGGGGCAGACGCGTCTGCGCTTGACACGGCTCCTTCCGAAGAGTTGATGAGCGAGTCTAGACTGGGAGCTCGTCGCGGGGGTGAGCAGTCATCACAGTCGAGGTCGAGGCCGTAGAGGCGCTGCAGGTGGCGCCAGTTGTCGCGCATCGCGAGCGAGAGGCGCGGGCGCTGCATGGTGCGCGCGCGTGCGCGGCTGTCGAGGGACTGCGCGCACCGCCGCTGCCCACTGTCGCTGTCATCTCGGGTTGAGGTCGATGGTGACTTATGGTGGACGCCGGTTTTTATCACTATTGTTGTGTTGCATATTGAAACGAATCGCCGGTGACATTGATTGACCTTGTATGTGTATAGCTATGGAGGTTCGTGAGAAATACTAATCGTGACAACATCATTTTGAATGTTGTATACATACACAGTTCTTTACCTAGCATACATAGTTCTTTACCTAGATATTTAGTTACGTATTTGATTTAAACGTACAAATGACTACTTATCGGACGCCATTCTTATGCATCTGCATCTAATAAAATATATTTTAAATATATTAGAATACTTGATTGCCGATCTGAATAGTTGATTTGATAATATTATTATATTTATTATGTACCTACCTAGTCTAATATGTCGTAATTAAACAATACAAATAAATAATAAATTGCTGTTGATTATTTAATTCTTTCCAAAGATCACGGTCGCCTTTTCAAATCTATATTAAATTTAAATTAGTTATAAAATGCAGTCTGTTGCCAATATTTAGAGTGCAGTATTGCATTTTTACACGACTGCCCCAAAAAAAGGAGTGTTATGTGTTCAGGGTTAATGTATGTATGTATGTATGTATGTGAGTTTCTTTGTTCCACCATAACTTTTAAACGCCTGAACCGATTTAGATGTATGGGGTATCGTTACAATCCTTGCATCGTTCCGATAGGCTAGTAAAAAATAAAAAGAAACCGGTGTGGTCACTTTAAAACGCAAATTAATACCAGCCTCAATTTATTTTTTTAATGAATCTGGTCGTGTCTATGTTTATCGTCTAGAATTTGACAAGTAGATTTAAAAAATATATAACACTGTTAATAAAAAACGTCGTAAAAAAAACTGACGAGTAAACAAAGTACAAATATGTGAAATTTTTGCAGTCGTGTTTTTTAATTTTTTAATTATAATAGCTTGTTGCAAAGGATGATCACTAAAGTTCACGTTTTATCGTTTTATCTTTTGAATTTGCATGTTTGTATATTATTTTTGTATATATTAACACGCTTATATTAGCTTCACTTGTAAGTATGTATGTAAGAAAATCTTGGAATCTTAATTTAACCCACTTCGGGGGTCTTCGATTAGGATGAAATTTTGCACACGCTCTGAGTTCTGAAGACAATACATGACTAGCTAAGAAACGTCATTACAAAACCAATATGGCGGCCTCCCCAAGATGGTGGACTAGCTGTTTGAAATCCACCCCCATGATATGGGTATCAAATGAAAGGGTTTGCTGTCAGGAATACGAAAAAAATTAGTGCGTGATAAAAGCGTGTTTATTAGTTTTATAAACTATTAAAAAAAAAATTGTATATCTTTTGTAAGAAATAGGAAATTCTCGTTGGTCTAGTGGTAGCAAAGCGCGACTGGGTTGGGTTAGTAGATGCAAAGTTTTATTGGGTTTCTCAGTAGCAGCCTCTGAGTCTGGATTTGTGCCCGGTTGATGGCAATAGGCTCGCCTCCTATTACATGGCACATAAACATAACTGGCGAAATGTGGGGTGTACTAATGGGTACACCTCTGCCTTACCCTTCGGAGATTACAGGCGCGATGTTAAGTAATATGCAGGAAATATTAATAAAATTACAACAAATAAAAAAAAATATCAACATAATGTCAGCAAGTCATCTACGTAAACATCCAACACAGATGGATGCTGATGACAATGTTGAAACGATGATTTGCACACACGTAATGAACATAACAAATGCAGTGTTCATTGAGTGGAAATCTGACAATTTACATTCGCTTTTCACGCAAACTGTGGGACCATTCACCGCCTTTCACGAGTGTGTAGGAGAATACCACGGATATGTGCGGTGGAGATGTAATGTGGTCAGATTCGATCTAAAACGGTCATTAGATTCGGTTTTAGGTATTACAATACTGATTGAGAAAGGTCAAATGTGTGGTAATGTAACTTGTAGAGTTTTCATGTAAGTATAAACTAAAATATTTGGTTCTATTGACGGCAATAAGAACAGTGTCTCTGTACGCTTAGTTCTTTTTAACGCAACGGATTTTAATGAGGTTTTCATACAGTGATTGAAGAGAAGGGTTTATGGAACTACAATGCACCCGCGCGAAGCTCTGGCGAGTCGCTAGTATACCTATAGGTATATGCCTAGTTCTGTCGCAAACTTAGAACCGAACCTTCTTGAACAAAAAACTCCATCATGGTTCGAAAATAGAAAAACGAAACGAACGAACGTTTAGTTTAATTTCTGCCTTTCCGTTATGATTCGAAATTTGAAAAATAAACGTTTAATTTCTGCCTTCTTTTCTATTCCACTTATAAAAATGAGCTTCAAGATCAAATGTTACATCAAACGTTACATCAAACTCAATCTAATCTAACATGAATAGATAAACCCGCTGGGATTAATTTATGAAAAATAAAGTTACTGACCATAAAATATGCCAAAGATAATTATAGCCGACATTATTAAAAAGCTCCGTCTTAATTATCTACAAGAAGTTCCCGTTACATAATTTCAAAGCTCAGAGCAATGAGATTTGTTAAGAACGAGGAACCGAGTTCTTTTTTTAATACGAAATATCTTTATGGAAGGAATCTAGATCGCTATTTTGATTAGGCTGTCTGTCTGTCATAACTTTTTACTCAAACAATAGTCACTTTTATAAAAATTCACAGACGTAAAGTGGGCATTTAAACATAACAATAAATCTACGTTTGTTATTGAAACAATATAAATGATTTAACAAAGATATTATGAAACTAATTGGACATGCTACAGTTAAACTTTATTGTATAGAATGTTTACGTAAATAAATAGATACTTTTGTCATTTTCTAAAGTATTGTACTGCGAAGAGTTTGTAGAATACTTTTTTGGAAACTATTAAGAGCCCTCATCTAAGTGCTAATTTATTTTGGTACCTAATTAAAATCTGCCTTGAGCAAGTGTAGGGGTCAATGCTCGTGCCTTCTTTGTATGAGAAGAGGCCTTTGCCCTGCAGTGGTTAGTATTATAGCTACTAGGTTAGTATTATTATTTGTACAGCCTTAGAAATAATAAATTTTGGTTATTTTTTTCTTGTGTTCTAATAGTTATTCAGGATGGAGACTGGAGAGATATCCAACAAATCAATGATCATAAAGAATCGATCCAGCCGTTTTTAAGTAAAAATTGGTGTACCTTAAAACAAAGTCGGGTTGACTTTGTATTATTTATTTAAAAAATATGGTTTTTATTTTAAATTTAGATACTCTGAACTGATTTTAAACGAAAACAATGTTGCCTGCTATTTTAGTTGCCAGCCTTCGGCAGCGCAGCTTTGGCCATGTGCACAGCCTAGTATTATAACGATAGGATACAGATCAACATTCCAGTCATCGCGATGTACAGTCAACAAAAGCGATGGGTATGCAGGGTCCTCAGATATAATTGAAGTTTTCTTAGAAGCCGATGGATGTCTTCGATTGAAACTTAACTTAATTAATGAACTGTTTATTATCTACTTTTTAAATTAAATTCCATTTGAAAACATCCATCGGTTTTTCAGAAAACTTCAACTATATCTGAAGACCCTGCATACCTATCTCTTTTGTTGAGTGTACACGTTATATTCACTGTCATTTATGAGTAGGGACAAGCAAGGCGGTGTGTAGCGGAACTCTGCGGAACCCAGGTAGACATCTGCGCGGTCAGCGTAACGGACCCATTTAACGGGAGCTGCTATTGCTTACTCGAACGCAGGCGCATAGCTTGGAGGCTCTAATTAGGCTGAATTGGTTGTTGTCTTTGCTTATAAAATGTAAGTTTATGGTTTACTTTGACAGGTTTAGATATTAGCTGCATACGTTTAGTATCATTTTAATATTTTTTTTTTTTTTGTAGAACTTTATTTTTAGGTAGCTATAGCTAAGTATATAAAAGTAGTTTATCTAGTTATATTATCGTCATTATGTAATTAATCTTGATGACATTTTGTAGAAAGCCTAAAACATATAAAACGAGTTTAATAACTTAGCTTGACTAAAATAAGTCTAAACTTCTTTTTGTCATAAAAATATAATCTACTTTACAACCAAATAATTTTATTATTTTAAATATTGTATACCTATATGTATACAATATGTCGTTTTGCATCCTCGTCAAAATTTAGGAGGTTGTCATAAAAGTCATAAATAATCAATTAAAATTACGAGACCTGAATAATAATAATAACACCCTTTTTTATTAGTTGTTAAAATTTAATCGTATTTCAGAATAATCCATAACTTGAAATTGGAGAATCACTCTCTGCGCTTTAGCGCCAATTGTCTCTGTGTGCGTGAGTGTATGTGAGTCCCTTAGATTGTCGTGAGTATCTACGGTCAGCTGATTAATAAAACGTTAGTTTTGCTTATTACGTTTTATTGCAAATTGCAGATTTTATTAACCTTAGATGTTAATTAATAACACTTGTTTTTATTATTAAGATCTAAGAATACGTACTAGGATTTATCTATCTACGTTATCAGCTGATTGATAAAATGTTAGTACTTATTGCCATTTTGCTTTATTCTGTTTTATTGCAAATCTACCGATTTTGCTAAGAATACATACCTACAAGGATTAAGGTACAACCTGAGACGTTTTGCTAGGCTGTGGCACATTTATTTGTTGTGAGCGCGGGATTTAGGATAAGTACCTACCTACTTGCTGCCGGCGGCGGCGCGGCGGCGGGACGCTCTTGGCGCATTGTAGGTAAATTCATGATTTATGAGTACCTAATTATTAGTAATGATTTTGTTTTTATTTGTAGATTAAATTGGTTGATTTTAAATTTCCCTTCCTAGGTACTTTAACGGGCTGAGGACCGACAAAAATACCTACCTTAGTAGGCCCGTGGCTCTCGCTGGAAGTACTCCAGGATATCTTCCTGCAAGGCGACAGGCAGACCTTCACTGCCGCGAGCTTGAGCATGTCGGGGTACCTACGTCAAACTGCCGAAAATCCCGCAGTCTCTGTGTAGCAGACAGCATAACGCTCTGCGTTGGCGGTTCCCTATTGGGAAACCGTTCTGCGAACATCCGGATGTCTCCACTGATGGCATCACAATCACATAATTCACGTATACGACCGCACCTAAGGAGCGAAATTTGCGATACACTCACGGCCGGCGGCGAAATCACTTGAACTAATTTAATATTTTTTTTGCTTTGCGCCGCCGGGCGCCCGGGCGCGGGAGTGGGGCACCACAGGGAAGAGGGGTGCGCGCGCGGCGTCTATTGTGTTGTGGTTTTATCGTTTGCGATTCTTTGTGTGTGTGCGCGCGGTCAGCGATCCTAAACCTAGTCTTAAGATGGGCCGCATTTTCACCGGGGTGGTTTACTGATTTCCGTAAATAAGAAAACATTAAAAAAAAAACACCTACCTATTTTATTATTGATTCGGGTCTAGAATCACTAGCATAGTTACCTCCTTGAATTTGACGAGGATGCAAAACGACACATTGTATATTACTTACTGATCTATAAATAATCACAAGTAAGTAATTAATGTTGCCAAAAAAAAATTTAAATATTTTTCGTGTCGCTGGATTTGCAAAAACAATATAAAAATATTGCGTTTAAGACAAAGATACGTTTTTTAAAGTAGGCTATAGTTTCACGGTTTGATTTATCCTAACAAGCTTATTTTTTAATTTTCATTAGCGTGTGGAGCGGCCCATGTTATTAAACTCGGAATAAACTCTTGATACAGCGCTATTGTTTTAACTAAATTATTCATTAGTTTGCCCTGCTTACGGTACTAAGTCATATTTGAGGTTATTGAAACCATTCATTACAATTAATTCATTTGGTTTTTTTTTTCCTTATTTAATAGCTTTCGGCCAAGTTTAATTAAGCAGAGACGACTGACAAGTGTCAATTTTTGGCGATCTCTTTGGATGGAATCGCCATCGAAAGAGTCACTTGCGGGACGCCTGAAAGAGGACATCACTATCGAGGTTGACTGCGGTGAAGGTGGTATGGAAACCTGACGAGTTCTGAAGACTGCACAAGATACAGAAGTTTGGAAGAAGAACGGGCAGGCCCTTCGCCCAAAACTGACACAAAAAAGCTAAAAAAAAAAACAACAATAACATAAGCATAGATAACCGTCAATAGTAAACATAATTACCGGTCACGCAAGCAGCACACGACTGTAACAACCCTGCTCATCTAACAGTAACAATTACGTACTCATTAAGAAAGCTCATTGAATTGCTAATCGTATGAGCTGTTCGTATTCGTAGGGCTATCAACCCAACCGGGTTGTCTTAGAGCTTCTTAGAGTTCCCAAACTTATTTTGTCTACTGCCCACTTTGAGAATAAATTCTTTTCTAGCGTCCCCATTTTTTCACCTTCTAAAAAACCACCTAGTAGATAAAATTACAAATCGCTCCCCAGGCCTCTACACAACCCGCGGGAGACGCCCAGGGCGTCGGACGTCGAGAGACGACATCCGGCCACCGTAGGCGCGGGCTTGCGGACGGCGAGTAAAGGGTAGCTCGCCGCCCGATCAAGGACAATGCCCGGGTCGACGGCGCGTTCTGTTCGCGCGCGCCTCAAAGAGCTGTCAGCACAAGGACGGGGCCCCGACGGGGCCAAACGCCTGCCGGGGTTGCGGGACGTCTTATCAGGATACCGTGGCCCCGGAACGTAAAAGGCAACAGAAGGAACAGGGTGGTTTTTTAAGTCAGTAAAAGTCTGACAGTCCCTTCCGCCCCACCCAGGGTGGAAGGACTCATTTGATGATTTTTACCACCTTAAAAAAAATGGCCTCTACACAACGCAACGCCCCGATTTGTTTTTTTGGATCTCTAACCGCCCCCCTTTAGGCCTGCAGTGTTCACATGAGGGCGTTAACGCCCACTTTGGGAAAGGCTGTCTTAGAGGTTTACGAGAGAGAAGATATGATTAGGTTATTAACATGTCATTATGTATTCAAATATTGTGACTGTTTATTTATTATTTTTAAAACTGTCTTTTATGATTTATGTAATTGTTAATAAGTCAACCAACTAACCAAGTCAAAGGCCCTTGACAAGAAACTCTGACACTAGGATGTGTGCAATGGGGTCGTAAGACCTTACTGCCCACACAATGAAGAAGAAGAACTAGTTGCAGTTTTGTATGGTCTCTATACGGGTTCCGTTACACTTTTTGGGTTAAAAAAGGAGAGAATACAGTACGGTCAATAAAAGCATCAGATATAGTGGAAGACAAGTTGTCTTAGAAACCGATGGATGTTTTCAAATGTAATTTAATTTAAAAAGTAGATGTGTAGAAACTGTTCATTAATTTAATTAAGTTTCAATCGAAGACCTGTCCTGTACCTGTTTACCTTGTATTACGGATGTAAACATCTTTTTTTGCACAAAAGTGGTAACCTACATATTATTTAACAAGTAGAACCTGCACAGCAAGTTTTCAAGTACATTATGTAAGCTTATACTCATTAAGTGAATCGATACTAAATGTTATGATGTTTTCTTTTATCGCCTCATGATTTACGGCGCATAGGCATACAAGATATCAATGTAACGTTGGAATATTATGAGATATTAAAGTCAAAGCATTTATTTCAATCAAAACATTTACAGATACTTTTATTCCCTACACCTGCACTTTAGAGAAGCAACGCTACTGATGCTGCGATAAACGTGGCCATCTCCAGTAGATGATGATGATGTAGAAGTGCAGGTGTAGCGTGCCCAAAAACTATAGAAACAAAAGGGATTGTCGAAAATCAGCGACTCGAAAAGAAGAGACACTTTTGAATTGTCAAGGAGTCTGTCAGTTAGTCACAAAGTTGAAGCTAGTTGCTCGTTCCAAAACGTAGGTAGGTCTCTACGGAGAAGAAAAATTCAGTAAAAATGTATTGAACAGCTGTTTTAACTGACGAAAAATTTTAAAACCCTAAAGAGGGTCTAGAACCATACTGAATCTATGGTAAAAGTTCTTTTTACGATGCCTTCCACCATCTTTCATCGAGTTTAATTACTTGAAATTGACCAAAATACCTGGACTACGTTTTGTAGAAACGCTCTGTCGGTACATTTCTCTTAATAAACATCACTGTAAAGTGTAAACGCTTGATGTTATTGTGGGTCGCGCAGCTTGTGCTCAATGTCCAAATATGCTAATCACTTTATTTACATACCATGTTAAACTAGCCTCTAATTATAGTATAGTTAATTATTTTACGTCTTTGGAAGCACTTGCTGTAATTATAATTAATGGAATTAATGGGGTTTTCACGATAGATAAGTGTCAAGATTTGTTTTCGCGGTAGCCATGTTGAAAATGCTAGCTGCTTTGATCATAAATAAAAGGATTTTTTGGGACATGATGATGCTACTTACTTTATTTCAACATGATTGCAGTTTTTAAAAATACGAGAAAAATATATTTTTTGTTGCTAAAAACATTAGCAAAAACGGTTACTTATTTTAATCTTTGAATAAAACGTTGTCCCACACTAGAAATTAATCCTGTATCGTAGGTGCATGGTGCATGCATAAACAGTCAAGACCCGAAGCAGCAATCTGTAGGCCATACGAATATTTGTTTCGTGTGGGCATCAGACCCGCGATACGTAGCGCAGCAGCCAATCCCTCAGCCACTGCGCCAATTGCGTCGTCTCTCGATGTGTCAGTAAGTGAATAGAAAATACGCATTTGTAAGAATATCCATAGCTTCTTCATTCAAAATAACATTAGAAACATAACGTTGCAACACTATCGTTATTTCAAAAGCGCCGTTATTTCACTATAAGTACCTAGAAAAGTAGACTATTGGACATTTACAAAAAAAATATTACCTAAATTCATTCATTAATTTAACTTCACCTGTATGTATGTATGTAACTATGTATGTCCTGGAATTTTGCAATCAATATTTCACCCACTTCCACTGAAGCTATCGAGCTGAAATTTAGCACACGTGTTTACTTTTTTTAATAATAAAGCCTCTAATAACTGCCGTTATTTGACCGTTATTTTTGTAATGCTATAATAAATGTAGTATAAAAGTACATTCCTCGTAAATATCATCACTCTCCGTTTCCTATATTACCTAACTATTTGTAGACAAGAATGTCTGGAGTAGGTATAGGTAGTTGTAATTAGATATTTTTGCAAAGTAACGCAAGTGCTTAATTGGCTTTAATAGTACCTACCTCAGATCAATGACTTTTGAATACATTACAGCATCAGAATCGTAAAGAATTCTTTTGCAATAGGTACCTACATGACAATGCATTACATAACTTCCGAGAGCACATGACTTAACATTTTTATCACTCAGTCAATATATGCCTAATTTTGTACATTCATACACTTTAAAGTTTACTTCCCAAGCTCCGATTATGCAATACGATTTCAGCTTTAACTTCTCCACTTGACATTCTGGTCTACTTATAGTTAGGCAATATAGGAAACTTGGAGTGACGATATTTTAATCTATACTATACTATCTATACTAATATAATAAAGCTGCAGTGTTTGTTTGTTTGAACGCGCTAATCTCTGGAACTACTGGTCCGATTTGAAAAATTCTTTCAGTGTTAGATAGATTAGTTATCGAGGAAGGCTATAGGCTATATACCATCACGCTACGACCTACGGGAGCGGAGCAGTAACCAAAGACGCGGGTCTAACCGCGGCGGACAGCTAGTTTATGATATTTCCGAAATTATAAGGTACTTATACGCCATTTATTAAACAAATAACGGCAGATGTTGCGAGTTGTCTTGTTAAAAAAAACTGCATTTTGGTGATATTTTTTTTTTGTAAATGGTTATTAGTCTACCTTGCTTTATATTTATTGTGAAATAACGGAGCTTATTATACGCTAGCATATAATTAACGATATCGTTGTAACGTTATTTTTAAATGCTATATTGAATGGAGTAAATAGATAATTAATACCATTTTTTGTATTTTAGAAATTAAAAAAAAGAGAAAATTAACTTATTTCTTTCTTTTACTACGAACTGCAAATATAGGTAACTAGAAAAATTTATGATCAGTTTAAATTAATCGGTGACAGAGAATATATTAACGTTATTAGTGTTACGTGTAACGTTTTGATTTATACGATTTTTGTCATAAATATATGATTTCAACTACATGATCGACACAAGAATTATTGGTTTTATTGCCACATCATATTATTACGTAAAATTTATCACATCGCTTGCATTTATAATTACGTCAATAAACGCAATATTAAAAAGCAATGAAACAGAGAAAGTAAGTGTATACAGCGCCATAAACTTATCTGACACAGTGGCTAAAAGTGGAACTATTTAACTAAACCAACTTCTAAAAGTCACAAGGGTCTAATAAAGGACGAGGGCCGAGCTCGCGGAGTAAATCGGTACTTATTTCCATATTATAATTCAATTGTAAAATGTAAAGTTTAATCGATGTTTTTGATTCTCAATTCCCATTTTGCACATAATATTTCTTTAGATTGTAGTTTTTAATCATACCCATGGGTTGTGGTTATCGTAATAAATTAAATAAGACTAAATGCTTTTCGTATTGTATCTAATTTGAAAATCGATTCCGTCAGCTAGTCTGAGAGGCTTGTAGGACATCAAATCAAAGAGAAGTCATCTATATCTAGCAGCCAATCCTTCCTCTTCGTGTCGAAAGTTTAACTTTTGTTCTACAACTTTATCAGTAAATCATCTCATCTAATAAGCTTATTACACCTACCTGTGTATACTGCAGCGCAAACTCCGCGACCAGCGCGTGCGCATGGTGCGCAAGCGGCACGTGCAGCGTCAGCGGAGGCTCGCGGGATGATGACAGCTGTAAAGAGTGAGGCGCCGATGACGATGCGCGGAGACCGCTCAACGATAGCGAGCGGCGGATGGTGAGGCCGGCTGGACCTGGGTGGAAATATAAAAAAAATGAAAAACCAAAACTTAAGAGCATTAAAAAAAGAAATTAACAGTGTTGCAAGCTTTGGGATTGTAATATTATAGCTCTATTTTAAATTGCAGGCTCGTTATTTTTTTATTGGATTTATGTATTTATTTTAACTTTTTTATTTATTTGATCTAGCTGCATAGGATTATAGATCTAGAGTTTTGTGAAGAAGTTCCTACCGTGTTTAGACCGCAGGCGCACCGCAGGCGGGGTACATTTTTTGTCATAATCTGCCTAGCTGTTTTCCAAATATACACATCAAAAAAGTCTAGGGATCAACATCCCTAACAAATGTTAGGGATGTTGATCCCTAGACTTTTTTGATGTGTGTATGTTGGAGTCGGCTTCCAGTGTGTTATTTATGGAGCGACTGCCTATCTGACCCCCACAACCCAGTTTCTGGGTAAGATCTTGACAAGACTTTCAGATTGTCAAAGATCTACGAATGACAGCTGGGACCTCGACATTTAAATACAAACATAGTTACATTTAAATTATTTTCTTATGCAAATAAGTATGAACGTAATCTAACCTTTAACTCCAATAGTGACGGCGTTATGCGACACAGCGAGCACAGCGTTCTCTCCCGGCGGTACCCTGGCGGCAAACAACCTAGCGAAGTAGAAGGGCCAGGAGCGCGCCATCTCCACCGCTTGCCTCTTGCTGGCCGCGCGCACAGGCGTGCTGCCCTGCGAGCGGAGCCACGCTGCGCCTGCGCGCCGCTCGCTTGCGCTGATGCGGAGTGACGGTAGCGTCGAGTTTATGTCGTGGACAATCTGGATAATGGGAAGAGGTTAGTTGTGGATATTCTTAGGCTGATTTTATAGTCACGCGTTTCAGCAGCGCCGTCGGAGCGCGCGCGCTCGGATATGTATTGGGGTAGTAGTAGCGTTTCAAATTCGCGCGCTTGAGCAGCGCCGTTCGGTGAACGCGTTCAACAGCGCGCTGCCCAACGGCACCTCTAGCGGCGTGACTATAAAACCAGCCTTACTTCTTACTGTCTTATTACTATTATAAATACGAAAGTAATTCAATATGTGCGATTAATACTGTGTGAAATAAAAAACAGCAAATAGTGTTCAATGTTTTGTCATGAAAATCATGACTTGGATTTTTGGTGTACTCACTTGTGCATAAAGTAGATCTAATATGGCTGGGTCGTTGTAAGTTTCTAAGGGAGTGAACACTTCCTTGCGCACACGCAGTTTCCAAGGCACTCGGCTGTATGTGAGGAACGAGCGGTCTGATGGTAGCAGAGCTGCTGGAGCGGGCACGTCACCTTAAAACGAACGAATCCATGAACACAAATAATTATAATTATACTATTCATATTAAACAAGTTAAGTCTTAAAATATGTACATACGTTCAATATGTTCAGTTCTATCGGTGACGTGTGTGGAAACGGAATGACGTCTCTCCGCCTCCATCTTCCTATCTCTCTCTTTCTGGGCCATATGAGTCTTAAACGTCGCCCTTTCAGTCCTCTTCGCATCACTATTCTCCTGAGAAAACACAATATCAGACCTCGGACTCTCCCTCGCCCTCCCCACTAACATATCCCGAGAGTTCTTCCTACCATCAAATCTCTCAAAATCATCGAAAAACGGAGAACGTTTCCGTTCAAAGGAATCCTCAATACCATTCTCTTCTTTTCTACGTTCGGTTCTTGTCGTGTGCACTTCGTATATCTCCGTCGCTTCTCGGCCGGAATAGTTGTCTCTGTCACGTCGGCCAGTTGTGTCGTGTCCCGATTCGGAATCCCATTCGTCGCGACTTTGTCCTCGTTCGTCGTAACTCCGAACATCGGATTCGTCGCCCCAGTCGTTCACTCGGCGTTCGGAGTGGCGACGGTCGGCTGTGAGGAAACGAGTTGCCAAGTCGTCTCGAGATGGCGGAGGCTCGGATTCCTCTCTACGTCGTGAGTTCCAGTTCGCTAGGAAAGCGTGACGGTCGTCTGCTTCTCTGTTTTGGTGGACGCCGAATGTGTCTCGGTCTCGACGCAGTTGTGCGAAGGTTGAGGACGCGTCAGGTGCGGGTGGAGGAGGGGCAGGTCCTTCTGGTGGCGTTGGGGGAGACATCGGCGGTGGAGGCGCCGGACCCGGTGGGGCAGGAGGCAATGGCGGCGGTGGGGCGTCCCATCTCGCCCCACCCCCTAGCTGACGCTCGAGCATCAACTTCCTAGTATCTTCCAACTTGTTGATGGTGCGTGGAGTTTCTGCAGCAGATGACGTGCTGCGTACAGAGTGGTTCGCAGTTACTCTTTCTAATCTTTGTCGCATTTCTGAACTAAGCTTCAATTTCCCAACGCTGCCCGGTGACGGGCGCTGTGCTCCGATCTCAAAGCTTCGCCGAGCCGTTCGTTGATTCGGCGCCTCCCTGCTTGGTGAGACTACTGGCCCATCAACCTCGAATTCTTCCCACTCGATTCCTGGAGTTGTTTCTGACTTAGATCGACCTCGAGGTGGTTCGTGTTCCATACCGTTCGGCTGCGACTGCGGCGTGTGTCGTCTCTGAATTTGACGCAATTTGAATTTGGTAAAATCTTGTGCTTGTTCCTGACCAACGGCGTCCTTTGGTGGAGGCCACCGCCATTTACCGATACGGACCGTCTTAGCTCTTCCGTAAGGATCCATGAAACCTTTTATCTCTAAGGGATCAGTGGAGTGAAGCGGAGGAGGCATCGGAGGTGGTGGTGGAGGAGCTCCTGGAGACATACTCTCGTTGGACTCGCGTCGCAGTTTGACAGCACTCCTCGGCGGAGAGTGTACTTGAGCATGGACGACGGTCGAAGCACGAACTGGAGACGTGGGCTCTGACTCTGAAGGTTCCACAACTTGACCAGCTAACAGAGTTTGTAATGCCTGGTTTTGAGCAAGCAGTTGCTGTTGTATTTGAAGATTTTGCGCCATTGCGCTCTGCAAGAAAGCTCGCTGCAAGTTCTGATGATATGCGTTGATATCGACTGTGCCAGGAGGTGGGAGGTGAAGGCCCAGCGCGGCGGCCAGCGCTTCAGGAGTAGACGGCATTGTGGGCGGGAGGGGCAGAGCTCCAAAGCTAAGAGTGGATGTGTTCGCAGAGGCAGCCCTTGGAGTCGCTCCGCCCCCTTTTATGGCACCAGTAAGCCCTTCTCCGTCAGTAAGACGTTTCAAACTATCATTCATAAAGATCGGATCGAATAAGTTAGTGATATAGTCATCGACAGAGTCCACACTGGACTCCTTCCTGCTCGTTCTTCCCTTTTCCTTATCCTCCTTGCCCCCACCTTTGATAAGGTGTTGTACTTCAACATTATTCAAAGTTTCAATTTGTTCGTTGTATTCGCAGTTGAGGACGCTGTCAATGAAATCGCTGTAGTTTCTGCCTCCTTTGATGCTGGCGGCTAGAGAGCGGGCGTCTGAGAGCTCGTCTATGTTCGGGTCTAGTACTGGAGAGAACAGATCGTCGAGGAATTGGTCTACATCGGACGCCTGACTCGGAACGCGGACGCGTCGCACGTGTGATGCAAGACTTGGAGCTTCTGATGTGTCCGACATCGCTGATGACCTGTGAACACAAACAAGTGATTAAATTATCAAGAGAAATTAATCTAAGAAAATACAGAAAATTACGGTGAATTATTACCTGACACCTCCAAATTCAGAGCTCTTTTCAATATAAGCGCGACTCGACTGCGAGCCGGCCGGCGCGCGTTTCCCAGCATACTGTGACTTTATATACCTCGATGGTAACACACGCGAACCCGTTCCGTACTCCATTTCCATCCCTCCCTTGCTACTGGCCACGCTGGGCGCTCCTGTTAACCTCTCCACCGAGTGGTAACGGTCATTCAGTCTTGATTGTGACAGCCCTAAGTCGGCTAATTTGTTCGGTGGCGGCACAGGGTTGTCACCTAAAAGGTTATCTAAAGACCTGCTTCGGACTTTATCGGAAGGTTGTTCGAAGTATCGTTCGTTTAGTGCTGATTCTCGCGATAGAACGTCGTGTGAAGTCTTTCTAGAGTATTCGTTGCTGTGCTTAGAATAATCGTTGCTGTGTTTGGAATAATCGTTGCTGTGTTTAGAGTATTCGTTGCTATGTTTGGGGTATTCGTTGCTGTGTTTCGAGTATTCGCTAGTGTGTTTGGAATATTCGCTCGTGTGTTTTGTGTGAGTTTCCTCGCGCTTCTCTATGTTCCAGTTGTACTCGGAGCCGTCCTCGTCGATGATGGAATCTTGAAGCATTCGTGGTATGCTCGGAGAGCGGGATTTTGGTGGCTCCGGTGGTGGGATCTGGGGGAAGCAGACGTGTTAAAATGGCTTTCTATGAAGACCAACATGTTTTAATACATTTTTGACTTCTATGTTTTTAGTCTGTGTTTTAAAATCACCACGATCCGCGATAATATTTTTATTTATTTTTTATTAAAAAAAAGCTTTTTTACAAAAAAAGACAACCGCCTTCAAAAACTACAAAATAAAAAATAACTTTAGTTTGGAAGTCGGCGGCTTTGGTTTTGTTTTTTGTTATGTAGGTATTGCCACCGACTTCCAAACTAAAGTTATTTTTTATTTTGTAGTTTTTGAAGGCGGTTGTCTTTTTTTGTAAAAAAGCTTTTTATTTTTCACTTTTTAGTGCTTGTGTGTTAATGTTTGAAATCCTTAATAAAAGCCCTTTCAAACAATACCTCACACGATATATTTAATTTAGAAAAATGCTCACCAAATAAAAAGCACTAAACCAAATTGGATGAAATTTTTATGGGACCAAATGGCAAGTATACTGCATCGAACAAAAAAAGAATCACACTAATCGGACTAGAAACCTCGGAGTAATCGGTGTACATACATAAAAAAAAAAAAAAAAAATACCGGCCGAATTGAGAACCTCCTTCGTTTTTTGAAGTCGGTTAAAAAATGTGTAATTTAACATAAAAAATTGTGTTTAAAACGTGTATAGTAGCACTACCTGTGGTCTAGAAGACTTATCAGTGTCGACGGACGAGGCGCGGGGCGGTGGCGCAGGCGGCGTGTGTCTCGCGGGGGGCGCGCGCAGGGCCTCGGCGCGTGCGCTGGGCAGAGCCGCCCACGTCTCCACCTCGCCCACCGCGTCCAGGGCGAACTCACAGCCGGCCCACTCTTTACGAGGGAAGATTAGTTATGACACGAAATACAAGACCAAAGACTAGAGAACATCATACAACATGTCATTATCATTTGTTTACGCGTATTTTTCATAACTTCTATTTTTGATAGTCCCAAACTAACCAAATAATGTACGACAAGTTTTATGACGTTTCGAATCGATGAAACATTCCATGTAAATAATTTAATTAATTATAATATGCAAAATCAGTTATTGCGGTCAACGTCAAAGTCAAATAATTTATTTCAATTAGATCATTAAAAGACAGTTTTGAACGTTATTCGCAAGAGATAAATATAATCCAAACTAGTTGCCCATTCCAAAAGGTGGTTTATATCAATGGAGAGGAATCGTAAAAAAAAAACTCTATAATTTTCATACCCTTAAAAAAAGATTTGAAATGTTCTTACCAGTAAGTTGTCCATTATGTTCCATAGTGAGCGACCAGCCGGTTGCGTTGTGCTGCACGCCGGCCGCGGCCAGAGCTGCGCTTGCGGCGCGCTCGCACGACGTCCACGAGTCCACGCTCACGTGCTGTACTGTGTCTGTGGGGGGGGGACATAATTATTATTATTGAATTATACTTTTTATGAGCTGTTGATATGCCTTACCACTTGGTCTTCTGATACTATCAGTACCGAGAGATTAATTGATAAATTCGTAAAAAGGCAGCCAAAGCTAAAATTTCTTCAATTTTTAATTTAAAAAATAGGTCAAAAGTTATACAGCTACTTCCATAATATTTTCAGTTGATACTTGCAGTGTGACTGATTGTGTCAGTTTCTAATGGCGGTAGAGTAGCTGTTATTCCGAACTTCCAAACGTGTCGAGTATTCGAGGAATTGCAGCGGTAACTTACCATCATATAATCTAAGCGGTAAAGCAGGCTTGGCATCCGTCTTGGCAGCCTTCCACTCCAGCAGCGTGGGGGCGACGCGTCGCGCCACACCCGCAGTCCGCGCGGCGCCTGCGCCGGGCGCGCACAGCAGGCGCAGCAGCACGCCGCGCCACGACGCCGGCGCGCGCTCCGACACGAAGCGGACTAGGTACCTGCGTGGAGTAGAACGGTCTTATTAGTTCCATTGTCGTTCGCTCATGATAGGTTTGGAAATGGGTGACTGTTAAAATGAAGAAGGCTATCAAAAATGTATGGAAGAAGCAATACTGGGTAATAGGAAATGATGAGATTTGCAAGGATTTTAATTTTTTCTTCTTATAAACTCAATTTTTAAATATCATTAAAAACATCAGAACAAGGTTTGCATTTCAAGAACAGTTCTTTCTGTGTACTACTGAATATGTTGATTTTGATTCAGAGCTTTAAAATAAATTAATATTTAAATAATAAATAATTTAAAAGTAGAACCTGAAACGACATATACAGGGATTAAAAAAAAATCATTTATGTAAGGAACAATTATTTTTTAAATTAAACAACAAAATTTTCGACCCTGTGGGGTTTAGAACATATTATTATACTGATTTCTATAGCAACTGATTAGGTCAGGATGTCCATTTCTCCCTATATTTAATTAGTACTGACTTGTGCAGCGGCGGTCCAGGCTGGAAGGCGGCTAGGCAGTGCGCCATTAGCTGCCACACTCGCTCCGGGGACGAGTCCCCGCTGGCCTGGTTGCACACCTGCACCAGCACCTCGTCTCGAAGCCCACGCGATGACAGTCCGCGGGACGCTATGTAGTCTGCTAACACCTGCTCGAGGAAATTCAGCATTAGGACGATGTCATAAGTGTCTCATTTCCATATTGTAGTATTGGGAAATGCCAAATGGTAATGGGCTCTTTCAATTTAAGAGTCAGTATATGTAAAAACACAACCGTCCGCGTGCAATTCAACACCCGTAACATTTGTTACACATGTTTATACAAATAAATGCATCTTTATCTTTATCTTTGTGAATTTGGTTCAGGAGTTTCAGGACTACTGCGGCAGTCCTAAACCAAAGGCACAAATTGAAAGTGCCCCTTTGTGATAAATTCATAAATGTAGTAAAATACTTACTTAATATTATAAAAAGGCAATATTTATTTGTAAGAGATAAGAGATAATCTCTGGAACAACTGGTCTGATTTGCAAAATATTTTACTGACAGACAGGAAGCTAGATTTTTGCCGAGTACCATAGGCTATGATATATGGTATACAGGACTACCACGCAGGCGAAGTCGAATGCAGAAACTAGTAAGTTATATTTACCTTTTGCCTGGCCTCGTTTCCAGCGGCAGTTTCATCGCACCATCTCAATATAAGCTTGAATGTGGCTACTGCATCGTTGAAATCTTGATCTCTGTAAATTATTTTAACAGTTTTTATAACATTCAAAAATAATAGCATAGGAATTTCTCTTGTTTCGTGGGTGCGTTTACAGACATATAAACTCGGATACTTGACAACCAGACCCGGAAAAATCCGTCAATTTATGACGGATTCAGTAATATAATAATGTCAAAGATAGTTTCCCGCTGAATTTGACTTTACTGTCAAATTTGGCGGGAAACTGTCTTTTTTTTATTGTCTATGATAAATAGTGAAAGGACACAAACCTGACAGCAGCTTTAGCTAAGAACGGCCGAGTAATAGGATGTTTTTTCGGACTCAGATGTCCACCATCAGCGAAGTATACTGAGCTGAACTTGGAGAAGGCGAACTGCTGTAGATCTCGGGGCAGCTGTACTCGCTCCTCTTCGGCGTATACGTCACCTGCCACCTGGAGACAAGGACATGACATAGTGAAATGATGTGGTCATGTGGACAAGAGTTTATGACCAAAGAGGTTTTTGTAACTGGTTTTTACTGATTTCAAAGACAATCCAATAAATACAGTCCGAGTTGTGATATTTTTTTATATTCAAACCCATTATAATTGTTTTGTAAGTTTGTATGTCACTAAAATCCTGTTAAACAGCTACACCGACTTTAATGATTTTTTTCATTTACAATAAAATTGGATCCTGTAGGTGCATAATATTTTTTAATTACTTATCTATTGTTTTTTTTATATCTAGCTGAAATTTTAGCAAATAATATTATTTTGTAGATGTAACGATATGACATGTCATGTTATAAAGCTAGGTAGACGAGTTTGTGAGACTCAAATTGATATAAGTTTTCAGAAGCCGTAGGTCACAGTCTTATTTTGTTAGAACATAAACTCTTGTCTGCACAATAATAACCATACCTTCGCCAGGTTCCTCTCTGTGTGTGGTGGCTGCCACTCGTCAAGCTTGGACAGTATGAAGGCCAGTTCTGCCGGCACTTCCAGCACTTGTAGACTTTCGGCCTTCGCCTTTTGAGCTGCTTTCTGTTCAGCTGCGCGGCGCCTGCACATCGTAATGCAGTTAGATAATGGTCGCAATATTATGTAATCACTTCATCAATTTTGTATTAATATTTTTGTGAGTTCTCATATTGATATCGCAGAAACAATTTGCATTCGGTAGGTAATTAATTGGTCATGGAAAATTTGTGGTAAATATAATATAATAATTGTAATGTCACAGTAGAATTTCGATGATTTGTGACACTTAACCGACCAAGGTTTTCCAATAAGGATTAATGTAATTAAGTAATTTTAAATCAGGCTTTGCAATCGGATGGGCCAAAAAAAGTTGCAGTTTATATTTGGAACAAGCCACATACTTAGCCGCCGCTAGCTGCGCCTCAGCCCTCCTCCTGTGCTGCTCGCGCAGGCTGGCGAGGCGCCTGCGCGCGCGCCGCCCGCGCACCAGCGCCTGCGCGCGCACCACGCCGCGCCGCACGCGCACGTAGCGGCGCCGGGCCACCGCGCCGCGCCACCATGACTGTAGCTTCACAGTCGAGTAGCGGAGCTGTTGGTAACGTTTTCTGGGGAAGAGTAGGACAGTTAGAGGCTGATAATATTTATTATTAACATTATAATAATATTTGTACTTGAACATAGGTAAAAGTTTGTCAACTTTTAAAACTTTTGAACTTTTCGATCATGACACAATCTCCAGTACCTACTAAGAAAAATAGTGGTTTTCATGTTAATGACATAGATACCTTGCTAAGAATCCTCGGAAGTGGGCCTGCAGTATTGTCGCAGCAGCTCGCAGTTTGTCAGCGCGAGCTCGCTCTAACGCTCTGTGTAACGCCTCCCTTATGAACACACGCGCCGCGCCTAGCTGGTAGTCCGCACCGACTAAAAAGAACACGTTATATTAGTAGACATTTTACTTTCAAATATGGAACAAAACCGAAACTTTCAAACACTTTATAAATTAAATACACGGGCACATCGATAGTAAAATTAAAATAAATATTATTAATAATTAAAATAAATGGTCTTTCTTTATTTATTTATTTAGAAATTTTAGAATGCCTAAAAAAAGATATACCTACACCAATCATGATTTACAAATAATTAATAGTCAACTTTTATTACTATCTACACCACAGAGTAGAATAATATACCTATACAGGAGATCTACACTAACGTATGGAGTCAAGGTCAGATATTCGCAAATTAGAACTCAAACAAATACAAAACTAATTATTATCGCTTTTGAAAACAGAAATTAAGATTTTTTTCTCTTCTATCTCTTAATTGCCAGCCAGCTTTATAAATCACTCACACAACACCATAGCTTCCAGCGTAAAACCTCTTTTCTTGACCCTTTTCCAAATCTTGCCCATTTCGACTAGTACTCAGTCACATTACGAAACAAACTGACCAGGTCATAGAGTAGGTAGCATATCAGAAGCGACCGCAGAAAGATAACCGATACTAAATGATAAATGTACCGCTGTGATGAAAGTGATAAGCTAATTAGTTAAGCTATTAAGAAAAACCGGTGTTTTAACAAAAAGCGGAAACGTGCATGGTCGCTTTGTTGAAAAGGTTCATTAGACGTGTAAAATGAATAGTGGTAAAGGTTTGTGGGTGTGTGCAGGATGGTGAAAACTCCGCTAAATGGCAGCGCTGTTTTACGTTTTTTGTTATATTTGAGACATATACCTGCTTATGAGTACGAAGTTTCATTAAAATCGGTTCATTATAAGCAGGTGTGGTGCGACTTTAACTCGAACGAATATACCTTAGTTTCGATTCGTTACTTCTACTACTAATAGTTTCATGCTTATTTCGTATAGCGTCATGATGTGTGAACGTACCTGCGCCGGTGGGGGGCATCTCAGCGAGAATCGAGTTGCAAATCTCTCTGTAAGGCGTCGAACGAGATGGCGTCGACTTTAACAGGTACCTGCAAATGATTTATAGTAAGATTTGCTTTTAAAATAGTAATCATATTATTATCAACACTTGAACTTTAATTGCTTAAGCACCTACGACCACGTGACCATTTGTATATGTATCAAATAATAATAATATCTATTTAAAGGGACTGCCTCGTTGGTCTGGTGATGGCAAAGCGCGACTGCAAAGCATGACGTCTTGGGTTCGATTCTCAGGTCAGGCAAAATGTTATTGGGTTTTTCCACCAGGAAATTCTCAGTAGCAGCCTCGGAGTCTGGATTTGTGCCCGGTTGATGGCAATAGGCTCGCCACCTATTACATGGGACTTAAACATCACTGGCGAAATGTGGTTAAACTAATGGGTACACCTCTGCCTACCCTTCGGGGATTACAGGCGTAAAGTTATGTTAATAATTATTTTCCTGATAATATTTCTGTCACAGCGGTGAATCTCAAACCCAAATACACAGGAGATATTACCTGTAGTGCACAAATGTGTATTTTACATAGAGCAATAACTGTCTCCTGATCTTCACAAGTCACAAAAGGTACCTTAAACATCCTCTCACCTATATCTATCCACGAAATTTTGGAAAGGTATCCTGATAGGGTAGCCAGTCTGCCTGATCTTGATGGTGTCCAGCATGCCGGTGTACCTCAGCTGAGCCAGCACGCACGGCATGTCGAATTTCATGGGAGACTTGTCGGTGTTCGGCTTGATGCAGCGCACGAACCAGGGGTTGCAGCGAGACATGGATTCTAGGAGCTGGTGGAGACTGTCCGAGAACCTGGTGAGGTAAAGTAATAATAATAATTTTTATTCTTCAAAAAAGTACAGAAGGTTACAATAATTTACATATACACAGTAGTTTTTAAGGTGAATGTACAGAGGCATACAAAACAGACAAACGACTCCCAAATTGAGATATGCTCGTATCTTGGGTAGTCGGAGGTCGACCGTTTTACATGTCATACATGATTATCACCGTCGTTGACGACTTTACAGGTTTTTTTTTATATACACGGTTACTTTTAGGTCGTTCTTAAACCGAAAGCCATAAACTCGATCATCAAACTCGAAACGATTGGGACCATTTTTTTTTTCAAAAATAACAATAAAAAAAAAGCTGTTCAGTACACTTTGACGAGTTAGATAAACATAAATGTACTGAACAGCTGATTTTTTTTATGGTTATTTTTGAAAAAAAAATGGTCCCAATCGTTTCGAGTTTGATGATCGAGTTTATGGCTTTCGGTTCAAGAACGACCTAAAAGTAACCGTGTATACAAATACAATACGGTATAAATATTGAAAAAATAAGTTTTATTTTATTTGATACCTTCTATAAGTTTCTCTGACTCATCATAACTCAACAACTTCAACAAATTAATTAATTTCTCCTTAAAATTATGCTCATTTAGTTTACACACTGAGATCCTTTTATTAATTTCATTGTAAAGCCTGGAACTCAATGCATTATATTGTCGCAGTGCGAAAGTACAGTCAGTACCCTGAATTACCTGACCTGTCTTCTCTATATCTTCTTTCTAAGAAGGGGGTCAAGTAATGCTGGGCAGTTACCATACCAACATCTTGATAACTGATAAATCTATATGATATGTTAAACAATAACTTTGTACCCTTTCTTATTGGCTTTGAAATCAATAAATATGTAGTTAGTTAATTGTGTTGGCAAATAAATAAGCTTTACAACAACTTGCCTCGGAATATAAAAGATCAAAAATCCATGTTTACTTTTAAAAAATCTTTAAAGAAACACATTTTAGCGGATTTATAATTTTAAACTATCTTTCCTGTGCAGATCTAATCTATTTATCTTATGTAACCGTCGCGTCGCTAAATGTTTTCCAATTAGAAATAAGTTTTTTCTCATACAAGTGAATGTAATTCTTTTTGAGAAATAAAGTCTTAAACATTAATAAGTGACGTCACAGTTCGATATTGCCATACAAAATCTATGGGAGAATCGCGTTTTGACATGTCATAAATAGTGTGTCAATTGATTGGTGGTGTCATCTACCCGTAGGCAAAAAAAAATACATGATTTCCCATTGGTTCAATATAAATTTTATAATCTTTGAAATCAAAATAAATTACGTCATTTTTGCATTGCTTAGAAATACTTAAAAATGGGCTACTGCTATTTAATTTAAAAAAGTTGTTTGAACTTTCATATGAAGAAAACTGTACACTAAAATCTGCAAATGTCAAAGAAAGATCTAATGAGGTAACAAACACATAAAATCAATTAACATAACATAACCTTATAAAGCTGAGTTGTAGCAAAACGCCCGCAACATAGCTTTTTCAAAAATTACAAAGTTTTCTGCGATAGAGTCTTACCAAGTACGGTACAGGCATTAAATTCAGGATGCCTTTTATACCAGCCGGTGTAACGAAACCATAGCGACTTATAATTCGACGGCAACGCCATCTATCGAACCAAACGGTAAACTTTTGCCTTGGAAGTTGAAACGGAAAATCAAAGTCATTTATTTGCCTAAAATGTGGTAGGAACCCGGCAATAGTACTCCGATTTTGGTAGACTTTTTTAAGTCTATAGGTGAAATGAGCTTAGACCGGCAATGCAGCCAGTCTATGTATAGTAGTTATCTCTATGAATCACCGGTTAATGAACCAATAATTCTTAGACATAACTTTTTTTAAAGAAACACTTTATTTTAGCCCTAAAATCCTGATTAATTTTCATTAATTTACGTTAAAATGAGATTTATTGTGGCTTTGAAATTAATAAATAGTTAGTCAATTGAGCTGGCAAATGAGTGACGTCACAGTTCGATACTGCCATACAAAATCTATGGGAAAATCGCGTTTTGACAGGTCATAAAAAGTGCGTCGATTGATTGATGGTGTCAACTAATCTATTCATCGGATTTCTTACCTAGCTGCAACCGTAGGTGTTCTCGGCTTCATAGTAACGAACCGCCCATTGGCTCCCCTCGGCAGCGTCTTATTGGCATCATGCTGTGCCCTCAACTGCGTGGACATTTCAGCAACCAGGGGCACTTCACTGCTGCACAGTAACTCTAGGACATCGGCTCGAAGGGCGTCCCGGTTCTTGTCGAGAAAACCTTCCACGTTGTACCATACTTGGCCTGCGTAGTGTTTGATCTGGAAATATACGCATGTTTAAAAGTCTTTCATTCTTAATACCTATTCTTCGTTTAATACTTCAAATCCCACGTAATGAGACACAATTGATTATCTATTGTTCGGTCATACCGGTATGACAGCCGGACCTTTATTATTAATATTTTTTTTGGGGTGGTAAAAATCATCAAATGGGTCCTTCCGCCCTGGGTTGGGCGGAAGGGACTGTTTGACTTTTACTGACTAAAAAAACACCCTGTTCCTTCTGTTGCCCTTGGCGTTCCATGGCCACGGTATCCTGTTAGGATGTCCCGCGACCCCGGATGACAGCCGGGCCTCGAGTGGGATGTAGACGCTAATATTACACGATATTTATCGTGTAATAATGGAACTTTTTGTTTATTTGTTTGGATTAGAAAGAATTGTAGTCGATGTTGCCGGCAGAAGTTCGATTTGAATATTTCCATGAGAACCTTCAATATCGTTGCAGTTTCTAGATGACAATTAGTACAAATATTTATCGTTAGTTTGGTAACGAAAAATAAACTTAACACAAATTAAGATAGGGTATATTTTGTAATAGCTACACATCGTCAATATTTGAATAAAGTGCCAGCTTTGCATGTTTCTTAGTTGATTTATAGAAATCATCAGCATCATGTTGATAATTGACCTACAGATGTCAGTGTCCATGTCGGAGAATGCCTTGTGATGAAACATTAGTCATCTCTCGCCTTGAACTATCACGATGCACAAATATTATATTTTTCGAAGTATTTATGAGTCAGACATACATATTTTGCAGCTTTGCTTATTTGGAAAATAACATTTTTCATTATGTAGATTTTTGCACCAGGTGAGCAAAACTCATACTTTACTTTCGTGTGCGTTCTTAAGATAAAACAAACTCAGAATAACAATGTCAAGGACTAGTTTACTATAAACATTGCGCACACGCAAGATGTGGTTTCAAAAGCAGTTTTCATTAACTGCCTAGCAACTATATGTCATTCGCTGAAATTCGTTTGGGAGGTGATCTATACTTATGACCACGACTTCGTCCGCGATGAGCTCAAGTGCTATACCATAAAACATGTCCTCATGACACTCGGCAATTTTGTGTAAGATTTTTTGTAATCGAAGCAGTTCCAGAGATAACCTCTTAAAAACAAAAAAGAATCAAACTTTATCTTTATATCATATTAGTATCGAATTGTAAATATAGTTATAGATAATCCGTTATTAAAGGCTTTTGTATACTTGACTTCTACGTGGACGAAGTCGCGGGCAGGAGCTAGTAGTTAATATGGACATCTCACCCCAAATTCACTCGCTCCTAATCTAGGTCTTGAGTATAGTTCGTTCAACGCATGGTTATAATGGCACTTCTCTAAGAAAGAGGCATCAGATGCCCGCGGGAAGTTACTCTCATCATCCAGGAGATGCAGGATCCCTACAGGCTTCTTACTCAGCAACTGTATCACTGAAAAACACAATCAATTTTAAACCCAATTCAAACGAGATACAATACATTCTCACTTAACAAAACTTACCCGGAGAGTTGTCATTCCAAGTCAAATTCGACCACTCCAAACGTTCTTTCTGATACTCCTGTTGCTCCAATTTAAATATGTGCTTATTAAAATAATGTTGCAGTGTTTCGTTAGCGTAGTTAATGCAAAGTTGCTCAAAAGAGTTCTCTTCCAAGTCTTCAAAACCAAAGATGTCTAGGAGAGAAATTCTGTGAGCATCGTGTAGACCAGCGCGGTGAACTATCGAGTTGATCCGGAGAACTAGCCAACTGAATAGGGAGGAGTATAGTGCTTTAGCGAACGCGTCTCTCGCGTCCAGAGCCTGGTCTATAGGCAGTGGTGATCTCATCCGCTCTGCTCTCGCCGCCGTTACCCTTGTAGTAAGGGCCCTAGCCATTGCCTCCGCAGGGACCTTCAACAAATGAGCGGCCCAGCGAACCTCTGCGCCCCCGCCTAGCTGAACACCTTCCTGTCCGTGTCGCAACTGTCTTCTATGAAAATATACATTGCCTAAATGCAATACAGCTGCTAAAACTCTTATTATGTCTTCTCGTTCTGCGTCTCCGATACCAAGAACCTGCATAGCGCCACATAACGCGGACCAATCAGCGCCAGCGCCTGCGCCGCCTGAGTCACCTCCTTGATTCAAATAGAAATAATGTTCGGCAGTTAGAAGGCCTCTAGACCGCCTTTGTTCTTCATCTAATCCTGCTAGCAGCTCATAGAATACGTGATAGTTCCTCTCTCCAGGAGACTGTGTGACTATTCGGGATTTCTCCAATAAGTAGTGTGCTACCCTCGCTCCTGCTAGGGAGCCATCTTTGAAATACAATTCCAAGAGTTTTCCGAATCGACTAGAATTGTGGTTTTTTGGTGTTCTTGCATTTCCGAAGGCTTCCAATAGAGGGGCTGCTTCTAAGATTTGTTCAGAGACGGGAGCCCTACCGGGGGGTGCGGGGGCGACAGCGGCGAGGAACTGGACCGCTAACTTGGTGGACTCGGTCTTGCCTGCGCCGGACTCGCCGGAGATGAGTATGGCTTGAGGCTGGGGAAGCGCCGCGCGCGCAGCCGCCGCTATGGCAAACAAATGTGGTGGGAGATCGCCTAGCGCCTCTGCTGCGTGGTACCTGGAAGTGACAAGTTTGAAATGTTAATATCTTTGTTTGATGGAAGTGGTTGCCCTAAAGTAGAGGCTTGCATCCAGTTGCGAGTAATATCAGGACTGATGAATTGAAATGCTCTTACCTCCTTGCAGTCTGCAGACCATACAACGCGTCGACAGGTCTATACGGGTTGACAGCCACTAATATAGATCCCGCGTATGTGTATATTAATCCTTGCTCGTATCTGAGTTTCAGGTTCCATAGCAGAGCGGCTTCGTGGAGGTCGTGGAGCCTCGTCATGTCGTCCACGCCGGTGGGGCCCAGCTCCTCCCTGGGCCAGACGGGGTCGCCTTCATCTTCACCATTGCCCATTTGCAGGGCGAAGGTTTGAGGCTGTTGGTAGAAAATAAATAATTGAAACAGTGAAAAAAGCGGACTTGTGCATACGTTCTTTTAAATCTTTTTTACAATTGGCATAATGGTTTGCGCAATACCAATTACCAACATTTAAAACTTAAACCGCCTCATAATATTTAAAAAAGGAACAGTGCAACGGCAGTAGCTCAGAAAATTGTAAAGCCCAACAGCCGTAACTGTGACATAACGTAATGACTCCTCACAATTGTGAGGAGTCATTAAAGATGCTCTGATACAATTGTATCAGAGCATCTTTCGCGACCTGCTCCACTGAGATCTTTTCGCTATCGAGATCACTTAAATTCGTAACAATTCAACGCTTGCTGCCTTCGCATATTTCCATTCTTTTACTTTAAACATCGCGTAATGGACTGTGAATTGATTTGATTACGTCGCCATGAAGTGTGCCGTTGCATTACCGCGGTGAAGGATGACTTACGATTTACATAGAGTAACATTTATATTACGGAGCGTGGTTGCGCTCGAGTAAACTTCATTAGTGATTGAGTCAGTATTGATTAAAGCGATACTGTTAGGTGACCCTCATTTATGTATATCGAAGTCACACATTAGCAAATTAAAATAGCCATCTCCATGACACGCTGACAGTTGATCATTAGGCACATTATGATGCTCGAAGCAAACGGGTCAGGTGATGACTCTATTAGAATTAATGGTGTCGATATTATAATATTGAATGGTTTTGTTAAGAGAAATATATTAGGGAAATATATGGGTTATAAATGTGGACATAGAACTGCTGGTCGTGAAATGAAATCAAATTCATTCATAAGAATGACAACTGTATCACAAAATGCAATTGGACCCTGTTAAGCAGAATAGATCCAACCAACGTTTTGTTAGTTTTGAGTAAATGCGATTTGAAGTTTAGAAGTGAAAACAAAAATATCAGGCTAAGTTAGAATCATTTGGTAAGTTATAACTATAGGGACACAAAAATCTGAATATTTAGAAAGTGGTTTTATCTAATTTCAGCATACAGTTTTTTTGTAATTCTTGAAAAACTACCTGTGGATCCTTTATGCAAAATCCTTACAGAGATAAATTATTTTTGGTATCTTTGTGACAGGGTGAGTTAAATGAAAATCTGCAGTTTGAACTATATTGTTACTGTTGTAAAATAAAAAATAAATAAATAAAAGCTTGTTAGGATTTCGAAAAACATGATTAAGCTTAAAGAAAAAACAAAAAACGGCTATAAAGCCCAGTTATTTAAACTTTGCTTAGGTTTTGTGCGGCTCGTTTCGAATTTGAGGGTATAGGTAATGTTTTTGTGGTTAGTATATGAGGAACATGATGCTTGGAATGGAATCGGGCTGGTTCCAATGGTTCCAGGTGTGTTTTCAATGGTATCTTGTAATAATGTTGTCTGTACAAAAAGAATTTATAGGTAATTGCGTAGTGTTATGTTAGTTAGGTATTAACTTTAAACGCGATATAAAACTCGATTCAACAAATCATTACATATATGCTTATCGATCTATGCGATCTATGCTTGGCATTCGTCGAAATTGTTTTGGCCTAAGCAATTTTTATACAAAACAACAAAGAGGTTGAGGTGAGAAATACTTTATAACAAAACTTACCTTCTTGGCTATAATTTTGACCGTTATAACAGTCAAAATGATAGCCAAGAAGGTAAGTTATAACCCAAGTTATAACTTGCTTGGGAAGCACTTTTAAGAACACTGTTTATAAACAGTGTTCTTAAAAGTACTTCCCAAGCAAGGTGGAGCACATAAATGTGCTCCACCTTTCAAACGTTTTTTTTTGCAAGCCAATAATATCACCGAATTCAAACAAAACACAGACGTAAAACCTATGTCGGTCTGTGTTACTAAGTGAATAAAAAGATTACTGCTAATAAAAGTTATGTAGGTATTTAATATTATTTCTAAGGTTTCTGTGGAAAATAAGAAATATAATCATGAAGTAATTCTTAAAATAAAAAAAAATATGAATCTTTTCTAAATTAATATCTATTGAATAATATAAAAAACTAATAAATATCCAAGCATGGTAGATACCACATCAGCCAAGCCCAAAACTAAAGCTTACGTTTGAGTTAATAAGCAATAAAGTTTCAGTGCTTGGTACCTTTAAACTCTACCTTGGTATTGGAAAGATTGGGAAAATCCATTTTGCAAAAAGGATCCAATCTGCTTGGTTTGACAATTACCGTGAAAAATATTGAACCACGCAACTTGGATCTTTTGAAATTCATTTTTTTAATCATTTTCCACGCCTTGGCATCATGGTACCTTTTTGCAATATTCAGAAATCGCGGTATAGGTGATGGTATGCTGACACAATAAAAGTTTTGTTAGGGAAATGTCATCAGACTGCTAGGATCTTTTGTGCAAATATAAAACTCGATGTGTAGATTCTCGTTATGTACGTAACTCAATTTCATAAAAAATGTTGGTTGGATCTATTCTGCTTAACAGGGTCCAATTATATTTATATCTGTTGATGTTAAACGACCGTAGCTAATGGCGAATAAATGGGTAATTGTGTTAGCTCATTCATTGATGAAAATTGTTTAAATCTGAATTAATTAATGGGAAAAATATGTAAAAGCGGACGGCTGCTTCGCTGCATGTCACTGGTTTAATTCCCGCACGGAACATATTATATTTTATACATATAGCGTACAGAAAGATGTTTCGGGTCTGGCTGTTTGTGTGTATGTGAGTTTATATGTTTGTAAACGCACCGACGATACAGGAGAAATTACTATATTCCTCACGCTCTAGGATGGTGCCGGTGACATTTGTCAAACTGTTGCTTTTCACTCTTGAACTTTACGGCAATTTACAATCATGATTGAATATTTTAACTGCACACTAATATCATAGTTGTAAAATACGGAATTAGTAATAAGTAAGTAAATAACTAGTAAATTAAATAATGTCACTGACTTAGATATGCGATTCTGACATCCATAGATGAATTGCTGACATGTGTCACCCGCACCATCATAGAACGTATGGAATAGATACAGTAAAGTGCGAGGAAAAGTTTTCTTAAGAAAAAATAATAATAAAGCAATTACATTGTGTACAAGGATATCCAAGCACATATCCTTTAACGATGACACAGACATTGGTCTCCACCTTCTCATACATTTGTTCGAAATCGATTTGGCGCTACACGAACTAGTCACGGACACTTTCTTCATAATCGACTTGATATTCTTCGTCTCACAGCTGTTCTGTCGTCGAGACACTAAACGAAATCGACATGAGGAATTGCAGGAATCGCTAGACATGCAAGATTTCAAAGATTCTGGTGAGCTGTGCGGTGTCGGCGCAAATCGGACACGCATCGGCCAACACGACAATTTGACGAACTTATTCCGCACTTATCTGGATTTCGTATTAAATTATTGAACACGTGCTTATAGTGTACGCGTATCTTAATGTGATCTTGTTCATGGCCTTAAGTTAACGAGAACTTAATATTTATCTCCGTCATAATTATCACGTTCAGTCCTACGTTTTCATATCACCTCACGTTTCAGTCATTGTAACCTAATTGAGTATTTGACACCATAGATTTTGTATAGCAAAGTAAAACTGTGACGACACATTTTTTACCAACTTTGAATAATCTTTTGAATTTATAGCAACTAAAAATCGAATGTCACAGTTAATTGAAAAATTTATCGGTTTTAGGGCTTAAATAAAGTGTTTCTTTAAGTAGTTGTCTTGTTGTCAAATACCCAATTACCACCGTCTTAAACCGTCGATTAATTCACTAGAACATCACTATTGTTTCACCCCTTTTCTGTGCACTACTTTCCTTTAAGAACTCAAGTGAGAAAACCGCAAATCGTTTTATGGAATTAAACGTATCCCGCAAAAGTGCGTTGCGCAGTGGTTGGCTAGTGGAAGCTAACTGATTGTACCACATACCATGGTACATCGAGAACTGTTATGGTGTGGGCTCTTAGGATAACGGCCTACTGCCTGGACCAGTCGAGATTAAGTAATACGCAGTTGAGATTATTGCTTTCCGTTCCATTAAATTGATAAACGGTAATGATTTACTTAATTTGAGTTTTCATCGAATAAGCAACCTTATAATGGAGCATTTCAACGTAATTACGATTTTTCGTGTTGATTGAGTACCTACCTAGGTAATCCCTATCAAGTTAATTATTTATTTAACTTATGTCAAATAAAAAGTGATGCTATAACTCTACGAGTTCTGTACGTATGCAGAGTTTGTGTTTTTCTTTGCTAAAATTGAAATCTAAATTTTGTCAGGGGCAGTCCAGCCGAAAAGGGGATTAAATTACCGTACTGTTTAATTGGTTTTAATAAATATAGGTAGGTACTTATAAAGAGTTAATTACCGTTTTATATCTCAATAAAGTAAAATAAAAAACGGGATTTTTATTAAGCAGTAATTTCTCCAATTCAATTAATCGTCACAATATTTGCGTGCAATTATTTTAGAAAATTAAATACCGAACAGAAATCAAGATCACATATTACGGTCAGTAGATTACCTAATGGTAATTAAATATTACTTAATTAGCCGATACTTTCGATTCCTGCGGTTACCTCAGGCCGGGAAGTTGTAATTGTTTACCTGGTTTTAGAAAATGAGCCGTGGATAATCGTATCCGAGGTCTGGTGGATATGAACAATGTAAGAATTAGATATGGTAATTAAAATTAAGATTTACCTACCATAGAACAGTCTATGACACTCAGCAATAATGTAGCTATACACGGCTACTTTTAGGTCGTTCTGGAACCGAAAGCCATAAACTCGATCATCAAACTCGAAACGATTGGGACCATTTTTCAAAAAGTAACAATATAAAAATCAGCTATACAGGTGACAATCATGCAGGCCATCCACCATCCAATCTATCGTCCAATCGATGGCATGATAGTTATAATTGTCATGCCAATCCACTCCCATCCACGGTCCAATCGGCATGATCCAATCGGTAGCGTCCTGCCGATTGGACGATAGATTGGATGGTGGATGGCCGGCATCAGACATTATCTTATAGACTTAAATAAAATACATCACAAATACAGTTGATATTGCGGATGATTAAAGAATTTTAAACTTTATTTCTGTACTAGCTTTTGCCCGCGACTTCGTCCGCGTATATGTCGGTTCTCGCGGACGCAGACGAAGTCGAAGTCGAATAAAAAGTAGCCTATGTCCTTTGTTGGGGTTCACACTTACCCTGTACCAAATTTCACACAAATCGGTTCAGTAGTTTAGGCGTGAAGAAAAGACAGACAGACAGACAGACAGACAGAAAGACAGACAGACAGACAGAGTTACTTTCGCATTTATAATATTAGTTAGGATTGCTAAGTTTATTATTAATTAATTAATAATAACATTAATAACTGTTCGAGCAAATATTGGTCTGTCTGTAGTGTCTGAAATACGGATGCGTACGAGTCGAAACATTACCGTTACAGATTAAAACAGGTTGTGACTGAGGAAGGACATCTTATTAATAGATGTCTGTTTATTCTCCATTTAGTAAAACGTAGTAACTTCTCTCGAAAACAAGTTTTACACATAAATTTTTATGATCGACAGTGGTGCCGATTCCCTTGTTCACAAACTAGACTTTTAGAGAATTGACATCTCTTACTGACATACACCGAAAGAAAAGGACGGTGACATTTTAAAACTAAGTTACCGATGTCAAATTAGTTTTGCCTTGAACTGATGTGACATATCCACTAAAATTGCATGGAAAATTCAGATTAACTAAAATTGACGCGCCTAATTTTCCCCTTTCTTGTTTTATTTTACTTATAGAAAAACATAGAAATAGTCTAGTGTAGAAGTAGTCTAGTGATAATCTAATTTTAGTTTGGTTTGTGAACAAGGGAATCTGTGAAATAGTGCAAAATTTTGTGCGCAAATACAGGTGCATTCCCTCATCCTTCATTCTCATAGTCCGATGAGACGGCAATCCGACACAACCGGGGAGAGATCAGGACATCAGGACCAACGGCTTTACGTGCTTTCTGAAGCACGAGGGTGTCACACCAACTTCCAAACTCCGGGTTGCTACTGAGAAATCCGTAATAAAAAAACCCAATACCACCTTTGACTTACCTGACCTAGGAATCGAACCCTGCTCTGTAGTTGCGTTTACCACAAGACCAATGGGACCACAATATCAATAAAACCTAATCAACGTACCAGGCGCGTATAAATTATCAAGAAGCAATAGAGTCGTTGAGTCAACTCTCTATCAACATTCCACCGACGGCCTTGCGATCAGCCGAATGCCTTTTCTCGACAATCACGGCGGAACAATGTACCCTGCAAGACTTTGTTGCGACTATTTGCTTTTGTATTAACGAATAATTGGCCTATGGGGCTAAGATTTCCGCTTTTATTGGACAAAATGAGGCGCATAGAGGTCGTAAGGTCACCGCGACCTTGGTCGATTGAACGGCACTACACGACCGTAATATTATAAAATTAAGATGAATAAGGCGATCGTCGCTTAGAATGGAATTTATTGTCATTGATCAAATACCTCAAAACAGTGGCGTAGCTTGGGGGGGGCCGGGGGGGCCATGGCCCCGGGCGGCACATGTCAGGGGGCGGCAAGTGCCACGATTTTTTAAATTTTAAATTAAAAAAAAAACTAAATCGCGCTCGCAAAATGACGTGTCAAGCAATTTCAACAACAGAAATTATCATGAGCTTGCTATTCCAATGATGGAATGATATAATATTATGTGATATTGTTTTATCGTATGATATTTAAATACGTTGGTCTACTACGGTTTCTGAACAAGTTTACAAAAATTCATGAGAGGTTGGACTTCGTGCAACCGCCCGCACACTTAATTTTGCCGCCCCTCATTTTTGCCGCTCTGGGCATTTGCCCGGCCGGCCCCCCCTTAAAATCATCAATTGAGTCCTTCCGCCTTGGGTGGGGCGGAAGGGACTGTCAGAATTTTACTGACTAAAAAACCACCCTGTTCCTTCTGTTTCCCTTTACGTTCCGGGGCCACGGTATCCCGTTAAGCCGTTCCACAACCCCGGCAGGCATTTGGCCCTGTTGGGGCCCCGTCCCTGTGCTGACAGCTCTTTGAGGCGCGCGTGAAACAGAACGCGCCGTCGACCCGGGCCTGGTCCTTGATCGGACGGTGAGCTACCCATCACTCGCCGTCCGCAAGCCCGCGCCTACGGTGGCCGGATGTCGCCTCGCGACGTCCGATGCCCTGGGCGTCTCCCGCGGCGGCTGGGGCGTGAGGCGGAAGATGTTCTCTCCCTCACGCGGCCCGCCTCCTCCTTTGCTAGCATTACTGCTTCGCAGAAGGAGGTGACTGCAACCCATTCCCTCTTGCCCGGAGCATGGCCTGAACCAGGTCCGGACGCGAGAGGTCGCCGCCGCTTATCGCCTATCGACCTGCACCGTATGCTCCACCGTGTCCTCCGGGCGGTCCACACAGTGATGACACCAGGGCATTTCCTCCCGCTGAATCCGACACAGGAACCTCCCGAAACAACCGTGTCCGGTGAGGACCTGCGTCAGGCGGAAGGTGAGGATGCCGTAGCGCCTCTCTAGCCACTCTTGAAAGAGAGGTCTTACTGCCGCGATTGCGGCGTGCCCGAACTTGGGTTGCGACAGTCGCATCCTCCACGCAGCCATGAGATCGCACCGGAGCTCAGTCCGCAGTGCCGCGATTTGCCGCGGCAGCGGGGTTTTGCCTCGGCGCTGCGCCTCCACACGCCACTCGTAAACGTGCTGGAGGACTGTCGCCTTCTGATCCCATGGCGGCAATCCGGCAAGGAGGCTTGCCGCTTCGCTGGAGATCGTCCGGTATCCCCGGATCATCCGGATGGCCATGACCCTCTGGCATGCGACCAACTTGACTGGTGGCCGCCGCCTGATGGTGGGAGCCCACACAGGGGCCCCGTAGAGGGCCATGGACCGCACGACTCCCGCGTAGAGCCTCCGGCAGAAGGCGCCTGGTCCCCCGAGGAGCCGCCAGAAAGCAGCCCCAGCCCGGTCCAATCGCGGAGCCAGACGTCGGAAGTGCTCCTTGAAGCTCCACCGGCTGTCAAAGACGAGTCCTAGGTACTTCATCGTCGACTCGACGCCAATGTGAACCCCTCCCACCGTTATTTGGGAACCCGACGGTGGCGCGTTCCGAATATCATGGAAGCACTTGGCCTCGGACTTGTTCAATGCCACTTCGAGTCCCAATTGCCGGATCCTTTCGACGACTGTCGCAACCCCACGTGTCGCTAGGTCGGCCGCCGCCTGGTGCGACTCTCCGGCCTGTTCCTGGATGTATGTTCCTTTCGAAGTAGTGGTAAATTTTATCTTGACTTTCAATAAGTTATATAGTCCGTTGAATAGAATATTTCAACTTTAAACTAATCATTATGGGGGGGGAGGGGCGGCAAAATTTCGGCCGGCCCCGGGCGGCAAAGACCCACGCTACGCCACTGCCTCAAAACCTAAACACTTTTTGCTTAGGTACGGTCAACTACCACTTTAGTAGATAAAATCGTAATTAAAGAGCTGTCAATCGTATCAATGCTAAATTGTTACTTACTACTTATATATGGATGTGTGATTGACTGTATAGGTTTGAGGGCTTTTTAGTGATTTCTTGTTGTAGAGGACATAATAGGTAAGTAACGTGCTTTTCATAAACACTAAGGAACAGTTTAGAATTCTGATAATTAGGTTATAAAGCCTATAAGGTTGTAAAGTGTTATTGGGTTAAGTCCATTAGGAATTTTGTAATAACAGCCCGAAGTTTAGAAGTTGGTAGTGTGACAAACCCGTATCTCGGAAAACACGTAAAACTATTGGTTCTTCGTCTGATTTCTTCCCGGTCATGTCGGTGAGAGAAGAGGAAGCTGCATCTGTGTTTGGGCACACTTGTGCACTATAATATCTCCGTACTTGGCTAGTCTCCAAGTCTCCATTGAGATTGGCCGCCGTATTCGAAATTGTGTCTGGAGAATTTTACCTACAGATTTCACATTTTAAGAGCGCGCCAAAAGCCAGCAAACTTTTATAATTCACCCGCGCGCCCCGTGTTAAATGTTTTATCGTAATAACTCCAAAAATAAAAGGAATTGCCTAAAATGCCTAGACAAAACCCTCACTCATGTAAATATAACTAACTATCAAATTTTCGTCATATTAGTCATTATAATATCGTGTATAAATAAAGAAAACCAAAAAATTTGAGGCTACTTCGTGATGTTTTTCTATCGAGAAAATGTTATTATTTTATGTTTTTGATCAATGAGAACCCTCGAAAATATCATGTAGTTTTCATATATTTGTATTTTAAGCCTAGAAATCTAGAATTGTTCATGTAAAAGAAAAAAAAAAGATTGGTAATTTTGCTTACTACCCAAAGATTTTGGGTAATTATCCCTTGGGTACCTTTATGCAACCTTTATGACATCATACATTTCTTGTTGAGGCAAAGGACGTCGACATCGGGGCATTTTTATGTATTTATTTAAACTTTTATGCAACAAAAAAGTACATAGGCGGACTTAATGCCTTATCACGCACCTTTGTCAATACTAATTAGGTAGGTACCCTAATGCAGTTTATGTAACCTCCTACTTCAACATTTGAAATAAAAAATCTGATGTTATCACAATAAAACGTTGTTACGAAGACTATAACTTTAATCAATACTTAACCATTGTGTTGGATCCAATCAATATTCTATCGTGAACAATAAATAAATAGGAACTACCAACATTAATATAGCAGCTATGATGCCATCACGTTTTGACATCAAGCTGCAACGTACGTACCTATGTAGTTATGAACGTGACTGTACGTACTCTAGTGCTGTGACGTAACTGGGTGCGTTGAATAGTTTCATGTACGATTGTATGCGATGGTACTGTCACAATCACAATAAATTTTGTAGAGGAGTTTAGAGCATTCCGATAAATTCCGATAGGCTTTTGTTTTGTTCGCACGGCATTGTCCTGCACGTTTTTTTGCAGTATACGTTTTAACGTATAAATAGTGACCATACAACTTACATAGATCCATTCACACGACGATTGTACTGCAAAAAAACGTGTACCGCTTATACGTTTAAACGCATACTCAACGGACTTGTCAAGCAAATCGAATGAACTTTGATGTATTCGGTTCGCAGTGGCATATGGTATAGCTTTGTCTCCTTGTGAAAACTGCGGCTATTCGTTTTTACACGAATGAAAATTTACCATGTGAACACCCGGTTGACTATACGTTAAAAAAACGATTACAAAAAAACGTGCAGGACAATGCCGTGTGAACGAAGCCTTATTCTGTTCTCTCCTATTCTGAAATCCCCTGCGGTAAATGTAGGTGAAGAGAGTTGGTAATCTCTAGCATTGGTGGAATGACAGGTGCCGTGAAACTCACTTTACCTACACTCATCGAGGAAGATGTTTACAGAAAAGATCTGCTTGTTAAATAATTATGTTGGTAGCTTTAATCCTTATACTGCTGGCTGTAGTAATCTTATGTACCTAATAGAGGACTAGTAAGTATTGTCATTTTCAGCCAGGCATATGCCCAAAGTATTATTAAAAAAAATACAGAAAAAAACACTGTGATTTGTAACTCGAAGATACGCACGATCACAACAGTTGCATCTAAATGTAATTTAGTACCTCATACCTTTAACTGTTCATTCATTCCAATTGACAAAGTATCGCCAATCATTGAGGTTTATTTTTACCTGTCCATTGAGATGTGCAGACACAAGCAGCACCCTCGCGGCTCGGTGGATCTCCACCAGTTCTCCGGGCAGCGGTGCGGCGGCGCCCGGTGGTTGGAACCAGACCGAAGCGCCCTCCGACCACTCTGACAGCCCCCCGGAGCCCGCCATGCTGGAAGACGAATGAAACATTAAATGCTGCAGCTTTAAGAAGTCTTTGGTTGGGATAAACATTTTGCGTGGTAGGAAAGGAAAAATAAGGTATTTTGTATTGTATGGGAAATAGGGGGATGGAAGTAAATGTATTGTAATCGTTATAATAAAACATCCAATTTAAAATTAAGTAATGATTTATTAATATCATTCAAAGTAGTCGAGTTCGTAGTTTTAATTAAATATAACAGGCACATAAAATTAATATAACACATTGTGATAACAAGTTAACGAATACAATCTATTCGAACTGTCACAAGTAGATAGGTGACGGCGCGCAGCCGCAACTACAGGGGGCGGACTGGAAGCAGATGGGAGTAGGGGGAGGTGGCTGCACGCAGAACGGTTCCAGGGGCGGCGGCTGGATGCACATCGAAGGAGGTAGCGGTGGTTGCACCATAACTGGAGGTAGGGGAGGAGGTTGTACGCTTATAGGCGCGGGAGGGGGAGACTGCACACACATCGGTGGTGGGCACGGCGGCTGCACAGTGATCGGCGCTGGCGCAGGTATTTCAATCACCATAGGAGGTGGTGACGGCGGCTGAACCATCATCGGAGGCAGTGGCGGCGGTTGCACCGGCATCGGCGGCAGAGCAGGTGGCTGGATCATAATCTGTCCCAGAGGCGGTGGTTGTACGACGATTGGTGGAGGAGCAGGCAGCTCAATCACAATCGGAGGTGGCAGCGGCAGGTCTAAGAAAATCGCTGGCGGCATTGGAGGGTTGACGTACATCGCTGGTGGACAAGGTGGTGTTACACACATAGGAGGCGGCGGTGGAGGGGTTACACAGATCGGAGGAATGGCAGGTGGAGTTATAGTCATTGGAGGTAAAGGCGGAGGATTGACCATCATAGGTGGCGATGGTGGAGGAGTGACGGTAATTGGAGGAGGACAGGGGAGTTCCAACATCATTGGAGGTAAAGGAGGAGGTTGGACGTGGAGAGGTGGTGGGGCTGGAAGTGTGACGTAGACTGGGCAGGCGGGGGGAGCCGGGATGTTCAACGGAGGAGAACAGCAGGCGCACGCTGGGGCTTGTGATATGTACGGACTTGCCGCCATCACCGGCGGTGATGCGTAGGGCGGATAGTAATACTGGGCGTTAGCAGCATGCTGTAAATAATGAAAATCAATTAAAGAATGAGTTAGCAACAAAACAATAATTCAATGCATTGGAAGTTTAAATCTAGCTTACAATGCATTGAATTGTTTTGTTATGATAATAATATACAAAGACTAAAACACATTTACAGTTAACAACGATGTTATTGAAAGTATAGTAAACAAAACCTTACCTGAGCAAGCGCTACTAATAGTAGGAGTAACATTTTTGTAGGCACCTCCATCGGAGCCCGATGAACTTGAACTTGTTGAACCCACAAAACATACCCTGTTTTATACCCACATATTACTCCAGAATTGTATGCAACACCGATATAAAGGTATGCAATCTTGATTAACAAATATTATATTAAAGTAATATTTGTTGCTTATCAAATATGTAATCTAGTAGCATAAATAGGGGAAATGCAAGTAAATCACGTTTCGGAGTAGATAAGGAAATTACAAATGTTTTACGATACCATATCGCAGTGTTATTTGTATTATAAGAACAGCAAGCTGTGCCAAAAGAACCCTGTGGGACACCAACGGACTAGTAGAAGGCTTTCGCATGAAACTGCTGAAATGGAACTAAGAGGACTATTAAAAAAAAGCTAAGAAGAATTAGCTATAAGACAAAGCTAACAGGTATTGTGTATGCTTGATCATTCCAGTCTAATAGAAAAAAAAAGATTAACAAAAAAATTAAGAGACCATGAATATGGAATTTGAGCAAACAGCTTGTTGTTGATATCGGCGTAAGAGGCAAGTCAAGGAGGTAACTTTAATTATAGAATTTCGAAACTCTGATTGTTCCGAGGTGTCAAACACCTCGAGATAACAGATTTCTCCCATAACATAAACATGATAGAAAAGAGAAAACTGAACTCTTGCTTATATCATTGTAAATCATGGAACACGTTATTGAATCATTGAATCGATCGTTCAAAAGATTTATTGGTCATTGATCATAAAATAAGAGTAAACTGTTTTGCCATCACTGTTTTCATTGATCATCGTTCGTTGTTTCGTAGCTACGTTAAAGTCGATAAGGATTTATAGTGGGTTGATCTTTAATTTCTACAAGTGTATTTTTATGTGTTGTTTATTTCTGAACTTTTTGTTGCTTACCTTGCTTAACCTACTTTATAAACCAAAGCAAATCCTAATGCACATTATGTATGCAGATCATGAATCTCGTAAACAAATTCATCTCATCTTGTGATCACTCGGTTTTTCCTAGTATTTCTCAGTACAGCACAACCTCGACTGCAGTGATGACTAACACTAAACTATGCGAAGATAATTACGCTTTTCTTCGAGAATTTTTCCAGTCAGGTAAACATGAAAATGAAAAACAAAGATAAATAATCTACAGAAATTAATACTAACAGCAGAACAGTTCATCATTTCAGAGAATTCTTAACAAGAGAACATAAATTCTACTGGAAGTTAACGCAAATATTATCTACAGTTGCATTTTCTTGAAAGCATGACGAAAGTACACAGGTATTTAATTAACAACGTATTGATTTATAGTCATATTTGTTGTTTAATTAGGTAGTGGTTGGACGCAATGCTTTGATTTATACGCCAAGAGAAATATAACAAAATCGTAAAAACTAATTAGCTAGATATCTCCTGAGGCAGAACGGGTTTATGGTAGTGGGTACATCTCTCCGTCGGAAATGGTTTTCACTTTCTGTTCCTACGTCACTTGACATTCAGGTGCTATTAAGGTACATTAGCAGTACTACGTAAGTGCTTAAGTAGAAATCAGACCGCTTCGCTTTTCCTTGCTTGATGTGTGAAGAGGCAGCGCAAAGGGAAATGAGGTGAAAAGGGAATATTCTCACTCGGTGTGCATGACAAATGAAAGCATAAACCTTAAATAGTACATTGTTTATTACAATATCTCTTATTTTAACCAGCTTCCACGCCTAAGAAAAAGTGGTGTGTTATTTCACTTGTTTTGGGTTAAGTACCTAATCCTAATACAATTTTGTACTGAAAATTTGTAGGTACTCCTGTCTTTGCAGCACAATATAAACAGCTTACTTTCGACAGTACATCTATTAACTCTTAGTTTATTTCCGTGTTTGATGATGATATTTTCAATTACCGACTGAACGGATCATATCATAATTAGTATTTTGTATTAAATTTGTCAAAACAACAATATCCTATGACAGAAAACTAAAACAAAGTGACATCAAAAAATTCCTGCGCATCGCTGTCGGGAGTAATGTACCCAAGAGACTGGTGGCATTGTCACGTTGGATGTCAATGCTCAACCTCTTTCCAAGGTAGAAGCCAGCCTTCGGGTCACGGCAGGTAACCGACCTACTTAGGTAAATCTTTTAACATCTTGATATGTTTCATTAAGTATCAAATATCTTTGGTAAACGCTATATCTATCCAGTTTTCCTTTTAAATTGAATTATTCATAAGCATATTATTTTCTTTTATAATTCAATTAAGCACTATCAATTTGCAGTAAACTTTCTTTGACATTCATTGCATCAAGCACTCAGACAGAACGACAAAACATAATGTAATATTTTCTCTCAAATACGACTCAAAGTGTTCCAACCTTATTCAGTTCTCTCCAAACCAGACATCGTAGACAGCTGATTCAACAAAATATATTAACATAACCATTTCTAATGTTTTTATCGTCGATATAAATATCAAACGCACCCATGACGACCCAAAAAAAGTTCATTGGATCTGGGAAACAATGGTCGCAGAGCCACTTCCGTCTGCCAAAGACGTGGAACCGAACCCACCTGTGATGCATACCAATAGATATAACGCGATCGATTTTAAACAGTGTGCAGTCACAGACTTTTTCTCTGTTATAGAGTGCGTTTCGAATGAGTCGGATTATCGTAATGTTGTGTATTCTGGCTTCGGCTCGACCTCAAGAGGTATGGCTTTCTACACGCACGTTCGCTGCTTCCATAAGTTGATCTTAGGTGTCGAGTAAATAATTAATAGGTGAACTCAATGCAAGTTAAGTTGTTGAAGAATTCATTGGTTAAGTAAGATTAGCAAGTTAATTATACAAAGTATTCTTTAAAACTTATAGCCCGCTCTTAACGCTTTTCTAATCATGACATCCTCTCAATCTCCAATTCTCCACGGACCCTTTCCGAAAAGGAAGTGTTTAGCTTGTGCCAGATTTTACTGTTAACGATTAAACTTTACATATAAGTACCTAGTTAGTGTGACGGTTGCTGCTGCATATGCTGGATTAGAACGTCAAATTGAAGAGCCGTTTCTGATTATGCAAGGCGCATATCATCTTTCACTTCTAGGTAGGTTGGCTCATCATGGCCACACATGGACAGTGGATACCCACGGAGTTCATTACACGGACCCTTGGGCCATGGATCACTGGATAAGAAATCCTGACCTATAGTTATTTAACTTGGGTTTCACCAAGGCATGATACTGGGGCCACCTTTAATTAAAGTTGACGTGTTGATTCACAAAATTAATAGAAGATTCAGAACACGTATAATATGTTTACAAAGTTCAAGAACAAGTCGATTCAGAGTACGCAAGACCATAACCTTGGACACTCCATTTGTTTTTTTATGCTTTTGCATATTTTATTTTCACAACCTACAAAAACAACTTATTAATTAGATTATTAGTACAATAAAATGATCTCGGAAATTATCTCATAAGTGGATGATCATTACGCAATGTAAATGTAAAATAATTATTATTACTTGCCAGGCGTGGGTACAAACCGTAAAGTAAAGCGCTTATTACAGAACCCAATCGGTAGGATCCCTAACTCCTAGGTAGTGTAGAGTAATAACAGATACACATTTTCGTAAATCCCCATAAGAAATTAACGGATGGTGAAGAAGAATCACAATAATAAAGAATGAAACCAAATTGCATAATACACACTAATTAAAATGACTAAAGAGCAAAAGTAACGTGAAATGCTTTAACAGTAGGTATATCGCGAAGCATTCAAATGCAACGAACGACAGCAGATAATATTAGACACATTAATGGCGTCATTGACAGAAAAAAGAAAGAATGAAAGATTCCTAACATTGAAAGAGAATATTGAGATGCAGGTGCATGAAGCTACAACTATAGAATGCAAAAGAAACGAAACTACAAAAATATAATGGCCGAATGAAATCGTGTTGCTAGCTAACAAAAAAAAAACATTAAATATTATTAATAGTGCCACAGAAGTTAAGGTATTCGCACGGTAAATTAATACATAATACAAACTGTACATCACAATAATGAAAGAAAAAAAAACATCAAATGATACGCTTGGACGCATTTCGGATTCATATCACGGAGTTTGTGAAAAGATGGTAAGTAGTACCTTTTGCAATGGTCACATAGACATAGTCTGTGGCGGATCCAGGATTGTCGGGGGGCTTGACCCCATTTTTTGCACACAATATTTTAATTGATTACAATGTTACCCTAGGTGAAAAAGTTTAATTATAATACCTAATATCAAGTTCACTTTAAGATTTGTCACGGAAGAACTCAGACGCTTTTGGGGGTCTTGGGCCCCTTATCCCTCTCCCCTAGATCCGGCCCTGGACATAGTCTAGAAGAGAAATACGTACATATTTACAAAAAGAAATATAGTATTTTGCGAGTGCTCATACGTTTTAGTGGTGCTTTAGCAATAAAATTAAATGAGTAAACGTTACTCATAGTTACTCTTGTAAATTAACTTTCATCACTTTCGTTGGTAATCATTGTGGTCATACACAATTTTCTATCTTTTTTTTTTCAATCTGTCTTGTGAATGAGACAAGCGCGAATTGCACAAGCGTTTTAACATGTTCACAAGGAGATACCGTTACACGACACGTCGCCGGAGGCTGTATTTTCATTTTAAATATTTTTATATTATTTGTTTTTATAAATGGCAAGCAAAATCAATCAAATTTTTTTTTTTGTTAATAATCAGTTTTGTTGTGAAAAGCTTTAATGTGTACTATATTTGCAGCCTAATTCTATTAAAAAAAAAAACAACAATCAGAATACTTAAAAAAAAGAAACTAAAACTAAATGGCATCAAAAAAATCATCTGAAGTCGTATTGTCTTACCTCGTAGGTAAAAAATTACCCCGATATGTATTTTTTTTTAAATTGAAACTTTATTATAAATGCTAAGTGTCGTGCCAGTGTCAGGGCGGGCGCCTCTCATGCCCTACCTATGAATTCATATTTATGTACTTTCTAAGTCTATCCCTGACTGATGTAAGTCTAAATCGCCAATCCACCTTGAGCAAGCGTGGTGATCAACGCTCTTACCTTCTCTCTATGAGAAGAGGCTTTTGCCTAGCAGTAGGACATTAATAGGTGGATATTATTATAAAAACACGATTATGTACAGACCTACATGTACATCGTGTTTATTACTGTTTATTTTAGCAAGCTTCTGAAATCTTGATACTGCTCGATTAGAAGTGACATTCTGTTAGATATGTACTGTTATTTTTAATTGTATAATAGCGAACGACTCAACCACTCAACGACGTGGTGCATGCGAATTTGTTTTCCTCTAATTAAAAATTACTCAACTTTGCCGTAATTAGCGTCTGTTATAGCATAAGAAATTGTGATGATTGCGTTATATTACATCACTAAAACGGTTTATCGACTTTTAAATAGAGTAAAACTTGCTATAGGTTAACCGCTAATTTGAACTTCCAACTTTACCGGCGCAGGGGTAACCGGGGAAACTAATACCGGTTGGAAATAAATTATTTTAGCCCTGAAAACCCGATTAATTTTCAATTAACTGTAAAATCTGTTTTTTAATTGTTTTCAAATTAATAAATAGTTAGTCAATTGAGTCGGCACAAAAGTGACGTCAATAACAGTCTTTTGCCATACAAAATCTATGGGACAATCGCGTTTTGACAGGTCATAAAAAGTATGTCAAATTGAGTAGAGGTGTCATCTAGATTCTAGCCTATTAACCAGTTTAGCTATATTATAGTGAGAGCGACTTATGAAATGTCAAAATGGAATCGCGAAATGTCAAAGTTGACAAGAGACAATGCAACGACCTTTACTTTACATTTCATTTGATTTATATCTTTCACAACTTAACATTGTTTTAGGAATCTCTTTGACACATCTGTTCCTATTTCTATTTTAAGCGCATTGTTATAATTTCGGTTTAAAGATATTTATTCCCATATTATAGAACATAAAAAGTTAACTTACAATATGAGATTATTACATTTTCTACCTACTTGTCATTATAAAACATGGACTTGGAAAAGACATCATTTATTTATTGAAACTTTACGCAAAAGTATTCATTCTCTTAGTCAACTAAAGGTGGTGAAGGTAGGTGCAAATTATTGTCTTAGAATTAAACAACAAAATAAGAAATTAAAAAAACTTAAAATAATAACATTATTTAATTGAACTGTACACAAGTACAAGTAGTAGTAATAGAAAAAATTAAGACAGTAACATGTTGTGTACCTATATGTTTCGTGGGAAGAGAGTTCCTGGAAGGACTTGGGGCAGGCCTTTGTCCAGTAGTGGGACAGCGTAGGGTAGGGTAGGGAAAAACATATTCTAACGGAACATAACTTTTTTTTAACCTAATTTTATGGCCATTATTTAGCCCAATTTTGAATGATGGTCTATTCAAAGCATGTTTGCAAAGCTTTGCTTAAAATATCTCGACTTTTTTTGAGGACTCTCGTTCAGACACAGTTGTTCAAGTTTAAGCTATATCTACTAACGTTTTTAGGTCTAAATTCAAACCCCAAAACGTCATTTCCAACCTCTTCCTCACAGAATCAGAAATAACATTTTGTTAAATCCAAAAAAAAATATATTTAGTTTCATCATTATGTTCGCATCATTCAGTTGACATAATCACCCGGCCTTAACCTTCAGAGGTTGGTTGCATTTTTCTCAGCAATCACTTGACTCGCTACCACCTCACTAGCATTCATTACAATGAAATCACCTTTAATTACCCGCACGTGTTGCTAGTTCACGATTTTATGCTAACAGGCACTAACAGCGTGCAGCGTAAGCAGGGCTTGTCCTAGGCATAGTAAAAAGCTACAGATTAGATAGATGTAGTTTATTCGCCCCATGTCGTGACTTAATGACAGCAAGTAGGTTTTGTCATTTATCATAACAATGAAATTGTATCTTTGGAAAAGGGTCTAGAATCTAAATATATACAGCCTGTAACAAAAACCCTGTCCGATCCTTAAGGGTATTATTCGGCATCGTACTGCGTACTCATATACGTAACCATTTAATGGATTTGAGATTATTATTTTTCCCCAGTGAAAAAAAAAAGAAGAAAGTAGAAGTAATTTAATTAAAATAAAACATAAAAACATACATACATACACACATACATACATACATACCGTCAAAATCATAACCCTCCTTTTGGCTTTGCCGTAGTCGGGTAAAAACTGATCAACGGCGACACTGATCCGACAGGGTTTTTGTTACATAGTGTATAACTCAAAGGTGACTGACTGACTGACATAGTGATCTATCAACGCACAGCCCAAACCACTGGACGGATCGGGCTGAAATTTGGCATGCAGGTAGATGTTATGACGTAGGCATCCGCTAAGAAAAGATTTGTTAAAATTTACCCTCTAAGGGGATGAACGGGGGTCCGACATTTACGCGGACGAAGTCGCGGGCAAAAGCTAGTTATTAATATAATTTAAAAAAATTGCGATAAGGGAAACTGTACATAAGAGGAGTATATTTTTTGGGGTGTTGTGTGAGGGTGGTTTCTTAAAGTAACGTCTAAAATGACACCTACCAAAAAATATATCTTATTTCGTCATTAGTTAGCTTATTACATGTTAGAATTACAAAAAGGTCGATTAGGTGGAACATAGACTTAATATTAAAATAAAATAGACCTAATGAATATCCATTTTTGTTTCAAGTTCTGCTTAGTAAAATATTTCATATTTGTAAATACCGAGACCAGAAAGTAGTTCACGTTAAATAAACAATACCTGTGAACAAGTGAGTCATGTATCTGGGTCCACAAACATCTTAATTTCGTCCGCGCATTCCGCCCGTTCACGCTTGAATGGGCTTTGACTAATTCGTACCGCATTGTTTACTGATTACTTACTCTAAAAACTAACAGTACAAGTACAATTTCTACGCTTTTATGCATTAAGATAGTTTGTACGAAAGTAGTAATTATCTGTGATATGACTGGATTTTTGTAAGACAGAAAACACGGACACAAATCAAACGCAAACGCAGTCACAAATCAAAATAATTAATTTATTTGTTTGCTTGAGTGAAAAACACATTATAGCAGCTCCTCTAGCTGAATGAGAGACAGCTCTAACAGACAGTAAAGAACGAAAATGAAACGGACCAATTAAAATTATGAAATAAGTACAATAATAGCTCAGCAAAAAAAAATGCACGTCATCATGGTTGCGTCCATTCCGCGTGGGTAAACACTTACATAATTTCAATATCTCTATACATTTTTCTGTTCATAATTAAACAAGTGCAACATAATTCATTGTTAAACGTGGCGTATCAGATTTTATTTGATTGCATAAGCGATGCTTCAGTGTGGGATCGAGGGCAGAGACAGACTTGCGCCCGCGCATCGGTGTCAGTGGAACAATAGTACATACACACAGGTGGGGGAAGGAAGTGTCAATAATTAATAGAAAATAAACCGCCTGATGTGTGCACAAGTGAGATTCCATACTTTAGCGTTACTTCGTTTTCGAAAGACAGAGAGACAAAGTACTTAATGCGTAGACCAATGACCTAAACAAAGCAGGTGGTTAAAAAAAACTTGTTCCAATTTCTATTCAGAAAATTTAACCTAGATAAGTTAAGTAATATTAATATAATATAATATTAGACTGCACGTCTAATATTAATCAAGACCCGATCCACCCTGTACTTAACTGTCCACACTCAGCAACGCTCCTAAACCGAGATCCGTATCCCACAAGGGGTGCCCTTAGCGTGTAGTGGTATAGTTTATACAACCCATTCGGTAAGGCCCCATTGATAGAGTGGGTGCAATGTTGCGAGGCAAGTGCTGGCGGGAACATCCGATCGACCTAGCAGTAGCGAATATCTCTCTACCTGTTATTACCACTACCGTATTATTTTTTCGTGGGGAAATCCCCATGGGTGCCTTCCGTCTGGGGATAACGAAGGGCTATGTTAGACTCATACCGACTAAAACCCCACGGTTCCTCCTGCTACCATAAGTCGGGAGTCCGATATTCGTATTACGCATGATCCGCGCCACTGAATGGTATTGGACCGCCATTGGCGAGCCCCTTCACACGCTACCCTACCTAGGAGATAGGGGCCTTACCGATTAGGTAGTGTAATTAGCTTTGGCTGGAGGCCTTAATTTGAAAAGCACCACAGGGAATTCCGGTTAAGTAGCCGATAACTCCCTAAATTGACCTGCGAGATGCCATTCTGAATAAAAAAATGGTCTAAAAATGGTTTGCAAATTTTGAAAGGACAACTTATTTACATACATACATACTTACTTACTTACATACGAACAGTGCAAGCTAAATAAAAGCTTGTAATAAAACGCCCAGTACCTGACAAGACTCTTACATCAAAACCTGCATGTTCAAATCCATTATATCAGAGCTTACTTGACGTAACGGAGTCAATCACCCAATATCAAAGTACAAAGTAAAAGTTGTGAGTTGCGACAATAAAACTAAAGGCGCCTAACCTTGGCAAGTGGAGCATTTTCCAAATAAACCAATTTGTCAGTTTTGTAATTGAATAATTTAGTGTGTCGACAATTTGTGACGCGAGAGGCGTGAAAACGTTGCTTTAGAGTTTTGTCACGGGACAGGGGACTGTCATGGTGCGTGGCTGCAGGACTGACTGCTCGAACCAGAATATATGTATTTACAAGCAACTCTTGCACGATGTTACGATGTCCGTTCCAGGTGGATTTTATAACAATATTAGTGACATAATGAAAAAATAATATCATAAGTAACCAATGTTACCTATCTATACAATTCAAATAAATAAAATTGAAAAAAAAAATTACGGTATTGTTTACATCATCATCTTCCTGCCCTTGTCCCACGTTACTTGGGGTCGGCGCAACACATTTTCCTCTTCCACTCTGTCCTGTCAGCCGTCATGCAATCACTGACTCCCCTTTCATTCATATCATTCTTCACACAAAAGAAAGAGAGAAGAAGAAGAGATAGTGGGCACAAAAGTATGGACGGCACACCCAAGTCCGCCACAGCTTAGACTACTTTTGTTTGGAAGGTATCACAGTCATGTACCTCTGTGCCAATGCGCATCAAATTCTATCCCGGGGTTCTCTTTTTATTTTAAGTCGAATGGGTTTAACTTACTAAGCATTATTGAAACAAGCATACCATTGTTTAAATTGCAATTTAACATAATATAAACTCAGTAATTGCGTTATAAACTAAAAACAGCAATTAAACAGTGTTTAACCCTTAACTGTCGTGGTGAAAAATAGTAATGTTTCTACAGTCAAGGGTCCAGTGGACCTACGTATGTTACAATAATGATTAAAGTAAAAGAATGTTGTTTTTCTTTGTTTTTTTAATAAACTTAGAAAATAAAACATTATTCTAAGTAACTTTCTTACATTCAATGTCAACAGTAGTATGGACGGCACACCCAAGTCCGCCACAGCTTAGACTACTTTTGTTTGGAAGGTATCACAGCCATGTGCCTCTGTGCCAATGCGCATCAAATTCTATCTCGGGGTTCTCTTTTCATTTTAAGTCGAATGGGTTTAACTTACTAAGCATTATTGAAACAAGCATACCATTGTTTAAATTGCAATTTAACATAATATAAACTCAGTAATTGCGTTATAAACTAAAAACAGCAATTAAACAGTGTTTAACCCTTAACTGTCGTGGTGAAAAATAGTAACGTTTCTACAGTCAAGGGTCCAGTGGACCTACATATGTTACAATAATGATTAAAGTAAAAGAATGTTGTTTCTTTTGTTTTTTTAATAAACTTAGAAAATAAAACATTATTCTAAGTAACTTTCTTACATTCAATGTCAACAGTAGTATGGACGGCACACCCAAGTCCGCCACAGCTTAGACTACTTTTGTTTGGAAGGTATCACAGCCATGTGCCTCTGTGCCAATGCGCATCAAATTCTATCCCGGGGTTCTCTTTTTATTTTAAGTCGAATGGGTTTAACTTACTAAGCATTATTGAAACAAGCATACCATTGTTTAAATTGCAATTTAACATAATATAAACTCAGTAATTGCGTTATAAACTAAAAACAGCAATTAAACAGTGTTTAACCCTTAACTGTCGTGGTGAAAAATAGTAACGTTTCTACAGTCAAGGGTCCAGTGGACCTACATATGTTACAATAATGATTAAAGTAAAAGAATGTTGTTTTTTTTTTGTTTTTTTAATAAACTTAGAAAAATAAAACATTATTCTAAGTAACTTTCTTACATTCAATGTCAACAGTAGTATGGACGGCACACCCAAGTCCGCCACAGCTTAGACTACTTTTGTTTGGAAGGTATCACAGCCATGTGCCTCTGTGCCAATGCGCATCAAATTCTATCCCGGGGTTCTCTTTTTATTTTAAGTCGAATGGGTTTAACTTACTAAGCATTATTGAAACAAGCATACCATTGTTTAAATTGCAATTTAACATAATATAAACTCAGTAATTGCGTTATAAACTAAAAACAGCAATTAAACAGTGTTTAACCCTTAACTGTCGTGGTGAAAAATAGTAACGTTTCTACAGTCAAGGGTCCAGTGGACCTACATATGTTACAATAATGATTAAAGTAAAAGAATGTTGTTTTTTTTTGTTTTTTTAATAAACTTAGAAAATAAAACATTATTCTAAGTAACTTTCTTACATTCAATGTCAACAGTAGTATGGACGGCACACCCAAGTCCGCCACAGCTTAGACTACTTTTGTTTGGAAGGTATCACAGCCATGTGCCTCTGTGCCAATGCGCATCAAATTCTATCCCGGGGTTCTCTTTTTATTTTAAGTCGAATGGGTTTAACTTACTAAGCATTATTGAAACAAGCATACCATTGTTTAAATTGCAATTTAACATAATATAAACTCAGTAATTGCGTTATAAACTAAAAACAGCAATTAAACAGTGTTTAAACCTTAACTGTCGTGGTGAAAAATAGTAACGTTTCTACAGTCAAGGGTCCAGTGGACCTACATATGTTACAATAATGATTAAAGTAAAAGAATGTTGTTTTTTTTGTTTTTTACATTTTTCTAAGTAACTTTTTTACATTCAATGTCAACAGTAGGCATTTCTTAATTATTATTTTACCTTACACAAAACAGTATTTATTAACATAACATCACGCCTGCAATTCCCGAAGGGTTAGGCAGAAATGTACCCATTAGTACACCCACATTAATCTTAAACATGAACTTAAAAAGCACATATATATGAATTGTAAAAGTCACATTGGTACTTGCCCGGATTCGAACCCACAACCCCCTGCATCAACCTCTACCACTGGGCTATCACGACACCATATTTCCACTATCAAATAACAACCGCGAAATCATGAAAAATAAATCAGATGCTCCATAGACATTTTGCTGCTATACAAATTGTGCAAACATTAAAACTTAAATAAAATAGGGTTGTGTCACCAACCCTGTTCCCACAGTGGCCACCAGCTATTTTGCAAAAATCCCCTTACAGGTACAGCTTGAGGCTGTCAATCCCTAGCATCAATACATGGTACGAATTAAACCATTGGAGGTGTCACACCACCAACATCCAAACTCAGGGCTGCTACTGATAAATTCGAAATGGAAAACCTAATAATACTTTTTGCCCGACCTGGGAGTCGAACCCAGGACCCCAAGCTCAGCAGTTGTGCTTGCGACCACGAGAACAAGGCGGCAGTTAAAACGAGGCTCGTATTGCCATTATAATATTAAGTAACGGTGCCTACTAGTAAAAATATTTTAGTTTTTTATTAATATCATTTAACCTCCGGGATATTTTTTTAAGCGTCTTAACTAAAAATGCTTAGTTTTGATAGGTCTTTCGATTCATAAATAATTAATGGCTGGCGGAGCTGGGTGTCTTTTGCCCACTGTCTTTTGTGTTTTTTTTTTTAATCATATTTTTTAATTTTTGTCCTTCTGTCTGTTCGTTCCGGATAATCAACGAAACGGCTGGACCGAACTTGACGGAACTTGTAACTGGCTGATGTTATAAGGAGTAGCTTAGGCTTTAATTGTAGAAAAATAAGTAACAAAGACGCGGGCATGAGCTTTTTTCTGGTATTGAAAATTCAAAACCAGAAAAAGAATCACCAGAATTACCTATTTAAAAATTCAAAGCATATAACGAAAGCTGACACACATTACCAGCAGCTCTTTGACAAACATTACCAACTGACAATGAAAGTAAACTTAGCAAGGACAGTAATGATATCAAACAAATCGATCGGCCAGCTCCCGTCGCACTAATTTCATAACTTTCAAGTAACTCCAGTCCAGCTAATGTACCCAAACCGGTATCACAGCATATCAATCAGCATACAATTATTGCAAAATTACTGCTTGTGAAATAACCAGTGTAATGAGCATTGTAATGACCCACCGTAACAAGCTGATCAAGTTTATGTTTAATGGAATTTCACTAATCTTATTAGACGGACTAGGTAGTTTTATTTGCATTTGAATGCAGGGCAGTATTCAGAACGTCGATTTATTAAGCTATCATTATATTTCTACCCTAGTATCATGTTACATGAGATCAGGGCAACACAAAATCAAATAATACCAGCTTCTCTCAATGCAGAGCAAAAGGTCTCCCGCTGCAGAGGCCTCTTCCCATACAGAGAAGGTACGAGCATTGACCACCACGCTTGCTCAAGGCGGATTGGCGATTTCAGACTTACATGTAAATAAATTTTGTACAGGTTTCCTCACGATGTTTTCCTTCATCGATGTCAGTGATGTCCAAGATTAGTTTCTAAATCATTTATGTATTTCAAATAGACCATTAGAGCCACTTTCGAAAAAGAAAAGTGCTTATACTTACCCATTCCAAAAGTTAGTTTCGTATGGAGAAAAATGAGCAAAACACTCCAAACCTACACGTTTCCTTCTTCGATTCCGTCCTGTCAACCATTTGACATGCTTTGAATAAATACTAATACTGGTAATGGTGATTCTTTATCTGGTTATGGATTTTCTTATGAGGTTCCATCATGATATTGGTTGTTAAGTACCGTATTTAATGTTAACTTCAGGTTTAAAGATTTGTTTTGTAATCTCTGTATCTTCGAAAGGTGATGGTGAAACAATATCTAATTAACATCATACAGTAACATACTCGTAACTTCGCATTAAGCTGAAGCTATAACAGTTAACATGTCACCGTTAGAAAATAAATGAATATTTCTTACATAATAGTCTGCAAGCAATTATTTCGTTAATTTAATAGCGAAGTGAAGGTTTGTGAAAGGGCCGGCCAATAAATTAATTGTGTAATTTCGCGCATGCACTCCGCGTGGGTGTAAATAAACGTGTACGCGACAAAACAATAGGCTGTGGGATGAACACATACGATTACTTTAACCTCTACACCACACAATGGCGCATTGAGAGTCAAATGTCGTACGAACAACCACTTCACTACAAAAACTGTAAACAACAAAAATAAACTCAATCGCAGGAATAATAAGGTTCTTGTAACAGCTGTAAAACAACCAACTTACTAAGAGCCACAACAAGTTTTAATATATCTTCATAGAAATGAACCAGTCGAAGCGTGACAACGAGCGAGGAAGGTCAAGATAAAGTGGACGATCAAGTTTAGAAGTCAACGATGTCAAGACAATGACTAATTGGTAACTCTTCGCTTTGTAATCTTATAAAGACGATGCAGAATGAGCATGGAGTAGTGCGGTAAAAACATTCGATTGATGGAGGGATGCATTTTTTATATCGTTTTCTGTACGAGTCACGATTCACATTTGTTGTCGACCGTGCAATAGATCAGGCCTTTGTTAATTGGTTAAATAATGGAAGAGTATTGTGTTAATTACAGATAAATGCAGCCTGAGAAATGTTTGCATGATATGTCAGCATCGATGTAAATATAAAACAAGGAATTTTACAAGACAAACAAGATTAAGTGCATAATGAACTGCGATGCGTTGTAATGGCGGGATTGATTGAATTGTTGATGCCGTTACGCACTGATTGGCTCATACAGTTATAAATAGTGTAAATCGAAACAATCACGACACGTTCGTTTAATTATATTAATCGTAAAGAGACGTTTTAGCATTAGCAATAAATTCGCGAACATTTGAACAGACAGAACATGCAACAACAGTGTTCAAACAAATTGTAGAAAACAACTGAGAAAGTAACAATTGAAAGGAAAAATAAATCAAGACTGAAAACTACTACAAAAGTGGCAATCAATGATCTCCAGTAACTGAATGCCAGCGTTCATCTTGCATGGTCGAATTCCAATGAAAATAGATCGTAAAACAGAAGTTAGAAGAAAAAGAGCAAGATTAAGGAATACAGACACTAAATCCTGAAATTTGGTAACAAGGTACTTGAATACGAAAAAGTTACTCAATATTTTAGCACTCTTAACAGCTATCATAGCACAAACTATGCGCAATAATCAACGAAAAATAGGACAGGGTCAATCTCAAGTGTGAGAACGTAATGAAAAAAATCAAAATCAAGAGATAAATCTTTTTCTCAGTATTCACAATGTATTTGTATAATTAAAGGAATATCATTCCGAACAATGGCACAGATTAACGTAAATGGCAGTTCATTAAATGATTCAAACGTTTCCTTAAAGGCTCGATACTAATTGATAAGTATATGTTACTACATATACTTATCAATTAGTATCGAGCCTTTAAGGAGATCTGCAGGAAATCCTACTAGGTACTACTGTACCTAGTAGGATTTCCTGCAGATCTACAAGCTGACTCTAGCTCCAGCTGACTGACTGATGTTCAAGAGATGAGCTATTCTCATAGTACCTACATATTTGTGCTATACAACTGAAGAAGATCTACTGACAAAAGATGACAAGTAACATGCTTTGCTTTGTATGTGAGATACGACAAAATCAATGATACCTGTCACGAAATTGTGTGCTGTAAAGTCATTTGAGGACAAAGTTCATCAGTGACTCCGAACCAGCACAAATCGACTACACAAACGACTACAAATCTTTAAGACAAAGCACCCTCGGAAGTTATTGCTTACGCAAACCCGTAAAAACAAGAGTTATTCCTTATTGCTCATTGTTCCACTGACAGAAAATCCTCTCGACAAGAACTACTGTTGACACGTGTGTGATTTGTGTTGAATGCAACAATTATAGTAAAATTATCAATTCTGCATGACGCCTCCGAATACTTCATATCTTTAGATGAATCAGCATTCAATAAGCCGATAATATCACGTTTAATTTGTTATTAAAATTAATAGTTTTAATTCTTAATCGATTTATAAACGACAGAATATTATATGCGTTTCTGTGTCAAATGCTTAATCAAAATCAAATTATGCATTGATTATTTTATAGAACGTAGTAAAAGACTACGATGGTATTTTGTCTCATTCACACAGATATGTAATATACCACAGACAATCGACATTCTCATAGACTCTCAGTCAGCATACATCCGTATACTTTCTTGTGCTTCCGTGAAGCGAATGAGACATGTCGTTGAGTGCCGAGGAAAGTTGTCTTTGGCGCGCCCTCCGATACCGTTACATGACAGATTGCTTCATCACCCAACTACATACAGGCTTAATACAGGTCAACAACTACTTTTATTGAGTAACTGACCTTTACACTTGCTTTTTTCTTGATACATGGCTCGTGAAATATTTTTGTACGGTGAAATCTTGTAAAAAAGGAGTTTGGAGTGCCACGAGGACTTACATAGGACCTCTGAGCATTTTACAATGTAGGAAACTAATAATTACGTACAGTTGTTTTCATTAATTATTTTATTCAATCTGTTGTTTGATACTCTTGATGTCTCAAAATCTTTTCCTCAAAAAAGGCTAACGGAAAGCTTTACTTGAATCACTTTTGATTGAGCGAACTACTTAAAGGGACCAAAACCATTGAAATCCAAATGCAGACACTCCAAAATATAATAAGTGAAATTAAAATATCAAAAGTAGCCGCCACATGGCAACAAAAACTTGTTGGCAGAATTAGAAAATTACGCCAGATGTTCACGAGACTTTCTAACTGTCGGTCGCTAACTACGTAACCATTTCCCTATTATATTATAACGGCAGCATTACGTGCAGCAGTATAGACAGAGATTCAATAAACTGCTAGTTAATATGACGATCGTTTGAAATTACTCTAGGTTTGAAGTACGGAATTTATTGATTGTTTAATAATTTCTCGAATCGGCGGCAAATGTATCGTAATGGATCATGTAATCGATTTATCGTGGCCGTACGGTTAATTTGTTATTGATTTTCTGTCGATAAAGATCCTTTCTTCTAAGAATAACCTAGTCACAGTAAGAGTGGCTATTACTTCACTCTCTGTAGTGGTTGAAAAAAATCAAGAAGCGACTGGCAGACCGTGGAAATGAGAGACGTTCTAACATTATTATCTTCTATTGAGACGCAAATGTCAGTCATCACTTATAGCAAATGTAACGATAAACCTAGTAGGAACAAAGATCGATAATTAAAAAAGAACAACAGATCTGAAAATCGTCATCTTTGAGCCAACATTTTCCTCAATGATGAAAGTCATTCAAACAAAAAGTCTGGTTACGGCGGTATGTGTAATTAGGGACGGCGATCGAGAGAGCGGCGTGTGCGCAAATATTGGCGGCATGTGTACGAACCTGTGTACCGACCACACCGGCCGCTTTCCACCACTTTCGGCGTAACACTACTCCATTCAACTTTTTTCTTTAGTCTCCGCGACGACGACTTCATTGACATTGACGTTCTCATTGGCATCTTTCATCATCGGTTTATTATCTGTGGCTGTTTTATTATATTACCTCTTTTGAATCTTTTAATTATTTGCATCAATGACGTTTGTTTTAATATCAAATCAGTTAGCTAAATGATACGTAATTATGTATTTTGTACGTATATGTATAGGTAGGTATATGCATTATTATATTTTATTCCTGGAAATTGTCTGTACCTGTGCACCTAATATGTTTTGTCTCTGCATCACCTTATGGTAGACTGGTAGAAAATGCCTGATTTTTTTTTTTTTTTTTTTTCGGATTGGCATCTCGCAGGTCAACCTATGAGGTTGTCGGCTGCTTAACCGGGCTATCCTGTGGTGCCTTAAAGGAAATTAAGGCCTCCAGCCAGGGCTTAAAATAACTTACAAACTAAGCGACTACACGCTAAGGGCACCCCCTGTGGGGTACGAGCCTCGGCTTAGGGCGTCGCTGGGGGAGGGCAGCAAAGGGACAGGCTGGATCGGATTATTATTTTTAGGGACGAATTTAAAGCTACAGGCTCAGCGTCGCGGGCTGGCACGAGCAAGGGACGGGGCGGAGACGGACAAGGGCGTCGCGACGGACCTCGGCGGCGAGGGCGGAATGACGGCGGTCTGTGTCTGTATTTGCGAACTGTACTAGTTTCTTTGTTACTCTCCTGGAGGAGGGTAATGGCGTCATCGGGGTCGGTCAAAGTATGTCTCGGTCGGCGAGTCTTACTGATGCGGGAGGGAGTGTATCGGGCGGCCGATACGATCAGGGGATTGGAGTGTTTTTCAGCAGTGTCAAAGAAGCGCTTGGCGGTGCGTTTCATGAACTGCTGGATGGTGGGGATTTTGAGATCGAGATGGAGATTCTCGTTGCGAAGGTAGTACGGGGCTCCCGTGGCCTTTCGCAAGAAACGGTTTTGGAGGGTTTGCATCCTATGGAGGTGATATGCCTTTGCGTGTGCGAATACGACACAGGCGTAGGTCATGATGGGACGAATGCACGCTGTGAAAATGCGCAATTTGCACTTGAGTGACAATTTGCTACGTGCATTCAGCATGTGGTGAAGCCTACCGAGAGCAAAAGCGGCGCGCGAGCGCACCGTCTTTATGTGTTCTCCGAAAGTAAGGTGTTGGTCGAGGATCACACCTAGATATTTGGCTCGCTTTTCCCAAGGGATCGGCTTGCCGTACATGGTGATGGGACTGGGAGGGGTGGGGGGTAAGCGCGGTTTGGAAAAGAGGACCGCTTGACTCTTGTCGGGGTTAACCTCGATTCTCCACTTCCGGAACCAAGCGCCCAGGGCGCTTGCGGCGGATTGGAGAGTGCGAGCGATGGATACTGGGTTGCGACCAGTGTAATAGATGGCCGTGTCGTCGGCGAATAGGGCCAGATGGGTCTTGCTACTCTTAGGGATGTCGCTGGTGAACAGCGTAAAAAGGAGTGGGGATAGGACGGAGCCTTGAGGGACTCCTGCGCGTATGGGGTGGGGGGAGGAGAGCGCGCCCTCGATGCGATAGCGGAAGGTGCGGTTTGACAGAAAATCTCGTATGATGAGTACGAGGCGATCGGGCACTCCGATCTGGTAGAGCTTATATAATAAGCCGTTGTGCCAGACCTTGTCGAAAGCTTTCGCTATGTCGAAGAAGAGGGCGCCCGTCAAAGAGCCACGTTGAAAACCAACGCTTATGTGCTCGACGATGCGGTGGACTTGTTGGACGCAACAATGGTGGGAACGAAAACCGAATTGTTCGTCCGGGATGAGGCTCTTTGCTTCGACATAATCCTTGAGACGCTTATAAATAAGCCTCTCGTAGATTTTGCCAAGAACGTTGAGCAAACTGATGGGACGATAGCTCGAAGGCTCTGACTTGGGTTTACCAGGTTTATGAATGCCGATGACGGTGGCCTCTTTCCACGTCCCGGGGAAGATATTGTTGCTCATGGCGCCATTGAAGATGGCGGTCATAAGCATTATGAGAGGGGCAGGGAGGAGTTTGAAAACCTTGTTGGTGATTCCGTCTGACCCGGGGGCTTTCCGGGGTTTAAGGTTTTTGATGATGTCTTGCACCTCGTCTGGGGTGACGGGGGGCAGAGGATCATCGGGGTCTTCAACTGGTGGGAGGGATGCTCTACGTTCGACTTCGGCGTCGACCTTAGAGAGGTGAGCTTTGTCTACTGGTTGAGAGCTGGGGGTGCATTGGGCCTCTAGGCTGTCAGCTAGACATTCAGCCTTTTCGTCGTTATCGAAAGCGACGCTTTTATCGGGGCGGGTGAGAGGAGGCATGGCAGCCTCGCTAGTGGAACGTAACTTCCTCTGTAACTCCCAGAAGGCTTGGTGGGTGGGCTCCAGTTCGCTAAGCGTCTTGTCCCAGCGGGCGTTACGCAACTCATTTATGCGATTCTTTACAGCACGCTATAGAGATCGCATGTGAGCTTTGTTTGCGTCGCAGGGAAAAACGCTATACGCACGGATGGCCGCGTTCTTCTCGGTCATCAGTTCGCGTACATCGTCCGGCAGTTTCCAGCGGTGATCGCTCACCACCGGAACCTCCCTTGAACAGTCGTTCAGGACAGATTGTACGTGTTCTGTGAAGGAGTCGATCGCGCCCGACGTGTCTGCGATTGAAACTATGTGGTCGGGGATAGAGTCCAGGTGAGGCGACGTGATGGACTTTAAGCTTTCGCTTACTTTCCTCCAGTCGGTTATCACTTGGGTCGGGGGAGGTTGGCTGGGATCAGAGGGACCTGAGCGGGAAGCTAGTTCCATGATGACCGGGCGGTGGTCCGAGTCGAGCTCGTGTAGCGCCTCAATAGAATGTAAGCGGAGATTTACATTCTTGAGGAGTGCTATATCGAGGATATCGGGAAGATGATTGGGGTCGTGGGGAAAGTGAGTGGGAGTCATCGGAGCGATGACGTCAAAGTTGAGAGTGGTACAGAGGTTGAACACGATTCTGCCTCTGGTAGAGGTCGTGTTGCAGTTCCAAGCGGGGTGTTTGGCGTTGAGATCGCCCGCTAGTATAACGGAGTCACTCAGTCCAAGAAGAACGGAAAGATCATTTGTAAGGAGGGACGGGTCCTCAGAGGGCGAAGGAGGGATGTAGGCAGAGATAATAGTAATCGGCTGATGACCAGTCATGCCGAGCCGACAGAGTGAGACCTCGACGCGAGAGAGGGGAGGAGGGTCCATAGGGATGCAGTACAGTTCCTTTCTGTAGTAGATGAGGGTGCCGCCCTTATGGCAACGCGACCTGTCGTTGCGAACTAAGCGATAGTTGGCAATTTTCGGGTCACGGTGGCGGGGCTTTAGGAAGGTTTCCTGTATAAGGAGGATGTCAAGTTGATGATCGCGAAGGAAGGTGGCGATCTCATCACGCTGGCCATTAATGCCATTTGCGTTGAAGAAGCCTAACTTGAGGGACCGGGGTTTGGTACAACACAGACTTTTCTTATCCATTAGGATTTAGGTCGATACAGTTTTTCTAGGACTCGCGTGATTGTGGGGTACGCTTCGAACACTTTACCTATAGCTGTAAGGTCGGCATTGCATGCAATGATTTCCTTTGCCATAGTTACAGCATCCGGGTTGACGTAAATGCTGAAGGCGTCCGTTATGATTTGGACGTGTTCAGCGTTGGGGATGGCGGCCGTGGGGCCGGTGCAGACAGGGAAGGGCGCGGCTGAGGCTGCGGGAGCGGCCTTTGGGGGAGGAACCTTTTTGGGAGCGGGTTGTGGTGCGGGTGCGGGGGCGGCGGGGGGCCGACGGCGCTATTGAGGGAGTGGGTTGAGGGGTCGCGAGAGCTGGGAAGGCTCTTTGGTGGTTCAATGTGTTCCACGGGGAGGGCCTTTGAGGGCTGAGTCGCTCGGGCAACTGTGAAGAGGGAATCTTCACCGAGGGGCTTTCCCTTTGCTGACGGGCGTTTGCACGCTTGGTCAGTTTGGGAGAAGAAGACTTTGGGGCCTTTGGGCAGCCACGGTAGTTAGCCGGGTGCCCGGATTGGCCGCATAGCACGCAGCTGGGAGGCTCTGTGCAGAGATCACGTTCCTTGGGACGTGGACAATCGGCAGTGCCATGCTCGCCCAGACACTTTACGCATCTTGGGGTCGCAAAACAGTTGCGCTGTACGTGACCGTACAGTTGGCAACGGTGACATTGGCCAACTACGTTAGCCTTGTAGGGCTTCTCTATGGAAATGCCAGAGAGAGAGCAGACTGATTTCACCTTGAATATAGGGTGATGGCCTTCCGTGGGGTCGCAAACGACCAGAACGGTGTCAAAAGCGGGGCCGCCCCTCGCTTTGTGCAGGCGATGGACTGCTGAGACGGGGACTTTCTGGGAGAGGAGGTCGTTGAGAATGTCCTCAACTGGGATTTCTTTCGGGATGCGTCGGATCACCACTCGGGTGGGCGCTTCCTCGGGAAGGGAGTAAGTATGGAACGAAACGTTCCTTAGTTTTAGGAGACTGGTTAGTTCCCTGTGGTCTTTCGACGTTGGAACTTGAACTTTGATGCCCTGCTGAGTTGCACGGGCATTGGTGTATGTGATCTTACGATCATTACACCATTTGGACACTTCTGTCCACTTTGCCTTGTCTTGAATGAACAAGGGCGGCGGGGGTTTTAGCTTCTTTTTCGAAGCTAGCGCGGGGTTAGTAGTAAGAGGGGTAGGGGGGCGGCTGGACTCGGAAGTCGAGGCAGCAGAGACGGGGGGACTAGAGGTCGAGGGGGTCGCGGGGGAGGTCGTTGCTACGACCTTTTTGGCCTTGGTTGCCTGAGAGGGAGATTTTCCCTTCTTCCTCTTACCTCCACTGCCGACGACTTGGTAGTCATCGTCAGATGAGGCGGAGGAGGATAGGGAATCCTCAGAGTCGGAGACGGAGGGCGAAAGGTGATCAAGAGGGACAGAGGTGTCCATGCTCTCGGTCGTGTCGAGTTTTGCAGCTGCGACACGCAGCTGCGAGGCGCCCATTGTTTGTGAAACAATGGCGGCGGGAACAATGGCGGCCGGTACACAGTGTGTTTCCGCGTACGGGTTTATTGTCTCGATGGACAATAGCGAAGGAATTTCTAGTGAAGGCATTGATTGTGCCGCCACTGGAATTCCTTTGTCTACAGTTGGCGGAGACGCGGGGCTGTCGAGTACATCGCTAAAGTTTGCGATGCTTTCCTCAGACGGAGAAGAGTTTTGCTGTAAAGCAGCAAACTTTTTGCCATATTTGGCAATGAAGTCCGGGTCCTTGAAGAGGACTTCCTTTACGAACGCAACGATAATTGCGTCCGACATTATCGAAGAGGGAGGGAGGGTTTGAGACAGGGAATCGCGGGAGAGTTTATTAGAAACTCTAACGGGGAGCCTAACTTAACCCTAATTGCCTATCTCCCCGGGTGGATGGGCCCGGGGATGTGTGACCCTCCCTGCCGGGTGTAGGCAGGGAGGTGAGTACCTACTGGTGAGCCCTAAGCTTGTAAACCCGTCGCCAGTCTTATTGTGCGAACGGGGCCCTGACCAGTCTAGTGCGAAGGGTGTAGACACGCCCGACCGACACTAGGTGTGTTGCTGTGAACGAAGTCAGAGACTAGGCACGACTAGGAGATCCCCCAAGGCCGAGACACTAGCTCCCGTCTCCAATTGACTGCCTCACCCTGAAGGGGATTGGCGGGTGTGATTGGGGCAACACCCCCTCGGCTTCGTTGGCACCGTAAGGTATCCACCGAGGACCACGAAACTGTGGTTTTAACCCTGAAGGGGCCAAGTGAAGCTAACACAACAAAACGCGGGTTAAAGAAATAAGATAATCGTCCGCTACCTTGAAAAAGGCGGCTTCGGATTTAAAAGGTTGTAGTCTGCTGACTACAGGAGTCGTCGCGGCGAGCGCAACGAGAAGTGACGAGAATCGTGAGCGAGCGCGGAGCGAGGTGCAGCACGTCCGTTCGCGGCGAGCGTCGGGCGGAGAGGGTCTGAAAATGCCTGAGGCATTAAGTCCGCTTTTGTACCTACTTACAGTGTATTTTTTGACATACATGTGCATAAAGTTTAATTAAATAAATAAATAATTAACAGGTATATGATGTGTCTTTTAATACCCCGTAATCCCCGTATACAAGCCAAGGCAATATTTGCCAGAACATTACCAGCCAATTTAACCAAAGAGGAATCAATCAATCTAAACTCATTAAATTCCACTATCCACTAGTCATACTTTCAACACAACCGACGTAGCACAAGTTATGCCCACATCATACCTGGTAATGGTAGCCACTTGACACGATTCAGTGACACACATCTGTGGCTAATAACCTCATAGATTTGTCGTCAACAGCAACCGCACAGTTTTTCAACAGACCAGACGTAACTACGTAACAGTACGCCGGCATAATTTGCTTCTAGTTGTACGGTCGACAGTGAAAAATATGAATGCACTAGCATATGCTCGTGACTTCGTCCGCGTGGGAGACAAAGTCAAAGTCAAATGTTTTTCTAGTTGACGTCTCGTTTAGTTTTCGAGATTTTGTGACCTTTCGCTTTTTATATTTTAGACTAGTTTGAGCCTGCGACTTTTACACACGCGTTGGGTTACATCTCTGGTTACTTTACTGTTTAACTACCATTTTACATAGCCTATACTATTCCTTACAAATCTGGCTATCATCGTATACAAAACGATTTTGTCCAAACTGATTGGTAGTTTCAGAGATTAAAATACTTAATAAATAAAATAAAAATAAAAACTTTTTATTTCAGACTTCAAAATCCATTAGATTTTATTTTAGAGAGATTAGCGTGTTTAAACAGACAAACAAAAAAGCTTTTTAGCTTTATTAATAGTGTAGATGTAAATATAGGAATATAGATATCTAAGGGTTTTGTTCGATACTAGCTTGATTACATATTTGCATTTGCACATAAATTTATTTGAATAAGTAGCAATTTTAACAACCTGACTTAGTGAATTAGCTACGGATCTTTCTCAATTTATTAAAATGTTGTATCTCTGTGGCTTGTTAACATCGTAATTTTAATGCATAAATATTTTGTTTGAGCTCCGCAGATACTATCAAGATTTGGCTAACGAAATCTTGATGCCATTACGCGATCGTCTTGATGATCCAACTTTTGGCGCGTTCTTCATACCCTCGGGGCATTCGATATTTGAAATTTGAGACGCGATGTGACCATAGACATGTCGTTAAAGTGTTACATTCATTGTACCGTAACAAACCGATTCAATCTCCTTCTAGATACCAGAGTGAGTAGGATGATCCGGTTCATAATCGTAACAGAAAATTAGATAAAAAATGCTTTGTGTATTGTAATTTTATGCTGTGCTAAATCAAAATGTCATTGGCCAGATTTAAATTTGGAATCGTAAATGTTGTGACGATACCTTTGCTTGTTTCTTCTTTTAGACCGTACCGTCTCAAATAAAAGATTTCAAATTTGGAACACAATTTGCTCTACAAACCGTCATGATACCTAAGTAGGTAAAATAATGACTGTTTATAGCTAAGTAGTAATATTTAGGTACAGTGAGGTGTGACGTGTTTACTAACGGTCATTGCCGTCCGGCTAACTTTGAGACATAGTTTTTGCTACACTTTGCCGGCGAGACACCTGACACCTGACGCATGAAGTAATTTAACAAACTATCGGTAGCCTTCCATTCCATCAAATTAATTAAATGGAATTACAAAAGGAACAAAAAGGGTAAGATCGGTGTTTTGCTCAAAACTTGATCCGTCTTCGACACATTCAGGTCGTAAAAAATATAACTGCAAAAACATTGCCCAGGAAAGATATTCCAAACAAGTTTCCATTTCCACTATAGAGCTTTGCAAAAAGTAGCCTCATCGAAGGGAATTAGGTAGGTAGCTCATTGCCTACTACCGCAGGCAATGAGCTGGCAAGCTACTGTTTATGCATTACCTATTCAACCTTTAAGACCAGCGCCTTATTACCTATTTTATTATTTTGCAATTGCAATTCAATAAACCTCGTTGCGCCTAGAGCCTCCTTCTTAAGGGTCAAGCCATTACTCGAATTACAAAAAAAAAACACAATGACGTTTCCAATTCATTCAATTAATTCTACGTCATTTAAACGTGGAACGCGAATCGAATCTCGGAATAATGCAATGAAACAAAAGGAGTTAAGACGTTCAACGTCCTTTGGCGTGGTGCGGGTGGTCACAGTGCAGTGATCACCTTGACCGCGGCAGCCCGGTCAACTGGCACCAAGCCGTGTCGATTCGAATCACTGCCCACCGCTAGTGTTACGTGCATGTATGTTGAAGTAGACTAGTCTGTACTTATAAAGTATTGTGTATGACAGGTAGCCTGGAAAATAGGATGGATTTTACAGTTTCTTGCCTTTTCTCCATAAGAATTTAAGGTCGGGCAATATTCTTTGGCAAACTGCAGTAGGTAATTCGTAAAAAGTAACTGAAATGAGGTTTATAGTTTCTAAAAATTGTTTTTTTTACCTCAAATGACCAGTGTAAGTGTAACATTACTTTATTTAGTCTGTTAAGTACATTATTCTTAGAAATGTCATCCGGAACTACTACAGGAACTTGCTTTCGCAATAAAAAACAACTAAACGGGGACGAAATTTATAATGGAAGCTGCGTACGAGAAAGCCACACACGGTCAAGTTCTTTCGTTTGACATTTCGTCAGCACACGTCGGCACGCGATCACAGGAATTGGGACAAGTAGGTATTTGTGTTCACAATTGAAATTCGCACATTGGACGTCAATGGACGCTGAATTTGAATTCGATAGGTACTGTCACTCTGAAAAGTTCACTTTCGAAGATTTTTGAATATAGAATTCGGGTGAAGTTGGCAATGTTGGTACCATTGATTCATTGAGATTGAGAAGGTTATTTAAAATTAAATAAAATATAAAATAAATATGTATTAAGAAATTGCAAAGATGAAATAATTTCCTCAACAATGCAATAATTTTTGCTATGACTCGGATTGACTCGTCTACTAACAATTTTGTAGAAACATAAAGATCATGATACTTACATAATCTATAAACAAACTTTACAATTCTTTTTTTAAATGTGAACACTGCAAACATTTTTTACAATAAATTAGGCAATATTTCAAGTTCATGGCAGACATCATGACAAAATTATTTTATTAATTAATGTCAGAGTGTGTTCCTATTTTCCTAATAAGGTTTATTTACAGAAATTAAAAATTTGGGATCCGTAAAAATAAATCCACGCGGACGAAGACGCGAGGCAAAGCTAGCAATACATAATGTGTCAGCGCACATAGCAAGTCAGTAGCAAATAGCAACTGTTGCAAGTAGCGTTTCGAATCGCAATGGAGGATAAGTACCTACAAGCTATTGTCTACCGATGGTGACTCCTTTGGTACAGTCCGGCAGAAAAATCGGAATTATTAAGTTGGCTTGAAACAGTGTAGATAAACTTAGATAGAAAATCCATAGATAGCAGTATTATTATGGATAACATGTTGTAATGTGACCATCAGTCCGTATTTGTTCGGACATGTCCGGCTTTTTGGCCTACCTCCATCGTGAACTTTGTGTCTGCCACCTCTGACCTAGACTAGAGTCAAGACCAAACCCATCTATACTAATATTATAAAGCTGCAGTGTTTGTTTGTTTGTTTGAACGCGCTAATCTCTGGAACTACTGGGTCCGATTTGAAAAATTCTTTCAGTGTTAGATAGATTAGTTATCGAGGAAGGCTATAGGCTATATACCATCACGCTACGACCTACGGGAGCGGAGCAGTAACCAAAGACGCGGGTGTAACCGCGGCGGACAGCTAGTCTTATATAAAAAACCGTATGGACTTTTCCGACATTGTAAGAAAAAATTTAATTTAATTTGCTTTAACATTAATAAATTGCGAAACATCATCAATACCTAAACAGTTTAAAATATTTCAACATTTACTCTTCAAATTCCGCACTTTCTCCATCCAAACGTAATAAATCATAAATCAATATCATAAAATCACTCTTGCGTCTGATTGTACTCGCCATGTACGGCGCGCAGCCCACGTATTTCCGATGTAGAGTTAGACCTACCTTTATATAGCACCTAATAATAATACCAGCCTATTATTGTCCCACTGCAAGGCAACCCTATACAAAGAAGGTAGGTACAGTTACCGGCACGTAAGTTGGCAAGAGTTTTTGTAGTGGGGGAAGTTTGCGCACGCACAATTTCATACATTTTTATATGCGCGAACTTCCCCCACTACGAAAATCTCTTGCCAAGTTACGTGCCGGTAACTGTACAAGCATTGATCGCCACGCTTGCTCAAGGCGGATTGGCGATTTCAGACTTATTTTCATCACACGTTCAGATTTCCACACTATGTTTTCCTTTACTGATGCCTATCATGTCAAGATTAATTAAGAAAACACCTACAATATGAAATAGAACAAGCTAAATAAAAGCTTGTAAAAAGACACATTGGTAATTGCCAGTGGACATACATAACATACATAATCTCACGCCTTTTTCCCATGGGGGGTAGGCAGAAACCACAGAACGCCACCTGCTACGATCCTTGCCAATGGACTTATACCTACTAATAGGTACTTAAATCCGTACGTAGGTATGTTATGATTTAGTACCTATTTACTGTTCAGATGGCACGACGGTTTCTTGCTTCTTAATGGTTACCCAGTTCGAAGGTTATAAAATAGAGAATGAGGACTCATAAATGCAATTTTATCTATGGTGTGGGCAAAAGCAACATGGCGGTCGGGCTTGGGTTGTTGCATTTGTCATTAATGGAATCTATCAATGATAGGCCCACGGGATTTAATGCGATTACGGTAGGTAATTAATATTGCCAAATACCTACTTAAGTACTTACCTAAATTTTTAATTTTATTTTTTTCCAATGTTTGGTTTTAAAATATTTACCAAGCTGTCAGGTTCGTAAATAAACGTGACAGACCTTGGGCTTATAGGTATTTAGATCGCGAATGTGTGCTTCTTATTTTAAACTTGTAGGTAGACCACAAGTCTAGAAGTGTAATAGTTTTCTTAACCTTCCCATTTGAATACCTACCTATCGTTGTTCTGTGTGTTGTCAACAGTGAGCAGTGAATTTATGACTAATCGCCATGGCCGTAGGTACTTCCAAACTAAGCACAAAATCAAGTTTATAGAATTCTATGCTCGTATAAAAAGGAGTGGTGCATATTTACGTTGTAAATCATAGTTTTCTAGGCAGCTAAATTAGGCAAACACGTTGGCTGTGTGCAGGCAGAATGTCTGCATTCCTTCGACCCATGTGTCCCTAATGCGAGCCCGTTCGTACGCAGGCCGCGGTATTGCAAGCCTGACGCATTCACCATAAAATGTGCGTTTTCCGGACATGTCCTAGTTTTCGCTTGAGACTTTTTGACGGCATGCAGATAGAATATAAATCACTTGGTTTTCACTTTTACGGTAAAAAGCAGGTCTTCTTAGATATTGTTGTTCTTGATTTTTCAATCTTGTAGAAACGTAAGACAACTTTAAATTTTTGGGACCTATTTTAAATTAAGTACCTGGTCTGATTTATTGTCAAAATGATTTATAAAAAAATACCATGATGTTTTCTCCATAAGAGAAAATTTCTAAGTAAAAAAAAGTTGTATAGGAATCTAAAACCGGTGTCAAAAATATGAATACATACTGTTTTAATAATTTTGTTGTTGTCAACTGAAAATATTTCGAATTCAGGTAAATACTAACTTGTACTTAAACAGATGTTGTGAAGCCTTTTTAGCACATTTAAATGTTGTACAACATTCATGTCGAACTGAGACTGGCATTATTTTATGAAATAGTGAGCGTCCTTAACTCTGTCAATGAATACAAGTATGTTAAATTACGAAACTAGTGACGGCACTAGCATAATAATGAATGGAATAGACGAAACTTTTATCTAATATAAAAAAAAAAACTTTTTCTATTTAGGTAAAGAGAAAATAAAAATATTAAATCATCCAGCCAGGCAGCAAATAAGCAAGAAAAAAAAATCTAATTTAGTAAAAGAACCAAAATATTCGTGGCTTGCAAAATTATGCACTCTCATCACCTTGGGCTCGTAACTACTAGCATTATAGACTATTTGCTTGTAATAATGTTATGTCTACTACAGGAGGTAATTTACATAGTCATCGTCATCTAATACCTAATACTTGCATAATAATCTCAGGTATTCATTGCGAGGAATATTATGTTTTGTGCGTTTTGGGTCAAGGGTCCCCAGGTCATTGTCACCAAAAGCAATCTAAAATACGTTTATTTAAGCGTTTTTTAATATCACTTAATTGATAATGAATTAATATCCTGTTTAAAAACAGAATAACAATTTTGAAGATGACATCACTTAGTAATTATGGTGGAGCGAGCACCGACAAAAAGTTCAAAGTTTTTGTGAGATTAAAGATACTGTATCGACTTAGCTGTTTCTCATTCATGATATCATTTGTGAACCGAACGGCAAAACTAATTACACGTCGTTTCTTTATTCACGTTATACATTTATGCACATTGGTGATTTCAATTACTTCAAAAAATAGACGACCATGGTTTAAATAATGGCTTCTGAAACTGGATACCGATAGACGGATATTTGGTTTGTAAGAGAAAAATTACGAACACCAACTGAGGTTTAACTATAGGCCCATGGTCATAGGTCCATGTGTAGACCCATAAACTAAAGTGTTTTATATGTATAGTATTTCATTATGAAATAAAAGATCGATGCATGTTCTTGACTATTAACCCGTTGAATGTCTAATTAGTAACACAATAGTAAGACAATGGCTTATGTCGAACTGTGTAACATAAGACATTCGAGAGGTTAATTCATTAAATTGCTCTTAACACGGCATATCCAATATCAAGTATTTTATAACGGGATTAATCTTTTAATCTCAAAAAATATCTTAATTTTAATAGCGTTAGCGTGCGTACGTCCAATTCAGGAGTTGTTAACACATCAGATCATCAACGTATTGGAGAAATCCGTTAGAATCGTCCGACGTCCATCACGAGCCACGAACCAAGCGCTTTCTCTATCAAACTGTTCAGCACGACAGATCACATCCGAATTACTTAACAATCATTATTTACCGTCTTCACTTGACAACACCTCTGTACAGAATGTGTGAAAAACAAATGTTTATTCTTATTGACCAATCATTTTTAAGCTTTTATACCTAAGTACTTATTTCGACAGTGATTTCGATATGGACAATTTGTTTGATTGCAAAGATTAATAACCAGCTAGCTAACAAAAGAAAGTGCAATTTCTCGAATAAGTAATAGTTTCAAAATTACTTAACAAGACATCGTTGTTTTCTTGATGATGATTTAAGTGCTAACACTACCTTTGTCACGCTGAGATGTTTCACAGCTCATCATAACATCTGTACAGTGTAATTATTCATTAACGATTGAACGTAGGCCTATGATTAAAACGAAACCTTCAAATCACGAGACAACGCAGGCGCAGGCCTCTCAAACGAAGGTACTTACAAAGACGGTGTGTTTAGCATTGAATAGGCATATTATTGTATCTTAATAGTGCGCCAATCTCGTCTTGGAATGTTTTATTTATCTCTGAATAAGATGACAAAGAAGATACTTATTACAATCTTGAGGGATAAAGCTTTCAATGAATTTAAAATCTTATGAAAAACGAAGTGACTTTGCCAAAAGTATCTGTATCATTAGGCATAAGATTAGCAAAACTTGAACTTAGTATAAGCTCAACCAACAGACGTTTGAGGTTTCTCGTCTTTTATACTACAGCATTCTGTAACCGCACGACTAGGCTCCAATAAACGAGAATGAAATGAAAAACGTGACCTTACGTCATTTTGCTTATGCCTGTGCAGTCGCTGGATCGGTAAGGCATAATAATTTGTTATAAAAACTTATCTGAGATCACAGAAGTCGTGGTCTTTGCAGTATTTGTACACAAAGTTTAATAGAAATGGAAGCCAGATAGTTTCTATTCGGGGCTTGGGTACTTGAGAAGGTAATGTTTGACTAACAGAGATAAAAAAGCTTCAAAAAGATAAGAAAGAGAAGATAAAAATTAAGGGAAAACAATGCATCTCGTTGCACGTAATGCTTGATCATGCATGACAATGTGTAATGCTTTGTAAGAGAATCTGGGGCTTACGTACAGAAAGAGGCATTTGAGATACATCCCATAGTTTATCTATACTTACTAATATTTTAAGAATGCTACTACCCGGCATGATGGGAGCGGAGCAGTAAACACAGACGTAACGTAACTTAACGTGGATGAAACCGCAGGGTTCATAAATCCTGGAATTAATAGGCATAACAAAACCGTCGACGTAAACCATTAGTTATTGGTTTAAACGCCGAAATATTCTTATTTAGTGAAGATTACCAGATAGTAAATAGATCCACATGGAACCAAAAGCAAATGGATATGGTGAACATGGTAATTTTAATGTGTGTTGAATGATAGAACTTGTTCCTTTCCCATATCAAGGGATTACTGTAAGTAGACATAAGTAGGTAGGGACATCGACTATATGGAGTGTTTGTCTGTTGGAGCTTGGAGACGGACTCGGCACGATATCTAGGCATGTGACGTATCATTGTTTTGTCCATTATTTCTATCTTCCTAACCTTTTGAGAGTCTATCAACCAACATTGCAATTGCATCTTTAAGTCGAAACTTATTGAGGAATTCTTTAGGGATCGTGTTGGTACTTGGTACTTATGTTGATAAGTACCAACACGATTGTTGTCTTTTGAAATGGAGAAAATAAAAGACTTAGGTAGGAAGTAGGTAGGCATTATTTGGTGAATCTGCAATGTTTCCAAAATATATAGGTATCTAAACTTTTTACTGAATCGTTTTCGAAAGTCGAAAACTTTAACCAGATTTATATAAAAAAAAAACAAAACTAGCCATAGCCAATTAAAATGATTTTGATTTCAGAGGCTGTATTGTAGACATCTAGACATACTGTCGAAAACAATTTTATGAAATTCATTCACCTCTAGGGTGTGAAACGGAGGTTACGAGGTTGTCATGTTAAGTCGAGGGGTCAGAATATAGTAAACTATAAATGGATACTAAATACTTAATTAATTTGAATAAATAAAGCTTACGTAATCAAGATAAGAAACAGGTTTCTGACATCTGACATTACGGGTCAAAAGGTTTAAAGTAATACTTACCTAGTACCTATCTATAATAGGTACAAGCAGATACCCTGTCCCCTTCCTTGTATTTCTACACCGGTCTGCTGGCTGTATATTCGCAGTCAAGCAATTAACGAGTAAGTAGGTAGTAAGGTATTTCAGGTTTATTCAGATGTTGCAAAATCGTAAGTAAGTGAATGCGGGTCGATTATTAATTTATGTATTATGTATCGAGTTGGTTAGTCAAAGGTACGAAATCAGTAAACTTCATCGAAGAATTTTACACATGTAAAATATAGTTGGATCCTTGTCGAATGAATACTTAACAAAATCTCGGTTTCAAGGCCAACGACCGCACCCGCGGGGTCAGAGGTCCATTTAGTAAAAGTTGTCTTCAAAACGAATATTTTTTTATTTTAAGCTTCTTCAACATCTACATTTATCGATTATGTATTACCTAATTAAATTTATACCGGATATGTAAGTATCGAACGTTTCCGGCGAATCTTGCGGACATCCGAGAAATCGAGACGTGTCCGCTAAAAATAGGACGCATGGTTACACTAGTAAGGATTTAGGTAGTTACTTATGTATGTGTACTTATAATAAACAACAATTATTTTACAGTTATTAATGAGTACTTATCTATTTGCAGTTTTAAGTTATAGTCGGGGAAATTATTGGTTTTGTAGGTCAGAAAAAAACAAGGTACGTAATTTTTCTGTAGGTAATAAAATTACGGCTACATTTTGGCTACATTATAGACACTATACTTAAAGTAAATAAACTTAAATACGTAGTTTAGAAGGCTATAACGCGAATTCAACGTCACCCAGACACGTATACCTTTAGAAGTTGACTTACAGGTAAATAAGCGACGAGACACCCGAGTTCCTTGAAAACCTTCGTCAACTTTCACTAAACTTCATAACACAAGTGTTGTACACAACTGTCACAATATTATTCACTTATAGATAACAGAGAAACACTCTTAAAACGGCAATTTTCACACATATTTTGATTACACGATTAAGTTTTTAAGTGATACCTCCTCGCGACCACCACAGCGTTGTCGGCGACGAATGAAATGACTGGACCGGAGTTGGCTTGCTTGCGCGAACGCAACACCGCATTCCACGAGTGCTAATCGAGGCTATATCTCTCTCGCTCACACCATCAAACTTTGAGCTTGTGTGACAGAGACACTAAAAAGGCAGTACATCCAAGACTCAACTTGTATAGGTAGGTAGCCCCGTTATTCATACACAGGTAAGCGCGGTATTATTAAAATTATAATTGCGATGATACTCTCATTAGAAATGACATATTATCAAATTAATCGCGTTGAGAAGTTATTTTGCATTTTTATAAATATTTTCATCTATCTACCCACTTAGATTGAAACAGCGCAACTAGAGCGGAATCTCACACATTTTTTTGCAAACAACGTTAGACAGTCATTAGACGTAAAATTATAAAACATTACCTACCTACATAACTAAGATTTAGAAATTGTGAATGTTTGTTCATAAAAGTGAAAGCATACAAAACGTATATTTATCAAGTGGGATCGTAAAATGAAATATTACGTTACATAAGTAACTGTTATCTGGTAATAAATAAATAATTGATGTTTTTATTAATTTTATCAAGTTTTATTGTCAATTTCGTGTATGATTTACATTGGAAATTACTGCTCGTAATTCGTTTTTCGGCAGCATTGAATTTAAATGACCTTATTATTTCAAAGAAATACACGTAATTAAAGGAAAGTCTTTTACTAACGATCATTTAAATTTTCATCATTTCATTAGAAGTGTTCTTTTACCTAATTCGTTTATGTATACAAACGCCTACAAAAATTGTAGTAGCAATAAATTATGACTGTTTCATGAGTTTTCTCATAATTATATTTTGTGTTATTTATTGCCGGGTTTAGAAATAATGACTGTTATTATTTTATTTTATCGAAGGAATGCGTTGAGGGAGTAAGTATTAGCTTTCTCCTGCAAAATATGCGACATAAAACGACAAAGCCATCTTTGAAGGCTGAGTTTTGGATCAATGGGCCAATGTATGGTGGCTTATAGAAGACTTACTATATGCATGGTACGGGATAATTTAATAGATACTGATTGGTTAATCGCGTTATTTCTCTCTAAGAGGGAATCGAACCTATACGTTATCCGGGTATCCTACTTGCTGAAATCATAAAATAAGGATGTTCGGTATCTTGCGTTTTAATTTCTTTAACGAATTCAATGAATAAATGAAATGTCAATGCGCAAAGTCTATTTTGGCAAGTGGCAGAATAGGAAACTAAAATCATCGCTTTTATCGAGCACAGATAGACCAGGTGCTTCTCTTCATAAAAATAAATCGATGAAGGCATAAATTCGTGATTTTTTTGCTAGTCGATAGTATAAAAAAAAAAAATACTAAGCACTGCAGAGATCTTAATGCCATCGACAAACAAAGAAGCCTTTTACAGGGCAGAATTTTTTTTTAGTTCAACTCATTTATGCAATAAGGTTGACTACCAATGCAAGTATAAGAGAAATATGAACCTTATTGTCAACCTTGTCGGGTACAGACGCCATACTAATTTCGCTTCTGCCCTATAAAAGGTTAACTAAATATTAGAAATAGTCGATTTTTGATATCAATGATGTAAGCTTTATTTTAGTCGATACTGTCGATAGTTAATTCGTACGACGCCTCTACTGCTTTTATGTCATAAAATAGAGAAGTGTCATTGTGACAGTCTGTCAAAGTTTGTTGAATAATTTAATTTTGTTGTTTGCGACTACAAGATTACAAGTTCCAAACAAGAAAAAGTTGTATACTTGTGTAGCTTTCAGATCTTCGATCACGTAATGCCGAAAGTACGTCGCAGTCGCAAATCTCCTCCAGAAGGATGGGAGCTCATTGAACCTACATTGGAAGAATTGGAACAGAAAATGCGAGAAGGTAAAAACTAACCTAACAATACGTGTTTATATTCGTTTAATTAATCGTGAATCTAATTGTTATTTTATTCTGCCTCAGTCTTTAGTCCTGTCTTGTTTGCCTATTCAAATAGTACCTAATTAAATTCCAGCTGAGACCGAACCTCATGAAGGAAAACGCAAGCAAGAATCTCTATGGCCAATATTCAAGATACATCATCAGAAGTCACGATACATCTACGACCTGTTTTATAGACGTAAGGCGATCAGCAGAGAGCTGTACCAGTACTGTTTAGACGAGAAAATAGCTGATGCCAACCTCATAGCTAAGTGGAAGAAAACTGGTTATGAAAACTTGTGTTGTTTGCGCTGCATTCAGACCAGAGACACTAACTTCGCAACTAACTGTATATGTAGGGTTCCCAAGAGCAAGTTAGAGGAAGGCAGGATAGTAGAATGTGTACATTGTGGATGTAGAGGTTGTTCTGGATAAATATAGACCTTTAGTAAATATTATTTTCTGATTTAGTATTTTACACTCCTGGAAAAATGTGTTCATGAATTAAGTATCACAATCATGATTAACAAAACTTAAATTCTGTATTACATGTTGATGATTAATTGTTTACCAAACCATAAAAGAATGATTTTCGTAAAAAAGGATTTTGAATACAAATAAATTCCCTCTCCATTCTATTTGGTCAAAAAGCAACCTTTTATAAAATAGTCATTTATTCCACTAAGCAAAGAAATATTTATTCCACATTCCAAAAAATTTTTTTGGGATACAACATTTGTGTAGAGCCTATCTGGACGAAATTAAAAATAATTATAAAATAAAAACATGGCACAATATTATTCATAGATTTTATTTTAATACAAATTACAATCATCTTACACTTGGAAAGAGATTATATTGAAAACTAGATGTTAGAACTAGTTCTACTTGTTAACAAATATACATTTTTAAACAGTAACAATCATCTACAAAGAGTATCTATAATAGTCTATGATCCTACTGACAAATACCCTGTATTTGATCTTAATTAACTTAACAATTTATTCTTGTGTAATGAATAAACAAAATAATTATTAAGTACCTAGCATAAAATAATGGTACGCAAACAAATCAACCTTTTTTAAATGATAACTCAAATTTTTTAGACCTTCATACATTTAGAATGAGTATTTCAAATGAGATTTAAACACTGAGTATTAATTTTAATGTTCAAAATAATAGTAACTATACCTATTTAAGGATATTAAATAAGGCACTTTTTCTTATGTAATCAAATGAGTATACTTAACCAATACTATGTATTGTATTTGAGCAATAAATTGAGGAAAAGTAATGGAGATTATTACTAAACTAAATAAAGTATTTACTAGTGAACTGTATTTAGTTCCAAATCTTAATAATAGACAGTACTTAAAACTTCCCAAATAGTTATCTTGAGGATATCAAACTTTTTGCATTAATAAAAGTAATGAACACATACATTGGTACATAGCTGTTATCTTAAGGTTCAGGGTTGCGGATTTTGTTCGAAAGAGGCACCGCTGCCCTGGAACGCAAAAGGGCATTAGTAGGAATACTTTAACTTCAGGTAAATAATGGTCTATTACAAAATAAAAAAGGAAAACAATCCACTAGCATACCCAAAAATAAAGAAATATTTATAAAGTAAACAAAGATTAAACTGTAACCATTCTATGTTCTAACTCTTTGGATAGTTCCACTATCAAGTCTTTATAAATGATAGGGTTCATATTCTTGCCCAGTAAGTACAGTATAAACCAGTCTCCGTAACCAAAACGCTTCACAATTCGTGATACCATGCTCTTCTTCACATACCTCAGTTGTCCAGCAATCATTAACGAGCGTAGAGGGCGCAAAGAGAGCACTAGAATACGAAACATGACAGCCAACGTGGAAACAAACGCTAAGATTATGAGCCAAAACCAGAGGATTACGAAGATCTTTTCATTGACTATGTTCAGAGGGAGAACACACAGGCGGTCTTTGATCTGCATGCTGCCGGAAGGACCGTAGCTTCGGAGCCAGCACTTGGTGAGTTTGGGGAAGAACTGGTCCATGGGATTGACAGCCACAAAGTCGGTCATGTCTGGGGGGACGCGTGGGATGTGCGTGAACGCAGCGACTGCAGCGCCGTAGTTGCGAAATGCGCCGCCCAAGAATAAATCCAGCAGGAATATCTGACCAACCTGGAAATAATCATAATTTATACATGTATGTATGTGCTTGATGCACCGCTTAGGGGCCCGCCTCCACGAGCGATCGATATTATCGTCGTACGCACGGCTATGCGACGAGTGGAAATACGTAGCTCGTGGATATCGCCGCAATTCTCTCGCTCGTTGAGACGGCCCCTTAGTGCTTGATCATATTAATCTACGAGTATCTAATTAATTTAAATTATTTCTAGTGCATGTTGCACGTGTCAATATCTTGCCTACACTACTTAGAGAAAAAAAAAAAGCTAATGAAGAAAGCTGTATATCGTCGCTGTGCTTGCAAAATCCGCTATGGATAAAAACCCAACTTTTCAGGAGAAGCTAAAAACTGTTTATTTTTCGAACTGTTCATGATATTTAAAAACTAAATATGCAGAAAATTACACTTTATGTCGAGACATCCAGATATATAAAATTTTTGACGTTTACTATGTTATTATAGGGGCTAGAATTTTTTTAAGTGAATTTGGGCACATAGCGGTTTTTTTTTGGGTCGTAAATACCGCTATGTGACTTTTTACTACTGGTTTTTCTGGTTTTGAAGTACTCTTTCAGCATACTCAAATGGACTCAAACGTAACTTGACGCCCTGGATAGGTGGGTCCATACATTGCTGACGGCATATCGGATGCGTCACCCACGGTCATCGAGAATGAGACTATATATAACATGGAATTGGGTGATCGTAGCTTCTTAAATGCTAAGTCCCTCCACAACCGCAAGATACTCAATACTCAAGATATGCAGTCTAAGGGAATATTTCCTTGGAGCCGACGTGGACATGCACCGAGATGTGGTTGCAGTAGGGCCTCACCCCGCTCTCCTTGGTTAAAGAGAACGGCGCAGGCCTGTAGGATTTGAGACTAAAGATCGCGAGGAGGTATGGCAGAGCAAGGAGCTTCACGTTTTCCGGGCCATGTAGCATGGGCCCGATGTACATTATTTAGCGTCCGTATCCTGGCTTCGATTCGGTGACCTATTTGGGTAAATCGAAGGTTTTCTCTGTGCAATTATGGACAAAGTTATTATGACGAATAACTACCGAAGATTTATTGTGAAAGATGGCACGGTTGTCATTTGTCGGTCATGCCACCGGCGCCGAGAGAATCAGTCCGTCAGATTATCTCTATGTTCTTGTTTCGCTAACGAAGAGTACTTGCATAGGCACAACCTTGTAGCCAGGGTTATCCATCAGCAATACTTGCTCTTAAATACTGCCTCGTGAAATTGGAAGCACAGTATCACAGGTATGTGCCCGGCCCAGTTTTTGAAAATAGCAATGTCACACTGTACTGGGATCGTCACCACTGTCAGGATTATTCTGGCCAATAAGCCTGATATATTGGTGATGGATCGCTTAGAGAGGCACCCAGTGATTGTTGGCATAGGCGTCCCACTTGATGTGAACCTCGTGAAAGTCGAGAAAGATATAAGCAGATAAAGAATCTTGATTTGGCCCGCATGGTTTTCGACGGAGGATGGGATGTTAACTATTGGGCAGTAGCGACTTGATTTCCCGGGAGAAGTCATGTTCCCTATCTCTGACTTGCCTTCATTGGCCGGCTAGAGTGAACACTGACGAGAAACAGAGCTCCCCCCTCTCTTGCCTTCATTGGCCGATTTAAGTGAAAACCCGCGAGAACAAACGTGTTCAGGGAAAGGTAATATTCCAGGCGCTGGTAGGGATCTTGACCGTACTTCCGGGATTGTCGTGATAGCCGTGAAATACCTCTCCACTTCTCATTCTCAAGCATCTCAAGATAGGTTACCCCCTTGTCGCTACATCAACACGTGCTAGCGAATGCGTTAGGGGGCCCATTGAGTGAGTGTGCAAGTTACCCCCTGCCATTTCATCCGTGTAAACAAGCATTGGTCAGGCAGGGGCCATAGTCCTGCCATAGTACCAGTTAATCAGTCCACTAAAGTCACCCAAACCCCTATACCCATTCTTAGTTAGCATATCCTGCAATAGTCCTGCGCCAGCCAGGGGTTATCCTTGGATGCACTTGCATAGTGCATACAGGGATAATTATTGTCAGTTGGTGTTTAATTTTATCTCAAAGCTATCTAAGGGGCCCCTGCGAGCTGGATTCGGGTCCCAAGTTACATAAATTATAAGAAAAGAATGATAATAATAATAGCCTATTAGTAATAATAATAAGTATTACGTAAAAACATGTATCTATAATGAGTTTTGTAACACTATATAACACCTGAAACTATTTTCCCTGTTGACAAACCCGCTATGTGTCATTTCAAAGCGAAATTTTAAACACACTCTAAAAGACTCGCTTTGAAACGAAAATACGCTATGTGTTTCTTGCACACATAGCGGGTTCTTCAAGTCCATTTTTGACCAAAATAACATAGCTGATTTTGTTATCTTCGAAACCAAATGACTTATTAGAAAACGGACTTCACAGGCACATGCGGCTTGAGAAATACTATAAAATAGCATCAAAAACCGAAAATCAAAAAAAAACACATAGCGGATTTTGCAAGCACAGCGACGAATATGATGTTAAAAACTGCCTTTTAGTGGTCTGATATATATTAATGATTTGATTTTGACTTTAACAAATGGAAAACATTTGCTATTCAACTAATTAGACAAATGTTGCTCCAAACTGGTATTTTCTCTTGTATTCTGCATGTGTAAGTAATAATAAAAAATGGGCCAAGTGAGAGCAGCCCATGAAGGATGAAACATTGAACACTATACCTATCATTTTTAAACATAGTTTTAATTTTTATTTATTTTCTGTTAAAGGGGCTATAATACTTTCAAGTGTCCTTGACAGTAGGAGCATTAGTAATAGTTTCCTATTAGCACCTGCGTAAGAGACCCTAAAAAGCGATTAACTAAACATAATAATATGCATAGAAGTCTTGTAATTAAAATTACTAAAAATAAACGTAGGGACTAGGCAGAGCAAGACCAGTCATTGTCTCTATTATTAGGGGAGGCCTATATCTATGATGATGATGATGAAAGATAAATGGAAAGAACTTGTATGCCCAGTGATTCTAGAGGTACATATGTGGTGGGGGCCTTATACGAACTATTAGTTAATATGTGCCATAGTGTAATTTTATTTAGTAGATTTTTTGTCCTTACTCAAATAAAGAAACCATGAAGACTAAAACAGACCTACTTATTTATGTACTTACCACATTGAAAAGGTTGAGGATCTCGCAGAAGGCATAGCGCAGTGCATACATGTTGTGTGTATGAATGTTTGTGTAGCTCAGGTACGACACTAACTCCCCACGACGAAATTCCGACCAATCTTTAATTATCACTGGGCTACCTGCAATAAAAACATATTATGTCATGGATGTTTGTGTATGTATGTTTTTTTATGATACAAATGTAGTAAGAGAAGAGAATAGAAAAAGAAAACATATCAGTAAATACAGTATATATCAGTAGAAAAAGTAATAATTAAAAAACATACAGATTTGACTGAGAAAGCAGAAAAAAAGATGCATAAAAAACTTACAGCGGAGGTTAAAAATTAAAATTACTATTTTATCTGAATACAATGAAGCTAGTTTATTGTATACAGCTAAAGGTGTAAGTAATTTTAATTACTCAAACTTTACTAACCAATAAAATTACATATAATTATACATACTTAAATCTGCCGCCAAAGCCTTAAGTCTTCCTCCTTCCCAGATCTTCCACAAATATCTTGGAGTGTAGAACATGACAGATTGGCCGAGCAGCACGAAGCACACCCACTGGTAGTAAGTGTGCTTTATCTGCTCGTCATCGTCAGCTTTGTTGGGCCCCACTCCTGGGTAAGCCATGTGCACGCCTTCCACACCTGTTGGCAAGGTTAACAGATAGTTAGCATATGGTTTGTCCTAAGGAAACCATTTACATAGGTGGTCTTCGTAATCTATGGTACTCTTAGAGCTTTGGCTGTAAGATTGACTGCAGCACTGCAATCACACACAGAAAAAAAAATAGTATGGCCTATAGATAGCTGTTCTGGGTCTGGCTGTTACGAGTATGTGAGTTTAAAAGTTTGTTAATGCACCCACAATACACCAGAGAAAGAACACTTGGTTCAAAAAAGAAAAGAAAGAATCAAGCAACTGTAATATTTGCAATTTATTTAGGTTTTAGATATATTTGCAAACTTGTTTTAATTTACAAAAATGTTATGTTGTGAAAATAAGCAAGATATAAATACTCGTAGGTGGATTAGGATAGGATTGGCATGCATACACGGAGAACAGTATTGAAATAGGAGCTCCCTTTTCCATGGCCCAGCAGGGGGACATTTCAGAAAAATCTAATTAGAACTTTGGGATACTTTAGTGTAGCTTATGTATTTAAGTATTTGATCATTGATTTAAAGAAAATCTGGAGACTAAACATGCTACTGCAAAAGAGACAATCGATTCTAGATAATAATAATAAAATAATAAATAATAAAATCTTTATTTTACAAAAAATACAACAATTTGTCCATTTTAGGAACATGGCTAAGTGGGCCAGAGCAAAAAAGACCCTGACTTCTAAACTAGGATTAACCTGTATCTTAGAAGTCAGTGTGCCTTCGAAATTATGTGCGCTTAAAGCCAATAGAATTATAATATTACCTGGATAGGACACAAAGTTATACAAAACAAAAAAAAAAAGGAATTGTGTTATGACAATGTAAGCTGATCCAGGGCAAAAGATGTTTGGTAGGAAAAACATAGGTAATAAAGAAAGAGAAAGAAAAGTATTATGTAATTGGTTGTGAGATAGGTGTGGGGGGGGTGTGTGTGTGTGTGTGTGATTAATAATAAAAGTGTGAGAGTATATGTGGGTTTAGTGTAAGTGAGTTTGAATCTGTATGTAAGAATGAGTGAGAGCGAAATATTTAATGACTATGGGTATATAGAATTCATTTATTTATAAGGAATTCAAGTTTTTAGGTTGGAACAGTTTCCCATCAGAAGATTCTCCGTCTTGAGATAGTCTAGTTTCAAGAGATATTCTTGTAAGGCGGACTTACACTGATATGTAGACATTTGAAATATTTTTAGTAATTTGTTCAACTGGTTGTAAATTTTCGAACTGCTAAAATAGTAGTGTCTTTTAGCGAAAGATGTATTACACGGTTGCAGGCGGAAGACTGTGTGTTTGATTCTACCGGTTGGCTCTGTTAGTGGACGCGATGAGTGCTTACGGAGCATGATCTGGAGAACATACAACTGTCTTACTGTCAGCACTTTTGATTCCGCATATAACTGTACTGTTGAATAACGCCGTGGTCGAGAGAGTAGAACTTTCAGTACGGCTCTTTGCGCTCGTTCCAGTCGTAAGAAGAAGTTCCCAGTGGCTCCTCCCCAGACTGGAATACAGTACGCCAAAATCGACTGGCACAATGCAAAATACACAACTTTAAGTGTGTCTGGGTCGGCAGAATTACGTAATTTTTTAAAAACGTAAATCAGTTTGCGTATTCTACTCACAAGTGTGTCGAGGTGTTTGTGCCAGTTCAATTGTTGATCGATATACACGCCTAGATATTTAACAGTTGAAGACTTGGCTACGGAGGGGCAGATCGATCGCCATAAGGGCGATGAAGCGCGGAAGAACGACACAGGACTTAGGCGAGAGATATTATAGCGATCTGCAGTGTCGTCTTAGGGGCGGATAGATCACAGAATGTTCTAGGAATGTAGGTACCTACACCACTAACTTAGAACTATAAAATAGGTACTTTTACTTACCGACAAATCTGCTCTTCAGTGAGTAAGTGCCGTAGATCCAGCAGTAGCTATTGATGGCATCCTTATCGTTGTCCTTATCATTGTCGCTCATGCAGTGTATCGGCTCCCCGAAGAACTGCTTCGAAGTCACCAGCAACGTGAACACAAGCAACATTATGACCGTGATCTTATAATGCATACGGAAAATGTTGTTGTCCGTACAAACGTTTTCGAACTTCAAAAAAGCCCGAAAGGGCATAAACAGATCAATCATGTTTTATTTTATAGATCGCCGAGCAGAATTGAAAATTTAACTACCCGCGAATTTTTCTTATAAAATTGACGCGTCCTGTCAACTCGACGGATTAACTAGCAAATGACAGGATTATTTTCAAGAATGGTGACAGGGTAACTAACCGGAAACAACCAGGATAAAATAATTAACATTACTGCATTTACGTAATGTTGTTTTGTAACTTACTCATAATGTAGTTTTTAAAGATTCGGTATTTACTTTGGGCATTTCCAGAGATTTATATGCAATAATTACCAACCAATGTTCGACAAAAGCACGATTTAGTTATACTGTTATTGTTTTAAATAATTGAGCTGAAAGATTAATAAAAAAATATTGTTACGATTTGTATGATTGTGGCCAGTCCGGTAGACATTATTCTAACATAATTTTATGTCGTAGCAGTATCTAAGGGCGGTTTTTGAAATGCATTAATGCAAGTATTATTTTCACTATCATGCGGCAAACTACCTACCAAACCAAAAACGCGATATGCTTTGTGTAGTCTGATTTGGTCTGTGGTGCGGTCACGTTTAAATACAAATAAGCACTTTACAGTAAAACAAAAATGAGTTTCTTGGTAACGCAAACTTTATTACTTACAAATGTTATTACAATCACCCTCGCTAATGTAAATATGGCAATCATATCTCTAATTTATCACAAACCCCGTATTTAATAATCACACTACCTACATAAATTGAAACCTTAGAAGGAATGTAAGTTTTTCTTGAATAAATAATGAAAATAATTAATATTAATATCTTTCATAAATACACTAATGTAATTGAGCAATCTATGATATAGGCGTACAAATCAGTGGCATATAAATGCAAAGATATGAGTGATGATTTAATGTTAGTCATCAAGTCTCTAGATTATTGAAATCATGAATAAGCACTACTGCCGGTAATTTATGATCAAAAGGTACACCGAGTAAGGGTCCGTTCACACAGACCGGCTCGGAGAGGAGATCAGATTAATGACAAAAGCAGTGGACATGCAAAAATAAACCTTACTACAAAATTAAATACTAAAAACTCTGTTTTCAACGTGATAAGAATCTGATCTCCTCTCCGAGCCGGTCTGTGTGAACGGACCCTTAAGAATAGGGATAGGGACTTCGCAGATTTAAAATAAAATAACATTTTAAATCTGCGAAGTCTTATCATAGAAAGCCCTGAACTCAGATTCTTAAATAATAAAAAAATGGCCACATTACATCTTATTTAAGCATCAAGCCTTTTGTTGTAAATAAGTAATAACATAATAATTATCAATATAATTTTGTAAAACTAGTATAATTTTCAAAATTATGCTTAAAATAAAAACGAGGCATCTGTAACGGTTTTTAACACGATTATCAGTTAAAACAGGATTAACATAATATCGTGCGGTAAAATAGTGTATTGTTTCGGAAAATTCTTTGGCGTCTCTACAAACTATACAAAAAAAACTTAATATTATGGCATTATTCTCTTGCTAAGTTGCTAAATAAAGCTTAAGTAACTTATCGTACACTACATAAAATCTATATGTCGAATGTGTGTAATTAAAGCACAATATATGGTAAAGGCACTGGTTACAAACATAACTTTTCAAATTCTTACATAATTTGACCTTAATTATTTTACCTTCTTTAACATTAATAATATTATCTAGGGTACCTCACAATCACGCCTCACGTATTTAAAAAAGAAAAAGAATTAATTAACGATGTGCCGACAGAAACAGAATGAGTATGAGATGACGGGATTTTAGAATACAGTCGTGATGTTATGTTTAAGGCCTTTAGATTTACATAGGTAGTGTACTGGCTCTGGCTGGTTTAACCATGTTATACCTTTTTAATAGTACTTATATTACTTCAAATGAGTAATGAGTTAAACACTGTTTTATAATAGAACGATTGGGACAGTCAGTTCATATGCAGTCATATGGACTGACTGTCCCTAGGCAATTTTTGGTTAAGAGATAGAAATTAAGTAAATTCACCAAATACGAGAAAAACTGTTTATTATTGTGAAGTTTCATAGTATCACAGTACACTGTGACTACAAAAAATTACCCATTCACAATCTGAACTTCACACCTCAAGATAATTCAAAAGCTTTCACCATATTATACTTAAAAGTTAAAGTAAAAATAAGCTTACCTCGCTAATATTATACGTTAACGTAAAGATTTGCAAAAGAAACTGTTTGGATTTGCATTGATACCATTACCCCATTCCAAATTAATCATTATCACTTGATAATGCTTGATTTTACTTTAGTAGAACTTTTATCATAGAAAAAGTATAAAAGCAGACTGCGCATTTTGTTTAAAAACTATTACAATGAAAATTACTGAATGTTTACGATAGTTGTCAATCTTAAACTAATCTTACATAATCTAGTTCGTCAAATATAATAAAAACATTCGATTGAATAAAAGCGGGGTTTACCAATCAATGATCATAGTAACTTATCCATAATTATGTTGAATTTGAATGGGAGTTGACAATCTGTGTCAATGATACCAAGACCTAATCATACACATACATGCATGAAGTTTATAATTTACTCTTCACTGTAGTGCTTTCGTTGCTATATTCTTCAAATGCCATATTTCCTAATGCGAAAATGTTATCAGGGTCTAAAGCTTTTTTCGCAGCAAGTAATAACTGCCGTCCAGGTTCGCTGACTGTGTCCGTGTACCATTTTTTACGAAGTTTCCCAACGCCATGATGATGTGATATTGATCCTGTCGAACAATAAGATTTTTTTTAATTTGTTTTATTTTTGTAAGTAATAATGAGTATCATTCCAATCAGTGCATTAGAAAAACTTAAAATCCTTAAAATGCAAATAATTATATTTTTACACTGAATTAAAATTATAATAATTCACGCAGTATAACTCGAGCGTTTACTGGAACGCTATAATTTGAAATCACTCAATTGACTTTCTTTTAACCAAATCAATGATGCCAACTTGACAACATAACAGATAAAAAAAACTTAGATTACCGCCACAGGCAATGATCTCGTCCCGTGCAGCCTCTTCGATTTCTTCGTAAACGGATACAGGGTCCGTGCATTTACCGATGTTGTGACCGAAGTAGAAATAAATACAGCAACCTGCATCATAACTGCAAAACACATTAAAATTACTCATTTATTTAATGAAAGAAAATAATATAATCAATTTAAATATTAGGTATCTGTTGTGGTCAATATGTTTGTGCAAACCTGAAGAATAACATTATTAAATTATTACTTTGCCCGTTATCTCTCGCCTAAAGTCACGTCATTGGGTTTTACATTATGAAAATTTTAAGTAGGCTTGCAGCCAGTTTAGATTTATGCACGTAAAATGTCAGTAAAAATATAAATATTAATGATAAAGACAGGTAAAGTTTGTTTGTTTTTTTGTTTGAATGAATGAAGTAATGTGTATAATACAGTGTAGCTTTATTATTTAGAGTGCCCGATTGATGGCAATAGGCTCGCCCCCTAAGGCTAATACATGGGACTTAAACACGTAACTGGCGATATGTGGGTGTACTAATGGGTATACCTTTGCCTAACCCTTCGGGGATTACAGGCTAAAGTTATGTTTTTATATTGCCGAGTGTCTTATTATAAAATTATGTTCTGAGGTCCTTTTGACTTCCGCGCAGACAAGTTCGTGGCCAGAAGCTAGTTCTAAATGTTCACCTTTTGAATGTGGATTTGACCCAAAAACATCAACTCGAATTCCTTTTTCATAACATTTTTATAATTAACAGTTATTTTCTTAATTTTCGATGTAGAATTTTCCACTTATTTGTCTATTTATTTTTTTACCATGTTTTTATTTTATTTAAATTATAATTATAATGTTTTCATGGAGTGCTTACGTCTGCGTCAATCGATGTGATATGAGGTACTTGTTGATGCCTCGCTTGGCGCACTCGTCCCGTATGCGTTGCTTCACGTTAGCGCAGAGAGCCAGCGTCCGGTCCCAAGGCACTGATGTCTCGAACGACTCCGCCACCACGTCGTACTCTATAGCGATATCCTGAAGATGTATACAATTAGAAATAATGAATAATTAATCTATGAAAATGTATAAGTATTTGTAGGTATTGGAGGCATTTTGATTTCTTTATTTGAACCCGCTAATCTGTGGAAATCAGTACCTACATCCGAAGAATTTTTTGGCTAGCATTTTTTTTTCCGCGACTTCGTCTTTGTCCGCGATAAGATAACCGATATTTTTAACTAGTCAATTTTAAAGGGTTTAAAAGGAAACTTAACAAACTCAAAATTTTTCCCATTATTGCGATCATTATTTTGTATTTGGACCACACCTGGGAATCTTCCAGTAGTAGTATTGAAGGTCAAAGTTCCATTTTTTTTTTACGAAAACAAGACTTTCAATACCGTCCGACGACCTCAGTAGATACTGTTGCATAATTATGTACCCATAAGCACAATGTTTTTATTGAGTAATACTACAAAGGGTAGGTATAAATTATTATAAATATAAATATTTATTATAAATAAGAAATGACAGCTAACGGGACGTATCGTTTTAGATTTTCCTTAACTTGGATGGGTTTTTGGAGACATTAAATGCGTTAGGTATTGGTATTGCGTTATTATCGGTAAGTAGGTATTGCGTTAAGTGGAATTTGTTATTTGTAGAATTACCATTAGGTGCGTATAAGGAAGGATGGTACTTAAAACTCCTTTTGGAAGAGCTTAGTCATATAAACTTGTTACAGTAGCGCAAGAGTTTACTAACTTATTTATAACGCGTTCCCTAACTTATAATTACCTATGTAGATTTCTAAAAAGAAAAAGATTTGGCGCCCCGCTGTCCAGATAATATTATTAGGTTACTATCAATATTAATGTTACAAAGACAAAAAAAAAATATAAAAGTTTTTTTATTGCAAAAATGTTTTAAATTTCTTTTTACACCTATGTTTCATACGTGTTGTGCGTTAGAGCCATTACGCACTGTCGACTAGTCGCCGGCGACTTGCAGTCGCTTGTGCGTCGCTACTACGCGGCAAGTCGTCGAGTCGCTCGAGCGACTGGCGACCAAGTGCGTAAACACCTATTTGAACTAATGAAAGTCACAGTCGCTGTCGAACGAGTCGCCGGCGACAAGTCGACAGTGCGTAGGTAATGGCTCTTATGCCGGCCATCCACCATCCAATCTATCGTCCAATCGGCAGGACGCTACCGATTGGATCATGCCGATTGGACCGTGGATGGGAGTGGATTGGCATGACAATTATAACTATCATGCCAATCCACTCCCATCCACGGTCCAATCGGCATGATCCAATCGGTAGCGTCCTGCCGATTGGACGATAGATTGGACGGTGGATGGCCTGCATTAGGGTCCGTGGGGGTGACGGAGGGGCATGTCGGACTCTTACCGGCTAAAACCACCGCCTGCCTATGGCCCGGGGGTACGGGATTCGCTTATGTATAAGAGTAACTTACCCTAAGATAAGCGATAACGAACGTCAGCGTATATCCGTTCTCCCCATTGGTCGCGCCAGCAGGGATCCCTCCGAACTGATACGCGATATTGTTGAGCTTCGTCTCCCGGTCCGACACCTCCTCAGCCGAGCCTTCCATGAGGAGGGTCACCACGCACAGCTTCGCAGGGTCAAAGCCTTTGATCTTGGTGATGTAGAGGCGTTTCAGTCCGTCGAGGATTACTCCTCCCCACGAGTTTTCCGTTTTGAGGGCTTGGCCGAAGCGGAACTGTAAAGGAATGATTGGCAAGTTATTATTTTACTAACTCCTGGTCACGACTTCGTCTGTATCGACTTCAGAATTAAGTCAAAGTCTTAATTATCCAACATCCAAAATATTTTTCTAATGGTAAATATTTTTAAGATGCAAATTGATCAAATATGAAAGGAAAACATCGTGAGGAAACTTGGACTTTTAAATTATTTAAGTCTGAAACCGCCAATCCTCCTTGAGCACGTGTAGAGATCGATGCTCGTGTCTTCTCTGTATGAGAAAAGGCTTTTGCCTTGCAGTGGGACAATAATAGCATGGTATAATTGTTATATTATTTAAATTGATCATAACACCCTCCAACAAACAAATAGATACAAACTCAAGCGCGGATCGAGCTCTCAAAAAAGGATTGCATCTAGAGATCTATTAAAAGTCCAGTTTACATTTTATTTTACACTGAATAATTTTATTTAGATGTTTACTTATAATACAAATTAAAACTTTGTTTTTTCACGACGATTTTTGTTTTTTGGGTCATGGCATGCCCCATGCGCCGTGCTCGCAGCTTGAACAACCTTGGAAGTCCAACTCCTACTCAGACCGTACTAGCAATCAGTATCAGTATCACAACTTTCTAATGCTATCCGTTATTTTTTTAAACACAAGAAGGTTTTTATATAGATATTTTAATTGATAAATATTCTAGTCACCTGTTCATTATCCATGAGTCGTATACTGGAGGGCTGCAGCCGTTGCCTCGCGACCTCTCGCTCGAAGTAGAACCCGCTCTCCCAGTCCGGGAACACGAGGGAGCCGTAGCGTACCACAGGAGGGACCGGCCGGATCTTTATCGTGACCTACAATATAAAAGTTGGTAGTTTTATATGGAGAGGACGTTTTGGTTTACATTATTAAAAATAGAAAAGCGCCTTTCAAATTTTGCTTAGCATCGTGTTGTGATGTTGCATTTTTGTAAAACAAACAAAATATTTGCCTGTTTTTTAATAAATTTTGTTTCATTGGAAGTTTTTTCTTTAAGCGTTCATATACCATTACAATTGCGATACGATGTAAGAAAAATAATTACCAGGAAACAAAGTTTCGGGCAGTTTATAATAAAATCATTTCATGACATTTTGTCATCATCAAAATTAAGTACAGCAGAGACAGAAAAGATGGAAGAGTAGAAGGCAGGAAATCATACCATATCATACATCTGTTTTAATTTGTACCCCTTTCTTACTCCGTTTCATGCGTATGTGGATATGTGAGAGCCTAGGCATCCAATTACTGCAGGTGTCGGTATGTATGTACTGCATCTTTTACTAATTGTTTATGTGTGTGTACCTCAGTAACAACTCCGAAGCATCCCTCGGAGCCCATGATGACGTGTTCCCACTCGGGCCCGCACGAGATGCGCGGCACGCGACAGCTCTTCTCGAACACGCCGCGTCCGGTCACCACCTGTAATCAATATCATACGTTTCACTTTCCAATATACCCACGTTGCAAGAATTGAGAAAAGAATATTGATAATAGTAATTAAAAATATATTCATTCAATAAAAATAAAAAGTACACTTTATTCGAGCTCTGAAAACCCGATTAAAATTTAACAAACTGTAAAATTATTTTTCTGACATTTTGAAATCCTTTTTGGTCGCAAAGCGCGACTGCTGAGCATGACGAGGTCTTGGGTTCGATTCCCAGGTCGGGCAAAATGTTATTGGGTTTTTTCCATTAGGAATTTCTCAGTAGCAGCCTCGGATTTGTGTCCGGTTGATGGCAGCAGGCTCGCTCGTTTAAACATAACTGGCGAAATGTGGGTGTAGGTACTAATGCGTACGCCTCTGCCTACCCCTTCGGGAATTACAGGCGTGATGTTATGTTATATTAAGAAGGAACAAAAAAATAGGTACCTACGTGTATTACGATAGGAGGACAAAGTTAGTGCTTACCTTAGTGTTAACGATGAGGTCTTCTATGTTCCCGTAGGTGTTCTTCTTCATGCCGCTGGCTCTTGTGGCCACCCACCCGCCGAGCGTGGAGAACTCGTACGAGTCCGGCTCGTGGCCTACTGTGAAGCCGCGCGCGCGCATCTCACGCTCCAAGTCCTGGCCCACTATGCCAGCCTGGAATGATTTATGATAACGTAATGCATGAGTCATTTATTTAGAGAAAAAAAAATAAGTTGTGGAAAATCGCGAAGGTTCTATTTCTGAGTCTAGAAATGTAGATAGAGACCTTCGTGTCGAAATAAAATAACTCGAGTTTTATCTAGGGCTGCCATCCGTCCGGCGGGTTTCTCCGGATTTGTCCTAGTTTAGAGGGCGTCCGGGGGACGTCCGGAAGGGGTTGTTACACTTTTAGTGTCAAGGGAATCCTGATTAATTGAAAGATAAGCGAAAAATCAAAACCAATCTTAGTTAAAAATTATCTTAAGCTTTAAATATTTTATTGTAAAAATATTTTTTTTTCTGGGATGTCCGGGAAAAATACTCCATTTCACTCAGATTTCCGGAGTTTTTGAACATTTCGTCCGGCGTCGGCAATTCTAGTCTTATCTAACTTCTCAAGGTGGTTTTGATTTCCTTAAGTATCATAAGTAGTAAGTAAAGGTTCTCTTCTTACCTGTACTCTAGCCAGCAGTTGGTCTTTATCCAGCCACAGGATGGAGTTCAAGTCGCTGGTGTCCAGTACAAGTATCGGTCTGGTCTCCTTAGCGGGGCAGGTGACAGAGCCTGACACTGAGGTGCCTCCACCAAACGGGATGATCACAAAGTTGTGGCGGGACGCGCAAGTCACTATTTGTTCCACCTGGAAATTAAAAAGCATTCACCTTTATAAAATAAATGTAATAATGTTGAGGCCAATCTTAATGGAGACAGTCAAGTATGCAGAAGTTAATATAGTGCATATGTGTGTGCGCAAACACAGATCTACACACTCCCTCTTCCTTCACTCTCAAAGTTCGATAGGACGGCAATCCGACACGACCGGAGGGAGAGCACGCGTCGGACCCATGGCTTTTTGTGCTTTCCGAGGTAGGGGGGTGTCACACTGCCAATCTCCAAGCTCCGAGCTGCTAGTATTGTATAATTATCATTTATTTCAATTTTGTAAATGTGAGTACCATGGAGCTTTTTATTTATTGAGTTACTATGTGTTTTGACTTAAAGAGCATGGCGGTTGAGAGCTTGTCATGCTCACTCAAATATCTCGCTGATGGTGGCGCGTGTGTTGGATCATTTGGCTCCCTTCAAAATGGTTGAGTTAAGTGGTGCTGATCCATGCGTCATGCTCGTGAACGAGTGCTGTCAGTTGGGATTGGTCATCTCTTAACTGCCTTGGCTTACATCTTTATTCTTATTTTTATTTTTATAATTGTTTTATATTCATCTTCATTGTTTTCACATGTAGAATCAACAAGAATAATGTAATCAGGACTTTGTAAAAACCTAATTTAAAAGAGTGCCGTGGAGTTTCTTGCTCGTTCTTCTCCATAGAGGCCTACCTCCGTTTTGGAACGAGCAACTAGCTTCAACTTTCGGACTAACTGACAGACTCCTTGACTATTCAAAAGTGCCTGTAAATGGTCTAATTGAAATAAATGTTTTGACTTTGACTTTGACTTTGCTACTGAGAAATTCGTAATGAAAAAACTCAATAACAATTTTTGCCTGATCTGAGATCCAACCCAGGACCTCACGCTCTGCAGTCGCGCTTGTGACCGCTAGACATTGTCATTGATGATCATGAAAATGTGCTGATCGTAAATCAGCAAAACCCTAGCTGAATGGTTGCCAGGAGTCGGGGACGGCGACAATGTTGGCATACTACTATCCAAATTGGTGGATGGCGCACCTGGTTGAGACTAGCACATACCAGGCAAACATGCCATAAAAGGGAAGCGGCTAGTACTGAGCGGTCGGTCGAACAAGGCTGCCAATGATGAAGGCTCAAAGATTTTGGACATGCAAAATAAGCAGTTCCAATATCGGTTAAGTTTGGCCTATTCTTTGCATCCGAGATATCGGACCATGTGACTCTCACTGGTGCGGCAGAAATGTCACACTCAAATGTCGCAATTAGGAGCAAAAGATCTTGACATTCATTATTATACTAATTCTTACACTGAGATGCTGTTTCATTTATCTATAATTATAAAGAGATATGTATTTTTTTATTAGTACTCTAGAAGTTACTGGTCCTATTACAAAAAATCTTTCACTGATAGAAAGTCTGACTATTTCCGAGTGCCTTAAGCTATGTTCTGTGGTTACCAAAAACCACTGAACCGATTATGCTGAAATTTTGCATATAGGTACGTTGTCAGGTGTACAGAAACGGACATAGGGTACCCTTCATCCCGAAAAAAGTGCTGTTCCCAATAAAATCACAATAACGTTCTTAAGATGGTATTTGGCGCCACACATGTCTTTCGAATCATGATCGAATTACAAATTTAATTTGCGAGGGAAGCCGCTAGCGAAGTCTAGTCGTCTATAAATCAGTTACACCTTGACGAGTTCAAACACTAAAATGACATTGACATAAGCTTTTAACATCCTAATTGTTAATAACATACTGATCGGTACATAAAGCGTAAGCCGAAACATTATGATTACAATAGCACTTATCATCTTCTTTAACATAATATTTAAATGCGTTAGAAGCAACCTCACCGAGTCGTGAAGGACATCACATGACCTACAAATGTGGGTAAACCAATATTACCAAGCATTACAAAAAAACAGTTACTGAAGGGGTAGGTTACACAAGTCTGTCGGGCCGTATTCAACTAGACTGCTGCACGCATTCCCCTTTTTGATGTAGCGGGGGAGACAAACATAATATCTCACTCCTGAGGAGGCCCGTAGAGGCGGGCACCAGTCGAGGATCGCGGAAGGTGCGTACTTTTTCAGGAGGGAACACTAGGATGGTCTTTAGTCTGACAACCCCTCCACCGCCCAAAAGGCTGGTGTATTCATGAGAAGTTTCCACACCGGAAAAAAGGGTTTAAACACATTTATTAAGTGACGACCAAAGTTTCATGTAATATGGGGCCAGAGATATTCCAAGTTATTAGGTTATTAGTTAGTGAGAAATTCCTTAGAAGACCTATCCCAACTTGCAAAAAGTTGTATAGTATTTGAATTTTAATATATAACTAACAGACGTGTAAAGGTTTTATAATAGTTTTGTAGCAGTTAACAGTTTTATAACAGTGTACAATTCGACGCATTAGTTAAATATATTATTTATTTTGCTAATTGGGACGTTACATAAGCTTATGTGCGCTTTGCTTTAATGACCAGCTACGGTTATCTATAATTTTGTCCTGTTCTCGCGGCATTTCGTGTGAAGGGCGAAATATAGTTTACCATTAAATTGATCATTAACCCCAATCAACCAAATGCAATTAATGTGTCCTGTCATAGATAAACAGAACCATGAATATAGATTGATGTTTGACCTTCTCAGGTCGCCATGTGAAACGAATTCGCTTAATTGATATAGTATTACGAATATCTTGTTCTTGACTTTGATAGAGATATCATGCAAAAATTTCAATGACAGTTACGAAATATGATTTTTACTGTTTAATGGGACGGTTACAGCAAGGTCCCTTGCTTATTAAGTACTAGTTTTAAATAAAATTAGACGAAACAAAAGATTAAGGAATCCAGTATTCTTGGGGATAAGTTCAATTCCGGGCAGAAATACCAGTACGCGCCACGAAAGATGAGACTTGACAAGCGTCAGTAATGGGGAGCTTGCGCAGGTATGGATGTACGAAATGGTTATTCCATAAGTGTGTATCTTTCATTCAGGGATATTTCGATGACATTTAGATTAAAATTCTTAGCAATATTATAATATTTATTACGAAATAATAAAGTTTTCGTGGCGCGTATTGTACCTATACATACATCATAATAAAGTCGTAACAAAGATCACGTAATTAGGTACTACCACAGGTACTACCTACATATATTATGTTCAACTTTTGCGAGAATATTAGCACGTTATTCTGTGATATTGGTGTGGTCAGTCATATATTATCTGTGGTCTACATATATGCTGTACATTATCACGCTATTTGCTATGAGGGATGAGCAATGTTGTATTATAACTGTTTTCTTCCACAGCTTAGCGCGGGTTTGCTTTCAGACTCAGTCCAATAGATTCATTTGGAGGATTGCGATTGAGATGATTCATTACTTATTTGCGTCAGACCTGACCTAATGAACCTAGATCAAAAGCGAAGTCGCGGACACACCAAGTCTCTAATATTAATAAAAATGTGCAGACGTGTGTTCCTTAAACAATAGTAGCTTAGCTGCTTACTGCCCTAATCCTTCTTCCGATATAATAAGAAAAGCTACAAAATATACTGAGGTATATCTTGTGCAAGTTCAGCGATACTGGTAAAAAATTTCGTCTCCTCACCTGTTCATGACTATCTGGCCATATTACAGCATCAGGAATCCTCGGGAAGCTGTTGGTTCTCAACTGGGCCATGTCCTTCAGGGTCTGCCCATGTGCCCTGATCAGCCTGTCCATACCATCGACGCTGACTAGTGCGATCTTTTCCAGTTCTAACCGGATCGGCTCCGGTAGTCTGCTCTCGGCAAACTTCGTTGGTAACTCGGGTATCTTCGGATCTCTCGTTGGGTCTACGCCGAGGTTGTCGATGGCCCATTGTGTTAAGTGAGGCAGGGATTGTCCGCCTATGGAATATCTGTAACAGAAATAAGTGGCTATAAAGAACAGAAGAGAAAACAAATGGTCATTAAATAATGGTACAAGTGTTGGTAGTAGTGGTGGTAATGGCTACATGATTAAAATAAGTAGTTTGTAAGCAGACGCAATAAAATTCGTAGTAGCTCCATCTATACTAATATTATAAATGCGAAAGTAACTCTGTCTGTCTGTCTATAATCCGATCCAGCCTGTCCCTTTGCTGCCCTCTCCCAGCGACGCCCTAAGCCGAGGCTCGTACCCCACAGGGGGTGCCCTTAGCGTGTAGTCGCTTAGTTTGTAAGTTTTTAAGCCCTGGCTGGAGGCCTTAATTTTCTTTAAGGCACCACAGGATAGCCCGGTTAAGCAGCCGACAACCTCATAGGTTGACCTGCGAGATGCCAATCCGAAAAAAAAAGTCTGTCTGTCTGTTATGCTTTGGTACACGGTGAGTTTGAATCCCAAGAATAATCCATAGGCTATTTTTTATTTCGCAACTTTATCTGCATCTCCGATAACCGACAATTATCCGGACGAAGTCGCGGGCATAAGCTAGTCAATAATATTGCAAAAAAACCATTGTTTGTTTTGCTGTAGTGTCCGCAACGCAATTGCTGCGTTCTTAAAAATCATTTGTTTGATTTTTAGCACGTCAACGTCAAACGAGGAAATTAACCTATAATCCGCTGTCATGTCTCTCAGAGGACTGTGTCTTTAAAACCGTAATAGGATAGACACTTGACATTTTCACAGTATACGTATTACTGTGGTCGTTACAACAAAAAATAATTAAATTAAAATAAAGCTTAAAATTATAAGGGGTCCATAATACAAGAAACGCGTGTTTTTTATGTAGTTTAAAAAATAGTATGATGCTACGGAACCCTTCGTGTGCGAGTACGATAAAATTTGCGTTTCACACATCTTTTTGCCGATCAATATTTGTAGTAGTAAGTATTTTATCTATTTTCAGGTTGCAATGTTAAAAACATGATGTCATATACAGTATACATATTTACTAACAAAATCAAGGTTGTTATAGGAAAATCAACAGTTACCCTCGCCGCACACGAGCCACCGACCCAGCCACAAAACGCCGCCACAGACCTATTTCCTGTAGTTTTCAATTTTTCATACATTTTTTATAGACTCGCCGCAGACGTAAGCCACATAACGGCGCTGCTCGCTTCTTGTGGCCGGCCGGCTACTGTGGCCGCTCTAGCAGTCTAGCTTCAAGTGGCGGCGTTTGTGGCTGTGGTGTGTGGCCCGTGTGCGGCCAGATGATCATGTTGAGAGTGCAAAACGATATTGATTATTGAGGTGTTAAAAGACACATTACATACCCGTTAACTACGTATACTGCCCATCAAACTAAGCAAAACATATTTATTTTTGGGGTGTGAAACCACTGTTTATGGTAGTGCGCAATAACGCACGCAAAACATTGTTCTTTACGGGTGGATCGAACAGTACGGTCGGTGTCATAAGTGGAGTAGCAATCTACAAAGCAAATCGATTGACGCTTTGGTTAAACTTACGACCTTTCGACGTCGTGTGCGAATTTTGAGGTGTACGTAGGTACTGTGCTAACGTTCAAAAGTGCCTTATAATGGCCTAATTAAATATATGATTTGACTTTGACTTTAACTTTGAATACATCACTTATACACACAGATGTAACTACGGCCTGTACCGCGTGTTCACAGCAATTCAAACCTTAGCATGCTACTGCACTTATGACCCCGACCGTACAAGATCATGGGGGTATTTAAAGTTTAATAAGAACATTTTACACTTATTTCCGTAAATAAACGTAAAAATAGTTGGAACTTTAACCTTCATTTTCACGATTGCAAAAAATGCATTGTAACATGATCAAAATGTATGAAACAGCAGTTTTTTTTTCATATCGGAAATACTTAAATTACTTATAAGCATTTGTAGTTGAAACACTTTCATAATGTCGGCTGTTATTGATCGTTTTAACCTTTTAGATAGTAATTACGGAACGTGTACGGGTTATGTTTATTTCCAGTGAACTATTTCGATTCAATATGTATCGGACACTCAACGTTATTTTCTAAAATCCTACAGCTGCTTTATTTCTCGCGAGAACTTGCCAGGTGCTCCAATATTAAACATTTTGCTTGCTTTAATTAATTTATAGTTTACCTACTTGAGGAATACTCGTATAGATATCGGGTTCATCATCATCTGCCCAGCCTTATCGGGTATCGGGTTATTGAAAAATAAATTAATATTATTATAAAGAAAACGAAAACGCTACCAAGTAATTATGAGTTATAACATAACATCACGCCTGTAATCCCCGAAGGGTTAGGCAAAAGTGTACCCATTAGTGCACCCACATTTCGCCAGTTATGTTTAAGTTCCATGTAATAGGGGGCGAGCCTATTGCTATGGCATGAGTTATGTTGGCAAATATAACATAAATAATAGATGTCCATACTAGTATAACTTTTTCTTTATTTGCTTTTACAACTAAACTAATGAACCGATTTTGATGAAATTTGGCTCAGACTAAACTTGAACCCCAAGAAAGGACATAAACTACTTTTTAATCTGAGATTTGTCCTGTGCCTGCAATAACCGACATTCAGCTTGACGAAGTCGCGGGCAACAACTAGTAAGTATATTAAAAAATACTGAGACATCGTTTTACTCTTCCATCATTAAATAACTTAGAAGGTAAGCCGATTTAATTTTTTACTCAGGAGATTTTTCAGTATTTTGTCCTTTTAATCAGGCAACTTTTTACAAGCTTTTAGTGTCCGTCTGTAAGTTGTCCTTTTAAAATTTGCAAACCATTTTTCGACCATTTGTTGGTATCCGATTGAGCTGAAATTTTGCATACACCTTTAGTTCTGGTGACAATACAATGAGCAAAACTCATTATTGTAATAATTTCAATATGGCCGCCGTTCCACGAAGGCGGATTACATATTTTATCTCAATCCCCTTGATATGGGTATAAAATGAAAGGGCTTGAAGAGTAGAAAACGATAAAGTTAGTACCATCACACTAAAACATCTTGTTTTAAAAAGTTTTATTACCATTAATTCATTGTGATTTGGTTTTTTCCGCTGCCGCGTAGAATTACCCAAGAATAGTTGATTAATAGAAACAAATTATCTAAGATCGAGCTAAACATAGCAAATATTGTTAGTGTTCTAAACAAACAGCGTTGTGTGTTCGTAGTCGTTGCTTGTGAATGACAAACATGCAAACACGCGAATATTTGTCTACGCATTAGGTCACAACAGCTAGGCAAAGGTCTTTCACAACATCAAGGGACGGTAGGTACCACGGTAGGGAGTAGGAGCTTCTTCAAGGTTCCTGTTTTGCAATCGCCTCTTATGTATGAGGGTTCGATACCGGGCTGTGACTAATTCAAGATACTATATTCTAAGTTTATTTTAGACATCATTGAAATTGGTGAAGGACTGAAGGATAACATTGCGAGGAAACCTGGATTTCTAATTAATTAATATAAGTGTGAAATCGCCAATCTGCCTTGAGCAAGCGTGGTGATCAATGCTTATGCCTTTTTGTATAAAAGTAGAAAGGGCCTTTGCCATGCAGTGGGACAATAAGACATAGGCTGTATTATTATGTGATCAGAACTTGGAATAATCTATCTTGAAATCTACACTAATATTATAATCTGACTGTTACACTTTCTCGACAAAACCACTGAACCAATTTTACAGGAAATTTGGTACGGCATAAGGGACTACTCACACTTATTCAGCTCCATTCAGCTTTTGTCCATAGAAAACGCCGATTTCGTATGAGACGCGTACGCGTCCGTTCAGCTTTCCGCGTCTGAACGCATGCGATACAAAATCGTTGTTTTCTATGGACAAAAGCTGAATAGAGCTGAATAAGTGTGAGTAGTCCCTTAGTTTGAATCCCAAAACATGCATAGGCTACTTTTTATTCCGCTACTACGTCCACATCTAGGCTTGCCACAGTAATAGTCCTTGAAAGCCATATCACCGACCACCTACCAGTCATCCTTTGTCTAGACATGCAGAAAATATCCGCAGCTAAGAAATCAGCTAACGTGCTCCGCTATAATTTTTCAGACATTAAAGAATCACTGGATAGCACTGACTTCAGTCATGTGCTAAATGAACAAAACAGTAATCTAGCCGCAGATCTACTAATGTCTACCATACAAGGTGTTATTACAAAACATAGCAATACTGCTCAAATCTCCAGGAAATGTAGAATTCTCAAGCCGTGGATGTCCCCTGGCTTAGTGCGCTGCATCAGAAACCGAGATCGACTCCACAAAAAATCTAAATCATCCCCCGATAACGATATTCATAAAATTACCTATACCCGATACCGAAATTTCCTCAATAATCTTTTAAAAAAATTGAAAAGGTCGCACGACAAAAATGAACTACTTAAAGCTAAAAACAATACCAAGGCCACATGGAAAACTATTAAGGGTATAATAAACCAAAACTCTCCTCCGCAGTCATCAAGTGCGCTTCTGCATAGCTCGACAGACACCACAATATCTATTAACCGAGTGAATAGCTTTTTTATTAGTGTGGGTGAAGAACTAGCCTCAAAAATTAAATCTCCTCCTGGATCCCCTTATGTTGAATGCTCACCACAACCCCCGCCGCGCAATTCTCTTGTCATTATGCCGGTCGACGAAATGCAAGTGAAAGGGGTTGTTGACAGTCTACGCAGTGACTGTGCCACTGGCTATGACAATATCCCTGCCAGTGTTCTCAAGCAGTCTAGCTCCGTCCTAGCAGTTCCCATAATGCACGTCTGCAACCGCGCCATTGAGTCGGGTACTTTCCCCGGGGCGTTCAAGAAGGCTGTTGTTCACCCGATCTTTAAGAATGGAGACAGGTCCAATGTTGCTAATTACCGGCCCATCTCCGTTTTGAGTTCCCTGTCTAAAGTACTTGAAAAAATACTCAACAAGTGTCTTACCACATATCTCTCGAAATATAAGCTACTAGCAAATAATCAATACGGTTTCAGACAGGGAATCTCTACTGAGGATGCAGTTCTTGACCTTACAGGTACGGTGGTAGGCAAGTTGGATGAGGGATTGAAATGCTTCGGTGTCTTCCTTGACTTGTCAAAAGCGTTTGACTCGGTTTCTATACCTATACTCATTTCTAAAATGGAAGGCATCGGAATACGCGGAGTTGCTCTTGGGATCTTCTCAGACTATCTGACAAATCGCTCGCAATGTGTTAAAATCGACTCATTGTATAGTGACTATGGGAGCATCAATTTCGGTGTGCCGCAGGGCAGTATTTTGGGACCTACCCTCTTTTTGCTCTACATAAATGATTTGTGCCGCCTGTCAATACCTAACTGCGATATATTCACTTATGCGGATGACACGGCACTGATCATTTATGATGATAACTGGGATGACTGCAGATTGAGGGCGGAGCGGTCGGTTCAACGAGTGATGACTTGGCTGTCTGCGAATTTGTTAACCCTTAACGTCGAGAAAACCAAGCTTGTTCGCTTCACTCTCCCTCACACGATCATACCACCTGTGGGTACTGATATTGTCAAAGCCCACACCTGCCAGAACTCTTTGGATCACAGTCCGAATACTTGCACTTGCCTAACCCTATCACTGGTTCCAAGTACCAAATACCTCGGAGTTCAAATTGATGAGCATCTTAGCTGGCGTCCCCATACTGAAGCCCTCTGCTCGCGAATTAGGAAATTTTTATATATTTTCAAAGAACTCAGACACTCAGCTGATCGAGAAACCCTTTTCCTTGTGTACCAGAGCCTGTGTGTCTCTGTTCTTACTTACTGCATTTCTGCATGGGGAGGAACCTGCAAAACCCACCTAATTCAGGTTGAACGAGCCCAAAGGGCAGTCCTAAAAGTTATGCAGTTCAAACGCAGAGATTATCCAACTGCTCTGCTCTACTCTGAGTCTAAGGTCCTAACAGTGCGCCAACTGTTCATTCTGCGTGCTGTTCTACGCCGTCACTCTCTGCTCCCTCTTGACGACAAAATCTTAAGGAAACGCAAAGGTCATCCAGTCTGCAATCCTACCCAATGTCGTACTTCATTCGCGGGCCACCACTTCGGCGTACTTAGCGCTAGAATTTATAATTAAAATCCATCGTCTTCTCCATATATATCCTCTCACCAGAAGTTCATTGATGACCAAACTTACCAATTGGCTCCAGGACTTATCTTACGATAGTACCGAACGTGTCCTTATGGTTAACTCATAGTCCTTTCAGTTATAATATACCCTCTACAACTATTCTCCATAACACCAATATTTACGCGTACAGCAATCTAACACCACACAAACACACACACCCCCACACAAACACACCCCATCACACCCCTACACACCCCCTCACACTCACATACTTTACTTACAGCTAATACACACCCTCATATTACTCACCTCCCACAACACTGAACTTGCCGCAACTAAAGGTGTATTGCTTTAGTACGACCTGACATTGTAAATCGGGATGGGGACCTGGTGTCCTATAACACAGGCTAATAGCCTAGCTTAGGCACCAGTCTCCCACAATATTGGAATAATTTCTAATGCTAAACAATATTTCCATGTAATCTTTTAAATATTGTGGTGAGAAAATAAATGAATTTTATTATTATTATTATTACATCTACCGTCTGCGTCCGCGATAACCGATATTTACGCGGCCGAGTCGCGGGAAAAAGTTAGTACATTATACATTCATGTGTAGCTGATGTATTCACTGGTGCCAAAATGTGACAGTAGTTTTAAGCAATTTTTTTTGTTACAATATTTCACAATTCACGCTGACGCACGTATTAAAAATTAATGCGTCATTGCGGGTTCAAAGAAATACCTACTTAATCAATATAATTTCTTTCAGCGATTGTTTTCTTTAAGGTAAAAATTTGGTTGTAGAAGGTGCAAATTTTAAAGCGGGCAGTTGGGGATCGGGTGAATTTTCAGTGTTGAGGTTAATGACGCCCGATACTAAAAAACAAAAACATAAATTATTTTAATTACATTTAACTTAAAGGTAATTAAAATAATTTATGTTTTTGTTTTTTGTCAATGGATGGTTGCACCAGTAGTAAAAGTATCGGGCGTCATTAACCTCAACACTGAAAATTCGCCCGATCGCGGAAGGCGCGTACGCTTTCGGAGTCCCCGGCGGCGGCGTATAGGAAGGGAGCACCGGGCTGGTTTTTAGTCAGTAAGGAGTCTGACAATCCCCTACGCCCCCTAGGATGGGGGACATCAATGAGAAATTTCCGTTCAGGACCAAAAAAAAAATGGTGTAAGTAAGTGTAACCACCAAATGTCTGTTCACGACTCCAAGGACCAAATTTAGGATACATTTTAAAAAGAAGCCATTTGGGACACAATAATGGCATAATGGCTCAATACATTAGGCGCACACCCCATACATTAGGGTTCGAAACGGAGAACTACCAATTTGACTTTTAATTCACAAGTCTGAAATCATTTTGCCAGATAACGTGGTGATCAATACTCGTGCATTCTCTGTATGGGATGTGGCCTTTGCTCTACTGTGGGACAGTAAAAGGCTGGTTTTATAATAAAATTCAAGTTACAAAATCTCAGACGGAACCAGTGGCTTTATAAATTAGCATGGCAAACAGAATTTAATTTTAATTTAACGATTTCCGAGTAAAATATTTCACACTGCCAAGTAAGCAAACAGCTTAATTTAAACTGATATTATGTATTTTATAGGTGTCACAGTTACCTAATGTGTATTTTTAGTGGCGTATCCTTTTAATAGATAGAGTTAATATTGACGTTCGTCGGTGTTTCTTGTTTGGATTACTAATCCGTGTAATATTTTAAATGCTGGGGCTACAGCGCGCCAACGCGACACGAATCTTTGCTCGCTAGAGCAAAGATTCGTGTCGCGTTGGCGCGCTTAAACATCGTGTATGGGTAATTGGGTATACATACGCGATGTTCTTCTTCATTAGGCGGGCGAAGATTTATCGCGCCGGATTCTGTTGTTCTCTGTACCCAAGCGACAAATCCCTTTATTGCGCGCCAGTTTAGCAACAGTGCCCCGATAGTACATCGTCTTCGCCCGAATACTACGCGTTGCAACTATCTACTCGGCCACAGTCATCGCGTTAACACGATAATATTCGCCGTAGCCCGCTAATGTAGACTCATCATTAGTGTTATTTTTGTAGCTTTAAACTTTTAGTTCCGATTTATTATGACTAATGTCCTTTACGGACGCAGCTTCGGCAAAAATTGAATGTATTAGTAGATCAAGGTTCATACAACGATCGATTATTAAATCATAATTTTTGACCTTCCTATATTATATTTCAAACGATTATAAGGTCACCCGGGGCGAAAGCAACTATGGGGCTAAAGCAACTAATTCAATTTTCTCTTAATCTAATCATTTTTGTAGATAGCTCTATCTATTGGAGTAAAGAGGAATCATAGTTTTTTCAAATAAAGTACAGATGACATCACTAGTTCACCTATTGTAGTACTGATTTAGACGTGGGTCATTGACGGTTTTATGGTTAACGTAATTTAACTGTTAATCATCAATGGTCAACAGGTTGAAAAAACTGTTAAATTATTAACAGGTTTTTAAATTTCAATCGTTAACGTATTGCGTCAATATTATGAATGTTATGCCATTCCATGAGTTAACGTAACGTTTTGTTGTTAACAGTTTATTGAACAATATTAGGACTATTAAATTAAAATTTATTGGTAGAAGATTTTTAAAGTTGACGACGTTGACGTTGATTGACAAACTATATTTAGCTAATTTTGAGTACGTTGAGCCGTTGACGCAGCTTATATTTTCAACCAGTTTTTTCGGAAACGAATAAAGTAATGTGTAAAGACGTGTTGACGTTTCAGTTTTTTCGGAAATGAATAAAGTAATGTGTAAAGACATGTTGACGTAAATTAACAGCTAATATTTTCAACCTGTTATTTCATTGATGAATAACAGTTAACTCGTTGACAAATGAAAAGTCGTTAAAAAAAACAGTTTGTTGATTCAACGCCCACCTCTAGTACTGACAGATCATTTTCTGTCAGCCGCCATTTCGGAGCAACGTGTTGCCGCGTCCTGTGTTACGTTTTATGACATTAAAAATATTTCAAGTCGTTGCAAGGAAAAATAGAAGTGCATCATAAAAACTAGATAAAACGTAAATGTTTTTGGTATATTTGGTTAAACTCGAGGTGTTATAATTATCATTTTATTGACATAGTTACATTAACCTCAACTTTTCATGCACATGGGTTATTGCAACTATTTTTGCAGTTACAATCGCCCCATGCTTTTTGTATGAAAACTGCAAAGTACTAGTGACGTTCCGTGTCGATATTTCGATAAGTGAATTTCACGTATTTGCTTTTTTTACCAAAATCCTAAATATTAAATTAGTCATCAATGCGTACTTATCGTATATTTTTCAAAGCATTTTACATATTTAAGTAGAAATCTTTTCTTGCTTTTATTTTATGTCTTAAATTCCAATAATATACTTTATTGATCTTATTCTTAATGAACACTTAGATCGATCTTGCGTTTTTGCACTTAGAAACCTATATTTAAACCTTTCATTATTGTTAATTATCGAATGTCTTCACAAATATTTATCGATAAGTAGTTGGTACTACATCTCAACACTAGTCAGTATGGAAGACAGTCGCATTTACCCCATAAAAAAAGAAAAGTAAATTTGCTTGAAACTGAACTCTATTTCAGCGACTATAGATAGCTTTTACAGATAATTCTGTGTGCATCTACATGTACTCTTGATCTCAACATTTAGAAGGAAACAGATTACAACAGAGTTATGACGAATAGTCACATTTACCCCAAAGTGGGGTAAATGTAACTTTTACTGGTCTTATTTAACAATAATGCAAATTAATGAAAAACCATACCTTAATTGTAACTTAATTTATGTCGAAACTGGTCATCGAAAGCTGTGCAATGAAGTACGTTTATTAGAATATCCCTATTATTTAAGTAGCTCATGGTGGAGGGAAGCAAAGTTTCAAAATTATTTTTTTTAGTTGCTTTCGCCCCGGGTGACCTTACTTATTTTTAATGACCTGTACAATAATATTTCAGAACAAGCTACTATAATTAAAAAATTAAAAAACACGACTGCAAAAATTGCACATATTTGTACTTTGTTTGTTTTTTTTTTACGACGTTTTTTATTTACAGTGTTATATTTTTTTAAATCTACTTGTCAAATTCTAGACGATAAACATAGACACAACCAGATTCATTAAAAAAAATAATTGAGGCTGGTTTTAATTTACTTTTTAAAGTGACCACACCGCTTTCTTTTTATTTTTAACTAGCCTATGTTACTCGAAACGATGCAAGGATTGTAACGATACCCCATACATCTAAATCGGTTCAGGCGTTTAAAAGTTATGGTGGAATAAAGAAACTCATATACATACATACATACATACATACATACATTAACCCTGAACACATAACACTCCTTTTTTTGGGGCAGTCGTGTAAAAAATCGTGTATATTTCTATAACAAGAACTATATTGACATAGGTCAGTAGGCCTACGTATACATTTGGTTGATTGGTAGTATTGGTAAACTACCAATCGTCATTGTTGTGCGAACTACAAATGGCGTCACAAAATCGCACCATTTAAACAAAAAACCGTTAAAGTGCGAGTCAGACTCGCACACGAAGGGTTCCGTAGCACCATACAATAATTAACAAACAAAAAAATAAAAATAAAAAGTTTATAATCGCTAAATAGTCATTATTTTGTGATGTTACTACAAAACTGTTTCCGGAAAGGAATAATCCTTTACTTGTGCTACATAGCATTGCTTCTTGTCAAATTTCAGGATTCTAGGTCAACGGGAAGCCTCTATAGCAGTGGTTCCTAACCTTTTCAATGTCACTACCCCTGTGAACAAGTATGGGAATTGAGTTTACCTCTAGCTAATTTAAAATAATTTTAACCACACAAATTTGAACGAAAATATGTTTATTATGTAAGAAATTGCCCGTTTAGGTAACTAGTAAAGTAATATTTATAAATCTCGGAGTTAACTAGTGTGAAGGTTGAAATTGCTTTGCATTCGCAAGTTTGACAATATTAGGGTTTATTGCTATTTTAATACTATTTCGTGCCATCCCGTGTTATCCCTCTAGAATCTCCGTTTTACCCCTGCGGGGGTAATTACCCCCAGGTTAGGAACCACTGCTCTATAGGTTTTAAATCCCTAGCGAGCATCAAAATATGCGCCATAAACGACCTTATTAACCGACCTTCAGATTGGGTTGAATTAGAAGTTTGAATTTTTCACTGCTCAAAAGGGTCGCAGACCTGAGTATTTGATATTAATTTCAGCTTGATACCTCTACGCATTCATGAGAAAAAGGGTCTTGACATACGACAAGTGATTCTATAAAGGTGCCGTTTTTACCCACTGAGGTACGAAACCCTAATAAGTATGGGAAACCCAGGCATACTCTAAAACACACATTTTTGGAAGGTGAGCTATTTTTTTGTTGAGTTAGGTTAGGTAAGTCATCATCTTCCTGCCCTTGTCCCATGTTACTTGAGGTCGGCGCAACACGTTTTCCTCTTCCACTCTGTCCTGTCAGCCGTCATGCAATCACTGACTCCCCTTTCATTTATTTCATTCTTCACACAATCCATCCATCTTTTCTTTGGTCTTCCTCTTGCTCTCCATCCATCCACATTCATATTCATAACTCTCCTGGTCACATGCGTTTCATCTCTCCTCTTGAGTGAGGTTAGCTAAGTGTTAATTAAATAAACGTTAGAATTTTAACAACACCATGATATTTAAGCCGGACGTCCACCGCCGGCTAAACTAAGTTAGTTTAGCTTAGCTCGCATAGTTGAGCCAGTTTTTCATACATGTGCGTCCACCGCAAACTATGCCAGCTAAGCTACGTGAAATTAATACGGGTTGCAAACCAAGAGCTAAGCTAAGTTAGTTTAGCTTAGCTCGCAAACCTGACGCAGTTTTCCATACTTTTGTGCAGACCGCAAACTATGCGAACTAAGCTATGTGAGCTAAACTAAACTGGCGGTGGACGTTCGGCTTTTAAATTCCTTATTAAAGCTTGATTCACACATCAGTAAAGCCACAGTTCCTGCCACAGGCACGGTATCTGTAATAATTACTCTTTCATACAAATTCTCTATGACGCGCCGGAACTGACGCTGAGAGCTTTGTGTCGTTACTGACACTGACAAGTGTGAACGCGTTCATAGAGAATGTATGAAAGAATAATTATTATTTATCTACGGAACGGTGCCGGAACTGTGACTTCACTGATATGTCTGAATCAAGCTTTATAATAGCACATATAAAACAAAAGATTTACGAGCGAAGCATAAAATAATTTGCTTTGTTTGTTATTCACAATAAATAAACACCAAGTTCATGTATGGAGATGCAACTTGTTTGTTTTATGGTCAATATTTACAGTTAACTGTATACCTATGATTAGGTACTCTATAGTTCTCTGGTCATATAAATGAATAGAACACGCGAATGCATTGTCGTATTAAGTGTTTAACTTTTATGGTAGACACTAAGTTTAATGCCGACAAATAATGACTCTAGGTACAGTCAGCAAAAGAGATAAGTAAGCAGGGACGTCAGATATAGTTGAAGTTTTCTTAGAAACCCATGGATATTTTTTTAATTGTAATTTATGTACAAATGTAATTTGATACTAAAAGTAGATAATATAAACATTAATTAAGTTTCAATCGAAGACATCCATCGGTTTCTAAGAAAACTTCAACTATATCTGACGACCCTGGATACATGTCTTTTATTGACTGTACATACCTCAGTTTATTTCATTTCATACAAATTATTTTAAGCAATGCACTAATAGTTAGCCATATAATTATGGCTCAGTAAATAAACTTAAATACAATGAATGAGTAAAAATATTTTAATTTGCTTGTTTTTAATGAATATTTTGTATAATCCATAGGTACTTAGGTATTAATATTAAAAATCCGTAAAACTTGTAACTCTGTCTATTTGTCTGTTACGCTTTCCCGACTAAACCACTTAATCAAGTTTGATGTAATTTGGTAAAGTAACCCTACTTTGCACCCTATGGCCCGGTATCCACCAAAGCGGAGAGGAGAGGAGATGTCTCGTACAACCAATCGGCTTGCGTAATTTTCACATCTCACCGCTTAGCTTCAACACATCACCGTATCCTATTGGTTGTTTACGAGACATCTCTTCTCCTCTCCTCTTTGGTGGATTCCGGGCCTAAGACTTTTCTTAGGGTGCAAAGTGCATACATAGGCTTTTAATTCCGCGATTTCGTCGTTTACGCGGACGAAGACACGGGCAAAAGCGAGTAGAATAACAATTAGCAAACAATTCCAGACTCTAGGCACAGATAAGATCTATAGGTACCTAGGTACCTATCGCACGGCACGTGTAAACTGTAAGCACTTTGACATAAGACTCAAAACACCAGCAAAACATTTTTTTTTCTCAAGTAAATACCTATATTGTTGTAATACAATAATATACCTAAACATAAAACCTTGAAGTAAATGTAAAATTTGCACAATTTATTAAAAAAAAGGCAGAAAGGAGAAACCTCATAGGGCATTAAAAAAAATTCGTCCGCGTCGTTGTCAATGGGGCAAGTGCCCTAAAGGCTGACAGCATTGCCACGTTGTATGGCAATGCTGATTCTTTGGCCTAAGAAAAGGCCAACCATCTGGTCATATGAAGAGTCGACCAATCGCTTCGCGATGTCCCGAAAAACAAGGTGAGTGCTCGGACCCCATGGCCCCAGTGTTTCAACCCCAAACGGCTCAAACACATAACTTCCAAGAAGGTTGTTATTTTGCGCCGCTTGAGGTTTTCGGCACCAGCAGCGGCCGCCCCAGCACAGCACGTCGTGCTAGCAAAACATTTAAAACTGGAACTTTATGTAGGTTAGCTCATCAAGTGTAGTATAACAATGTTCTTATTGAGTGTAGAATGATGTGCCGTGTCAAATGGCACGTGCTCCGCAAATTAACGGGAAGTGCCAATTTGTGGCCGCCCACGGCTAAGCCTGGTTTAGACTGGACTAGTCATACCGATGACACCACTTTCTATACCTGCGATCTTGTTCTGGGCACAAAATAGACCACACAATGTCTGCCTGTATTAATGGACACAGAATGTCTGCCTGTATTAATCTGATCTCTTTTGGGCCCTTGACTGTTCCTCTACCATGGAGAAAGTATAATTGAGAACTCGTCTCAGACGATTTAATTATGATGTCTGGTAATATTCTAATCATTCAAATATATCAGCTTACCCTAGACGGGCCCTGTATGTATTATTCGGGGCCCCTTTTACCTAACTGCGGTGAAGCCCAAATGGAGGGTAAACATTTTTCACTAAAGGAATATGATAATTTTGTCACGGAGATAGTGGATAATATTTTACAAATTTTTGGTTCCAATAAGGATTTGGGGCCCCTGCAGCTGGGGACCCGTATCTTTGATACGGGGCGATAGGTACGCAACTGGATCATCTCGCTTAAAAAAATATTGGAGTGTTTAACAATTACTAATAATTAAGTGTTAAGTTTTAATACCTAACAACCAACTAACAAAATAAATATGATTTATAATTGTGTTAAGTGACGACACGGTGGACATTTATTGTCCACGCTGTTGTCAAACATTATTAAAAAAGTGAACATTTTGTTTCTTAGGATAGCAAATCAAATAGTAAGTACCAGCCTATTCTTGCCCCGACGCAGGGCAAAGGAAGGCAGAATACAGAGAAGGCACGAGAATTGATCACCACGCTTGCACAAGACGGATTGGCGATTTTAGACCTCGATGAATTTTTCATATTGGTCAGAGGCGTCTTTACCTATAGTGCAGGGTGTGCGGTGCACACGGGCGCCGGGTCTAAGGGGGCGCCGAGCGCCCTCTAATGCGACACCTCCAAAGATGCGTCGATGCCGGCGCTCTCAAAGACCCTGCGCTCGTGTTAAGGCCGACGCCGGGCGCCGGGCGCGCGGTATTAAAGCAAGGCTACTCCTTTTCCTACTCTATTTAAAGGACCATGCGACAATTTGTGCCCACTTTCAACATTGCTCAACAGTAATGAGACCTATGTCAAATGAAAGCTCTTTCATTCTATAGCAGCTAAGTTCAAAACGAGCGTAAAAATGGTGTTTTCGTAAAAAAAAAAACCTATGTTTATTATAATAAACTGAAAAATATGATCTTACTTCTCAACAGTGATGAGACCTATGGCATATGAAAGCTCTAAGGGTGTACTTCATTTCATTATATGGCAGCTAAGTTCAAATCGAGCGCGAAAAGGGTGTTTTGGTACATTTTGTCATTTTTATTTGAATCCTCAGCCTAGTTTTTCACATTGTCCAACAGTGTTGAGACTTATGTCAAATGAAAGCTCTTAGAGTGTACTTTATTTCATTATATGGCAGCTAAGTTCAAATCGAGCGCGAAAATGGGGTACTTATATTTATGTTTTCGAAAAAAAAAAAAAACTACCTATATCTATTATAAACTGAAAAATATGATCCTGCTTCTCAACAGTGATGAGACCCATGTCATATGAAAGCTCTAAGGGTGTTCTTCATTTCATTCTATGGCAGCTAAATTCAATTCCCGCGCGAAAAGGGTGTTATGACCATGATGGGCACTTTGGGCCCACTTTTCAACATTGCTCAACAGTGATGATACTTGATGTCAAATGAAAGCTCTTAAGATAGGCTGCATTTCATACTTGGGGTGTGATTTACAATCGATACCGAAGCCAAAAATATAGTTTTTAGAATTTTTGTCTGTTTGTCTGTAATGTCCGGGATAAACTCAAAAAGTACTGGACGGATTTGAATGTTTTTTTTTGTTGTATAGGTATTAAGTCTGGGCAACATATAGGCTATAATTTATCTTGGAAACTTGAACACCTGATTGAACTGCAACAGACCAGCTAAACTATAAGAGATACAAAAATGGCACCATAGCAAAAATTGTTCCACATGATGAGCATTTTCTGCTGAGAGAATAAATTTGAAGATCTAGAACACCTGATGTGGCCAGTGTGCCCAGCTACACTATAAAATATATATAGGAACGACGTCTTAGCAAGAGTTGTTCAGCCTAATGAGCACTCTCTAATACTCTCTATTGACGCATAAAAATTGAAGATCTGAAACACCTGATGTAGAACTCCAAGAGCCCAGCCACTGACGAAGTCGCGGGCAGAAGCTAGTAATGAAATGAAGTACACGCTCAGAGCTTTCATTTGACATAAGTCTCATCACTGTTGGACAATGTGGAAAACTAGGCTGAGGATTCAAATAAAAATGACAAAATGTACCAAAACACAATTTTCGCACTCGATTTGAACTTAACTGTAATAGAATGAAATGAAGTACACTGTAAGAGCTTTCATATGAGATGGGCCTCATCACTGTTGAAAAGTGGGCCCAGGGTTCATACAAACGTGCCCATGGTCCTTTATCGTTAATAAGTATTGAACATGAAATCAAAATTGAAGTTAGTGACATTGTTAAAGATTTCGCTAATGCAAAAGCTCGAAAAGTAACTTTTTTGTAAATAAATTTGTGTGTATAAATAAATATATTTGTGTGTACGAGCGTCCTGTTTGTTATGTTCCTAACTATAATAGTTTTTAAATTAAATATTTTTGAAAGAACTACAAAGTACACATCATCCCGACATCATTTAAAATTGCACCATTTGCATCCGAATTTCCGTTTGAAAATATAACTGTTAGTATTCCATTTTGACCCCGCTCCTACTAGACTAGAGGGCACCAGGGTACTGGTTGCACACGGGCGCCACAAGGGCTAGAGACGCCTCTGTATTGGTACTTGCTCGGTTTCGAACCCGCAACCTCATGCATCACGGTGCTTTAACCGCTGGGCCATCACAACGATTGGGTCTGTAGTATCTAAAAAGCGTAGGTACCTACACTATCATAATTATACATTATGATAGTGTAGGTACCTACGCTTTTTGCGTCGTATCGATGTTTATTCGCAATTTTGTACGAACTTTTTATATTTGCTTTATTAGTTAGGACCTGTGTCTTTGTGCCTGTGTCGTTCTAACTTCGGAGGGGTGAGGAACGAGGTTACTTATTATTATAATTGTTTATATTGCTTCTTCTTGTGTACCTACTCTACTGTGCAAATATTTTCGACACAAATGTATTTTTGTTATGAAATAAACAACTTGAACTTGTCCTGCTACGATTTCTCAAGCAAATACTAATTAATCAAATTTTAATATCTATAGACATTGAAATATGAAAAGTACATAAATGCTATCACATTGCCATGATAGGTGAAATTAAGGTGACACACAGTGTAAAGGTCATAACTCATTAGAGCCATCCGGCACCCGACCAGTTCCGCCTCGCCTCGAGCGGTAGTATTCTGTGTTATACTATATGGGTATACGCTCACTACAGTCACTACATCAACTCAGGAGCGCCAAGCCCGCGTACTGACCACGCGCGGACGACTAGTGTACCACTCGGTGACCACCCATTGGTCGCATGCTTGCCTTGCGTTGTCCACGTGCAGGTCCCTAATGGATGCTTATTAATGATCCCTGACAAACTACTCATCTATTCGCGGACAACGCAATGTCTACTTGTTGACCAGGCGACGTTAATTGGTTGACACGCGCCATTCAGCCGTGGACCACTTGTCGACAACGAGTGGACACCGAGCGACGAGGTGATGCTGATCGGTTGTCTGGTGGACCTAATGAGCTATGACCTTTATAAGTCGAAATCAATACACACAGTATTATGTAAAGTAGCTATTGTTGTTAAATTTTCATTTAAATACTTAATTAATAAACAATAAACCAGGTTTTGATTATTCTAACGTTTCCAAAGGGTTCCGTAACTAAACAAAAACCATACTACATAACACAATTATTCTAGAAAATAATTGGCGTGACCAATGTACGTTCTGAAATACCAGTTTAATTATAGGTAGGGTAAAGTTTAATTAGATAATGACTATTTCATATTTTTTTTCGGAATGGCCTGTCGCACTTCAACCTAGAAGGTTGTGGTCTGCTTAACCGGACCGGCTTATGTGGGGCCTTCGTCATTAGGGCTTCCAGTCAGGGTTTTAAACTTATAAACTAAGCGATTAAACGCTGCGGTCCTCCCCTGTGAGGCACGGACCTCGGATTATGGCGTCGCTGGGGGAGGACAGGCTGGATTTTATGAATGATGATTTGTGTCTAAGCATAATATAGTGCATGGCGGATGAATCAAGGTCTATTGCAAAATTCTCGAAGGAGTGTTAAATAAAAAGGTGAATTTAGAGGCCAATCACAAATTAAAACTGGTTTGTTAAATATATGTAAATTGTTGTTGACGATGTATTGCTGTTTATATTAGAATGTTACACAAAATGTTTATTTAAATAATATATCTTTGACTTATTATTGTAGGTACCTACCTACGTCATGTACTCATGTTACGAGACGCTCAAACAATAAACAATATAATAAATAATTTTATTGATTTGTTCCCACAAAGATTATGGCCGCACTTTACAATCGGAGTTTTGGAATATTTAAAGATGGTGCTTGCAGCTTGAGGTAGGTTTAAAAAACCTGTATTTCTGATCACCAGGCCCCACTTAATGGCTTCATACAAACTTGGCATCTACCACAACAACAACAATGATTAATTATTCATTACAAATTGTACATTTATACAATACAGCTTCTGCCCGCGACTTCGTCCGCGTAAATGTCGGTTATTGGCGATCTTGGACTCCCGTTTCATCCCCTTAGGAGAGAATATTGGAAAATTCGGACGTCTTCTAACTATAAACTACCTTCCTGCCTTTCAACATTATACATCAAGCGGTTTTCGATATTTCGTGGTGAATTTAGATTCAATGACTGCTTACATACTTTTACTATGGGCAAGTAAATAGTTTTGTTTAAATGGTTCTTGGTTCATAAGATAGTCAATACGGGACCTGCCTTTTGGTGGTGGCGGGTCAATACCTGCTGAGATGCGGAAGAATGCTCAGAACGACCCCGTGCCCCAGCCAAAGGTAATTGGAGGAATATCGTGGGGTTTTAGTCGGTAAGAGTCCCACACACTTCTCCGCTTTCCCAAAGGTGGAGGCAGTCCATGCGGAGTTCCCCGCGAAAAGGGTACATTCAAGTCAATTAAAGAAAAAACTAACCTGTTACCGGTGAAAGCAGCATTGCACCCATCCAATAGGAACATCGAGTCCTTGTAGCCCCAGCCGTACCATTTCAGCAGATCTTGTCTGAAAATAAATAATTTATTCGTTAAATAATGTAGACAATCTACTTTAAATATACCTCCTACATAACTGCCTGCAGCACCATTGTCCCAAAGGGTGCCAAACGAAACCCTTTTGCTAAGTAGGTATCTGTTGTCTGTCTGACCGTCCATCTGCCATAAGGCTGTAACTTTTGAACCGAAACACGTAGATACAAAAAAAAATCATAGTGTGTACGTATTACTATGGCCGTTGTAACAATAAAAAAACATAGTACTAATAAAATAAAAAGTTAAAAAAATAAGTAATGTGGATCGCCATACAAGAATAATGTATTTTTGTATGTACTGTTAAATATATTATTATTCATATTCATATTCATTTATTTATTGCGTACCATATTGTGTATACATAAGGATGTTACATAGGCTTAAAGCTAAAGTACAATTATGGACCCTGTTAGGGCACAGCAACATAGTTCTGACTTAAAATTAAGATTAAAAAGTAAAAATAAAATTTTAGCAAAAACAGCAATTCTTATATAAATAATAATATTGAGATCAGTTACATTATTCAAATCATATATCACATTATATTACGGTGGTACGCATCCCTTTGCATGCAAGTCCGGTTTTTTTTTACAGCAAGGTATACAAATTGTCGTCTTCGTCATCAGCGTTTCAAGGAAATATTGCTACGTGCTACGCTACGCTACGGGGCTACCCCAATCGTCGTAGAACGCTACGCAGAATCGTCGTAGCGTCCCCTGGGGATTGGGGTGCCTTTGACGTCGAGTTAACGCTTCGTAGGCCGTAGTCCTCGTAGTCTTCGTAGGCAGCGGTCGTGAACGGTAACTACTTACAAAATAATGCAAATAGGTATATTGTAATTCTTTTTGTAATTTTGTCTGAAATGCCTGTCTTTATAATATTAAGAAAAAACTAAGGTGTAAAAACGGGAAAAAAAAACTTAATTTTCCGCCTTACAAATACTTGAACAATAACTAATAATTATGAAAGCAACTAAAAGCATAAATATTGAAGGTCAAAAAATTAGAAAAATAATTATATTAATTACCATAATTCCCAGATTGTACTGTAGCTGCCTATTAATTAATTATTTAGTTATTTGTACTTTAGGTATTTAATAATCTGTCTAATACGCTAGTATTAAAAAGTAATATTTAGTTAAATTACCGTAAACAAATATTACCAGAACGCAACGATATCATGACGGAATATCGGTCAGTTTGATAACTTATCGCACATTATCACTATTTATAACCTGTTTTTTAAATTTTACCTTTTTGTGTGGTTAGGGCAATCACGAAATTAATACACGATAGGCACGTAGGAATTTAAGCTTCGTGAAAAAATAAAATAGGCATTTTAGGAAGAAAAGAGAATGTCATAACAATCGGGGGGCACGGCAGTGCCCCCGCCAAGTCGTTTCCTTTTTAATGTGCTAATTCATATACGCTTGTCTATACTAATATTATAAAGTTGAAGAGTTTGTGTTCTTTTGTTTGCTTGAACTCGCTCATCTCCAAAACTACTGGACTGATTCTGAAAATTCTTTCGCTAATAGGAGGCTACGTTATTTCTTAGTGCAATAGGCTACGAATATTTTAGTCTATAGCTGAAAAGTTCGTTTGTTTGAACGCACTATATCCGAAACTACTGGTGCGATTCTGTCAATTCCTTAAAGAATAAAAAAATTAGATAATAAAAATAGGGATCCCTTAGAAAATTCGAAAAAGCGAAATCGCCGGCAGAAGCAAGTACATTAAAATACAATAAATCGATAAAAATATGTCTTGTTCACCAAATTGCAAAAATATTAACAAACATTTTTCGAACACAAAAAAATATCAAAACGACATTTATTATTATTTCAGAAGATAAAAACAACCACCATTCAACATTATTTATTTTAAATGTGGTGATTTGTTAAAATGTTGCAGTTTTACTGACTTACGAGGCAATAAAGAAGCAAACTGTCATTTACAATATTAGAATGAGCAATAGCATTGTAAAGATATAATGTAAAGATGTATTGGCAGTCGTCCTTGTAAATCAGAGGCTAGCAACTTAACCTACCATTTCTAACACTTTCATTGTTAAGATTATGCAATTAAAACATAATAACAAAAGGCAAAGGTATTTATATGGCAGAGGTGAGTGGCAACGCAGAGAGGGGTCACCCTAGGAAGACCAACACTGACCTTATTGGTGAGGATGTTCAGAAAGGTCCTGTGCGGAGTACTCGTAACCGGCGTGCTTGTATGACGAGATGTATGAACGTAGATGAGGCGAAAGGAGTATGTAAGGATCGTAGCAGGTGGCGTTCTGTGGTTTCTGCCTACCCCCATGGGAAAAAGGCGTGAGTTTATGTTTGTGTGTATAGCCAAAAATCCCGTGGTTAAACTCGCGTTAAGTTACTGCTCCGTTCCTATGGGATTAAGTGATGCTATACAGCCTATACTTAATCTTAATAAAAGGGCTGATACCTAACGCAAAAGGAATTTTTCAAATCGGATCAGCAGATCTTGAGATTGAAGAGTTTGAACAAACCAACTCTTAAGCTTTATTACTAGCCTTTGCTCGTGACTTCGTCCGTGTAAATGCTACCCCCGTTTCATCCTCTTAGAGCCTGAGCACACCACGTTTTTACAAGCTTTTATTTAGCTTGCACTGTTCGTATGTAAGTATGTATGTAAATAAGTTGTCCTTTCAAAATTTGCAAACCATTTTTCGACCATTTGTTGGTATCCGATTGAGCTGAAATTTTGCATACCCCTTTAGTTCTGGTGACAATAAAATGATCAATACTCAGTATTGTAATAATTTCAATATGGCCGCCGTTCCAAGATGGCGGATAACATATTTTATCTCAAACCCCTTGATATGGGTATCAAATGAAAGGGCTTAAAGAGTACAAAACGATAAAGTTAGTAGCATCACACTAAAAAAGCTTGTTTTAAAAAGTTTTTTTACCATTAATTTTTTAAACTAACCTACAGAGCAGTTTGTAGACTGACAGACACGCGCCTGTATAGCTGGAAACGCGCGTCAACGGCGCGTTTAAAAAACGCGGTGTGCACAGGCACTTAGGGGCTGACATTTGGAAAAACCGTTCTCAGCGGACGCTTTCTAACTCTAATCTACGTCCCTGCATTTCATCTTTATATACAGTACATCAAACGGTAGGTATTCGATATTTCGTGATGAGTGAGTGAGGGATGAGAAGTGAGTGCAATGACCTTTCACTTTTTATATACATATTTAGAAGATTAGAAGAAGAAGATAGATACTTACATAGATAATAATTAGTATTAGTATTGTTATGGATTCACGGTTCAAAGTGATGCAAGAAAATAGTGGGATTTCATTATAGACAAAAACAAAACGGTCTGGGGAAACTTAACAAACTTAATGGACAATGAGCTTGTGGTTAAGTTAAAGCGGCACGGGTCGATCGATCACGGTTAAGCAACGTTTGCCGAGGTCGATGAATGGGTTACCATTATTCATATCCAAGACCACTCCGTGCCTCGGTAAGCACGTAAAACCATTGGTTCCGTCTGCCATTTGTAGATCTTTGATCTTTGTTACGAATGGAAAGAAGCCCGAAAGTCTGACCGCCAGTCTTACCAAGGAGTGTCGTACATCGCAAATGCCATGTTATCTCTTTTCAACACTTTTGGTTTACTGGTAGAGAATTTTTAAAGGGTTAAATCCGCCTTTGTACGTTATATACATTCGAAGTGTTCCTAGGAAGGTACGTACGTTCCCGTGATCCCCGGCGTAAGTTCGGGAAGGGAACACCGAGGTGGTATTTAGTCAGTAAGAGTCTGACAGACCCCTCCGCCCTCCTCAGGGCGGCGGACATCTAAGAGGATTTTCCACTCCGGTAACAAAAAGAAAAAGGGTGACAAGTAGTCGAAAAAGATAATCGAGCTATGACTACGTGTACTCGTTCGTACGTACTCCACCCACTTTAGGTTCGGCTTAACAATGTTTCATCGAATTCCAAAAATCGATTAACATGAATAAACGATCATAATATTATCTACAAAGTTGGGTAACTACTAATCGTGTCCTTTGCTGTTCTGACTAAGAGATATTTTCAGTGAATAAATGAATCTTTAGTTTATTTCTTCGAAAAATAAAAGTGTTTTGCATTACTGCGAATTTAAATGATATATCATTCAAATTAATGTACCTAACATGATAAAACTATCTGTACCTATGTGTTTTTATTTATTATTTATTGCAATATTATATCTTTGATTCATATACTTTCGAGAAACATGTTACATTTATGATTTGCTAGGCGATCGAGGTTTGTTCAACAGAAATACTAACAAAAAGAATACTTAATGCATTTATGCGAATGAAAACCCTCATTTGCATTGGACACTAAGCCGGAAAGTTGTTCATCATTGTGTTTAAATTATTTACTAGCAACTGATTATCGAATACATTGTAAAAATTTCTAGAAACAACTTGAGTTTGTAATCTATATATATTATGTAACAATTATTCAAGACCAAGGATAGTTCCCAGCGAGACGCCGACTCAAATTTATGGATGACCTCACAGAAAATGACTTTAGGCACAAGTTTTAGTTACATTCTAACATAACCTTAAGTGTAATCATAGTTGTTATGATACGAAATAAAATGTAGGTACTATCCATTAATCAAATCATTGCCAAAGAGTATCGAAAGCTAGTTAATGTTCAGTTCAGTGCCGTCAATTCAATAATATTATGGTTCATTAATTATACGTGCAAATATCAAATATTTATTATATCGAATTTGCAAGTGTGGCAACGTGTTCATTCATATTTATTTATAATCTGCATTGTTTTAAAGTTTATGTTAATTTGCACGAGCACGATTTTTTTCGGCACGCCAAAGCGCGCAACTTTACGCAAGTCGCGCGCTTTGTCGGTCCTCGCTGCTTATCTACAGAGACTTTAGAATGTATACTTTATGGATCTAACCATAACGTGCATATTTAACGCCCGCGCCGGCGTGAACGTGTACGCCGCGGTTGCAATACGTTAAAATCGTCGGTAGGGATGCCCAAAAAAGTCTGTTGTATCGATATATCGCATCGTAACCATATCGAATGCGTTTGTATCGATACGCGATATTATCGTATCCCTTTGTATCGATATATCGCATCGTAACCGTATCGCTTGGGTATATCGATTGGGTAGGTTATTTCGTAGGTAAAATATTATTATAACCCTAAATATATCGTAAACATTAAAGAAAGACATACCTTTCTTAATTTTTACAGTATATTGTAAGTTATAAAAGAAAAGTATTTATATGTATGAAAGGTTGGTGTATTCATTTTCTAAAATCACAGTTGCCACTTATCAGCACTTAAATTTATTTTTTCGCTGTTTATAATCAGTGCAAGTACATATAACTTTAAATAATCCCGACCTCTGCTTATTACGAATAACAATATTATGTCTAAAGGTAGGTAGGTTTAATATAAACAAAAAAGAAATAAATCTTAAACAAAGTCATAATTTGATACGATACGTTTTTGCGATATTTTTTTGGAATACGATATATCGAGGTGCATCGTATGGCCAAAATATCGTATTAAATATCGATATATCGTATAGCGTTGTATCGATATTTCGATACATCGCATCGTATTGGGCATCCCTAATCGTCGGGTCGCTTCGCCTGTGATTTCTGTCAGAATACAGTACACCCCCACCAACATAACTGCTGGACTGTACATAATCTTAGAATTGCGTATTTCAACTCGTTATCATCTTCTTACCCTTTCCCCATGTTACTTGGGGTCGGCACACACGTTTTCTTCTTCCATTCCGTCCTGTCAACCGTCACTTCCTTCATCTTCCTTCATCATCCATATCTCTACATAGTATATCTTTTAAACTACTTATCGGATTTTAACAAGGTTCATCAATAGATAGAGTAATTTAAGAGAAAGGTTAATGCCCGTTTTCACCATCAATCCCTAATTTTTAAGTATCCCCTAAGACATTTTAGATCAAACAGAAACGCACTCTAAAATCTGCAGACTCGTTTCTGCTTGACCTAAAGTGTTTAGTTAGTATCCACATTGCACCCGTGCGAAGACGGGGTTTAACTCTTTCAGCAACAGCATTTCAAACAGCACAAAAATATAGATACAATCATTAAATAGCTGAGGTTACTCGGACACCGGGATTGTGCAGAAAACCTGTTTGCCGTGGACTACGACGATCTTAGTTTTTAACTTTTGATTGCCAAATTATTCGGCCAAGGCTGGATTTTGTTGCATGCAAACTCGTGATATGATGTAAGTTATCAATCTTAATCACAGACAAACAAATTAAACTGTCTGTTATAAAAAATGTATTATTATGAAGAAGGTAAGGTTATTGCGCTCTTGTAACCTGACTGGAAACTTTTTGCTCATTTCAAAGCATTTTGAGCACTTCGTGAGTATTTCCTTGGTTAGCTCCGTGACTGTATGCAAGGTCATTCAAAATTTACTCGAAACGATTATGATTTCAGGGTTGGTCCCATAGTAAAAGTTGTTCATAATGATGAGAACAAATTACCCCTTTTCAGGTTTCGGGTAGATTTTCAATGACCCTGTATAATCAATATAGATTTCCATGCGACACGGTTCCGTATTTTTTATTTTTATTCACGGTTCGGTATTTTTTTTCTTTTGTTCAATATCCTCGCGTCTGCAATAGTCATTTCCTATAACCTTATCTACGAAAACACAATAATGTCATAACAAAGAAACTGATAAGTACATTACCATCTATACGTTACTATGGTCGATATTGTTTTAGTGTCCCTAAATATTGACCGAGTTTTCTTTCATGCAGCCATGACAATTTTATCGTGCACTTTTTATCAACTTTAAAAGCATTGTGGTTTGACATGCTTTAAATCCGAGAAACCGAGGTTTTTTCCTCCCATTATGAAATCCATAGATGCAACATTTCGTTATCATAAAATGTTTTCATAAGCATACCAACTTATGTACTTAGGTACATTTTTGAACTACGATATTTGATATCAAAATATCGAATTGCAGTGTTTAATATTAATACACTACAATTCGATATTTGTGCAATTAATTAATGGACCAACATAGTAATATTAAAATAATACTGTTTTAAGGGATGAGACGACGGCGAGCCACCCAAAGCTCGCAATCCGCAAGCCCGCGCTTACGGTGGCCGGAAATCGCCCCGCGATGAAGTAACCCTAGGAGCTAAATCGAGTCTGAAACGTTTTACCAACAGTCGATTGGTCCATGAACTGTTGACCAACAGAATCTTTCAACCATGAACTTTTCATCCAAAGGACTTTTCACCCACGAACGTTTCGCCAACATGATTTTTCGTCAGTGAATGTTTGACCAACAGAATGTTTTGACCATTAACTTTTCATCCAAATCACATTTGGCCCATGCACTGTTCCCCAACAGAACGGTACGTCAGTGATTGTTTAACCAACGAAATAAATAAAGAAATAATAAAGAAATTTTATGTAACTGAAGAAAATAATACCAACTGAAATAAAATCATAAATGTAATCCTAACTTTTTAGAGTTCTTAAGGCGCATTTTCATTAGTCGATAGGGCCCGCATGCGGCGAGTCCCCGCATGCGACATAACAACCAATGAAAGTTACAAGTCGTTACACCGCATGCGGGGATCCGCCGCGCATGCTTTTTACCGACCGTGATATCGACATGCGGGCCCTGTGGCATGCGTTCCAGAAATCTGTCGCACGCCGCATGCGGGCGCTATCGACTAGTGAAAATGAGCCATTACTTTTGTAAATAGCAAATGTGTGCCAAGCTGCTTTAATAGGATTTAATTATTTAGGATTTTTAATAGGCACACATTTGCCATTTACAAAAGTAAGAACTCTAAAAAGTTAGGATTACATGTTTTTATTTCAGTAGGTATTATTTTCTTCAGTTATATAAAATTTCTTTAAAAATTGTTGTTTAAATTTTTGACAGTACCTTCACCTCATCAACCTCTCTAAAATATTATGGTTGCGTTGACTTGCAAAGCACTGGCGAAAAGTTACGATCTCCGTTCACAAGCTTAGTGACGTTTTTCCTTGGTGACATTACGGAGACTTAAAATAGAACAGCCCTTACAATATCTTTAGTATTTTTGGTATGAGATTCTGTTGGTTAAACAATCACTGACGTACCGTTCTGTTGGGGAACAGTGCATGGGCCAAATGTGATTTGGATGAAAAGTTAATGGTCAAAACATTCTGTTGGTCAAACATTCACTGACGAAAAATCATGTTGGCGAAACGTTCGTGGGTGAAAAGTCCTTTGGATGAAAAGTTCATGGTTGAAAGATTCTGTTGGTCAACAGTTCATGGACCAATCGATTGTTGGTAAAACGTTTCAGACTCAGCTAAATCTAACCAAAGGCTAATCTAATTCTAACTTCATAGTCTTGCAACGGCTATAGAAAGCGGTAATCAATCAATCAACTAGAGGAGCGGGCTAGAACAATCGCGTACAAGATACCACCAATCAATTGACAGACTTTGTATGAGCTGTCAAAACACGATCCGGGCACTCGCCCAGAGTGCCCCGTGGAGAAGAGGGGCCTGTACCCTATAGATTTTGTATGGCAATAGCAAATATACTAACGATACTTACATGCCAACTCAATTGACTATTTATTGAGTTCTAAGCAACTAAAATCAATTGCTACTGTGAATTGGAAACTAAACAAGGCGCCTACCGCCATCTCTTAAACGAATATAATTTTAGTATTACTTTGTAATTTCTGTTGTTGCATTAACAACTCTCGGTGCTGAACCGAGCGTTATAAAATCCAACAGCCCCCCCCCCCCCCCCCGGAGGAGTTTTTTAGAAGTTGTGGCTATATTGCAATTTGTGGCTAATGGTGTACAATCCAATTACAATAACATGGAGCAAAACATACTTATTCAGTTCTAACGTAGATCATAGTTTTGAAAGGTAAAATAGACTACTTAATATTATTCTCAGCTTTACAAAGTCTTACCTTGGTTTAAGATGCCACTATTATGTGATCAATAGGTAAACCTAGATTTTGTGACGACTGGAAAATCAAGGATAAGATGCTAAATCAATATGCGCATAGGCAAGGATGTTGTACTTACTGTAAGTAGGGATTATTAGCGTTTATATTCTAATGTTATAATGCTGGCTTCTGCCTGCAACTTTGTTTGTGTGGAAGCTAATTAGTATGCCATAAAACAAAGCTTATGAAATTTGGCAATAGCTTGCAGAGAAGGGTTGTTTGTAATCGTCTGGTCCGATTACAAAAAAATACCTTCCGCCATCTCTTAAAACAGTACTTCCCATTTTAATATTACAGCCTTTGTAATTTTCTTTGTTGGATTTTCCACTAGTCTCGGCGCTGTGACGAGCATTGAAAATCTAACAAGCCAAACACTTTGCCCGACCTGGGAATCGAACCCAAGACCTTATGCGAAGCAGCCGCGCTTTGCGACCACTAGACATACGAGGCAGTATTTGTATACTATGATCCAAAAACACGCATTGAATTTTCACGGCTACGTTCATATTTTATTGCATCGCTGTCCACCCATATTGTAAACCGCGTATCGGTTTAAAGAATTTTATTTTCAAGAATTTAGTTTTATAGTTGTAACTGTAGTAGCTGTATTCAATCACTGCAAAAACTAATCGGTATTGAGGTCAATGTCACACACATTGTGTTATTTTTGGTTAAATAAATTAACTATTATGCGGTTCGTAAACTAAGTGAATGAATAAACTTACATAAATATTTGTCGAACTTCCTAATTAGGTATTTTATCCATTACTTGCTTTTCCCCGCAAGTTCGCGTCGTCTTGAATTATCTTACGGTCTACGGATCTCTAATATTTTTGTTTATAACATAGATAGCGTAGGTACTCAGGTTTAATAGTAAGCCCGACAGTTTTTATTTGATTTAAAATATCAGAAAATTCACACTTCTCCAACAGATAAAAGTTATTAAACATTTTTAAGCAGCCGAATTAAATCTAGGGCTTGCCCCTAGGCAGGTCACTGTTTAGCTTCCAATTAGCAGGTCTAAATATTTAACTATTAGTAATTTCGGAGATTTGCGCGCTCGAACAAATAAACAAACAAACTCTTCAGCTTTAAACAGATTAAGGTCTTTCGCGCAGAGAAGAAATGAGAATTATAACCACCCATTATATATAAGTAATATTTATTAAACCTACCTGTAAATTGGTTCTAAAATAAAATTTACATAAGGTCGACATTGTTTTTATTATATCGCAAAGAAAAGAGAAAATTTTGACCGATTCTATACATATAACCGACAATATATTTTCGCCGGCTGTTCAGTCGTTTTACACAAGAAACGAAGTACCTACAGACTTTAAATAATGTCACCAATAGTAAACACACAGTCTTATCTAATCTTTATCAATTTTATTTATTGTTAGCGAAATTCAAGCCCTATCTGATAAAAATACGATGAACTCCATGTCAAACATTCCTAGTAACACGTTTCCCTTGCCAGAAACGGTTAAAACGAAAAAAGAATTGGCGGGAAAGTAAATAATAAAGTTTTAGTTCAAAACCGTATACAATGCAATAGTCTATTTGTATTCCCAGATATTTTTAGAGCGCGCTTGTTAATTATTTTAAAAATATTTAAATAAAAATATTTACGTTTTTATTTTAATAACATTAAATAAATTTTATAAATAGGTCACTGTGTCGAGTGGGTGTACTGCAGTTAAAGCTTATACCACAGAAGACAATAAATAAATAATAGCTTACCGTCGTCTAGGAATAACACTTTTTACTTTGATAACTGTGCTGTTGTTTGCGTTGGAATCGCTCTTTTTATTATAATCACCACTTTTCTTTTTAACACTGTCAATTATTATTGTCCTTTTGTTACTATTATCATTTTCCGCATTTTTCATTTTACTATCGGAGCTGCTCGTGAATGCATTTGATTCTGACATTTTTACAATGGACGACGATTATGGATTTGTGTCGGATAGCATTTGGTACGATTTTTATAAATCGCGCAGGCTGCCGCGCATGTGGTGACATGCTCAGTCGGTAAAACAGTGCGGCGCTAGCGACCTCTCGGTTCTATTTGAAGAACTAAACAATGGGTTGACTACTAACGTAGGTTGATAAACAAGAGAGAGGTAAGATGTGAATGTTGTTGTTATATAAGGGACTGACAGATGGCGCTGTTAAATTCTGTAAAGATAAACGGAACTTTTACTGCATTGTTGTATCAAAGGAAACCATCATGTACCTACCTATTAAGTTTAGTAGGCACTGCTATTTACTGCTTACCGCACCTAATAATTATTGAGAATACAATTTAATTTCTCAAACCAACCGATCTGTCGATATCAGAGTCTTTGCGCTTTCTCATTTCCCCTTTTTTCAAGAACTTTAAATTGTTTTGAACAGTATTTATTTTAAAAAAAACTGCTCTAACTCAGTGGGTTTATTTTGTAAAAAACTCACTTGGAAAATTTAAATTTAGCAGAAGTGTACACTTACAGTGAGCTGTTATCCCAAGATGCTAGGGATTGCAACTCACCTCAACCTCACTTCACCTAAATTGACCGAGTGAGATTTAAGTGAAAATACAGTACAGGTTTTTCCACTACTTCTGGTTTCTTTATGATGAATACAGAGAATAATATTGCGCATAGATTTAGATCTTGAAAACCAAGATGTTGTTTGAATAAATAATGAGAAAGCATTTATTTTCATACTGGTGCTTTGTATAAAAATAAATATAGGCAGTCATGGGAACTGCCGATAGATTGAAAACAACGCCACACTAGTATGTCGGTTTCGCTATATAGTTAAAAACTATCAGAAATAGCCCAACGCGGCAAAAGAAGTTTTCACTTAAAAAAAGTCAACGCAATAATTTAATAAAATATTTATTGTTCTAATTTACATTAAGTAGGTATGTTGTACAAAATAATTATGCTTACATCTAAGATAACAACTTAGGAGTCTAAACAGTTAAAGCAATGGCTTCGCCTTGGCCTAAAGTTTAATTACATAATTACCTAGTACAAATTCATAATAGTCTTCAATACAATAGAACTAGGGTGCAAAGTCTACATTAGCACTGGCTACTTGGTGATTCGTATTCTTAAACTTGACAGTTAACGTTACAGATTATAAATGCAGAAACTTACGTATCGAATGAAAATAATTCGTTGATTATTAAGTACCTCCTAAACATATTATTTAAAACACACACAAGTACATACTTAGAAGTAAAGCAATGTTGCCATAGGAAAATAGTTTGATCTCAAATGAGTTTTTGTTTAGCTGGAATTTTATTATGATTTATCTGGGAACCCAATTTTGGGGTTTAGTTCTGCAAAAATTTCATTTTACAAAGTAAAACTTCGTTTTATAAAGTGTTAAGATTTTGTATAGTTAATAAATAAGCATAGGTTTTAGATGCAATTTGTTGTACTTAATTTTTGAAAAATTGGGTTGGCTCATTTTTGCAGAATTAGGCCCAATGGTTTGGATAAACTGTACTTCGTTAATTTCACATGTAATTGGGTATATTTGGTTTATAAGCTTGGTGAAACCTGAAAGCCTCAAACTATTTTATTTTTACAAAACATATAAAGGCAACTGCTGCCTGGCTTAGTTTAGTCAAAACGAGCCAACACAATCATGTTAAAATTGCTGCTATTGTTTTCGGATCTATTCTAACTCTAAGTATTGGGCGTACATTGAACTGTTATTGCTGTAATATAACAGATTTGGCATCTTATATTAGTTTTATGTAAGTAATAAAAAATAGGTAATTAATTACACCAAACTTAATTAATCAAGTTCATCAAGTTATTTAGTGGTTGATTTAATCTATGATCCGTTCGACATACGGCAGATGTATATAACCCATGAGATCTTTTAATTATTGAGATTTTGTGGATTGGCTCATTTCGGCAGAATTTGGCTTAGATTTTTTTTTGGGTGTGAACTTTAAGAAATATAAAATCAGTACCTAATAAGGAACTATGCACACTGCGTTTTTCATTCGGCATTAGCAGTTCGCGCTTGTATCGATGTAAACGGCGTCTGACTCGCGTGCGTATTGCGTTTGTACGGTTTGTACCAATGCAAATGCGCGACGATGGCGCGATTAAAAAACGCGGCGTGCATAGGCTCTCTAAGTAACTTAAAAATAAATAAGTTATGTTCGCTGTATCTAAATGCGTACGTAAATCTAATTAATAATTTAAATTCGTGATGCAGTCTTACTAAAACATCTAAGCACCTATCGATCACTTAACACTAGATTGCGGAAGCTGGCCCATATATACAACGCAGGTTACAAAGATTACATTACATATACAGTGGATATGTTAGGGTTAACGCTATAATAACGGGTGCAAAGAGACAAAAAGCCAAAAGTTGCAATAGCATGGTCTTCTCATCACTGCAATGTGTACCTTCTGGTTATGATATTGAAGGTCTAAGTTTCCACTGGTTCTTTTTTATACCCCCTTGTACTGTTGCCTGCAGCTATAAGTACAATATTTGGCGCGCTACAAAGAACAGTGATTTTTCACACTAAAAATAATTTTCGCTTTGATTCACAGCAATGATTTTTGCTCAATGTTTTAGTTTGATAGGCAAATAATAGCTATGTAATGTGTCTTTTTACACCCTGTTTAGTCTATAGCCTTTTACAAAAATTTGAGGCTCTACAATAAACCTTGAAATCCTTCTTCATTGATTAAAAACCCTACAAATATTACGGATGACAGTTCATAGTAGGCCCCCACAGATGGTAAAAGTTCCTTACTCCGGTTTCTTGAACGAAAAATAATGTGACAAATTATCAAGCGCATATAAACTGTTTTTGACTGGTTTTGACTGAATTATCAACAACCAATCACAGCAGTTTATGGTTGGCAATTAGGTAGTTGCGCTCGTAACTCAATAGCACAGTAATAAAAACCTAATTAGTTTAGAATTAACAGCAATATTTGATATTTTCAATAATCAATAAACAGTTAATCAATTCGGTTGGCAAATTGTATAATTTGCTTAAACGCCACAGTTTATTATTGCCATAGAAAATCTATGGGGATTTTTGAAAGCTCATAAGGTAGGTAGGTACCCAATTTGTCACATTACTTTGACGTGGATTTTAGTTTGAAAAAGCCGGAGTTAGTCCAATGAACTTTTCAGTATGTTTTTAGATTCCAGACACTAGTTAAAAGCACCTATTAATATTAATAAAATGCAGTGTCTTCTAAATGTTCTGTCACGTTATGTACATACGATGGTTGAGCATCTCAACCAACTATGTCAGTGACTAACATAGGTAAGTCAAAGAAAACTAAAATGTCTAATCTGTAAAAGCAATTTGGAGTTATTTAGACTGTTTAAAGGACTTTCCATTTACGTGTCATATTACAGGAGAAATAATACCGGGTTTCGTACGTCGCCTATATGTGAAGAGTCGCGCGAGATATTATAGTAAAGTATTCTGCGGATAGATATCTCAATATTCTCCCTGTGATAGTATCGCACATGGATGGAGAGGCCTTTAAGACTTCATATTAGAGTCAGCAACAACGGTAAGAGAGCTTGGCTCCAATATTACACAAGTTACGGAAGTCTGCCAAGCAGCAGGTCTCAAAGTAATTATAATAAATAACTAATTAAGCGATCAAATCATTCACAGTATTACGTTTACAATTTTTAAGAAGAATAAAATAAATAAAGAATCAGAACCGATATTTTGTTCAGTAATGGATTCAGAGACTCAGACTCAATTGATTACATATCTTCACTTAAACCTACCGGGGACGTACAAAGTAATCCGATTAGGGCAATAACTTATGGTACTCCGCGGATTTCTTATTCTTCTCAATTATGTAGAAGGATTTAGGTTTGCCGTTGCCGGAGTAATATTTCCTGAAAGACGTTTTCTTCGCTGGGACGTAATACGCCAAAGCGTCGAGCGAGTTCGGATGACTGATTGCTTTTGGCCATGTCGGTGTGCTCTCGACATCCACTATATCATCGTCAAACCTCGCTTGTGGTCGGTTTTTCGCTAACTTTTGCAGGACGGGAATGTTCCAATGGTATACTCGGGCAGGTTTCCCATTACTTGTCATTTGTAGAGGTAAGGTCCTTGCTGCGGCCGGGGCCGGTTCTGCGTGGCTGTAGTAACTCGTGTTAGGAGGCAGTTTAATGACGTACATCCTCGAATCTCCGGTGGCATGCCGCCTGCCTTGTTCGGCGAGTCGTTTCCTGTGGTGGGCGGCGGGTATCCTCAGCTTCTTCAAGCCGAGTGAACTTAGCAGCTCGTGTGTGGAGGGCTCCACAGTACCCATGCTGTTATCTGTGTTGGCGCTGGAGGCAGGTGACGGAGCAGCGAAGGTCGCCGCCACTGACACCAGTAACACTAAAGACCTGTAACAATAAAAAGAAAAATTTAAGTTTGTTTTTAAAGAAATTGAGCAAGTATTTGTCTTTCGGGGTTTCTTAAAGATTGAAATGATACACTATCATGTGTTATGATGACAAACCATCATTGTTATCTGACATCTTAAGCTTCATCGTAAGCCCAATTTTACCCACTACTGATTTCATAAAGGTCTCTCTTTTTTGTGTCAATCTCAACAGTACTATGCTAGCCTCATTCAGGTTCCACCCTTTCATCTTTCATAGGTCTCAAGATACCTATTTTATAGCTAATGTTATGCAGTTAAAGACGAGATTTCAAATACAATACGTTGGGCGGAAATCGACTTCAATAGCGCAGAGTTACGACTTTCTTAATAAGGCAGTAACTAATAAACCAAAGCCCACAAAAAGACCGCATACACACTCATAAGCCAGAGAAAAACCAAACATAAATTCCTTATGACTTATTAAGTGTTTTACGACAAAATAGATTATTCTCCATTTGGAAGACTGTCTACAAACATTCCGCGGCTTCTTGCGACGAGCGTGCACTGACTTCAAATTGTTTGCAGTCTTATGGAAGTTCTAAAGTTAAATAAAACGAAGGAGGTTTGTATATGAGGCTGGTTTGTCGTTGGATATTTCAAAAGCAATTAGCATAGGTACGGTAGTTAGGTACCTACTATGTGCAATGAGAAAGCTTTAAAAGTAATATTAATAAGCCTTCCAGCCAGTGCGATTTTCGTCGCGAGTTTTGCTTTATGCTTCCTAGAAGATGGTAAAGTGAATGTTGAAATACAATGTAAATGGTTATTTATGAGCGCTTCGTATTATTTTACATGACTATATTAAGTACAGGATAAAAGATAGTAATAAATGCCTACAACAAAGTCGTTTTAACATTAAAAGCCTTTCGTTTCGGAGAAGCAAAATACGGATAAATCTATTATGTATTTAACTAATATACTTTGGTGTCATTGCCACCCTCCTTTTGTTTTGTTTTTAACCGACTTCAAAAAAAGGAGGAGGTTATCAATTCGTCTGTATTTTTTTTTTTAATGTTTGTAAGCTCCTAACTTGCGACTGGGAGAACCGATTTTCATGATTCTTTTTTTATTTGAAAGCTGGTGCTTCCCGTGTGGTCCCATTGTCACCATTTCAATATCTGATGATGAACTTCGGAGATATGGAATGGAACTCCTCATAGAATCACAGCAGCAATATCGTAACAAGTGAAATTGCTTTGTTTATACGTGTAGTCGATGACTGACTGAAGGAAAAGGGGGGGGTACGTCAACCCCCCTCCTACCAGTTTCCAAAATTAAATATAATCGTGTGAGGTATTGTTTGAAAGGGCTTTTTGTAAGGATTTCAAACATTAATACACAAGTACTACAAAGTGAAAAATAAAAAGCTATTTTACAAAAAAAGATAACCGCCTTCAAAAACTACAAAATCAAAATAACTTTAGTTTTGGAAGTCGGTGGCAATACTTACCTACATAACAAAAAAAAACCAAAGCCGCCGACTTCCAAAACTAAAGTTATTTTGATTTTGTAGTTTTTGAAGGCGGTTATCTTTTTTTGTAAAATAGCTTTTTATTTGAGTTACTAAAAATCTAATAAAAATAATTTTATTGAGCAAAATGTTCTCCTTTGAACTAAGTTTTAGTTACTTCAGGTGATGATTAGACAGGTGATGTTTTATAACGATAGCAGACCACACTTTCAGGATTTATTATGAGGGAAAACATTTCCACAAAATGCAACAGAAAAAAAATTTATCAAATTCCGAAGTCAGGTAAGAATTTCCCAGCGTTGTAACTTTTAAACTGCAAAAAATTGCAGAACTTACATAGGAGTGTTTTGGGAAGGTTATAAAGAGAGGCTTATCTGGTTATCTGGGTCACCGTTCTTCTTCTTCTTCTCTTAATATCGATGATTCATTTATAATAATTTATACTACAAGTGGGCCCAGTTGGTGGCCACGTTTATTGCCACGTCAGAGGTGCGTCTCACATTGTCATATTATGCATCTAATAAAAAGCTGTAATTTTGACAGTACAAACAGGCAATTCAATTATATTTATTTGTATCTAGATTATCCCAATCAGGGAAATAAGCCTTAACCGCTCAAGGCCCAGCTGTCATACCGGTAATACAGAACTAACAAAAATCAATTGTGTATTACCTATTATGTGGGACTTGAGTAATTAAATGAGAGAAAGAACAGTCTCTATATTTTATTACCTATTTCCATTGAGTCTTAGCCTAACCGACGCTATTCATTCACGTCCCGTTCGTCATATGGTAACTGAATAATCTTGCGAGTCGGCTGTATTAGCTGAATATTGGTTTCTGCGAAGAGGACAATGTGTTGGGGATATGGCCGACGGCTATGTGGGTTTATGACCACATTGGCCATACGTTTGTGTGCAACCTGCTTAACGTTTAATAGGCTGAGCTATGAACCTCGTTGTGTTTGCGGACGGTGTGTGGGTGTTGATATACAGATAAAAAACTTTTACCGTAATAAAAAACTCTTACCATGGATTCAGTATAAGATGGGACAGAGCTGAAACTGTTCGTCTGTCATGAAAAAGAAAAGCGGTTCTATACAGCACCTACACGGTCAGAATAGACGAAATAGCTAATCATTTATTACGAGGGGGGGGGGGAGGGTCTCGAATCATGTAGGTACTTTTACATGTCATTTCCTCCTATTAGAAAAAGTGAGAAGAATACGAAGCCAAACTTCACACATTTAGTCTTAAACCAGTAAAACGAATGCATCATGGAATTCAGCCTACACTACCCATCTCATAGACAGTACCGGATAGCCCAGTGCTCCATTTGGCTCTGTTCCACTGCGCCGGCGCATCCGACCATTGGACCACTTACAAACGTGATCTGAGTGGCGTTTGGATAACTGTTCATTATGTAACTGTTTATGTTTTGATTTCTTCATTAAGTTACCCAGGTCATCAATACTTTGTGAAAAATTGATTACAAATTAGTTGTTGCTGCTGATTTAAAGTAACGGGACAATTATGAGACATTGGGTAAATTTTTGTTTTATACCTTTATTAAACCTGATATTGATATCATTTTTCCCAATGATAAGAACCTCATTTAAGTATCATCCTCATTTCAGTTGCACGACGTTTACTGCTGGACACAGACCTCCCCTACCTTTATCAGGTTGGTTTTGATTTACTGTGGGGCCATGGAGGACCATTAAATAAAAAGAAAGGTGCATTTGCAATCGGTTGCTGTAGTTGAAAAAAATAATGTGACAAATTATCGATAGCACCTATTGGTTGATTTGAACCTGCCATGTTATCTTTTCACCACCATTCTTTTTTTAAACGATGTGAAATCATCAAATGACTCTTTCCACTCTGGGCGGAGCGGAATGGAGTGTCAGACTTTTACTGACTAATCCCATCCGTGTTCCTTCTAGTGCCCTTTTCGTTTTAGGGCTGCGGTAACTCTTTCGAACAAATTCTAAGCAACCCTGGCAGGCACTGGCTAACGAGCACCATCTTCTATGCTGTCAACTCTTTGAGGCCCGCGTGGAACACTAACGCGCCGTCGACTCGTGCGGCGGGCTACCCATCGCAAGCCCGCGCCTACGGTGGCCGGACTCCCGAATCCCGGGGCGTCTCCTTCTGATATTTTCACCTTTGGTTAACTTTTAGACAATGCCTAAAACATTTTTACTATTTAGTTTAAATAAATAGAAACTGAAAAGGAAATTACGAAGTATTCAAACCGTATTTTAACCAAATGACGGTAAAAGTAGTACCGTATGTACCACGAAGCACCTAAGTACGTACGTAATCTCCCATCATTACACAAGTGCGAGGATACAAATAACATGACCAAGCATATAATTGTCACCTCAACGTCGTCGTAACGCGGCGATTCCTAATCAATGATTGCGAGAAATACTAGGTAATGTTGTGTTCCAGTAAGCAAATGAAGACGAGAATGTAATGAAGAATGAAGACGAGAATGTGTTAATAGATGCGACTTATGAGGATTCTCCAGTAGTAGCCCATGACAAAGGGAAAGGCACCAGTGTTCTTGGTGTGGTAAGGGCAATCGGACAGTGATCCTAATTCCTCATGTTACCTAGCTAAGGTTAATCATTCTGTAGGTTAATGACGTCACTAACTACACAGGGCAAGTGCACAAGTTGGCTCTGACGTGTCATCCGGTGTAATGACACCGGAGTTACAATTTATGGCCCTAGAAGAAAAGGGGAAGAAAGCATAGCGATAAATTTTTTCTGATGTGATTGGTCATTGATAATTAAATCAGCCAATCACAACATCTTACGCTCGTTTAGCAATTTGTCACATAAAATTTTTCTTTACTTAAAATCGAGTGTTAGTATTGAAAATTAATATCAGTTCGTATACTCGTATAATGTATGTATAGACGTATAAGAAAATAACTTGGATTAATAATACGTTTCTGATTCTATACGTGTCTAACATCAAGAATACTGTACCTGTAAAAGATAGAGGCTCCGATAGAGGTAAAACAAGAACTTTATAGTAGTTTCCTTATATGGGATTTGTTTTATTAAAGTTATAATCGATACTGACCGGCGAATCTCAAAGCTAGGTAACGGGTCATTCATTGGTAAGTATAAAATGGAATTTACACTTGGCATAAGTTACAAGTAAGGACTTACGATTTATGCGTTTGGTGCAAGACTGATGCAGCGAGGCATTGAAGCAGTGTCGGACTGCATGGAAAAAGACAACCAAGTAAGTACTTAGATTCAATTCTTTTTTTCTTGCATAATAATTATAGTTTAGGTACACGCTACGCTAGGTTTAAAAGCAGTGAGTACAGAGTACATCATGACCCTGTTAGGGCGCACCAAGATCCTAAGGCCAAGATCTTAAGGCCGTTTGTCCACCGCCCGCCGCCGTCACCGGAACGTCAACGAGAACGAGATGACGGCGCCGAAGTACTGATACATAGACTACTATAGCCGCGTGTCCACCGCAAGTCCGTCACCCGAGCACCGTCATCCCGGCCGCCGAGTTTCGAGTAGATCGGCGTGACCTGTGCCGGCAACGGCAATACAAAACACGACTCAGCCACCGATATATCGGCGCGGTGGACAAACGATCGCCGTCACGTCATCTTAAACTCGGCCCGAAATAATCTCGTTCTCGGTGACGGTCTGGTCACGGCGGCGGTAGACAAACGGCCTAAAACTAATAATATTGTAGTAGGTAATATTGTATTATGAGTATGACCTCCAACTGTAATGACTTTGATTTTGACAAACGTCTGTGTGTAATCCGACACCCGTACTTCTTCTCCAGTGCTGCGTAGATTTGAGGATTGAACATTAACCATGTGTATACTTATAATAGGTGTTAGGTATGTACTTTAGTGGTACCTAGACACACTCGAAATAACGATATATTAAACCAATTACCCTTGATTTCTTATCCGGCAGTATCACATATGCTCCCATACACAGAGGTGTATGGGGATAAAAAATCGCCAATTTCTATACATGCCTAGTCCCCATGCAATACTTTCTACAATCGTAAAATTGTCTAATAGAGTAGGAGAAGAAGATGGCGGGACGCCTTGGATGGCTACATCAAGAATTAGCGAGACGAGGAACAACATCAAGGAAAGTAAAAGGAATAGGGGAAGACCTTGGCCAAGAAGTGGACCAGTAAAGGCATGTAATCTTTTCTCTATACATCTTGATCGAGGAAAATTATGTACGCTCTTTGCGGTTGCAATTTGCAGGCTCATAAACGTCAAACGTGCAACGGCTGTGCGCATGAGTATCATGTCGCTTGACGTCGCGTGACGGATATAATTTCATATGCGATTAAGTGTCCGGCCGATAGATGGCGCCCGTTCTAGATTAAGGTCTTGTAGGAAGGTCTTTAAAGTTAATTAAATTTTTGACAGCCATATATTTTCTTGCGAGGCGTGCAAGTAGGTGATAGATTTATATTTACGATGTTCTGCGTATTTGTATGTATAATTGCGGCATCTTTCAAGTGAGCTTCTGATTGACTGACTCCTTGATAATTCAAAAGTGCACGTAAATAGTTTATGAAATAAATGATTTAGATTTTTGTTCTTTGTCCTTTCTTTTTGCGCACAATCTCTCAATTATTCATTTAATTACGTCAAAATATTAAAAGTGTTATACTAGAGACTATCCAACAAAAACAGGTCAATGTACATCCTAAACTAATGATTTAAAATTAACCAGCGTTACTTACATAAATAACCAAAATATAATTAGGTACAATTACTTCGAAAAATGGAAGAAAAGGGGCGCAGGTTAGTCCGTTTTCGCAGAATTAAACCCGTAAGATTTTTCCATGTTTCCCCTTTCGCACATGCATCCATTATTGCACTATTGCCTCCGTATAAAGATTTCCAACTTGAAAAATCAGTGCAATTTTTACATACATACATAAACTCACGCCTTTTTCCCATGGGGGTAGGCCATAGAAACCATAGAACGCAAATTATAATTCTAAGTTAAGTCCGTAATTCCGTATTCGCGACACAATATGACGAGGCTGCCGTGTGTTGTTAAGGCCTTCTCAGACGTGTTCGCATGGTGGCGCGTTCGATAACGATCGATTGCCAGCGAGATTGACGTCCTATCTGGTACATTAACAGGAACTCATTTGCAATAAATTTTAATCGACACTACGCAGATTAGCTGCCTTTGACTACTGTTCTAACTAGGTTTTATCGTTTTTAGTTGTAATTATAAGTAAATAGTACCTACATACACTATGATATTGAGTACAGTCACCTGCACATAAGAGGACCTAATGACTGCGTCAGTCGATGGTGTGATCGTAGCTGAATACTGGGACAATTTCTTTTTTTTAATTATACTATTAATTATTTATATTTGTCATCGATACGCTAAGAAGAAAAAGAAAGAAAGAAAAACGATTTATTCCCACAAAAGTGATGCACATAACATAGAAAATGGAAGAAGAAGTGAATAAAGTCTGTCATTGCAGTCGAGACTGAATTTCAGCCCGAGCCAAAGGCGTAAATGGAGCAATGAGCGTAATGATAAATGCTCACGCGTGTCATACTAGGAAAAATACTCAACGCAACTCTATTGAATTCGCAGTTATGAGTCTCATCATCAAATCAGTCTCTTCTACTTTTAGATGTAGTAGCTTTTAACAACGACCTAATTTCTTAAAGTTGTGTTGCTTTTCCGTGGTGTGGGGTTTACAATTAATTATTCGCACACAAATAAAAAATAATTACTCAACAATAACAGAACAATACTACGAAAACATTTAGGTCTATCATCGCTGTTTACGATCTAAACGTGCAACGTAAAGTCCCGTTCAGACGGTCGTTCCCACCATAAGTAAGGTGGGTATCGACGTTCCCGTAGCTAGCCGGGGGCTATCGGCAGCGCGTGTGGGCGGGCCCTAACACCGCTGACCGCTTGACCTCGACTCCCGGGTCAGCTCGAGGTCAACGCACTGCGATAGCCGCGTGCGCAATGCATTGTCGCACTGCACTTTGGTAAGCTTGACGGTATGCCATTATGGAATTTTCAGTTTTGAAATACGGCCTGCGGCTTGCGCTAGTCATTGTGTAAGTCCCTTTAATGTGGAACGCGTTTAGTTTCCTTGGTTTTGTTTTAAGCATTGTTTTGGATTGAAGTTATTTGAAAAAAAGTGTAGCACACGATGTGAATTAGTAGGTTAATAATAATACCGGCCCATTATTGTCCGACTGCAGAGCAAAGCCCTCTTCTCATACAGAGAAGACACAACAATAGTCACCATGCTTACTCTAGGCTAGGATTGGCGATTTTAGACTTTATTAAGACCAGGTTTCCGTAAGATGTTTTCACCAATAAATTTATAAAGTAAAGTACATATGAATTGATAATGAATGATATTCCAATAACCTGTAAGAAACCTGTAATGGTAGTTTTTAAGAATTTTAAATAAATAAATAAATAAATAAATAACATTCGACATTTAAATTAGTAAATTAATTCATCTTAGAAAATATTTTTGCCTATATAAAGGTCTTATTTCCATTGAGTACATGGTGCGAATTCAAATAAGTAATAATATAATCTTGTGGACGCATTTGTTCAGACCAAACTGAGTACTGACACAAATCAGCTTGCTCGGTTTGACTTCTCCAATAGTTTTCATGTTAGGTAGGCTTTAGAATTTTAGCAGCCAGCATATAAAATTCTATTAATTAATAGGTTCTGTTTAAGTACTGTACCTAATTTAGTCAACTGCAGATTTAAATAGTAATTAACTAGTTGAATCAGGGCGCCTACCGCCATCTTATAACAATATTATTTTAATATTACTTTGTAATTTCTGTTGTTGCATTTTCAACTCTCGGTGCTTATCCGAGCGTTGAAAATCGAACAGTGCGGTAGGCCCCCTGTAGTCACTTAATGGTAGATTTATTTGACAGTCTTATTGTAACATATTTATCGTTGATTAGATTAACGTAGTTAATTGTGTATTTAATGTCAGATGGATATTATACTTTAATCTTTCATCCAGGGCCGCATTTGGTATTTTAGGGTGGCGTATTAGGTACCCAAATCGTTCATTGTCTCTTGTAATGCTTAAGATACGGATATTATTATTATGACGTAAACTTTTTTTTTGTTGAAATGGTAATATTTACGAGTAGGTATTACCTTATATAATTTTGAGTGTCGTATAAAATTACACATTAAATAAGTATTATTTAAGTAAAAGTGATATTCAATCTTTAATAACCACTGAAAGTAGGTAGGTAGGTCTTTCATTTATGACTGATGTGCAGGAATGTTAAGCTTCAGCATAATTACATAAAATCATTTAAAATAATGACATGAAGGTTTTAATCATATTTTTTCTTTCATATTTTGGTGTTATTGCAGTACCGTAGTAAGTAATATTTAATGCAAGTAAGCCGCAAATCGTAAACAATGTTTATAAATTAAACGAACTATTAATAAAATAGGTTAAGGTCTTAAGAGTTGGAATATTATAGTAATTATTCATAATTTTAGCTGCAACTTTTCTCAGTACCGAGCCCCAGTTGATAACACGACAGCATTCTCGAGCGTCTTAAAGCCAGTAATTTTGATATTTAATCGCCAAGTAATAAATTAAGAACCAATAAAAAACTGATAGCCGTTTAGCAAATGGGCAATTTAGTAAAACGTTCTCAGCTGTATTACTTTTTCATTTCTAGTTTATTGAAATTGCTTTTATTTATGAATGGACCTACCTACGTTTATAAACGTTTTACACAGAAAGGGTTATTAACATAAAAAAAGAAACACTAAAGTTGGTTATGCATGTACCATAATTGGTAACGATTTTGCTTGAACGTATCTGTACTTGTTCTGTGAGTTCTATTGTAGTAGGTGACTAGGTGTCACACATAATCACCATTATAAGATGATTTTTTGCTTGAACGTGCTAATCTCCGGAACTACTGGTTTGATTCTGATATTTCTTTCGCTAATAGGAAGCTACATTATCACTTAGTTCTTCTCCATAGAGGCCTATATGGTTTTGGAACGAGCAACTACCTTCATCTCTAACTGATCGACTCACTCCTTGACAATTCAAATGTGCTTGTAAATGGTTCTTTTTAATTATATGAGAGAAAACAACGTACATATTTCTCAACATGCTGGTCTATCACAAACAAAGCCTTGTGGTTAAAATTTTATTCTATGACCACATCGTCGATCAACGTTTTCGTATAACCGCAGCTTCTTAATTTACTTTATTTTAATACATAATCTTCGTAGACATAATAATCATTGTAATATGAATATTATAGACATGTATGTGGTTATTCGAAGTGCTGTAGATTGAAATATGCGTTATAGCTGAATTTTGTGGAAAGCTTTTAGAAGCTTTCAGTTGAAATCAAAGTATTTTCGTCTTGCAAAAATAAAGCTGTCTTTTCAAAAAATTATCTTATTAAATAACCAAGTACTTGATGTCAAATTTATGTTTCTATGTAACAATGGATCCAAAAAGTTCCTGAAAGGATAAGATATTTTAATGTTTTTTTAACTTAAGTTACATTTTCTTCGATTATGTTCTCTGTACCGCTTCAATACCTGACTCTTATAGTGCGAGAGCCGGCTGCAAAAATACCTACCTCATCGGCTACCCCAATAGGCTATATTTAGATCGTTAACCGACACTTAAACACGTAAAAAAAATCAAGTCTGCCAGAGCCGATCCTGCCGGGTCATAGAAATAATCGATATTTTTTGACGTAATTTTTTAGTAAAAATTACGTCATAAGATACCCGAATGAAAGTGCTGGCAGCAGTTAACCATTGAATAGTTATGTAAAAAAAAGTGGGTCTGCCATTGCGCACCCTGCCGGAAGTACTTGGCAGACCCCTAAAATATGCCCTTCTGACACACTAAACCTACCTCATCGAGTACCCGGATGGGACCAACGCTAAATAATAACCAAGATGCCCCTGATAATGGATCAAAAGGTCTGCCAAGTCTAAGCTTGCCGGAACTTAGTGTTCAAAGCATTTGAAGTTGATAGGGAGCATACTTTCACCTGAAGTCAAAACAACATTACTTTGTTTCTAAATTTATACTTTATGAATATTAAATATTTTTTTATCATAACATTAAATAAAACAACAAGTGTAGAGATTTTTTTATTTATTTATAACGGCTTAGATAGAAGATGTATATTCAAAAAGGAGCATGGGCACCTTTGTATGAACCCTGGGCTGGGCCCACTCAACATATTGCTCAACAGTAATAAGACCTATATCAAATGAAAGCTCTTAAGATAGGCTTCATTTCATTCTATATATAGCAACTAAGTTCAAATCAAGCTCGAAAATGGTGTTTTAGTGCATTTTGTCATTTTTATCAAAACCTCGAGCCTAGTTTTCCACATTGTTCAACAGTGATGAGACCCATGCCAAATGAGAGCTCTTAAGGTGTACTTCATTTCATTCTAAGGCAGCTAAGTTCAAATCTAGCGCCAACATGGCGTTTTAGTAAGTTTTCAAAAAATATATATACACTCACAGGCACAATTAACCGCCCACCTTGTTTTTCTTTCAATTTGCAGAAATTGACAAATTTAAACCATATTTTATGAGAGGGACATTGAAAGCTACCTATAAGGTAAAAAGAAACACGAAAGTTTTGAAAAAAAAAGTCGTTTATTAAAATATGCACACCAAAAATCGATTTTGTGAAAATCTTCGATGAAAATTTAGAAAAATTAATAATGGGTGTTGCCGCCTCGGGCTCTGATGACTTCTTGGAGCCGGTTTGGCAATCCATCCATGATATCTTGGATATCCGATTGGGGGATATTGTGCCACTCCTCTACCACAGCCGTCTTGAGCTCTCCTAGGGTCGTAGGAGCTGGTACTCTTGCTCGAACACGTCTTTTAAGGTTGTTCCAAATGTGTTCAATTGGGTTAAGATCGGGACTGCGTGCCGGCCAAGGTAAAATTTGAATCCCGACTTCATTAAGGTACTCAGTGACGGATCTTGCGGTATGGCAACGTGCATTATCATGCATTAATCTAAAGTTGTCACCTATGAATGGTGCGATAGGTATGACATGGTCTTGAATAACTTCCTCCACGTATCTTTGAGCGTTCACACTGCCTCTATCGAACACAACAAGATCGGTACGAGCCTCGTAAGAGATACCTCCCCAAACCATTACCGACTCTCTCTGTTAACCCACTGTTTCGATTATAGCGCATGGAGCGAACCTTTCATTTTGGCGCCTGTAGACACGCTGACGTCCATCTGGACCTCTTAAGGCTATTCTGCTCTCATCTGAGAACAGAACGTCCTTCCATTCCTCCATAGTACAGTTAGCATATTCTCGCGCAAAAGCAAGTCTAGCTCTACGGCGTTGTGGGAGCAGTTGTGGGGCGCGAGCTGGACGAAATCCCTCAGATTTCTTTCTGCCAGTCTTCTTCTAATCGTACGTTCACTCACACTGACATTTCTCACTTCAAAAAGACGCGTACGAGCTTCAGTAGCGGTGGAAAAGCGATTTCTCAACACGTTGCTGACAACAAAGCGATCATCTCGAGTCGAAGTGCATCGATGTCGGCCTTGACCTGGCCTGTGGGTGTATGAGCCTGTCTCCCGAAATCGTCTGATGGCATCCCGCACCGTGGTTCGAGGTACACCGAGTGTACGAGCGATGCGACGTTGGCTGTACCCAGCGTCAGCTAAAGCCACTGCCCTAGCTGCACCAGTTGCATCGAGTGGCATTTTGAACAGTCTCAAACAATAAACAAACACGACAAACTCAAATTAAACAATATTCACACACTATCGCAGAAAAGAACAGGAAATGTTAACACGGTAACGCAACGGCAGCAATGTCAAACAACGACTAATTTCCAAAAACCCGTCGGTGACTCAAATTTAGGAAACGAAATAAGGGTACAAGTGTTTAATTCATTGCTAGAGTACCCACTTGACAAAAAACAAAACAGTAGATAAGCCATAGTTTACGTAAACAAACAGGGTGAGGAATGATAAAGGTGGGCGGTTAATTGTGCCTGTGAGTGTATTTATTACTATTATAACTGAAAAATATGATAGTGCTTCTCAACACTGATGAGACCCATGCCAAATGAAAGCTCTTAGGGTGTACTTCAAATCATTCTAAGGCAGCTAAGTTCAAATCCAGCGCCAACATGGTGTTTTAGTACGTTTTCAAAAAAAATATATATTTATTACTATTATAATTGAAAAATATGATAGTGCTTCTCAACAGTGATGAGACCCATGCCAAATGAGAGCTCTTAGGGTGTACTTTATTTCATTCTATGGCAGCTCAGTTCAAATCCAGCGCTAAAATGGTATTTTTTTAAGTTTTCGTATAAAAAAATAACTATATCTATTAAAAACTGAAAAATATGATCTGCTTCTCAACAGTGATGAGACCAATGTCATATGGAAGCTCTAAGGGTGTACTTCATTTCATTATATGGCAGCTAAATTCAATTCCAGCGCGAAAAGGGTGTTTTGACCATGCGGGCACTTTGGGCCCACTTTTAGACATTGCTCAACAGTGATGAGACCTATGTCAAATGAAAACTCTTAAGATAGGCTTAATTTCATTTTAGAGCAGATAAGTTCAAATCGGGTGCGAAAATGATGTTTTGGTACATTTTGTAACTTTTATTTAAACCCTTAGCCGAGGTTTCCACATTGTCCAACAGTAATGAGACGTATGTCAAATGAAAGCATTTCGGGTGTATTTTATTTCGCTATATGGCAGCTAAGTTCAAATCCAGCGCGAAAATGGTGTTTGTTTCAACTTTCAAGGGTGTTTAGTTATTTTTTTGAAAACTTAAAAAAAACCGTTTTCGCGCTCGATTTGAACTTAGCTGCCTTAGAATGAAATGAAGTACACCCTAAGAGCTTTCATTTGGCATGGGTCTCATCAGTGTTGAGAAGCACTATCATATTTTTCAGTTATAATTGTAATAAATATATATATTTTTTGAAAACGTACTAAAACACCATGTTAGCGCTGGATTTGAACTTAGCTTCCTTAGAATGAAATGAAGTACACTCTAAGAGATTTCATTTGGCATGGGCCTCATCACTGTTGAGAAGCACTATCATATTTTTCAGTTATAATAGTAATAAATATATATATTTTTTTAAAACGTACTAAAAACCACCATGTTGGCGCTGGATTTGAACTTAGCTGCCTTAGAATGAAATGAAGTACACCTTAAGAGCTCTCATTTGGCATGGGTCTCATCACTGTTGAACAATGTGGAAAACTAGGCTCGAGGTTTTGATAAAAATGACAAAATGCACTAAAACACCATTTTCGAGCTTGATTTGAACTTAGTTGCTATATATAGAATGAAATGAAGCCTATCTTAAGAGCTTTCATTTGATATAGGTCTTATTACTGTTGAGCAATATGTTGAGTGGGCCCAGCCCAGGGCTCATACAAAGGTGCCCATGCTCCTTTTTGAATATACATCTTCTATCTAAGCCGTTATAAATAAATAAAAAAATCTCTACACTTGTTGTTTTATTTAATGTTATGATAAAAAAATATTTAATATTCATAAAGTATAAATTTAGAAACAAAGTAATGTTGTTTTGACTTCAGGTGAAAGTATGCTCCCTATCAACTTCAAATGCTTTGAACACTAAGTTCCGGCAAGCTTAGACTTGGCAGACCTTTTGATCCGTTATCAGGGGCATCTTGGTTATTATTTAGCGTTGGTCCCATCCGGGTACTCGATGAGGTAGGTTTAGTGTGTCAGAAGGGCATATTTTAGGGGTCTGCCAAGTACTTCCGGCAGGGTGCGCAATGGCAGACCCACTTTTTTTTACATAACTATTCAATGGTTAACTGCTGCCAGCACTTTCATTCGGGTATCTTATGACGTAATTTTTACTAAAAAATTACGTCAAAAAATATCCATTATTTCTATGACCCGGCAGGATCGGCTCTGGCAGACCTGATTTTTTTTACGTGTTTAAGTGTCGGTTAACGATCTAAATATAGCCTATTGGGGTAGCCGATGAGGTAGGTAATTTTGCAGCCGGCTCTCGGACTATTATTACAATTTATAATGCTTATCTACTTTTGTTGTTATAATGAATGAAGTAACCAGGGATAAATGATTTAATTCAGTTGAGAATAATAATAAAGAATTATCTTATCCATTTTCTCTCACAAGTTACACGATATTCACATTTTTAAAACAATTATAAATGCATCTCCAATGAATAAATTAATAAATGCCTAATAAATTATTAATGTAGCGCATGTCACATACATCAAAAGTAATGTCGGTAAACCACAAATAATTCAGTGTTTGATGAAACAAAATTATTGACACTTTTTGTTACTTAAAAATGAATAAGTTTACGCTGAATAGTTTGAAGCAACTAGGATAGCTCAAACATGCAACATTTCTCCTCGCCGCATCATTTTGTATTAACTATGTTAATTCATTTGCGAATTTATTCACGGAGCCATGTTTTTAGGCCGCTCGCTGACGCCCGCCGACTAGCATGCAATAATTGTCCACATGCATACTTACGTCTAGACTGACAATTAGCTTATTAGCTGGTTATTTAGAGCATAATAAATAAAGTGGGGCGGACTAAGGTCATATAAAAGATATAATGATACGAGTAATTAGTCAAGTGACAGCTAGAGGCTACTTAATAGCTACTTGGTGAGGTTTATTTCTATTTAATATAATGGGCAGAAAACTAGATTAATCAACTAAAATTTACATAATTTATTATTTATTTGTTAATTGGTTAATTAATTAATTTTGCACTAAGCGCAAAATTGACGATGTTTCTTATCTTTTTCGCCTTTTAGATATTTCCCAAATAAATTACTTAAAAAACAGAGGCACCAAGTTTTACCGCCCTATTACGGCCCTGTGTCTTATCTGTCATTTTAAATCGTGCAATTCTCGCGTGATTTCTTTGCGCATATTTGAAGTGAATTTTTAAAATATGCTAAACGTTCATTCCTTAGAGCACACGGAAAGATGTAATATTTGCAATCGTATACGAATGGCCTATACATTACACAGACACGTCGTGAGTAAATTTATGCTTCAATAAAAATGTATATCAAATGTGCGTTGATTGCTACCGTTTAGCTTACATGTTTTTAATTTGGTTGCTCATTAGCTACAATCGCTGCTGCAATAAAGCTTATAAATAATCAAGGGCCATAATATATCGGACTTTATGGATTTGCGTATTAAACAGTCAATAAGATGATGCTCGGCTTCTCGTATTACTTTAAGAACATAACAAAGTTTAGAAGGATCTGAAGCTTGTCTGTTACCAAAATGGACATGACATTTTAAAATCATTGTGGTTTTAAACATCTAATTACATTATTTTAAGTTAAGAAAATTATAATTTAGGTATCTCTTACAAAAAAAATATATGTATAACCATTTTTCTACATTCTAGGTACATTTTTCATTTTTCTTCATTCTACGTGTAAATAAAACCTTTATAACATTTTCGTACAATAAGAATTAAAAAAAACGTTGGATAATGGCTATAACAATTATAATTAGGTATTTCTGTAAATAAATATAAACAATTCATAAAGATACAAGAAACTTGCTCTGTGAACTTTTTATTATAGGTTTTTTTTTAAATCACTATAATGTATTACGTACATTTATCGCTCGCATTCGTCGAGCTATCCATAGTATTCGAGCGATGCTAACGAGGTGTGAAGCCATGTAAAGGGGCCAGTATCCTGTGCCCTACAGGCGCCTGCGTCAATTAACCATTTATCTTCCCACCTTTTACCGCCAACAAGAAATAGAATGGAACTCGCTTTATCCTATTTTAAATGTTAAGTGAAAAAAGGTTGTTTATCTTTTTTTGTGAGCTATGGTCGAATGTTTTCTTTTTTTTTTATTGTAAAAATTTAAAGACTATTTGCTAAAATATTTACACATCTATCAGTTCTTTATTTATGTGGCATGTTTGTTTACTAGTTTTTTTTTAACTATCAGCAAAGATGCAGTGCGTACTTAGATTGAAAAGTATCATTGAAACCTGCTCCAAAGATTTTTAGTTCTGCCATCGTTTCTGTTGTGTAAATCTGAATTGTTCCAAATAAACTTAAACATTTTATTTAATATTTCCTGCCAATTAAAATTTACAATTTGTAGATATTACTAGTAAGGATGCTGGGTAATATTTGTAATTTACACAAGACGTTTGTTATTACGTAGTGTAATGCTCGGCCGTTACAGGAAACAGTCAGCAATAAAATTCGTCATTCGTAGGTACACAATTTACAACGTACCTATTGCTTCCTTGATTATCTCTGTCTACATTTATATGTACTTCAGTTTACTTCTAGTAAATTACTGGCATGTAAGTAAAAGGTACTAAGTTTAAAAGTAGCAGAGATATGTGAATCCTTTGATTGTACGAAACTCTACAGAGCCCCTTTATTCTGTCATCACAAGTTCCTTGTTTACGTTCAGGAGCGAAAATTCCAGCAAATTAAATGCTATTTTCTGCCTTTCTCACGACGTACGAGTCGATCACACAGTGGCTCAAGATTGACTCGTCGTGTCTCCACAATGGCTTGTAATTGCCTTATAAGTTCTCGTAAAACAGAAACTTGCAAGGAAATGTTGCTATCCCCATGTTTGTAAGAGTTGAGAGTCGTTCAAGGCGCCCGTGAACGAGAACGACGGAATGAACGACAGTAATTGATTCTGAAATGTAGTGATCTTTTTATACGCAAAAAAATACGAATTGAGAAATAGTGTGTAAATCAAAAAACGAGAGCAACGTAAGTAAACCTGTTATTCACTTCGCATTCAATTAGACTAGACATTTCGTAGTATAATAAAATACTGCTGACTAAGATAGCACATCTTCAATTAAAGTGGAAAAAACTTATCTTGTTTGTTTACTGTAGAAACTACCAGTGAAATAGATTAAAAAGAAAAATGTGGCCCATTAGAGTTATTTCAATTTTATTTAATAGCTTTTTTACTCCTAAGCGATAAATACGAAGAGAACTAGTTAATAATTATCGACTTATAGTAGGGAAAAGCATTAATTAATAAGAAAAAGAATATAAACCCTGCAGTTTTACATCGACTGCTGATCAATAAATTCAATGCTAATTTAAAGCATACTTGTATTAAACAAATGTACTTTTTGCGTGCAATTACAGATGAGCTATAAAAGTGAATATTATTATCATTCACTTAATTGTCACACTGCCGATGCCGCCTACGCGACCGTCAAGAATAGTTATCCCACAAGCACTTCTTATTTATTACTGACCTGTTGTATTTGCATAAAAATGCGATACAACGTCTTTGGTAAAGATTCCATCTATTGCTCAGAGGGTACCACTGGGCACCAATTAGCACTCAATCTTTACACCCACACGCAGTGTAAGGCGTAAAAATAGCTAGCAGAGAATATAGGCACCGAGGAACGGAAGAAAGCTTAGTTACACGTAATAAATCAGTAAGAATATGCCGTGTAGTAGGTATGTTCAGCTAAATACTTAGATAGCCATAACATTAATCTAAATGAGATACCACTAACCATCGCATATTTTACGATTAAACATAAAACAAACACAGCCATAACATCTACTAGAGACTATAAAAAATAACTTAACAGGCCTACAAGTAGTTTAGCAGCTCCAGAAAACGCTAAAGGCATGCAATAGTGAAGTCATTGATAATTATTTAGATTAATACCTTCGGAATAAACATCAATAAAGGAGATCCTGTATTAAGCAATACATAAATGATTTAAACCATGTTTGTCGTAGGAACATGTAAAGGGAGGGCCCGAGGCTATGCTTCGGAGGATCGCTTTACTACTTCAAAATTATTCACTTATACCTGGCCATCATTGGTTATTAAAATAAATATTCTAAGTAAAAAAAGTTTGTGATAATGTTTTCAAAGAATTTTACGACGGCGCGGCGCCGGCCATTCCCGCCCTGACGCCGGCCCTGTGTTTTACTGTCAATTCAAGTGCAGACCGTAAAGAACAGTCTCCGAGACGTATTCCCTTCAAGATAAGTTATGGTATATTAACTAAACATTACCGGTTAGGTATCTACATTGATGAAAACCGATTTATTGATTGCCGTATTGAGTATGTTATTATTGAAACAAAGGGTACACCGCTATGCTGCTGTCTACGCCTTTTAATTAACATCTTAATAATAATAGTCTTAGGGTCGCATTCGGTTCGGCATATTCAATACAACATAATCAAAGGTTGCAATGTGAAAATCTAAAACCGAACAGTTCGACCCGGTGCGGTATAACGATGGTTACCTATGCATATGGAAAGAGCTTAACTTAACTATGAAGAGCCCGCATGGAGGAAGATGAGATAGCAACTCATACATATAGGGCAAAGACTTCTGTAACCCAGGTACTCTTCAAGACATCACCAGTCACATCAAGGCGCTGCTCGCCTTCCTTGGGGAGCTAGGATAGATCAAAATAATGATCTACTTCCCATCCGTACGTCAAATACGCACCAAGATGTGGAATTGCGTACATCAGTCTGGTATCGGTGAAGTAAACCATCGTAAGGAAACCTGGACTTATACCAGCCTATTACTGTCCCACTCAAACCCTGTCAGAGGCCCCTAGGGTCAGAGTAGGGTTGCCAACCGTACTATAATATATAGTATTGTACTGTATTTAGGGTCTCCGTACTATACACCGTGACTTTTTAGTCGTCTTACAAAGGCAGCCCAGTTAATGTATCCATTGACTAGTAAACGTTCATAATAAAAAAAATAGGTATTTATGAGATTTGAATAAATTAAAAATAAAAATATTATTCATTATTATGACGCAAGGCGTAGTTTTAGAAACACCCTGTAGCGAGTCTCGTTGAAAATGGAGATGGAATGATCTGCTCGACTCGTGCGCTAGGTAGGTATGCTCTACAGTTTGATACGTAAACATTTTTAACCGGGAGTTTCATTTCTAATGTAAAAAAAATAATGAAAAAAAAAATAATAATCGCGCCTAGAGGTATTTTATGTCGGATACATTGAGTGGACCACTTTTGTAAGACGACTAAAAAGTCAAGGTGTATACTGTTGAACAAATATATAGTACGCGAAAATACTATATTTCAGTACAATAGCTCAATGTTTATATTTTGCAATACTAAAATTAGTAAAATAAAAAAAACTTCCTGCAATTTTCGAACGCGTCTTTCGTTCGACAGAAGTATTGTGCGTCAGAGAGTATCACTATTGTGCGTGTGCGTGTGCGTGTAACCGAACGCGTCTCTGTCTTAGTTCGCTCATAATTGTACGTCAATGACAAACTTGACAACATCAAACTAATGTTTATTTATTCTAATCTTGCTTGTCTTTTTCGTTTGTTTTGGATTTCGTTAATTTTATTGAGATAATGGAGTTAATAATACGGTTTTAGTAGTTTTAGTCCTGCATTAAATTACGTAGTAAAATAATGGAAAGTTGTAGCGATAGCGAAAGTGTCCCACTGACACCCACTAAAAAGAGGAAAATATAAAAAAGGCTCCAAAAATATATACCTGAGTGGGAAAGAGTGTATGAATGGGTTACTAAAGATGCCGAAAGCGTTTACAATGTTAAATGTAAAAAAAATTAATTTATGTCTTTTTTTTAGTCTTCCCTACTAAAATACTATATTTTTTTGAAGCGTACTATATTTTTTATGGCTTTTTAAAAAAAATACTATATTCAGACAAAAAAATGTTGGCAACCCTAGGTCAGAGGGTCGTAAGACCTTACCGCCCACACGATAAAGAAGAAGAAGAAGTCTGGTATACAATACATAAGATCCGTGAGTATGGAAGTGTTTTGGGAAAATTTCCGTTGTGACTTTAGTATCGCGAGTCCATCTGTCCCACCACCTAAGTATTCCGCGGTACTACGTTCTCGAAATAGCTTTTTATAAATACCGCGTGGGCACACTGGGCACTCAGCCGGTTCTGCCATGTTAATTGCTCCCCTTGCACATTTAAATTTGTTTATTTATATCTAATTGGCTTTAGGCGGTTCTCGAGTCATCCTCCCGCGCCGCGCTGCCGTCCTGTGGTCATCCCGGTCTATCACTTACGTCGGCGAATGCCACAGACTTAGCTCGTAATCCTTAATTGTGATAAGAATGAAGTCTTGCTCGTAAAAATATTTTTATGTCCTCGTTTTTCCTTTATAAAGATAGATGTACCTATGTAATATGTAAAGCATTCGTTGTATTGCTGACTACTGCTGCCGCGGGCCGTGGTTTGCAATTTACTTATCACGAATATTACAATATGAAAAAAGAAATTAGCTGTTCCATACAATTTCTTCGTATTATAGTGCATTTTTGTGAACAGCTGTTTTTACTTTTACTGTTACTTCTTCTCTGTTTCTACTTCTTTCGTACTATGTCCCGTAATAGAAGTTGTTCATATGGATGTACAACGAATTAAAAGTTACCCATTATAATAGCTAGGCAAACGTTTAATTTTAAAGTTCCCTGTTGCTTTATCTCTTGTGCACAATTTGCACCATCCTCAATTTGTAAAGATGGATATGGATGTTTGTTTATCTTCACGCTTTAATGATTAAACGAAATTACGTCAGATTTAGCACACGTAATAGATTTTGATCTAGCTTAGCATATAGGATTTTATCCCGTTTTTGTGTTTCCGTAGAATAATTTAGAACTTTGTTTTTATTCTGAAATATACGCAGGCGAAGTCACGGAGAGAAGATAGTGCCCACCCAGTACCCATAATAGCCTCACAGTTTTAAATTCAATCTTCGTTCACTTATAATTAATCAATACACCATTTATTATAGTATTAGAAAAAAACGGCTAAACAACGGTAGTTATTGTGTTGTATGTTCAAATGAATGCATTTTTATGATAATTTTTGAAGTGAAAACTTCTTTAGCGGCGTTGAGCACTTTTTCTGTAATGGGTATAAAATCTTAAACTCGCGTCACGACACGTGCGCGTCAGGACACGTGACCTGATCGAAAAAGCGTAAGACGGATGGAGAGTAGACAGCTATCCCCTCTCTACGGCGCGGCGAAAATGTATGCCTGGGCCTACTGTTTCGTTTAGACAGCGCAGGGCGCTTGCGCGAATGTTCGTGTATGTTAAACGTAAACGTAAACGTTAATAATCAAGTTTTCACTTCTGCCGGCACTCCCGGAGTGCAACCCGTTTTTTTTTTAAATGGCTAGTAGTCTACATTGCTTTATATTTATCGAGAAATAACGGAGCTTATTATAAGCCAACATTGAAATAACGATAGCGGTGTAACGTTATTTTTTTAATGTTATGTTGAGTGGAGTAAAACCCTAAAGCAAGCACAATACTAAAAACGATAGGAAAAAAAAACCTAAAGGTGGAAAAGCGCTTTTGCCAAATGGCAAAGTTCAAGGTTAATTCGTTGGTAGTAATAGATCCAGACCCCATTCCAATGCGTAAACGATGACCAACAAATGAAACATTCCTGTAGAATTACATTACCTCGCGTCTCACCTGCACGATAAACCCATAAAATGAGGATTTACATACGGAAAAAACCTAGCAGTCTTTTGTTTTATGTCGTGTGGATAACTACCAACCCACCTCTGTTACTTCCTAACTAATATTATAAATGCGAAAGTAACTCTTTCTGTCTGTCTGTCTTTCTGTCTGTCTGTCTGTCTGTCTTTTCTTCACGCTTAAAGTACTGAACCGATTTGTGTGAAATTTGGTAAGTACAGGGTAAGTGTGAACCCCAACAAAGGACATAGGCTACTTTTTATTCGACTTCGACTTCGTCTGCGTCCGCGATAACCGACATATACGCGGACGAAGTCGCGGGCAAAAGCTAGTACTTCATAATTAAGAACTACTATTGTATCTAGTTTATGATATCTCTTAATTGACAGGTATGTAGATAAATAACCCGTGTGTCCTGTTGAGCCTTAGTCACAGAGCAAATAAGTTATGCTTTTAAATTTTAATGAGCCACCTATCATATCTTGTCGCAAAATTATGCAGAATTATGCGATATTGCTATTACACGTTACATAAAACCTACCTCCTTTTGAAATAGGTGACCATAAACGTGTGTTACGTGGTAGAAAATTGATTTAGAAAAAAATCTACCATTTATGCAGGCCATCCACCATCCAATCTATCGTCCAATCGGCAGGACGCTACCGATTGGATCATGCCGATTCGACCGTGGATGGGAGTGGATTGGCATGATAGTTATAATTGTCATGCCAATCCACTCCCATCCACGGTCCAATCGGCATGATCCAATCGGTAGCGTCCTGCCGATTGGACGATAGATTGGATGGTGGATGGCCGGCATTAGAAACTTATTGCAGAAAATTGTCATGGTAGAAATAATTTTCTACTATGCTTATAGAAAAATATTTTAATTTTAAGTAAATTGTAAGGCTTGTTCCGATAAACATGTTATGATTTTATCATAATTAAATTAATAACGGACGTATAATAACACAACATAATTGAAAAGTCTTGCATGACTGCTTTATTAAAAATGAAACTGAAGAATTCGCAAGAAAATTGTACAGCGTAATCTATGAAACAATTAAATATTTTCCGAAGTATGTTCACAGTTTGGACGCGCAAAAATCTCATTCCAAACAAAAACTTCACTTTCATTCACAATTATCTTAATTATATTTAATTTAAGAGAGTATGGAGGAGTTTCTCGAACTACTGAATGATTCATTGAATTGAATCGGTCGATGTTACATTTCATTGAATTCGATAGAGTTGCACTCGCGCTACGTGCCAAATATAGTACACTGCACAAGTCTGGACGATTTAGGGTTTAGTTTTGTTTACGCTCAATTGAAAATAACATTAAATTACTACCCAAAAGTTGAACGCTGTAATAGACGGCGATCGACAAAACTGCGCCATTTTATCAATGCTGAAATTTTTAGAATAAACAGAGGAATGTGTATAAGTTTGGAAGGTAAGTTTGCTGGGCCCTTTTTCAGGTAGTGTGACAGCTGTCTTTTATAAGAAACCTAGCTTTTGCCTACGACTTCAGCTAATTAAAGGAAAGGACATAGGCTACTTTATGAAGTAAACTAGCTTTTGCCCGCGACTTCGCCCGCGTAAATGTCGGACCCCCGTTCATCCCCTAGAGGGTAAATTTAAAAAAAACCTTTCTTAGCGGATGCCTACGTCGTAACATCTACCTGCATGCCAAATTTCAGCCCGATCCGTCCAGTGGTTTGGGCTGTGCGTTGATAGATCACTATGTCAGTCAGTCACCTTTGAGTTATATATATTTAGATGTCGGTTATGACATTTACTTAATAAAGAGTCTATGTCCTTTCTTGGAGTTCAAATTCAAATTTCATCAAAATTGGTTCAGTGGTTTTGCATTTATAATGGATGTATGGATTATTTACAGGAATCAAACCTGCAACACGGAACGCAACTGCCAAACGCTCGGCCACTGTGCCAATAGTGTCGTCAAAAACTAAATTGTGTCGTTGACGATAAAATGAATATCTAATTGATATAGTTATACGAGTTACTTCCTATTCAGCGGAACGAAATGGTGTTTATTATTAATACTGTATGGTTCATCTAAAAATCAACTAAACCAGTTCCAAATTGTTGTGATTTAAGTAACGTGGACCTAGGGTTGCCAACTCTTTGGCTGTCAAAAATAGTAGTTTTAAAATAATTACCCATAAAAATACATATAGCAATAAGATGAAAAATAAATAGTAGGAAGGTAACAAAAAAATAAAACCGCCTTCAAAAACTACAAAATAAAAAAATAACTTTAGTTTTGGAAGTCGGTGGCAATATCTACATAACAAAAAACAAAACCAAAGCCACCGACTTCCAAAACTAAAGTTATTTTTTAGTTAGTTATTTTTTTATTTTGTAGTTTTTGAAGGCGGTTTTATTTTTTTGTAAAAAAGCTTTTTATTTTTCACTTTTTAGTGCTTGTGTGTTAATGTTTGAAATCCTTAAAAAAGCCCTTTCAAACAATACCTCACACGATATATATAATTTTGAAAAGTAGTAGGGGGGGGTTGACGTACCCCCTCCCTCTCTTCCTTCAGTCAGTCATCAACTACAAGTATAAACAAAGCAATTTTACTTGTTACGACAGTTATACTGTGATTCTATAAGGAGTTCCGTTCCATATCTCCGAAGTTCATCATCAGATCATGACAATATTTCTATGGGACCTATTCGGAAGTATACTCTTTCAAACAAAAAAAGAATCATCCAAATCTATTCATAATTGGCTGAGAAATCAGGTAACATACATACAAAAAAAAAAAAAAAACATACGCGCCGAATTGAGAACCTCCTCCTTTTTGAAGTCGGTTGAAAAGTGAACAAAGTGAACGTACTGTCAACTTGATAGTACCAGAATAATGTACAGAAATAGTTTAAAAATAATATTATTGCTTAGTTTGATGCCTTTAAAAATTGTAGTTTAGTCTTAAGTCAGAAATATTAGTAAGCAGTAGTAGTCGCGCGGGCCCTTAATATAGTAGGATAGTATATTATATGTATAGTAGGTTTGGCAACCCTACATGAACCGGTTGGATATAGGTCACGAATTCACAACGTTACAAATTATAACGGCATACGAAAATAAACCTAACTTAAGCTTTGTGCAGGAAATTAAGCTGACAAATATTGATATCTTTATTGATATCCGATGTCATAAATATTTTTTTTTTTTACAATAATAATGAGATGGTTTTTGACACTTACGGGAGTTTTATATGCCTAGTGTAAAAAAAAGGATATTAAATGGCATCCGTACATTCGTATTCTTCACCGAAAGGTTCAATACACTGGCACTTGATCTAAAATGATAACTTGAATTTATATAAGAAATTGAAATTGTCATTTTTCTTATTTGATAGACTTTCCTATACCTATTTATTTGTTTACTAGCTTGCGTCCGCGTCAATCTTCGGATATGGCCAGGAATAACGTAGATTCCTATTAGCGAAATAAGTAATTTTCAGAATCGGAACAGTAGTTCTGGAGATTAGCGCAAAAAAACAAACGATCTCTTCAGCTTTTATAGCAGCAGATAAAAGGCGGTTGAAGCTACGCTCGTTTTCAATATCTCATATTCCGTTAATTAAAATCAATTTCTAACCAGCAATTACTATAAACATTATTTTATACTAAATACTAGGTACTACTTACTACCTATATTAAACCTTATTTTAGAGTAAACTGTCTATGCCAATCATCGATGGACACATTTTAGGCGAGTCGTGCAGTGATCTGACAAACGAGCCAGTTAGCCGACTTGTTCTATTGTTTTATTATTAGTCCATAGTCAATGTAGTAGCGGCACTAATGCCTTGATTCATATTAAGAATGAAATACTATTGGAATAATTTCAACATCAAGATAAGTAGGTTTTTAATAAAGAAGTATGGTTTTAAAATCAATGAGCACGTTAGCGTGCATACGAGCCATAACGCTTGAACATTATCTGTTAATGATTTTCAGTAGCAATTGCTTAGAAGGTAATTAATTAAATGACGAAGTCTGTATTTAGCATTCCAGTAGTATTTGAATTTATAGTGCACACTACCGGAACAGAGGCAAGCGCAGTCATTAGAAAAAAATAACGAGTTCTTTATCTAAATCTGACATAAATAATAACAAAAACACTCTTCGTTATTAATTCAGATTTGCACACCTACGCTTTAATTACATTCAAAATTCGAACGTGGTCAACGAACTTGTTTTTTTTTTGGTAACTAGATGTATTTAAATACTGAATTGTTTTTTTTTCTTCATTCGCACAAATTTTTGAAGTTTGTTTTTAAATCTTGGGTAAATTAATGCGGGCGAGATTATTATCTCGTAATGCTTGAGTTTTGTTGGTGCTCCACGTTGCGTGAACGAATGGCATGGCTTCCTTTCTTCAAAATTGTTAAGAATTAATTGATGGGGCGTCTGTCGTGTGAGCATGCGATGTGTCATCGAGAGCAATTGAATTGTCTTTCGAGATATGTGTCCCGTTCCGCATGGAATCGATGGACCATTTTACAGTGAGTGTAATCGGTGAATCTTAGAGTTTTATGAGATTGTTGATTTTTTTCAGATCTGCTAATGACTCCAGCAGAGGCAGTGACTACAAAATTGCCAAGTTTGAGCATGCCGAAGAATCTGGATATTTTCTGTAGGAATGCGATTGACACGCGATACTAGAATACCACACGAGATTAGAAACGTGATACTAAGATAGATACTACAAGAATTTGATAGCATTCCTTAGATTCTTTAAAGTTAGGTACACACTGACTGAGTTTGGTATTTTAGAATCTCCTAGATCATAATCAACTTCCTCAGACAGAATCCTCACAATCGTCTGCGAAAGGAAAACTAAACTTATATAAGAACAACATCTTTGAATAAACATAAATATCGTCTAATTGAGTTTCTTTCAAAAGATTGACGTTGTAGGAAATATTTAGGGAGCCGATTTCATAAATATTTAATTTGTTTATTCATAACTGTTCTCAAGCCATTATTTTTCAAAAAAAACTTGAATGAAATCTTCCTCATTCCACGTAAAGAATTTTAATCCCAACCGCTCTCACGATTTGTCGAACACAAACGGATTTGTCCGATTCCGTATAACATTATCATGTGTGTGACGAAAGCAACTAGCTTCAGCATTTTCAAGTTGGTGACATACCTAAGGACAGGGCCAAACCGGCGGCCGAGGTCGGCGACCGCAGAACTAGCGGGAACGTAGCCATACGACCGAGCCCACTTAGCGCGAGGCCGCAAATGTACATACGACCGACATGGCCGAATACCTCATTACTGCGAAATGTGTGAACCTGACTTAATCATTGCGCAGTGGGTCAACTAGGCGTGTACCCATCGTAAACTACACGACGTTCTAGCCAATCAGGAAGTAGTTCCAGGTTTATTTTCTAATCTTAAAGTGGCCGCTAGCTCTTCGATTTTCTTTTTGTTGTCTTGAGATTTTCTCCAGGCGTCTTTCAGCTATTTACGCTTGCTTCTTTAACCGTTGTCACACAGTTAAATGTTGTTAATTTCGTCTTTTGTTTTGTACACTTAGGTGCCAATCTACAGACATACTTTACACTTTTCTTTAGCAGACGTTTTGGCTCTAGAATATTGTAGTAGTATATAAATATATCGTTCATCACCAAGCTATGCAGCTTGTATTGTGAACCGATCGGTGATCGTCATAATTTTCCTGACTATTGGAATTAGAGGTTACTTTCAGTTAATTATGCCTGCTTTTATCTTTCAGCCGACGTCATACAATTAAATGTTATTTTATCCGTCTTTTGTTTCTTAACGTAGGTAGGTACAGTCAGCAAAACAGATAGGTATGCAGGGTCGTCAGATATAGTTGAAGTTTTCTTAGAAACCGATAAATGTTTTCGAATGTAATTTAATTTAAAACGTAGATAATAAATAGTTCTTTATTTAGGTTTAGTTTCAGTCAAAGACATCCATCGGTTTCTTAGAAAATTTCAACTACAACCTTAATTTTAATTTGATACAAATCTTTCAGGGGGTGAATGTACTCATGAATATGAACAACTTTTATTAAGGGACATAGTACGAAATGTGAAAAAAAAAACAGCTGATCCATACATTTTGATCGTAATGTAGTACTTACATTATTGTATGGATCAGCTGTTTTTTTTTTCACATTTCGTACTATGTCCCTTAATAAAAGTTGTTCATATTCATGAGTACATTCACCCCCTGAAAGATTTGTATCAAATTAAAATTAAGGTTGTAGTTGAAATTTTCTAAGAAACCAATGGATGTCTTTGACTGAAACTAAACCTAAATAAAGAACTATTTATTATCTACGTTTTAAATTAAATTTACATTCACCCCCTGAAAGATTTGTATCAAATTAAAATTAAGGTTGTATATCTGACGACCCTGCTTACCTATCTGTTTTGCCGACTGTACCTATATACCGATATACTGTGCACTTTTCTTTATAAGACGTTTCAGGCTATAAAATATGAGTATATCGCACGTTAGTACGCTACGGTTTACCTACACATTCGCCATATGCTTCAGCTGTATTGTGAACCGGTCGGCGATTCCGGTAATTTCATACAAACCGCCTGGTGATTCATTGGGATATCAATGGAGCTTTGTCAAAGCCTCACGTAGGCAGTTACTGCAGGACATGTTGGACGTTTTTAAAACGTAAGTAAATGGGATTAGTTATACCAAAATGAACCAATACACGTCAAAATTTCTCCCATTTTTGAGATAATTGTTTTAATATTGGGTATTTGACGCTTATTGATTTAAAATCTATTCTAATCTTAAGCTTTGGGTGTACATTGACCTGCTATTACCGCGTAGTAATGTTTGGCATTTGGCATATTGAAATAGTTTGACGTATATATACTTAGGTGTATTAAAAAATTTCAGCTCAATCGGATAACAAGAAATGGTCGAAAAATGGTTTGCATTATTTACATACATACATACTTACATACGAACAGTGCAAGCTAAATAAAAGCTTGTAAAAATAATTAAAATAATTATCTGCAGTGTGATTAGACGTTTTATTTAGCAATAGTGAATAGCAAATACTAATGTGAAAACTTTCAATAGCGGTTTTCAATAGTTGTTTTTCCGAACTTTTGAGAGGAGGAATCGAGCTGTATGGAGGGAGTCCTTGCCACTTGTATCGATAAATGAATTGCATAAGTCCTATTCGCTGGGCTGTTCATCGTGCGCTTGTTGGGGGTCCCTTAATGGCGGCGCATTGTCGTGAATGCGCATACCAATTGCATTTAATCACGCGCAGCCGTGGTGTGACCGCGCGATTGTATTGTGTGGCCCATATAATGTACTTATTGATGGAAAAGTTAAAACATGGATTGTTGAAGCTTTGTGGTTTTATTTTGATTGAAGGGTGGTGTTTCGTTTTAAACAGTTCGATTCTATCAAAACATAAAAGCAGCATTAGTTTTGTTGAGATTAGATAAAAAATGTCAGTGGAAGTACATAGGTATATACAGTACCAGCGACCTGACCCTTCACATTTTTATTATTAAGATTTTCATACAAAAATACTATCCAAATATCCGATATTCCGGTCGATTTTTCAAAAATTTTCTTTTATAGAAACGATTTCCTGAAAATTACGAACAGCCAAATTGGTCTACCGTTCTCGAGCTATGATACAATACATGCGGCAATTAATTTTTATTTGTAAAATCAAATGTTTATGTTCTGATCTCGCCACGTCTCAATCTGGTCAAGCAGAGAGATCTACTTACTTACCTACATCTTTAACACGGACCGCATAGACATGATAATTCCTAGTTTTCTTTCCAAGAATGTAACTAGCCACGTTAACAAGCTAAAAGTTCTAAAAACAGTGCACCTACAAGTACTCACGTCGAGCTGATATCCCTTATTTTTTTCTTCAAGCAAGTTGCATTGATTGCGCCCGCGCCGCGTCGCAGATTTCTTCGTTCAGGCTCACGCGCATAAGGCGGCAACACACTAATAACACGTCATGCCACATGCCATACGACGTCAATTTAACGTGTTCATTGGCTACATTTTATTTCTAGAAACCAGAATTTGCCAATTTGTGTTGCGTTGGGTGTTGAAAGTGTGCATACATACATATTATATAAACTTACGCCTTTTTCCCATAGGGGTTGGCAGAAATTATTAGCTTGCTATGATCCTTACTACTCCTTTCGCCTCGTCCACGTTCATACAAGCACGCCGGTTACAAGTACTGTAAGGCTGCGTTTCCACCAGAGATATGCGATGGAAATGTGTCGTGCGAGGATGTCTAGCTGCGCTGTGAAAATGTGTGGGGGTTTCCACCAAAGCTGTGCGATGAAGTGCCTACGAGGATGTGTAGCGGAGCTGTGAAAATGCGCATTAATGTGTGGTGCAGATTTATTAGATTAGATTTCTGCAATACATCCCTTGCACACATCCCTCGCTTGTTTTGTATGCGCAAAAATCTAGCTCCGCTGAGCTGTTTCCACCAGAGCTGTGCTGACCGAGGCGCGGTAAATGAAGTGATTCTATTGGTTCTTTACAAACACATCCCTCGCTACGCATCCTCGCACATCTCTGGTGGAAACGCAGCCTTAGTGTGTTGCAGCTTTAATAATCTACTAGGCTCACATAGCAATACTTGGTGAAGCCAGTTTGCTAACTAGTATCTAAGCAATGTTCTTGTTTAGCACAGATGGGTCAATCACACCTGATATGAAACGTGGTTAAATTATTACCTTAGTTAAAGGTTATTTCTTGGGCCTGGTCTTATTGACTTGGAAAACTGTTTTAAATAAGTCTATATTTATGAGCTATAATTATTTAAAGTGAGGGAGAGTGAATCGATTTCAGTTTCTCTGGTAGTTAATTAAGGGTTCTTGCAATTTATGTGTTGGGTGATGGCCGACTGGTACATGTGACACTGGAGCAGTCCGTTTGTCGGACTGCACATGGACAGTTGCCTTTTTTCAATAAAATCTTTCACTGATCGAAAGTTACACAATTTCCGAGCGTCATAGAATATGTTGACATCCACGCGGACGAAGTCGCGGGCAGGAGCTACTCTATTATAAACAAAAACAAATAACCTTAACCTCTTTGATATATTATATTTATTTACTAATGCAGATTAGTTTAAATTTGAGAGGATTTTAAGTATTCTATAGAAAACTGAAAGTTTGTATTGGATACCGTGCCACGTAAACGCAAAATGGTACTTAAAATAACATAAAAATCATGCTATACCCTTTTATTTCAAGGAATCATCAAGACTTCTGCTCTTGGCGAAACAGAAGGAGTGTCAGACTTTTACTGACTAAAACCCATCCTTGTTCCTGTGTCAGCGTTCCAGGGCCGCGGTGACTCTTTCAAAAAAATCCCGCAACCCTGGCAGAAGCTACACCCCTACAAATGATACCACTAATACCTACAGCAAATGAATTAGATGCGCTACAAGATAGCGTGCACTTTATGAAGCTAGCTCTGTTATTGTCTTGATCCGCCCGAGCTGATAGTAGCATTGTGCCGTGTTTTATGTGTCTGACATTACTGACACTTTAATGTATTGTTTCGTGGCAGGATATTATAGTCAGTATTTTCCCAGAAATTTGACACACAATAACAACGTAAAGATTTTTATAGCTCATTGTAAATATAATATACAAATCACTCATGTCGGTGACATATACACGGTATAATTTTTAATATAAATCTGAAATCGCCAATACGCAATAAGCAAGCGTGATGATCAATGCTCGTGCCTTCTCTGTATGAGAAGAGTCTTTTGCCTGCCTTGCAGTGGGACAATAATAGTCTGGTATTATAATTATTTTTGTGAATAAAGGGTGGAATGGACATCGTGACACAAATATTCTCCATAAATTCAGTTCATAGGTAGTGGTATAAAAAAAATCAGCTGTTCAATAGGAACAAAATGTATGGAACAATCGTTTTTTTTTTAATAACCGATTAAAAACGTTGACTCTGGGGTCTCTAGAATCATGTAGGTACTGAATTCATAGTAAAAATTAGTGTCTCGAAAACCACTCCATCGTGTAGGTACTTAGGTACCTATACAAACAACTACTATGGTGGTCCATCAGCATAATATAATATACCCCATTGCTTTGATTACCTAATATCCAGTAATGAAGGAGTAGATACGAATCAACAGCACACGCACGTGCAATGCGCGTCCGGTCCCCAACGGATGGTTTGCCAACTCATTTGATTGTCGGACCCGGTACTAATGGAATTTATTCCAGAAATTAGCCTTTTTGTAGAAGGAGAAATTATTACTTAGAGCTTAGAGCTTTTTTCCCGCGCGCTGGAATTTCTACGTCCGGCATAAAATTGAGCATTAAAAATCCGAAATCAAATAAAAATTAAATCTATAAACCATTTCACTTGCTCAAATAAATATGAATTAATCATCGCCTTATAAAAAAAAGCCTATCTCTACTTTAATTTGCAATCTCAATAAAATTGCTTTATTTATTAGGTTTGTTTATTATTAACACGCGGACGCCGACTTCAAATACAATTAAAACCAATCAATGTAATCGATTTGAAACTAGACCAACTCGTTCGGTAGCTGATAGCTTTCGCTGCGTTCATGAATACATGTATCGAGCAGATCTTGATCCGATTGATTGTTATCAGTAAACGAACCAATTGGTTTCAAATTAGATACTAATTTGAAAGATTTATGACTACCTACCACTATTAGCGGTAATATTATGCTGATATAATCAAGTCTATTTTAAGAAAACTGAAAGTAAACAATTTCTTGATAACCAGACGCAATATAATTACAAAAAACCTGTTTGGCTTCCTTGATAAAATAAATACCAACATCTTTGTACACAGCATCGAAGAAATCTTGAAGAAAACTACGAGGAAGTTTGTTTACATCTGATCGCAAAGTCAACAAACAAACAAACAACAACCGAACCATTTAATCAAATAACAGCAAATAAATAACAAGATAAATAGTGAAAAGCGTCATTCAACTCTAATACAAAACTGTTTACGACGCTTTTAGTATAATTCAAAAAAAAGAAGTTTACTTTTTATAGCGCCGGCTAGAGAAATCGATCTTGTTCCAGTTGTTCCCCTTACAATGCCTCTCAATTGGCTAGACAGTGCTCCTATTCGTAATACATCGTCTGCACACAAAACGGACTCACCTTCGTCTTCAATTTTTAATCAGACATGTACACAATCCAACAAGGCATTATCGAGCTGTTCTTTTTTGACTTGTTATGCAAGAAGCTAGATTTTGCCAATAAAATCACTTTCACCGGTGAAAGGTTTATCTTTAGCTCATCAATAAAATGATAAGACGTGCAGTGGTACATTCGGTTGCAATTGTTAGGTCGCATAGTTCAACTTGTTACTTTTTCTATTAGAAACTAAAAATAGTTTGTCTGGTTACTTGAAGAATTTAACTTCCATTTATGGTAGGAGAAAAAGTCTCTTAGGAATGACGTGTTTTCTCCGGTAAAGATCTTTGCAATTCCTCATTTCCATTGATGTTGTGTGAGCGATATTGTGCTAAAGTTAGATAGATCAAGTCGTACTGGGTCAAGCAATATTCAATCTGCATACTGATCATTAGGCTAGCTACCTGTTGTCCCCTTTCTAATTTATTTATATTTTAAATTGTATGGAGTTTACCCATTCTACCTTATAATGTACCCGAGTCTGTTTGTCTTATGATTGCCATTTTCAAACTTTTAGGGGCGTCGCCCACACGATTAACAGTCGAGGTGCAGTTGAGGCGGAGGCGCATAAGAGGCACGCCGCAACAAGGTTTTCTTTACAAATGAATGGTAGTGCGCTCACATACAAGAGTTGCGGCGAGGGCGAGGTGAAGGCGGGGCGGAGGCGAGGTGCAGGCGGGGCGGAGGCGAGGTGCAGGCGGGGCGGAGGCGAGGTGCAGGCGCAGGAGGGGCGCTCAAGTGTGCCCAAGCCACGATTCCACCGCCATTTTGTCATTTTGTCATTCAAAATGTATAGCCGCCTGCGCCTCGACTCTACGCAGAGACCTATCCTCGACCGTGCTGCGACGCCGCACCGCCGCTGACGCGACGTCGCCTCGACTTTACCAGTGAGCGACGCGCCTTAAAAACGGAATTTTCATCTTGATGATTTTCATAAAATATTATTATATTGCTTCATCGTTGAGTCACAAATTATTATATTTAAAGGTCCAAACTACAGTACTTCTGTCGAGTCTAACAGGGAATGTATTTGCCTATTTCTGTGTATGGTTAATTCTACACCAGTAGCAAGTTACCTTGCATGCTCGCCATTTATTTTGTTATTTAGATTCTCTTTTCTCTATAAATGAACGAGAGTATGACTGGCTTAATTTTATCGTAGGTAGTTCTAGGGAAATCCAGAAATAACATTCTTAGGAGACATTCTTTAACCAGTAAAACTTAAGGTAGGGAAACGAGAGTTAGTGATGATATCAAAGAATATGAAGAATGGATTAGCACACCATACAACATTTAATAAAATAACGCTTGTTTTGAAAATTTTCGAGATTAAAATTAAAAAGTTGTTATGACAAACAATGAGTTATTGGGCGTGAAGAGATAGCAAAAATGACCTCTCCTATCGGTCAATTCAATTTGGCAAACGATGTACAAAACACCCTTAATTGTTTTAGCGACCACACTCCGAAAAAATTTAAAATGTTACGGTTTGAAAGTTACAGCCCAGTGACATACAGCCGGACAGACAGGTATAACGAAGTCTTAGAAATAGGGTCACCCTTTATGGAACCCTAAATATGGTACCTATTATAATTTTTAATAACGCTTCACTGGGAATTCAAACGCGAGCCAGCCAATTGCTTACTGACAAAAAATCTATGAGAACCTTCTAAGTATACAATTATTAGTTGTAATGTAAACAGCAGCACCCCGGGGTCGGTCGCCCCCCTCTCGCCCCCCTGTGGTCACTCAACTTTGTTTTTCTACTTACGCACAGACAACACTTCATTCTGCCTCGTTGACTTTCTCATGGGGTTTATTTTACAGTGCAGGTTTTCTAAAAGTTGGAGAGTTTTTATCGAAGTTTGCACGAATTTCATACATTGTATACCTATTCGTGTTTATTAGCGTTACGGTATGTGGACTGCATGTAGAGTGTACGGCAAACACGAAACATCTTGTTTGGTTGGTCGTGGGTGGGTAGTTAGAAATATTTGAGCAAGTATTTCAATATGATTGATTGTTTTCATGTGTGTGTGTGTGTGTGTATGATTGATTGTTTTCATGTGTTTGTTTTAAGTACCATGCGAGGACCTGCGTATGAATACACAAGGCACATCCGAGGACCTTTTCAAACCGAGGACTTTTTCGGACGTCCTCGGATTGACTTGACCATTGCATCGTACTCTACGTTCGATTTTGAGCCTTCCTGTATACTTAATAAGGAAAAGTTGGTCAAACCTCGGTTTGGTCACAGAAGTTCATGCTCACACCCCGACAGTGTGTGTCCGCCAGGCGGCGCCACTAAAATTTTTACACACCTCGTCATACACTTTCAGTCTTATTTTAAGTACCTTGTGGGGACTTATGTGTAAACCTTCACACAAATGTCCTCGAAATGGTAGCTTTTCAACACAAAGTGTATGGAGGTCCTCGTATTGATAGTTTTTCCGAACAAGAATGTATTCAGGTCCCCGTTTTGATAGATTTTCTAAGTGTATGATATTCTATAGATTTGAGATTATTTGATTATTAACCGACGAAAAAAAAGGAGGAGGTTCTCAAGTCGACGCCTAGACATATTTTTTTAAATGTTTGACCACGTATAACTTTTTACAGTGTTGTCCTAATTCGATGATTCTTTTTTTATTGGATAGAGTATACTTCTAAGTTGGTCATTATGGTGATGAAATGAAGCTGCAGCAGGAATTGTCTCCGTGCAAGGCAACTCTTTAATGGTCAATGGTATCGTAATGAAACTTCGTATTCAACATGTTTAGGTTAGATAACAAACAAACATTATGGTGATGATATGCAGCTGCAGTAGGAATCGACTCCGTGCATGGTAACTCTTCAATGGTCAATGGTATCGTCATGAAACTTCGTATTCAACATGTTTAGGTTAGATAGCAAACAAACATTATGGTGATGCTATGAAGTTGCAGTAGGAATCGTCTCCGTGCATGGTAACTCTTCAATGGTCAATGATATCGTAATGAAACTTCGTAATTAACATGTTAAGGTTAGACAGCAAACCAAAATTATGATGATAGTATGAAGCTGCAGCAGGAATCGTCTCCGTGCAAGGAAACTCTTCAATGGTCAATGGTATCGTCATGAAACTTCATATTCAACATGTTTATATTAGATAACAAACAATCATTATGGTGATGATATGCAGCTGCAGTAGGAATCGTCTCCGTGCAAGGTAACTCTTCAATGGTCAATGGTATCGTCATGAAACTTCGTATTCAACATGTTTAAGTTAGATAGCAAACAAACATTATGGTGATGCTATGAAGCTGCAGTAGGAATCGTCTCCGTGCATAGTAACTCTTCAATGGTCAATGGTATCGTCATGAAACTTCGTATTTAACATGTTAAGGTTAGATAGGAAACCAAAATTATGATGATAGTATGAAGCTGCAGCAGGAATCTTCTCCGTGCAAGGAAACTTTTCAATGGTCAATGGTATCGTCATGAAACTTCATATTCAACATGTTTATGTTAGATAGCAAACAAACATTATGGTGATGATATGCAGCTGCAGTAGGAATCGTCTCCATGCAAGGTAACTCTTCAATGGTCAATGGTATCGTCATGAAACTTCGTATTTAACATGTTTAAGTTAGATAGCAAACAAACATTATGGTGATGATATGCAGCTGCAGTAGGAATCGTCTCCGTGCAAGGTATCTCTTCAATGGTCAATGGTATCGTCATGAAACTTCGTATTCAACATGTTTAGGTTAGATGGCAAACCAACATTATGGTGGTGAAATGAAGCTGCAGCAGGAATTGTCTCCGTGCAAGGCAACTCTTTAATGGTCAATAGTATCGTAATGAAACTTCGTATTTAGCATGTTAAGGTTAGATAGCAAACCAACATTATGATGATGATATGAAGCTGCAGCAGGAATCGTCTCCGTGCAAGGCAACTCTTCAATGGTCAATGGTATCGTCATGAAACTTCATATTCAACATGTTTATGTTAGATAGCAAACAAACATTATGGTGATAGTATGAAGCTGCAGCAGGAATCTTCTCCGTGCAAGGAAACTTTTCAATGGTCAATGGTATCGTCATGAAACTTCATATTCAACATGTTTATGTTAGATAGCAAACAAACATTATGGTGATGATATGCAGCTGCAGTAGGAATCGTCTCCATGCAAGGTAACTCTTCAATGGTCAATGGTATCGTCATGAAACTTCGTATTCAACATGTTTAGGTTAGATAGCAAACAAACATTATGGTGATGATATGCAGCTGCAGTAGGAATCGTCTCCGTGCAAGGTATCTCTTCAATGGTCAATGGTATCGTCATGAAACTTCGTATTCAACATGTTTAGGTTAGATGGCAAACCAACATTATGGTGGTGAAATGAAGCTGCAGCAGGAATTGTCTCCGTGCAAGGCAACTCTTTAATGGTCAATAGTATCGTAATGAAACTTCGTATTTAGCATGTTAAGGTTAAATAGCAAACCAACATTATGATGATGATATGAAGCTGCAGCAGGAATCGTCTCCGTGCAAGGCAACTCTTCAATGGTCAATGGTATCGTCATGAAACTTCATATTCAACATGTTTATGTTAGATAGCAAACAAACATTATGGTGATGATATGCAGCTGCAGTAGGAATCGTCTCCGTGCAAGGTAACTCTTCAATGGTCAATGGTATCGTCATGAAACTTCGTATTCAACATGTTTAGGTTAGATAGCAAACAAACATTATGGTGATGAGATGCAGCTGCAGTAGGAATCGTCTCCGTGCAAGGTAACTCTTCAATGGTCAATGGTATCGTCATGAAACTTCGTATTCAACATGTTTAGGTTAGATGGCAAACCAACATTATGATGATGATATGAAGCTGCAGCAGAAATCGTCTCCGTGCAAGGCAACTCTTCAATGGTCAATGGTACCGTTTTGAAACCAAAACTTCATTATGGTATTGACTTGCAGCTGCAGCAGGTAACGTCTTCGTGCCACTAAACTCATCAACGGTCGCTGGTATCTTCTTGGAACTTTGTATACAATATGTTTACGTTGGATAGCAAAACGCCATTATTATACTGATGTAAAGCATCAAAAGCAGCATTAAGCAGGAATCGTCTCCGTGCAAAACAAATTCTTTCACGGTCACTGATATCGTCTTATAAGCTCAAACTTTTATGGAGATATTAACTGCTGATACTTCATACATACATGCTGCATATTATACAAGTTTTAAGACAACACCCGTGACGGTTAAAGAGTTGTCTTACACGAAAACGATTATTTCTAGAGCTCCTCATCACGTTGATCACGTTTGGACATCCTAAACATATTGTATTAGTTTTAAGACGTTCCTAGTGACTGTTCAAGAGTTCAGTTGTACGATGACGATTTCTGCTGCAGCTTCAAGTAATCACCGTTATTATATTTTGCTATTTAACGTAAACATGTTGAGTACGAAGTTTCACAACGATACTAGTGACTGTTAAAGATTTGCCTTTCACGGAAACGATTCCTGATGCAGCTTCACGTCACCATCATAATGGCGTTTTGCTATCCAACCTAAACATATTTTATACGAGGTTTCAAGATGATACCAGTGATCATTAAATTGCAAGGAGACAATTCCTACAGTAGTGTTATTACTCCAATGTCAAATTTCGTCTAATACAGAACGGCATCAATTGCACATTCTTAAGATTGATCAAGTAGAAAACTGTTATTTTGTAAGTCCTCTGATAGTACTTAAAATAAGAAATTTGTGTTTATGGACTTAGTTTCTTTCGGTGATTCAAAATAAATTATTATTACTCAGTGTGTAAAAAGTTGCTACGGAAAATTCGTAAAATGTCCTCGCATTGTACAACTCCTACGCGGAAAAACGACCTCGGATTGTTCGTCAAAAGTCTAACACAGGGTCCTCGCATTGTACAAGACATAAGAAAAAGTGTGTGAAAATAGGTCCTCGGATTGGTGCCTCTGGTCAAATGGTCAGGGTCCTCGTTTGGCTCACACACAGGTCCGCGGATGGTACTTACCAGGCGGGTTTGCGTGTGTATTCAAGTCCTCGCATTGGTCACAGAAAGTTACACCAAAAAAAAGAGAGATAGCGCTATACGAATAGGCTCATCACCCCAAATATTGTTTTCTGTTTCTTTCTATCTTATTGAACCATGCGTATGACGTCGTTAAATAGGTTTTCTAGGACGTCCTCGGATGGTGACTTGTGTCTATAGTCCTCTTATGGACGTCTATACAAACAGGGGTGTGTGTGTGTGTGTTGTGTGTGTACTTGATATTGTGGAAAAAAAAATAAGAATTCAGAATTTTATAATTTTGAATTCTTATTTTAATAAAAAACACAAACTTTAGCCTGCGACGATCTTCGTTTTGTTAATTATATTATTATAGTATATAGCCTCTTGGTAATGATATAAAAGTGAAAGTAAGAGAAGCAGAATTTTCTGTTTCCCCCGTATAAAAGAATTCAAAAACTTCGTTCATCGAGAGAAAAAAATATAGGCAATCGTATCCATTAAATCATTATAATACTAAACTCTCCAAATATTACAAACAGACACGCGGAAGTCGCCTACACGAGGTAGTAGCGGACTACGACGCACGACCCAGTGTTGCCATATATACAGATTTCTCCGTTTTTATACAGATTTTCGATGTGTGATACAGATTAGCACTGGATACAGATTTTCATACAGAATTTGAGAATTTTCTAACTCTATTGATTAAATTACCTCAACATAGAATAGAATCAAAATAAATGACTTAGATATCGCGTTACATTACACACACCCATTGTATGATCCTATTCTTTATGGTTAATTTATTTTTTTCACAAACAACGTTAATTTTTAGTATGGCAGCATTATAAGTTTCAATCGCTCAGGGGGCTTACCATCACCTTTTAAGAAAACGTTCAAATGCCTGTCAGTCAACTTCCATTCAAAAGCAGGCCTGCTTAGGAATCGCTAAAAATCGTACCATGACCGTATTAAAGGTGAACGATTATTGAACGGCAATGCTTGTCTCTGCCTGCTTTGATGATGAAGTTTAGTCTTAGTGTTGTGAATAAACAACGTTCAAAAACTACGATATAATTCTCTAACACATTACCGGTTTTTTTTTTAATGATCATAACTTGAATTTCTTAGATAAATACACGTTATAACTAAGATTATGTATTACAACTTACCATGATTTATTATCTAAAAGCTCTAAAAGCACAAGTTTCACGTTAAAAAAACCTTTTTAACTCTTAAAGATACAATGTGATATTCAGAACGTACCTACGTTCATCAACTGTCAGCGCGTAAATATAAACAACATTTCACTTGATTAATTTAATGATTTTCACAGCCTTTTACAAAAGTAATATATAATGTTCAAAGCCCTACTAGACATTAAAGTCGATAAGAAGTAATTTATTTATTGCGGTATAGAGTGCTTTTGGTAAATTTTGTTTCAGTCACAAAATTATTGTAAAAAAGTATTTTGTTGTGTTGTTCCTACAAAAATACACACATGGGTACATTTATAGTAAAGGAATTTATTGAAATATCGAAATACAAGAACCGCAATGCCCATAATCCAAGAAACATAACCTTTTTACAGGAATGCAACGGAGCCCCAGTATTCTTGACATCTCCTAGTCTACTAAACTGAAAAATAATATATCTAGTAATTCCATCCAGTGGAGAGCCTAACTAATTAATCATTATCCATACCTATGTATTTAGGATGAAAATTAAAATAAAGAATAATACTCATGATGTGTTTTTATATACATATACCTGCATATTAGAAACCAACAAAGTACACCATATGAATTTATGGCTCCTGCAGGCATTCATCTCTGTTACCAGTTTTTGTTCTTGTAAACTTTCATTGCATTTATATGGATAATATGGGTTCCTACTTATATGTATATTGTTTCAGTCAGTCATAAGAAAGTATCATGTGATAAATGATAATAACTTAATTTGTAAACAGGTAAAAATTAAACACATTTTTTTAAACTAGATGCGGTCATTGTTTTATTTTCATAAATTTACTGTGTTACATTATGTTGTGTAGAAACACATGCATTTGCAAAACATTTGTGATTGGAAATGTAGCACTCGATGGGCTAATCAACATCTCAATCGAGCCTTTAGTATATCAATGGTCCTCTCAATAATGTTTTGGGTCTTGTTATGCTTCCCAGTGTAAAAGGCTTCTGGAGACTGGTTCTGCATTCCAAATAAAATTGATGTCATTATTGTTTTTCTGAGTCAATACCGAGAATCTCCTGAAATAAATGGATTAAAAGATTACTTGCTGATGTTTTTCATTGTCACTTTAATACACAGCAAATTATGTTTAATAGCAAGGAACATACACAAGAAACACACTAGTGTAGTTATGCTCCACAATAGAAAATCTGATGAATTGATAACACTCACCTTAGTCTCTGCTTAGATCACTAAGCCTTTGGAGGATTTATTATTTTCATTATAGGTTCAAAACCCTCGCACAAACGGGGGACTAAATCTTTTGATAGGCCTGTAAAATACAAATATTAATTGAGTATTGTAGATTTGTAGAGTAGGTTTTTATTTATACTTACATTACGTATTTTCATAGGTTTTGGTTACCATTGATGATTTTAAGTTATATCTTCTTACCTATATTAATTGATTCTTATTCCCTGTCATTAACTTCATTATTGTTATTTATTTATTTCCCAAATGCAACGCCGTTGGTATGTTTTTCCATACGATTTTCACACTTCAATTTTATTATTTACCTACATATTTCGTACTCGTTACACAGCTACAAAAATGAAAAAGTCTGGTTTAATTCGCTTACAATTCTCACCATCCACTTTAAAAACTCTTATTTTATATATAAACCTAACACGTTGCCACGAATATCATTTTAGATTACAAAACGATGTTGAAAAAGCTAGTCCCATATTAACTTTTTAGCAATCGCTAATTTTGACATTACAGCCGTTCCATTATCATTTTGCTGCTGTCAAATAGCACGTCATAGTACGAAAGTCTATACAAAAAAAAAGGTGAACGGTTTTGTAAACGTTAACTTAGCAGGCCTGTTACAGGCCTGCTATAACGATGTCATAGTACAAAATAGCGAGGCAGTTCAATATCCGGGCAACTTCTGCCCTGCTATAGAGGTCATAGTAAGGGCCCTGCTCGAGAAATACCCCAAAGTTCTGCGTGCTTTCCAATGTACTCTCGCATCGCACTCTCGCATTCGTCTTGTAGTGCGTGCGTAAAATACGTCAATAATTATTAATAACATAGGTACAAACTTTTACTTAATTTTAATATTCATATTGATTGTGTTTTTGTGAACCATTATGGCATCTAAAAAACCCAGAGTGATGCAAAAGTTTAATCGGAACTGGATGGAAGATTATTCATATAAGGCGTGGTTGAGACCTAGTAATAAAGGTGATTATTTTACTTTCTGTACATTTTGTAATAGTTTTTCAAAAGAAGCAATGATTATGATGATTAATATTCTATTTTGGTTAATTTGATTATACAGATTTTATACAGATTATAAGTTAAAATAGCATACAGATTTAATACAGATTTTAGGAGTTTCTTCTACAGATAAAAGGTTCAAGGCATCTGGCAACACCACGACCTAACATTATGCGCGTACGCAGAATGCAACAATAACCATTTGACCGAACGCATGGCCGACGCCTACGGACTTTATCTACTTACAGAACAATTGGGTGCTTGGACACTATCATAACGACCATTTATACGATCATATCACTGTCATTACGATCGTAAGTAACATGGGTTTATGACGCTTGCGCACCATAACTGGTAATTTGGTATAACATGACTTTTGACTGTTGTGGAAAATAAAATAGACTAGTTTTTGACTGCGACTTCGTCCACTTGAATTTTCTTACGGATCCTTAATTTTTATGTTAAGATAATACATATAGCCATAGGAGGCAGGAATAACGTAGCTTTCTACTAGCGAAAGAACGTTCAGAAACGAAACAGTAATTTTGGTGATTAGCACGTTCAAACAAACAAACTTTCCAGCTTCATAACATTAAATAGGTACCTAACTAACTACTTATAGGTTAAAGTTTAACAAGTCATCGTCGTCAAGTCAGTCGTCGTCTATTGGCATCAGCCGGGCACAAATCCAGATTCCGAGGCTGCTACTAAAAAATTCCTGATTCCCGAAAACCTAATGACACTTTGTTTGACATGGTAATCAAACCCAAGACCTCATGCTTAGCAGTAGCGCTTTGCGACCAACGAAACAGTCAAGGACACTGTTATGTGAAGGCTTTAAAGACATGCATCAAACGAATACCTGGCTTCCAACTCGTGATAGCAGGCAGGAGGAACCATGGGGTTTTAGTCGGTAAGAGTTCTATGTAACCCTCTTTCTCCCTGAACCGAAGGCATGCATGAGGAAATTCCCAAGAAAATATATTTTTTTAATAGTTTAAAAAACATGCTTTTAGCACGCACTAATTTTTTTCGTATCCCATTCAGCAAACCCTTTCATTTAATACCCATATCATGGGGGTGCATTTCAAATAGCCAATCCGCCATCTTGGATGTCCGCCATGTTGGATTTAAGTCACGTGACTATTTTTTTCGTATTCCTGACACTGACAGCAAACCCTTTCATTTGATATCCATATCATGGGGGTGGATTTCAAACAGCTAGTCCGCCATCTTGGGGAGGCCGCCATATTGGATTTGTAATGACGTTTCTTAGCTAGTCATGTATTGTCATCAGAACTCAGAGCGTGTGCAAAATTTCATCCTTATCGAAGACCGGGAAGTGGGTCAAATTAAGATTCCAAGATTTTCTTACATACATAGGTACTTACAAGTGAAGCTAATTTATGGGTGTTAAAAAAGGACGTCGATCCATTAAACCCTATTTATGTTCCAAATACCGCCATTACCGAAGTAATTTTAAGAACAAAGTAAAGGCATTATTACCTGCTTTTACCATTATTTATCTACCTTGGGATACGGTTGGCTCGTGTGTATACCGCCATCATAATGACTCAACAATAACAGCAAAACAAACAGAAGCTGGGCCTGCGCGCAATCTAACTCGTTCTATTTAGCTTTTTACACAATAATGTAGGTACTGGAGTTTCTTACGGCAAGGCTAGATATTGTAGAATAGACCATCAATGAACATGGACTGTGTCAGGTTATGTACCGGAGTGTAACGACAATGTACTGTCGAACAAGCTAGTTTGCCTGTAAGGCAATAATTCCTATCTTTCAGCTACATTGCTGTCATTGTTATTTTGTGTTCACATTTTTTTAAGCTTGTGGTTTCAAAAAAAGATACCTTTTTAGAGTGATTTAACTGAATTGACAGACTCAAAATATTGTTTAAAAGTAGTTGCAAGTTAGCTGTCTGTATACCAAATGGTTTGTTCGTCTGTACCTATGTAGTTGGAAGAGTTAGACATAATAAATTAATCTAGGCGCCCGCCACCACCGCCTATCGTGGTACCGGCTGCCAAGAAATTTATACGATTTCTTTCAAATGTAAAATAGATCCATACTATAGAATAGTATTTAGAATAAATCTACGTAACTTCTTCATGGGTTATGAAGAAGCTAGTAGCATACCTTTATCTATCTATCTTACTAACATTATGAAGGTAAAGATTTTGTTTTTTGTGTGCTAATCTCCGGATCTACTGGTCCGATTCTGACAATAGGGTAGATGACACCACCAATCAATTGACGTACTTTTTATGATCTGTCAAAACGCGCTTCTCCCATACGTTTTGTATAACAAAACTCAACTGTGACGTCACTTTTGTGCAGACTCAATTGACTAACTATTTATTAATTTGAAAGCAGTTAAAAATCCAATTTTACAGTGATTTGAAAATTAATCAGGTTTTCAGGGCCAAAATAAAGTGTTTCTTTATAGAAGTTATGTCTTGGAATTATTGGTTAATAGTGTCATCTACCCAATTCTTTCGCTAATAGGAAGCTACGTTATCCCTGAATACTACAAGCTCCATGTATTTTTTATATGGTTTTAAAAATTTGTGATCTACATACATATAAGAAAATTTACGCAAAATCTGGTACTTTTATAAAACCTATTAAGACGAGTAAACCGATGGAAATATTATGTCTTTGGGTTCACAACAATCGTGCCTAGTAACCACCAAGTTTTCGCAAAGCAAGAATCTATCAATGCACATTTTAGTGTCACCACCGACCATTGTGAGCAGAAGCTATAAAACATTTAATACGTCCAAAAACACCATACAAAATGGCCTCCGGTACGTCCCATACAAACTTGTAGTTCCTGAGAATTTCATCGTTCCGAAGTCCGCACAAGAATGTACAACGAGTTGTCTATGAATCTAAATATTTTACTCCGCACTATTTTATATACTATACGTACATAGACTATGTGAGAATTGATTTTAAAAAGGTCATTAGCATTCCTATCAACTCCCGTTCAATGTCCTACCATACAAATGAAGTTACTACACAGGAATTAATTTTGAATAGGTACCGTCAAACAAGAGCTATTTCGTTTACAGACAATTATTATTAATAAAATAAAATAAATATATAAAATATTATATTTCTTTATTTTAATAAATCGTATTTAATTGTCAACTACACTACCGCATTGGGAAACTGTATTGGTAGATATAAGTAAGGCTGTTGAAAATAAATAATTAACTTTCCATAAGTACATTGTTATTTTGTGTTCAGTTTTTAAGCTTATGGTGGTAATAATTTTGAAAAATATTAGAATGATTTTAAAGGATTGAGACACTCGAAACATTGTATAAAAGTAGTCGCGAGCTAGCTACTTGTATACTAAATGGTTTGTTTGACTGTACTTAATGTGCCTATTTTGAAGAAGTCGCATAGATTTTATCTCCACGAAATTTTTCGTTAAAAGTACCGTTGTGAAACCAACAAAAGTTTAAAGTTTATGGATTTTGGGCATTTTTGTATGCAAAGGATATCGCGAAGACGTCGAGTGGTCTGCAAATACTCGTTTATTTGTTAGGCGTTTCGATGTTCTTATGGAAATGTGAAATATTATAATAATACGGTAGTAAGGCAGTTAAAAATATTATATTTTTTTAAATCTTGGAATAGTGTATTAACGGTTTAAAAAAACAGTTAGGTAACTAAAAAAAACAGTTCAATCAAAAGCGAAATATTTTTTGGTTGAACTGAAAGCTGTTTTTACATCCAGAGATGAATCATGTCAAGAGTTCATTTTTATATTCTTCTTTGTCTTACTTACAATAGTCTTTTGTTCTTAGTGCTTACTTACAATTAATTTGTTCATAATCCATCGTTGTCGCGACGGTTTATGACTCCAGCCGATATCCATATTTAAAATATTAATAATAGCGCGTCTATCTAGGTATATAATATTATCCGCTACGACCAACGGGAACAGTACCTAATCAAAGACTAGTTATAGCTAATATTTTATAAAAATCTTCCTCGGTCAATCTAGGTCAGGGGTCATCAAATGGCGGACCGCGGTCCGCATCAGGACCGCCGCCGACCCATTTTGTGCGGACCGCAAGAACACAGCAACTTGCACTACAAAGTATATAATTTAATAAAAATGTATCCCCCGCATTAAATCTTTGTTGACGTCAATTCGAAAACGGCCGGGCAAAGTAAAGAGCTAACAAGCGAGAAAAAGTTCGCGGATTGCGAACGCGTTGATCATTGCGGTGTGTCATTTATCTCATTGATATGAAAAAAAAACCTTTGTTATGTCTTTAATTACATTTTTTTAATATATTTTTTTTCTATAAAATGTTGTGCGGACCGCGATGGTCATTCCATTTCGGAACGGACCCCAAGCGAAACTAATTGGTGACCCCTGATCTAGGTGAAGCTGCTTGAAGTAAACTGTCAATCCATCTATCTATTTAATACGATTCACCAGGCACGGAGTTCCACCAACACTGAAGCTTGTATAAATTATTTATTTTTGATTCATCATTTCCGTTAGACATAATTAGTTCTGAATGGCGGGTGACAAAGTGACAAAACAAATAAAAAATATGAACAAAAAATAGCCAATCACTGTCAAGCGCATGTCAATTCGCAGAAAAAAAATATCATTAGATGACTCTATTATTTATTTGGTAAGATACCTATTCTGTGTTTTGTCGCTTTTTGCTAAAGCGCTGTACGTGGTCTATTGTTCAAAATCTATCTACTCATCAATTTTTTTTTACACGGTATGAGTTTGTTTAAGATATTTTAAGGAGCTAACTGCTTAGTACAATACGCGCCACGAAAGATAAGACTTGACAAACCGCACAAACTTTGTTATTTCGTAATAAATATTATAATAAGTACTGTTAAGAATTTTAATCGAAAAATGTCATCAACAAATACACAAATTATGGATAACTATTTCGTACATCCAAACCTGCGCAAGCTCATTACCGACGCTTGTCATCTGTCGTGGCACGTATTATAAATGCCATCTGCTGATAATGCATTTTAAAAAGACGGAACTCCTGAAGTCTCGAACAAAAAACAATGAAAAATTATTATTTCAAATGGTGAAGCTTGTAAACTGCCGTGTTATTGGTTGTTAATCATTTAGTCAACCAATCGGTGGGGCGGAAGGGACTGTCAGACTTTTACTGACTAAAAAACCACCCTGTTCCTTCTGTTGCCCTTTACGTTCCGGGGCCACGGTATCCTGTTAAGACGTCCCGCAACCCCGGCAGGCGTTTGGCCCCTATTGGGGCCCCTGTCCCTGTGCTGACAGCTCTTTGAGGCGCGCGCGAACAGAACGCGCCGTCGACCCGGGCATGGTCCTTGATCGGACGGCGAGCTACCCATTACTCGCCGTCCGCAAGCCCGCGCCTACGGTGGCCGGATGTCGCCTCGCGACGTCCGACGCCCTGGGCGTCTCCCGCGGCGGCTGGGGCGTGAGGTGGAGGATGTTCTCTCCCTCACGCGGCCCGCCTCCTCCTTCGCTAGCATTACTGCTTCGCAGAAGGAGGTGACTGCATCCCATTCCCTCTCGCCCCGGAGCATGGCCTGAACCAGGTCCGGACGCGAGAGGTCGCCGCCGCCTATCGCCTCCGTGAGGACACGGCGGTGCTCTGCCCAAGCGGGGCAAACCTGCACCGTATGCTCCACCGTGTCCTCCGGGCGGTCCACACAGTGGTGACACCCGGGCGTTTCCTCCCGTGCAATCCGACACAGGAACCTCCCGAAACAACCGTGTCCGGTGAGGACCTGCGTCAGCCGGAAGGTGAGGACGCCGTGGCGCCTCTCCAGCCACTCCTCAAAGAGGGGTCTTACCGCCGCGATTGCAGCGTGCCCGAACTTAGGTTGCGACAGTCGCATCTTCCATTCCGCCATGAGATCGCACCGGAGCTCGATCCGCAGTGCCGCGATTTGCCGCGGCAGCGGGGTTTCGCCCCGGCGCTGCGCGTCCACGCGCCACTCGTAGACGCGCTGGAGGACTGTAGCCTCCAGATCCCACGGCGGTAATCCGGCAAGGAGGTTTGCCGCTTCGCCGGAGACCGTGCGGTATCCCCGGATCATCCTGATGGCCATGACCCTCTGGCAGGCGACCAACTTGGCTGGTGGCCGCCGCCTGATGATGGGGGCCCACACAGGGGCCCCGTAGAGGGCCATGGACCGCACGACCCCCGCGTACAACCTCCGGCAGGAGGCGCCTGGTCCTCTGAAATCACTACCGCTTACGAGTGTTTGACAATTTGCCATATTATTAATGTTTCGTTCAGGACACTAGGGTCACAGTTATTTCTTTCAGGAAACAATTTCTTCAGCATTGTGTTTAGCAGTAGACAACATTTGATAACCTACCATTGGCTACCATGTTCGAAATTATATGACCGTTTACTAGTAATATTTGTACGCCTTCACGGCAAAACATAGTGCCCAAGTATGTTAAACTATCACCTTTATGTAAATACCTATGTTTTACAAATAAATAATGTGAATCTGAATCTAGTGCGGTCAATGCATTCAATAAACACTATTTCACATATTGCCGATTGCTTGTCTAAAGCTAAGCATTATTGCTATATAGCTAACATTGTAACAAGCCGGATTTGACAGCTATCAAAATCCTTTGTGTAGTGTTGTCAAAACGTCTTGTCAAAATATAAATCGGCAATGAATTCGTGTTTGTGAGTGTATTTTTTCAAAATTATGTTAAACTTAATGTTTACAAGTGATACTCGTTGTTATAGTGTATGGGTAACATAGTAATTATTCAGGATTGTGAATTGGATTTTTCAAATTATTACGTAGGAGAAACGTCAAATCCGGCCTCTTAGAACGTTAGCAGTTTAGTGCAATCGAATTTGTTTCACAAATTGTCTCTCATAATGTTTTAGGTGAAGGCTGCAATTATGAATAATATTTCCTGCACTTTAGGGGACATTAACAACGTCACTGATGCCGCAATAAACGTAACCTATTGGGCCCAAGATATAAGAAAAAAGAAGAAAAAATCCCTAACTAATATTATAAAAGCGAAAGTAAGTTTGTTTGTTACCTTTCCACGCCTAAACCACTGAACCGATCATCCTGAAAGTTTTGCATTTGTCAGGTGTACAGAAAAGGACATAGGGTTCCTTCATCCCGAAAAGAAGTACTGTTCCGTTCCAGAGAGAAATCACAATAACGTTCATAAGATGTGAAATGTGGGTGTACTAATGGGTACACCTCTGCCTAACCCTTCGGGGATAACAGGCGTGATGTTATGTTGTTATGTTTAAGATGGTATATGGCGCCACATGTCTTTCGAATCATGATCGAATTTTAAATTAAATTTTAGCCGCGGCGAAATCTAGTAATAGATAAACTTGAACCATCGACTCTAAAAGATTTGCTGTGTTCGACGTTCTAAGCAATATTGTGAGTAAATACAGAAATCAATCGTAAAAGTATATCTATAAAACCATGAACTGACCACTGATTCGGTCATTAGCTTCTTGACACAGATATATCATTCCAAGCAATTTCCTCCCGATGACAAAAAATCGATTTGAATAATGATTGACGCGACATGAAAGAAATCGCATCGAACCAAACTAAAATGCAAATCGATACTACAGAACCGGAATAAGCAAACACTGTAAGTAAATATTTGCTTCAAATAAAATATGATAATTCGGAATTTATTCAACAAATCAATAGACAGTCGGATATTTCACGTTCTACCTATTTCATTTTAAATCGATTAGAACGAATCGATTGTCCGTCAGAATCGATGATAGTCGCCCCACAAACCTCTGCACTGTTCGTTTTTTGCCGTCAATCGGTGCAGTAGCAGTTATGAATTAAAATATTTCGTTTTTTACGTAGAAAGCAGACAGTAGTTATCTACGTCTATTTTTTTTGTTTTGCCGTGTACGTGTTACTCTTTCATCAGGTGGTTAGCTTAGCTCCACAAAAGTTGTAAATATATAGGTACCAGCTTTTACCCGAAAATCGTCGAGGTAAAGGCTAAACAAGTCCCAAAGAAACGATTGAATAGTCTTGGATCCCGAAATGTTTTAGAGAAAACAATATTAATAGCTTTAAAAAAATATAACTTCCAATTCGCTCTAAGCAGAAGACAGACCGCAAAGTTATGCCAATAGGCACTAAAGGACGTCTAGGTACATCTGGGAATAGCCCAGCCAGCCAGCCTCTTCTCATGTAGAGAAGGCACGAGCATTAATCACATTTATTATATTAAATCGTTATTTCAGATTTATATTAGTCCAGGTTTCTTCTCAATTTTTTCTTTCACCGATGTCAGTGATGCCCAAGATATATTCAGAAAGTACATATGAATTGAAAAAGTCTCATTGGTAAAAAAACCTCGTGATGAGAGGCCGCCTTCGCTAGGCCATCACGACATTGTCGTCAATATTAATCAACATTGATCTTCATTCGACTACGCAGACGCTATAAGCTTCATAGCTTGATTATTACCTCATCCTACTACCGTAAATCTTTCAGGTTTTCCAAGATTGGCTTGGAAGATTTAATTTTATTCACAGTCAGATTCACGGTGACCCAGTTAAGAAAATTACACATCACTCTTGTTAACGGGACGCGTCACAAAACTCACGCTTTAAATTGATTCTGGAATCGAAATGGACAACTTTACTTAACCTCTGTAAACGAAACATAAAATTACAGATACTTGAGCAAAACTGATCTCTATGGCGCACCCTCACCGGGAGCATTCGCCTGTAATGTATCATCCTAGATTTGATTCCATGATTCCATTTTGAGCATTTCGTTACAATATAACAATGAGGTAATTCAGCTCAGCGGCCAACCTCAATGTAGACTAGCCAAGAATGCAAGAAATATTATAGAGCACAAGCAGACGAGATGACAGAGATGTCAGCGCAAACACAGGTGTATTCCCACTTTTCTTACTTCCATAGTCTGATGGGACGGCAATGCGACACGACCACGGAGAGACCAGGCGCAGGACCAACAGCTTTACGTGCTGTCCGATGCACAGGGATGTCGCACCACCGACTTCAAAACTTCGGGCTGCTACTGAGAAATTACTAATTGAAAAACCCAATAACACTTTGTCTGACCTGGGAATTGGACTCAGGCCCCCATTGTCGTCAGCTCGCGACAAGACCAACGGGGCAGACATTACTGCCTCACTAACTGACAAGCTATGCGCCTGTAATGTGACAATCCAAGATTCGATATTGATATTACAGGCTCTTGGTGAGGACATCACCTAGCCTTTTCCCAACTATGTTGGGGTTGGCTTCCAGTCTAACCATATGCAGCTGAATACCAGTAGGTATTTTACATGGAGCGACTGCCTATCTGACCTCTATCTACAACCCAGTAACTGGGTTATACAATACCCCTTGGTAAGACTGGTTGTCACGACTTTTGGGCTTCTGACGACCGGTAACGACTGTTAAAGATCCACGTATGGGGCTCTTGGTGAGAACAAATTGTGTCATAATAAGTAGCACACAATGCTCGGTTCTCCTCACGCACTGATGTTATGCTCGGATCTGAACTGTTACATTATAGGCGCCTTTAGTGACAATGGAACACGTTGATTACTTTCAAACAACGGTCGACGTCAATCTCACGTGCGCACGTATTTAAGGCTCACGCTCGACCACCGACTAATCGCTCAGTGCATCATCGACGGCATCGGTTAATGGACCGATTAAACTAACACGCAGTTGCACCATGATATTATTATAACCCGTAATAACTCACCGTTAAACTAATTCGGACGAACCAACTTGCGTTTGAAAAGGAAAGCTGGCCGAGCAAATTCTATAAATCTACAATATCGCACGGAACCCGTTGAAAGGACAATCAGCTTTTTATCGGGTTACCGTTACCGACGGTCGGCCGGACAGCCGGTACATTTGCATTGCCCAGATTGGAGCCTGCACTTCAAGGTCGCAATGTTTTTTGTTGCGTAACGAATCGGTTTGTTTGGAACTGGTTTTGTTGATGCTGCTGATTTGATAAGGGCCTGTTCTGGTCCCGCTAGCTTGTTGACACCCACTTGCTGGGCGGAAATTCGATAGTCAACTCGTTATGGTAATGATGCTATTAAAGCCCGTAATAACACAGATAGATAGCTCTTGATTTATAGCCAGTAATCGTTGAGACAGATCGGTGTAAAAAACTGGATGATCCAATTGCATACAAATAGTCCGAAATGTCTTGTTGCGAGATACACGCAAGCAGATATACCTACTTAAGAGATTTATCTGAGTAATTGGAGATGAAACTGTATAGATAATTCGAAGTAAACAATTTAGAAAATTACGATACCTGATGTTGATAATATAGCCGATACAGTACCTACTAATCATCTTGCAGACAAGTTTAGGTGAAAATGCAATAGAAATAGGGTAGATGACATCACTAACCAATAATACCAAGACATAACTTCTCTAAAGAAACACTTTATTTTAGCCCTGATAACCCAATTCATTTTCAATTAACTGTCTGTTTTGATTTTTTATTGCTTTCTAATTTATAAATAGTTAGTCAATTGAGTCTACTCAAAAGTGACATAGTTATTTACACCATACAAAATCTATGGGAGAATAGCGTTTTGACAGGTTAGAAAAAGTACGTCAGTTGATTGGTGGTGTCATCTACCCTATTCAAGCAATATTTTAAATCTGACTCGGTCAAACTCGGTGAAAATGATTACCGTATCACGGACGCGAGAAAGTGACTAATCGCATTCATTAATTGCAATCAAATCGGAATTCTAATCTTAGCTCTGATACAGAGTCCGTTAATTAATTCCCACAATTAAACAGAAACACACATAGATAACCACTTTGATAATTGTGATTCTGACAGATACACAAGCCGACTTTGATCTTATTGGTAATCTTCCAGTAGGAGTAACCATTTATCGCATAAAAATGGCGCTCAATTGAGTCTATGGTTCCCATAGACATAACAGAGCGCCATTTTAATCTTTCTTCGCAAATAAAAAGTGGCGCCATTAAAATAAAATTAGAAAATCAATTATCAGATCGATATTGACAAGTGCCCTTTCCTTATTAAAAACTGGTGGCGCGCGAGTTCGTACCCGGTGCTTTTTATATATTTTTTTGTTTTAGGCACCATCGCGGACGTATGCAGCAAAACACACCAAAGTTTTATCACAATCGGTTCAATGGTTTAAAGAAGCATATAGAGGACAAACATACAAACATTAAATTTTTATCAGAATAGATTATGCAAACACAAATTCCGCTCACTGGATAAAGAGTGTCTATCTTGTCTATGGATTTATTACGGCGGACACAGAGCGGATGAGATGGGACTAGTTTTATTTGCGATAAGGTTTGCTATTCCTTGAAATGTTGACTAGGAATCCTATATTTAGAAATCAATAAAAAGTGCGTCCGTTTTCGTTCTTTTTGCGCTGTCATAGTCGATTAGGGAACGAATGGTATGTACAGTCGCGGTCATAAGTGGAGTAGCAATTTACAAAGCAAATCGATTGACACTTTGGTTAAACTTACGACCTTTCAACGTCCGTGCCAATTTTGAGGTGTACGTAGGTACTGTGTTATGACGTTCAAAAGTGCCTTATATAATGGTCTAATTAAATAAATTATTTGACTTTGACTTTAACTTTCAATACATCACTTATATACACACAGATGTCGGTATGGCCTGTACCCCGTGTTCACAGCAATTTAAACTTTAGCATGCTACTGCACTTATGACCCCTACTGTACGTCGGTAAATGATAGACTGCAGCGTATTATTATTTACTAGGTTCTGCCCGCAACTTCGTCCGTGTAGTTTTTTTCTTTGTTACTGCTCCGCTCCTGTGGGTAATAGCGTGATGTTATGTAGAATACTATTCCCTATGAATCTGGCTATCATATGCTAAGAGTTTTTTTCCAATTCGACCGGCAATTTCAGAGATTAGCGCCTTTAAACCAACAACTACAAAACTTTTCAGCTTTATTATTACATAGTATAGTCGTATAGATTGACAAATGAAATCCTTGTGACTGGCTGACTGGTGGGATGACTGAGTGCCTGACTGTGTTGCGATTGCACAGTGATTATGCGTCGTTTGATTTTCTGTTTGACCGCCTCGGAATTTTGCGCGGTTCAATCAAGTGCATTTTTTTTTTAGAATGATTTGATTGATCACTGATCCTTGCAATGTTTTGACCATCCATACTACCTATGTATATCTAAACTAATAGGTATAATAAAGCTGAAGAGCTTTTAGTTTATCTCTGGAACTTCCAGTCGGATTGGAAGAAGTCTTTTTGTATATATGATAGCTTTTAATTTTGGGATTAATGAGGAATAGCATAGGCTCATCATGTTATTACGACCCACGGTATCGAAGGAATAACCAAAGACGTAACTGGGTGAAAAAAAACAAGCGTACAAAATCGCTGGGAGCAGCTAGTCAAAATCAAAATAGTTACAGAAATGTACACAAGTAGATCTATATACAACGTGTAACGTTAAATGCGCAAAACCTCAGACACCCCAACTGATTTTTAATTAAATTGACCTATTTCAGAGAAAAAAAATCATTTAAACAAAAGTAAAGGTTTTATGTGCTGATTTAGTTTTACTGGCAATTCTGATCGTTTCTTGCGTCTGCGACAACGCTCTATCGAGGGAGAAGTCGTCACCGGGCCGCTGCGCGCCGGATGGCTTGACCTACTAATAAATAGACGCGGCAAGATTTTTTGAAAAATGTACCCTATATTAAAAAGTGGTTCAATTGATTCTGCTCGTTATTCTGATCAAACTATTTTCAGGTTTTGTGCATTTAACGTTACACGTTGTATATAACTAGTCGGTAGACTTATTCTAGGAATTACAGTGTGTTGCAAAAAATTCCGTATATATAATAAATAGTAACCCTGCCTCTTAAACTAGGCTATCCTGTATTTTAAGAGTAGTATTTTATTTTCATTTTTGCGCTGATTTGAATAGCTGGAAATTATTATATAAAGCCTACCTTCTAATTAAAAAATCCTCACAATAATTAATTGTTAAATAAAATGTCGCTAAAATACTGCAATCAATCCGCTTCCGAACTTTTTTTTGTTTTATGGGTATTTACATAGGAAAGACGCAGAACCTACATTTTAGTTCCTAAAAGTAAACCTGCAATCTCCGCCCTGTTATTATTTTTTGTAACACTTAACCTGTGTTTTACTACCACATTGTTTTAAGGAATAAAAACATGAATAATAGTCGTGTGAACTAGCACTAGCACAGTGACCATTTCGCCTGACGCTCCGCTCTAATCAAACTCGCGGGCGTGGACTGACCCCGCCTGAACAAACACTTATTGTGTTGCGCTGGCGCCTCTTTGAGAAAAGCAACGGTTTACGGAAGTGGTTTTTACAAGAATGAGTTCTTTAAAAATGTCCTTGTTATTATCTAAACATAACATCACGCCTGTAATTCCCAAAGGGTTAGGCAGAGGTGTACCTTTCCATTAGTACACCCACATTTCGCCAGTTATGTTTAAGTCGTAATAGGGGGTAAGCCTATTTCCTTCGACCGGACACAAATCCAGACTCCGAGGCCGCTGCTTTTGAGAAACTCCTGATGGAAAAATCCAATAACAATTTGACCGAGCCTGGGAATCGAACCCAAAACGTCATGGCTCAGCAGTCGCAAATGCGAACACTAGACCAACGAGGGAGATAAAATAATATAAAAAAAAATATGGTATTTAAATACGGTGTCTTTAAGAGTCTTTAACATCAACAAACGAAAAGAAAAATGAGTAAGGCGATATGCGCGGTGCCGTGTGTTAATCGCCTAAACGCTCGTTTGTTATTCTTGTAACGGTGAAATCAACAAACAGTAGGAGCTACTGGTGCTAATAGTGCATACACGGATGAAAACCGTGTCAAGCTAATGACACGGTATGCGTGGACGCAGAACAGTTTACAAATGCTTTAATGCAGGGGTTTCCAATCTGTGCGTCGCGACGCCCTGGGGTAACGTGTAGCTATCCTGAGGGCGTTGCACGCAAGGGCGGATCCAGCCTTCAAGTCAGGGGGGGGTCATACCTATAATAAGGTTTAGTAAGGACAGGCTCCGTTTCGATTACAACAATAATTCTAATTAAAAGAAAATAGTTAGCCCAGGTGGGGTCATGACCCCCATGACCCCCCATGGATCCGCCCTTCGCTGCACGGTAGGCACGAGTCGCATTGATTGTATTACAATAATTATCTAAATGAGAAAGGTCACTCGCTCAATCATCACGAAATATCGAAAACCGCTTGTCGTATAAAGATGAAAGGCAGGGAGGTAGTTTATAGTTAGATGAAGGAAGGATTTTCCAATATTCACGATGAAACAAGGGTCCGTCATTTACGCGGACGAAGTCGCGGGGAAAAACTAGTTAATTATCAATAAAAAAATCAAGAAATCTTAATGTCTGTTAGCGCTATTACACACAGATATCTGTTTATAGAAAAGCGTCGCAAAAAAAATTACAACCTTTAAAAGAAGTCAATTTAATTTTTTTGTTAGAGAATGCACCTAAGGAATGAATAAAATTAAACCTAGTCTTGATAGAAGTTTAATTCTTTACGACAACTTGCCCTAAAACTAGACCCCCATTTTAAGCCACTTGGGCAAATTGTCCCCACTTAGGGCCTAAGTAAACTTGTAAATGAGCACTTCATTACAATGCTATTGAATCCCGTTACAACGTGTTAGAAAAAATATAGCTTTGTTCTCCATGCTTCCCGTGTGGGAATTAACATTAATTAGAAACAGTAAAACAAACAGGAAATATTATATTGTCTATGATACATTTATGACAATGGCGGCGTTTGATTCTCTTGTTACAAACGTACTTTAGAGTATAAGTTACAACAGAATTGTAGCTTGTCACAAAAATCTTGATCTTCATGGTATTTTAGGGTTCCGTACTATGTTGCTCTCGTTTATCCGTCATGTCTGTCCTTCTTGTCACAAAGCTGTATTTTGAACCAAAAATGGTAGACACTCAAAATTTTGTTCACAGAGTGTATAGCTATGGCCAGTTTAGCAACTAATAGTAATGTTTCAGGAGGCCGATTCGTCCATTTAAAGGCCCTAATACAAACGCGGCAACATAATAGTAAGAAATACGAAAATCCTATACCTACAGCATTTTGGTTTAATTTAAAACAAAAAGCACAGTTAATATCGCCGATTGATATGAATAAAGCCTTTAACATTACGAGAGAAATGGGTAGATTAAAAAAAAAAAAAGATCGAATAAACCGCCCTCAGCAGATAACAATGCCCACTGCGAGTTTTTCCGCCGATTAACCATAACTTGTATGGAACAATTGTTTTTTCCATTATTGTCACTAAACAGCGCTATTTCCATACGCGATCAAACGAGTTCAAATGTGTAGAAAAACTCACACTAGGCACTCAGAATAAACGTGACGTGAGAATACAACCAACACGCATGTCAGTATAGTTAGTACCTGTTACAACAATAACACCATCTTCATAATCAGTGTCGAATAATTTCCCAAAACTATAACGAAACTCAAGTGATTCAATATTTTCCACAACTTAAGCTGATCCGTTATAATAATAAGAATATCTGCCTCGTTGGCCTAGTGGTCGCAAAGCGCGACTGCTGAGCATGAGATCTTAAGTCAATCACATTTTGTGCCCGACCTGGGAATCGAATCCAGAACCCCACAAGACCAACGGGGAGGTTGAGCCTTTCTATCTTGTCACAATGTAGCACGAGCCTGTTACCGGTTTTAGATATAGCTGTAGGTATTATTTTACGAGCTAAATAATTTTACGCTTGTGTGTAACTGTGTATCATAAAAAATAAACAAAACAATCTTATTATCAACTAGCATTTGCCCGCGACTTCGTCCGCGTAAATGTCGGACCCCCGTTCATCCCCGTAGAGGGTAAATTTTAAAAATTCCTTTCTTAGCGGATGCCTACGTCATAACATCTACCTGCATGCCAAATTTCAGCCCGATCCGTCCAGTGGTAGATCACTATGTCAGTCAGTCACCTTTGACTCCTTTGAGTAATATATATTTAGATTAATTAAACGTCACCTATACTGTTTTATTTATGACGTGCCGTTAATGTACAAATAAGGAGAGATGCAATAGTTTAGCTCCCACGGCCATACTCCGTGGGTCATTCCATCTTTATGGGTCAAACAGATTCAATCGTGGCGTCCAACAAACGGTTTGACACGAACGTCGTCAAAGTGAACGCGACGATTCCACATTCAAATCGTTCCTCTAATTACCGCCATTTGCGTAATTTGAATTAGAAATTACGTGGACCGCTAAAGGAGGTTTTCATGGATAATTTTAAAGTTCACTGTGCTGTTTTAGAAGTAAAACCGCGTGGTTGATGAATTTTTACATGCTTATTTTCAAATAGGATTACTTAGGTAATTGATGATCCAGATACAAATGTGAGACTGGCAACTTTTCAAAAATAAATTGAACAAATAACACTTCCAAAAAAGACACCTTAGTACGAGAGTTTTCAAAATGGCGGGCACATAGACCAGTAAAGGGGTGCGTGACCAGTGTAGTTAAAGACCTTATTTATAGATAACGACAGTTTATGCCGTTCCTACGGGACTTGATCAAAATTTTGAAACATTTTTAGATTTAAGTTAGACATGCAAACATCTTTATATCATTTTTTTAAATCTGTATATTCTTTGATCTTAATACCTTTTTTTTTTTTAGGTGGTAAAAATCATCAAATGACTCCTTCCGCCCTGGGTGGGGCGGAAGGGACTGTCAGACTTTTACTGACTAAAAAACCACCCTGTTCCTTCCGTTGCCCTTTACGTTCCGGGGCCACGGTATCCTGTTAAGACGTCCCGCAACCCCGGCAGGCTTTGATAATACCTATAATGAAATTAATTATCTAGGCAGGGGACCGCAGATATTGTTTTTTTTGTAAAAGGGGGCGCGTCATAAAAAAGGAATGTTAACCCCTGCTCAAAACAATAAAAAAAAGAAAACATAATTTTCCAAAACGTAAGAAAATCCTTCCTTCCAAATTCAAATTGTATTTAGGTAATTCTTGTCAACAACGTTGAAATGTTCCTATCTACTTTATGTATTAAACTAGGTATCATATCAGACGTCAACAGCAATACTTAGTGCATTAATGTAAGTCTGCATTTGAAATAATGAATAATATAATATCTACGGCTGTCAGGCGCAGTCTCAAGACTTCGAGACTCGAAACTTGAATACGTCTGCGAATTATCTCACAAACAGATACCTAAATATGGAAACCATTTTGGTGTGGTATTGAAGATATTATTCTCCCTAAGTTAAACTTCGTAGTGCCATTTGGATCGAATGTAGATGTTGCTTATAGCTTAGTAAGTGTTTTTATTCCTGCACCATCCAAGATAGTAATGTTAGAGCTCTACAGGTTATTCAATACTGGTCGGACAATTCAATCGGACTAGTCAATCGACACGAAAAGAAAAGAAGAAGTGTTTTTTGAAGTGAAAACTTCTTTAGCGGCGTTGAGCACTTTTTCTGTAATGGGTATAAAATCTTAAACTCGAATCGATCGAAAAAGCGTAAGACGGATGGAGAGTAGACAGCTATCCCCTCTCTACGGCGCGGCGAAAATGTATGCCTGGGCCTACTGTTTCGTTTAGACAGCGCAGGGCGCTTGCGCGAATGTTCGTGTATGTTAAACGTAAACGTAAACGTAAACGTTAATAATCAAGTTTTCACTTCTGCCGGCACTCCCGGAGTGCAACCCGTTTTTTTTACCAATGTGACTTTTTCTATTTTATAGGATATCGGTGAAAGAAAACATCGTAAAGAAACCGAAAGTCCGGAACTTAAGGTACTGATACACATGCTTTAAACTAGCATGCTAAAGCACGAGAGCATGCTACTTTTAAGCAAATGCTACTTAGTAGCATGTGTATCGAAACCATTTGCTAATAATGAGCATGCTAATTTAGAGCATGCTCAAAAATCAAGGTCGTTCGATTTTCGAGCATGCTACCTTTCTTTTTCTTTTCTTTTTTTGCCGAGCTGATATAATCTTCTGGACGCATTGCATCGCCAGCAAAAGGATGATCTTATTTAGCTCCGTACGGATAGCTGTTTGATTGTCCATGACTTTGTTAGAACTGAGAGCGAGAGAGCATGCTTATTCAGTAGCATGCTTATTGCTAGCAAACGCTAGCAAATGTAAACATGCTCGAATAAGCATGCTCGAATGAAGCATGCTCATAAGCATGCTCATAAGCATGCTCATAAGCATGCTCATAAGCATGCTCATAAGCATGCCCTTTTAGCATGCTAGTTTAAAGCATGTGTAAACGTACCATTAGAAGTGTCAAATCGCCATGCCGCCTACGCTTGCTCAAACGTGATGGATGCTCGTGCCATCTCTGTATGAGAAGAGGCTTTTACTCTGCAGTGGGATAGTAATAGGCAGGTATTATTAATATTAAATGTTATTATTTTAGTAGCGGTGTAATCTATTTAATTAGTGTCATCATAGTAACTCCTATCGTAAAAGATACTCTATGTTCACGTTATTTCATGTAAATGAGAATGAGTATAATAGGTCCAGAAGCGTAGCGTACCTTGGCGGGGCCCCGTATAAAAATTTGTTTGGGGGGCCTTAGTAAGGGTAAAGATTTCTCAAAAAAGAAAAAAATGTTTGCATAAAATTAAAAGAAATATTTATTCATCATAATTATCTATCTTTGTATTATAATGCAAAGCTCGGTCTGCGCCTCGTAAATAACTTAAACGGGGAAATCCCGCAGCCCGCTTTAACCGATGTAGGGTGTCGCCAACTTTTGAACGCATGCTTTACTCGGGAAAAAAGAAATTGCTTTTTTTTTTAAATTTGGGAAGTTTTTATTAATTTTTGCTTACGCACCTTGGGGGCCCCCGTAGGCCGGGGGCCCCGTATAATTGATACGGCAGATACGGCGGTAGCTACACCCCTGAATAGGTCTAGTGTACCTAGCTACATGCTACAACATACTCGTTTCCATGTCCACGATGACGTCAAACTAATGTTCAATTAAAATGATATGTGGAATCCGAGTCCTAATGTAATTACCCTCTAGTGGGTAGTTCATAGTTCCAAGCGCATTACTTATTTAAGCACTTGAAAATTTATTGCTAGTTTAATTATACCTTTAGTACATGAATAACTTTGTTTACGTTGTATAGAACTTTTGGACAATGATCCTGATAAGTTAAGTCTGAACCGCGAAGACTTAAGGTTGGACCTCATCTGGCAGCACGGAATCGCCTTTTTCCGTCGCCCTTTCTCTTTCTGTCGCTTAGAACTGCCATTTGCTAGGCGGAGACAGAAAGCATAATGCGATCGCCTCGAGGATTCCGCCGCGTGCTATCGCATTATGCTTTCTGTCTCCGCCTAGCAAATGGCAGTTCTAAGCGACAGAAAGAGAAAGGGCGACGGAAAAAGGCAATTCCGTGCTGCCAGATGAGGTCCAACCCTTAGCTTACTTACTGCTTAAGTCAAAACTCTAATTGCGTAGTTTTTTATTTTTTGGTAAGTACTTTGTGGAAATCCTCGCTGACTTCCTCCGTCGTGCGGGCATGCCGCCGGACTTTTACCACCTCGGTTTTCCACCTCGGCCTATGGCCAAAAACTCTAAATTATAAAATTACGTTAATTGAATATGCCAATCTAGGTACTACATTACTATCCAACAAATCAATTATAAATATTTAGATTATTAGGAGATTTTTTTAGTTGGTATTAATTAGACTTTTCGCTGTCTGAAGCGTATCAGATGTCAAATCTTTCATAGCTCCGTAGGTATATACCGAACTTCGCTAACCAATGTTATGGCAAACATAAAGTTCAAACGCATTTTGTTACTGATCATTAAATATTTGCCTCTTCCGTCATTAAGGGCAAAGGCCTTAAAGAGAGAATTAAGGTTAATTCTAACAAAAATAACTGTAGTTAAATAATAACTATAAGTTAACTATCGTACACGAGTAAACCATAGGGCCTCGGATTTCACGTTCTCACAATATTGACAACATAGCTTCCAAGGATTGCATGACTATAATGGCATGTAATACTACCCGGAGACTTTCCTGAAATAATCAGATACCTTATCAATGCCCATGCGAACAAAACCATTGAAAATACACCTTTCTAGGAATTCCTAAATGGGCTTACGAGCACGTAAATATACCAGCCTTGTCCCACTGCAGGGCAAAGACCTCTTCTCGTATAGAGAAGGCACGATCACGGTTGCTCATGGCAGATGGTGATTTCAGAAGACTAGTTTCAATTATGGATCCAAGTTTTCTTACGATGTTTTCCTTCATCGATGTCAGTCCAAAATAAACTTAGAAAATAGATAACATAACATCACGCCTGTAATCCCGGAAGGTAGAGGCAGAGGTGTATCCATTAGTACACCCACATTTTGCCAGTTATGTTTAAGTCCCATGTAAAAGGACGAGCCTATTGACATCATCAAGGCACCAATCCAGACTCCGAGGCTGCTATTGAAAAATTTCTGATGGAAAAATCCAATAACACCTCTGCGTAACCCTTCGGGGATTACAGCTGTGATGTTATGTTATAACTACCTATTACAAAATTAAATGCTTATGTATTACACCCTACCAGGATACATTCTTAATCTTATATCTAGTACTTAAAGCCTATTTTCATGAAAAGATTGCTGCGCTTCCAAACCAGTCATTTCGCGGAACCTGTAGGTTTCACGGAATGCACTAAAACGTATAGTTACTAGGGCTCCATTAAACGGTAGTTCAAATCACAGTGAGTAACCTTCGTTTAGCGTGCAGCCTGTTAAATGTTAATTCATTAAGTAAGCGAGCATTAAATGGCAACGGTTTGTTCACCCACTTGCATAATAACCTACCTACTTCCTACACACCATTTACGATGGACTACTAAACTAAACTAATGCCCGTTTTCACCATCAATCCCTAATTTTTAAGTATTTAGATCAAGCAGAAACGCACTCTAAAATCTGCAGACTTAGAGTGCGTTTCTGCTTGATCTAAAATGTCTTATGGGATACTTAAAATTAGGGATGGATGGTGAAAACGGGCATTAGTCTATCAGTTATGAAAGGAGTTCCTAAACTTATTTTGTCTACTGCCCACTTTGAGAATAAATTATTTTCAAGTGCCCCCATTTTTTCACCTACTTAAGAACCACCTAGTAGATGAAATTACAAATCGCTCCCCAAGTCTCTACACAAGCCTCAAAGAGCTGTCAGCACAGGGACGGGGCCCCAACGGGGCCAAACGCCTGCCAGGGTTGCGGGATGTCTTAACAAGATACCGTGGCCCCGGAACGTAAAGGGCAACAGAAGGAACAGGGTGGTTTTTTAGTCAGTAAAAGTTTGACAGTCCCTTCCGCCCCACCCAGGGCGGAAGGACTCATTTGATGTTTTTTACCACCTCAAAAAAATTTCTCTACACAACGCCCTGATTTTTTTTCTGGGTCTCTTACCGCCCCCCTTTAGGCCTGCAGCGCCCACAAGGGGGCGTCATCGCCCACTTTGGGAAAGGCTGAGTTATGATAACGCTCACCAATCTTAATCGCATCCCGCCATTAATTAATATCAGATAATTATCGGCTGCCAGTCATCCGGATGCATTGAGATAAAGTTGCTGCGAGATGCTGACGGAGATAGCCGAGGGAATGTGCCAACAATGCCATCTACACTAATGCACAACACTTTGCTTACCGTTAATTATAACGATCATAGTGGGATGGGAGCATCAGCGAATCTCTTGTTCTCTTTGAAAGCTGTCTTTGTTAAAATGGTGGTATTTCTCCGGCTCCTAAACGGGACACATTTTCCCGGCAATGTGGGCAAAACATTGCAATCCATACTAATATTATAAATGGGAAAGTAACTCTGTATGTCTGTTACGCTTTCACAGCTAAACTACAGAACCGATTTTAATGAAATTTTGTACGCAAGGTTGAACCCCAAGAAAGAAAATAAGCTACTTCTTATTCTCCGACTTCGTCTGTGTCCGCGATTACCGACATTTATGCGGAGGAAGTCTGAGGTAGGCCTCTATGGACAAGGACGAGCAAGATACTCCACGGCACTCTTTCAATTAGATTGGGCTGTTAGTACAGCAAGGGGACAAGCTAATTCGGATCTTAGTCTATTTGTGAGCACAACGTTCCTCTTTAGTTTAATTCCTACCGATTGAGATTCCCGGTCTATATTAGGTATCAGCATTACCTATTTTCTGGCACACAATATTAAAACTTATAAACACAAGTCTTAGAGATAATTTTCCATTAAGTCAGCCACCAGCACGCATAACCACAAAAACACAAATCCTTTGAATTGTAAAGTAAAACAAGTGACATGCAAATTATTTAAAAGCAAACTATCATGCGGACTGTTTTAAAATTTTGATTAATGACAGTCTAAACATGCACTCGTTTTCATATTGTACGAAATTTTCACTAAACCATGTAGAACATCATTCATTTTTAGGGTTGCGTACTAAAAGTGTGGCAAATGGATCCCTATTACTAATATAAAAATATTAAAATGTCGTCTAGCTCCTAAACCGCAAAAAATCGTAGAACATACATGGGGGTGGTTTGGATAGCCCAAGAAGAGAGGAGTCCAAAATTTTCGTTTGGACTTCCTTATCTGGGACACCCTGTATAAGACTCCGATGTCTGTCCACCCAACCGTCTGTCATAGAGCTGAAGTATTCCCGATTGAGCACCTATTTTTTGAGCACCAAAGAGTACATAAAATATTGATTGGTGCTCTAGGTTCTCAAACAGGAATACTCCATAGAGCTGTACCTTTTGAACTGTAATAGGTAGACATTTGAAATTAACACAGATTGTGTATCACTACGGCTGCTATAACAAACAAAATAAAGGTCCCTATACAAGAAATGTGTTTTTTTTAACCCAATAGTGACCCGCTCCAGCTTCGCATGGGTGCAATCGTCGATGAAAGCTCCCGGCAGCTTGACATTTTCCGACACTTCCAACAATTATCACTATACCTATTTCAACCAATTTACACAAAACCTTGATAAATTATATGTCTACATTTATATCCTTCCTCAGGAATCAATCTATCTATTGGTGAAAACCGCATGAACCGCATGAAAAATCCGTTCAGTAGTTATTAAGATAATCTCGAACAGACAGACAGACGCGGCGGAGGACTTTGTTTTATAATTATAATACGAGTATTAGTGTTAAATATTGTACGGGGTGGTACGAAACCTTTTGTGTACGAATCCGACTCATACTTGGCTTTTCTATTCAATCGCGTGAATAATGAAACAGAGGCAGATCGCACGACATGTGAAGAAAAACTGTCTGTAATGATAAACATAGCCGTGGATTGTCATAATTATGCCGAGTAGAGATTATCCGATCTAGGCTTTTTACTCATGTTTCCGCGAAGCATTTGGAATTGTTTATGATCATGATACAGACCGGATGAGATTTTTGAAAGTTTGATTATGCCTCTTGCGATAGTCGATAGACTAATTAGAAAGATTTGCAAAGCTATTTGCATTTTTAAATATCAGAATGAATTAAAATTAAAAGCTAATATAAAATGATTTTAAGTTTATTATACCTAATGTAGAAAGTTTGTTTTATTAACAGCGGTTCAGTAATTTCCAAGATTTTGGACTTGAAAGTTTTGTTTGAGATATCGTGGCTCGTAAAAACTAAATAAGTAGCAATTAGACGATGTCAAGGAATTCCTTCTTTCTTGTTTTTCTACATAGCTTTATTAGCCCAATATAACAGGTATAAAAGATATTTGGCGAAGCCGATAGTTGCATATTTTTCCCATCATTGCAAATAGGAAATCTTTTTTTTTTTGTAGATACTATTATAGATACCCTACTCACCCTGCATCACCATTATTATTATCCCTTAACGACGTCCATCACAACTCTGCAGACAACTAAACACAACATAAATACAGGTACTCACCAACAATTTTCAAACAGATAAATAGTAAAAGGAACGACGCTCTCCCGTTAGTCGTTTACACTATTTCACTTATTTAAACTCTTGTGGTATATTGTTGGTGTTGGCGTAAATATCAAACACGCAAGCTAAGGTACCTATACGTATCCTAGAGAACGGTTACACACCGCTATTCAAACGTCTGTGATGACTTAAGGGTGGGCGCATATCTGGCTGAAGATGCGCTTGCATCGTCCGTCGCGTAACGCGAGATCAATCAGCAAATTATAACTTTAAAAAACTAAATAGTTAGTATTCTCATATTCTGTTATCATGTATATTATTTTTTATAATTATGTTGAATTGTTATCAATTAGACCGTTTAAAGAGTCAATGTAGTTTAGGATAAGTGCATTTTGTTAAATAAAATTTGAAACTGAAAATGAGTACAGTCAAATAGACAACAGGTTAAAGCAATTTTTAACCAACGTTGCAATGGAACTCGGTATATACCGGGAGGTTCAATCTACTCGATTAAAACATACGCATCAATCTTGACGCCCTGGTTTATCTCATAGGAACATTAATATAAAATAATACATTTAATAAGGTTGGGTATGGTTAATTTAAAATCTCTACAGTACGTACTATGCTAATAGAATACACAGTACGTGAACGGAGCCGGAGGCACAGCCAGTAGATAATAAAACAGCCAACTTTACACACATAAAACCTTGTTGCTTCGAGTATAATAAGCGATACGTTCGCCCGCGCATTTTCCGTCAGATGTACGACCACCCTTACCTCAAGATTCCGTGGCTATTCGTCTGTCCGTATGTCAGTTGGAACTTATGGCTCATTTTCACTAGTCGATAGCGCCCGCATGCGGCATGCGACAGATTTCTGGAACGCATGCCACAGGGCCCGCATTCGGTGAACCGTTTTCACTAGTCGATAGCGCCCGCATGCGGCGTGCGACAGATTTCTGGAACGCATGCCACAGGGCCCGCATGTCGATATCACGGTCGGTAAAAAGCATGCGCGGCGGATCCCCGCATGCGGTGTAACGACTTGTAACTTTCATTGGTTGTTATGTCGCATGCGGGGACTCGCCGCATGCGGGCCCTATCGACTAATGAAAATGCGCCATTAAGTAAGCCAGAACATTACTCTTGGAACGAAAAAGGAAGGTGTTTAAACCTAGGATTTATTGTAAACTGTGGTGACAGTAAGCCTTACGATACATATATATATATATATATTTTTATTTTGTGTCATTTGCTGGGAACTTTGCTATGCTATAGTGTAATATGTATACAGTATATTGTTGATCGTTTACTGGTAGGTTTTGTCAAAGAGCTTTTTTGTTAGTTTGTTTAAACGCGTTAATTTCTGGAACTACCAGTGGGATTGGATAAAGTCTTGTTGTATATTATAGCTAAATTCATGAGGAATGGAACAGGCTACATAACATCACGCTACGAACGACAGGAGCAGTAAAAAAACCATATGTACGAAGTCGCAGGGAGCAGATACTTAATTATAAAGTCCAGGTTTCCTCGCAATGTTTTTCCTTCACCGATGTCAGTAAACGGTCGAAGTAATAGACAACAAGCCTGTTCTATAATGAGGTATACAACCTCAAAGCCATATGTTAAAGTTCTTCAGCACTTTACTAAAAAAACAAACGGTAGATCACAAGGAAACGTCTCATTGTTCAACGTACTATGTCCAACTTACGGCTAATAAACTCTACAATTTTATACACCAATTTTCACAGTATACACAATTCAATAGAACTCCCATGAGTTACTGCTTACTTTTACGACTACGTATTAGTTAGTAGGTACGGTCGAACAAACTATTTGGTTTACAGACAATAATAATTATCTTTCTGCTATACAAAACCTCATACTTCATAAGAGAGCGTGTCATACGTACAATACAGCCTGCGTCCTCGGTATTTTCAACACTATCAAGATGTCACTGAAAAAATTACTGTGTAAGTAACTTTATTTTATAAAATGTTACATTAATTATTAACTTCTGTAATTTTACTTTACCTAGATCTACTCTTTCGATCTTTTTTTTTAATGTTGCCCCACACTAGAAATTTCTCCTGTATCGTGGGAGCGTTTACAAACATATAAACTCACATACGCAAACAGTAAGACCCGGAACTACTATCTGTAGGCCACACATACACATATTTGTATCGTGCGGGAAACTAACCCGCGACACGCAGGACTGAGCCAGCTGTGTCGTACCTTATTGTACCTTTTGATATGTACTTATTTTCTATCTGTGAAAACTTTTAATTGGCCTTATCATTGTTACTAATTAAGTAAGCCTACTTTTGTACCTAGCTGTAAGTTTTCCAAATATAACTAAAATAAATAAATGGAATAAAAAAAAATGTTATTAAGTGTTCACTTTTTAAGCTTGTGGTATCGATAATAAGAAATATTTACAGTTATTTAAAAGAATTGACACACTCGAAACATTGTTTAAAAGTAGTTGCAAGTTAGCTGTCTGTATATCAAATAGCTTGTTCGAGTGTACATGTTGCACGCTTCATAGAATATTATTATTTGCTATCTTAGCCTCAAGTTTCCTTCCTATCGTAAAATGTATATGTGGTATTGAATATAACATGCCAGTTACAATACACATTACGAAGGTATTACAAGCATTATGGAGTTATATTGCGTTAACAATTTACATTGACATCATTATTATTTGTATTCTTAATAATACCAGCCTATTGCTATCCCATTGCCTGGCGAAAGCTTCTTGCCATACAGAGAAGGTACGAACATTGATCATTACGCTTGCTCAAGATTTCCTCACAATATTTTCCTTTACCAGTGTCAGTGATGTCTAAGATAAACTTCGAAAAAGTCACATTGGTACTTGCGACCATCGTCATTAATTTTTAAAGCAACATTAAAAAAAAGTTTACATTGAATACGAGAGAATTCATTTAACTAAATCGTCTCATCATGAAAGGCTCAAGTTTCAAATGAACGTGGCGCAATATCATTATCTCCATGGCGCATCGACGGGAACACTTTCGCGTGCGATTAATGACGCGCCGTTGTCTACACGTGTCCCGTTCCCGGTCTCACGCGACCAATCCCGGACTTCGCGGAATCCCGGGCCACACGCAACACTGGCCTCTACAAACAGTTCTTGAATAAACAAAAAAAGCTATTGACTCGACATTTCGTCTTCGTCTCGTGCGTCACGCGCGGCGACATCAAAGTTTTGTAGTATTGACCAATTGCTTTTTTGTTTATTTTTGTGGCAGTGGTAATTAATGGGAGGTTCCATTTATTAATTTTAATTGAGTGTTATTTGTATTGAATTTTTAGCACAATTTGGAAAACAAATCGGTCTTTCACATTATCTTTGATTGTGATGTGATAGCTATGACACAATCTAATTGGAATAATACATTATTTCAAACAAAATACTGCTGAAAAGTGATGTATAATTATAAACTATTACATTTTACAGTTTCAGTGAATATGAATATTTTATGACAACAATAAAATAAACGGGTAATATCCCTGACGGATAATAATATACCTATAGGCATTTAGTAGAAGTGAACTTCATCAAAGACTGACGATACAAATAATTGCCCTTAGGACAGCAAAACCCTAGCTATAAAAACCAACTCAAAAGACAGCGCCAAAAATAAGCAATAATAAAACTAAAATACCTATCTAGTTACCACAGCCTGCAATAAACATAAAATCTTATTCAAAGGAGAAAATCTACAAGGAATTCATATTAGCATCCACTAAAAATAAATCTAACAAAAATTATTTCCATACACAATGTTTGAAAGAAGGAGCAACGACAACAATGGGAATGATAAAAATCCAGCAAAAAGCCTTTGTATTTTGCATTGTAGTGTTATTTATTGAAATCAGATAGCGTACCCAGACGCACCCGCCTGTCATTCTTCATAAAGAAAGACTTTTGCAAGTTTATTTTAAAACTTTATGTGTGTTGTCTGGTCTTGTTGTAATGTACAAGTTTTATGTAGCTGTAGATCAGTGGTTCTCTACCTTTTAGTGTTGTGACCATTTGACAAGTCTCTTGCTATATGGACGACCAACTATTTGGCGGTAATATTAACTAAGGTTGTTCTATAAATAAAATGCAAATTATTTGAAGCCATTTGAAAGTATTCACAGTTTTGTGTCTTGCCTAAATCCCTAAGCGGCTAAAAGGCAATTTTAAGCGGCATTTACAAGAGAGAGCGACAGACAATTAATAATATTGAATCTATAGTTGCCCATTAAAAGGTATAGTAAGACGCGTCATCGACTTGTTGTTCTTTATATAGTTATACGCTGGCTATTATGGTGCTTTCAGGGTCCGCGGCCCCATAGTTTTGAACCACTGCTTAGAATGTTGTACCTAACTATTATATTTTATTATTTCTTCAGGATGATGAATTGTTTACTATGACTGCTTCGACTTTTCAATTAATCTTCGTCAAGGAAATAGCTAGAAATTGTGAATTATGAAAACGAAAGTTTAAAGAAATTAAAATCAAGTTGGTTTGTGAACCCAGGATAAGTTTTACAAACAAAAAACAACATACAAAAAAGAAGACGTTGCGTGTTTGTGGACCCCATTAAGTTTTACCTTAATTTAATTTTTATTATATTAGCAGTCAGATTAATACACATTACGAAAAAAATCAAGTGTCTGCCCATTACGGTTCAAAAGATACAACCCTGCAACAGATAGACAGACGGACAGACAGTCCACAGAGTCTTAGTAATAAATACATACATAAACTCACGCCTTTTTCCCATGGGGGTAGGCAGAAACCACAGAACGCCTGCTACGATCCTTAATTACATACTTACTCCTTTTGCCTCATCTACGTTCATATACATCTCGTCATACAAGCACGCCGGTTACGAGTACTCCGCACCTGACCTTTCTTTCTTTATCTTAGTTACCGTTTCTTTTAGTACCATTTAGGATCTGACGACCCTGCATACCTATCTGTTTTGCTGACTGTACGTAACCCTAAAAAGGAGGTGCAGAATTCAAACGACAACAACTTGATTTGTTTCACTAGCAATTAACGTGTTTACGCAGAACTGTGTCATCGATGTCATTCTGTTGCAATTAAAAGGCGGTGCTCACGATCTCACAACGGGATTCGTGTTGACAGATGGACCTTCCTAACAGCTAATGGTTCTAGTGATTATACTTAATCTATGGAGATATAGTAGCTACATGGTTTACAACTTAACGCTTGGCTTCTGATTAAATATTTTCCGGTTTCGGATTGTCACCAAAAACATATTTTAATTAATAAAAATGATGTGTTTACAATTGGGTACTTGACAAACTTTTAAGAGCTCTCAAAATGTGATTCCCCCTTAAATACTGTATGGGAATAATAAACTTTGATGTCACTTTTTTGTCAACTCAATAATCAACTGTTTATTGATTTCAAAGTAATCAAAAATCCAATTTCACTGTTTAATTAAAAAAATATCGGATTTTCAGGACTAAAACAAAATGTTTATTATTTAGGAGTACTGTCTTAGAATTACCGAATTGTAAACACAATCGCACATTTGCAGTGCTATTCTGTAAAAGTCTTCGGTATTGAGGTAAGTTATCAATCCCTAGCATAAGAATCAGAGGAACCCTGCAGGTAGCATGACAACTCACTTCACTGATCGAGGAATATTTCTACAGAATACATAACCTGAATTCAGATTTTAATTTTTATCATTCTCGCTAACTTTTGTAGCGAGCAAAAACAAAAACTTTTTGATTAATTACGCAGTTCCACCGGACCGAAAAGCCACTAATTAATGAGTGCACTAATTGTCCGCAAATCTTCTAACACATATTTCTTTTTCATATTTTCAAGTTTTTATTGTAATGTTTTTATTTTGTGTAATAAATTGAAAAACTGTCAGTTATTGAAATTGTTTGTAGTTTTTGTTCGAACATGATTCGTGTCTACAATGGAATTTATATTTGTATAGCAAAACGTTAACTCTTTTTTCTGTAAATCTTGGTAACGGGACGATACTGGTAGTTTGTTATTTTTACTCAAATTATGACACTTTTTACATTGGAATGCAAGAATCAAGTCAGAATCGTGTCACAGCTGCGTTATATAACAAGGGATTATTTTTGCTATTTGTTCGGGAAAATAAACGAATATACACTAAAATCTTATATCTACCAAGTTATAAATATACATGAGCTAGAAATGTATAGGTAACCTACGACAGCTTCCACAACATATTAAAAGTTATATCTCACACTTCACAGTGTGCTATTTTAAGCTATTAAAACAAAAAAGTAGTTAATAGTGAATTTAAACTAGGACAGGCATGCAGGCGTGCAGACAACAGGAGAAAGAAGGAATCAGTAAAAATTAAATAAACTATTATAATCTAAAATTATTTTTCAGGTTAACTAGTAATTTTTTAAGCAAAGACAGAAAAGAAGTCTTGTCTTTAAAGATCTAGTGGATGAAATATCTGTCGCTAATACACCTTAAAGTGATAGAGATAGCATAACACTTAAAGGCTAGGACTTAAAATTGAGTTGCGATTAAGAATTTGGCCGTCAAGTCTGGCAGGCAAACGTTTTATAAGTATTCAACGTAAGAGTTTTCTAAAATTGTCTGTACAATTTGTACATGAATACCACCGTAATATAGGAACAACTTGTTAGTATAACCACCCACGAGCTTATTAGGATAGTTACCAGTTTTTGTTACAACTCCACATATTGTTTTTTACGCAATTATGACTCTTGGTAGTTGTTGTAGCGTTGTAGTATGTACTTACATTATGAGTGTTTTGGTTTGAAACCATAAAAGGACTTTAGCGAGCTGTCATCAGAGAATGCTGCAAGTAGAGTGTGTTTCATGCACATTGTTTTTTTTAGATTGGATCACTATATCGATTGATAAATCCATTTAAATCCGTTGCGTAGTTTAAAAGCGAGAAACGACTTTGTTTTATAGGTACGTAGTATGTAGAGAAGTGCCTGTGGGTAAATTATGATTTTCTGACAGCTTTTCCATATAATAACTGACAGACATCAATTTTATTCCACGATTTAAAAGATTTTTATTAAAGAGTAGGCACTTTATAAAAAAATGGTGAAATTCCCCTTAACAACATACTTACTTGACTAATTTACCCTATTAAAATTCATAACACCAATATAAACTTCAAAGCTGCAACGCAATAATTATCGAAAACACGTGTGAAATTATTTTCTAATTACGACGCACGCGCACAACTTTTAAAGGGTCCGGCCTTTGAGCGTTAAACCGGGTACACACGATAGGATCTCCCCATGAGTGAGAGGGCCAGCTTTAAAATTAATATTTCATTATTCGCTTATTCGCGATGATTACGGGCTAGCATGTATTACGGCACTAGTTAGTAAATCAACTGGACGCGTAATTATTGCCAGTGTACTTTGATAAATTGAAGTCAGGTTGCGTCTGCGCCTCCCTAGAGCGGGTATCTATTATACGAAATTGATTAGCATTTTAAGTGATAATCTTGACGTTTACCTAGTGGATTTTCGAGTTAATAAATATTTTATCAGTGAATGTTTAATTTTAATGATAACGTTTAATAAGGTTTTTGGTTTGTTTAGAATTATTAATTGTAAGAGGTAGTAAATTGACATAATGTTTCTCGTTTTATTCAGATTTGTCATCACGGCAGATGTTTGCAAAATATAGATTGAAATCTGCAAGAAATTCATGTTAAAATTGCAACTTATAAACACTCAATCAACAACCAACCAACGAAAACTTCAACCAACTTTACCACACTTTTCACCTAGTTTAATTCTAATGTATTTTAATGATTGATCTTTATCAAGTTTGTACTATAAATTATTACAAAATCTAGGAAATAAATATTATTATATGTATGTATATTGTATAAGTAGTGAATTCAATACTGAATGATTCTATTTTATTTCTTTAAAATAGATTTTCTTTGGACGTCCTTGTCTGGGCCACCGGCCCTGTCATGTCTAAAAAGTTCATCTGCTCGACAATGTAAATTATGGCAATAAATATTTTAACTAGGTTGCTAGATATCAGAATGGTGATTATAATCTTTGCATAGCGCAATTACGAATACTTCTATCTACGAATTAGGTTGAGGTAAGTATAACCATAACGCAAAACATTTAATAAGGTACCTAACTAAAGATCTACACACATGGTGCACTAACATATGATTCACCTTAGAAGCACAGGGGTCACAAACTCCATTTCCGTATCAGTAATAATAATCAGCCGCAAGAATAATAAATGGAGATGATTTGAAATCACATCCTCTCAATCATACCATGAACATTTTATGTCAGTATCCAAGCTTGATTGCACAATGTTGATTTGACTTTTATATGTAGGTATACTAGCTTACTTATTCCCGCAAGTTTGTTCGCATAAATGTCGGTTATCTCCGGGTTTTATTATTTTTGCGCGGCACCCTAATTGTTTTTCTTCAATAAATGAAGTGGAAGTAACCGAGACTACTCCTTATAACATCAGCTATCTGCCAATGAAAGTTCCGTCAAAATCGGTCCAGCCTTTTCGGAGATTCACCAGAAAAAACAGACAGACAAAATTTTTAAAAGTTGTTTTTACACGGGATTTTATTCATATTGTAAAAAGCTGTTATGTTGATATTGCAAACAGACACTTCAATTTTATTTGTATGTATAAATACAGTTGTATATTGTTATAAGACATGTATTCTTCAGTTCGGTTCAATTTTACGACATAGCACATAAACCACGGCATCTCCTGTTGCATTTTAGCGGGAATTCTTATTACTTTCTCTGTAGGTACAGCGATAAAACGTTTTGCCTCAATAATCCATCATTAAAGACCGAAGTGTTTATTACAAACTCTTCACAAGTATTTTTATCTTCGTGTGAAATCGCTTGCATTCTATTGTTTTTGCTTAGGGTGGCCGAACCAGCTGGCTACACAGCTTACATTAAAACTCTTTAAAATTTTATGACAATTATTCGTAAAAACTTTAATGATTTAGCTGGCCTCAAAAGTTTTTGAAAAGAGAACAAAAAAAAAAGGAAAACTAAATGCCATCATGGCGGCTGTTGGTAATGGTTGCCAATTTAATAATAAAATTAGCAATACTCGAATAATTAAATTGTAAACACTGCTCATCACTTTTGAAGTTTTAACTCATCTTCATACACAACTAACTCAATGTAAAAGGGCTCTTTATCCTCGCCCTACACACTAATTAACACATACATAACTTTAAAACTCGTACTAACTTATTTTTTAAACATCGATGGCGGAGTGCGATAACTTGCAATAACCCTTGGTCAAGGATATGTATTATCATAAATCGCATAATAACAGGGTAACTCACCGTACGAAGTTCCGCATCGTTGCTTTGCTTCACGTAAATAATGAAAAAAAAAACACTTCAATTTTTTTACTGAAATATTGTTGAACACTCGTGAGTATCGCGAGGCGGCCGTGAACCGCGAGTGGCGTTAGCGTGCGCTCCGTACGAAAGCTGCGGCGATTCTGGCCGTTCATCAGTCGCGTGCCTGCTCTTGAACTTGCAACTTGGCAGCAGGTTGCATCGGCCTGCACACCGGTGCATTAGCGACAATACATTCGGCCTCTGTCGTTTGAAGCGCCACCCTTCTGACGCCTGTCAATCAATTCGTCGCTGGGGAGCGACAGGCCAGCAGGTAATGTTCGCTCATTTGAAGAATGTCTTGCACAGTCTGAATGAACGATTTAGTGCCGACGCGAGCTGTAGGTCTGTGCAATTAAAAGATCAGGATAATTACTGGATACACGGCTAAATGATGGGCAATAAAATGAAATTGCTTAAGCTAATTAAGATTTATTTACGTACTTAAATGATCACTGGTTGGTTGAATGCGCGATCCGTTATACCATAGTAAAATTAATTTACTTAAATTATTATTTGTCGTAAGCGGCACGCACATTATCATCATTGTTCCGTACATCTGAATAGTGAATGGCCACGAAATATGAATATCTTTGTCTTACTTTGAAATTTCAATATAAAGTCATAGTAAAAACATTTAGGTATAGTTTCTGTATTAAACCCATTTTTGTTTTATCAAAATTTAATTCATCAAAGGGATTTAATAATCATCTCCTTCTTAATTTTTGCATACTTTTCGCAGACTTCGCACATTAAGGCAATTTCCGTTGAGGGTTAAACCCAAATGTTTCGTTTTAATAATACGATCGAAAAGAGTCTATCTCATAATTTCTTTTAAAAATGCACTAACAGTTTAAGCCTTAGACTAACTATACATCATCACAATAATAACGAAAATAAAAATACTTAGTCAAAAACAAAAATCTCAAACAGCAGGTGTCGTTAATGCGTTACAGCAATTTATCCGAATTATACCAAATTAGAAGCGCTCATGAATAATAATAGTAGCTTTTACACCAAACGTTATTATTACACTATTATAAGTGCATTAACACACATTCTTGAAACTTTTACGAACGCCCATTGAACAGGGAAAGTGCACATTTACTTTTATTTTCAAAATCACGTTCACTTGAAATGCAATTATTTAACTCGATTTGTGTAACATTTATTAAAGAAATTGCATTACTCTCATGAAAATTCATAGTGTGTTTTTCGCTTAAGTGTGTTGTGCAACAAATTAAAACACTAATTGGTGCAATGAGGAAGTGTTTACTTGACGAGGTAAGTGAAATCAGTGGACGTCCGTCAGACACACAAGCAGCATCATCCACTTACATCTCTAGAACACGAGACACGAGATTTAAATTAGACGTTTATAAATTCAAATTGCATGTTCTTTTTTTTAAAATTATTTTTGTTTTCTTTTTTAATGGCTGCATTAGTTATTCGATCCGAATAAATACTTCTGTGAAAGTTGATTTTAATAGTTATAAAATGTCATTTTATCGCATCTCTAATATTTATTGTTTTTAATTAATTCGCTAAATATGGATAAATGAAAGGACTTTTACCTCGTAAACTTAATGTGTCACTGTCTTAAGCATACCTACTTTGTTTAAAATATTTACCATTTAAAACGTTGCCCGCCACTTGGAATTTCTCATGTACCGTGGGTGCGTATGATCTGTAGGCCATACAAATATTTCCGTATGGGAATCGAACCCGCGAAACGCAGCGCAGCAGCCAATCCTTCAGCCACTGCGCCAACCTGTCATTATTAAATAGCTATTTTATCTACCAATTTATATAAAATTTTCGTTACATATAAATACAATAATTTCACAAAGTCAAAGTCAAAGTCAAATCATTTATTTCAATTAGACCATTATAAGGCACTTTTGAACGTCATTTACGAGAAAAAAATATAATATTGAATCTAGTTGCCCATTCCAAAAGGTAGTTTCGTATGGAGAAGAACGGGCAAGAAACTCCATACTTACTCTTTTTAAAAATATATATGGTTTACAACACAAATATATATGGTTCACCATTGACGAATAACTAAAAAACAAAAAAAAAATAACTTAATAAGATAATAGTAGGTAGGACATTACCTAACCTGAGGTACCGTGAAATAATTATCTTCAGATGAAATACAAGAGGAAAATAAACTTCAAAATCAGGGATGCCCCGTTACAGGCAATAAGCGTTGGAACTTCCGCAGTTCCGACAAGTCGCACACGCACCCTAAGCGACTGGTTTTTAAGATCCAAAATAATCTGTCGTCAAGTCTTGTATCTTGTCATTTATGGCAATCGAAACAGCGGGCGCCTTTATAATGTCCTGCGCAGGCGTTATAAATAAAGGTCGTCATTCGTGTTTTAGGAACCCAACAGTAGAGAACTTATCCAGTATTCAAGTTGATAATGATTATTCCTCTGTTTCTGTGTCATTGTCAATCCAGCCATCTATATCAGCCTATGGCCGTCCACTGGTAAACGTAGGCCTCCCCCAATTGTCAATGCAATGGTTCAATTAACAGAACGATTTTTGAGCATTTTTGCTACGTAGCTTCTACGCTACGGTCCACGTGATGCTACGCAAGGTCTACGTAGCGTCTACGCTACACTTTAAGGGCAAAAAACACAAATTGGTCGACACACATGGCGCAGTGGCTGGGCGGTTTGCCTACTGCACTGAATGTCGCGGGTTCGATATCCGCGCGAAAAAGATATTTGTATCGTCTACAGGTAGCGGTTTAGAGTTTGGTTCTATGATATGAACCCAAAATACAGAAGAAATTCAAAATTTTTTTTTTAAGAAAAGAAAGATTTGGCAAATTAACTGACAAGATATTTGATTGACCATAAAAAAAGACAGCGGTTCCTAATAAAAAAAAAAACATAAAGCCACATAATTATCCCAATTTATGGAAAATCGTCGGTTCGCTTACCCCGCTACACAGGTGACCTATAATTTCACTTAATGACTAACAGAGTCATTGACTTCTAAAGTTTATAGCATACGGCGTACGGCGATGTATGAATTAAATGATTCATACAAGTTGGCTCGGCTTAACCTACAATATGTGGAGTTTCTGAACCGTGACGTCATCAATCTTTGGGGAAAATACTAAAACCAAGATAATGAAAGTTGAATACATAATCAGATGTTTGTATTTAACAACTTTCTTTAAGTTTTTTGTGGCAGATAAGTATATTATTATCAATTAAAATTTCAATATATAAAAAAAAACTTCATTTAACAATAAAATACTAAAATGTATTAAAAAAAAATTATACTTTGTCAAAATAATTCATATAATAGTTCGCCAGTTTTAATAAATGCTTTGGCGCTCATTCACTACTGCTATTTTATAATTATATTATCTAAATCTGCAAGCCTGGCAGGAACGTAAGGTCCTGGATTCGATTCCTAGCCCTAGCGACTACCTGTCTGATCTTTACAACCCAGTTGGGTTGTAGAGGTCAGATAGGCAGTCGCTCCATGTAAGATATATGTATTTTACATGGAGCAACTCAGCTTCAGCCTTCAGCAGCATCATCAGACTGGAAGCCGACCTCAACACAAGTCAGACAAATGATGAATGACTTATTTTCATATTTTTCACATCTACATTAAATTCCTTCATACGAAGATAATATCTTTATTAACACAACTCGCAATTAGGTTAAAAAACATTCTTAAGAGTTTTACCACAGCTTTACAACGTAAAAGAGGACTAGATAACTAAGTAAGTAATTTGCATTTATATTCTATTTAAGGAATGGTAATGAAAAAAACACATTACTATCATAAAATAAATGGTATCTTTTTACCGTCATAAAAAAGGCGTAAAAGTCTTCCATTTCTCTACCATCTGAATTTAAAATAAAGAGGTTCTATTTACAAGTAATAAAAACTATTATTATTTAATATTATTGCCTGCCAGTGTAGAAAACGCAATTCCTTCGCCTTTAAAATGTATATTCACATTTAAGTTTAGTACTGCTGGGCGCTACTTTCCATAAAAGGACTGTTAATTTAGAACTTAACTAGTTTTTACAAGCTTTTTTAAGTTCCCGTTACACGATTTTCTTACTTAATAGTAAGAAAATTGACTCTAGTTTTAATTTAATAGAACTACTCTTTGGCAGCGGTCAAATTGGAAATCTATAGGGGACGCCTATGTTCAGCAGTGGACGTCCTGGCCCTGCGGCTGATATGATGATGATGCAGCGGTTCCTAACTTTTCCAATCTTGTCACCTATGACGTATCAATGAATTTGATGTCACCCCCTCCCCATTAAAATTACATTGAAATAAATGAATACAATACGTTTACGTATGTAGGTACCACAAGAAGTAGGCTTTATTTATTAAATCAAATAAGCTATATTTAACAACAATCACACATCAGCAAGATGCCACACCACATGTTATGTATATTAATTACCTTTTTTTTTCATACCATTTCTAGCTTTATTACCTTCGCAGAAAAGCTATTTTACCTCCGCAATAATTACTCTCAGGATCGGAAGCCAGGCTTTATCGCTTTATGGTCAAACGTCGTTGGTCTCTGCACCGCCCGTCTACGAGTTCTACCGCAGTCCTATCTCCCAATTTTCAGCGTACATTTTGTTCCTCATGTGGTACATAGGTTATCTGGTATGCATGCAACCAACATGTTGGGCCCAGTTCTACTTTAGTTTGGCAGCTGTCTGAACTAAGTTACTAATTAGCATTTTGGAACGCAGCGCGGGTCTACCCTGGTAGTTGAAACCTAATAATGTTTGCATAGTGTGTTGGTTAGAGTTTAGTTTGGGCTTTTAGATTGGTGTTTGAGACTAAGTTTGAGTTATTCTAGTAGAGGAGATAATGAGTACTAAATTATTTCATTCAGCAACGGAAGCCTTGACTAACATCGTGCACGTATCAATTTAAATAGGCCTGATTTTTCAACCGTCATATAACGTATATATCCGAAGAAGAAATAATTGACGTATTTTCCATATAAAAGATGTCAATCCATAATACATATTTATTCCTGAGACAAAAGTTATCGGACTATTGGAAAACCGACCAAGTGCGAGCATACGAAGGCTTTCGTACCACCGAACAGTACCTATTTTACACTACATAAAAAGCACGTCTCTTGACTTTTTGACTTTTGACACACTCTATGAAAAAAATGTCTACGGTTTTAAAGATACAGGCCTGTGACAGTCGGAAGGACATGGCAGATGGCGGAGTTTTAGTAATGGGGTTCCGTTTTTGGGTAGGTACGAAACCTTAAAAATTAGCTGTAAGTGTTCAGTATCAGGGTTTAATTTGCTTTAGCGGTCTATTAATAAAAACTTCTTACTTAAAACACCTCTATATCGACATTTCCACCATATTTTCTCAATAATAAACCATGATGGACTGAGCTAGATGCAATTTCCAATATTCCCACGGTAGTGAATCGAAATTCGACAAATAGTAACACGCCAGGCTTTCAACTGACTTGCAGCTGGGACTGGCATCATGCCAACTGTTGGCAGACTCCTTTAGAAATGCACTCCGTGGTTGCCAGTTCATAGTATGGCCTGCCACGCTTGCCAGCTAATGTCTAATTAACATTGTGAATTCGGAACGAATTACTGCATTTGGCACAGTTCCTTTACAAGGCTTTTATGTTATTGTACTTCCTTTGTGTTTGGGTAATGTTAATGAACTTTAGACTTGGTTGTATTTTGTGTGTTTACTTACCACGAGGTAGCCTAACATGACGTCACTATAAGCCAACTAAAATACTAAATATACCAACAAATTAGTTTCTAAGCAACTTAATCATCTTTTCTCAACCAAGAAATGAATGTGGATTTGTAAATGATACTCAGAATTAGTTAACAAAACATCACGCCTGTAATCCCCGAAGGGTTAGGCAGAGGTGTACAGGGGGCGAGCCTATTGCCATCAACCAGGCACAAATCTAGACTCCTCGGCTGCTACCGAGAAATTCCTAATGAAAGGACCCAATAACACTTTGCCCGACCTGGGAATCGAACCCAAGACCTCATGCACAGCAGTCGCACTTTGCGACCACTAGACCAACGAGGCAGTCAAAAAAATACTCAGAATTAATAAATTAAATTTTGCTTTCACTATACATTTGTGTAAATATACCGTATGTTTGTGTATGAGTAAAGTTACCATGAATCATCAGTGAATCACTATATAACAGGTACTACTTGTCCATAACAATAGTGAAATTGAAGATATTATTATGTAGAACTTTTTTATTTTCATTTCAATATTATGTTTTTATTTTCACTTCGGTCTATAGTTAAAATATTATCGTTTAATTTAATACTGAATACTCAAAATACTCAGAACTTTGACGGGTCTTTGCAACGTTTACTTATGCAGGCCATCCACGATCCTTCCTATCGTCCAATCGGCATGACGCTGCAGGCATGATCCAATCTGCAGTTCGTCTATATACACCACCCACGATCAGTTTAATTGTCCAATCGGCAGCGACGTTCAGTTGAAAAGTTCCAGCAGAGTAGTGCAAGCAAACAGTGGCTAATGAAAAAAAAACAGTTTTCTCATACAAATTTATTAAAAGAATTGAGGGCTGCCTGCGCCTCAAGATTATCTACGATCGCGCAGACCGCCATCCACGGTCCAATCGGCATGATCCAATCGGAATGATCATGCCAAAAGAATCGAAATTCGATTATGCCGTCAATTATAGCTGTCATGCCAATCCACTCCCATCCACGGTCCAATCGGCATGATCCAATCGGTAGCGTCATGCCGATTGGACGATAGGAAGGATCGTGGATGGCCGGCAATACTCTAGATTTGAATACCTCATCGCATTCAACCCTAATCTCTTCAAAGTTAGAGTGAACAGGCTTCTTCTGACAAGCTCACTCCATAGTAGACTTTGTCTCTGTCACCTCTGACCTAGACCTAGAGTCAAGAGCAAACCCATCTACACTATAATAATAATAATAATATTGTAAAGAGGAAAACTTTGTATTTTTGTTTGTTTATAATGGATAAACTCAAAAACTACTGGACCGATTTTAAAAATTCTTTCACCATTAGAAAGCTACATTATCTGCGAGTAACATAGGCTATATTTTATTTTAGAAAAAATAGGGATCCGTAAGAAAAATCACGCGAACGAAGTCGCGGGAAAAGTGCTAGTCATGTATAAAAAAAACCTACGTAAGTACCTACTTCTATACATATAATAAAACAGTAAAAAAACTGTGTCTGTACATTGAATATATAAAAAAAAAAAATATTGAGGTGGGTTTAGAAACAGTAATAGAGCACGAAACCAAAAAAAAAATTCTGTCTGTTTGTCTGTTTGTCTGTTTGTCTTTTTGTCTGTTTGTTTGTACACGCTAATCTTCGGAACTACTTGACGGATTTGAATTATTTTTTTTTTGTTGTATAGGTATTAAGTCTGGGCAACATATAGGCTATAATTTATCTTGGAAACTTGAACACCTGATGCAGAACTGCAACAGACCAGCTAAACCATAAGAGATACAAAAATGGTTCTCTAGCAAAAATTGTTTCACGTGATGAGCATTTTCTGCTAAGAGAATAAATTTGAAGATCTGGAACAGCTGATGTGGAACTCCAAGAGCCCAGCTACACTATAACATACATAGGAATGACGTCTTAGCAAGAGTTGTTCAGCCTGATGAGCACTCTCTGTTGTCGTATAAAATTTGAAGATCTGGAACAGCAGATGTGGAACTTCAAGAGCCCAGCTACACTATAACAAATATAGGAATAACGTCTTAGCAAGAGTTGTTCAGCCTGATGAGCACTCTCTGTTGTCGTATAAAATTTGAAGATCTGGAACAGCTGATGTGGAACTCCAAGAGCCCAGCTACACTATAACATATGGGAATGACGTCTTAGCCAGAGTTGTTCAGCCTGATGAGCACTCTCTGTTGTCGTATAAAATTCGAAGATCTGGAACAGCTGATGTGGAACTCCAAGAGCCCAGCTACACTTTAACATATACATATAGGAATGACGTCTTAGCAAGAGTTGTTCAGCCTGATGAGCACTCTCTGTTGTCGTACAAAAATTGAAGATCTGGAATAGCTGATGTGGAACTCCAAGAGCCCAGCTACACTATAACAAATATAGGAATGACGTCTTAGCAAGAGTTGTTCAGCCTGATGAGCACTCTCTGTTGTCGTATAAAATTTGAAGATCTGGAACAGCTGATGTGGAACTCCAAGAGCCCAGCTACACTATAACAAATATAGGAATTACGTCTTAGCAAGAGTTGTTCAGACTGATGAGCACTCTCTGTTGTCGTATAAAATTTGAAGATCTGGAACAGCTGATGTGGAACTCCAAGAGCCCAGCTACACTATAAGGGCGCTTTCAATTTATGCGTTTCTTGGCGGCCTGCTGCGGTGCCGAAGCGGTGCGTTAGACGTACAGCACACGGACGATCCTCTTTTTTCATACAAAACGCACGGTGCGGCAACGGACGTTATTTATCCGGTTGTCGAGCGTTCGTGGGTATCGGCGCCGCACTGTTATAGAAATGACGTCTTAGCAACAGTTGTTCAGCCTGATGAGCACTGTCTGTTGACGTTTAAAAATCAAAGATCTAGAACGACTCCAATGGTCTCGCTCATCCCGTTGTTTTCCCGTCCCCGGGCCTTAGAATTCTACATCAAACGATCTTCGATTTTGACGACCCCGTTGTCGCTGGCATAAGCAATAGGAGCCGCGTACGAAGTCGCGGGCAGAAGCTAGTATTAAATAAATGTAAATAATATCCAAACTTGATAAAGTGTTATTGGGTTTTTCCATCAGAAATTTTGCAGTAGCAGCCTCGGAATCTGGATGTAGGCTCGGTTGATGGCAATAGACTTACCCCCTACCTATTACATGAGACTTAAACATAACTGGCGAAATGTCGGTGTACGAGTACCTACTGATGGGTACACCTCTGCCTTACCCATCGGGGGATTACAGGCGTGATGTTATGTTATCTAAACTTGAGAATTTTCGCTAAGACGTGATTAAACCTCTGAACTAAGTAACTAAAATCTACCGTATATTTTTACCTGTAAAGAAAAACAAACTAATCCTTTACATATTTTACTACGTTAATATCAATGATTCAAAGTAAAGATCAGACAACTGACTATACTATACACACAGACCGCAAAAATGGAAGAATAAATATTATCCTAAACGCTATTAATTCTATAGAAAGAGTAGGAAGTTAGCTATTCCAACGTCATTTAAATGTGGTAAACTGGTAAGACGTTTGTGGTAAGCCTCCAACCATTAAATGATTCCACCTAAGATCGGAGGGTTATAAATATCCTATGTTTGTTGGTCTCGTGATTGCAAGAGCGACTGTTATGTGAAACGTAGGTCGATTTCCACATAACATCACGTCTGTTCCCCGAAGGATTAGGCAGAGGTGTAGCCATTACATCCACATAATTTCGCCAGTTATGTTTAAGTCCCATGTAGTAAAGGGCGAGCCTATTGCCATCAACTGGGCACAGATCTAGACTCCGAGGCTGCTGAAAATTCCTAATGGAAAAACCTACCTCAGTAATGCTAGCGAAGGAGGAAGCGGGCCGCGTGAGGGAGAGAACATCCTCCAGCTCACACCCCAGCCGCCGCGCCGCGGTATACGCCCAGGGCGTCGGACGTCGAGAAACGTCATCCGGCCACCGTAGGCGCGGGCTTGCGGACGGCGAGTACTTAATGGGTAGCTCGCCGTCCGATCAAGGACCATGCCCGGGTCGACGGCGCGTTCTGTTCGCGCGCGCCTCAAAGAGCTGTCAGCACAGGGACGAGGCCCCAACGGGGCCAAACGCCTGCCGGGGTTGCGGGACGTCTTAACAGATACCGTGGCCCCGGAACGTAAAGGGCAACAGAAGGAACAGGGTGGTTTTTAAGTCAGTAAAAGTCTGATAGTCCCCTCCGCCCCACCCAGGGCGGAAGGACTCATTTATCATCAAATGAGCATTTTTTTTTGAGGTGGTAAATATCAATTTACCACCTCAAAAAAAAAATGCTCAGCAGTCGCGATTTTCAAGCACTATACCTACCAACGAGGCATTCGATTTCCAGGCCGGGCCAAAAGTGTTATTGGGTTTCTCCTTAAGGAATTTCTCATTAACAGCATGGAGTTTGGAAGTTGGGTAATGTGACACCTACGTGCCTCGAAAAGCACGTAAAGCTGTTGGACCTGCGCCTGATCTATACCCTGTTTTGTTTGATAGCCATCTTAGGAAAAAGGGAGTGCATCTGTATTTGCACTTACACTTGTGCATAATACTCTCTCGTGAAGGATTGCTGTCAGTTGGGATTGGTCATCTCTTAACTGCCTTGGCTTACATCTTTATTCTTATTTTTGAAGTGAAAACTTCTTTAGCGGCGTTGAGCACTTTTTCTGTAATGGGTATAAAATCTTAAACTCGCGTCAGGACACGTGCGCGTCAGGACACGTGACCTGATCGAAAAAGCGTAAGACGGATGGAGAGTAGACAGCTATCCCCTCTCTACGGCGGCGGCGCGGCGAAAATGTATGCCTGGGCCTACTGTTTCGTTTAGACAGCGCAGGGCGCTTGCGCGAATGTTCGTGTATGTTAAACGTAAACGTAAACGTAAACGTTAATAATCAAGTTTTCACTTCTGCCGGCTTCTGCTTCATAATTGTTTTATATTCATCTTCATTGTTTTCACTTGTAGAATCAACAAGAATAATGTAACCAGGATTTTGTAAAAACCTAATTTAAAAGAGTGCCGTGGAGTTTCTTGCTCGTTCTTATCCATAGAGGCCTACCTCCGTTTTGGAACGAGCAACTAGCTTCAACATTCGGACTAACTGACAGACTCCTTGACTATTCAAAAGTGCCTGTAAATGGTCTAATTGAAATAAATGTTTTGACTTTGACTTTGACTTTGAATATCTCCTGCGAACTTGCCTACTTGGCTAGTCTCGAAATCGTTCTGGAGAATATAATCTTTATGTTCGAACATTTTAGAGGAAAAAATACTGTATCTCATTACACTACAGGTTGTAAGGAGAATCTTTAGAGCCAATTATCGCTAATAATAACTATTAGCATATTAATAACATCGATGCATCAAATCTGACAATATATGATGTTAATTGGACGATAAAAAAGCTTGTGCAACTTGTTTTGCTTTTTATTTTGAAATTAGTCAAGGTACTGTAAGTTGGAACTTGCATAATGTTCCTTACAATTTAATAAAATAAATGATAAAAGAAATGTAACGTGTTTTATTGCGATACACCATATACGAAATCAATTAAATAAATACCTAATAGTCAGATATTAATGCGCATTATAAACAAGCCCTAATATTTCATTTTTGTTATTTTTTTGCTACGCGTTTCATTTTTGTTACATTTTCTTTTTTGTTTCATTTTTGTCAAATTGGTCATTTTAAATGATTTTCACCCACCTGAGAGTAGGATTAATCAAGCGAAACTTGGAGTTATTATGAAAAGTACGTCAGTTCACGTAATTTTTTTGTTTTTTTTTTTGGGCGGATCCCTAATTCTTATCCTAAAATAAAAGTAGCCTACGTTAGTCCTTACAACATCAACTATTTAACAGTGAAAATCCCGTCAAAATCGGTTTAGCCGGGACAAACAGGCGGATTTTTTTAAAAGTGTACCTTAAGTTTTCATGATGTCCCTCAAGTTTAGATTTTTTTTTTACTCACGTCATTACAAAACACTAATATTTTTTAACGTCACATGATAGAGCATATGTTTGGTAGCATAGCCGTGATTTTTTTTTCATTGTTTTTTAGTTAATTGATCATTTTTCAGTGCAATATAATTACTAATCAGCAGGTTTTTGCCATGTCCCCTCATCTCGTAGTAACATAAAAAGTAGCATAACAGTTTAGTTATCAGTATTTAGATTACTCTAATAACAGTATTATACGGCCTTAATAATATATTTACGAAAAACCTAAACAAAAATTAATTACAATAACAAATGGATTTTTAATTAGTTTTTAAATCAAAGTCTGAGATTTCGACTGAGTGGAACTTTCCCCTGAGTAACGCGAGTTTAAGTGGTTTTATGAAAATATTTCTAAATCAGTAATATTTTCTTTCGTTGGCGACACTATAAAGCCATCCGATTGGCTGCCTGCATCTTGACAACAAATTATGAGTATCGTTCACAACAGCAACATTGAGGACGCGTGCGGCGTGTGCACAAATTATATCCAGTGACTAACCACCAGTAACCACACTTTTTAAGGTAATTAAACAATCTTTTACATGTTTCATACTTAATTTTCGAACAGTCAGTTATTAGTTTCTTAAATTGTTACATTATTTCGTTGATATAACTACAAGTCATGGAAATATTCATGCAAACATAATTTTTGTCGGACTTTCGTTACATTCCACTGACTAATTCTGCCAAAAATGTTACTCAGTGGAGTAAATTGTTACACAGTGGAACGCTAAAGCTGTATTCACGACGAACAGCGGTCCGTCAGATCTCTTTTATAATTGATTACGTAATTTAAATAGCTTCTTAATCATTTTAAAACTAGCAACTGAACTGAACGTGGATATTTATTTGTTTTTGTTGTGCGTGTATGTATTTGTTTTTTTTTCCTTGAAACATTGTCAAACAGTGACCATAGTAAGATTTTTAGTTAATTTGTTTCATAATAACACAAGGATAGGAGAGTTAACTTTAGGTTAAGTTGGCGCAATTGGGGGTAGGTAAATTAATATTAAATATTTTCTTTAACATTTTAATATAAGTACATGTATAGTGTATGCAGTAGCATAGTATGTATATGTGTGTGCATTTCAACTTAATAACTGATCCAGCTTTATGGAGTGTGAGCTGTTTTAAGGAGTATTAGAGACAAAGTAACTATTACAATTTTAATTTTTAGGTGACAATAATGCCACTCACATCAGCTGAGAGAGTTAGACGACACAGAGAAAAATTAAAGCAAGACCCAGAAAAATTTGAAGAGTACAAGAAAAAACATGCAGCTCTTGTAAAATTCTCAACTATCGTCACCGATGTTCAAAAGCAGCTTTATTTAAATCCTGATTGATTACCAATGTTCCTAAATTGATACAATATGTCGTTTTTTAAGACTTTTGTTATCTGTGTAAGAGCTTGTCATTTTTGTATTATTATGATTAAGAAGTTTTAGTTTTCTAATTTAGTATATTTTCACAAAGCAAAATAATTTCAATAAGTTGATAAAGCAATAAAAATTGGCAAAAAATCCTTCATTGTAACCAGAGCCCTTACTTTTCCACTGACCAATTTCAACATTCCAATGAGTAACTGTCCCTATACAAATAATTCAACATTTTGGGTTTATTTTTACTTGGTGTACAGTTTTTAATATTTTAAATATTGTTATGAAGAGAACATATTCTTTTTACTTTAAAATTTTATGACAAAATAGTAATCAATGACAATTTGAAAAGTTATAAAGAAAAACACGCAAGTGATTAGTCAACAAGTTAGTCAGAGGATATAAACATACAATAATATTATTATTTCATTTGTTTGTTCGAACTAAATGTTTATTATTCTTATATAAAAACCTAATTACCTGATATTAAAGGATGATTTTCATTATAATACCCGTTTTATTTAACTCATTAGTAAGATAATAAATTGTTATTCAGTGGAACCAAAAATCCCCCAACTGAATTTCAATAACTTATTATGACTAATTTGTAGCAGCTATTCAAATATTCTATACATTTTATTATAGTTCACTTATTATACAATAAGAATTCAACTACACATATTGAAACAAAAACAAAAAAAATGAGGACCTGCATTTTAACTTAGGTACAGTTTTAAAAAAATCCGCCCTCCGAGTGCAACTTGTTTTGCTTTTTATTTTGAAATTAGTCAAGGTACTGTAAGTTGGAACTTGCATAATGTTCCTTACAATTTAATAAAATAAATGATAAAAGAAATGTAACGTGTTTTATTGCGATACACCATATACGAAATCAATTAAATAAATACCTAATAGTCAGATATTAATGCGCATTATAAACAAGCCCTAATATTTCATTTTTGTTATTTTTTTGCTACGCGTTTCATTTTTGTTACATTTTCTTTTTTGTTTCATTTTTGTCAAATTGGTCATTTTAAATGATTTTCACCCACCTGAGAGTAGGATTAATCAAGCGAAACTTGGAGTTATTATGAAAAGTACGTCAGTTCACGTAATTTTTTTGTTTTTTTTTTTTGGGCGGATCCCTAATTCTTATCCTAAAATAAAAGTAGCCTACGTTAGTCCTTACAACATCAACTATTTAACAGTGAAAATCCCGTCAAAATCGGTTTAGCCGGGACAAACAGATTTTTTTATATGTATTTTTTGTATACATACATACCACTTAATGCATATTACATATATGCATTTAGTAATTGTAGTAAAGTATTACAAATAGACACGTCAATTTTATTTATTTAGGTATACATGAAGCCCAACGCAACTTATCTTCAGACAAATACATATATTCGGCAGGTAACAACTTTATAACTTGGGGTGGGCTTAAAGTTTAAAGTGTGAAAAATCAATCCACGACTAACTGCCGAAAGAAACGACTAAGAGCTGGTTCACATTAGGTCGGACGGGTCGGACCGACAGTTTTACCGCTGACCGACTGTCGGGTGTTGCTCTGTACACACTAGAAGCTGCCGATCCGACCTAACGTGAACACCACCGTCGTTACCGTCGTTTTACCACAGACAACTCAGTCGTGTTGTGAGTTGTGAGTTGTTTGTCGGTCCATAAAACTGTCAGTCCGACCTGATGTGAAGCAGGCCTGACTGTGAGTGAGGGTAACATTTGGTGTAAACCCAGCTTTAGAATGTCTGTCACTACTGCCTGCAATGCGACACATTCCATCCATATTTACATTACTTTCAGTTATTTGAAACGCGTGTGGCATATAGGTATACTAGAACCATCGACCTACTTTCTTGGTCAGGAATGAACATAGTACATTACATTCATATACATTTTCTATGAATTGCTACCGTTCTCGTTTAAAAACAATCAAGACGGGAAATGAACGTGGTTTCCTATTTAAAACTAGGCTGGGCACACATTTGCGACAAAGTTGCGCGATTAACCAGTGCTAAGTCAATTAGCTACGTCTGAAAGCGCACAGACGCACTGAGGAGTCGACATTGTTGTCGCTGTAAGCCAATACATTATAAGGTAAACGCAGCTATCAACGACCCATCGAAAATCTGCAGGTATTACCGACCTATAAAAGTAATTCGAAATCTTTACGTTTCCAGAACTATTTTAGCTATAGTAGGCAAAGTTACACACGCGTTTATTCCTTGAGCATCGTATACTTTTACGTTTTTGTGAGTAGCTGTGCAAAAAACAGATAAAATACGCTAATTACTGCGGGGCAGCGTGGACGCAGGGCGTGAAGTACTGTTCCCTTGTTCCTTCAAGTAAGTACGTGACTTTTCTATTTAAGACATTTATACAAACAAATGACGTCTATACTTTATCTTATATTACTAAATGTATTCATTTAAGTGTCAACTCTTGATTTCTTACTACATTTTATTAATAAAAAGTAATTTGAAACGATAAAACTTTAAATTAAAATGGGACGGTGTTACCTTCATCAGTTTTAGTCGTGGCAGCTATCAACGACCCATAAGTCGGCAATGGCAGCAAAGTAACTTTTCGTTTTATTTTTCTTTTATGTTATTATATCACACTAACACAAGTATTTTTATGGACCAGTTTAAATCTAAGCTATCAGTCTTTATAAAAATCTATTAGCGACTAAACTTTTTTGTCTAGTTTTTACCTTTTAGCGTTGTCAATTTAACCAAAGTTATGATATTTTTCGAGGATCGATATTGAATAGTATCAGTAATAAATCATTGTTTTTGTGTTTAAAACAGTGTGCATTTGTTCATATTTTTGTGACATTAATCAATTATAATCTATTTTATAGTCCGAAGGTCAATTAAATTAAAATAACCATTTTTTTATGAGTCGGTAATACAATTTATGTTTATACTTACATACTTTATTACCGACCCATGAGAGTCGGCAATAGCAACTATAAGAAGCTATTACTGATCGTACCCTGCTTACTTTGCCACTTTTTCATGTGTCAAAAAGTTTCATTCGCTTTAAAAAAAAAAATTATATGAAAACATAATGAGTAATCTACACCTAGACGTAGTAAATTTCATGAAAATTTATATTATTACCAAATATCTATTTCATTTTTGTAAATTAAAATATTTTAAGCATAAAAACAAATATGGCAAAGTCAGCTGTCACTTCTGGTAAATTTGCCATTTGAAATTAAAAATGAAATTTTTGGAGTTTAAGAGGTTAAAAAGTAATATATTTGCACTCTTCCTATATCCCGTAAAATAAAAGTGAAAACTTTATATTATTTAGCACTGGTAATTTATCTCTCTAAGAAGGTGGCAAATTCACCAACCTTTCAAAAATATTTCATAGTAATATGAAGTTAGGGTTAGGGTTGTCAAATAAAAATGTTTTCATAGTAGGAAAAATTTAATAAAAGTAAAAAATTAACATAATCAATTTTAGTGAGATCAACAACGTTCTGTTGCTCTGTTCCCTAAAAAAGGTCCGCGGCGTCGTTTTTCCATCTTCTAAAAAAAATTAATGTTTATTTAGTCAATATTTTGTACACAAGGTACTCATGAAATTAACCTGAAGGTAAACTGAATAGCGACTACAGCATATAATGACTTATAAACGTCCCATCAATGTTAAACAGTGTCTAGGAAATTGCAACGCTATACAGTATTTGCGCAAATAACTAAATCACTTCACATATTTAATTCATACTGACCCAAATCAAAAAAAAAACTTTTTAAATTACCCACCACCCTGTGTACCTTTTGTAAAACAACCTTCATTTTAAGCACATGCACTGTGTGTTTCATATCTGGATACCTACCTACTTATATTATAAGTAGGTACTTACAACGACATTTTAATTAAAATATTCATAAGAAATTTTGTGGCAGCCCTAACCTCCAACAAAACATGGCAAAGTCACCATCACGGACGTTGTGATTAGGGTTGTTGAATTTACCAACACCAATTGCGAACTACAGGTACCTTGTAGCACAGTAAATCGGCTCTTATTTAGCTAAAGAACATTATGCTAACATAATATCAAAAAAGTACTTACGTAGGCAATGCTTTTCCCATTTGTTTTTGTAAAAGTTCCGGAGCACTAAGTTTTACGCCACCAACATTCGAAAAAAGTAACGGCCGAAAATGACATCTCAAAAACAAGCTGGGTTGCCACATCTCATTCGGTGTTGCCATTTAACTCATAAATTTTACTATAAAGGCGTACATACATGACAAAAAACTGTTATTAAGAAGTAACTACACTTTTTCCCTCAGAAGTTGGCTATGGCAAACTCAGCAACCGTTGGCAAAGCTAGCAGGTTTTACTATAGATTATTTAGTTTCTCACCTTACTTTTATGATTTAGCTGATTTTGGTTTTGAAATGTTCGTGGAGGTCTAGGGAAGGTTTAAACGGTGAGAAAATATGGGGTAGAGGTAGGGCAGAGGTAGGGCAGAGGTAGGGCAGAGGTAGGGCAGAGGTAGGGCAGAGGTAGGGCAGAGGTAGGGCAGAGGCAGGGCAGAGGCAGGGCAGAGGTAGGGCAGAGGTAGGGCAGAGGTAGGGCAGTGGTAGGGCAGTGGTAGAGCAGAGGTAGGGCAGAGGTAGGGCAGAGGTAGGGCAGAGGTAGGGTAGAGGTAGGGCAGAGGTAGGGCAGAGGTAGGGCAGAGGCAGGGCAGAGGTAGAGCAGAGGTAGGGCAGAGGTAGGGCAGAGGTAGGGTAGAGTTAGGGCAGAGGTAGGGCAGAGGTAGGGCAGAGGTAGGGCAGAGGTAGGGCAGAGGTAGGGCAAGGTAGGGCAGAGGCAGGGCAGAGGCAGGGCAGAGGCAGGGCAGAGGTAGGGCAGAGGTAGGGCAGAGGTAGGGCAGAGGTATAGCAGTGGTAGGGCAGAGGTAGGGCAGAGGTAGGGCAGAGTTAGGGTAGAGGTAGGGCAGAGGTAGGGCAGATGTAGGGCAGAGGTAGGGCAGAGGTAGGGCAGAGGTAGGGCAAAGGTAGGGCAGAGGTAGGGCAGAGGTAGGGCAGAGGTAGGGCAGAGGTAGGGCAGAGGTAGGGTAGAGGTAGGGTAGAGGTAGGTCAGAGGTAGGGCATAGGTAGGGTAGAGGTAGGGCAGAGGTAGGGCAGAGGTAGGGCAGAGGTAGGGCAGAGGTAGGGCAGAGGTAGGGCAGAGGTAGGGTAGGGGTAGGGCAGAGGTAGGGTAGAGGTAGAGTAGAGGTAGGGCAGAGGTAGGGTAGAGGTAGGGTAGAGAGATCATCACTAGCTTATACATTCCATTGCTGGAAAAAGGCCTTCTCTCATACACGATCGGGAATAGCTGCATAAAAATCGTTAATAGCTTCACAGCCGTTTTTATGGGTCGGTAATAGCAACAATCGACTAAGTCACTTTGTAAATTATTTTTTACAGGATAATCCTTTATTTAAATGTATTTGATTCAGTCAATACATTATTTATACATAACACTAGCATATAAAATTAAACTATCAATCTTTAGAGGAACCAGTACCTATACTAAAAAAAAATTGTTGATATTAAAATTGCCTTAGGGGGGTCGTTATTACCTGCGTTTACCTTAACTAGCTTTCGTTTGCGAATTTCACATGAATTTTCGTACGTATCTCTAATTTTTTTTATTACAAATGTAGCTTAAGTAAAACACTCAGGAATAACGAAGTTACCTATTAGGAAAAGATTTTTTCGGAATCGGACTCAGATACGGAGATTAGAGCGTTCAAACAAAATAGACAAACTCTCTTCCGTTTTATAATATTAGCTTAGATAAGAAGCATTTTTAGTCCACTTTTACACTATAAATGCGAAAGTTACTCTGTCTGTTTATTTGTTACCTTTTTCAGCATGGCATAACCACTGAACTGATCGTAACGCGCGCACAACTAACGTTGAAAACTAATAAACTACATTCACGCATCACGCGGACGAAATCAATGCAAAAGCTAGTACTTAGTATAACAAATTAGTGTGTTTTATTTACAGACTAGCTTCTGCCCGCGACTTCGTACGCGGATCCTATTGCTTATGCCAGCGACAACGGGGTCGTCAAAATCGAAGTTCGTCTGATGTAGAATTCTAAGGCCCGGGGACGGGAAAACAACGGGATGAGCGAGACCATTGGAGTCGTTCTAGATCTTTGATTTTTAAACGTCAACAGAGAGTGCTCATCAGGCTGAACAACTGTCGCTAAGACGTCATTTCTATATTATGTTATAGTGTAGCTGGGCGCTTGGAATTTCACGTGTGTGCCAGATCTTCAATTGTTAGACGTCAACAGAGAGTGCTCATCAGGGTGAACAACTTTTGCTAAGACGTCATTCCTGTATATACTCGTATTATAGTGTAGCTGGGCTCTTGGAGTTCCACAACAGGTGTTCCAGATCTACAGTCTTTATACGTCAACAGAGAGTGATCATCAAGCTGAACAACTCTGGCTAAGACGTCATTCCTATATATGTTATAGTGTAGCTGGGCTCTTGGAGTTCCACATCAGCTGTTCCAGATCTTCAAATTTTATACGACAACAAAGAGTGCTCATTAGGCTGAACAACTCTTGCTAAGACGTCATTCCTATATATGTTATAGTGTAGCTGGGCTCTTGGAGTTCCACATCAGCTGTTCCAGATCTTCAAATTTTATACGACAACAGAGAGTGCTCATCAGGCTGAACAATTCTTGCTAAGGGCGCTTTCAATTTATTCGTTTCTTGGCGGCCTGCTGCGGTGCCGAAGCGGTGCGTTAGACGTACGGCGCACGAACGATCCTCTTTTTTCATACAAAACGCACGGTGCGGCAACGGACGTTATATATCCGGTTGTCGAGCGTTCGCGATACCGGCGCCCGCACTGTTGCCGCACCGTGCGTTTTGTATGAAAAAAGAGGATCGTCCGTGCGCCGTACGTCTAACGCACCGCTTCGGCACCGCAGTAGGCCGCCAAGAAACGCATAAATTGAAAGCGCCCTATGACGTCATTCCTATATGTGTTATAGTGTAGCTGGGCTCTTGGAGTTCCACATCAGCTATTCCAGATCTTCAAATTTTATACGACAACAGAGAGTGCTCATCAGGCTGAACAACTCTTGCTAAGACGTCATTCCTATATATGTTATAGTGTAGCTGGGCTCTTGAAGTTCCACATCAGCTGTTCCAGATCTTCAAATTTTATACGACAACAGAGAGTGCTCAACAGGCTGAACAACTCTGGCTAAGACGTCATTTCCATATGTTATAGTGTAGCTGGGCTCTTGGAGTTCCACATCAGCTGTTCCAGATCTTCAAATTTTATACGACAACAGAGAGTGCTCATCAGGCTGAACAACTCTTGCTAAGACGTTATTCCTATATTTGTTATTGTGTAGCTGGGCTCTTGGAGTTCCACATCAGCTGTTCCAGATCTTCAAATTTTATACGACAACAGAGAGTGCTCATCAGGCTGAACAACTCTTGCTAAGACGTCATTCCTATATTTGTTATAGTGTAGCTGGGCTCTTGGAGTTCCACATCAGCTGTTCCAGATCTTCAAATTTTATACGACAACAGAGAGTGCTCATCAGGCTGAACAACTCTTGCTAAGACGTCATTCCTATATTTGTTATAGTGTAGCTGGGCTCTTGGGAGTTCCACATCAGCTGTTCCAGATTTTCAAATTTTATACGACAACAGAGAGTGCTCATCAGGCTGAACAACTCTTGCTAAGACGTCATTCCTATATATGTTATAGTGTAGCTGGGCTCTTGGAGTTCCACATCAGCTGTTCCAGATCTTCAAATTTATTCTCTTAGCAGAAAATGCTTATCACGTGAAACAATTTTTGCTATGGTACCATTTTTGTATCTCTTATAGTTTAGCTGGTCTGTTGCGGTTCTGCATCAGGTGTTCAAGTTTCCAAGATAAATTATAGCCTATATGTTGCCCAGACTTAATACCTATACAACAAAATAAAAATCATTCAAATCCGTCAAGTAGTTCCGAAGATTAGCGTGTACAAACAAACAGACAAAAAGACAAACAGACAAACAGACAAACAGACAAACAGACAAACAGACAAACAGACAAACAGACAAACAGACAAACAGACAAACAGACAGAATTTTTTTTTTGGTTTCGTGCTCTATTACTGTTTCTAAACCCACCTCAATTTTTTTTTTTTTAATATATTCAATGTACAGACACAGTTTTTTTACTGTTTTATTATATGTATAGATTTTTCTTTTACTTTGTCCTACTTGTACCTAGTATAATAAATTAGAGTGTATTTTTTATTTACAGATTTTTCTTTTACTTTAGGTACCTACTTAGGTATTTAAGTTTTATGTTTGGTTTCCAAAATCGAGCCGAAATTTCTTAAGTTACAGGTACACCGTTGCCCTTGTCAACATTTTATGTATATCTCGCCGGAATAAGTCCATACAAACATCCTTTAATGTCAGACTTTAAATCAGTCGTGAAGCCAGTCTAAATGTCCGGTCATTGCGGACAAGCCCTATACAAAAGCAATACGTCCGCACGACCGATGGCTCGGTTGGCTCGGTCAGCTCGGGTAGCTCACAAATTGATTCTGGCTCGCTTCACCATCGTATCGTTAGTCAGTGGCTCAGTGCTGCCGACCGGAAGGCACACCACCTGAATGTAGATTGTAAACAAAGCACTCGACAAATAAATTAACGTTTTACAAGTCTAATTAATGCATTCAAAGAGCATGAACGTTTCTGTTGGATTGCCGGCTGTTTCTATAGGTAATTACTATTTCGTTTTGATGCTATTTTAACCGACTTCAAAAGGGAGGTTTGTCCGTAGGCAAGTTTTTGATATGTTTAGGTTTCGAAATGTTGGCGATTGTGGAAAATTTTTCATGCTGTTTAATTTACATAGCTTATTTATATGTACGAATTCTGCATATACAGAAGACGGTGACGGCTGCACCTGGTGACGGGACCCGCCTTTTGGTGGTGGAAGGGCAATACAAGCCCGGGTGCGAAAGAATGTTCTGAGCGTTCATCGTTCATCATGCGCCACAGTCAAAGGTAGTTTTATGAACACCGTGGGGTTTTAGTCGGTAGAACTCCGACGCACGCCTCCGTCTTCCCCGAGGTGGAGGCAGTGCATGAGGATTTTTCCTCAAAAGCTGTCAGTCTCAACAACTGATCTCAAGCTCACGTGAATTGACCAAAGGATTTTTTTTAGAATAGAATAGACGGTGAATACCTATGCGTGTTGTGCAATAAAGGTGCAGTAAGTAACGTAGGTCTTACCAAAAATTCGAAATTGCTTTTCTACGAGTATAAACTATAACCATATTTATTTAAAGACCACTTTCAATTAACAAAGGTAGTTACGAGGGAGAGTTTGTAATATTTAGATGGAAAGTGCACCGACACTTGATGCGTTAATCGCTGTCGGCAATGCGCAAGTCAATTTATAGATTGTAATGTAATGCGTACCCGTAGATGTGAAACTTGATCATCAGTCTACAGAGTAAGACAGTACAGATATCATAGTGACCCATTTACCTAGATTGATTTGTAGAAACACAAGCGATGGAGATATTAGTAGAGAAAATAATTATAGAAACTTTGTTGTAACGGAAAACATGGCGTTTGTTGTGTAAAACGTGGTTCACGGCTCACGATAAACTATTGCTTAATTCTCTAAACATCAAGATTAGACTGAGACTAGACTGACTACGACTGCCACTCTGGTGTATAGTGGTCGCAAAACGCGACTGTTGAGCATGAGGTCTTGGGTTCGAGTGAGGTTTGAGTGTTATTGGGTATTTCCATCATTTCTCAGTAGCAGCCTCTGTGTCTGGATTTGTACTCGGTTGATAGCACAGGCTCGCCCCCTGTTACATAAAACTTAAACATACATACAACATACAACATATTATACGCTTTTGTGGAACCTTCTTAGTTATCATAAATGCTAATGATTTCATGGTCTTAGATTATGATACTCGATAGACTTCTTTTTATACAATACGGGTACTATCAATGTGCAGAGTGCATTCGCTGGCGATTCATTGAAGTGATCCATCATTAGTTGAATGGCGAGTACAGTCGACGAAGAAAGTGATTTTATTTCAACAAAGATAAGATATTTTTTATTTGTAAAACATGAGCTTATAGAAGTTTATAGTGCAAAGTGTTAGATAAGGTAGAATAAAAATTAGGATATAATGAACTTCTATTCACCAAGAAGCTTACCTACTTACTGTAACACATTTTGTAAAACATTTTGTCGGATCAGGTACTAAGCTGCAGCAAGTATTGTGTTTGCCTAAGTAGTACAACTACTTGTCAGTCAGTAATTTGTTTCTATGCTTAGACTAGATATGTTAGAAGACACACAAGATAGAATCTAGTCCAAAAATTAAAACAAAAAAATATAAAACGAAACTTTTGACGCTGCACTATTTCTACATGCACTTGGTTTGTCTGGAAAAGTAAATTAAATAAACTGAAATGTAAAAATTAATCCTGCCAAAATTAATCTGCTATCCTCAGCTAAACTCCAGCGCCGCTGTTCTTACCAGTACCTATTACGATTAATGATAGCGCCGGCGCGAAGTGAGTGCGCCAATCGAACCGTGAAAGATAACAAGGGGTGCTTGCTCTTGTCATAACCCTCGGCCTACCTTCGGTGCCTCACCAGCTCGCTCGGAAACTATCGGAAACTGTCGGAACCATTCGGCAGGTATGACACCCTTAGATACAGGACATGAACGCTTTGAAGTCTCTCATCTTATATACCAAGAAGTACTTTCAATTCAATAAATTTATATCCGCTAATTAGAAATTAGCTACTACATTTTGCCAAATGATTTATTTAATTGACTACTAATTACTTAGAAATTTTATATCTAACCATTAAAACCCGTTAGATAATTAATTAAAATTATTAATTGACAAGTAAAACTTGCTAAGTTAGAAATCGGATAATAAAAAAGTAACAATTTGTTTTTTATATGAATTGAAGCACGTTGTACATTTCTACTGCTATTATAAGTAAATGTTATGGAACTTGGCATGGCACCCGTTAGATCTCAACTCTTTTATAGGCGTTCGTTTTTTATATAAATTTATGTTTTTGTAGTTGTACTTTTAAAAGTTTATCTTAGAAATCACTGACGTCGGTGAAGGAAAAGCATTGTGGAACATGGACTTATACTTAATTATATATCGTTAATAGTCGGGAATCGCCAATTTGCTTTGAGCAAGCGTGGTGATCAATACTCGTGCCTTCCCTTTGCCCTGCAGTGGAAGAATAACAAGTCAAAGTCAAAGTCAAATCATTTATTTCAATTAGGCCATTATAAGGCACTTTTGAACGTCAAATAAATATAGGCTTTGACACGTTATGAAACTCCCTGATGGTCGTATTTACGTCAGTCACGGGGCAACCTCTATGATTCGCTGACAACTTAAACGTGCCTATTCAACTGTGACAGTAATAGTCTATCATTGCCACCCATCGCTATTACTGACGGAACCTATCAGTATTTACTGACGGATGGTTGAGCAACCGTCCGTTTATCCCCACCGCAATATGACGGGTGGATTGGTATCATTATTTGCTATTATGGGTTAAGGATGGAAGTTTAGTAGTCAATGGACGGTGGTAAAGATGTTTGATGATTAACAGGAGATTCATTGCTATTGTAATAGATACCCTATGTCCTACTAAGGAGACGGTCCAAGTACAACATATCTTTATGTTTATTAATTCAAAATTTTACTTTACTTTAGAATAATTACCCTTAACAAAACAAGTCTAGATATATTTTCTTTTTCTTTTTAAATTAGTTGTAAGTATTTCTTTATTTATCAACGTTACCCCACACTTGGAATTTCTCCTTCTTGCGTGAATTTATTGTATGTTTGTAAACGCACTCTTGTCACTTGTTTGTGTAAAACAACTAGACCCGGTACAACTACAGGGTCCAGAATGATCTCTATCATAAATGTTTACCACCTAAGAATTCATATGGAAATCATCATCTGCCTAGCCTTTTCCCAACTATGTTGGGGTCGGCTTCCAGTCTAACCGGATGCAGCTGAGTACCAGTATTTTACATGGAGCGTCTGCCTATCTGACCTCCACAACCCAGTAACTGGGTAATACGATACCTCTAGGTAAGACTGGTTGTCAGACTTTCAAGCTTCTGACGACTCGTAACAATTGTCAAAGATCCACGTATGACAGCCGGGACCAACGGCTTAACGTGCTTTCCGAGGCACGGATTGTTAATTGTTGTTGTTGATTGTGTCATATGGAAATGCATTAAAGATATTGAGTATCTACCTGTAGGCCAAACAAATATTTATTCCATGCGGGAATCCAATCCAAAACACGCAGCGCAGCAGTCAATCGCTAATCCACTACACCAACCGTGCTGTGAACAGTGTGAACCAATAAATTAGTGTCATAATTAAACCAATTATTACAACTACCGGAAAATAAAACAACGCAGCATCAATACATAATCGACCTCCTTAAACAATTACTTAACTGTTCATTATAATAGACTAAACGAATAATAAACTCTTGCAGCCTGTACCTAATTAAGATATTTCCCGTCATATAATTCAATTTGCAAATGGCCTCCATTAGCGATAGTCTCCTTTGGTTATACATGTCTTATTGTGTGTTTATAGAGCAACATCTACTTTATATACTCTTGATGTTATGTCTATAAAAAGCTTTTTTACAAAAAAAGACAACCGCCTTCAAAAACTACAAAATAAAAAATAACTTTAGTTTGGAAGTCGGCGGCTTTGGTTTTGTTTTTTGTTATGTAGGAATTGCCACCGACTTCCAAACTAAAGTTATTTTTTATTTTGTAGTTTTTAAAGGCGGTTGTCTTTTTTTGTAAAAAAGCTTTTTATTTTTCACTTTTTAGTGCTTGTGTGTTAATGTTTGAAATCCTTAATAAAAGCCCTTTCGAACAATACCTCACACGATATATTTAATTTAGAAAAATGCTCACAAAATAAAAAGCACTAAACCAAATTGGATGAAATTTTTATGGGACCAAATGGCAAGTATACCGCATCGAACAAAAAAAGAATCACACTAATCGGACTAGAAACCTCGGAGTAATCGGTGTACATACATAAAAAAAAAAAAAAAAATACCGGCCGAATTGAGAACCTCCTTCGTTTTTTGAAGTCGGTTAAAAATAATAATTAATCTCTTTTCTTGATTGGCGTGATAGCCCAGTAGTTAATGGGCCCGCCTCTCATGCATGAGGTTACGGGTTCGATACAGGGCAAGCACCAATGTGACTTTTTAAATTCATATTCATATTCAGGGTGACCAGGGTGATTTTTCTTTAAGGGCCGAAAAGTAACGAATTTTGCAAAACAACATTTTTCTTTTTGAACTAAGTTTTGTTAATTTCGGAACGGAACTAAGCAATTTCCAACTCTGTTTATGTAGCCGTTTAGTTTGTTATCAATTGATCTATAACGACTACAAGCGCTTATTGCAATTTTGTCTACACTAACCGTTATATTAAGTCATAAAAATCAAGACTTGGTCTATTTTATTTTATGATATAAGTAATTTACATGATACTGAATTGCATATTTCTATGAAATTGCATATTTCTATGAAACTAGGTAACCTTCTTTTCTGATGTGAATAAAATCTCTCTCGTCACGTCATAAAGACGTGGAAACTGAGAAAATGGTATGAAATAATGTAGTTACTTTTATTAATTACTGCAATTAATGTGTGAGTTACTAGTGAATTGACGTATAAAGATGAAATTTGGCAGTTTGGCAGGGAGGTACTTGGTTAGTAGACGTCCGCTAAGAAAGGATTTTCCAAGATTTTACAAAACGCCGAGACCGCGCTAACCATAACATGAAAATAATTGCACAGAGCCTACGATTGAGCTGTAAAACCAGACATGAATCAGATAAGCATCCTATCATACATAGGTAATTTAATAATAAGATAATCTGTTAATAACTAAGCGTATCGGCAATGGCCGCTGTATCTCGTAAATTTTATCGTAGCGTGAAAAGTAATTGAGAAATGTATGCATGGCTTCTGTGAGCAACTCTCTCCATTTTCCAGTCAAGATTTTATGTGCACACTGGGTGGTGTTGATTGCACTATGTAAGTACACTATATATTACTGCACCATTGGTCTCGTGGGCGCATGTGCATGGCCGGGTAGTGTTATTGGATTTTTCCATCAGAAATTTCTCAGTAGTAGCCTCGGAGTCTGGATTTGTGCCCGGTTGATGACAAATAGGCTCGCCCCCTATTACATGGGACTTAAACATAACTGACGAAATGTGGGTGTACTAATGGGTACACCTCTGTCTAACCCTTCGCAGATTACAGGCGCGATGTTATGTCAAACTTATTTGTGCTACATGTTGCGTTAAATATTGTATTTATGGTGGTACGGAAAACTACATGTGCGATTCCGTGTCTTGTCGTTAAAAAGTTAAAAACAGCATAATTACGATTAAAATTGCGTTAAAGAAGAAAAAAGTTAAAAAAAATATAAGTTAGAAAAGGGTAAAGAAGTCCCGATTTTTTTGCCTAGGGGCCTTCGTCATGGTTAATCCGGCCCTGTATATGCCTATCTAATTCTATACCGTGTGCACGTCCGCCACCGGCTACGAATCACCCGGTAATGTGGGACATGGACATGAGCAATCCAAAGCTAATAACCTCGCAACTAATGAACTGCCCTGTGATTTAGCATCTCAACATACATAGATCTACTAATAACCTAATTACCAAAGTATGTGGCACAGCGGTTTGTAATCCGTCTCTGTAAGATTAAGATTGCCTTTCTGTAATTTGTTATTTTTCTTAGACTTTCTCAGGTTGTGACTTGTGAGTGTCTTAGTCCAAGATCCCAGTGTATCCAGACCTACATATCATGGCTAAAATTTAGAAAATGGATAGAGAGACAATGCTGGGCCCTTTTTCAGGTCGACGATAGAGTAAGCTTACCCAGAAGAAGTTTATTCACTCTAACTTTAGAGACATTAGGGTATAAAAGGTACCTTACTGACTTTCTAACAAAAGAATAATAAACTAATTTAAAAAAATATTTTTAAAAACAAGGTTTAATTTAAAATTATTACAATATTGAGTATTGGACATTGTATTGTCATCAGAACTAAAGGTGAAATTTTAGCTCAATCGGGTAACAACAAATGGTTGATAAATGGTTTGCTGAAAGGACAACTTACATAAATACATATATTTACATACGAACAGTGCAAGCTAAATAAAAGCTTGTAAAAAACATCTTATTCTTAATTCCTATTAAGATTCATAGCATTTAGTTATAGCCCCATGAATTTAACGAGGATACAAAACTGCGCCTTTTTTAGACGACAAAACTGCATTGGCCTCGGCCCTACACACACACACACACATAGGTACGCCAATCGTACCTACATGGAACACAGATACAACCGCCGCGACACGTCGTCGTGTAGGTACTAGAAATTAGTAATTAGCAGTCAAATCTCGACGTCTAATGACGTCGGCGCTCGCCGGTACAGTTACACTTTGCGATGCGTTTGATTGGTGCGCTAATGTGCGACCGACCCGAGTACGTTTAACTAATGCATCTGAATAATTTAGGAACTTTGGAGTTAGATACTAGCTAGTACCGTACGGTTTGTTACCTCACTATATCTTTAAAAAAATGCAACGTATTTTTAACTGACTGCCCGGTTGGTCTTGGTCACAATCGCGGCTGCTGAGCCTAAGATCCTGGATTCATTAGGAATTAGTCAGTAACGGTCCGGTGTTTGAAAGTTGGTGGTGTGTAGGGCTGCCATCCGTCCGGGTTTCCCCGGATTTGTCCTAGTTTAGAGGGCGTCCGGGGAACGTCCGGGAGGGGTTGTCAGAAAGTGTCCGGGTGAAAACCGGACACTTTCAGTGTCAGGGGAATCCCGATTAATTGAAAGATAGGCGATACTTAAACCAAAACAAATCTTAGTTTTAAAAAAAGCTTTAATATTATTTTCTTTTTTTTATTTGTTTTTGGTATGTCCGGGAAAAAAACTCAATTTCACCCAAATGTCCAGGGTTTTCGAAGGTTTTGTCCGGCGTCGGCAATTTAGATGATGGCAGCCCTAGTGGTGTGACACTCTCTTGACTCAGCAAGCACATAAAGCCGTTGATCCTGCGTCTCATCTCTCCCCGGTCGTGTCGGATTACCGTCTCATCGAACTAGGATATTGAGGGAAGAGGAAGTGCACCTATGTTTGCGCAAAGTTGCACTATAATTATCTCCTGCGTGAACTTGACTTCCGTGACCGAAATTCGGTCAGAAGTATGAGATGATTTAGATATAGGAGTTCTGGGCAGCAGTCTGTCTGTAGCCAGATGTGGTGACTACAAGTGGATATTAACCATGATTGTATGTTTACTGAAATAAAAATACAAGCGAACTATAAAGTGGTAAATATTTCTCACATAAACTTAGGGGCACATCCGTGTAAGTCAATTAGCTCGTTTAACATTCCACGTCTACATATTGTAAGAATCTAGTTAAACGCGTGTTTTAATTACAAAGAACGTAGAACCGCCGCACACTGCTAATTTTCTTTGAAAGTAAGAACGCTGTAGAAGAATTAGTTATAAAAAGAAAGAAAACAAAATGGGCAGAGAATTTTTATTGGTGAAAACTTGTAAATAGCCTTCAATTGAATCATTTTTGCCAGTACTTTTTTCGCTATTTATAAGTCCGAATTTTAAATGAAACGAACTTTACCTCTTTCATTTATTTATTTTATTATTCCATGTTAATTATTTGTTGTTTCAGCGGCTACTGTAATACTCACTTTGTGGAAATTTCTAATAAAACGGTTTAAAAGATACAGCTCTGTGACAGATGAACAGGCAGACAGATACACCGCGGAGTCTTAGTAATACGGACCCGTTTGGCTTCTCTTGACTCTTGGGTTACGTACGGATCCCTAAGAAACAGCCTTGTCCAAGACCCTTAATCTTAAAAAAAGAATTAACACAATGATAGGTAGTAAACCTTTGAATTATGAACCTAAGAAGTCCAACTATATCTGTAAACGTCTATTAAAATACAATTCAAAGGAACACCTAATAGCAGCTATTAAGACCGGATCTCTTCATCAGATCAATTCTTAGAGATAACGATCAATACAAACATCAGTATAGAACTATTAATACTCAAACATTACGTTTAAGAGGAAACACCGACCCACTAACAAACATCTAGATAACTGTATTATCAATATAGATTTAATTAGATCTAGTTCTATCGTCTCACTGAAGTCATCAAGGCCTTCTCGGGTCACTTCGTCCAATTACTTGAGCGTTTAAATCTCTTTATTAATTTAATCTCATTAACGTACCTATAAGTCGAAGTGGTTATATCAGGAGTAGCCAACCGGTCAATCGATAATAATATACATTTACATACTCAGAATATTCTTTAATTTTGTTGTGTTTATATACTACTTGTTGTAAAAAGGACAACTGCAGATCGTCAGATCTGACTGAATAGCCTAATTCGGGGTTTAGCTCTCACCATTTCCATCTCTAATATTGAACTAATATAAAAGATATTTCATAAACTGAATAACAAGAATATGTATACGGTGACCCTACGTTTTCCTTTTTTCATTAATATATTTTTTAATTTGTACACTGCCTCAGTTTACAGCGGTATAAATAGGCAATTTTGAGCATTTTCTATGGGTCCTAGTGCTCATAATAGTAATGTATCATTAAAAAGGAAAACATAGGGGTATCATACAAACATTTGATATTTACTTTAATGTAAAATCATTGCATTAAAAATAAACTAGTAAGAAAACAGGCAAGTTCGTTTGTATGGAGAAAAGACCACCCGCGTTTCCTCATAAGAGAAAATAATGTTTAAATAAAGAAGTACTGATTATGTAATTAGTAGATCGCACAGAGTCTAGTCAGTAGATCTTAGATCTAATAAATTGACCAGCCCTGGGTTGTACTATACATGAAGCTGCCGAAGCGTTCAATACTTCGACAGACTTGAGCGCTTTGAGATGGTTCCGGTTTGTATGTGAAATGAAGAAGTGCAGAAGGTCAATGAGGCTCTGTCGTAAGGTAAGTACCTATTCAATTGCTATGGCTTGATTTTTTTCGCTACATGATGAAGCTTCTTACAAAAGGTATGTTTCATGCTTGCGGGTCACAGTTGTCTTCTGGGTCAACCTTTTTTTTACTCTAGGAATTTTTCCTGTATAGGTGCGTTTACAAACATATAACTTACCTACATACACAAACAGCCCAACCTAATAATCTAGAAGGTTATTGGCTCCTTATCTCTGAAGGTTGAACCTAGGCTTAGGGCTCGCTGGGGCCAGGGCCCGATCTAAGGGGCCAAATCGAGGGGCGGCAAAATTGAGTGTGCCGGGCGGTTGCACGAAGTCCAACATACTCTCATGAATTTTTGTATAGGTACTTGTTCAGAAGCCGTAACATATGTGAATATAAAACAATTAAAACAATATCACATAATTATATATGAACCCATCTTTGAAATAGCAAGCTCATGACTTATATGTTGTTAGTGTAAAGAGCGGCTATATTACTTTTGCCCGGAGCGGCTAAATAGCTAGATCGGGCCCTGGCTGGGGCAGAAAAGCAAAGATAACAGAAGCTAGTTTAGTAATATAATATTTATGATAACGATCAAAACTGGTCACTTGAATGTCATAAAATTTTCGCGTTCTGTATGAATTCAACCTTCGGCGGCTCTTTTGTATTGTGTAATTGACGCTTTTTATGCATTGCCGGATAAGTACAGGATTAAAGCTACGGACGTGAAGTTGACATGAGTACAATTCCGAGAAGCCTGTTGTAATGTTAATTATGTCACGGAGCCTGTCAGTGGATGATGACGGATGTCGGACACACTTCGACATCCATCCGTCAAGAGATGTTACAGTTGATTTGTTTATTAGTCAAGATAATTCGACGGACTATAGTTGGCGCAGTAGTTGAGCGATGGGCTACTGCGCTGCGAGGCTCGAGTTGGGAAAATGATCAAAAGAATCAAACGTATAATAAATTGAAGTAAACAAATGACTGCAGTATTTTTAATGGAACCTATCTATGCAGCATTTCTGTTTCTCCGCATTGCGTATCCTACGTGGTACGGCAGGCTACCGGTTAACGTAGCCCTATAGGTGTAGGTAGCCTATAGGTATATAAAACAAGTGTAAAAAAAGCCAAAAGTAACATGTTGTTCCCATCATTGGGATCACGTTTTTGTTCCGGTCCATACCTGGGAATTTTCTGCTTACAGCGTTGTTGAAGGTCAAATTTTCTAACTTTTTCTAACGTCTTTTTACGAAAACGATTTTAAATGCAATGCTCCCACGATCTGCGTTTTTCCTACGTTACTTAGTTTAGCCATAGATAACAAACCTACTCCTCTAATTACGGAGCTCTAACTTCTTCGTTACGAGCCATAAACAACTAACGATCGCCACGAGGAAAATTATTTTCATTTCACAAAGAAAAGTTGAAAAACCATAGAAACGATAAAGCACTTCATAAAATATTACTGGCAACTTTATAGCATTAAAATGACCATATTTACATTTTCTCTAGAGGTAATGGTAACACTGGTAGAGGCTTCTCGCTAAATTAAGTACAATTAAGTTTCTATTAAGTTCTCTCCACGCGGTGTTCTGGGCCCGGGATCGGTCGACATAATTACGGAAAGCAACGGCCATGTTCAATTTTCTGATATTACCATAAAACTTGTGCTACTTGTGGGTCAGTAGGCCACATAGTAATTTTTTTTAATACCACTTACCTATGCTCCATTCTATAAGATTGGAAAAATAACGTTCGCGTTAGCTCTGTTATCTATACTTCTATACTTAATATTATAAAGCTGCAGGGTTTGTTTGTTTGTTTGTTTGTTTGTTTGTTTGTTTGTTTGTTTGAACGCGCTAATCTCTGGAACTACTGGACCGATTTGAAAAATTCTTTTAGTGTTAGATAGATTAGTTATCGAGGAAGGCTATAGGCTATATACTATCACGCTACGACCTACGGGAGCGGAGCAGTAACCAAAGACGCGGGTGTAACCGCGGCGGACAGCTAGTCTATACTAATATTATAAAGCTGCAGTGTTTTTTTGTTTGTTTGTTTGAACGCGCTAATCTCTGGAACTACTGGTCCGATTTGAAAAATTCTTTCAGTGTTAGATAGATTAGTTATCGAGGAAGGCTATAGGCTATATACCATCACGCTACGACCTACGGGAGCGGAGCAGTAACCAAAGACGCGGGTGTAACCGCGGCGGACAGCTAGTGTGAACATATATATGAAATACATAGCACACATGGACCCAGATCTTATATGATTCAATTTTATTGGCCGGGGTACGGGGATCACTCTGAGCATTCTTCCGCACCCCGGCAGGTATTGACCGGCCACCACCACAAGGCGAGTTCCTCTCGGTTCTATCTCTGTTCTGGCGACGGACTGATGTCAATGTTAATATCTACCTACCTACTCTGCGTTAAATAAGAATTAATGTTTGATTATCGGGGCATACTGGAAGATGGACAATTCCATCGAGTTTTGGAAAATCCTAAAGGAATACTACCTATGAACAGAATCAAAATTACGTGACCAACGAATGACGCATGACCACAAAATTAAATGTGAATTTCCTAAATTACTTACACAGAAATACCGCTAGGAAAAAGCAATTGATGAAGTCGTTAAGTTTATCAATTAACGGTGAAACTATTATGATATAAAACCAATAATATTGGAAGCATCTGTCATAGTGTTCTGTGTCAGCAAGATGAGAACAATACAACTGGTGAGTAAAAAAATATATTATGTTTTATACCTAGTTTGAGGTGTCTGAACGAATTTTGAAACTACTCCTTTTTTTGGCCTTAACGCCATATGTTTCTCGATCTGTCTGTGGTAGACTTCTCTATCTGAAGTACAGGCATTTTAGACTTAGTACCTACTTTATCAGTCGTTACGAGTCGTCAGAAGCTTGAAAGTCTGACAACCAGTCTTACCTAGGGGTACCGTATTACCCAGTTACTGGGTTGTGGAGGTCAGTCAGATAGGCAGTCGCTCCATGTAAAATACTGGTATTTAGCTGCATCCGGTTAGACTGGAAGCCGACCCCAACATAGTTGGAAAAAGGCTAAGCAGATGATGACCTACTTTATCAAAAACTAACCTACTTATGATTAAGTACTTAAAGTAGGTATGATACCTACTTATCTAGTGTTTTTAAGATAAGATGGTAATGGTGATTAAAATATACTTATTACATTCTTGAACATTCTCAATTAGAAGTGTATTTAACTTATCTGAATCCAAGGCAATTAATACAGAATTTATATATTATTAGGTTGTCGTGCTGGCGGTTGTGGCCGTCGCGTACAGTCGCCCATCGAACAATCAGCAAGGCAAGAGCTTGATCACCGGAGTCTTCATCCCATCTGATGCTTTCAAGAACCTGCAGGACCGGGCCAACGCTAACTCGCCTAATAACCAAGGAAACAACCCTGTTCAGAACCCGCAACCAAATTACCAACCGGTTAACACGAACCAACCGCAGTACCAACCGGTGAATACTAACCAACCACAGTACCAACCGGTTAATACCAACCAACCACAGTATCAACCGGCTAATACCAACCAACCACAGTACCAACCGGTTAATACCAACCAACCACAGTACCAACCGGTTAATACCAACCAACCACAGTACCAGCCGGTTAATACCAATCAACCACAGTACCAACCGGTTAATACCAACCAACCACAGTACCAACCGGTTAATACCAACCAACCACAGTACCAACCAGTCAACACGAATCAGCCGCAATATCAACCTGTTAATACTAATACACCGCAGTACCAGCCAGCTGTCATGACGAACCAACCTGGAAACAACCAGCCACCTAGTGTAAACACCCCATCAGTTGCTCCACGTTTTAACAACCAACCTACGATCCTGACGAACCAACCAACCACAAACAGCCAACCTAATATAGTGTACACCCAACAACCGCTGACGGCAAACCGCGACCCAAATCAGCCAATTATGGTAATGACCAATCAACCAAATAGCCAACCTAGCCAGCCAGTCGTGTTAATGCAACAGCCGGCGCCATCTTCAAATCAGCCAATCTATGTTCAACAGCCAAACCCACAACCAACACAGGTTATCATTGCCACCAATCCCTCTAATCAAGGAACATTGGTTCAGCCTCCAAATCAGAACCAGCCCGGCTCCTCAGTATACACACTGATACCACTGAGTGGACAGAACAATGTAAATACCAATTCAGGTAGCTCGTACTTGATTCCAGTACCATCTGGAAATTCAAACCCTATTATATTGAGCACTGGAAAATAGAGTGATTCTTTTGTGATCTTTAGAGCAACATTTTGTGAGAAAATAAAGCAAATAAAAAGTTAGTGTTATTTTTTTTCTTCTCCTACACATTAGGTATAAGATAGTATTTTGCTTCAGTTCTATAGTATCACTAAACTGATTCTAATATTTGAATCCTAGCCTGATATTAGTTTTATTTATTTCTTAAAAATATACATAGTGCACTCAGTCTTGGCCCTTATACCCCTTGCTGCCTACCTACCCGGGCTATAACTGATTTGTCAGGAATAGTCAGGACACAATATTGTGGAAAAATAGGTAGTTTATTTTATGCAATGCATTAGATTTTGTCTATAGATTATTTCTACAATACATTTCATTTGTGAGTGGTTGACCAAAAAGGGACCTGGAGGGATTGGAAACCGTTATTTTTTTTTTTTTTTGAATTTTTTAATCTGTGGTCTTTTAGCTTTGTTTTGGTCTAACCAGAATATTTTTAGGTGCCGTAGTGTTTTTTTATGATTTTTTTGTGAGCCGAGGCCGAGCCGAAACTCGTTGCTACACGAAATTTCAAACGCGATTTACTCGAAATCAATTATTTTCCCTTGAGGTCCCTTTTTGGTCAACCACTCACATTTGGATTAGTACTGTCCACACCATAGAGCAATGTGTCCACACACTAACCACGATATATATTCGTCTTTGTAACTTTGTTATCTGTGGGTGTACTTTAGTCGATTTTTTATTGAAATGTCACAACGACATTTCGAAAGTGTTATAATCATAAACTCATAAAGGAGGAACATCACTAGTGTTTAACCCAACATGGTGGTTGCTGTGCAGTTTGTCACTTACGGAAAAACAAAAATTAAATAATTCTTCAGTGAGGCAGTACAAAACCACGAAAATGTCGTCAACAGAGCCTTCCCAGAACAAAACCTGGGAGCTCTCCCTGTATGAGCTTCACCGTACCCCGCAGGAGGTGATAACCGACGCCACTGAAATCGCTGTGTCCCCCCGCAGTTTGCACAGCGAATTAATGTGTCCAATTTGTTTAGACATGCTCAAGAAGACTATGACTACAAAGGAATGCCTTCACAGATTCTGCAACGACTGTATTATAACGGCCCTTCGTTCAGGCAACAAGGAATGTCCTACATGTCGAAAGAAGTTGGTATCCAAACGCTCTTTGAGGCCAGACCCAAACTTTGATTTGTTGATCTCAAAGATTTACCCAAGCAGAGATGAATATGAAGCTCATCAGGAACGGTTGTTGACAAAGCTGAGTATGTCACACTCACAGGCGTCATTAGTCAGTTCTATTAAAGAAGGTATAAAACTGCAGTCACAAAACCGGCCTCAGAGATCTAGGAAGAATCATGAGGATAATAGTAATACTTCTAACTCGAATGGTAACACAGAGAATGCCCAAAATGGTAGTACAGGCACAGTTCCCGCTGCTCCTAAGGATGGGACGTCTACTACAGGCAACCCAACACCGTCGGGTCAGTCCACATCTAACCCTGCCTCAGTGAGAAGCACACCTTCTCCTGTGCCATCTAATATCAGCTCTGTGTCAAAAAATACAAGTACTACTAAAAGGGCCAAATCCATTTTGACCTCAGAGAGGAGTGAGGAAAGTGAATCTAGTGATGGCAGGTTTGTTTTGTTTATATTATTAGCTTACATAACTAATTTGCACAACTGGTAGTGCCACATCATCAGCACTACAACTCCCAATTTACTGTTATTTTGTAGCTTTAGTGTAAACAACCAAACGCTATAAGTAATTGTTTTTTTTATTACAAAATCTTTAAAAATGTATTGAAAGTCCAAGCTTCATTACAGAAGTAAAGAGTTTTTAAATCTATAAATATAATGGTATACTGATTTCTGTCAAAGTTGGCATCAACCCATTCTTTTTCAAAAACTTTGTACTAACTTTTTAATCCAACTTGACTAAAATAATATAAATCATCAGAATTTAATAGATTGCTTATTAAATTCTGATGGTATTCTTATACAATTCCTGCCATCATTTTGTAACTTCAGTATACTGCCAATTTGACACAGTTTGACTGCTTCTGCTCATATAGTGATAACATTAGGATGCAATTCTGACTTTTAGGAACTATCACAATCTAATCTGTCGAAAATGCTTCCAATTTTCCAAAATATTTGCTGTGATGAGATTGCAACTAGATGTTGAGCATTTTTAATTAGTAGAATTAGACTTCAGACATAAAAACATTGATAATTGGGCCTCTCCCTAATTGCCATTGTTCCTACTTAGCGTGATAGTAATAAAAATGGAGTTGTATGTAATTAACTATAATTTTCATTTAAGATTTAAAGTTTATGTATAATTTATTCCAGGACTGAAGGTGAGAACTCCATGGACACAGAAGGTGAGGGGGAGCCTCTCAACCCCAATGAGATAGAGCTGGTATTCAAGCCTCACCCCACAGAGATGACTGGAGACAACCAGCTGATGAGAGCTCTCAGAGACAGCTCTGTTAGGTACTTGAAGACCACTGCCAATGCCTCTGGTAAGTGTATAAACTGATAACACCTTGAAGATATAAAAATAATATAATCCTAACTAATATTATAAATGCGAAAGTAACTCTGTCTGTCTGTCTGTCTTTCTGTCTTTTCTTCACGTCTAAACTACTGAACCGATTTGTGTGAAATTTGGTACAGGGTAAGTGTGAATCCCAACAAAGGACATAGGCTACTTTTTATTCGACTTCGACTTCGTCTGCGTCCGCGATAACCGACATATACGCGGACGAAGTCGCGGGCAAAAGCTAGTAGTAATAATATATTGAACACCTAATTGTTTATTTTATTTAGCATTTGCAATAGAATGCAAAATTACCCATCAATTCTAGTTATTGATTCGGCAGCTCAATAAATTATGTAAGCACATACTCATAATTTAGAATTTTTTTGAGCTCAGTCGGGAAAATCCAAGCTAAACACATAATACCACTGTGTTACTAACAATATTTGAGTTCTGACACCGTTCATAATTAATTATATAGAAAAACCACTTACAACATTATAAACCTGTTTGTTATCTAGAATTACAGTCCATTATCTCTGAAAGGGAGTAACATTTCATAAAAGTAATATAATAAGTGATGAAAAAATTTTGCCCCGAAGTAGGAATCAGAAATAAGGCTAATAAACAGTCCGGGGTTGCGGGATGCCTTAACAGGATACAGTGGCCCCGGAACGTAAAGGGCAACAGAAGGAACAGGGTGGTTTTTTAGTTAGTAAAAGACTGACAGTCTCTTCCGCCCCACCTAGGGCGCTAGGAATCATTCAATATGATATTTACTACCTAAAAAAAAAAGTCTAATAAACAAAAGGGAGAGAAGAATTGCCTAGCAGTGAGACTGAATTATTAAAATGTTATTGTACACTCAGTATGCACTTGCAATACAATAAACTTGTTTATGATTCCAGTGGACCACCTGAGCAAGTACTTGGCGATGCGTCTGACCCTAGACCTGGATGCTGAACTCCCGGAAGCATACCGTCTGCTTAACTTCTGCATCTATGTGGCGCCAGCACCTGGACAGTTTGTGCCACTGGCTGGCTCGCAGACTCTACGCCAGATCAATGATAAATTTTGGAAGGTATTTATCTGTCTGATAAAAAAAAGCATTTTTACTTTAAGATTGCTTCTTCACAGCATGGGGTACTGCAGGGCACAGTCTAGATCTGTGTTGGTTTGACAACACTGGCAAAATGTGGGTTAACTAAACTCAATACAGCATATTTATGAAGTACCTATGCCTGCACATTCGAAAACCCAGGTGTGATGTTATATTAGATTAAACACTGCTCAAAAAATCTATACTAGCAGTTCTATCAGCCATTGTCTTGCCCAAACGTTGGCTTGTAGCGCCACCTACAGGGTCCAATTGTATTTTCAAACCACCCAGAAGTCTATTGGAATATATACACAAAATTTCATCCAAATTGGTCCAACCATTTAGGAGAAGTTAGGTGACAAACACGCATACAAAAGAACTGATTATAAAGAGGTCAAATTTTTTCTTTGTGAGAGGTCATCTCTGGAAGTACTGGTCCGGTTACAACTTTTTCACTGATAAAAATGGCACTATTGCTGAGCCATAGGTTGCTTTATGGTAATTCTTTACTTCCTCACAGACAAAGTCGCAGGCAGAAGCTGGTATTGTGAAAATATTTTCTGAGCACTGCTAATTCAAGAAATGCAATGAATTTCCTTTGGATGCTGATACTATTTATCCTGTTACTAATAATATTAATTGTTTATGTAACATAACAATCTATAAACAGACATACTTATGACATTGTTTGTTTATTCTTCAGGTAAACAAACCACTGGAAATGTACTACTCATGGAAGAAAACATAGATATAATCAACATTTTAGCAACATACTAAAATGGAAGTGCAGTGATAAAGTATTTATAAGTAATTTCTATTAATTTTAATGTACACAACACGAATAAACAACGAGACATGGACTCTTGTGATTGTGATAAGATAATATCAATGGAATATATCTCAAGAATATTAAATTTATTATACCTAAGTTACGCTTTAGTTTTAAGTTGTCCTTCTATTTTATGTATTCATTGAATTGTATATTTTTTTTAAAGATGTCAAAGTATACTAAATTGTTTTAAATATTTAGGATGTTCCAATTTTAAAATTGTAAATATTTATTATCTTATGATGAATTGAATCCAATAATGTACTAAATAAGTACTTGAAAACTGTAATTGTAGTTATCATTTTAATTGAATATAAGGCAGCTGCTAAGTTTGTTATTTCCTGTACCTAAATGATAATCAAAAACCTTCCTGCGACAAAAGCCTTTCAAATTGAATGCAATCTTTAATGTAATGTACAATATTGTGCAATTTTAATAAATGACAGAAATTGAAACATCATTTTTTATTGACACTATAAGCACAGTATAAATATACTACCAGTAAATGGACTCGGCCGTAACCTTGAATTAAATGCCTACTTTTTCTCACGCGTTAGGGCTGCCCGCCGCCTATAGTATTTAAATTTCATCAACCTACTTGAGTTTCTTTCTAGTTTTGTGAATGTAAATATTATATTATTTTTTTAGTTTATTTAAATTAACTATTTTAATTTAATACAAATAATGTTAAAATTTAAAAAACATAGGTAAATAAATATTGTAAACAAAAAGCCACAAAAAATGTAAATTTAGTTTTGAACTCAAACCATTTTGTAGACCAAATTGTTTCATCAAATACAGTTGTAATTAACAAGTCCATTATGTGATAAAACAGTATTCAAAAAATTACCTACCCTAACTTTACGTATTAAAGATCAAATTGGCTTAACTGTATCACACTGTATTCTATAATATTGGCCTCCTTGAACAAGTCGTTCTTACTCATTAAGCTCGTACGTATAGAATATTTTATCTACTGCTAATTGCAGAAGGTTCAAATTCATCTAACTTTACCATTACTAGGTTACCATTTATTACGAGTGTAAACGTTAAATGTTATAAGTATAACCTTACTAATATTATAAGTACATATAACATTATCATATTATACTACGCGCCACGCGGCTAGCGAATTCATGCAACCAAAAACAGCACAATATTTTCTACTCGTCATATTAATCAAGATTTTTAGAGAAAAAATCGGTTATTCGCGGTTAAAAAACAACACACCGTCCGTTCGACACTGCGGTACAGCCGTGACTGTCTGCGCCGCGAGCGCACCCCAAGATCGAGGCGCGTAGGTATAGCTCGCATTTCGTCCGTTTATATGAAGTTGGAGTACTGATTATATCTTTATATTGTGCTATAAGCGTGGCCGCAGACGAGCCACACGCGACAGCCACAAACGCCGCCACCTGAAGCTAGAGGCGGTGTAGTGACCACCGACGTCAACCGTGTGCGGCGCGCCCTTATAAAATGTATGAATAATAGTGTCCGACCGAAGGTGCAATTCTGGCCGAAGCCGAAGCCGAAGCCGATTAATCGGTATTCACCAAAACCTTCGGCCGAAGCCGAAGCCGAAGCCGAAGGTGTCATTGACCTTGAAAAATACGATAATTACTTTGATCTCAGAATATATTAGATACATATTGTGAGAGCTTTAGAGATTTAGCCCAATAACGAGCCGAGTGACCAACATATACAAGTAGGTAATAAAATATTGGCGATTCGTTTGGTCCGGTGCGGCGGCGGCGGCGCGGCGAAACTCTGCTGCCAGGGATTGAAAACCGGTACCAATTTCGGTTCTGGTTCTTCATTTAGGTTCTTATAAAGGTTCCTCTTTTCGGTACGGTTCCGGTTCCGGTATCGGTTCCGGTTTGGGTTCCGATATACCGGTTCCTAGAACCCCGATATACCGGTTCCTAGAACCTTTAAATCGAATGATATTATACCGGTTCCTTGTCATCCGATTTAAAGGTTCCTTACGAAAGAGGGGATGTGTTCGGAGCAGGGATTGAATAACCGAAATTTATTGATGTTCGTGCCTCGGCCAAGCCAGACATAGGCACATGAGTAGATAAACGGACCAGAGGTGAAGCTTCTTAAGAACGAGCAAAATTGATACCTATTTTGGTAGGGTTGTCACAATTGGGTAAGACAAATTAAACAAAACATTTGTTAAATAGTTTTATTATACCCTACATCCCGAATGGTCCCATGAAAATTTTATCGAAATCGGATTAGCACTTTTTGAAAAATCAACAAAAACCTAAAAAGTTATCAACATTGTCTACACCGATTACTCAGAGGTTTCTGGTCCGATTTCGATGATTCTTTTTTTGTTCCATACAGTATACCTGCCATTTGGTCCCATAAAATTTTCATTTAGTTTGGTTCAATAGTTTTTATTTTCAGCTCATTGTGTACATGGGCGATGTTATTATCGGTGCTACGGATTACAAAATTCTAGTGCACATGTAAGAAAATTACGTATTTGACAATAATTTGGGTTGAATATTTAAACTAAAAAGGATAAATTTGGGTTGAATATTTAAACTAAAAAGGATAAAAAAAACTTTAAAAAAATTTATTGTAACTATAACTGTAAATGTAACCATTATTAACAAATACCACGTTTACCATAAAAATATTCAAAATTGCAACTAACGAAATAAACAACGTGCGTTGTACTAACCCTGAGATTGTCAACTGGCTGTGCAAGCGTAAACCGGTTTTTTCCAGTTTCGCCGCGTACGTGACAAGCGGCCAGTGGTCACGCACACATGCCCCGCGTGCTTGTAGTAGTGCAATCGAATCGCGCGGTTGTTCGAAACTGGGACTCTGTATACTCTGTGACATAGGTATCGGAAGATCTACTAAACACCAATACAACTGTGATTTCCTACAAACTCCTCTCTCCTCACACTTCAAAAACAAGTTTATACTCGCTTTGCCTAAGAACCGGTAAAATAAAGGTTCTTAAAGGTTCCAATTTAGGTTCTGGTTCCTGTTCCGGTACAGGTACCGGAACCCGAAAATACCGGTATTTTACCGGTATTTTGGAACCGTTTTCAATCCCTGTCTGCTGCTCTGCACACTCTCCGTCTCGCTCTAGCATCGTTCAGTAAATTTCAAATTTTGACAACTAGCAAACCTTCGGCTTCGGCCAAACCTTCGGCAAATTTTTGGCCGAAGCCGAAGATTTGGCCGAAGGTGCTTTTTTGGCCGAAGGTGGCCGAAGCCGAAGCCGAAGCCGAAGCTTCGGTCGGACACTAATGAATAATGATGTATTTTGTGGTTGTGGGTGGGTGGCCCATATGCGGCCAGCCTTATGATCAAGTTTGAGTTGGCACTCTGACTTTAATGATAACGCCTCCTATGATAACAATGATAAGAAACTAAGTACTTAGTCGTTCGACCGCAACGATTAACAAGAAAACAACAACGATCACAATAAATTATTTATTTTCCTTACAAATTATTATCGAAAAGCGTCACACTAGCGATTTAATTAACAAAAACACACTTTTATTGGTCTCCAAACAAAGCATCACATACAGTTACCGGCACGTAAGTTGGCAAGAGTTTTTGTAGTGGGGGAAGTTTGCGCACGCACAATTTCATACATTTTTATATGCGCGAACTTCCCCCACTACGAAAATCTCTTGCCAACTTACGTGCCGGTAACTGTACCTACCTATAATTTATTATGCACGAAAATAAGGACGGAACCTATCGGAATTCACGAATAGATACATTGTAGGTACATATTTACTTTTACATAGTAATGTGTTACAAATTCAAAAAACTAAGCTTATAAAATGGAAAAACGCTGAACATATTATTGAGGTAGGTAGGTAGGTACCTACCTAGTTAGTTTTAAAAAACCCGCTTCCAATTTAAGCACTCATATCGGCGCGACTTTTAAAAAACTAGGTAGGTATAGCACAGTTCCCGGTACCTGGTACTGCCCGGTATTTCAACACATTTTGTCGTGCGACGGAATGGTAAATTATTTTGTATTACATTGAGTTGACATTGACCTTTGATAGCAAGCAGTGCCAACAAGAACTATTATTTAGTGTATCTTCTAAAGTCTAAACACAACACAAGGCACTCCGTGTTTTTAAGCGGTGTTTTTTCATGTCGACGGTGTAAAACGCGCTCTAAAAGCACTGTATTCTCTTTTAAGAGCTTTTGTCGTCTCTACTTTTAGCAACTGCAAACCTTCTGCTATTCCTTCCTTATTATCAGATTCTAGTGCAATAGTGAGCCTCTCCATTGTAGTGAAATCTATTTCTTCTATTCTTTCAGCCTTATCTAACATATGGTAAACGTCATCCAGGTAATAGCTGTGTGATCGTGATGCACTTTCAGTATTCTCCTTATAATTAAGCAACCTTTCTATGTGCTCCCAAACGCCCAGTGCTCGACGTCCAGCTTCCAATTTTGAGGTGACCATAAAATTCCTGAACAGTTTTCTACCTCTCTCATCGTTGAGAACATTTTCAATTTTGTCGGTGAAACGATCCAAGTCGGATTTTGTTATTCCTTCAAAGTCGTCACAGCCGCAGGCGACAAAACAATTATCCATTTTAATATCATTTGTGAGACACCTTGGTTGTTTTTGTTTCAAATATCGATCCAATAATTAACGTTCAAACCGATTACATTTTTGAACGTAAACACAATCACTGTCGATAGCCCGATAATTTCGGCAGGCACAGAAATTACACTTTAACACAATGTGAACTCCAAACTCTACTCCACATAATGAATTAATGATTCACTGTGACTAACACGAAGAAGTGAGGTTAACTACAAAAATAGGTTTATACACTGAGGCACGAGCCGACAGCTTCCGTGCACGGCGTAAATAAACTGCGTTTGTGGGCCTGCCTTGCGCGAAGTCACGAAGTTCACGATGCCGTGATAACGTAATGCGCATGCTCGACTTTCTTACCCCTTTGAAAACTCCCGCCGTAATTCATAAAATTCCTATATCAAACTTTCCGAATGTATAAATAATTGTAACAAAATAAGACAATAACAAAGAGAGACTGCGTGTCTTGCGAAGGTGCGAATGTGACTCGTATGAAAAATGTGAAGCATTACATCACTACAGGTAAAAAATCGCCGTGACCTCGGCCGACGACTGGCGTTGTTCATTCATGGGAAATAATATCACCGAGGTGAAGCCAAGACAATAGTCTTACGCTTTTAACCGCTCCCCTTTGCACAAGACCGGTCGAGTGTTTTGTTTTCCTGTGTACCTACGTAAGTAAGTAAAAAGGTATCTACCTACCTAATTTTATTCAAATTACTTAAAATAGGGACAAACACGCATATAAAAGAACTGATTATAAAGAGGTCAAGTTTTTCTTTGTAAGAGACCATCTCTGGAAGAAAAACATGTACTGGTCCGATTACAACTTTTTCACGGATAAAAATTGCGCTATTGCTGAGTCAGGTTGTTTTATGGTAATTCTTTACTTTTTACAGACAAAGTCGCGGGCAGAAGCTGGTATTGTTAAAAATAATATAGTATTATTGTTATTGTTAAGTGCTTAATATGAACACAGGCAGAGGCGGATTACCCGTAAGGCAAACTAGGCACGTGCCTAGGGGCGCGAGGGTACAAAGAGGGGCGCGGGCGGAATTGCAACAAAAAAAATTCGAGGGTACAAAGGGGGGCGCGGGCGGAATTGCAACAAAAAAAAGAAAAAATTATATAATATAGCATAAAATGAATTGCGCCAGTAAGTTAGTTATTTTCAATACAGGGGCGCGAGTTATTTTCAATACAGGGGCGCCGATGAGAAACTTGCCTATGGCGCTCTCAACGTTTAATCCGCCTCTGAACACAGGGCTGTGTTCATAAGCAGTTTTCGGGGTTTGATCACCGTAACAACCTCGTCAGTTCCTTTCAGTCTGGATTCAGGCCTGGGCACAGTACAACATCCGCCCTCCTAAAAGTGACTGGTGACGTTAGAGAAGCGATGGAGAATACCAAGGTTTTTGTATTGATTGATTTCTCCAACGCCTTTAATGCTGTCAGTCATGACTCATGATATTCTCCCCTATGCTCTCGCATCTTAAAGTTTCATCTGAGGTGCTGGAATAGTTCTCTTCCCATCTTCTGGGACGTCAGCAGTCGGTTCGCGTTGATGAGGCTTCGTCGAGTTGGCGGGACCTTGGTGCTGGTGTTCCTCAAGCCACTTTATTACTCCCTGCCTTCAGTGTGCGTATTATTTGTATGCTGATGACCTTCAGCTGTATACTACTTCCTAGGTTGATAATTTATCAGGCGCCATTCAGGATATAAACCGGGATTTGGATGCCGTTAACAATTGGTCTGACAGATTTGGGGTTTCTGTTAACCTCACAAAATGCCAGGCCATTGTTATTGGTAGTTCACGCATGATGGGCAGAGTGGATTTTCTCCTTCCTCCAATTATATTTAAATTAAAACCGAAAAAAGGCACTCAAATCGGCGCGAATTTTTAAAAACTATAGGTAGGTAGCACAGTTCCCGGTACCTGGTACTGTCCGGTATTTCTTCACATTTTGTTGTGCGACGGAATGGTAAATTATTTTGTACTACATTGAGTTGCACTTTGATAGCAAGCAGTGCCAACAAGAACTACCAAGATATTGTACAACTTACAAGAACTACAATATTATTGTATTATCTAAAGTCCAAACTACCCGATATATTACTTTACTCTATGGTCCAAACACAACACAAGACACTCCGTGTTTTTAAGCGGTGATTTTTTTATGTCGACGGCGTAAAATGCTCCCTAAAAGCACTGTATTACCTTCTAAGAGCTTTTGTCGTCTACTTAACGACTGCAAACCTTTTACAATTCCTTCCTTATTATCTGATTTTAGTGCAATAGTGAGATCCATCGTAACGAAATCTATTTCCTCTATTCTTTTAGCCTCTTTTAACATATAAGCTGAATGTCATCCAGGTAATTGCTGTGTGATCGTGATCCACTTTCATCATTCTCCCTAAGCAACCTCTTTAGGTGCTCCCAAATGTCCAGTGCTCGACGTCCGGCTTCCAATTTTGAGGTGACCATAAAAGTCCTGAACAGTTTTCTACCTCTCTTCTCTTCACAATTGAAAATGTTCTCATCGTTGAGAACATTTTCAATTGTGTCCGTGAAACGATCCAAGTCAGATTGTGTTATTCCTTCATAGTCGTCACAGCCGCAGGCGACAAAACAATTATCCATTTTAATATCATTTATGAGCCACCTTGGTTGTTTTTGTTCCAAATATCGATACAATAATTATCATTCAAACCGATTATAATTTTGAAAGTAAACACAATCACTGTAGATAGCCCGATAATTTCGAGTGCACTACGTGAGTTCGACAAATGGTTGTTCGATTCACGCTAGTGCGACAGATCTGTATGTAGCTTCCTCGGTTAGCCCTGATGATACTGGATAATTAAATAGTTTTGGCATAAAATTAAAATCGTTTAATAGAATTAAACCAAAACGTTAAGTTTTCATTAAACAAGACAATATCTCATTCATGATTACTATTTTTTAACTGTCGCGTATTTTGTCGAGTCAATTTTTTGTAAGAAAATTTAAATTTCGCGGTCTTTCTTAGCGCATTGCATGCATCTTTGCTGGCCGCACATGTCCGGTTCCCTGATTAAAAACCTGATCAGGAAACCGGACATGTGCGCAATGCGGCCAGCCTAAAAATGTGTATTCCTCTGGGCGGCATTTCATTCGCTTTCTGCTTGCCGGCAGCATAGAGCAACACGGGCCAGCAGCCGGCAGCGATGACTTGCTGTATGTACTCTAAGTACAGTACATTTATAATTTCCATATTTTTGCCTTTATCCCTACAGGCTGGAGTCCGTAAGGTTTCTGAAAAAATAAAGTAGAAAGAAAAAAACGAATTTGTGTACCTAGAGCTTGTGAGTACCGTACTCGTGCTTGCCATAAATTAATTTTGGTTAGGATTTTTTAACATGGCAAGAATATATTCAGGTTTGCCAACTTCATCAAAAAATGACGTTTGCGTCGGCCATTTTGCAGGTTTTACGGTAACTGCTCTACACGTGTTTGGTAGGTTATTCGATAAAATCTAACATAAATCCAAGAATTATACAATTGAAGTGTGTTATAAATTATCTACGCACATTCCAGGTTGCCGAGATGGCAGTTGCAAAGAAGCCCGTGGCTAAAAAAGCCCAACTGCACCAGAAGTCTGGTAAGAAAGGAGTCAAAGGTGGTAAAATCCGCGGCAAAGGCATCAAGCGGAAGATCAACCTGAAGTTCATGATCGACTGCACACATCCCGCTGAAGACAGTATCCTTGACGTCGGCAACTTTGAGAAATATCTGAAGGAGCGCGTCAAAGTTGAGGGAAAAACAAATAACCTAGGCAATCACGTTGTCATCGCTAGAGACAAGACAAAAATCTCCATCAACGCAGGTTAGTAGACATTTTTAACATAGTTTTATTGACTTATCGTTATCCAATTTGTTAGCGTATCCTCTGTAAAGTTCTTATTTATAAAGCTCTAGTTACCATATTTTTTGTTCCCATTTAGGACACGTTTCATTAGATAATGTTTATAAGCATGGTTTTGATTATAAACATCAGGTCTTTGAGGCTAACCCTCATCATACCAGCTGTCAGTGCACTATGGCCAATATTGTTGCAGAGGTCAAAAAAGTAAAATAAACTGCCACCTTTTTATTGTCACTTTTATTTATCAATTAATTACTCTTCTTTTGTAAATGTGGTTGGCTGGGACAGCTATGTACTGAATTTCAGAAATACATTGGTTCTAATGTTTCAACTCCTTGAACAGAACAAGTACTATTGCCTAATATTTTGTAAACATAACCCTCTATTGCTTCTGGGTACATTATTCTGATGGATTCTAATTGTAATAGTTTTCATAGTGCTTCATTGTAAGTGTGAGGCTTTCATTGTTTTGGTAACATCATGGTATCAGTCACAAATGTATATTAATCTTAATATTATTCTCCTGACTGAATTTCAGTCATAGTGGCCAATCTCAGTGGAGACTAACAAAATACACGGGAGATACCTATTATAGTATAAAAGTCAAGTGTGTGTGCAAACACAGGTGCACTCCCTCTTTCCTCTAGGTCACTCTTACAGCCCGATGGAATGGCAATCCAACATAATTAGGGATATCAAGCACAGGACCACTGATTTAAATACTTTCCAATGCACGGCTTGCGGTATATTAAGAATTCTTAATGTAAAAATCTAATAACACTGACCAACTTGAGATTCAAACGCAGCACCCCTGACTCAGCAGTTGTGCTTACGACCAAGAGACCAATTAATGGGCAGTCATAATTGATACTCATTAGGAAATAACAGGAGCAATTATTCAAACAAATTTTTAGAAACATTGAGAATGTTTCTAAAAATTTAATTTCTTAGGTCTTTATTTGTCTAAAATGCCTGTGGCTTGATTGTGGTTGAGCTGGCTTTCAAAAGTATTCATAACAATTACTTTTACTGTCTTATTTGTCATGAAAATTAAACCAAATAAATAAAAAACTTTTTGTAATGACTACAACATGAAATAAATTGCAGTTCTTCACCAGAATCTAACATAGTACTATCTTCTTTACAGACATTCCCTTCTCAAAGAGGTATCTGAAGTACTTGACAAAGAGGTACCTCAAGAAGAACAACCTTCGTGATTGGCTGCGAGTGGTGGCTTCCGCTCACGACTCATACGAGCTGCGTTACTTCAACATCAACGCAGACAGCGACAATGAGGACAATGAAGATTAAGCTATTGCCACAATAAAATAGTTTTACACTATGCGTTTGTTTTATTTCATGTTGAATTTTATTGTAGACCATTTCGTTTTATACAGTACGAGGTTATGTCTTCGACTTCGCCACCTTGGAATCTTCATCAGCTAAACTATTGCAGATTGGGCTATAGCTTAAGACAATCTGCAATAGTTTAGCTTTCTCTCGGTGCAAGATTTTTGTAATTGGATCAGTACTTCCAGACATTAGGTTACACTTACAAATTTTAACTTTTATTATAAAAACAAATAAACATATCTTTATTCCATGCAAATTGTGGCTGCTTTTCAGTGATTATTTTTAATGCCGCTTAGAAAATAATGGGCTTTGCGCCTATTCTATTTCCATTTCATACGCGGGTGTTGACTGGCATACCAATATTTCTAAAAAACTAGTTCTAGTTTAATTACCATAACGATCGTACCCGTATGTCCTGAAGCCTTCCGGGGTTGCGGGACGTCATAACAGGATACCGTGGCCCCGGAACGTAAAGGGCAACAGAAGGAACAGGGTGGTTTTTTATTCAGTAAAAGTCTGACAGTGCCTTCCGCCCCACCCAGGGTGGGGCGGAAGGACTCATTTGATGATTTTTACCAACTCAAAAAAGAAAAGCTAGCCCTTCAGGACAAGAAGAAGGACATACGGGTATACCTACGGCAAAAATATAATGAATAGTTCATTTTTCGTTAACTTGTCCCACGTAACAAGGGAAGCCTATTGCCTAAACCGGGAAAATACAACTCCAGCTGCTAATGGAAACTATTTTTGGAAAAACTTCGCAACACTACCCGATTTGAGAATCGAACAATCGAACTAGGTACCTCACGCTCAGCAGTCCCACCATAGGGCAAAGTAATGAGTCATACTGACCATTATAGCAATGACCCAGTCAAAGTTTTATAAATCATATATTTTCGCAGGTAAGCAGTAATGCTATGCTAAAATATAAAGGCGGCACGATGGTCCAGTAGACACGGAATTGACAATGCGGCGTGTCTGGTTTGAATCCCGGATGCAACAAATATTTGTATGGCCTTTAGATTATTTCGGGGGTCTGGCTGTTAGTAAAATAAGAAAGTTTCTTTGTAGCACTAAAGATACAAGAGAAATTCCTTGTGTGCAACAGTTTTTTTTTTCGAAAAAAATGTTATTCCTTCATTTTTATTACTTGTAGGCCAAAATTATTTGTTCCGTGCAGGAATTGCACCCATGACACGAAGCATAGTAGCCTCCTTCGGCTTCTGCGCCAACCGTGTCTTTTTACCTTAAATGGTTGTAGAAGTAAAGGGCAATAATAAACAACGCATAAATAATAAGTAACATATATTGTTTAAGTTTGGTAAATATGTACATAAATTAATATAAAATCATTTTGACATGATGATTTGTACTACGCTAGATTAAGATTCATCACTGCCGTGACTAAGTATTGTCTGATTAATGAGAAATGCGCTAAAAGTATACATTGAACTACATGGTAACAGCTTACTTGCACCGGGAATCAAGGCAACAGTGTTAACCCTAATATTTAACTATTTATTCATACCAAAAAGGCCTTCCACACGGTAGTTTCCGAGTCTCAACCATTGGTGCATCATTATTGACATAATCACAAGTTTTCACGGTCTGTAGCGCAAGCGTTGATGATTATTCCTCTACTTTAGATAAACATTACATATAAAAATCTATTATAGCACAGAATTCAATACAATTATTTAAATTTTAAATACTCGATGACAATGATTCTCCTATATTGATTATTCCTACTAAAACGATGATACAAATAAAAAGGAACGCGACCGATACTCGCCGGTGACATTACACGAACGCAGCACAATGTGGTTTTATTTTTAATTTTGGCTCAATGTTGCTACACTTCTAAAATTACCCTACTTTCAGGCTCGGGCGTCCAGTGCAAGATAATTGTAAAATGGGGCGAGTGCGTGTTCACTTTCCAGCAGCAATTTCCTTCATCCTGTTGAGTGCAGATCCGGCCTTGAACCAGGCGATCTGTTGTTCGTTCAAAGAGTGGTTCAGCTTGATTTTTTCCGACTTGCCATCTTTGTGCTTGATCTCACAATCGACGGGCTGTAAAGAAAATTTAAAATAAATTTAGTAACGACATAGGCCAAGAATATATAATGCTTATGTCGATAAAAAAAAGAAAGCGTGCTATCATACTCAAACGGACAACCTTATCCTGTATTGAACAAAGTTAATGCACATGTTTTAAAGAAAATTAAGCTTTATTTTCCCAACAAAGGGGTTTAATTTTCTTGTGACAAAAACTGTTCAGTAATTTTGCCTTTAAGCCTAAAATGGCAGCCAAATAAATGAGCTTTTCTTTTTATTTCCTCGCACAGTACAATGTATGAGTGAGAGGGAATGATTAGAGGCACAATTTTGGATTAGTTTCTTCAATACTGGTATGGGTTATGTAAATGGTCGTTGTATAAGTTACCTGGCCAGGTTTGAGGTTGTTGAGTCCGAGCAGCGAGATCTTATCGTCAGGCTTGATCTTGTCGTAGTCGGCGGAGTTGGCGAACGTCAGCGGCAACATACCTTGCTTCTTCAGGTTGGTCTCGTGAATCCTGGAAATTATTAAGTGTTTACTAGTTGCAATAAAATGAAAATCGTGTTGCGTTTCTGATGTCGAGAGAGATCAATCTGCATAGAAAGAATATCAATAATTTTAGGATTAAGATCTTATTGTAGTCCCGAACAGAGCCGAAAATGGCTGGTTTTAATAATAATAAATCATCATCATTATCTTCCTGCCCTTGTCCCATGTTACTTGGTGTAGCGCAACAAGTTTTCCTCTTCCACTCCGTCCTGTCAGCCGTCATGCAATCACTGACTCCCCTTTCATTCATATCATTCTTCACACAATCCATCCATCTTTTCTTTGGTCTTCCTCTTGCTCTCCATCGATCCACATTCATATTCATAACTCTCCTGGTCACATGCGTAATATATAATAAATCATTGATTAAAAAACTATATTGTTTGTAATTTTTTAAAATAATAGCAATTTTAAATGTGTTCAAAATAATTATGTTGTTATAAAGAATGTGGTGATAATAGATTTCCATATTAATATTCCATATTAGTTTTATTTATGTCAAAATTGTGAATTTCAGTGTAGTTACCTAGCGAAAGACTTGACGATGATGGCCCTGCCGCCCAGATGCCTGGGCTCGAGCGCGGCGTGCTCGCGGGAGGAGCCCTCGCCGTAGTTCTCGTCGCCGACCACCACCCACTGGATGCCGGCCGCCTTGTAGGCGCGCGCGGTTGCGGGTACAGCGCCCCACTCGCCCGTCTTCTGGTTGCGCACCTTGTTCAGCTCGCCGTTGTCCGCGTTGGTGGCGCTGGGAGGAAATTATAGTTCATGTTATGAAAGCAGAATGTATCAACTATATAAAATATTTTTCAAGCTAAGATCACTAACCAAATTAAATAGAGCATGAACGCATGATTTATACTGCTCATATAGATGCTCACACTATGATACACAAGTTAGTCTCCAGAGCAATTGCTACTAATGTTATGGGCAGTTATTCTTGCTTTCAATGCTCATTATGTTTATCGAGGCTATTGACGTTCCTATTCTTAGTTGTATTGTACACTACACTGTATTATTTATTATATGTGTTCCCTTCACCACCTTTGGTTGACTGGTAGAGAATGCCAAAAGCATTAAGTGCGCCTTTGTAACGTTTGTTACATAAAGTATTCAATAATTTTACTATTATAATTGCGAATGTTTGCATTACTATACAGTCATCTAGTCAATCTAGATGAGATTTGGCATAGAGATAAATTGTAGTCTGGAATAGCACCTAAAGCTACTTTTTATACCGGAAAAATTTAAGGTTTCTACGGCATAATATATCAATATTGACGCGGACATAGACGCTGGTAGAGGCTAGTAAATAATCCTTACGTAATAAACATGTTGTTGGAGATGTTATCGAGATGTCCTCTGTACTTGAGCCAGGGTCCGGCGGCGGAGATGTGGTCGGTGGTGCACTTGCCCTTGACCTTGATCAGAATGGTCATGTCGGTCAGGTCCTTGCCGTCCCACTTGTCGAAGGGCGCCAGGAGCTGTAGGCGGTCTGAGGTGGGGGCGACGTCTACCTGTACCTCTGAGGGTTGGGCAAAGAAAGTGGTTATCAATAGCCATTTTATTTATTTGAATAAGTCATGAGTCAATTTTTTTTGTAACAAAATAGATTGTGTGTTGAAAATTGTTCAGGTAAAATAATTATTCTAAAATAAATTATTAAATGGTTATTTAATATATTATTGATATATAAAATAATATATTACCAAGTCAAAAAATAAATTAAAGCAATTCACCATCAATAAGTAAAAAATATCTTAAATACCTATAAATGGGTTTGTCGTTTTTCTTTTAAAAAAATTTCTTCTAAAAAAATTGGCGCTAGAAATAAATATGCTTTTAAATTCAATAGGCAACCTGTTATTACCAAGGCCGACATAAAAAGAAATGTAAACATAATATTTTTTGTAACTAACTGGTGCCATCGCTGGGTGGGTGCTGGTAGGTGTCCTGGCCGGGGTCGAATCCCTTGGAGGGCAGCTCGTCCGCGAACGGATCCGAGAGCTTGAACTTCTTGCCGTCCGTGCCCGTCAGCGAGTCCGTTAGCGGGTTGAAGTCAAGACGTCCTAGGCAAAAAACGTACAAATATTTTGTATGATATTTGATACAAACAGTGGTACTAAAGATTAAGGATAATTGCTAGTTGGTTAACTATCCGTGGCCGACATGGAACTCTTCATCGATGGACAACACATAATATACGTATTAATAGTGAAAGAGGATCAATCGGAATATGAAACATATTTGCTTGTTAATTTACGTAAAAAAAAAACGGTAACACCGTTTTTTCATTAATTTGGATGATACGAAGTAGGTACTAAAAAATAAAAACCTTCCTTTCAGGGTTCCGTACCTCAAATGGAAAAAACAGAATCCTTATAGGATCACTTGGTTATGTATAATTTTCCTTTTTTTTTTTCGTTTATTTCGTCAAAAAGCTATAGTTACCAGCAAGAGACAGAGCGGTGACTAACTCAGGGCTGGTGACGAAGCAGTGGGTGGCGGGATTGGCGTCGTTACGACCGGTGAAGTTCCTGTTGTATGACGTCACGATGGTGTTCTTCTCGCCCTTCTTCACGTCCTTGCGGTCCCACTGGCCGATGCAGGGGCCGCAAGCGTTAGCCAGCACCTGCGGGGGAAGAATTTAGAAATGGACATTAGACACTATTAACCAATAATTTGAACGGACATCTCTAAAAAGAACACCTTATTTGAACCTTGAAAATCCGACAATTTTTTAATTCACAGTAAAATAAGATTTTTAATTGCTTTTAATCAATAAAATAGACAATTGAGTTGTATGGTGCTGCGCAGAGGACAGACCTGCTTAATAACAAATGTCTTTCAGCAGAAAAAATATGAGTATGTACTTACGGTGCCTCCGAAGTCGCGGAGTGTCTGCGCGATGCCGTCACGCTCGATGGTGGCGCGGATCTGTTCGGAGCCAGGGGTCACGTTGAACGGGACCTTGGACTTGACGCCGTGGCTCAACGCCTGCAGGAAGAGAACAATATGATGTTATAAACATGGTATTGACTTTGATATTTTTTAGCTAGCAGGTGTAACAAGCTACTATAATTAAAATATTAAAAAACACGACTGCAACAATTGCACATATTTGTACTTTGTTTACTCGTCAGTTTTTTTTACGACGTTTTTTATTTACAGTGTTATATATTTTTTAAATCTACTTGTCAAATTCTAGACGATAAACATAGACACGACCAGATTCATAAAAAAAATAAATTGAGGCTGGTATTAATTTACGTTTTAAAGTGACCACACCGGTTTCTTTTTATTTTTAACAAGCCTATGTTACTCGGAACAATGCAAGGATTGTAACGATACCCCATACATCTAAATCGGTTCAGGCGTTTAAAAGTTATGGTGGAATAAAGAAACTCACATACATACATACATACATTAACCCTGAACACATAACACTCCTTTTTTTGGGGCAGTCGTGTAAAAAGACGTTTAACGTAGCCGAAAGTTAAGACTTCTTGATCATCTTTTTGGAACAGTTCCTTATCGCGCGTTGCGAAAGAGGGCTAGACGGAAAAAATTAAGACCAAAAGTTGTAACGACACTTTTTGCTATAGTTATAAGCCGTGCGGCGTGCGCGTGTTTCTCTGTCTGTCTCTCTTTCTCATAGAAAGCGAGCCAGTTACTTTCGTTTCGTCTTTCTATTTCGAATTGAACAGTGTGGTGTCGCGACGATTATTTTAGGAACTTCGTTCCATCCGGGTGTCCCTTGACACCTCTCAAGATTTTTTGTAATGACCATGCCTGGGAAATTTCTGGTTGCGGAGATATTAAAGGTCAAAGTTCCAACTTTTTGATACTTTTTTTTTACGAGAGCCAGTTTTAAATGTTATAACTAGACTTTAAATACTGCCAGGACCCTTATACTGTTTCATGCACCCAAAAGTACATTGCGTACTGCCATAAAGACTGATTTTTCACAACAAAAAAAACAAGTTGTTCCCAACAAAAATGTTTGAAAGAAAGACAGAAAAAATGTTTATTGACACAAACCATGTGCATTGTGCTCACAAAAATAATAACAGAACGTCAATAAAAAAAAAAACAAAAGATAAAAAAAAACATAATTGTGTGCCCCACAGCTGCGCAACAGCCTCAGTTCAGCATAAAATGCCAGACCACTTGTGCCTGCCGCTGTTTTCTACTGGACCTTTGTTTGCTCAATGTTACTTACTTGTATGAGGTCTTGGGCTCGATTCCAAGGTCGGGCAAAGTGTTATTGGGTTTTTCCATCAGGAATTTCTCAGTAGCAGCCTCGGAGTGTGGATTTGTGCCCGTTTGATGGCAATAGGCTCGCCCCCTATTACACGGGACTTAAACATAACTGGCGAAATGTGGGTGTACTAATGGGTACACCTCTGCCTAACCCTTCGGGGATTACAGGCGTGATGTTATAGTTGATAGTTGTTACTTATTTTGTCAGGCAGTATGTGTAGTAAACGGGTATGTTATCTGTCTTTTCACACCCCGTATACAGTTATTCGTGTACAGATAAAAAAGCAATTATTTTATACGACAATGACTCTTGACCTAAGCCAATTTTAAATGAAACCAAAGCAATCCAGATATAAATCACTCATGTTATCCAACTACTGGGTCGTATGAATATAAAATGTTTTATCTTCTTTACCTACAATGACCAAGAAATGTTTAAAGAACTAGCTTTTGCCCGTGACTTCGACTTCGCTTCCTATAGTTTGTTTTTTTTTTGTTTGAACGGGTCGCTCTGGATCTACTAGTCCAATTTTGAAAACTCTTCGTACTATTAAAAAAAAAGGGATCCGTAAGAAAATCCACGTGGACGAAGTCGCGGATAATAGCTAGTATTGCGAAGGTCTGTATAAAGTATTTTAGAACCATCAGTTCTATCGTTCTGCCCAGTATTGCTTCTCAAACGATTTTAAGCTCAACTTGAATTAATATTCCAATTTTAAAACAAGATTCATCATCGATTATAGAGCATTCAGAAAAAAGAATAAAAATCCTTATCAAACTGACCTCCTTCACAATACTGGCGCAGCGGCCCATGTCTTCGTATGAGGAGTTGGTGCAGGATCCGATGAGACCGACGCGGATGTCTACGGGCCAGTTGTTCTTCTTGGCGATGTCGCCCAGCTGGCTGATGGGGTTGGCCAGGTCAGGGGTGAAGGGTCCGTTCACGTGGGGCTCCAGGGTTGACAGGTCGATTTCGATAACCTGTTGGGGGAAAAACGGTTTTATGGTTGTTGCTTGCAATTAGGTACTTGATACCATTAATAATTACAAGACATAAGTTCTCTAAAGAAACACTTTATTTTCGCTCTGATTAGCCGAATAATTTTTAATTAACTGAAAAATTCGATTTTTAATTGCTTTCTTAATAAGGGTTCGTTCACACAGACCGGCTCGGAGAGGAGAGAAGATTCTTATCACGTTGAAAAAAGAGTTTTTAGTATTTATAGTAAGGATTATTTTTGCATGTGCACTGCTTTTGTCATTAGGAATGCTTGAACGCGCTTGGTGTGAAATAATAAGATGAGCCGACCGGCTCCGATCGCATACATTTTCTCGTTCGCGCAGCCGATCGGCTCCGATTGCGTCCGATCTGTGTGAAAAAAAAATGCGCGCCTACGCTCTCCGAGCCGGTCTGTGTGAACAGACCCTAAATAGTTACTCAATTGAGTCAGCACAAAAATGCAGTCACAGTTGTCTTTTATCATACAAAATCTATCTCCAAATGGCATGTCAATGTAAACTGTACTTTATTACCTGGTCATAAGGTGCCTTAGCGTCGGGAGTGAGGAGGTGTTTGTACTTCTGGGCAAAATCGGCGATGTCATTACGGCCTGTAGACTTGAGGTAAGCCGCCATACGGTCGTTGAAGGGGAACAGCTGTACACACAAACATTACATAATTATTAAAGAGTTTAAAACAAGAAACGTCTCGTCAAGAGAATAATCTCGAGCGCTTTTTTTGCGTTAATCCGGGTCATCCTATTGGGTTAAAAACACGTAATATTTATTAAGATCTCCAGTCTAGACATGTGTTTAATGGATGAGTAATACATTATAAAGATAATTTAATCGATAAGTAAATGCCCCTGAACTCAGATTGATTATCTCTTGACCTAGAGTGCGTGTAGAAATTAATAGACACCATGCGCTGGAGGCCTTGAACAAAGTGCAATTACAAGTTTTGTATTAAACTTATTCCCATACAGTATCGTTATATAACTAGTGGTAGGAAATTAAGTGAAGTGACCTTGATGCGACTTGTCTTCCCACCTTGCTAGGGATTGACAGGTCACCTCGATCTCACTTCACCTAACTTTTTTCCAGAATATTCATTTAAGTTAATCTGTGGACAGTGCTGTGGGCTGCATTATTATTTATAAATCACTGTTTTCCATATGTAGCTGTTTACTGTTCCACTTTTAATAAAAATAAAATAGTAGTCCGTCAAGAGTAAAAAACTTCTAGTTCAATCAATAATTAAACACCCAATATTCGAAAGACTAGCTTCTTTTATACTCACACTGGTGGTAGCTCCGATCTCAGCGCCCATGTTGCAGATGGTAGCCATTCCGGTGCAGGAGATGGAGTCTACACCAGGTCCGAAGTACTCCACAATGGCGCCGGTACCACCCTTCACCGTCAGGATACCTGCGACCTTCAAGATCACATCCTTGGGACTCGTCCAGCCTTTCAGTTGACCTGGAGAACAAGATTCATTTTAATTTAACGATACGATTGGCGTAGTGATGCGTGTCGCGGGTTTCATTTCCGCATGAAATAAATATTTGTATGGCGTACAAGTACCTAGTTGTTATCTGGTTATTTGTGTATGTATGCGTGTAATATGTTTGTAAATACATCACAGACATGGAAGAAATCACTAACAGAGCTTCGTTAAAAAAAATACAGGGTGGCGCAGACAAGGACGTCGAGAAGAAAATTTTGGAAGCCTCTCTTCTTGGACTATCCAATTTTTTAACAACCTTTTCCATTTTGAACTAAGTTTTGGTAATTTCGGGTGACGATAAGACAGACAGTTGTTTTCATCGATCGAAGCGATCATACTTTCAGGATTAATTATATTATCAATAAAAATATTTCCAAAAAATTCGACACAAAAAGGGAAAATCAACAAAATCTGATGCAAGAAAATATTAAAAATCGTAGAACATACAATGGGGGTGGTTTGAATAGCCCAAGAAGAGAAGCTTCCCAGATTTTCTTTTGGATGTCCTTATCTGGGCAACCTTGTATGATAGAAGAAAAACGAAAGAGGTCTGAATAAGGGAGAAGTAGACTGAAACATAGTGCAGAAATGTTTTTCTTTTCTTGTTTATTTAGCCGTAGTGTATGCAGATCTGATTCTATTAAAAACCTTGTAACTATGACCTGAATTCTAATCATGATAAAGTGATAACAAATTGTTTTGTTACTACCTAAACGTTGCAATATATTCTACCCAACCTTTTTTAATTATCAATTATCTATTTGACGTCTGCTTCACAGTAGTTGGTCGTCATTCAGGTCCTTATCATCATTGTAATTGCAACGATAGCGTTTATTTTGTCAGATTAAGCAACTAGGTATTCCCATGGTGCAATAAAATTATAATCTACTAGCTTTTGTACGCGGCTTCGCTTGAGTTATTTTAAGTGAAACTGGTCTATCGACACTCTAAAGGTATGATTACGATCCACGCTGCACGCTGCAGTGCTGTCGCGGCTCTACTGGTCCCCATACAAGCAGAACTAGGCAGCAATGTCGCGCAGCAGTGCTATGACTACATTGCTGCCTAGCTCGGAATGTAATCTCATATAAGCTTATAGAGATTGTATGGGGACCAGTAGTGCCGCAACAGTGCTGTCGCGGCAGCACTGCTGCGTGCAGTGTGGTTCGGAATCATACCTCAAGGGTCCGTTCACACAGACCGGCTCGGAGAGGAGATCAGATTCCTTATCACGTTGAAAACAGTTTTTAGTATTTGTAGTAAGGTTTATTTTTGCATGTGCACTGCTTTTGTCATTTGTCTTAATGACAAAAGCAGTGCACAGACACGTGATAAGGAATCTGATCTCTCCGAGCCGGTCTGTGTGAACAGACCCTTAGACTCACAAAATGTATAAGGTACTTCAATTAAAAATTCGATCATGATTCGAAAGACACGTGGCGCCATCTATCATCATAAGAACATTATTGTGATTTCCCTCAGGAAAAGTACTTTTTTTCGGGATGAAAGGTACCTACACTATGTCCGTTTCTGTACTTCTGACAACGTATATGCAAAACAGTATGATCGGTTCAGTGGTTTAGGTGTGGAAAGGTAACAAACAAACTTACTTTCGCATTTATAATATTAGTTAGGACACTATTAATAAATAGTGTGCGGTCCGGCCGAAACTACTTTAATTTTTTTTTATAACCCTTAATTGGGCGCGCCTAAAAAGTGGCATAAGTGGTTGCGCACCTCGAATTAGTTAATTCATGACAGGGTGTCATGCAAGAACCAATTAAGGGTTAGGGCCAAAGAAAGAAATAATTTGTATATATTCGTGATAGCCTGATTCATGAGGAATCTACACTAATATTATAAAGAGGAAAACTTTGTATTTTTGTTTGTTTGTTTGTAATGGATAAACTCAAAAACTACTGGACCGATTTTAAAAATTTCTTTCACCGAAAGCTACATTATCTGCGAGTAACATAGGCTATATTTTATTTTAGAAAAAATAGGGATCCGTAAGAAAAATCACGCGAACGCAGTCGCGGGAAAAGTGCTAGTATTAGATATAGGTAGGCTATATAACATCACGCTATGATCCACAGAAGTGATCCAAAGACGTAACTTAACGCGGGTGGAAAAACAACGCAGACGAAGTCGCGGGATACAATGTATGTTGGCAACATACCCCGAGAACTTTCTTTGTAAAAGATAGCCACGTGCGCATGCGCCGGTTCACTTTGCCAATTTGATTCGCCAAATATAATTTGTGTACCTTGTGAGTTGTGACATACGCATTGTTATTGCATAGTTATATGTAGGTATAATATTTTAATCTTGATCTAAAAGGAAGGAATTAGCATAATTTGTAAAAAAATAAAAAATAATATACAGGGTCATTGAAAAAGCTGATTTTTTTTTCATGATTTAGGGTTTGGTCCCATAGTAAAAGTTGTTCATAATGATGAGTACAATGACCCCTTTTCAGGTTTCGGGTAAATTTTTAATTACCCTGATACATATATGTAAACTATACTACCTATCTAATAAACTTCCTAAACTTCAGCAAATCAACGAATTTTGTCTGTTTTCTCGTGACGTCACGATAATTCGTCACTTTGATGTTAAGTAGATGTAGGCAGGTAGTACCGTATGTAAATATTGTTTATTTAACTTTTGATTTGGAGTAAAGCCTCCTTACTATGTTCTTCGTCAACAAGGTTGACCTTGTTCAAGTTTACTTTTGTGTTGAAAAAAATTCCATTACAGACTCTTATAGAGGTAAGGCAAATTGACTATGAGACTCCAGCAATCAGTTGACGTACTTTTTATGACCTGTCAAAACTCCCATAGATTTTGTATGTATAGCAGGAGTAAATGGTGACGTCATTTTGATTTCAAAGCAACTAAAAATCTAATTTTACAGTTAACATAATATAACATCACGCCTGTAATCCCCGAAAGGTTAGGCAGAGGAGTACCCACTAGTACACGCACATTTAGCTAGTTATGTTTAAGTCCCATGTTATAGGGGGCAAGCCTATTGCCATCAACCAGGCACAAAACTAAATTCCGAGGCTGCTACTGAGAAATTCCTGACTTCAAGTTCTAATGCTCAGCAGTCGCGCTTTGCGACCACGAGGCCAACAGGGCAGTGGGCGGGGGAGTGGCGGGGGGGGGGGGGAATGATTATGCGAATCCTGCACCCCCGGCCGTAGCCAGAGGTGGAATACTGCGGTGGTTTTAGCCGGTAAGAGTCCGGCATACCCCCACGACGGAGGAAGTCCATGAGAATTTCCATAAAGTAGAGAAAAATTATAAGCCGCCCTTTCAGGAACAAAAAAACATACTATACTATACGGTTACTTTACCTACATTTGCTAAATACCGCACAAACTAATTACTTATTCGGGTTGTTATAAATAAATTCTACAAATACGTACATACGTCAAAAATGGAAACAATAATAAGTAGGTATGTACTTGGGCAATCTAAAAACGACTGATATAAATACGAGTCCATGTGACGCGTTGTACAAATTGTATCAATTGAATGTCAGTACTGCGTAATAGATCTAGAACTGTAGGTAATTATTATGTATATGTTTACTCGTGCGACATTTCAATCACGTGAAATCTAGTTATATTTTATCCATTCATAACATAACGCCTGTAATCCCTGAAAGGTGAGGCAGAAGTGTACCCATTTGTACACTCACATTTCGCCAGTTATGTTTAAGTCTCGTGTAATAGGAGGCGAGCCTTGACATCAACCGGGCACAAATCCAGACTTCGAGGCTGTTACTGAGAAATTCCTGATGGAAAAACCCAATAACATTTTGTCCGACCTGGGAATGAACCTAAGATCTCATGCTCAGCAGTTGCACTTTGAGACCAACGAGGCAGTGACACAAATAAATAAAATTGAAGTGTCTGTTTGTGGTGACAAAATAATAACTAAAGACAAAATAATAACTTTTCACATATGAATGATTACAAAACATTATTTTCATTGAATACGGTTAAGATTTTTTGAGTTTTTTTTTGGTCTTGTAATACCAGTTACTGTTGTATACTGCCGGATGTTTGCCTTCTCCTTATCACCATTGGAGGATATTATAGTGTTAATTGGTATATACATATTTACCTATCATAAGTGCTACCGAATTTGTTTGATACAATATTTTAATCTCAGTTAAGATCTGTTTTCCTTTTCAGCAAAAAAGTATGTATAATATTCAAAATATTCAATGGTACATTTTTTATTTTGGCTTTGCTATATTAATCTCTACTCTCTACAATGTATAAAAGTCGCTTCCCACCGTCTGTATGGTTACATCTTTTGATCTACGAAACGAATTTTAATGCGGTTTTAATCAATAGATAGAGTGATTCTAGAATAAGGTTTATGTAAATAATAAATAAATAAATAAATAAATTATTATAATTATTATGTAACGCATGTATGAAATCAATCCAAGAAAATATCAAGTGTAGCTATATCATAATATATTCGTGACAATAAACGCATAAACAGTATCATTTATATCGCGTCATAAAATTCTTGTATTTTATAAACAACACTACACGCCCACATTTAAAAACAGAACTATAAAAAAACAGACAAGTTCCGTTCAAAAATTGCAGTTTATATTTGTAGTGAAACAAATGACAAACGGAAATATTAACGCGTATATACAAAGTTGATACGACAGATGGGCTTTCCTTTAAACTACCTATACTAGGTACCATTTCCAAGCTCTGTACCAAAAATCAATTAAATAGGAGCAGTAGTTTAGTCGCAAATGATTTTTTAAGTTTTTGGCCGACCACTTTGATATGAGAGAACACACGCGCGCCACGCGCGTGCGACGTTGCCGCTTTAATACCTAGGTATCTAAGGTCAGTTAAATTTATTTACAAAGGGTGTTTGCGTTTTACTCTGATTTACAAATCAGCTATTTAGTTTGTTTGAAAAATAAAAAAAATAAAAAAATATATATTTATATTTTATTTTAAACCGTGTCAAATTAATACTAAACACATATAGTATACGTAGTTTAATTTAATGCCCCTGTGTCATATCAACTCTGTATATAGCGACGGAAAAGTTTGCAGAATACCTGTATAGACACCATCAATCAATTGTCAATTTTTTAGAGATTTTTTTGTATGGCAATAGCAAACTGTGACGTCACTTATTTGACAACTCAGTTGATTAACTATTTATTTATTTATTTATTTGAAAGCAACTTAATACTATTCATTATTTTTTCTTAAAATATTTTGGGACCCTCGGGACCTTTGGCAGGCGTACAAGCGGCAGAAGTCAACTCGCGGATTATCCAACTGTCAATTTATCCCTGTATGCAAGTGCAACACTAACAAACCATAAAATAACGCCTATTTTCAGTCATGTACCTACAGTACATCCACATTACGCTATCTACGTTTAAGGTACATGTAATAGAGGTCGAACCTAAATACCAATACTACTAATTAACAAAAGACTACGACATCTCACCAAACAGTTTCACGTGAGGACTATCTGACGTCTGAGCTTCGGATTTTGTCAATTTTGATAAATCACCTGTAATTAATATGTAAAGTAATAGTAAAAAAAAGGCTAAGCAGATGATAAATAGTAAAAAAAAACCGTACTACCGAAAATTGTTTTTTTTTGTCTTGTAGATCAATGGAAGGTTTGGCAAGTGGAACATTTACTCGTATTTCCTAATACCATTAAAAATAATTAAATAAAGTAGAAAAACTCTCTTGATCATGAGCGGGTGCCGCGTCTTGTAATATGTACCTGGGGCTATCCCCATCTCTTAATACAATATCTCTTTGCCTTGCGTACTGTTGGATTTTTAACGCTCGGCTCAGCGCTGAGAGTTGAAAATCCAACAACGGAAATTACATAGTAATGCTACTGCTACTGAGAAAAACCTGATGGAAAAACTCGATAACACTAACACAGAGATGTTGTGTCTTAGAATTATTGGTTAATGGTGTCAACTACTCAATTGTAGACAATATAACAGCTACATTATTCAATCAGTGAGATACCAATCACTGCGGAACCCTAGAAAGTTCTTTCGCCCACTACTATTTGACATTGGCAGGTTGGCGCCTCGCCATGTGAATCTTACAGAGCTATTTTTGTTCCACTCACACTCTTTGTATAAACACAGATAACGTATCTATGCGCACACTACTTTTTGAGTGCAACTGAACTAGAACAAAACCGTGATGGTGTAAATACATCGACATATTAGAAGCTGGGAATTCACTTCGCGTATTTGACTAAAATTCGCGTTGCTTGGCCAATGCAAAACAAACCCTATTTACATAACAATAAAGTTTACTTTGCAGTAGTGAAATAACTTAATATTTTTGGTATATTTTTAAAAGATAATTGCAGGTTATTACGAGTACATTGTATGAATGCAATGTTTACGGTTTGCATAACATTTAATTGACTCTGATAATACAATCAGTACAGATTATTAAACTACAAAGAATGAACTTTTGTAAAAAAAAACTTGTAAGCCAAGATCAAAAGTCACATTCAGCAGTATCATACCGGTGTAAACTAGTGTAAATAGTAACACTTTATAAGGCAGACGGCCATAAATATATAACGTAACAAGCTATTACACTTCATTACTGCTAGTACGTCGAGTGTCGCGCTATTAAGTTTCTTTACAAGGTGACTGGGGAACATACCATTAGAATACAGCCATACTATATTAGACAAGAATATTTCTTTACATAAATGTTCTTATTGCTAGAACAGTATTGCCAAAAATTGTTAAATTTTGCTACGCAAAGTTCAATGGAAAATTTGGCAAGTGCTGTATTCGGATTTGCTAGTTCAATCGAACAAACCATTTGGTATAGAAGCAGCTAACTTGCAACTACTTATAAACATAGTATAATAATATAAGTATAGTTATACTAGCATAAAACAACAAAATTATAAATTAAACGTCTTTAAATACCGGGTAAATGCGGGTTACTTTAGAGCGTACGAAAACTTTAGCTCAAAACTGAAAAAAAAGTTTGATAAGAAATTCCCGCTTCTTCAATTACAATAAACATTTTTTGTTTTAGTTTCCATTATTATTATTATTATATTACAAAATTTAAACGTTTTTCCGGTTTGAGCCATTTTCCCTACCCGCATTTACGGTATATCAATGGATAACACATAAACTTTTGAGCAAAGGTAACTTACCAGTGAGTTTGACACCGATGACCTTAGGGCATTTGAGTTCCCATGGAATGCTGGCCATTACGTCTACAGCGTCGGCACCTCCGACACCTGTGCAATGGAGTAAGAAGGTGATGAGAATCTGGAACTCGACCATGAAGGAAAAAGCTTCGTCTTAGCGAAAGAATTTTCAGAATCGGACGAGTAGTTCCGGACATTAGCGTCTTCAAACAAACAAAATATTTACCTTTACAATATTAGTATACAAATTATACATGTGAATGTTTGCTAAACGGAATTAGGTGAAATTCGGTACACATATATAGATAATACCTTAACACATAGGATCATTTTTGTTCTGTTTATCTGTTCCTGTAGGATAATTTAGAACTTTATTCTGAAGTCTACACAGATGAAGTCGAGGGGAAAAGCTAGCAACGATATGAAACGTTCTCAAGGATATCCCCCCCCATATGAACCCTTGAAAAAGTAAGGAGTCAAAGAAGTATTTACGAGTATTACATTTCAATTATCGTTAGTGTTTCTCAATAGAGCATTTTAAGCATCTAGATAAAGTGTGTTATCTTGTAATAGTAATATCTAGAAGTAAATTGAAAATCTTATCATGTTATAAAAGTAACTTGATTTATGCAAGTCTCTAGTCAAGTTCTCTTTCAACTATTTTTTTGGTACAAAGATTTTATTAATAGATTATCACATTTTATTTTGTTTACCTATTCATCTAGTTCTTTACCTGTTTTCAGACAAATTATTTTTATGTAACATTAAAAATTTGTTTTTTGTGGTGGCAATTTTTTTCCCCAAACTTTTATTGGTCCTGGAGGATAAGATTTACTAAAATTATTATTAAGGTACTTTTTTTATATGAGATGGATTTGCTCTTGTCTCTAGACTAGGTCCGAGGTGACAGAGACAATGTCTACGATGTAGTGAGATTTCCCAGAATAAGCCTATTCACTCTAATTTTGAAGAGGTAGAGTCGAATGCGTTCGTAAAAACAGTATTATTATCTTACCAATGCAAAGTCCACCAAGACCTCCACCATTGGGGGTGTGGGAGTCAGTTCCGATCATGAGCAGTCCGGGGAAGGCGTAGTTCTCCAGGATGATCTGATGGATGATACCGGAGCCCGGCTTCCAGAAACCGACGCCATATTTAGCACCCGCGGTCTCCAAGAACTTGTATACTTCTTTGTTGATGTCCTAAGGATTGATTGGAATTTGTTTATTTTATTCCCAGCATAACGCTTGGATGTGGTCAAAGTCAAAGCCTTTATTCCAATCAATTTACGGGCACGTTTGGATTGTCAACAAGCCAGTCAGTTAATCTGTGGTAGGGTTGATCTAACATAACATACTGCAAACCATAATTATTGACTTTTTCGAATAAACTTGTGAGTAAATTAAATATCAATCATATATGATGATCTTCAGAATAGTAAGCTTGACTTTAAGGTAATCTTACCTTAGCTCTTGCCAAATCCTTGGCGCCTCCAACCTGGGCCTCAATCAAGTGATCACAATGGATGGTGGAGGGTACGGCGACGCGGGGCAGCCCTGAGGAGATGAACTGTAACATGGCCATCTGGGCGGTGGCATCCTGCATAGCAACCCTGTCGGGCCGCAGGCGCAGGTAGCTGGTACCACGTTCGATTTCCTGTTACAGATATTTAAATGGTGAAAATAATGATTTTATAAACGCTAGTTTTTGTCCGCGACTTCGTCCGTATGGAAGTCAAAAACATGTTTAATTCGGACTCGTCCCAAAATCCGTTCAAAAGTCGAATCTTTAATTTCAATTTAACCATAAATGGCACTTTTTCACAGAACATTACTTACAAAAAAAAAAATGTTAAATCTAGTTGCCCCTTCCAAAAGGTGGCTTCGTATGGAGAAGAACGGGCAAGAAACTCTTTAATTACTCTTTAATAAATTGGTTTTGCAATAATTTGTACAGATACATTAATAAAATAATAAAATGTGAACTGTGATGTAACTAAAATAAAATAAAATACACTATAAATACTACAATAGGTGAAAACTACAAATTAGGCAATGACAGCTATTCTTAGTCAACCTACCCTACCTAAAAATTACCTACTTACCAAATTTCATCTTCATATTTCAAGTAGTTTTTGACATTACCTGTTAATTCAGTAAGTGAATGAGTGACCTATTGTTTTTATTTATATATAGATAACTATGCTAATATCATAAAGAGATAAAGATTGTTTTTGTTTGGAAGAACATCTGGAAGTAGTGGTTAGACTACAAACAACAAAAATCTTCGGATTGAAAGCTACTTTATAGGCAAGTGCCATAGGGCCATAGGCTATGTTTTACGATAAACTTGACTAGAAGGCAGGCGAAGTCGTGGGCAGAAGCTAGTGAAACACAAATAAGTGATGAAGACCTGTATTTCATTTAAGAAGGTTGTTTTTTTTATTTCATGAGATCTGTTATCAGCATAGGAAAACTTGAGTTGAAATTTAAATTTGCAGAGTTGATACTATCAAGTAATAATTTCCAGAGCAAATAAGCAAGACAAGTGAAAAAATGTTACGAGTGTTTTCTTTGATAAGAACTAATCCCTTATAAAACATGTTTTGTTTACAAACTTACTAACATATTGGCAAAGATATTGAAGTACTTTAAATGATTGCAAGTTGAAAACTTTCCTCAAATTTATAATTTGACATTGAGACATACAGGAAAATGTCTCAAATATTATCTTGAATGCATGTTGTCTCCAAATGTTGAAAGGATGATATTTTATCCTTGTAAAAGGTCACACAGTTTTCTGCTTATGTTATGTTTACTAATTTATCTGAATTTTCCTAAGAATATTAATTACAGGGCCGGATTATCCATTTGGCAGTGTAAGCAGTTGTCTAGGGAACTAGAGTACAATAATATATAAATTTTTGAAGATGTAAAATACACATAAGTAATGTATTCCCTTAATTTGTTTAATGTGGTAAAAATAGCAGCATAATTTTATTATGAATAAAATTGCTTTTTTTTTTGGAATGATAGTGGAGCCCCGAGACTTGCGTTGTCTAGGGGCCCTGATATGCTCAATCCTGCCCTGATTAATGGGGTATTATGTAACACTTTACCTGTCCCTGAGGGTCGTCCAAGTGAGAGTACAGCACTTTTTCAGACAAGGTCAAGTTACGACCTAACCTCTTCTTAACAACTTGCAAATTCTTGTCCAACTTTTCGTACGGCAGCGGGCTCTTGTCGAACTTCGACATCGCGACCTACAACACATCATACAGCTCTAGAAACATCAACTTTGAGCGCTAACAACCAATTTTTCATTGCAACTATGATTACATAACAACATCTGCAACATCTTGTTATCACTGAAAATATTGAAAATATCACTTTTTAGCAGTTCGTACGTACTTGGGCCGCCGCAGCGGCGAGAGGGGACACGCTGAAGCATCTTGTCTGGATTTCCAACAACAGTGCTTTTGTCCTGGTACTCTGGAACCAAAATTACGAGGTCAATAAATTCCTTAAAAATCTTGACACACTATGCGGCATCTGCTCCAATTACACTAATAGTAAGTGAATTCCCGATAAATATAATAATCGTAACCCCGGTTGACCTCATATGGCTTATTTTACGTGACCTGACCCATCCATTCATGATGGTTTATCGGGATTTATATCGCTCACAATTGCGATAATAGAGTAAACAAACTTGAATAAATTGCATAAACATATAAACTTATTAATAATAGATATTCGTTAAGTAACCAAAACGTGGGATTAATTAAGAACTTGCCTGGCCATGCAAAACTCTTATACAGTGAGCCATGTTTCCCGGACTTCACAGAATCAATTTAGGTTTGAAAACAATTTTATAGTTAAATTATGTTACGGCAACATGGATTTTGTAAAATAATAAAATGCCTAATAAATGGATCGATAAAGGCCACAAATAAATTAATACACTGCCTACCACTGCATACGCAGGATTGAATTGGCACTTTGGCAGATTATATAAACATTTGATCTTGACGTTTTATTGTTGTAGTTGCCATATCAAATTGAATTCATTCATGGAGATCCGGCTAAGAGGACCCATACACCTACAATAATATTGCACAATGTTGATGATTGCACAATATGATTGATGAGCTCCGAAACCCACACAATCTTCAATACTACCCCTATATGTTCAATAATATTGTGCAATCATCAACATTGCGCAATATTATTGAAGGTGTATGGGTCGCCTAAGAGAATTGCTCATTTTTTTGAAAATGCGACTGACTTACGATCCTAAACTTAAAACATACAGAGTCATTTTGTATTTTCAAAATGAAAGCAGTTGGATAAGTAAAGTAGGTACTATATTATTTTTTAAATATTAATAAAAGTAAAGTGAATTTTTAAAATTCACGTAAACTTGGCATTAAAAATAAGATGGTTATGATTGGACAGGATTGCCTATCCAACTCTAGCCAGTTTCTAGCAATTAATAAAGGAGTTATCACAGTGTAGTTTTATTTAGGCAGTTACGATAAAATAGTGCGGTCGTCGAAATATTTCTTAGCATTATGTCATGAATGGGTTAACTGTCAAGTGTCATCTGTCATGTTTTGTCATTGTCATAATTTGATCTGATCATTGTTGTCACAAGTTGTCAAAAAGAAATTCAAAATGTCAAAATATTGAGAATTTCAATTTATGTTCTATTTATCTTGAAAATATTTATCTCCAATTGAAAAACAAAGAATATTATAATTTGATTATTCATAATATTTATATTTATAGCCACAGTTAATAATAAATAAGATTAAAACAGTGAGTTAGAATGACAAACGCTACAATCCAGGTATACACCCACTTTTAATTACATCTACTCCGGTGCATTCTTTTATTTACGCTTTTTTAGTGCAAAATGCACTAAGCTTTTCTTTTACCAACTTTGAAGCTGTCTATTTCTCCATTTTTAATACCGAGATATTGCGTATATTGAGAAATATCTAGCATTACAATTTTATACAATTTTTGTTGCGTTTGTCATTCTCAATAGGAAATAGAGGGTATAGATGACTACTGGGGCCCGGCGTTCCGATCAATATATGAGGGCGAAGGCCACGAAGCCTTTGTACAGCAATTGGACGAGCGGATAAAGCAACATGACAAAGAAATCGAGAAGCTGTGCAATTTTCATTACCAGGTAGTACAAACTGTATTAAGACTACTTACATTGCTGTTAGAAGTACTGGCAGATTCTCAGTTTATAATTTTTAACAATATTATTTGAATCATAAAGTATTTTTTTGAAGTAAGAAGTATTGATAATATTGGAACAGAGTCTGTAGTAGAGTTTACTGAGACAAATGTTTGTCTTACAATTGATTGCTTTAATGTTAATTGTACTTTCAAACTACTTTTAATAGATGTTTTTTTTTCACAATTTCTTTATTTTCAGGGCTTTATTGACTCAATTCGAGAGTTACTACAAGTGCGGTCACATGCTGAAGAGTTGCATGCGGAGATATCGAATGTGGATGCGAATGTTAAAGATACCACTGACAGTAAGTTGACATGATGAACAAAGATTGTTCTAATTAATCTGTGGAGTGTTGTATGCACCTCACAGGCACATAAAAGATATAGATAAACGCCTGTGGGGCGCTCGACCGATACTATTGTATTTGTACCAAGTTCTGATAGCATTAAGCCTATGAGCAGTAATCTTTGGTTAAAAATTTTGAGATTATACTGAAAATCCACCTTGTAATAATTGTGGAGGCCATATTAATTGCATAAACTCAGATTAAAATCCAGAGGTTCTCAGTGTTGTATTGGCTTGGCGTTCCTAACCTCACGTTTCATGCAATTACACTCATACTGTAACACCCGGTTATGGTATAAGTCATTTTGTGTCTTGTGAGTGTAAATGGAGAGCACTTGGTGTGTGTTGGTGGTTGCGGTCAAGTATGTGAACCGCATTGGATTAAGTTCGGTAACTTTTATATGGCCACTGACTTTGGTTGTCGCTGCGTAGTACCTGCTTAAGGTCTTTTAGAAAATTCGGAATATGGTTTTATTACTGTAAAATATTACCAACCCTCTTCCATTTTTACAGGTCTATGTGCCAAAGCTGAGGAGTTGATAAGAGCAAGAAGAGTAGAACTGAACATTGCAGCTACCATTGAGAAGATGGAGTTATGTCTGCCCTTATTGACTACATACTCTAAACTGAAGTCACAGGTGGACGCTAAAAGGTATGCAGATTTTATACACTGCAGTAAACTGGATACAATTGAATAACACTATTATTTTATTGATCTGCTTTTTTACATAAATAATACCAGCTTCTTATAAGGGATAATGGGATGAAAGTAGGCTATGTGCTATTCCAAATCAATCTCTGTGCCAAATTTCATCCAGATTCGTTCTGACGTTCTGGCGTAATTGAGTGACAAACGTCCATTCATCCAAACTTTCGTTTTTATAATAGTGGTAAGAAAAGAGCAGGGCCATTTAAATAAGGGACTTCTTTTAAAATTCTTTAATAGGGTAGATGACATCACTAACCAATACTACCAAGACATAACTTCTCTAAAGAAACACTTTATTTTAGCCCTGACAACCCAATTCATTTTCAATTAACTGTCTGTTTTGATTTTTTATTGCTTTCTAATTTATACTCACTTTTGAGTAGACTCAATTGACTAACTAAGTCAATTGAGTCTACTCAAAAGTGACGTCATAGTTATTTATACCATACAAAATCTACGGGAGAATAGCGTTTTGACAGGTTAGAAAAAGTACGTCAGTTGATTGGTGGTGTCATCTACCCTATTACATCAACAGATACTACCCAGCACTAAAGACTTTAGAACAACTGGAACATGTCCTCCTGCCTCGTGTTGGTCCATATAAATGGTGCGGTCAGATCTCCGCTGACATCCCGCGTCTGCGACAAGCGATACAAGACGCCTCCATGGCTGATCTGAGGGACTTCTTGGAGAATATACGGGAGCTTAGCCCGCAGGTCAGTTGGTATTTGAAAAAAAAAAAAAAGTTTAATACATACATACATAATATCACGCCTGTAATCCCCGAAGGGTTAGGCAGAGGTGTGCCGATTAGTACACCCACATTTCGCCAGTTATGTTTAAGTCCCATGTAATAGGGGGAGAGCCTATTGCCATCAACCAGGCACAAATCCAGACTATGAGGCTGCTACTGAGAAATTCCTGATGGAACACCTCAATATCACTAGGTAAATCGAAACCAAGATCTCATGCTCAACAGTCGCGCTTTACAACCTCGAGACCAACGAGAACGCTCCGCTCCGCTCAGAACAGAAAGAGTCATTTGATGATTACACATCCTTAAAAAAAGAACTGTTATTTGTAAATGTTGATTTACGTACAGGTGGGGGCGATGGCTTTGAGACAAACGCAAGAAATGCTAGGAAGAAGTCTAGCCAGCATCGTGCAAAATAAAAAAGGTATGTATTCCTGCAAAATATCAGACTAAAGGTGGTTTTACACCAGCGAGGCAGGGCATGGCCTCGATGGTGGGTGCGAGATTTGTATTTCCGTTTTACAAAGTAAATAAATACTCTATTTTTAGACCATTAAAGTTCAATATTGTACTAACAAGTTCCTGCCCCAAATTCGCCGCTTGCCCCTCACGGTGGCCGGGATTGTTGAACGCCCTGCTGCCCTATTGATGTGGGCGGAGTGAGAGGTTTGCTCTCTCTCCCTCCGGCGCCTTCTTTGTATGCATCACCTCTTCGCCACTTCAATCTCAGCCGTGCTCTGTAATCCCGTGTATTTGGCTAGTCGCCATAGAGATTGGCCGCCGTGATATTATTATTATTATTTGTCTTTGGCCAGATATGGCGGTGCTTGGAATACCAGTGAATATCAGTGCTGGACCTCAATGTCCACATGAGCTAGTGGACTTCAGCCCTTTGCACAGATGTCTGCACATCCACAGTGTGCTCGGCGCTAAGAATGACTTCATACAGTATTACAGGTAATTAATTATATCATATTTGATTATTCCCGTATGTACAATTTTTTGCACCTGCTTTGTTATCTCTTCATCACCTTTGGTTGACTGGTAGAGAATGCCTTAGGCATTAAGTCCGCCTTTGTACGCTTTTGTTGCATAAAGTTTAAATAAATAAATAATTATAACTAAGTTAATTTTATTTATTACTAGAGACCCACCCTGCCTTCATACATGCTATGCGATTTTCATACAAAATACCGACTCCTTTCCGATGTTCCCGGTGAATAAATAAATAAAAAACTACATATCTTTTCCTGAGAAATACGAACCAAAAAAAAAAAACCAAATCGGTCGAATTGTTCTCTCACGTCATGATCTTTCATACATGGTTTATTTTTATTTATGTTGAATAGATAAACGACTGTCTGCACCTAATTTTGATGCGGTTTTTTTTATTCCAGGTCTCAGCGCAAGCAACAAGCCCGCCTGGTATTAATCCCCGCTTCAACGAACCTACATGACTCAATAGCGGGAGTAAAGAATTATTTAAATGCAGTCCTTGGCTTCTTCATTCTCGAAGAACATCTTCTGAGTGCAGACGCAGGTCGGCTGCTTGCTTTTTTTTTTTTACACTGACAAGTAATTGTTCAGTGTTGCCCATTAATGTGGCAACAACAAATAAGTTTAACTTTTTATTTTTAACTGGCAATATTGCATGTGATGTCACCTAAAAAGTAGCTAAGCTTAAGTTGGACTAGGCCGGCCGCTGCTGCCTTATGTCGCATTAATTCATAAGCTAAATTCTACATCAATGTGGGTCTCGGAAAACGTCCAGCGACATCGCAGCAGACCCAGCCAAAGGCAGGCAGGATAAGCATTATATAAAGCATTAATCTTTTTATACACATTATGGTATGCAATAAATGAATATGAATATGGATTGGTTCACCCTAGCTCAGGATGGAAAGAATTGGAGGCCTTTGCCCTGCAGTGGAACAACACAGGCTAAAAACAAAAAAATAATAATGTTGCGTTCCGATTGGGTACTGACTGGTCTTTTAGCTACAATTTAATATTTGTTTAGTTTCAGTTGTTTGTTTTTGTGCAAAATAAATAGCGTTTCTTTCTTTCCTTCTTTCAGGTCTGGTTTCCAAAGACTGGTTGCTGGACATGTGGGGCATGTCGGTGACAAAGGTTGCTGCCACTCTGAGGACCAACACGTCCTTGATAACAGACCCTACACTGATGTTGAGTATCAAACATCAGATTGTGCTGTTTATTAATACGTTGAAGTGAGTAATCTTTGAATCATCATCACCATCTTCATAAATCAGCCGAACGACGTACAGTCGGTTATAGCTGTTGCTTGACCCACCTAACTGGCTAGTGACCCAGTTAGCGTCAGCTCACACCGAGACGCGACGCGACGCGACGCTGCGTGCACACTTAAAAAGAGCGACTCAAAATATAACTTTATTTTCTACACGAAAAGATACACATTTCATTGTGAGAATTTAGAATACGTTACACCACGTAGCACTACGTCGCGATGCGTCGCTCTACGCCGCGAGGCGTCACGAGGCGTAGAGCGAAGCAATGCGACGCAGCGGTGAATCGCCGGTACGCGCGCACAGAATGACGTGCAAGAGCGGCGACGTTGCGATGCGTCTCGCGGCGGCGAGCGGCGCAGCGCGGCGCAGCGCGAAGTCACTGGCCTCTTCAAGTATCTTCACGTCGCGTCGCGTCGCGTCTCGTCTCGGTGTGAACTGACCCTTAGGCTAACTGGCTAGTGAGCCAGTTAGGTGGGTCAAGTAACAGCTACAACCGACTGTACACTGCTGGACATAGGCCTCCCCTAAAGACAGCCACAAAGATCGGTACTGCGCCGCTCGCATCCAGCGGTTTCCCGCGACCTTTACCAGGTCGCCAGTCCGCCTCGCGGGCTTTCCAATTTTGGACTAGCATCGCTTTAGCAATTGATCAGCCAACAGCCAAAATTAAATTGTTGGCGAAACTTCACAGGCTTGACAGTTGTAAAATATTTAAATAGTATTAGTATTTTATAATATTATATTTTCATTTGGTGTTGTGTGATACGGAATTTATGAGAGTTACTGTAACTGATCTATGATAGACATAATAATAAGAAAACAAAAATAACCATGCTTGTCTATGGTAAAAGACAGATAGAGAGAGCATAGACAATGTAAAAAAGGATCAATATTATAAAAATATTAATTTGTTGTTGTTGCCAACAACGCGTACTGGTATTAAATAATGGTAAAACAAATCTATAAAAAAGGAAGTGTATAAAATCATAGACTACTATTTCTTAATAGGATTTGTAAAAACATTTTTCCCAGTTTATTAATTTAGATAACTTTTCGCAGATGTTACGGTCTGCCTACAGATCCGATTCCGTTGTTGTTACAAGAGATGGCGGAGCATTACACCGAGGTGTTGATGCAGAGATGGGTGGGCGTCTTCCGGGATATACTTGATAATGCCTCCTTCTTACCCATAGAGGTAAAAAAATAACTTCAATATTTATTGTTTACTTAGGCTGGTATTAGGTTTTTAGTCGTCTGCAGTTCTAATATTATTTGTAAATTTTGCCGTTAGTCCTGGATTTGTAATACTTTGGACATATTATAACAAAGTACATAGTTTTAATGCAAAGTAAATCCATATTCATGTGTAATCCTGTATGTATACAAAATATTTTAAAAGAGAAACTATGGAATTAGTCTGTTGTCCATTCTTCTCCATACGAAAATACCTTTTGGAATGGGCAACTAGATTCAATTCTTTTTTAAATGAAGTTCAAAAGTGCCTTTCTCTTAGATCTACATATTTCAATTAAACCATTATGTGTAAATAATTTTATTTTAATTTTATTTTATTCAGATTACTAATTGTTTTGTGTTTAGGTCGAGAATCAAGACCAATATGACGGTGTCATGGACACGTTCCCGTACGATGGCGACGAACTGGAAACAGAACCATTCCCAAGGAAGTGAGTACAATATGAAAAATACAAATAATTTCAGAATAAATTATTATGGTCTGGAGACTGTCGCGGTCCACTTGGTGATCACTACATAGTATAAAACAAAGTCGCTTCTTCTGTCTGTCCCTATATATGCTTAGATCTTTAAAACTACGCAACGGATTTTGATGCGGTTTTTTTTAATAGATAGAGTGATTCAAGAGGAAGGTTTATATGTATAATATATGCACCCGTGCGAAGCCGGGGCGGGTCGCTAGTAACAAATAAAATACATATTTTTACCAAGGAAGCCTAGCCTAGCCTAACTAAAATGCCACAAGTTTTTATATTTCGACTTTTAATTCTATTCAGTAACTTGACAGATAAAGGGTTACCAAATTTTTTTCAAAAAAAAGATAGTGAGGTGGTGTAAGAATGAACGAAATTGAATTAAATAATGTACTTAACTTGGTATAACTACCGGCACGTAACTTGGCAAGAGATTTTCGTAGTGGGGGAAGTTCGCGCATATAAAAATGTATGAAATTGTGCGTGCGCAAACTTCCCCCACTACAAAAACTCTTGCCAACTTACGTGCCGGTAACTGTATTAAACCATTCTTATCATTCGTTCCTTACGCAAAATCGTTCACTACCCCAACACTATTAGTTGTAGTATGGTAACATTTTTTTTTTGAACTGTCAAGTGACTGAATAGAATTTAAAGTCGAAATATAATTTGTTATTGATTGTTTGTTTGTTTTGTTGTTTGTTTGTTTTTGTTTTGTTTTTTGTTGATATTTGGACAATAAAATAATAATTTTAAGTATGAAGTTAATTGTTTTCTTAAGGTCCGCACAACGGCACAACATATGTCGGCGGTTCGGGTACGGACCGCGGTCCGTCATTTGGTGACCCCTGATATAGAGTATAGATATATTTTTTTACTCAAATTATCTATGTTTTCAGGTTCCCATTCTCCACAATAGTCCCGGCGGTGTACGTGCAGGTGAAGGAGTTCATCTTCGCGTGGCTGAAGTACTCTGCGGGGCTGGGGCTGGGCGGAGGGCGGCGTGCGGCGGCGGCGCGACACTCGGCGTCGCTGCTGCTGAGCCGCTCCTTCACCGGCTGCCTGTCCGCGCTGTTCAGGCGACCGCTGCCGCTCATGCAGCTAGTGCAGGTAACATAACAACATTGGCCCACACTAGGAATTTCTCCTGCGTTGTAGGTGCGTTCACAAACATATAAACCAGTACCTAATTCCCAAATTGGTCTAGGTGGACCCCCAGAGGTCCACTGGAGACTCGACAGAGGTCTACTTTGACATGAAAAAAAGTGGGGGTTCACAAGTTGTAAGTTTTCGAAAATTTATCCGGTTTCGATTTTAAAAAACAAAAATAGATTTGCAATGCAGGCAGATGATATACTACTCGAAAAATTTAGGAAGCAGGACGAATAATAAAAATAAATCGGTGATTTTGGCAGGTTGTATTTTGGTAAAAATGATCACAAAACTGTAGAAAAAGCATTTTGAAACATTAACATTCTGATTTTCAATTTTTTTTTGAAATATTTGGGATATGATAGAAATGTAACAACAAGTTTTAGCGTACACCCTTAAATGCATTTTTTGACAGAAAGACAGAAAATGCACATGTTCAAAAAAATCCGAGGATTGCCCCTAGCATACAAAAAATGGATCTATCTGGCACCAATCTGCAGACCTAGTGAAACTTGTGAAAGTATTGAATCAACAACTTATTAGCTTCTTTGATACATTGTTTCAGATCATCGTCGACACGCAGTATTTAGAAGGCGCCACGTTGTGTCTGTACGAGTTCATTAGCAACATCACTGGCTCTGAGCTAGTTACTACACAGGTAAGATAAAGTTAAGTTAAAGTTATGTTAGAAATAAGTAAAATAAAGAATAAAGTAATTATTGTTTGTATATCGTTATACTTGAAATAAAAACTTAAATCAATAAGTAAGAAAATTAGCGAGAATGATTGTTTTGTTAAACAACTTTAAATCATTATATATCCTAAACTATTATTTAAAATGAAAAATGATAAAAGAAACCTAAAGATGATTTTAAAATACCTATTCAACGACACCCCACTTGACATACACACATCAACAAGCTACTATAATTAAAAAATTAAAAAACACGACTGCAAAAATTGCACATATTTATACTTTGTTTACTCGTCAGTTTTTTTTACGACGTTTTTTATTTACAGTGTTATACATTTTTTCAATCTACTTGTCAAATTCTAGACGATAAACATAGACACGACCAGATTCAATTAAAAAAAAAATTGAGTCTGGTATTAATTTACGTTTTAAAGTGACCACACCGGTTTCTTTTTATTTTTAACTAGCCTATGTTACTCGGAACGATGCAAGGATTGTAACGATACCCCATACATCTATATCGGTTCAGGCGTTTAAAAGTTATGGTGGAATAAAGAAACTCACATACATACATACATACATACATACATACAGTCATACATACATTAACCCTAAACACATAACACTCCTTTTTTTCGGGCAGTCGTGTAAAAAAGTCTAGGGATCAACATCCCTAACATTTGTTAGGGATGTTGATCCCTAGACTTTTTTGATGTGTATAGTTCATCAACTTTTTTTTTTTCATTTTGACAATATGGCGTCTGGTTGTCGCTGTGGTGAATTTTGATTACTGTCATGTCTTTAGTGACACTCGCAAGGTTATGACGAATCGATTGACGAAGAATATAATAATAAGAATTATCAAAATCGGCCTACGCATTTGGTCTCTAGAACGCCACATAGAAACAAACATACATACATACATACATACATACATAGACTGATAAACACATTACCCTCCTTTGCGTCGCGCAGTCGGGTAAAAAGAAGATGTATAATATCTTCTTTTCAGTCAGATTTCAGTAATAAATTTTTTGCTTTGTTTGCCTAATTTTTGGGTGGTGTAGGACAACAGAAAATTAGGAAAAAAACATTTAAAGTGGTAATTCTCATACCATTTCTTAATAATTTCATTGTTATTTACTACCCCAAACGGCGAAAAGTAGCTTTTCGCGATGAAATGTAAACGATCGCTTTAAGGTCGTGGCGTGGCGTGGCGTAATATAAGTCTATTTCCTCCTTTACACGCTTTACCATAAACCGGTGCTGCTATGTCATCATCAGACGGCAGGGAGTATGTTCCAAGCGGCGCGCGACGACGCCGAGCAGCAGATCTGCGACAAGCTGGAGAAGAAGGTGGACGAGTTCCTCGACCTTGAGAACTATGACTGGCTGCTAGGTGAGTGCTTGCTAATCTTAGGTTTTACTGGAAAGTCTTAAGATTTACCGCAGTTCAAGCTTATGCAGTATTAACAATTGTGTTGGTATTTTACCTAGAATCCTAATTAATAAGACTTAAAGAGTGTGTGTTGTCCGTTTGTGTATCTAAGCTAGATTTTACGAAAACCTCATTGGTTCAAATCGGCATTGTGAATAAAATGAAATAAATAATGTAAACTAAATATTTTTATGTTTGTAGTTGAGCCTACTGGTCAGGCGTCATCGTTCGTCACAGACATGTTAAGCTACCTGTCTGGTGTGCTGACTTCATTGGAACAGCTGCCGGAGAGAGCGAGGTGAGTTCATAATACGGGACAATGTTAAGGTAAATTAAGGCGTATTTCATTAAGTTGTTGTTCCTTCCAAATATGAAAATATTTTTAGCGCCTTTGAAGTGCCCTTTACATTTAATTTTTTTTGCAATCGTCATTCGATTAATTTTCGGTGGTTTTAGTTTGTATGAACTCAAAATCTATACAAATAGCGTCTCATAAAAACTCACAAAGTTTTGTTAATGTAGAAGAATATTGCAAAATACTTGTGAGTCGTTTACCCTGTAATAAAAAATTGGTACTATAATATTTACGTAACAAAGAAAAATTACGATCACAACCATTTCTTTCTTTGACCAGGGTGGCAGCAGTGCGAGCAGCTACCAACCGCATAGCGACCCGCCTCCGCAACCTCCTCCTGGACCCCGCCGTGAAGCAGATCTCCTCAGGAGCGCTGGACCAGCTCAACCTGGACGTCATACAGTGCGAGCAGTTCGCGGCAGGGGAGCCCGTGCCAGGACTCAAGGAGGGAGAGCTTCTCGAACATTTTGCTAGTTTAAGGTAAGGCCACCAGGGTACTGCTCGAATCTGCAACATAACATCACGCCTGTAATTCCCGAAGGGTTACGCAGTGGTGTACCCATTAGCACACCCACATTTCGCCAGTTATGTTTAAGTCCCATGTAATAGGGGGCGAGCCTATTGCCATCAACCGGGCACAAATCCAGACTCCGAAGCAGCTTCTGGGAGAATCCTGATGGAATGGTCCAACGAGTACCGAATCTTCAAATACGGGGTTTAAGAAGACAAATCACATACCCGTTAACTACGCATCGCCCATCAACCTAAGTAACTTTTAGCAAATATTCTTGCTGAGAAACACCTTTTTGGTTTCGGTGTGAAAAATCTCAATTTATGATACCATGCATTGTAATACAAGCAAATTATTGTGCTTATGGGTGCATACAACAGTACAGGGGTCGTGGGATTATTTAAAGTTTAGTTGGAACATTTCAAACTTGTGTTCGTAAAAAAAACGGTCTTGTTTACCCTGTACCTCGATGAATAGAATAAAAACTCCACAAAGAATCCTGGAATTTTAATTTTCAATAATGAGCTTATTCGAAACCTCTTTTCCAGACAACTCCTCGACCTCATCACAGGTTGGGACTGGTCATCATACCTCCACGACGTCGGCATAGAAGGAGGTAAGTATTCACTAGTCACGCCGCGCGATGCCGCCACGCTACTCGAGAAACTTAAGGAGGCTGAACAGAAGTCTTCTGTCTTCTCCGTCCTCAAGAAGAACGAAAGAGACAGAAGGAAGTTGCTTGACACCGTCTTGAAGCAGTTGAAACAGTTGCAGAATCAGGATGGGTCGTGAGGAAATGTAATATGACTAAGTAAGGATTCTGTATATATTTGTAGGTAGTAATTTTCGTTTGCTGAAAAAATCAAATTCTAAACTAGAAAAAAAAACTTATTTGTAATGCACTTTGGTTTTATAATTCAGTGCAGTTTCAATTACTGAAATTGTTGCAGTACACGATATCATTAAACTTTTCAAATTAAAAATTAATTACACTTTTATCATCCGCGCTTAAGCTGCTGTGATAGGTTAACTAAATTATCATCAACCAATCACACACAGCAGTTTACGCGCGGATGACAATTTTTCACACTAGTTTTGCATTGATTTTCATTGGAGGAAACGGTGACTTGCATACAATTAAAAAAAAAATCACATGCTCTGCTGTAATTTGCTGAGCCTTAAAAAATGAGTCAAAGGCGAGTTCTCCTGACTCCAGTATGCTACAAAATTTGATTGCTGTAAACTGTTATTCATTAGTATGTTTTTGAGAACCTCATAATAATTATTTTTATATAATAATTACAATAAATCATTAAATTATGTATCATTGAATTAATAATGGTAATAGGCTCGCCCCCTATTACATGGGACTTAAACATAACTGGCGAAATGTGGGTGTACTAATGGGTACACCTCTGCCTAATTCTTTGGCGTGATGTTATGTTATTACTTATTTAATGAATTTTAGGTTAGGATTTATTTGCCCTGTAAACACCTTTTTAGTGTCTCGAAAACTTTTCAAAAGTTCTCGCAAAATAATGTTAAAAACTACTTAATTAATATTGTACAATAATGCCTTATAAGCGTAGTGATAGAAGCATTTAAATAGAATTTGAATTAAGTGTTAAATATAGATAAAGACAGTGTTTATAATTTGTATACGTAATACATTATTTATTCAAATATTGTTGTATTATTTTCATTGACCTATGACAACAGTTTACTTACTTGTAACGAGTCTGGTTCATAAAATTCTAGGCTAGAATAACCGGTACTATACTAGGTCATGTGCTATCAAAATGATAGAAATATGAACTCGGTAAAAACTTAGAGGTAATATGACTTTGAGGCCTTGTATTAAATGCTTTAGATATGATGAGATATGTTTGGAAGAATAAAATAAAGGACATATCTAAAGCACACACACAGAGGGCGGGCGTCCCGACCCGCGTCAATCCCAACCTGCGCCCGACACGCGCCCATTTTCAATTCATTCATTTTATGAATTTAAAATAAATGAATTGTCAATGTCTAGATTTAATACTTGCTTTTGTAAACAAAATTTTTTTTATGTTATGTGCATCACTTTCGCGGGAATAAATAGATTTTCTTTCTTTCTTCTTTCTTATCCGGCCCGCGCTGCGTGTGAACACAATGGCCAGCTGTACTACCGTCCCGAACAACGCCCGCACGCGCCCGTCCAGCATACCTACTTCTCCGCGTCCGCTTCCGAACTGCTGGTCGTACGATTATACAGCTGGTCGTACGATTATACAGTTGGTCGTACGATTATACAGCTGGTCGTACGATTATACAGCTGGTCGTACGATTATACAGCTGGTCGTACGATTATACAGCTGGTCGTACGATTATACAGCTGGTCGTACGATTATACAGCTGGTCGTACGATTATACAGCTGGTCGTACGATTATACAGTTGGTCGTACGATTAAACAGCTGGTCGTACGATTATACAGCTGGTCGTACGATTATACAGCTGGTCGTACGATTATACAGCTGGTCGTACGATTATACAGTTGGTCGTACGATTAAACAGCTGGTCGTACGATTATACAGCTGGTCGTACGATTATACAGCTGGTTGTACGATTATACAGCTGGTCGTACGATTATACAGCTGGTTGTACGATTAAACAGCTGGTCGTACGATTATACAGCTGGTCGTACGATTATACAGCTGGTCGTACGATTATACAGCTGGTCGTACGATTATACAGCTGATCTGTTCTGTATTTCTTCTGTCTATTACAGAATAGCACTGCAGTTCGAAAAACAACTTCATTAAACGGCAACACCAGTCTATTAAAAAGAAAGCTACTCCTTCATTGCGTTCCAGTTCTCCCAGTCGAAAAACATAACAATAGTCACTGATACGATCAGCGAATTAATAAAACAAATGAGCAGCTTACTAAATAATATTATAAAGCAGTGTACAGACGGACCTACCTGGCGCCTAGTTGAGCCAATCGGGCCAAATGTCGACAGGCTCTCGTTCTCTGATAGAAACAAAAGCTGGTCACACGATTTAAAAGTTGCCATTTTTCTGACCTGAGTTTATAGTATCCGATTGTGGATATCGAGCTTTAGATACAGAGATGGACTAGACTTCGTGGAGCCCTAGGCTAACACTACCTAATTCATCAAACTTTCTCACTCGTCTGCAAAATACAAATAGGTACTCGTAAATATAAGTATACAATACAAGACCTAGTGGTGGCGCCAAGTACAGGTTCGTCTGTAGGTTACTTAAATTGCGTATTGCGCAACGGTATCTGTCGATCTAGATCGGCGTCGATCGTATCGTGCGCTTATCTGCGCCCGCGCAGTGGCAAGGTCGGTGTTTGACCTTCAGGTCGGGTCACATGCGGGACCCGCACATGCCTGCGGTATTAGCAATACTTTTTAATCAGAACGTAGGCTATACATTTGTCATTTAATATTTCTAAATAATGCTTTTGTTATGTTCACAAAAAAACATTTTCAACGACCTTTCTTTTAATATAATATTTTTGCATAATGGGCTAATAATGGCAACTTTTTGAGATCAGGTTGACCTGTTTTGCCACGTCCATCTGCAGCTATAACCATAAAGGTGCCTATGGAGATGTCACCTCTACCTTCTAATAGTATGAAAATAAAAGTTGTCAGAACGTGTCATGTTCGCCATTTTAAGTATCAGTTATCGATTGAAATAAGGTTCATATTATAGTGCGTTTCACCGAATAGTTCCTATGGCGTTATGTTGGCAGCAATATTTTTCAGTGTTATTGTTCAAATTAAAAAGTGCGATTCACCGAATAGTTCCTATGGCGTTGTTGCCTACTCTGTCTGTCAAAGTCATTGACGAGAAGACGCTCCCGCAGATTTTGTTTAATTTGAACAATAAAACTGAAAAATATTGCTGCCAACATAACGCCATAGGAACTATTCGGTGAAACGCACTCTAGTCTGACGTACGACGACTCACTCGTACTATTCGGCGACCTTTTTTTTGTGTAGTTAGGCTCGGAATCCACCAAAGAGGAGAGGAGAAGAGATGTCTCGTAAACAACCAATAGGATACGGTGTTGTGTTGATGCTAAGCGGTGAGATGTGAAAATTACGCAAGCCGATTGGTTGTACGAGACATCTCCTCTCCTCTCCGCTTTGGTGGATACCGGGCCTTATAGGCTATATTACCTGTAGAGTATCATTTATCCTATTCTGCAAACTACACCTGAAAAACGTAGGCCAGCTTTAAACTAAGCAAGAACTTTTCTAGGACTGACATTTTAATTTAATTGAAGCAAGTTAACTGCCAATCGACTGCATAACAACTGCACGTCAACTGCATTCTAATGCAGTCAGTTGGCAGTTTCGATGCAGTTATATCACCTGCACTTGATTTTGTAATGTACTGTTGTGTGTGAATTCTATATTTGAAAATCTGTTTTTTCATGTAAAGAAAGAAATAAAGAAAAACTGTTTATTTATATAAAGGCGACGGACACACAAAAAATTGTTGTTTGCAAAAACCCAAAACAAAAATAAGATGCTATTAAATAAAAAAAAAATTGCCCTAAACGGAAATATGCACTACTTCTGCGCAAAACGGCTGACGCTCAGCATAATGCCGTGGTACGTGCACGAAGGCACGAAACCACGGCACAGGTTTTCAGCGTCAGCCGTGTGTACGCGATCATTTGGCGACTACTTGGTGGTTATACTTTGGTGAGGCAGAATCCAACAAGATTATATACTAGTGAAATCTGCCCCATCAAACCAAATTAGTGGGGCATATAAGCATATTCCACTGCAAATTTTTAGGCAGTAACCTTGGCCACAGCAGGGTAGCGGGCTTGATGGGAAAAAGTGGAACTACTCGTGGCTACCTACAAATACTCACTATTACTCACATTTCAAGGCCACTTATCAAAACAAGTTCCATTAAACCGTAACCCACATGTATAATGTATAATCTATACTAATATTATAAAGCTGCAGTGTTTGTTTGTTTGAACGCGCTAATCTCTGGAACTACTGGTCCGATTTGAAAAATTCTTTCAGTGTTAGATAGATTAGTTATCGAGGAAGGCTATAGGCTATATACCATCACGCTACGACCTACGGGAGCGGAGCAGTAACCAAAGACGCGGGTGTAACCGCGGCGGACAGCTAGTGTATAATGTAAGTCAACGTTCAATACATATCGAACTTGACAAATGGACGCCTCAAATGGTGAATGTTATCATATAGACTTGAGGGTGATGACGTCATAGACTCGCCTACTTGAGAATTAGGTGGTTTATTAATGAAATAGCTGTCCGCCGCGGTTACACCCGCGCCTTTGGTTACTGCTCCGCTCCCGTAGGTCGTAGCGTGATGGTATATAGCCTATAGCCTTCCTCGATAACTAATCTATCTAACACTGAAAGAATTTTTCAAATCGGACCAGTAGTTCCAGAGATTAGCGCGTTCAAACAAACAAACACTGCAGCTTTATAATATTATAAGTAAATATAAGTAAATAAGTAAATAAATAATAAGTATAGATTACCTCCGCACGTAGTTTCAATCTTGTTTTCTATTTATTCAACTTTAAAAGCTAAAGTCGAAAGTTGTCGAATCGAGCAATTTAAAGTTTTCTATAGAAAATAAAAAATTGCTGCGTGCGACAGGCACGAGCGGTGCAAAATCAGGCGCAGAACCAACGGCTTTGTGTGCTTTCCGAAGCGCAGGGATTTCACACTCAACTTCTCAAAACTCCGGGCTGCTACTAAGAAACTCTTAACAACATCCCACGACAATCTTAATCTAAGAATAAAACAAGTTTAGTCCAAATGTATATTAATATTAGATTATTTAGATACATAACCTTGCGAGTTCGTGACCCACCCGGTCTAGATAAATACATAATATACTGCGGCGAAATGTAATCCTGAATGCAACTAAATCATTTCAGACTGACAGTTTTCTGTTATTTTAAACTAATGGCTATGTGATTAGAATCATTATAGCTACACTACTTTAGAATAAAATAATGGGTCAAGTTTGCTGCAAGAGTTTGGCATATTTTACATAACCAAAAAAAAAAAAATATGTGTCTAGCTTCTGCTCGTGACTTCGTCCACATCGAAATCAAGTCTTGGTACCATAGACATAAACCTATATATTATGGCAATCAGCAAAAGTGTAGCTTTCCATCCTTGACAGATCTTTTCTGTGATTTTAGATCAATGATTATAGAGGCTTTTACAAATAAACAGACAATTTCATTGTAGTTCTTTTATAATATTAGTTTAGACACAATCGGCTCAAAAGATGCAACTACCTACAGTTCGATGTAAAATATAGTACGCCATAGGGGCAACTAGGGGTAGTTTGCGTCTGTAAGAAAAAGGTTTCATCTAAACAGTAACAGATACATACAAGCCGATTTCGGTAAAAAAAATAAGCGAGGAAGCCATTTTTCGGTGAAAAAAAGCAATAATAAAAAAAACACTTATAAGGCATCATAGAAGTATTTTTTCTTATAATAATGGCCAGTATTTACTTGAGTTTTTTTTTTAAATACACACTTAGCTAACTAACCTCTAAAATTCTACATCAATTTGAAACACCTAATAATTATGATAATTAGTTAATCATCTCACTAATCATTATGTGTTTAACTCATTGATTTGACTTGTGATGGAAGTATGTAAACAAAAAATAGTCTATTATTAATTACAAGCATTGACCCTTCTTGTCTTAGCAGTAAGAACAAAAGCATTTTTCAAGTGACCGCGATCTAACGCCCACGCGACACTTGTATGAGATAATATCTACCACCATTATACGTTTGTTTATCTGTCAGTCTGTTACAAGTGTGCAATTTGCTTTTGTCAAAACGAACAGTTGTTTATGTTGTTTTATAAATTAGTTTATTAGTAGTGTGCATGTTTGCCGAGTTGATTGTTGATTGCCTAAAGTTCAGTTTAAATACATTCCTTTGTCGATTCTATAGAATTATTATTATTAGAAGTAGGTACAGTACCCGGCGATAAATATTGCACATCGACCTTTGGAAAGAGACAATCGGCTAATTTCGGCTTCGTAGAGCGTTATCTCTGTCGCACGAAATACAAAGAACAGTCCGGTATCTATTAGGAGCTGTTAAAAACAATTATGATTTGCTACCTTTGATAATTATTTTTATTCTTTGTATAAAATTCGAAATACGAGAAAGGTCGATGTGCAATATTATTTTATCGCCGGATACTGTACAGCCATAACTATTATCTAATCTTTGGTTAAGCATAAATGAGGTTGGAACTTGGAAGGTGTTTAATGGTTCCACCTCCTTGTTATTGGAATTCAAATCCGTTTTATTGGTTTTGATAGTAAAATATAACTTATAGCACACGAGGATAACGTAGCTCCCTCTTAGCGAAAAAATTTTCAGAACTAGATCAACGCGTTCAAATAAAAAACAAATTTGAAAATTGGTAATCGGGTATCCAGGGCTAAATATAGTTTTTCTTTAAAAAAGTTACATAACTGGCGAAATGTGAGTGTACTAATGGGTACACCTCTGCCTAACGCTTCGGGGATTAAAGCCGTGATGTTATGTTATGCTTTAAAAAAAGTTATGTCTAGGAATTATTGGTTGATGATGTCAACTATCCAATTTTCGAATAAGTATTCAGCCGTGGTTCTATTATTTTAAGAATTCTGATCTTGACTTTTGATTGACAGTCAGAAGTTCAGCTGCAACCTTTAGACATTAAACCGTTCTATTAAAAGCAACCAAGCGACAGCAAGACACGACTTGTGAGTCAGTAACTTATCTTTTAAAATAATATTGAATACGCTCTACTATTCTATCTTAATTGCATCTAGGTTTTGACGATTATTCATTCAGCTTGCTGATTCATTGATCCTGTTTTGTTTGTTGGTAAAAGTATTACTAACTAGCTGTCCGCCGCGGTTACACCCGCGTCTTTGGTTACTGCTCCGCTCCCGTAGGTCGTAGCGTGATGGTATATAGCCTATAGCCTTCCTCGATAACTAATTTATCTAACACTGAAAGAATTTTTCAAATCGGACCAGTAGTTCCAGAGATTAGCGCGTTCAAACAAACAAACAAACAAACAAACAAACTCTGCAGCTTTATAATATTAGTATAGACTAGCTGTCCGCCGCGGTTACACCCGCGTCTTTGGTTACTGCTCCGCTCCTGTAGGTCGTAGCGTGATGGTATATAGCCTATAGCGTTCCTCGATAACTAATCTATCTAACACTGAAAGAATTTTTCAAATCGGACCAGTAGTTCCAGAGATTAGCGCGTTCAAACAAACAAACAAACAAACAAACACTGCAGCTTTATAATATTAAAGTATAGATTAGTATAGAAAAGTATAGATATGTGATGATAAAGCTGAATAGTTTTCTTTGTTTGATTGTTAAAACGCCCTAATCCGTGGAACTACTAGTCTGATTAGAAAAAAACGTTTTGTATCTGATAGCCAGATTTATGAGAAATAGTAATAATAGACGTACAATTTACTCATGATTATAAATACTACCCTGAAATCATGAAAAAAGAAATCAGCTGTTACCTACAAAAATTTAATGCAACACAACAAGATCGTAATGTATGGATCAGCTGTTTTTTTTTCATGATTTTAGAGTTGGTCCCATAGTAAAAGATGTTCATAATGATGAGTACAAAGACCCCTTTTCAGGTTTCGGGTAAATTTTCAATTACCCTGTATAGTTACATAACTAAAGTAGCAGTTCTTATAATAAGATATCTTATATTTTGTTTTTTTGTTTTGTAACTATGAACCAATAAATTTATTCTTATTCTTATTCTTAATAGTATAGATTATAACAGCACGCTACTTCCCACGGGGCCAGAGCAGTAACTAAAGAAGTAATTTAACGCGGGTGAACAAAATCTTGTGGACGAAGTCGCGGGCAAAAGCTAGTTCTAGTATAAGTCTAGCGACGAAGACTTATTTAATTGACTTTCTGTCTATTATGGTTACTTTTTGGTAATTTTATATCTTAGCTGTAAGTCTCCAAAGTTCTAACAAATAATAATAAACAATTACAAATCTATGACTACTTTTTTTTCAGGATGACGAGTTTCCGTGGCATGTTGGTGTCTTAGATTAGTAGGTAATAGGTCTTCAATTGCCATTTTCACTTCTCAGGTATTATGTGATGATACGCGTGGAGAAGGAATTAAAACGATACAGTTTGCTAATGACTCAACAAGTGACACAAGAGGAACCCTTTTGCTTGAGTAGACCTACCTACATAAGAATTTGACATTTTATTTGTTCATACCTATGACATTAAATTAAATTAATTACATTCTTAAGTAATTAAAATACTTTATTGATACAATAACTAATTGCTGACTCATTTATTTGAGAATATCCCTTGACATTCTCGCAGGGCGATTCTGTTTTTTTTTTCCACACTGACAAATGTAATAATACAAACTGTTGAGTACCCACGTAAGTAATTAACAAAGGCATTAATTACTATGTAAGAATTGCATCGTGAAGCTAAAGATTCATTCCCGGATCCTTGTAACGTCATGTGTCAAGTTCTTTTATTTTCTGTTACATATTTGTTCAAGGTCTTCCGCCCACATCCGTTTCTGAACGTGGCGTGGGAATACAGCTGTTATTGTTCTATATGTACCTACTTGTACACATGTATGTGAGGTGAGATGGTAAGACAGGTAGCGTATTATTGCACAATATGTGTAATAATATAATATTGCGTTCTTTTGAGGGTCTAGTTCGAGCGAATAGTGCCGTAGACTATACGACGTGTAACGTTAAATGCGCAAAACCTCAGACACCCCAACTGATTTTTAATTAAATTGACCTATTTCAGAGAAAAAAAAAACATTAAAACAAAAGTAAAGGTTTTATGTGCTGATTTAGTTTTACTGGCAATTCTGATCGTTCTTACGTCTGCGACGACGCTCTATCGAGGGAGAAGTCGTCACCGGGCCGCTGCGCGCCGGATGGCTTGACCTACTAATAAATAGACGCGGCAACGTTTTTAATGAAAAATGTGATTTATATTAAAAAGTGGTTCAATTGATTCTGCTCGTTATTCTGATCAAACTATTTTCAGGTTTTGCGCATTTAACGTTACACGTTGTATTATTCCTCACGCTCTAGGATGGTGCTGGTGACATCACGCTATAATTTTGCTTCCCGCCCCAACAAAAGGAGTAAGATTAATTATTCTGAAACTAGCGACCTGCCCCGGCTTCGCACGGGTGCAATGCTGATACTAAATATTCTATTAAATTTCTTTATATACAACGTTCACAGCTTTTTTTATCACATTAGACAATACAAACATGTTTTCTTTCGAGGTTGCCGGTTCCCCGGCCGGTATCGCCCGTCGCCGCAGACGCTATGTAGGGGAGAGCGGGGCTGAAAGTGCCGGGGGTAAATTGTTCCGACGCGAATATCTCGAAAACAAAAAGAGATAGATATACGATCATAGTGTGTCGCGTGATGCCTAACAGTCGGGCACACGCGGCTGCTATTTTAGTTTCGTCAGCGCCGCAGACCGAGTGGCAGTGCATGTGAAGGTCCTCCAGCGCCACGTAAGTAAATATTTTCGTTTCAATACTTTTTGGTCGCAAGCTAGTATTTTTCGTGCTTGTAAGATGAGAGTTTTAGTAAAATGTTTGTTATTTATCCTAGTTTGCTATGAGGCGTAATTTTAATGCTTTGAGCACAGTGATTTTTATATGTGAGACAAAATATCACACTCTCATAAACGGGGTAAAATGTGCCGTTCTTGTGGGGCTGCTTGTGCCGCGGCACAACCAACCCCTAAGCAACCTTTATTGTTTCAATATTGTTTATGTTTACGTGAGCACTTATGAAAAGAAGAAAAATACTTGTTGACATGATACTTTATACTGCATTTATTATCTTTGACAGAATGAGGTCATCAAGCGAAAAACCCAAAGGGGAACTATAACTCAGGATCTTCAGGATCACAAAGGGCTGCTGATGCAGTCATCAAGGATGGACTTAAATTGCACTTGAATTAGAAATTTGTATTTGTTTATATATTTTTTTGATTTCTTTAAAAGACTCAAGAGACTGCTCAATAAGATAATAACTCTGAAAGGAACTCTGTTTCTTAATCATTTGAGAGAATTTTTTTTTTATTTTCTTTAGAGACTGATATTTTCAATAAATATGAGATCAGTTATTAAAAATATCAGTCTCTAAAGACATTTGCATAAAAATAAGTACAAAATATTGATTAAAAATATGTTTTTAAGTTTGAAATAATGACATAAGTAAAGGTAATTTGTTTTTTTAAATATAATACTTAGTATTATAAGCAACTAAATCATAAAAACTGTTGATTCATAGTAAAAAGTATAAGGTATAAATATATTATTATAAAATTAATGTCTTTTAAATTCTAAATTAATTTTCATTCATGTAAAACACCTAGCATTATCAACGGCACAACTGACCTCAGCTACGGCACAACTTGCCCCAAAGTGGGGTTGGTAGTGCCTTGCCGCCGCTGCATAAAAAAATCACTTCTTCTTAAAACCTATTAAAAATGTGCAAAATCTGTATGTAAAATCGTAATATAGATTAAATTTGGCTTAGGATGAACCACTACTTTCAGACATAGTACTTGTTGTATCCGAATCATATAAGGATTTGTCAAAATCGGCACTTTCAGCCCCGCTCTCCCCTACCTGCATTTTAAATCTGTAATATCTCCGAAAATATCCATTTAAATTACATGCTGTAAAGGGCCATAATGATCTATATGAAATGCACAATGTTTTTAAGGTACTTAATTGGATAAGGATTAATGCTGTATTGACTAAAATTGCTTCTTAAATAAGCCATTATTTCTCGTAAAAAGTTAAGGATTAGAAATGGTTATTGTGGGTTATCCCTAAGAGATAGACATATACCATCACGGACTTTTTTGTAGACCTTTTTAAGGTGTACAATACTGTAGTACATTATTTTGATCTATCTCGAAGGGTTCAGCCAGCGTTTACAATGTAAGCGCAAAAAAATGTGTTTATTTACGACATCACATTAGAAACCTCTAAAATTATCAGTGTTTCTCTACTATATTATGCATGTATTATACATATAAACCTTTCTCTTGAATCACTCTATCTATTAAAAAAAAACGCATCAAAATCCGTTGCGTAGTTTTAAAGATCTAAGCATATATAGGGACAGACAGACAGAGGAAGCGACTTTGTTTTATACTATGTAGTGAAGCGACCATATCCTACGTCGCAGCAAGAACTTTGTCAACAAGTCTATTACTTACATAAGTCATAATTTTAATTAAAATCTACATAAAACAGAATTGTCGTCCATTTCTGTTTTGTATTTAATCGATCTGGTTCAGGTGTAGGCGTTGTCCATTAAATTTAAGTCTGTAATCAAGGTCGATATGCGATTTCAAATAATCGAATCGATCTCGCGAGTTGCAAATCGATTAGTTATCATTTTATATCGACTTGCAAGGTGGGTCGGTCCGTTTGTTATACCGAATGGGTATGTTAAGTTGATGTTACAAGAGTCATAATAATATAATCTTGTTAAATAGATATATGGAATACTAGCGACCTGCCCCGGCTTCGCACGGGTGCAATGCTGATACTAAATATTCTATTAAATTTCTTTATATACAACGTTCACAGCTTTTTTTATCACATTAGACAATACAAACATGTTTTCTTTCGAGGTTGCCGGTTCCCCGGCCGGTATCGCCCGTCGCCGCAGACGCTATGTACCTGCATTTTAAATCTGTAATATCTCCGAAAATATCCATTTAAATTACATGCTGTAAAGGGCCATAATGATCTATATGAAATGCACAATGTTTTTAAGGTACTTAATTGGATAAGGATTAATGCTGTATTGACTAAAATTGCTTCTTAAATAAGCCATTATTTCTCGTAAAAAGTTAAGGATTAGAAATGGTTATTGTGGGTTATCCCTAAGAGATAGACATATACCATCACGGACTTTTTTGTAGACCTTTTTAAGGTGTACAATACTGTAGTACATTATTTTGATCTATCTCGAAGGGTTCAGCCAGCGTTTACAATGTAAGCGCAAAAAAATGTGTTTATTTACGACATCACATTAGAAACCTCTAAAATTATCAGTGTTTCTCTACTATATTATGCATGTATTATACATATAAACCTTTCTCTTGAATCACTCTATCTATTAAAAAAAACCGCATCAAAATCCGTTGCGTAGTTTTAAAGATCTAAGCATATATAGGGACAGACAGACAGAGGAAGCGACTTTGTTTTATACTATGTAGTGATAGTGATAGTGATATCGAGACGTGTAAGTCGTGGGTTAAGAACTAGAGAAGCGTAAGGGCAAAATGACAACTTTACAGGAGAGCCGAAAAACAACTCAAATTTACCTACCGTTATCTTATAGCTCTTTTATAGTAAAATCTATAGTAGTTAGATATCTGATTTTTACTAATAATAAAGCTTCATTTATTGGCTACAGAATAGTGTAACTTTTTGGTCAATCATAAAACATTTTTATTTTAATAAAATTCATTTTTCAAAAAATGGTTGACATACGTTATTTTGGCGGTTACATTTTTATGGAATGCAACGGAACTTCCGTTAAAATGGCCTTAAAAATACAAATGCTCTTAAAAAAACGGTACAATACGCTTATTTGGCACGAAACAAACTTAGGCTACATAATCAAACTTTCTGCGTTAAAAACGTATGACAACATACGTTATTTGAGCGATTACATTGAAGGCTATTCGCTCGGACTATTCGCTTTGTAAATCGAGTTTCGATCGTTGTGCTCGTAACTTTTTTGACAAAATAATATCAAGATGATTGTAAGTAGAAATACTTCATTTTGGCTGTAAACAAATGTTATTTTTTTTGAAACGTTATTTTTGTACTAAGCAATCTGCTCACTACATCGCTCCAGTTTTTTGGCACGTAAAAATATGGGGATTAAAAAAGCGAATGGTGAAAAAAAAATTTTTTTGATTTTTTGCCCTTACGCTTGTCTAGTTCTTAACCCACGAAGTGCTCTCATCGTGGGCGACGCGTGAGAACCTCGTCGAAAATTGTAATTTCTACCAAAATAGGATAAATTTTATATTTATGTACCTAGTTAGAAATGCTCAGTTAGTTGTTAGTTATTTAATTCATGTTTGTACATGACTTAAATGTCGAATATAATATTTAAAAGATAGCCGCCAATTAGACCTAATTATGCAAAACGCAGCCATGTGGTACATTTTCCAAAAACCGGCCAAGTTTTGCACTAGCCGCCGACAATATTATGCGGTTTTTTTGAAGGATACGATTCATGACGAGTTAGTCCAAAATAAGAAGTGGCTATGACCATATCCGCCGAGGGCCTAGGCGTTGGAGCAGTCCTTGAGTGGAGTCCACAAACCGGTAATTTTATTAAACCTAAGTATGCAAACTTGTCAGCATTGACATTTAGAAGTTGTTTGTTCAGCAGCCGCTGGGTCTGACAGGGTAAAGAGCATCAAATCGGGAAAAAATAGCTAATAGGTATCTACTACCTACTTGGAAAATTTTCTTAAGCTCAGCGAGCACTCCATACAACTCGATTCCTACCGGGCTTTCCTTCAGTAGGCTCTCTAAACATAATAAAAGCTCTCATTTCTTAATTTGTCGTCTTCACATTTGTATAAATTATTGAATTAATACTTATATCCTGTACAAACTATTGGAAAAGTTTTATTTTTAAAGAGTACCTATGTTTGGAGTTTCTTCCCCATTCTTCTTCATACGAAACTACCTTTTCGAATGGGTAAGAAATAAATAATTTAACATTGATGCCACTGAAAAAATTAGGTATATGTAGTCACACTGCAGGTACAAATTGAGCGATGAATGCTTATGTGAATCCCGCACTCCCGGCTATGCCATAGGCAGAGATGGAACACTGCGGTGGTTTTAGCAGGTAAGAGTCCGGCATGCTCCTCCGTCACCACCACGACGGAGGAAGTCTATGAGGATTTCCATTGCGCACAAAAAAAGAGGTATTTCAAGTAAAGAAGTGAAGTGACGCTATGGTGAAGGTGTCATACTCGTACCTCCCTTTGGAGACAAGCGCGCACGCGTGGAGTTTGAACTATTTACACTTGACATGACCTATGACATGTAAATGACATTTCTCGAGCAATTGACTGCGCTCGCGCCACCGCCCAACTTATCTGTCAACATTCATTGGCTCCAAGTCATAAGTCATGCGAGAAAATGTAAACTGTATTATTGTGTGTTAAGAATGCAGGTCAAAAAGGGCAATTTGTCGAAAAGGCCACAGAATGTGACGCCTGCGCCTTGGTTAAGTAAGAGTGACAAGATCTCAGTATATATATGTATAGTCTATGGACAAGATTCATTTATGTAAAACGCTGAGCTGAGAGGCAGACATTTTTATAATTTCCTAGGGTTTGTTTTTCAATTGTCTAACTTTTATATGAAGTATAATAATAGATAATAATTATGTTTGACATACATATTTCTACACAAAAGGTGACAAACCCCCATATTTATTCCTCCATTATAAGTAAGTAATCTGCCGATTGAGTGAGTTATCTGACATATTCCGTCCTCAGGTTTTCAAAAGAAAAAAATGAAAATGAAGCTGTGACGGAGAGGTCATTTATGATGATTTAACACAAGTTTGGACAAGTTAGAAGTAAAAGTAGGTACTTACTCATTATTAAATAATTATTTTGGATTTAGTTAGTTCTTTGTTTAGTCCAAAATTAATTAACTCGCGTCAAGTTTTCTTCCATTTTTTCGAAGTAATTGCAATGATATTGAATATTGAATGCTGATTAATTTCAAATCCATTCTATTCTATATATATCTATTATTGTTAAATAGTAATGTAAAATAACATATTTATTATTATTAGTAATTAGGGTTAACATATTCAATCTCAATAAATAACTTTTAATGTATAAATAAAACTCATTATCCAAATTAATTCAGAAATAAATCAATTCACCCCCAGCTGTAACGTTACACCGCACGCGTCAAAACAAAGGTGTCTCATTAACCTTGGATTATGACCGGTCTAATTGGCATGAGTGCACTTAAATACTTGGATTAACTAAATCTTGGTGTGTGGTACAAGTTGGGAGATTTCAGCTTTTTTATTTGTCATCCGTTGTTGAGAGAGAGCTGGTGCCCTGAAACAGAAAGGCAGTGGCAGGCATAAGGGAGATGGCGGGATGGACTGGATGGATTCCTTTAGAACTGGAGGGATGAAATATGGCATCGCAAAACATGAAAGGAGTAAAGTCTTTGCTCAAGACAAAAACGTTGATAACGTCATGCGGCCGCGGATACACTTAGGTATCAAGGGCCTATGATGTTGTATGTTGATGTTACTGTTAAAATGTATGGACACTTTTTTAAATATGTATTTTACTAGTTGTGCCTTGTTAAAACATATGTTTCATATGTACAGGGTTTGTGTGTGGAATTTAAAATTTAATTTTAACTTTTAAAACTTGTTTTCCCAAAACAACGTAAAGAGAAGTTGGAATTTTGGTCATTACTATCTACTAGGTATGGTAAAAAACAGTAAAAATAATCGCAATTATGAAAAGAAATCGTAAGTTTCGGCTTCGTTTAACACCAGTTATTTCCGTAACACCGTTCTTTTTACACCAGTAGTTTTTAAAGTTACCAAAACCAGTTCCGCGACTTCTTTAAACTTGTACCATGCGGTACCATACCGGCTGGTACCGAGCACACCTGTGATTTTGCACAACTTCGTTCCACTTTAAGTGACAAGATCGCTCATAGAAACGCTATCTATACGAGAAATTCATAACGTGTGTGTGCACTGTTGCGACACCAGCCGGTGCCGTATGTGTAGCCAAATGTTAGATATTACTGATCAGTTATCTATACAAAGAAACAAAATTGAAGTGTCTGTTTGTAATGTCAAAGTCAACTCATTTATTTCAATTAGGGCTGATGTTTTCAATAGTCTTTTATCCAAAGAATAAATATGACAGTTTGACATATTTTTTATACAAAAGCTGTCGAACCGCCATATTTATCGGAGGGATAAATACCTATGGTGGTTTGACAGCTTTTGTATAGAAAATATGTTAGGAGTTATCTGATGATTGGAAAATTAGCCCTTGGACTATTAAAAGGCACTTTTGAACGTCATTTACAAGAATGAAAAAACAATTAATCATATTGTATCTAGTTGCCGATTCCAAAAGGTAGTTTTACTAACATTTGAATGTTTATAGACGGTAGGTACATTAACAAAAAAAAAAAAAAATTGTGTCCGAAATCGCCGTAAGCTCCTAAAGGGCTGGACGAATTTTGAAAAGACTAGAAAAATAATTAGGTTGGTATCCATTAAAAAAAATCCGCAAACAAACGACATCACGCGGGCAAAGACGCGGGCATAATCTAGTCAGAAATATGTTGTTTGAATTAGGATTAAAATCAGCAATTGATCGATGCTATGTGGATTTTTATCAAACAGCTTTCACATTTGATATTGTACTGCCTACTAACTTAGTGTACAAAATGTGCGTGTGAGTTGAATCATTCGAAATAGTGTGTAAACGCTACCAACTGTTTCAGATGTCTACGTAAACGCCTATCTGAAGGCCAATTCTACTAATTAAAAAACGTTCAAAATCTATTTGCAATTTTTTTGAGATTTCTTGACCAGCGTTTAGCAATGTCAAAAAAATTAATGCATTTTGAGAGACATTTTTGACAGATTGACACTGTGATTAGATTGCTTATTATGCTCCCCTTTTTTTTTAGGTGGTAAACATCATCAATTGAGTCTTGCCGCCCTGGGTGGGGCGGAAGGGACTGTCAGACTTTTACTGACTAAAAAACCACCCTGTTCCTTCTGTTGCACTTTACGTTCCGGGGCCACGGTATCCTGTTAAGACGTCCCGCAACCCCCCCTGTGACAGAAGATGCACGCGCATCGTCGTAGGTCAGAACAGCTAAATCTTAATAACTAATAACAAATGCGAATGTGAGTTTGTTTGTTAGTTACGCTTTTACGTCTTAATTTGTCAACCGATTCCAGTAAGGTATACAAGTACTTTTATGACCTACAGATTGCGAGTTAAAATGTTTGTAAACGCACAAGACTTATAGGAAAAATTCTTAGCGTGGGGCAACGATATAAAAAAAAAGCCATATATCGCCTTATCCAATGCGCCATTGCAGATTACTTTATGCAGACCAGTCTAATTTTAGCACTAGGTACTTTTTATGAAGTAAATAAATAATCTCAGTGCGTTGCAAATAATTTATCTGCCGTCGTCCTTACAATCCCCTTCACATTTTTGAGCATCCTGTTTATTGTGATTCATTTCTGTATACGTCACGCAGTTCTCTGTGTACGCTGTACGTTCCAAAATGATCGGGAAATGATATATTGTGACGAAAAAACTAGTTGCACCAATTACATACATGAAGGCTATGTTTCAAAATGTCAAAGCTTATTTGGTGAACGTGAATTGTATTTTTAACGAGCCGTACTTTATACCTACTAAGCAATACCCCCAATTTACCCTACAAGTAAAAAAGAGTAACTTGGTGATTACAGGTGTAGTAGGTAACTAGAGCTGTAAATTCATTCGCGATTTGTCCTAGTGACCGTTTGGGAGTCGCCAGGAAGGGGTTTTCAAAAAGGGAAACCAGGACACTTTGAGTGTCATGGGGATTCTGTCGGGCTTGCGGACGTAGAGTGATGGGTAGCTCGCCCTCCGATCAAGGACCAGGTCCGGGTCGACGGCGCGTTCTGTTTCTCGCGCGCCTCAAAGAGCTGTCAGCACAGGAACGGGGCCCCAACGGGGCCAAACGCCTGCCGGGGTTGCGGGACGTCTTAACAGGATACCGTGGCCCAGGAGCGTAAAGGGCAACAGAAGGAACAGGGTGGTTAAGAATGCTGTTACTGTTTTTTGTCAGTAAAAGTCTGTCAGTCCCTTCCGCCCCACCTAGGGCGGAAGGACTCATAATTTGATTATTTTTACCACCTAAAAAAAAAAATGGGGATCCTGTTCAATGTTACCCGCATCAAAACTAATTCCGAATTTCCGACGCTACTAAATAGCCGATGACGGCCGAAGCCCGAATGTCGGTTCGGGAAAAAAACTAAATTTCACGGAAAAACCCAATAACACTTTGCCCGACCTTGGAATCGAACCCAAGACTTCATGCTCAGTAAGTCAGTAGTCGCGCTTTGCGACCATTAGTACAACGAGCGCTATTCTGTAAAAAAACTGCGACGTGAGTTTTTGATCACTTCAGCTTAATTCACCGGGGGAGATTTTTTACAGAATACACCGCCAGGAAGCCAATGTTGCTTAAGATTTAATGAACCTATTTATACATGCTTTCCTACCACGGGGTCAGTATTCCACCAACCTCGGGAAAAGCCCCATTACCACAACGATAAGCACTATCATTACTTCGGTAACATGAACTGAACATTGCATGGTGTTCCCGGAATAGTGCTGTACAGGGGTTCCCAATCTTTACTGCGACTAACTTTGTGGGTTGTAACTTTTTTTGGACGTCTTTAGAAGACATTAAGAATACTTTTTTTTTCTAAAGAAAAAGATTGTCTACTATTTTCTAAAAAATATGGAAATCTGGACTTACTCTATAGGTAAGTCTGGAATTGCCAATCCGTCTTGAGCAAGCGTGGTGATCGATGCTCATGCCTTCTCTGTATGAGAAGAGGCCTTTGCCCTGCAGTGGGAGTAGGTAATAGGCTGGTATTAATATTTATATCCTTTATTCATTAAAATACATTTTTAAATAATAATATAAAAAAGTAGCTCGCTGGTGACAGAAACGGTTATTTATATTATTATAAGAAAATATAACAGTATTATGTTTTTACTACAATCAATGTGACTTAATATGCTTATTGTCGCACGACGCCCAAAGCATACAGGGGGACATGGGTCACCAAATGGCGGATCGCGGTCCGCATCCAGACCGCCGGCCGTCCCATTTTGTGCGGACCGCGAGCACACGCAACATGCACTACAGAGTATGTAATTTAATAAAATGTATCCCCGGATCGTCGCGGTGTGTCATTTTTCTCATTGATCAGGTCAGAAATGAGTACATAAGAGGAAATCTGAAAGTGGCGCCAGTAACAGAAAAGTTGAAAGGGAATCGTTTGTTTTGGTATGGGCATGTGAAGAGGAGCGATGAAACGCATGTGACCAGGAGAGTTAATTATGAATATGAATGTGGATGGATGGAGAGCAAGAGGAAGACCAAAGAAAAGATGGATGAATTGTGTAAAGAATGATATGAAAGAAAGGGGAGTCAGTGATTGCATGACGGCTGACAGGACGGAGTGGAAGAGGAAAACGTGTTGCGCCGACCCCAAGTAACATGGGACAAGGGCGAAGATGATGATGATATTTGTTTAATAAAATGTATTTTCTATAAAATATTGTGCGGACCGCGATGGTCATTTCATTTCTTAAAACGGACCTCGAGCGAAACTAATTGGTGATCCCTGCCCTAGGACGTCGCGACGCGCGGCGCACTGTTTGGGAACCCCTGGTACAGTAACACAGATCGAGTTTCAACGTAACTTGCGACTTGGTGATAATTAGCATATTTCTACTTATGACGAAATTTCAGTCGCATTCCAAACAATGAACGTTACTCCAATACGCTTTCGTAACTAAGATGGTACCAACGTAAAACGTAACGTCAAAATATTATTGTTAGAAATGTTGTTAAAAATTGCAGTAGTTTCTTTGTTTATCTTACCTAGTACTTTGTTTTCGTAATTGGGGCGTAGAATTGGGTGACGGAAGCTTTCGATCTGTTGTCCTAGCGCAAGTGTGATGACCTAAGTGTTCGATTCGAATTTTGAATTAAATACACATAAATAGTATGTCAATTGACTCGTGTTTTTCCACCAACAATAAATTGACATTCTTTTTATGACCTGTCAAAACGCGACGGTTGATTTGAGTGACAATAGTAAACTGTGACGTCGCCGTCGCTTATTTGCCAACTTAAGTGGTTTATTGATTTTAAAGCAACAATAAATCTAATTTACTTGTTAATTGAATTTTTTGGGGGTTTTTTAGGGCTAAAAAAGGAGTGTTTTGTAATGAAGTTGTGTTTTGGAATTATTGATTAATGGTGTCTACTAGCCGATTTGAAATACGATTGTCGTTTAGCATTATCATTTAGCATTTTGGTTTAATTTTATACGACAGTAGATATCGCCCATTTATAAAGCTTTCCAACTAACTAAAAGTTATGGGTTTTTTTTTTTTTTTTTTAGGTGGTAAAAATCATCAAATGACTCCTTCCGTCCTGGGTGGGGCGGAAGGGACTGTCAGACTTTTACTGACTAAAAAACCACCCTGTTCCTTCTGTTGCCCTTTACGTTCCGGGGCCACGGTATCCTGTTAAGACGTCCCGCAACCCCGGCAGGCGTTTGGCCCCTATTGGGGCCCCTGTCCCTGTGCTGACAGCTCTTTGAGGCAAAAGTTATGGGTGAAACGACTATTTCTTATTTATTTAAAAGTCGATCGAAGTAAAGTTACGTTACGTTTCCTGCGCGCACTCATGCTAGGCCCTCAGTTGCAGTGCAACAAGGTCCCTTGCATTATGTTCGCTTGCTGTGACGCATTGACAATGAAGACGCGGCTGACGCACTAGCTACTACTTTCTCGACACGTGCTTTTGAACTTTATACAGATCAAATGCTATTTTTTGAAGGTTTCGAGACTTTGGATTTCGGCAAAAAGCAAAAAGAGTAATTATTGTTATTATGTCGTGATGGCCTTTGGCCTCTCATGCATGGGGTTCGATTCCGGGCAAGTACTAAAGTGACTTATCAATTCATATGTACTTTCTAAAATTTATCTTGGACATCACTGACATTGGTAAGGGCTCCCACATAAAACCACGATGCGATGCGATACGATGCCGCATTGCAGGAATTTCGGGAACTTTAACTTTACAGGGATTCGCAGATATTTGCGATGCGATGCGAATTCGTGGTTTTGTGCGGGAGCCCTAAAGAAAAAACATCGTAATGTTGCCAAATTACTATATCTTGGGCAATGACTAATGCAAACAGCATTAATGTGTTTAGCCGGACTACTGCGACGCGACCCGGAGCAGTGCGAGTGTCGGACTGCACACGGACGATTGTCTTTTGAGTGCGACGCTTGTACGCGCGTGATTGCACGTGCCGCAGCAATCCATCACGACCATCACCATAAATTGTAAGAGCACTTAACTAATCAATAACACCATCTAATAAAAGTGTAAACATGTAGGTTGTATCGCTTTTTCATAAACAAGCCTTATGCGTTAAGTACAAGTCTATTAAAAATAAATAATTACTTACTTCCGTCCAGGGGCGTAGCTACCGCCGTATCTGCCGTATCAATTATACGGGGCCCCCGGCCTACGGGGGCCCCCAAGGCGCGTAAGCAAAAATTAATAAAAACTTCCCAAATTTTTTAAATTTCGGAAAAGAGAAAAGTAAAAAAAAAACAATTTCTTTTTTCCCGAGTAAAGCGTGCGTTCAAAAACTGATAAAAAATTATTTAAGAACTTCTATGGTATAGGAACGCCTGTCAGACCTGTCACTATTGTCCATAGAGGCAGAAACTTTAGAAAAACTAAAGTCATCATCAGCTATGAATGATTTAATTAATCAGTTTGCCGAAAAAAAGGCAAGGAGAGTTAATATTATTTAATTTGAATTGTTTTTTAAAATGTGACAGATAGATAATTATGATGAATATATATTTTTTTTAATTTTATGCAAAAATTTTTTTCTTTTTTGAGAAATCTTTACCCTTCCTAAGGGCCCCCAAACAAATTTTTATACGGGGCCCCGCCAAGGTACGCTACGCTTCTGCTTCCGTCATCCAAAAACTTATTTAATAAAGTAATATAATGATGACAATTTTAAATATGTAGGTAGACCTGCAATTTAACTATGATGTTTGGTAAGCAATTACGAGTAACTTCCATTAGTTACGGTGTAATATTGTATGACATAATGCTTGCAATTATAGGCCTGCTGTTTTTCCTACTTACTTAATTTGGTCAGTTTAAATTAAAAGCCATTAATTTGCTTATATTATTTCGACAAAGTTAACTAACTGTAGTGTGCACAAAATTAATCGTCCATTTTAACTAACCGCAAGCACTTTTAGCAAATAGCTTGGAAAATACGTGATAATTGGGAATATCACAAAGATACCTACCTCCAAAACGGGGATCGTGTAAGGAACACCGGGGTTTTTAGTCTGTAAAAGCCGGACAGATTACCGGCTTTCTCACTTTCCCTGGACAAAAACGGACCATAATTTTGCTACCTTTAGATTTGGAACACTCTAGTTTAGATACCTATCAAATCATTTGAAATAAACCATTCACAGGCACTTTCGAATAAATTGTCAAGGAGTTAGCCAGTCGAAAAATTAAAACTAGTTGCTCGTTGCAAACAGTAGGTTTCTATGGAAAAGAACGAGCAATCTTCTTCTTTATCGTGTGGGCAGTAAGGTCTTACGACCCCACACACCCTAGTGTCAGAGTTACTAAACCGCCTCAAGCGCAAAAAACGAGCAATAAAGTCAATCTCAAGTCAAGTCAACACTATTAAAATCAATAAAATGACAGAATAATTTTGGAATATCAATTGATAATTATCTTGACAACTGTCAGTTCTTAGGCCATGATTCATAATGGCGTAATATTGAACTACTTAGGTAGGTAGGTAGGTACCTACTTGTTACAAATTTTACGCTACTTAGGTATTCGTTATTGCTACATATTGCTCACAGAAATGATATCAGCAAGTGTGTCACTGCGCAGTTTGGTAGGTACAGAAATCAGCTACGAAATGATTTTCCTCATTCAGAGATCACACGGTATCAGCTGTTCAATTACCTACGGTGAAATGCATCTCGGATTTTTTTTGCGAATATAGCTACACTAGTCTTTGTACGCGATTTCGACCGCGTGAATGCGATTATGGCCGACGCCAGATTAGTACGGATTTTAAAAGTCGGCTGACCGTCTAAGACTATACCGTATTTTTCTAAGCCTAATACTTACCATAGGGTAAGTACTGTTTCCTAGGCTTAGAAAAATAGGAAAAAGGACATAGGTCCTTTTTTGTACTTCTGAAAACGTGTAGGTTTTCATGATGTCTTGAATTTACCACCAGAAAGAGATTTTAATTTTTTTATTGTCATATCTTTCTATTTTTTTATTAATTTCTAAAAAAAACAAACATAGTTTTTCTAATAAGTAATTAATAAATGAGATTAAGTAATAAATTTTACAAAGTAAGAATTTTTAATGTTGGTTAGCAAAAAAACAATTAAGTAAGTACTTTATATTTTCAAAACTGTTTACAAACCGCATATTTCGTTAACTTATTACAAAAGTGAACTCAAACTGTAAAGTTTTCCATTATGACATCACTTATGATTAAAATCGATGACAAAAGCGTGTAATTACTAAATATTCAACGTCTTAAAGCTACCATTATACATTGTCCAGAACTTGGTTGCTCATAGAATACCAAAGTAGTGACCAGTACCTATTTGCCCCAGGGCGCCACAGTCCTACATTATACACGATTAATAAAATAATTAAGCGAACACCTCGTATGGTTTTGTAAGACATATTTTAACACTTAAACTTGTTCCTTTTAATTGAATTTGTACATCGTTTTATTTATGTATCAGATCAGATATGTTTACAGCCGTCATGCGCGTTTATTTAAAGCGATTTTTTTATGGCTTTGCTTTTTTGTGATTTACGGGGTCCATTGCAGTGCTCCTTTAACTGTGTAGGCACACAACGCCACAACTTCTCTTCTTTATTTAACACTATTTGGGCCCAGTTGGTGGCCACGTTTACTGCCGCGCCAGTGGCGTTGCACTGGTTGTCAAGGGTGCAGGTAAATGTACAATTGGGGCACTTCAGCTTAAGGGACATAGTCTGATCTGGAGCTCCGCATCTGAACTGAGTAAAAATTTAACGTGGTGCTTTCTGCCTCCTGTCTCTTCCAGCTCCTAGTATCTCCATCCAGTTCCATCACCAGGAGTCAAGGACCATTACACATTCGTTACTTTTTGATAAAAAATTATTACTATTTGTATACCTTTTACCTATAAAGTGCCAAATAAATTACTTATTAAATTAAATAAAAGTGTTTTGTCATAATTGTGTTCAGACAATAAAATAATTGCAGCATGATTAAACTTGCCTTCATTATCATGAACAATATTTTAACCCTCGAGCTAACATAAAATGTGAATTAAAAGTCTTGCTAAGAGTGAGTCGGACTAAAAAACGAAAGTTCCGTGCAATAACATTTAGTTTTTATTTAATGAGAAAAAAGGGGAATTACTCAAGAGTTTCACTAATTTGTAACATAGCTTAAAATTGCAGATTTATAAGCAATTATGTAACATTTGAAAATAGTGCAACTCGATTCAAAGGTAACCGAAATAGGTTTCGGCTTCATTTAATAAATTGTAAGTATTAAAATGGTCTCCTAATTAAATTGGGTAGTTGACACCATTGTCCGAAATAAAGAAATTATTATTCTCATTTATTTATTTTTTATACATAAATTACATTTGTAAATATTAATATAAAAAAAATAAAAACATTTAAAAATATAAAAAATAGTAGCCCACCGGTGGCGGAAACAGGGTCCAAGCCACCGGCAGTCAGGGCTCCAAAGAGAGGAACCTCCTAACTATGCCTTCTAAAATTATTATTATTATTAAACCATTAATTTCCAGACACAACTTGTAAAAAAACACTTTAAGTATTTCAGCAAAAACGCGATTAATTTTCAATTTATTGTAATATTAGATTTTTTGTGGCTTTAAAATCAATAAATAGTAATAAGTCAAAATAAACGTCACAGTTCAATATTGACATACAAAATCTACGGGGAATCGCGTTTTGACAGTCCATAAAAAGTATGTCAATTGATTGGTGATATCAACTACCCAATTGATCAATTTTTCTAAGGAACTCCAAAATACATGTGAACAATTTCAAAGTCAAACTTCCACGCGAGTATTGATTTACATTACACGTCAGGTACAAAAATTTGGGTCACCTCACGTTTTCGAAAGTAGTCCATCCAGATTCCGCGACGGAAAAAAAGACATTAAAGGCCATTGTTGCCTGGCCTGTAGGTACCTAACTACCTATACGTACCGTCTACCTGCTGGCGTAACCTTCCACGCGAGGGTAGTCACGTAATTGAGTAGAGGGCATGTGAAATGGGAATACCAGCTCACAGTGGCGACCGACTTGCTTTAAAAAATGTCAATGTCAGGAGGTCAGATGTTGACTGCTTTTTGCCTGATATCAGTGACTTAATAGGGAGCTAATTTTTTTTAAGAAAGGCATTGTAAATCTTAGAAAATATAAATAAAGGCATTTCCTGAACGAAATACTTAATTAAGCAAGTGCGGGTACCCAGTTGTTCATTAAAAGCGTTTATGCAGTATCTACGGTATTTCATACAAACTTTCAAGTCCTTCGAAATGAATGTAGGTACCAATTCGCATAAGCATCAGGATACATACCTACGGTCTTATAAAGTTATCAGAGAACATTTTCAAAATGTCTTTATTTAAAAAATGATAATTGGAAATACCTAACTGTTTCTATGGAAATCTCAAAATCGGTAGAATTTAGCTGTAACACAATTTTTCGAAAATGTTCTCTGATAACTTATTAACACTCATTCTAACATTCATTTTGAAAAATAAGGACTTATGACGGCATAAATGCTCTTAATAACTTCCTCAAACTAGATTACCTACAACAACTTATTCATTTTCCTGAATAATTAATTAAGATTAAGACGCGATTGTAGATATTGCAATGATGAATTAGACAGGAAAGCCGATGGAATAGAACCTTAAGACCTAAGATATAGATAGTATTACAGGTACCGGGATTCAGAACCTAAACAGTAAATAGGTACAGTCAGCAAAAGAGATAGGTATGCAGGGTCGTCAGATATAGTTCAAGTTTTCTTAGAAACCGATGATTGTTTTCAAATGCAATTTAATTTGAAAAGTAGATAATAAACAGTTCATTAATTAAGTTAAGTTTCAATCGAAGACATTCATTGGTTTCCAAGAAAACTTCAACTATATTTGACGATCCTGCATACCTATCTCTTTTGCTGACTGTACTTTAGGCTACATTCCCCTTAGAGGAGACTAGTCGTTCCCTGCGACATTATACTCGTGGATTTTTACACTGGTCTTTTTTCTTTACTTTATTAGTTACTGTAGGTTATATTCCTCACTAGCGACCCGCCCCGGCTTCGCACGGGTGCAATGTAGATACATAAACTTTCCTCTTGAATCACTCTATGTACAGTCAGCATCAGAGAAAAGGTACCCCCTTTGGTAATGACATCAAACCATTTAAGTTTTTTGCAGTGTATCGTAGATGTCGTGTTGGTCTAGGGGTTAAGACTGCGGCCGAGCAATGCGATGGTTGCGAGTTCAAATCCGCGGAATAAGTTTCTCTTTTTCTTTTTTTAGGATTTCATTTAGGATTTTATTTTTTAGGTGGTATTCGTCAATTATTATTTATGAAATCAAATGTTAAAATATGTAGGAGGTTTATAAGAAAAACTAGTCATGTTGCATAAACAATATTCATTTATTTCCTTAATTACATAATAATATGTAGGACTTCATGGAATCCACTTCTTGGTTGAATATTATTATTATATATATATTATTATTATATTATTATTATATATTATTTTGTTTAATTTATAAATAAAAGCCTGGTTAAAATTTGATTTACAGAGTAAGAACCAACATGCTAAACTATAACAGTATAGCAATATACATCTTTCTCTTTTATCAAATTTTTTGATAACCCTTTTAACACAACATTAGAAAAATATGTGAGGTCAGATGGTGCATCGTTAACACATTACAAGACTAACTAGATTCGTAAACAAGAGTAACCGGGATCGACAATAAAAAAATTAATAATAAAAATAATTTTTCTGGCTGGTTTATAATTATGAATGTTCGCAGCGTGTAGATGTCGCCGAACAGTGCTAAGCGACACACCAAAAGTTTCAGCACTTGAACGCGTAGTTTTAAAGGGTGCCACTGAGTGAACTTCCACAATATTACGGTGTCGCTCCGATTCATCAGTGTAAGCAATTGGGCGAGGGCCTTGGCGATTACATTTCACATCACCCGTCGCTTGATACCTTTGTATCCATCGACGAACTGTTTTTCTCTGTAATGAAAATGATAATAATAGAAATACATAAAAAAACAACTTATAAGTAATTATGCATCATGATTGCAGCAATAAATATAATGTGTAAAATGTAAATCTTACCGTTATGCCCGTATCTCGTGCTATTTTCTTTATGCTTTGTTCCTGTTCCCAGAGAACAACAATTTTAGCCTTCAAAAAAGTTGTTAATCGAACCATTCTATCGGTTAAAAGAATCAACTTTTCAAAAACTTAATAAATTGGAAAATAATTATTACAGCGAAGATAATACACACAAGCAGATCGGCACGAAAATGAAACGATTTGAAAAGTATTTATACCCTCAATAACAGTTTTGTGTATGGCAAAAAAGTAATCTAATTTCAACCATATCTCGCAGTTCATACGGCAGCTAAGTTTCTGAAGTCAAATTACGGTAGTGCAACAATTAGAATCCAGCACATTCTATTCAACCAAACAAAAAATCTATGCTAATTTCAACCTTATCTTTTAGATATTTGAATTGTCTTTTAGTTAATTTGAATTGATTTTATTTAATCGTAAAACAAAACGGTAAGGTAGAAATATAACACGTGATGGAAGTTGAAATTTAAACCTTATTATCTAGAAGATTAGAGCGTTATCAACCTTGTTCGATTAATGAAATAATTATATTAAAAATTTCGATACATTTGCTAACTGTGCCAATAGCCTAGTGGTATAAGACACGGTCCAGATTATCGGCTGGCACATGGTGGTGCGTGTTCGTATCCTCAACCGCGCCTAGCTTTTTGTAAGTTATTCATTGTAAGCCGAAAAAATTCCAAAAAAATATTAAAAAGGTGCAAATACTGATTGAGTGGGATCGGTGGCAGGCAGAGATGGGTGAGGCGGCGTGGCGGGGGAGGGAGCCGCTTGGGCTCTGAGTCACGTGACGCGATCGACCGAGTGGCGGCGCGCGCGCCGTCGCTCGGGCGATAATTCTTTAAGTCTTGGGGGGATCCTTTTCTCTGACGCTGTCTGTACCTATTAAAAAAAAACCGCATCAAAATTCGTTGAGTAGTTTTAAAGATCTAAGCAAACATTAGGACAGTCAGCGGGAAGCGACTTTGTTTTATACTACGTAGTGATAAATCTATCGTAAACTTACATAAAGATTTTTCCCAAATCAACCGGCAGTTCCAGAGATTACCTAGTGCGGTTAAACACACAAACAAACAAAAAAATCTTTTTTGCTTTATTGTACTACTAGCGACCCGCCCCGGCTTCGCACGGGTGCATGTATTATACATATAAACCTTCCTCTTGAATCACTCTATCTATTAAAAAAACCGCATCAAAATCCGTTGCGTAGTTTTAAAGATCTAAGCATATATAGGGACAGACAGACAGGGAAAGCGACTTTATTTTATAATATGTAGTGATTAGTACTTACCTATAGATATCGCAAATATGCCTTCGGGGTTGTTGTCGTTATTTGCATATAAATGTGCAATGACATCAGTATATTAGTTAATAATAGGTTATTAGCTAATTATTTTGGTCATGCTGCTGGTCCAAATATGCAAAGTGGTTCGACATGCGTCCATGTGCAAATTAAGTTATATTCAGCTAAGGTTTGGAACGATTATTCGACAAATACGGTTATGGTATGATTGAAGATCACGTGTATCTGTATATATATAACATCACGCCTGTAATCTCCGAAGGGTTAGACAGAGGTGTACCCATTAGTGCACCCACATTTCGTCAGGTATCTGTAGAAATGAATAAAGAATGGAATAGAACCGGGTTCCCTCTATTTCACAGAATCTCGATGCTCCGAAATTTATTTGGCATAACATTACGCCTATGATCCCCAAAGGGTAAGGCAGAGGTGTAGCCACTAGTACACTCACATTCCGCCAGTTATCATTAAGTCCAATGTAATAGGGGCGAGTCTATTGCCAACCGGGCACAAATCCAAACTCCGAGGCTGCTACTGAGAAATTCCTGATGTTACCATCTTGCATATTGCCATTTCTATTAAATTGCATTTTTAAACTTAAATTAAAATTAAAAAATTATCTTACCAACAACATTCGGTCCTCCTACTCCCATTATCCAGCCCAGCTAACTATAAACGTGATAACAATTTTCCGTTCCAATTTCTCTATACAGCCTGTAACAAAAACCCTGTCCGATCCTTAAGGGTATTATTCGGCATCGTACTGCGTACTCATATACGTAACCATTTAATGGATTTGAGATTATTATTTTTCCCCAGTGAAAAAAAAAAAGAAGAAAGTAGAAGTAATTAAATTAAAATAAAACATAAAAACATACAAACATACATACATACATACATACATACCGTCAAAATCATAACCCTCCTTTTGGCTTTGCCGTAGTCGAGTAAAAACTGATCAACGGCGACACTGATCTGACAGGGTTTTTGTTACATAGTGTATATCGACCAGTCTCATCTTCTTGCTATATTTTATTTGGTCAAGGAGCGCCCTTGCCGTTGGCTGTCTGAACTTGTTGGCAATTATGTCTGAATCAACAATCATGGTCAATGCCACTTCAGCTCTGAATAATACGACCTCTGATCGATTTCCTTGTAATTGGAGGTCTAGACTTTCGTATTAAAAGCTTGCTTAGTTTAGGGTACTTTGCTATTAGATAAACAGTGACGTAGAGTGGGTCTTCGTCGCCCGGTATTTTAAAGAAAGGAACATATATATCTATGGGAAGACATGAGCCACGAGGGCCCACCACCATCTCTTAAAACAGTACCATTTTAATATTATTTTGTAATTTCTGTTGTTGGATTTGCTTGACACGTAACATTGCGGGGCGCGGTTTAGTTTTTTTTTTACTTCAAATTTATAAAATCGTGGCACTTGCCGCCGTCCCCTGTCATTCGCCGCTCGGGGCCATGGCCCCCCCAGGCCCCCCCTAAGCTACACCATTGGATAAAGATTTACTTTAGATGCATTTCTCCTGTAGCTTGCGGGTGCGTTAAAAACATAATAAGAACTCACATTCACACAACTGTAGGCTATACAAAATATTTGTTCTGTGCGGTAATCGAGTCCTTAATTTGCAGCACAGAGCTGTGTAGGTATATAATTACTTCTATTATTACTAAGGTAGATTTACAATTTATGATGTACAAACTGGAGAATCTCCTTATTTGGCGACGTCTCGCTCACGTCCCGCTCCCGTCCCGCTCCCGTCCCGCTCCCGCTTACACAACGTATGTTTATTTAGACTCGCATACCTATCATTCTTCAACAGCTGTTCGCGGCAGTGACGCAAACGTCAAAGACTCCGTAATCCGGATTACTACGACATTGATGCAATTGTGTTAATTTGCCTCCGTACTGTTAAGGGCGTAAGTCGCTTTCTACTAAGTTATGTGATTGATTGGGGACAAGACAGCTAAACCAAATAAGACAGTTTTATATGCAGTTTCTGTCGCCTGTTTGTCAAATCAAATAGGGTCTCTATCTTTACTAAAATTAAAAAGCTGAAGAGTTTTGTCTGTTGGTTTGTACGCGTTAATCTCTGGAACTACTAGTCGGTTTAGAAAAATCTTCTTGTATATGATAGCCAGATACATGAGGAATAGTATAGCCTATATAACATCACGCTACGACAGACGGAAGCAGAGCAGAAACCAAAGACGGAATTTAACACGAGTTTAAATATCCACGCGGACGAAGTCGCAGGGAGCAGCTAGTTATTTATAAGTTTTGTGTTATTGTTAGTTTATTATAATAGTAAATTTAAAAAATAAAGATATAGGTACATTATTCACATCTAGTTTTCGCCATTCTTGCTCATAATACCTACCATATGTGGGCCCCAAGCTGTGTTTCGACATAAATAATATGTCCGAAGGCGACAGGTTATCATGCATTACGCTAAAATCGTACCTGCATATCGGTATATGCAAAATGTGTTGCATAAGTTGAAATATCGAGACCGAGTGTGCATATACAGTGTGTTTTACTTTACACAACTTATTTTGTAAACAAATATAGTATGAAAGTCATCAACTTGAAATCAATCAAAAGATCTTTGTAAGAAAAAAAAATATAGTAATAACATTTTTTTTTCGAATACTTACTCAATTTCTTTTGTTGAGAACACAACCTACAAACATAACGCTTGTAATCCCCGAAGGGAGGTGTACCCATTATCCTACGTGAAATCGAATAACACTTGCTCGAAAATTTTAGCTCGATAGTAAATAATCTCGAAGAATTATAAGCCGACAGATCACTTCCTCGATGCATCAAAATCTCGAATAACTATAAACTCGAATCATCGGCAGCGCGCAGTCAGTATCGGACCAGCAGTTCTGGAGAAGGAGATTAGGCCTTTCAAATAAACTCTTTAGCTTTATAATATTGGTAAAGATTCAAAAATAGAATACACAATTTTATTTAAATTCTAAATCTTTAAAAGCCTACACCATATTGTTTTCAAATTAAGACAGATAGAGAAAAATAGATTGTACATACATTATAGCTTGTTGTTTATATTGCCACACCTCTGCAACTTTATTAGTATGTAAGTATTAACATATTGTGTGATTTCTGTCTTGATTGGTCTAGTTCTAGTAATATATGGTTCAGAATATAAAGGGGTTTAGTTCATGCGTGCTCGTATCTTACCTGCATTTATTGCGCAAAAGTTTCTTGAATATGCAATGTTCTATAGTGATTGTATTAGATTTTCTATTACTACATACATGTCAAATATATATAGCATAAAACATATCCTATGACACTCAGCACAAGTGTACTTAGCTTCCTATCAGTGATAGAATTTTTGTAATCGGAGTAAGTCTTCCAGATATTACCACATACAAACAATAAAACATAAAAGAACTTTACCTCTTTATATTGTAAGTATAATAAAGAATAAAGAAGTAGAAAATTGCTAGAACTATAACGTTTTGATAGATTTAGAGACTTAAGGGGGGTTTACACGGGTCGATTTTAGCCGTGCGGCTAGTTACTTCACAAATCACCTCATCGTGCTGCATCACTTGCTTATTTACACAGGTGACTAAAATTGCCTGCGGCTCGGTCATTCCCTTCGAAAATGTTGAGAAGAATAGGTGTTCGTGCCGGAATATAATTCATGGTTGTAACCAAAAGATCTGTCGTAGAATCGCGATAGTGACAAAACACGCGCGAAGCACAACTTCATGCGGCAGGCGATCACCTGCAACTGATCGATTACACGGTCGATTTTAGTCACCAGCCGCATGCGGCCGGTCGCCGCGCGGCCAAAGTCGGATACTACTCTACTTTGGGGCTTGCGGCTTTAGTCACTTGCGATCTAGCCGAATTGCCATTTAGACAATCGATTTTCGCCGCGCGGCAGAAATTGTGCGGCTTTAGTCACCCGTGTAAACCCCACATTACTTTACTGCAGCGATTTCGACTTGTTGCTTAAACAACATGTAGGTACATGAAGATCTGAATTAGCAGGTTATAAAAAAATACCTGAGCAATGTGTTGTACTTGTTGCGCTGAAAATCTCAGAAATCGTGACACTACCAGCCGGTGTATTCTGTCTCTCGGTGAATTAAAGTAAAATGAGCATAAGGTGAGCTGTTAATAGGTATCAGATTGGAAGAAAGCTCACATCAAGCTCACTGCACCTTTTGTCACCGAGGAAAATGGGTACAGAATAGCACTCCGGAGCTTTCTATTCATCTCTCTTTTGGTTTTCATTGGTTATCTAACAGTTAATTCGGTTACGTTACGTGTAGCGAGTCGTGTACGTACTTACAGTAAGTAGGTATGTACTTACTAAACCGTAGCGTTTGTCATTGTCCGATAAGGTTAATGCCATGATTATGAGTACGCGCGCTACGCGCATTACTGAGCTAGGGTTGGCACCACCGAGTAATATTTTCTGTGTGAAGGAATTGTTACAAATATTTATGCAAGCTTTAAAAAACAAACGATTTTTCTCCAAGAAATTTTAAATGGAAAATTAAATTAAATTTTTAGTTTTTCTCTTTAAGCTTTTAATTTAAAACTTAAAGCTTTTAAGTTATGACACACCCAAAAATTTTAAATGATTACAAATACCTACCATGCTTCATTAAATAAATAAATTATTTTAACAATATCCTGTAAAATATATATAATATATTATAAAAACCAGCCATCACACTTGAACAATACGTACCAATCAATGGGCATACTTTCTATGAGCTGTCTTCTTCTCTTCTCTTCTTTAAGGGGGCCGTGACGTCACTTATTTGCCAACTCAATCGACTGAATATTTTTTAATTTCAGAAGAACCAAAAATCCAATTTTACAGTTAATTGAAAATTAATTGGGATTTTAGGGATAAATTAAAGTGTTTTGGTAGTTCATGGTGTCCATACCCAATTATACCAAACATAATATGTTGAAATACAGTAGTTTAACAATAATGACAGCCCTACACTCGTGTCTCATAGCCCGGGGCGCGGCATGCGTTCATTAAGGCTTACATCGCAGTGGCCGCAAAAGGCAACGCGGCTGACCTACATCGCTCAGTCGTATTGAGACGCGTGTGATTGTGCTGACGCCCGATTCTTTCTTTTATGAGTATTTTTTTTTGGAATGGTATCTCGCAGGTCACCTTATGAGGTTGTTGGCTCAGTCGGGGATCGCAGAAGGCGGTTCCCGGAACATAGGGGTGGTTTTTAGTCAGTAAGATTCTGACAGATCCCCCAGAAAAAAGAAGAAAAAGGAGGTTGTCGACTGCTTAATCGGACTTTCCTGTTGTAAAAATTAAGGTGTCCAGGTAGGCTTTAAGAGATATCCGCATGTATGACTTAAATCTTAAATTGATAGATACTAAATAGGGGTTAGTTACGCATTTTGGTATGAATAAAAGTGGTGATAGCCCAATCGCTAAAGGCCCGGGCCGGTCCGCCTCATTCTGTTGATGTTGTAAGCTCGCAACAGGGCACTGGCAAGTACCAAAGTGACTTTTTCCATTTCATGGTTCATCTTGGACATTGCTGACATCGGTTAGATTGACATCTTCATTATTCGAAACGAATAATGAAGAACGAATTAACGAAGATTTTAACTCTTTGACGAATGCACACATCATTTGCATGGATATTAAGTTACAAACATCCTTACTAAAATTATAAAAGCGAAAGTAACTCTGTCTGTCTGATGCTTTCACAACTAAACCACTGAACCGATTTTGATGAAATTTGGTACAGGGTAAGGTTGGACTCCAAGGAAGGACAGGCTATTTTTATCCCACGACTTCGTCTGCGTCCGCGATAATCGACTGTTATGCGGACGAAGTCGTCGGCATAAGCTAGATTAATATATTTTACTTCACTATGCAATTTGGTCGTGTTACAGTTTCAGATTAGGCTAGATAGATAACTCGTGCGGTGCCTAGACAATGGCTGTGGGCGTGACGAATAAACTCAGGTGTGAGGAACGCGGTCGTTTCAGTGAGATATGGTCGTTGTGAGTTATGGTGTCATTGCATTCAGTGTAACTTTGTATTGTTTAGTACACTTTGCTATACGAATGTCGACTTTAATGATTATGTTACAAAAAACAAAAAACATATTTTTAAAGAGTTGTAACAGAACATCACACCTGTAATCACCGAAGGGCTAGGCAGAGGTGTACCCATTAATACATTCACATTTCGCTAGTTATATTTAAGTTCTATAGTAGGTACCTAATAGGGGCGAGCCTATTGCCATAAACCTGGCACAAAACCAGACTCCGAGGCTGCTAGACCTGGGAATCGAACCCAAGACCTCATGCTCAGTTGTCGTGCTTTGCGACCAATAGACCAACGAGGCAGTATGAGGTAAAGAGGTTAAAGAAAAAGCTATTTTTTGTTAAGTTATGTTTAACTTATGTTTAATAATATATCATCGTATTATAGTATATTTTCACCAAGCGTAACTCATCTGTAGTCGTTTCATTCAACTTGCTCAAAATACACTGTTGCTACAATATCTGAGCCATCCATTGTGATTGTCTGTAAATAAATAAAACAATAATTATAATACAGTTTTTCGGTATCTACTATATTACCTATTACCTATACCAGGTAGGTACCTAAATAAAATTTCCTACACAAATACTACAATAAATTAAACTATCTTCAATGTAAAACGTGTATAAAATTGATGCTTTTTTATATAAATTGATGCGAAAATAAAAGAGGTTTTTATTTATCTAATTTAATTATTTAAAAAATATTTTGACAGGAGCTAAGTATTTATTGTTGTTCAAACACAGGCCGTTTTAGTAGAAAAGAAAAGGAGAAAAGCCATTAAACTTTTCTTTTTTAAGAAAAAGAAAACTTTAATGGCTTTTCAAATGATCGCCGAACTTTTATGACCAGTGTGTTACTGCTTGTCCAAAAGTCACCTAAAGAAGGTTTTATTAAGAAAGGTATGATCATTCTACAAATAATTGGTAATTTTAATGTTTTACGTAGAAAACTTACCATTTTAGCCTCATTGTCACCAAATTCTCGCCTGAAGTATGCAACCCTCCCTCCCCCTTTTGGTATAATCACTTGTTTTAATACATTGTCACTCTCCAATGTGTATGTGAGTCTTACCTTGAAATACATAAGGTTCATTATTATGGGTGTTCGCTAGCAAGTAAACAAAATACATGTGGTTTCAATGAGAAGTAAGAAGGACGTAACGTGATTACATTTACCTTAGATCCATCTCTCCTCTCCATCTCGGTTTCCTCTCCCAACTTAAAGTCATGTGACATAGTTCCATTCTGCATCTGTAGCGTGAAGTTAAACGTGTTCTCATCTATGCGCGTGAACGAGAATATTGGCGCGTTACACGTTAACATGTTGATAAGGTTCTTATTTGAATCTAAAAAGGAATATGTCAAGTTACAATAAAATAAAAAGTTGGCCGCCACGGGATGCCCGTCAGATGTGAAACATCTTAGTGAATATTCAAGTTTCGAATCAAACACACAAGGAAATCGAGAGCAGTAGCGTAGAGGCATGACGGCACTAGATACCGTCATGCCGTTTGCCGTGACTTCAAACTGGCCGAGTTTACTGCCAAAGTTTGCTAATAGATGTGTCACATCAAAAAATCTAGCATTTGGACATGGAGGGTAATGGAGGGCCCGTGCAGAGAGGCCATTTTTTTAACCCATTTTCATTGGCCACTGTTTTATTTAAGCATTGCCGCACACTGAGCGACTAGTGACGGACACAGCAAAGCCACTAGCGGCTACCACAAATTGTGAGAAAAAAAAATTATACATTTTCCAATGGTATCGATCGCCTGGCCACAGATTGCACCCACTATCGTAAGTAATCGTAACCGCTATTACTAGTTGCTCAGTGTGCTACAGCTTTATGAAAAACTAAGAAGCTCAGGTAAACTAAACGGCGTGTTCCTCATGTTTATTATAGTTTCATTAATGACTGCAGTAATTGCAGATTAGATGGTATTTTAAATGATGACAAATGGAGATGAAATGGTTTGTTCAAATATTTGGAGAATACCACATTGTGTTCATTTTCGTTTGAGGAACGTAAAAGTACCTATTCTAATTGTGGATAAACCCGGCGTAAAAAATCGATCGTAAGATATGTATACTTACTTAAGAAAAGTAAATACACGGTAGATATGTACAATCTTCATTGATGTAATCCGATAACAGAATGTTTCTTCGAAAGATAAGACATAAGTGGGGTAAGTGTTTAAATTCGTAACCATAACTACACCATGTTATTTCAGGAAGCAAATTAATAAAATTATGAAGAAAATAATTATCTTATTATAGATTTGGTTCGCCTTACCATTGAAATATTTTATGGATGGGAGTTTAAAAACATTGATTCGGTCATGCTCAATCATTTTCAAGTTGTTAAAATGAATTCGATTAAAAAAACCATCACCATGATTTGGACAGATCACAAAAATCACAAGACGTATCACGCCACACGTGCGTTTGCGCACATTTTTTCACCCATCACCACACACAAAAACTGATCAATACAAAGAAAACACCACTCACTGGTCGCATTAACTAACTCTACGACATTTTCAGAACGTACTCTTCTGTACTTTTTCCCAGAGAACGACATTTTTGTACTTTTTTTAAAACTGAAGTGTTCACAATATTATTTTTCCGTCCATATAGAGATAGGTAACGTATTCGCACAGTCATTGCGATAAGATTTGACGTTAGATTGTCGTGTCACCGTTGCTATGTATTTTATTCATAATTGGATTAATTGACTTCTTGATTTTATTGGAAACTAGCGAGTCACTCCGGCTTTGCTCGGGTGCAATTTGCTTATCGCCATCTGTTTATCCTGTTCCCGAGTTGTGGAAGAATGCAATTTACTATAGATAGACTTACGGCATATTTTTTTCATAGAGATTTTCATATTATAAGTAATACCATATACATAATTCCGACTTTTCCTGTGGATTAAAAAAAAATAGCAATTTTCTAACCATTAGGTACCTACTACCAAAATAAGTAAAATCAGCCAAATCGATCGAGCCGTTCTCAGTTAATGATCTTTCATACATGCGGCAGTTGATTAATATTTTTATATAAGTAAATGGATTATTTTTCATTTTTTTTACACACTTACAAAAAGTAGGTGTGACTGCGCGTAAAAGAGAACGCTGTGATGAAAATTTTAAAAAGAAAAAGCCCAGAGTTATGAAGTAGGCACTTCATTTTAATAAATTACTAAATGGTAATTACATAATTACTTATATTTTAGGTAGGTATTTTTTATTGTAATACAGTATTAGTCGCTTCATTCAACTTGCTCGTAATACACTGTCGCTACAATATCCGAGCCTTCCATTCTGATTGTCTGTAAATAAACAAACCAATATGTTAGTCTGATATACCTACCATATTTAATTTTATTTTTAAGGTAAAAAAGATCCTTAGAGCGTCCTACTCCTAACTATGTAGGTACTCGTTGTTCTCCAAAGCCTGTCCTACTACTAGGTATTAAAAAGTCGAAGAAAGAAAGTTTGGGAGGACGGATGGATACATGGATGGATGGTTGGATAAGTGTCTTTCACGCTTAAACGGCTGTATGGAATGAGCTGAAATTTTGCACTTATGTAAATATTGATCTAGCTTAACACATATTAATCAAATTTTTTATCCCATTTTCGTGGTCACGTAGAATAATTTATTACTTTGGTTTCTAATTTTGAAGTGTATGCACGTGAAGTCGCAAACAGAAGTTAGTAAATAATATTGACGTCAATTATTTTATTCCTATTTATGATTTTTATCTTTGAGTGTAAAAGTAACTTGCTCATCATGAAAACAAATACGTAGAACAACGAATGATTAAATAAAAAATATGAAAAAAAAATATTAATCGAATTGTCAGTTTGACAGATGTCAAAAACGTCAAATTTTCTAACGTCTGTTGACCTCATTATCAGTGTAGACTTTTTATAGATCTCTACACTTGATGTCCAAGAGCCTGTACCCACATATGACTAAACACAATACAGTAGCATTCGTTACGCCATAGTTACGTACACCTGCTATCTAGCCAATTATAACGGATCGGTAATTCTAGACAGCTGACTGGCAATTTATTATTATGAGATGAAACGTAATCTGGGCCCAGAATTGATTATATTACAGTTAGGTACTTTTTTGGGTGCAGTAACAGCGTTACGTTATTATGTACTATCTATACAGATAAATAAAATTGAAGTGTTTGTTTGTAATGTAAAAATAATAGCTTTTAATAAAATAAATATTTTAAAAAAATTGTATGTCTGTCTGTCTGTTAGTTCCGGCTAATATCTGAAACGGTTGGATTGATTTTGACGAGATTTTTATGTGCAGAAAGCTGATGGAAAAATAACTATCTAAGGCTACTTTTTTTAATATTTTTTTTTAAGTAATTACTTAGGGTTTCGCTCGATATAACCGAAATAAACGAGAATCAAGCAAACAAAGTCACGGGCATAAATTATATATTAGGCACTCTAGTTATTTTGTAATTTTATTGTGATTGGTGTTGAGTATGTTACTATGTAATATAATTGGGACTAGATAGTATAATAATTCGAGTCTATCAATGTTTTTTTTAAGTAGGTATTTGTTTGACATTGCATTTGCGCTTCGATGCAATCTTTAATAGAAAATAAAATATTGGTCATAATTGGTCACTAAAAAGGTTCAATTAAAATAAAATATGTAAAAATACAAGCTTATTTTTTCAAAAAAATAATACAAAGAAAAAAAAAAAAAAAAAAAACTTTAATGGTTTTTCTAAATATTTTTATCTCTTATGACCAGTATGTCGCACTTTTGAAGAGTTAAAAACTTTAAGAAGGTTTTAATGCGAAACAATAAATAAATATTATATTTTTTCCTAGAATACATAAGTATTTTGATGTTTATATGTGCAGTCTTGTGTTCTTGTTTAAAGGATTATTCCTATTATTATTATTTTTAAAGAAATTTACCATTTTAGCCTCTTTGTCATGGAATTCTCGCCTGAAGTAGGTAACCCTCCCTCCATCTTTAGGTACCATAACTTGTGTTATTACGTTATCACCTTCCAATGTATTCGTTTCTTTAACCTAGAAAAAAGGGGCCATAAGTATAGGTAATTAAACGACGAACCAATCTTTTGGAGATTTCTTGTATACCAAGTTGATTGTCATTGTGTTCGATTTGAGTTTCTTGTTTATTTGGACGATATCTTTAAAAATATAAAAAAAAACTTTAAATACCCCAAGAGCCCTGGGGGCCTACCGCCATCTATTAAAACAGTACCATTATAATATTACTTTGTAATTTCTTTTGTTGGATTTTCAACTCTCGCATCCGTAAGCATAAACAAAAACAGTGATAATTCTCATAAAAAAAAGAAGTCGTTTCCCAGCAATATTTTTTTCTCAAAGCTAAAGGCTGATTTAGACGGTGCGAGAAATAGCGTGCATGTGGTCGTACATTTCTGTCGATGATTAGTCACTTTTGACATGACATCTACATGGTCCCGCAATGTACGGCAAATCACATGATATTTTTCGCATCGTCTAAATAAGGCTTTACTTAGTTTGATGGGCAATATGCGTAGCTAGCGGCTATGTGATGTGTCTTGTGAGAATAAAGCTGCGATTATACTTAACTTGCCCCGCGTGTCGCCACGCATGGGAAGGCTATCGGTTTCATACATTTAGTCGGTTACTCCACGCCACGCGGGACGGGACTAATGTAATCAATCCAGTAGTAAATGTATGTAACCGATAGCTTACCCACGCGTGGCGACACGCGGCGTTAGCGGCTTTAGATAGTAAAGAACACCACTACGGTACCTTGGATCCATCTCTCCTCTCCACTTCCGTTTCCTCTCCCAGCTTGAATTCATGCGTCATGGTTCTGTTCTGCATCTGCAGCGTGAAGTTAAACGTGTTCTCATCTATGCGCGTAAACGAGAATATTGGCGCGTTGCTTGTTAACATCTTGATTAGGTTTACATTTGAATCTAGAAGGAAACAGAATAAAAAAGAGCTTGTATTTTAGTTTATTCCCGACTCATTTGAGTAGCCGTCTATCTTCTATCTATCTAAGTATATAAAATAAAAGAACACTCACTCACTCACTCACTCACTCAGTCACTCCTCACGAAATATCGAAAACCGATTGGCAGGGAGGTGGTTTATAGTTAGTAGACGTCCGCTAAGAAAGAATTTTCCAAAGTTCACCCCCTTTTTTTTTTTTTTTTGAGGTGGTAAAAATCATCAAATGAGTCCTTCCGTCCTGGGCGGGGCGGAAGGGACTGTCAGACTTTAACTGACTAAAAAACCACCCTGTTCCTTCTGTTGCCCTTTACGTTCCGGGGCCACGGTATCCTGTTAAGACGTCCCGCAACGAGTTCACCCCCTAAGGGGATGAAACAGGGGTTCAAAGTTTGTATAGTAAAATCAACTTTGACGCGGACGAAGTCGCAGGCAGAAGTTAGTTACAGTTGTTGCAGGTAATAAATAAATATTATGATTACAGTGCGATCTCTATTGCATATATTAAAATAGTTTTTACTGATTAACCATTGTACCCCATGCCTTTTATCACTGTATCCATTCAACACAAAAAAATACCACTCACTTGTCGCAGTGACTAACTCTTCAACATTTTCAGAACTAATTCTTCTGTATTTCTTCCCGGAAAACGACATTTTACGATTAAAAAAAAAAGGAACTTTAAAAATGTATTTATGTCCGTTTACATTGAAAATGCCCGCGTGGAAGTAGTAAAATGGTAAAGTTACAAAATAACCGCGGCTGAGACTTCTTCAACGTGGGTGTGTGGAAAAACAACGTTGCACTGAGTGTACTGTGAATCGTGACATCGACTCCACCGGTGCCGGCGACGCATCTAATTACCAGAGTTTGTTTACAAAATCGTTTGTACTTGATAGTATTGTGAATTTGCTACATAACACAAACGGAGACTTTACCGACAAAATAGTCGATTTATATTTAATCTAATTGAAATTGTTTATTGATCATAATTATTTAATGCGGGTCTACTTTATTATTAAACTAAATTAATTCATTATAAAATACTTATGTAGTACAATTTATAAAAAAGACAGAAAGGAAAAACCTCATAGGGCATCAAAAAATACGTCCGCGTCGCTGTCAATGGGGCAAGTGCCCAAAAGGCACTTGCCACACTTTTTATTTTTAATATTATAAACACGAAAGTAACAATGGCGCCGATTCTCTTGTTCACAAACTAGACTAAATTTAGAGAATTGACATCTCTTACTAACATACAGCGAAAGAAAAGGGCGGTGACATTTAAGAACTAAGTTAGAGATGTCAAATTAGTTTTGCCTTGAACTTTTCCGTATTTTTAATCGATACGTTTTAAAGCGTCAACTAAAATTGTATGGACGTGTCAGATTGACTAAATTTGACAGCTCTTATTTACATTAGTCTCTTTCTTGTTTTATTGGTCAGAAAAAGATAGAAATAGTCTAAAATCAAAAAGTCAAAAAGTCTGAAATCGGCACCATTGTCTGTCTGTCTGTTACGTTTTACGACTAAACTAATGAATCGATTTTGATTTAATTTGGTACAGGGTAAGTTTGAACATAGCTACTCTTTATTCCGCGACTTTGTCTGCATTTGCGATATTTTTTTACGGCTGGGCCTCCTCCATCCTCTTATGGATAATAAGATCTTAAGTACAGCAATGGCAAACAAAATAGCGAGTGCCCTGCTTGTTTATTATTATTTTAAGCAATCGATCAAATATTTAAATTACTCATACATTTGATAGGGAACTTCCGGCTTCAATATTTTCTATGTTTACTTAATTATCATGATTAAAATCCTTGTGATGAGTGGTTACCAATTAAAAGACCATGTTGTTATAGCAAATTAATGTTTAATTAAGCATTCAATTGAGGATATTTATGCCTACTGCCGCCCATTGATGTCGCAGCAGGATTCCGCGTCATAAAAAAACTATTATTTAGATCTAGGGGGCAATTCTATAAACTTTTAGGAACGATCTCAATTAAATCTCAGTATGAGACTCTGTCAAAACTGTCTCTAATTTACCTATATTTTTTGACATTGATTGTCACTGAGATGATAATATTGCGACTAGATTAATTTTGAAATTAGAATTAATTGGTCTTCTTTTTTTGAAGCGGTAAGATCACAGAGATACCTTACGTACCAACATCCTGTTCTTTTTTCAAAAATTTAGATCACATAGCGACTTAATAGTTTAATGTTAGGTAGGTACCGAGGAACATTATCGCATTGCTCGGCGCCTGCGTCAGGGTAATGTCAGGGTTACCGATACGATCGCAGAGCGGAACCGATACTGTGCTGAGTTCCTTTTTTAAATTGAATATAGTCGTTTTTTTGTCTGTTCATATTCATATCATTGTTATTGTAAGATTCAAACCGGTTGCTAATCTGAGGAGGAATCAAGATTAAATCTTATGTACAGTCAGCAAAACAGATAGGTATGCAGGGTCGTCAGATATAGTTGAAGTTTTCTTAGAAACCGATGGATGTTTTCGAATGTTATTTAAAACGTAGAATAATAAACAGTTCATTAATTAAGTTAAGTTTCAGTCAAAGACATCCATCGGTTTCTAAGAAAACTTCAACTATATCTGACGACCCTGCATACCTATCTGTTTTGCTGACTGTACCTACCTACCTAGTCAAAATCGGTCTGCCAGTCAGCATGATTGTTGAAACGGCTGAATAGCACGGCTTCTGTCAGGTTATTTTTTTGTGTCGTTTCTTGTGGAGGCTGTTTGAAAGTACCTACCTATTTCCATGTAAAAATGGAAGATGGGAATCGGTGCTCTAAACAGCCTCCGACCTCAGACCTTTTTTAAATAATAATATACATCGATTGATTACAGTCAAGCTTATATACGATGTCATTGAAAATTTACCCGAAACCTGAAAAAGGGTCATTGTACTCATTATTATGAACAACTTTTACTATGGGACAAACCCTGAAATCATGAAAAAAAAAATGAGGTGTTCCCTACAAAAATGCTACATAACAAGATCATAATGTACGGATCAGCTGTTTTTTTTTCATGATTTCAGGGTTGGTCCAATAGTAAAAGTTGTTCATAATGTCATATGAGTATAATGACCCTTTTTCAGGTTTCGGGTAAATTTTCAATTACCCTGTTTTAACTATTATTATTTAATATCATAGGTCTGTCGGTTATAGCGGACGCAGACGAAGACACAAATTAAAAAAAAATAGCCTATGCCCTTTATACAGATACCAAGCTATCTCCTTATCTGTTAAATTTCATTACAATCGGTTCAGTAGTTTTGCTGTGATGACTTGACGAGGTAACAGACAGACAGACAGAGCGACCTTCTCCCCTATTTTTTTAAATTAAATCGTACCAGGTATAGAGATAAAAAAAAATACTAACAAACTTAACCTTTTTGTAATATTAGTGGGATATAGATTGAATTGCGCTCAAAGTATTTAAAAGTGCGAGTTAATAAAAATGATCTGTAAAAACTGAAAAGATTTTGACGTTGCTATTGATGGTCAAAGTGATCTAGGACCTGACAGTGACGAAAATTCCAAAAAAACTAAATTCAAGGAAAATGTAATAAAAACATGGTAACTGACTCACAGTTTTTAGATATATTTAATGTTAGACTATAAATAACAGTAGCCTAACGAGCTTTTTATGATATCGCATGTAATATCCGAACGATTAATCAAAACTAAATTTAATCTAGACTAGATTTACTAGTGGGTATAATAGTTTTAGTAGTAGGTAGACCGACACACTATTCTCAACCTCTGCAAATTCTGCAACTCCTGAAAGCCAGAATCAACAGTGGCGACCACCACAAATCAAGGCCAGTAGCACCGCGGATTAAAATTAACATTAATTAATTAATCCTAAAATGTAGTAGTGAGAAGTAGAGCTTAGCTTACTAGCTTTTGCCCGCGACATCGTCCGCGTAAATGCCGGTTATTGCGGTCGCAGACGAAGTCGCGGAATAAAAAATAGCCTGTCATTTTTTGGGGTACAAACTTACCCCGTACCACATAAAATTCGGTTTTAGTAGTTTAGTCGTAAAATAGGGTAGATGACACCACCAATCAATTGACGTACTTTTTTGACCTGTCAAAACGCGATTCTCCCATAGATTTTGTATAACAAAACACAACTGTGACGTCACTTTTGTGCAGACTCAATTGACTAACTATTTATTAATTTGAAAGCAGTTAAAAATCCAATTTTACAGTGATTTGAAAATTAATCAGGTTTTCAGGGCCAAAATAAAGTGTCTCTTTAAAGAAGTTATGTCTTGGAATTATTGGTTAATAGTGTCATCTACCCAATTGTAACAGACAGACTGAAAAACAGAGTTACTTTTGCATTTAAAATAATTAGTATGGATGACATTATGTGATGGCAAGTGAAGTTACTCGCCTCTTGAGGTGGAAGGTTCAAAACCGGGCAAGTATCAATGTGATATTTTTATACATTTCTCAGTTAATCTTGGATATTACAGACATCGGTGAAGGAACACATCGTGAGGATATCTGGACTTGTAATCTTGAACAGGACTGGTAAAGTCTGAAATCGCCAAACCGCCTTGAACAAGCGTGGTGATCAGTGCTCATGCCTTCTCTGTATGAGAAGAGGCATTTGCCCTAGAGTGAGACAATAATAGACTGGTATTATTATTCTTATATAAAGTCACTTTACTAAAACCTCACTTATTTATTACCACCACTATATTTAATTAATAATAGTGTTGTTTAAAAATAACAATTTAATTACAATACATCATGTTAGTTTAGATTTGCGTGTGATACCGACAGAGATACAAAACGTAGGTACCTACTTTATTTAAGACAATGGACGAAGATCGTACGAAAATCGGTGCAGTTGTTCTCAAGTTATAAGGAAACATGACATACAAACACAATAGATAGGTACACGTGTACTTGGTTTTCCGTGAATCTATTATAATTTATGACTGTAACTAATTAATTTTGGTAATTTTGCTTGTTTTGACCGTACTTAAGAGCGTTTACGCCGCACGGATTTCATACAAACTTTTAAGTTCTTATTTATAGAAATTAATGAACCGATTTTAATGAAACTTCCTACAAATAAGCAGGATAAAAAGGGTCTGGAAAGGTCTTAAAAGTTAGTTGAGAACATTTTCGAAATGTCTTATTTAAAAAAAGATAATTAATAATAAATGTTTGTATTTTTATATTAATATTTAAAAATGTAATTTATATGTATGTACAATAAATAAATGGAATAATAATAATAATTTTTTATATTTTTAAATGTTTGTATTTTTTATATTAATATACACATCAAAAGTGTCTAGGGATCAACATCCCTAACATTGATTACCTACTACCTTTTTCTTTTGTTGACTATACTTATTAGTTCAAGTCATAATTTATGATTCATCTCTTACAGGTTCTGAAAAGATTTACTAAGAAATTCGTTGCTGTAACACTATAACAGTGACATCCTTCTTCTTTGTTCAGAAGTTGCATATTTACATCTAATTAGGCCCGTTTGCGCCAAAATCTTAACTTCGTAATTAGCAACTCACTCTCAGTTAAGTATTTGGCGCAAGATAGCTTCAGAGTAGGATTTTTGTGTGCTTCATCATAAATAACTATTATTTAGTAGAAGTAGCGTTTAAACAATTAAAATACTCGTATGTATTACAAGCTAATTATTATATATCACAAGTAACAATGTCAAAGTAGCTGACAGCGTCCAACGAGAAGATTTATTCATTGTTCTGACAGCCTCTTAACTCCAACCTCCATCAGTCATTGTAATGTGACACACGACGGCATACCAGTGACGAATGAAATGTAACAGCATGTGTGTGCAAGCGCGGCCGGTGTGGCCGGTGCGGCGGTCCCGCGGGCGACGGTGAGCGCGCGACCTTGCGCCGGCCACCACCGGCAGGGCGGGGGCGCCTATGACTGCGGCCGGCCTGCGCCACTCCGCCACTCGTACTGTGCTAACGATACGACCAACGCGCTTCCAAACTAATAATTCGAATTTTCAAAATATAACGCGTTCGGAATGACTGTTTGATTTTTTTTTAATCATGTGGCTCTGGTTCGTTTTTACCGCCGCGGCCGCGGTGCTGTCGGGCGTAGAGAGTGCCGGCGCAGGCGCCGCCCGCCTCGTCTGTTACGTGGAAAGCGCGCGCGCGATCGACGGATTTTCCGAGTGCACACATCTCGTTTACGCGGGCGACGCGAGAGGCGACAAGCTCGACGCTTTACTGAAGGACTACAGAAAGAGCAACCCCCGTCTGAAAATTATACTGAGAGTCTCCGAGGTTGATAAGGTAAACTTTGTCTTTCAAAATACATTTTCACTATTCATTCTCTCCACGTATCTACGGAAACGTTAAGTATTACATAAGGTTAATTGCTTTTTACCGATTCGTTAAATAGCGTTTCCGACTCGTCTCGCCCATATTGATGAGCTCAAATGTATTCTTTTGTTAGAAGTAAACGTGGATCGTACTCGCGTGGAAAGTGTACAACCAGCACTAATTGAGTTGGTACCAAGAGAGCATTGTTTCGTAATCATATGCTAATTGTCGGACTTGTTAACTACGGTTTGGGAAGTAGACCGAGCTTTATGTGATGATCCAATATCGTCTGGATCAGTTTTCTTCAAGCAAAGGGTTTTAAAGATAAATCTCTAAAAAATGTGATTCTTACCTAAATAAAGAAAACGTTGGAAGTACCTTATCACCTAGTCACCTAGTTGGTTATCACAATGTTGATTGTAGAATTATTGATTTTAATAAGTAAACTTAAACCATTATTTTCTTATACAGTTCAAATAGGCCAGTATAACTAGCTAGTAAGTTATAGGTTACGAAAATTTATATAACATTATTCATCAAGTCAAAAACACATTAAATGCAAATTAAATTAGCACACTCTTGCCATAAAAACTTGATGTAAAAAACGAATTCTTAATTTGAACGAAAAATTGGCAATGTCCCTGTCCAGAAAAGGCGTGAACACGTTCTATTTTCAATTGAGGAAAATCATAGACCACAAGCTGTTCGAGCGGAAACTTAAAAAGGTTTTAACACCGGTCTAGATTAGGTGTGGCCATTACTAAATAAATACAGATTAAGTCCGTTCCCACGGTTACGTACCTACTACTAATGAATATTAAACGTAGATGTCATGATATCATTGTCACGGTACCTGTTTATGATCTGTTTAGATTATAAGATGACTAAGTCATATTTGTTTTCTCAAATGACAAACTAGAGCTATTAATCTTTGCTCGACTTATTATGAAATTGTGGCCTTTAATAATAAATTATAATTAACTATCTTTTGCTGGCGGCTTTGTCTGCGTGCAAGTCAAGTATTATATCATATAATATGGCCTAATAGTATTCTGCAAGAACTCTAAATTCTATTTGTTATTTTTAATCGGATTAGTGGGCACCTGCTTAAAAACAAACAATTTTGTCCTGTTCATAATAATGATTAGATAGATAAATAGTAGGTATGATAAAATGTAGAGCATCATCACCGGCTTTTGAAGTTTTGTAATAGGTAGGTACCTATTTTCTATTGTGACCTATTTCATTTACAAATAAAATTTCTTCAATCGATGACATTAATGGTTTCCAAAACGTACAATAATCCCGTAATCCTGATAAAATACTGATAACTAATGATCTACATCATATTATCTAATATTGGCTCCATGTTCTATCTGCTACGTGATGATTGATAGCGACATTAGCGACTGCATCTATCCATATCCAAGTCCTCTGGAATGAGGATGTATACCAAAATGCGACCAACCATAATTCAGGTATGCTCTGGATTAAGCCCTATCTTGGAGCTAGCCAGCTATCTACCATGGGTGGCCAAATTATTAGGGACAGCGCTCATAGAAATGTATTATCTAGTTGAAACATTATTTTTAAACAAAGTAATAGATTTATACGGGGTTTTTTTATTTGATGTTATTACTGATATTAATATTATGTTTTGATGTGAAAAAATTGTAGAGCTGGTACCTTTTTTTGAAAAGTGATGTGACTTTCTCATTTAGTTGATTTTTGTTGAAAATTACTCTTATTGTAGCAGTGTAAAAAAAAAATCAGATTGACATTGCAAGTTTATTTCAGCTAACCGTAGTCAGAACGTGAGTAATGTTTCGTATAGTGGTACTATTTTTAATCTTAATACTTGAATTTTAATGTTATTAAAGTTATAACTTGAAAACCTCAAAATTACTTTTTTTCTAGTATGGGCAAGGTTTCAGACACATCTTCAAGAAAAATTAGAGAAATAAAAACATTAATACTGCACTCTACACATGCCCAGAGAGGTATAGCAACAATTGCAAGTGTTTTAAGGTTTGTAGTTATTCTAATAAAAATATAAACTGAGCAGAACAATACTCTGGAGGTAGGCCGTGTGAAAAAATGTAGCAGAAAAACGATCACCACTCTTCGTACAGATCGAAAAATCAGAGATATCTGCCTTGAAAATCGTAAAACGGGTGTTGCCCGTTTGTCTACGATGATGAACGATGAAAGAAAAGGAGTTTTCGAAAGGACAGTACAAGCGCGGTTGGCCGAAGAGAACTTGATAGGTCGTCGGCCAATCAAGACACCACGCCTCACAGAGAACATGAAGAAGAGACGACTTCAATGGGCCAGACAACACCGAAATTTTTCTTTTGCAGGCTGGAGTCGGGTAAGAATATGTCTTTTAATAGAACAGCACGTGGTGTTTGTCACTGTATTACGATTTTGTAATATTTTTTCAGGTATGCTTCCGATAAATCAATATTTCAGATTTTGCTCGACAAAATTTATTTTGTGCGACGACGCCCTGCGGTATAACTTCATACAGACTCTGCATGAACTGCCTTGTGGGGGGGCTAAACACCCAATAAGTACCATGGTGTGGTCTGTGACCTTTTCGAAAGGCATTTAAGGTGCCTATACATCGTTGTGACCGTCGAAGGGAACATGAGGCAGGACCAGTACCAACGACTTCTAGAAATCAAATAACGTATAATTTTTTTTTCCAAAAATAAATAAATAGTTTTGCCTACAGACTTGATGTTTTTATTACCTCAATTAATAAATCCTTTAAATAAAAATATCCGTGGGGCCTAAGACAACCCATTTCCCTGAAAAATTTAAACAAACTAGAAATTATTAAAATCTCGGCGCTGTCCCTAATAATTTGGCCACCCACTGTAGCTCTATGAAAGAGCCTATGTCCTATCCTAGATAGTTTGACGAATTAAAACAAGCATAATTAAAAAGTTGAATTTAAGGAATAGTCTTTATGTCTGTTCCCATTAATGACATCGATAGAGGAAACCACCATGAGACCTGCAGCCCTACCATAAACTCTTATCGCGATCCAAAAACTGAATTGTTCTTCAAATACGTCAATATAACGCATCAATTTATGCGTTATATTGACGTATTTGAAGAACAGTTCAGTTTTTGGATCGCGATAAGAGAAAATACGTCAATATAACGCATAAATTGATGCGTTATATTGACGTATTTAAAAAACAATTCAGTTTTTGGATCGCGATAAGAGTTCATGGTAGGACCCCTGAACGTATAATAATCTGGAATCACCAATCTGCCTTGAGCATGCCTTCAATGCCTATCCCTTCTCTGTATCAGAAGAGTTCCACCGTGCAGTGGGACAAAAATAGGCTGGTATTTTTAATACCCATTCACCATGCAATACATAATCAGTTTTCAAATTCAGATTCATTTAATAACGTGTTACTTTATTTGGTTAAAAATTCTATTAAGTCTGTGGTCTAGCAAGTGAAGTTTAAAAAAAGAATTAAAAAAAAAACTTTTTCTTATTCGAAATTTAAAGTAGGCCGTCTATCTTAACCAAAGTTTACAATAAAATAAGTTACATATCTTTTAACCCTGTCGACATTGCAAATATTTATTACATCACCTTATGTGTAATTTACACCCGATTTCGAAGTTTTCGAACAACCTTTGTAAACATTGGTGTAGGTACCGAAAATAACTTGATTGACCTGTCAAGTGATATGGCCGACTTGACCTTACGCAAGTTTCAGTGAAATTACTCTTGTATGTGGAGCACGGAGTGAGTCGGTGTTACCAGTATTACGTGGAAACTGGTTGTGAGTTAAGGTGGCGTCTGATCGCGCGACAGAATGAGATCTATCTGCACGTACTTTCGTAAACCCTTCATTTGTATCTAATAGCTAATTTGAATATGTAGTAGAAGAATATATTTCCGTTAATTGACTAGTAAAGATTTCTTGAAGAAAATCTTAAGGTTTGAACTCTTTAATATGCTACCAAAAATTCAGCAAAATGCTCGAGCAGTTTTTAATTTGTTATTGTCGTCAATAAACTTAAATTCAAAAGAAATACCGTTGAAAATTGCAAAATTCCCTTCAAGATATTAAATGCGCTGAATTATAATATCATTTAATTTTTCTTGTGACTATTTTTTTTTACATCTTTATGTTTTCATTTTCTCATCACGTAACGTTGCGCGGAAACGTCACCTTAAACCTCCTTCTGTTGACGGGAGCGATGACGTCATGTAAACGAGTGCGTTCTCACGTCCGCGACCTCGGGCCAGCAGACACTTGCATCTGCAGTCTGCACTGATGCAACGATATTATGAATGACGACCGTAAAGAAGTGATAGTAATGGGAAAGAGAAATGACTATACAGAGGGGCATTTCTTAAAGAACATTCTAAGATTATCTCAGCTTAAGTCTCATTTTTGATATGTAAGTAGTATCTAAATTAGGATCATCGCTGAGATGAGATTGTGACTAGATTTTGAAAGAATCTTGATGATGGAAATTAGTCTTCTGGGCTTTGCAAGTCGGCAAATAAAATAATTTGAAAACGGAACCAGATTTATTTTTAAAAAGAAAAACAACAATAAAATATCTTACAGAATGTTGTGAAATCTGATATGGGGCTCGATAATCTGACATTTATGTTAGTCTACCAGACCGAGCTATCAAGATTACCTACTGAAGCGGGACATCCACGCATGATTCATTGATATTTTCTATGGATTTCTGATTTTATGCCTAACTTACGTTGATCGATTTCATTGTAAACTCGAGATTGCCAGAAAAAAAGAAAGAATGATGAAGAGAAGAAGACTAGGTTCTAAACGCGACTTCGACTGCGTATACTTCCGAATAAAGCCAAAGTTTAAAATTATCCACGGGAATCCGGGAAAAAAGGAGAATAAAGTATCCTATGTAGCTAAATACATTAATATCTACTTTCCGAATTTTAAAAGAAAGAAATACCTACATGTTTATTGACACAGACCATGTGCACACAAAAATAATAACAAAAGGCAAAAAAAAAACATAAAATAAGAAAAAGCACAATAAAGTTTAGTATTATTTAGTTCTATAATTAGCATTATTTTGTTTAGCATTCACAGTATTTTAACCGTTTTTTAAGCTTGAGTGAGAAACAAACATCCATCCATCCATCTTTACAAACTTTCGCGTTTACAACAGTAGTAGGATTTGCCATTACAAAATAAGGCATCTTAATGTCTATTTATCACCTTGTATTGTAATTAAATAATTACCGTTGACCGTAATCGGATTCTCATTTCATTATCTTTAAAACTTGACTGATTACATGAATACTTTTTGGATCAGCAGCGCAAAGGTTACAACCAAACTTGGTGAGATATTTTTTTTTAATGTTGCGAGTTACCGACAAGTGAAGTTCAGTGAATCCAAGTAAGTACCTACGGCAGAGTATTTTCTTGTACGTGTTATGTAGAAGACAAAATAAAGTCTCACATTTGGAGAGCCGGTAAGTAGGTACTTACCTGTATTCCGAAGATTTTAAGTAAGGAGACCGTATGTCTTACCAGTAAGAGATTATACTATATACAATCGTCATTTTACTACTATAATAAATGCGAAAGATTTATTAGGAAAACGACTGACGGATGATATTTGGCACAGAGATAATTATAGTTTGGAATGGTACATAGGCTTTTTTATGCCGGAAAAATGTACGTTGTTCCCGGTTGATTTAGAATTTTTGGTTTAATTATAAAATCTAACGCAGACGAAATCGTTGGCTACTCAATCATATCTTCAAAATATTGGGATTGTAAATAGCTCATTTAAGTTTGATTTCAGTGCTTCATTGATATTCAAAGAAAATCTCTGGTTAAGGTTTCATACAAGGTGCAGTTTTGAATTAAGAGTATGGCAAAAAAACGGAACGAAAAAACGGAATCCGAAAGTAGTCCAACATTCACGATGCAAATCTTTAATTAGCGGTACTAAAAAATCTAAATAAGACCACATTAACATTATAAATTATATAGGAAATGAATTATTAAACATTAATTTAATGAATGCAATATCAAAACTGCACGATGAGCTTTAAAAGCTTCCTAATGTTCGCGAGGGTCGTGCACGTGTGTGTACTAGACAAATTACTATCTGCTGATATGTTTGTAATTAAATCACGCTCCAATAATATCGAGGCTAATTACTCGTTATGTAAAAGTCGACACATGTCGGAAATAATGTTAAAAAGGCCACGGTTACTGTAAGGGTATTAAATACAGCACAATTCGTTCAATGACGTCATAAATTGGTATGAAGTGTTTTTGAATTTCGAATTTATTGGAAATTAAAAAGTGTGAATGGTACTGTTGTTCGGATTAATTATTTTGTAATCTAAAGGTCAATTTTACTGATTAAATTTATTCGAAGTCGCAATCTCATTTCAGCGACAATCAATGTCAAAAAATATAGGTAGGTAATAGAGAGTCATTTTTGACAGATTGAGACTGAGATTAGATTGCGATCGTTCCAAAAAAGTCAGTGCAATTGCCCCCCAGGTATTACATAAGTCATAATGCTTATTTCGTAAGATATTTTAATAAGTAGCTTTTAAAGTTAAACATAAATTACTTAGTCAACGATAGGAAAAATAAATAAAAATCGAGCGTTCTTTTGGCGTCTTCAAAATACATAAGTTTCTCATGGACATCGCTGGCATCGGTAAAGGAAAACATCTTGAGGAAACCTAGACTTATACCTAATATTAAGTAAGTAATAAGTCTGAAATCGCAAATCCGCCTTGAGCAACCGTGGTGATCGATGCTCATGCCTTCTATGTATGAGAAGAAGCCTTTGCCCTGCAATGGGAAAATAATAGGCTGGTATTACTTTATAAATGCATTCATAGAGGTAATCATGATCGTAGTTAATGTGTATTTTTACGTCCAATTTGTGATATTTTAGACTATCTTCTAAAACAATCTAGAGCTATTCGCCTAACTGACTGCTTTTTAGGTAAATTATTACAATAAAACAACGACTTATGGAATAATTGGGTCTGAAATACATCGTCTGAATACAAATACAATACACGTTCTTATTTTTACATATATTCAACAAGAATTTAATCTAGTTTTTCTCGTTAAGAGTACACATGAGTGATATTATCAGCGTGGCGGTATTGTGAGACATTTTCGCCGCAGTTGATAATATCGTTCGTGTTCGGACGCCTTTGTACGACTTAGTATAATATGTCTCACCGTAGGTAGGTACCTACTGTGGTAACTTTACTATGCATTACTTTATTATAGTATTAAAATTGGGTAAATGACATCATACCAATAGTTTCAAGACATAACTTATCTAAAGAAACACTTAGTCCTGAAAATCCGATTAATTTTCAATTAACTGTGGATTTTTCACTTTTAAAATAATAAATAGTTAGTCAATTGAATCGACACAAAAGTGACGTCACGGCTGTCATTTGCCATACAAAAATCTATGGAAGAATCACGTTTTGACAGGTCATAAAAAGTGTGTCAATTGATTGGTGGTGTCATTTAGTCCATTGACTTTCTGTGGTCACATCACAAGCGCGGCCAAACTATTGCCCATTATAAAAAAAATCAATCGTTTATTTTTGTTTATTTGAATTTTGAATGGCATTCGAATGGGTGTTTGAATTAAAAATGTTTCAGCCAGGTTGCTGTGGTATGCAACCTACACAGTACCACAGGTTTATGATTAACTCACATTTTAAGCCTATCATTATTATATAGTATATAAGTAATGGGCAAGCCTATTTTCTTATTTTTTTTTTTACTCTCATTTGCCAAAAATAATTGAGATTCCCGAGATAATCACCAACCTCTATTTTTACTCTTTTTACCCATCGTAATTGAAGCCTCATAACAATGCTACATAAGATATAATCATGGTGTTTCTCCTTTCATCGCCTGTTACCTTTCGCTATAGATAATAATCGATAGTTCGCTTTTATTAAGAAGTTATCTAAAGAGTTAAATACATGGCTTTTGTGCTGAGTAAGTTTATAGGAAGGCCTAGTGATAAATTGGGTTTGTAGAATGTTGTATCTCTCGGTAAAGGGTACCCATACCTAGTTACGTACTATATAGGTTGCATAACACTGCAACCTGGCCGAAAAGGTTTTCAATCCAAACACTCAGCAAAATTCCGGATTTGAATTTTAAAATAATTTTATAGGTGATAGAGTTTTTTTTTATTGGGCAATTGTTTTGTCTACTGCTCAGAATATGAGCACGTTATTTTTAAATCAGAATAAATCAACATAGAAAATAGACAGCCTTTAAATTCAAGTAGAAAAGTTGGATGCCCCCACTCGGAGACGCAAGTCCGGGGGTGTGAATCAGAGCTCTATTTGTTTACATTTTTGATTATACTGCTCCGCTCCCGTGGGCCTTGGCGAGATGATATTATATAGCCTAGATACTCTTAACTATAAACGGGCTGGATAACGCCAAAGTATTTTTCAAATTGGACTGGTAGTTCTTAAGATAAGTTAGTTCAAACAAACTAACTTTTTAGCCATATTGATCTAGGTAAGTATAAGCAAAGATGTCTTATGTTTTCAATAGTCTTTAAAGATTTGGCTCATGACGTCATGTCATGGAAATAATAGATGTCCTCTACACAGCGTAACTAACAAGGTACTGTACGAAAACTAACACAACCTCTGACCCTCACAAACCCGAATATTGATTACAATTTCCTTGAAACCATTTGTTACATTGTATTCAGTTCCCAGCTCCGTATCGAATTTCCCACACTCTAATAACAATTCACGCCCAAATAATGAATACATTTACACTATTAATATTTAACATCTCTACACCTACATACCAATTACTGTCTGTTATACTGGCAACTATGTAGTTGGTATGTGGCTTAGAATCGTTCGAAATGACCTCCTTCCGAAAAGAAGACTTAGTAGGGGAGCGTGGGGCTAGTTGTAGCAGGGGTAAGTAGTAACAGCTTAATTACTCAGCAGGTTTCGAATATTTTGTTTTAAATTGACACTTAATCTACTCCTTATAACGAGGCCTACGACATAAGCACAGCCAGGGTGGCTCAGACGAGCGCAGAGAGTAGTTATGAGCAGACCCATGATTTTTGCCAAGTAACGTAAAAAAATTAAATTCTTAAAGTTTGATTCTAAATAACTGCAATGTCTTAATAAAATCTGTATCGTTTGATTTGTATAGTCAATATATTAGGCTATCTTATATAATTACTTTTATTTGACAATAATATAAACTTTTTTTTTAATAATTAAAAATGTTCAATAATTTGGCATGGGGCTAGTTGTAACGAAATTTCGGGGCACGTTGTAACTAGTTACAACTTGCCCCTTCGTGTTTTTATATGAGCATTTTGTCGTTATATACACAATCGATTGAATAGAGAATGAACCAAAAAGAAAACATTGATAAAGTGCACAAAAAGGTTTTCAACGACGGATCAGATTCAGACACGGAGAGAGTGAGTGGTTTTGTTTAATTAGTGGAAAAGAAAGCAGCAGATGACGGAGAAGCCTGGGGTTTGCAAATTGTGGTCACCAGTTAAATGTGTAAAAGATGCTCTTGTATCTGCTGTGTATGCTCGTTTGTGAGAACTGTGATTCTGATGAAGACTAAATTTGCATTTAATCTCAAGCTAGACTAGTTTGTCACGTTGATTGTGATAATTAAGTTTCAAAACTGATTAAGGATGATTTTTAACAAGCAAAAGTTTAGGGTTAATGATGATTTAGGTAAAATAAAAAATAAGCAAGATTAATGACCAAAAATTAATATAATAAGCTTCAGAAATGATTTTGACTGTTGATAGAAATGTTATAACTTTGTTTATAAGACTAAATCGATACTGTACGACAAGAAAGATCTCTAAATGTTAATAAAGAAACAATGTTAACAATACAATGTAATATTTCTCATATTCATTCACAAAAAAGTCTGAAAACCATACAGGGTGTCCCAGCTAAGGACGTCCAAACGAAAATTTTGGACTCCTCCCTTCCTGGGCTATCCAAACCACCCCCATGTATGTTCTACGATTTTTTGCGGTTTAGGAGCTAAACGACATTTTAATATTTTTTTGGGATATTCTTCTTTACATCAGATTTTGTAGATTTTCTCTTTTTGTGTCGCATTTTTTGGAAATATTTTAATTGATAATTAATCCTGAAAGTATGGTCTTCGATCGATAAAAACAACTGTCTGTCTTATTGTCACCCGAAATTACTTAAACTTAGTTCAAAGGCAAAAATGTTGTTTTGTAAATTTCTTTGCAGATTTTCGGCTCTTAAAGAAAAATCACAATAAGGGCCCAAATCACCTTAAAGTTATTTCAAAATCTTCCACGGACCCTCAGCTCTTTAAAACAGTACAAATAACTAGTATTTTACGGGTCATTATTCGGAGCAATTGAAGCTCAAACATGGTAAGGCGAAAAATACAATATTTTAGAACATAAGTGAAACCTAATTAAAATGAATTAAAATGAACTTTTAACAAGTTTTCAATGCAATATGAGCTCTATGTCATGTTTATTATTTGCACAATGGTGATTTAGAGTGGTTAGTAAAGTTAGGTTAGGGTTAGGTTAGGTTAGGTAGTTAGGTTAGGTTAGGTAGTTAGGTTAGGTTAGGTAAACCTAACCTAAGTATAGTATTTTTTTAAAATTAGTGATGTTATTTAATAAAGTCAATGACATAGAGCTCAAATTATATTGGAAACTTAATAAAAGTTTGTTTAACCTAACCTAACCTAACTACCTAACCTAACCTAACCTAACTTTACTAATCACTCCAAATCACCATTGTGCAAATAATAAACATGACATAGAGCTCATATTGCATTGAAAACTTGATAAAAGTTCATTTTAATTAGGTTTCACTTTTTCGTTTTTAAATGAAAGCCGATGATAATGAATTAAAACGAACTTTTATTAAGTTTTCAATGCAATATGAGCTCTATGTCATTGACTTTATTAAATAACATCATTAATTTTAAAAAAATACTAAACTTAGGTTAGGTTTACCTAACCTAACCTAACTACCTAACCTAACCTAACCCTAACCTAACTTTACTAACCACTCCAAATCACTATTGTGCAAATAATAAACATGACATAGAGCTCATATTGCATTGAAAACTTGATAAAAGTTCATTTTAATTCATTTTCATTAGGTTTCACTTATGTTCTAAAATATTGTATTTTTCGCCTTACCATGTTCGAGCTTCAATTGCTCCGAATAATGACCCGTAAAATACTAGTTATTTGTACTGTTTTAAAGAGCTGAGGGTCCGTGGAAGATTTTGAAATAACTTTAAGGTGATTTGGGCCCTTATTGTGATTTTTCTTTAAGAGCCGAAAATCTGCAAAGAAATTTACAAAACAACATTTTTGCCTTTGAACTAAGTTTAAGTAATTTCGGGTGACAATAAGACAGACAGTTGTTTTTATCGATCGAAGACCATACTTTCAGGATTAATTATCAATTAAAATATTTCCAAAAAATGCGACACAAAAAGAGAAAATCTACAAAATCTGATGTAAAGAAGAATATCCCAAAAAAATATTAAAATGTCGTTTAGCTCCTAAACCGCAAAAAATCGTAGAACATACATGGGGGTGGTTTGGATAGCCCAGGAAGGGAGGAGTCCAAAATTTTCGTTTGGACGTCCTTAGCTGGGACACCCTGTATAAATATGTTGTTTTATTATTTTGTTACTACTTGCCCCACGCCTGTTACAACTAGCCCCAACTACGGGGTAAGTTGTAACATGCTACTTCTTTCACAAAAAGTCATTTTATACAGATTTCTTATTTTAATTTAAGCCCAGTTATCATTCTAATCGATACCTGAATAGATGCCCTTTCATTTAAAACTGCTTTATCATGAAAACAGTAAATTTTTTGAGATCCCCATCCCGATCCCGACTAAAAATTGTTACAACAAGCCCCCCGCTGCCCTATTGATGATAAGTTGTAATAATGTACTTGGGCCCAGTAGGTGGCCACGTTTGTTACCACGTCAGCGCTATTCAGATTGGCAAAGGTGCAGGTGAACGGACAATTGGGACACTCCAGCATATTATGGGACATGGTGGGACGTACTGGGTGTCAGACCTTCTAACGCAAGAGTTCTCCATCTGGCTAGGTAGAGAGATGATCTTCGCAGGGTAGCTGGTAAGAGATAGATGAGAGTACCTGAGGATCAAGTTGAATAAGATGCAATTGGATATGCGCAGTATCCAGTAGGCCGGACTATGTCCAGGAGCAATGCTTTTCTTTTTGGCCTATTTTTGCCCCAATACTGGCTAGAGGCCTGCCCTTCCTTTTTACAAGCTTCACTATATTGTGCAGCGTCTGACTAAACTTGCCTCTCAAAGGTGATCAGATCGCCACATTACCTTCACCGCCATCCTCGTCCTCGACGGTGAAAATTTTCCTTCAGGTGCTATTCTGTAAAAATCTTGGTGAATTTAAGTAAGAAGTGAGTTTAAGTAGAATTTAAGAAGTGAGTTTCAGTAGAACTAAGACAGCTCACATCAAACTCACTTCACCTAAATTCATCGAGATTTTTAAAGAATACGTCGACAGGCTGGGCAGGCTGATGATGACGTCACGGCTAGTGGTTGTCGGAGTAACTTGGTTGATTGTAATATAACGACTATTTATTTATGATCGACATGGGTGTCGATCGGTGGGTGTTCTAGTTGACTTGTCAATGTCGTAAGGCGCCAGCGACTTACCTGTCTCGCCCACTTGCGACAGTTACTGGTCTTGTTTGGTTACTCATTAATTATGGTAATGATTTAGGAGATAGTTTTGTAGTGGTTTTTTTTATTAATGAGTGTGGACTTAAAAGGGGCCTTTGAAGTATTTTTTGTCGTGTCTCAAAAAGCAAACCTAACATATTTTTCTCACGGTACGTAGAAAATTCTCTTAGAAGACGACCCCAGAAGTTGGCAAAAGTTTTGTTATTATTTTTAAATCATTGTTAACTAGCTTTCGCCTGCGATTTAGTCCTTTTTAATGTTAATATTAATTATCCCACAGGAATCGTACATTTTCCTAGCCAAAGTTCATCCTAATGAGTTCAGCCGTTCTTGTGTGATTAAGCAACAAACATCCAATCATCCAAAACTTTCGCATTTATAATAGAAGTAAGATTTTATCACCTTTGTATCTCGAATAAATACTAAATCAACTATGATACATATATTAGGTACATAACCTTATTTGTACCAGTTATCATGATTAAATATCACATTGTTGTGTACTTACATGCTTTTTTATCATTGCGCGCGAGTTTGCAATCTCGTTCTTTCATTTGTGAATGTCAGAATGAATCATACCGCTACACTTATGACGTTCTTGACCTTGGCGTGACAGAACGGGTCAAGGGCGCGCGAACGTTATTGACGATTGTCAATTTTGACAGGTATGTCAACTTTTGATTTTGGAATGCAGAAAGCGTGCGATGATAACTGGTTTGTCTCAATATTTGCATGATAGATAGATTTGAAACCGTTTTGCAATACTGTTGTTAGAAATATTGCTTGCCTATTGATAAGTCTACTTGCTACCACCGGTTTCGGGTGAAGCTGAAGGAAGGCAAGGCTTTTCTCACGATATTTTCCTTAAAGACCTATGTTAAACGGTTTCTTGAGGATTTCTCAAATATTTTATGTGTATCATTCCACGCATATCTACCTAGCTACAGTTAATTGAGCCTATGACATCATGACGATGTTAAACCACGTCATCCACTTGAACTTTTTTCCCTAACACGAAGGCTGTACCTATCCAGCAGCGCAATAAATATTCAAATGAAACCAACAATGTTATTTTTTACTAGCTATGGCCCGTATAATGTCGGTTATCAAGGCGTCTTATTTTTTTTTGCGCAGAACCCTAATTCGTTTTATAAAATAAAAAGTAGCTTATTTACTCCTTATAACATCAGCTATCAGTCAGTAATTAAGAGTCCTGTTAAAATTGGTCTAGCCGGGAACAAAGAGATCTACAGACAACATAACATCACGCCTGTTATCCCCGAAGGGTTAGGCAGAGGTGTACCCATTAGTACACCCACATTTCGCCAGTTATGTTTAAGTGCCATGTAATAGGGGGCGAGCCTATTGCCATTAACCGGGCACAAATCCAGACTCCGAGGCGGCTACTGAGAAATTCCTGATGGAAAAACCCAATAACACTTTGCCCGACCCGGGAATCGAACCCAAGACCTCACGCTCAGCAGTCGCGCTTTGCGACCACTAGACCAACGAGGCAGTTTAACAACAATTTTATAAATTGGTTTCTCTCTATTAAAATTCATATTTATTTTGTAAAAAGCTGTTACAAACAGACACCTAAATTTAACTTATTTGTATAGATTTGGATCACCAACAATGTTAGTTCTTAAAACTAACATGTCTTTAAAATTTTAAACAGAATAACAATAACTTAAACTTTAAAACTAAATTAAACTATCTTAATTGTAAGCTTAGTAGATACATGTAAAGTTTACAAGCAAACTTTAAACAATAAAAAAATATAAGTACTTGTTCTTACGGTCAGATCTGATAAAACGATTTTTTATTTAGTCGTTTTTTCAGATAGTTCACTCGCAATATAACGAATCAGAGTTACCGATATCTTTGAAAAGCGCACGGTATTCAGATTAAATTGCACAAAGCCTAGATCCCGTCTGGCTGGTATTGCAGTAGATGACATCATAGGTAATAAACAGGACACTGTACTAAGCGCCAAAAGCTGCTGAGCCAACTCAAATAACACTGCACTGTTACGAATACAAATAACTTAAATACATGTGTAGGTATGTAGAAAGGGATAAATAATGTCGCTTGTGTCGTTTTAATTTACAGTATATCTTTTCCCCATATTAGGTAAAATTGCAATAAGCGAGAAATATTAGTTTTCCAAGCACGTTCTTTTGTCTACGCACTGAGATTTTTGTAAAGTCGGTAGGTACTTAAGTACAGGGCCGGATTATACATTAGTTAGTGCCGGTAAAAGCCAGGAGCTCAGAACCCGACAAAAAATATCGTGTTAAAATTAAATTTAAAAAGTATGTAACAAACCCCTTAATGAAAAAAAACGATTAGAAAAAATACACTTATGTAGATAACTTTTACAGTCCTTTTACTTGCTTCTATTTTTTTTTTATTAAATAATATTTTAGTGATGGCATATACTTATTGTAGTAAAATAAAAAACAGAAACAAAAACATTTATTTTTTAATTTACAAAAGTATAAAGTCGCCCCGTTAGTGCGTTGCGTAGGGGCCCCGACATTAATCTGGCTCTGGGTATGTATGATCAATGGCGAATCATGCGCATCAACTCTGAACTGAGATAAGCTATCTGGTTCTCCATCACACATTAAGTGTTTATGTTATTGTTGTGGTTAAACTTGCTTAAACGAGTTAGTTAACTCACATTAAAATTTATCTTATTTTTTTAAGTAGGTAAAGTTTCGTTATTTCAAGCTGATCAATTTAAAACATTTTGTACCTAAGCATACGTTTATTATGTTAGCATATTGAGAAATTGTGGGTTGGCCCATTTTGACAGAACTATGCTGAATTGTGACAAACACAGATATAGGAATAAGATTTAGAATACTAGATGTGATTGTTATCCTAAGCCTAACTATATCTCCTCAAAGTGATAAATTCTATAGATAAAATAGATTAACTTGTCAGTGTTTTAGTAAAGATATCTTCTTACGTACGGATTTCCGAGATCGATATTATTTAAGATAAGAGTAGTTTCATCTATCCTTTCGCTTTCAATGGCCTGTTTACTGTCTTCCGCAACAAATCTTTATTGGTTGCTATTACATTTTCTTGCGAAGCCGGTTTGTCTGTTCTCATTTTTACCTTTCGTCTTTACGGGTCCATACTTATAGGGTGCCTCACGACACCCTATAACTAAGACTCCACTGTCTGTCCGTTCGTCTGTCAAAGGGCTGTATCTTTTGAACCGTAGTAGGTTGACGTTTGAAATTTTCACAGTGTGTATTATCTATGGCCGCTGAAACAACAAATAAAAAAAAATGTGCGGTCGGGACTCCCGTCAGGGACAAAGTAAATATATAGAAAGAGACAGAGCGAAGAAAGAGAGAGAGGGGAGGTTGCCTGAAGGGGACATAACGCTTTTTCCTTACGTGACGATTTCCGCCAGTTACCTAAATACTACCGCACGAAAGAAAAAACACGTTAAAAATTAAAGGGGGTGCAAACAACGCGTTCTTTTTTGTATGTAATAAATTAAATGTTGTACGGTTATATTACGGAATCCTTCGGGTGCTGGGACACGAAGAAGTTTTTACACTTATTATGAAAATATATTCTACTATTTTGATGTCATAACAGAATATGCAATTCTTACATTATTTTGACCTCCGCCGTTGTCTATTGTAACTGCAAAACATCTGTAGCTCGCACAGCTATTTGTAAATGTGGTAACACCTCTTTTGTTTTAAAACTGTTCAAGAGAAAATAGAAAAACGTCTTGTAGTGAGTGCTTCCCCTAATGTTGGCATTTGTAGACTGAGGGCTTAATGGGTTCCTATAAATTATCGCTCTTAAAGAAAACTTAGCAGACTGTTAACTTAGCGAATATTTTGTTTGTGAAAAGACGGCTTGCAAAATGGTAATTAGCAGGTAATAAAGGCCATTAAAGTTTTATATGCTTCATGGCTAAATATGACTTTTTGGCATTGCGTACACAGCATGGACCTCTTTGAAAATAAAATTAATGATTTTTTTTTATTGTTTATTCAACCTATCATTTAAGAGAATTCAATTCATTCGAATTCAGGTAGGTATATTTATATTAAATGTCAACCTAAATTGTAATGATAATAATTAATCAAATAAATGAATAATATCCAATGAATATTTTTGCAAAATGAATGAAATAAATGGCAAAACAAGTAGCTACTTAAAATCGTTGAAACCTTATTTACGAATGTTTTAGAAAATAAATATAAGTATCTTAATATCTTGACTGTGATCTTGACCTTACCTTCTTCTAAATAATTGACTTTCACCACAAAAGGCGGCCCTTACACCTAACAATACCAACCTTATTTAAATAAGTAGGTACCTACCTACGAAACTAACTAAATAAATAAATGCAAAACACAAAACAGTAGATAAGAACTGTATACATGTACGTTAGGGATAAAATAAAGCTAGCATTATTTTTATCTTTAAATAATATGGTTATACAAAAAAACATTCTCTTTTTAAATTTCGCTGCAGTCAGATAAAAAGAAACAAGATATCTAGATACGTCAATCTTGTACGATGAAAATTGTCAGCCAAGTGAGGTGTGAGAGTAACTTAATACCGGTGGCGTGCTACAAGCACGGATATAGTTACCGACATGTGATGCTGCTAATTGTAGCCATGTGCTACCTGGTGCAGGCGGTAGATTCAGTCTCTTCATCATTGACGTATATCGATCACGATGTGTAGGATTAAAGATCCGTATAGAAAAACATTATAGAGTTTGCAGTGAAAGGACTTTTCAGTTTCGGTCACGACATGAACCTAGTGCTATTATTTAACGTGAAAGTATGTAAAGAATGGCTGAATGTTTGTTACTCTTTAACGCTTAAGAGCAATAGCGCACTAGCAGCCTGGCCGCAGCGGCCAGGTCGCGGCGGCCATCGAGATACATGCCTTAGTATAAAATCGCCACAGAGCGCGCGCACCTGGCCGCACGCGGCTGGCGGCCACACCGAGCCGCAGCGGCCAGCGAAATCGAACGAACTTTCACGTAGCAAGGGATGAACCCAATATTTTTTCCTTTTCTTTTTCCGCTTCTTACTTAGAAGATACAAAAGCACTGCTATTTCTTCAACGTCCATTTTGAAGCGCGCTGTATGTGCAACTGATGATCGTGGCCGCGGTTTTGGCCGCGTTGCAAATCGCAACCCCTGCGGCCGGGCCGCGCGACTGGCCGCTGCGGCCAGGCCGCTAGTGCGCTACGGGTCTTAGGTAAACCGCTGAATGGAATTAACTAAAATTAGCATACATATCGATAATATTGATCTAACTTAACTCCAAAAATAGTTTTTTTAGTTTGCAGGCAAAAGCTACCTAGTAGGTACTTTAAATTATAAGGGTACCACAAAGAGTAAAGGAATACCTACTAAAGAAAGATACATAAATTGCATCCAAATAATGTCAAAATAACGTAAATCAAGATGATACGTGTGTTGGCTTTTGATTAAAACAGCAGATGCTAAAAAATGCAAAGCTTGAAATGGAGGTTTATACTCTACAGTTTGGCTAAGGATTAAGGTAGGGGGTCTAATTGTCTGTTCACACGTTTTAGACTTTGTATAGACTTCCTTTTCCAATAAAGCCGACATTTGTCTGCATTGCTATGTTGCACAGACAAGTAATAGTACTTAGTAGTATTTCTAATTCTATAATAGTAGTAGTATAGTGTAACGTGTGGATGGTAATTGGAAGGGTGTCTTCCATAATGGCTTTCACAATGGTGTTTTATATTTCAATTATAGTTAACTAAAGTTATAGTAAGTTTAGAAATGTTGAGTCGTAACCTATTACAAAGTCTTACAAATGATGACTGTGCGAAAAACAAAAAAGATCTATTCAAATTAAGTTAAGCCTCTATTAATACCGTCCACCAATTCCTCTTCGCGTCAATCACAATTCCCCAACCAAACCTACCTATGCGTCCTCTATAAATCACAGCTGATACCTCAATTAAATTTTCAATAACTATTCGCAAAGATTAATTGCACCCCACATACTCACGGTGTATGCAAATCATGTGCAGATAAACTAAAATTTAATGCAAGGATCAGTGAAAGGCTCGCCTTATTAAACCGGTCACGATATCGCCTTCCATTAGCGGATCAACGGGACGACATTGAAACATTAACTTATCTAGTTCATTTGTGGGCCGTTTTTATTCGTATATACGACCTTTATCACCTGGTTTACTGGGGTTATCAGAAGCTGTAATGCTTTAAACTTTTAAGGTGTGGTGAACAAGGTTGGATATTGGCATAACGGGTTGTTGCCTTTGCTTTGTGAATTTGTGGTTTTGTCTTTGGTTAGCTGTCAAAAATGGCGGCCAACTTTTCTATTATCGATTGGGACAAATAAATAAAAGTGAAGTGTCTGTTTGTAATGCCAAAATAACAGCTTTTTATTACATTAAAAATGTTTACCCGATACTAACACGAAAGAACTAATTTTTAACATTTTGTCTGCCTGTTTGTTTCTGCTAATCTCTGAAATGGCTGGACCGATTTTGACGGGACTTACACTGGCGGATAGCAGATGTTATAAGGAGTAACTTACTTTTAATAAAGAAAGAGAAAATTAAATAGGATTGAGCATAATGCTAGATCACAAAAAAACGCTTTTATTTTACAAAGGATAGGTAATACGAGTAAAACAGGACTTGCCGTTTAGTATTACATAACAGTGGCACATTGACATTTAAGTGTGGGCAAAGCTCTCACAACATCAAGTTTCCACTCAACATATCAAAGTCACGTTCAAGTAGACAGGTTTGCTATAACATTTTCGACAGCCTTATTACGAATAAATATTTTGTCAATAGCCTGACAGATATAGGGCAAGTAAATGCCGATAAATCGTACATTTTATAGTCCCTAGAGTTGTGCAAGCTGTCGATATAGTGCGTAGTGGTCTCGATAGCAGCGCAAGCGCAAGTCTGTAGGTCGTTAATGGTTCGTTTTATGGGGTATTACCATATTTATGGGGGGGAGGGAGGGGCAGTCCGAGCTCTTGTTTTAAAATTGACTAATACCCACGTGAGCTTTTTATTTACTCGTTCGTTGCTTTATTTTATTGTTTAAAGGTAACTTGTTTTTTGAGTAGGTTTATTTAATGTTTGTACGTATAACATCTATGGTCATGTCTCTGTCATATTCTCCCTCTCCCTCTTACACTCTCCCCGCGACTTCATTTGCGTGATTTTTCTTACGGATCCCAAATTTTTTGATAGTCAAATATAGCATCTATAGCACTCAGTGATAACTAAGCTTCCAATTTGCGAAGAATTTTAGTAATCGGTTCAGTAGATCCAGAGATTACCCCTACAACCTCACAAACTTTACCTCATTAGAATATTAGTAAAGATAACCTTAATTATTTTTATTTCTGTGGTCAGTTAATCGCTGATTACAAATAAGAACATTAGGTAAAATGATATTACGTAATAGGCCTGTTACCGTCGCGCGTCGCAACGCCTCAGTCTGCCCAAAATGCCATTATTTATTCAAATCTGATTATTTCATTTATTTATATCACTCATTAATTAAATCAGGTTACGATTTCATTGTCATTAGTTAGTAATAGTTAGTATGCTTGCAGAAATTAACTATAGCAATTTTTTTTATTATGACGTAACTTTTGCGATTTCATTGCACGGTGTGTGTGATCATAAACTTGAATCTACTGTCGTAAAAATCGTTGCACAAGTATTGCGTGTAACGCGTAAATATAGAATAGTGTACAATAATTTTAAATACTAGGTATATTGTATCTATTACTAGCTTCTGCCCGCCACTTTGTCTCCGTGGAAGTCAGGTACTTATGCCATGAAACATAGTCTATACTCTATTACTATAGCATTTAGGGATTACATAGCTTGCTATTAGCAAGTCTGACAACCAGTCTTACCTAGGGGTACCGTATTACCCAGTTACTGGGTTGTGGAGGTCAGATAGGCAGTCGCTCCATGTAAATTACTGGTATTCAGCTGCATCCGGTTAGACTGGAAGCCGACCCCAACATAGTTGGGAAAAGGCTAGGCAGATGATGATATAGCTTGCTATTAGTGAAGTGTATCCTTCCTATTAGCTAGGTAAAGGGGTGGGGGGCGGGGTAGGTGGTGGCTTTGGCTATTATTCTAGTATTTACTAATTATTGAACAATTTTTTTTTTAATTAATCTGGTAGTGTAGTTAAAGTTATCGTCTAGAATTTGACAAGTAGATTTGTTTTTTTTTAATAATTTATTTTTAATTCCTTTAAATTTACCTAAGGGGCCTCTGCTCCCTCGTATGCCTTCCAAAGACCCGGGACCCCAGGGTCTCGAGATATATTGAGCAAAACTGCACCTTGTATTCTTAGTAGGAATATTTATTATAAAATCTAAACTAAAACACTATCATTATAATGTATCTAGAATGATTGCGTGACGAAAGGACTAAATATTATAACAATGCATATTCATATGGGCATAAATCAAAGACTTTATGCGCAAGAGCACAATATGTAATAGCGACCGCGCCCTCTGCAAGTGCCCTTTTAATATATAGAGCTGCTGTGGAATTATGTTGGTATTACTTTTGCTTATATAATAGATAATAATAATATTAAATAAGCGACTTGCTCTGGCTGGCACATACACTTGGTATCATAGAAATTGCACCGTTTTTTACAAAAATGCCTTTTAACATCTTTTGTTTATACGTATGGTAGTTGGTCCAAGTACCGCCAAGGGTAAATCAGACTAAACGAAAGGGTACAATGTAGTCTTCAAACATCAAAATCTATCCGAGAGATTTCGTGATAAGTTAATTTTGGCTTCAGAAGTTTTAATATTTTATTTATTTTTTTACTTTGCTACGCTCATTAATAATTATGTTATTTGCTTTCCAAAAGCAGCGCGCACGCCAGAACTGGAGTTTATACAATAGAAAACAAGTGTTCCAGATTTAACTTGTAATTCAGAAATAAACTTACAGTTACGTGAAATGTCTTCGATAGATTTTGATGCCTTTCTGTGTGTTTGAAGACTATGCATTGAACCCTTTTTTTTGCACATTTGCCCACTGTCATTTAGGTTTATTTCTGCGAACGCCTAGTGCTACCTATGGCCGATCTTTTATAAATCTTCAGAGGAAATAGGCTCATTGAATCGCATGCAGTCTGAGACTAAGCCAAATTTTAGGAAGCGCGGTTTTTTTGACGTTTACTTTATTTAAAATCGTGTCAATTCATTGTAACTGTACACCAAATAAACAGTCTTAATACCAATGGCATTTCAAACTTTATGCAAACAATTTCGATCTCATAAATTCAATCTCAAACTGCAATAAACTATAACACTCATGCCTTAAATCTCGTATGAACACTTTAATAAACCTGTATGATAATGACATAAAGATCTATTCACACCTAATGTCAGTATGCACATAAATTATAATTTCTAAACACTATAGACCCTATTGCAATTGAAATAAGGACCGTTTTACCTGTTAAGGGGCCCGTATTACCCTTTCACACTGATTATGCTACAATTAGCTACAATGTCATTGGCGTTGTTTATGCTCCAGTAAGTCGGTAAGCAGGCATTTAGTTGGTATGAGATGACGAATGTTACCTACTGCATAATACTACAAAGATGAATAGGGTCTCGATGTTGCAAAATTTTCAGCTGATGCAGCAATTTTTTAGAGCTAAGATTTTGTATTAAGTGATATTTAATTAGGATGGGCAATAATTTGTTATAAGGTTTACTGGGAATAGGGAATAGGACAACTGAGTGATAAGTATTTCAATAGTTACGTCAAAATCAAACTAGGTTTGACATCCTGAATTTTTTTTTACGGGTCCCTACTTTTTTTTTACAATAACATATAGCCCATAATACTTAATGAATATTTACGAATTTAGTGATAGAATTTATAGAATCTGTAGTCGGAACCATTCGTTTTGAACACGGTTGGAGATTGAGACGAACGACCAACTCTTCAGACTAATAAAAACAAAAGTTTAAAGTTACTTACATATAATACTTTTTTAACTGTCCTATATTCATTATTGAAGTGTATTGTATACTTGTATTATGTACCCATCTACTATATCGTTCATATGTATAATTGTATTATAAAGTTAAGCTCTCCTGCTTGCTTAATCTTAAGCACATGTTAAGATGGTTTCATTGATAACCTAGTTTCCAAGCCAGAGTATACAGCCAGACTAGACCATTTCCTAACCCGATTAGGTACTACGTATAGACACCTGCGAAGGCGTTAATTATTACTTAAGCCTAATGCTTAAAATTAATATCAGCTATTTAAATAACTATAAAACGGAATGTCAACTAGTTTGGTGTGATTGATCAATCAGTTTCAAGTTTTAGGCCCGTCTGATCATTGATCAATCTTTTGCTTCATATAGTTCTCGATCTATCATTTTGCACGTGGCTTGCGAAATTTTTATGTGATGACTTATGAGCAATAATAGTAAGGTATTACATTTATTTATTACTGGTTTGTCCTTATGTGTATAATACGATTCCAAATGTTATTAGTTTAATAATCAGTGAAGTTTAATGCCAGATAGATTTACATAATATTATCAAAATATCAATTAAAAATAATCGGCTGGTACCTACCGACTAATTATTAATAATAATAATACCAATCTATTATTATTCGACTGCAGGGCAAAGGCATCTTCTCATACAGAGAAGACACAAGCTTTGATCACCGTACATGATGCTCGATAATTAGCGATTTCAGACTTATACATATTAATTATAAGTTCAGGTTTCCTCACGATGTTTTCCTTCATCGACTAATTATTAGACTTTAATTAATTTTTTTTTTGGTGATGTGTGTACTAGGTGCACCTGTGCCTAACCCTTCGGGGATTACAGGCGTGATGTTATGATTTTTTTTTGTTTACAATGCTTACTTTATTGAACTAGTAAACCTATCTAATTCATTAATACATTAAAATAATAATAAAAACCGATTGATATGTGCTGTTTTTTTGCAGTCTTCTTAGTTTTATTTAGGTACTTATAATTTGTCTCTTTTTCTGAAGTTGGTTATCATAAACGAATTAATCATTAGAGTATAAACCAAAATAAAAATTAACTATTTGAAGTTGTCTCGATTCTACTGAGAAGTTAACATTGAGATGACAAATGACGAGCACAACAATATACTGAAACAAGTGATTCATGAAACAAATGACTAACGAAGTAGGTAGGTATCATTACTAAGTCATTACGGAAGGACTTAACTTGACCAGTGTTCATCACTGTCTGTGACACTTTGTTTTAAGAACATTAAGAGAATCTGTGGGTAGGTAGGTATGACGTTTCCAATTTGTCTATTGTCTCAACTGAACAAATTTTGCAGTAGGCATTCATAAAATTAGATACATAACCATCAATTTAAGCATTCAAGTTACCAAAAGAAAATAAGTGAAAAATCTATGAGTAGTACAAACCAAGGGCAGAAAACGGTAAAAGGTTGTTGTATGGTCTCTTTAAAAATATTCTAGTAGACAGTTACTAAACCGTCCGAATAAAAAATAATTCATTCCAAGTGTTTTTTGTTCCGGACGAGTAAGTACCTTCCAAATAAAATAAATTGTGCAAAGATCGAACTTCCGATCTGCATGTGGCATTTCAACCTTGGCCGTTGGGCTATTGTATCTCATAGGTAACTAGTCCCTTACCTCATCAAATAATAAATCTCAAGAGACAGGTCAACTCATTAATCGTATTGTAATGTCATTACCATCCTTGAGCAACTAGCCCTGATAGCCGAACACAAAACCGCGGAAATACAATGCATCACATACAAGGCCGCTTCTGTTTGGCAGGTTGGAGATATACCGCTATATAAAGACGCAATGGAACACGAAAGAGGCGTAGTTTTGATATCAAGGGCCGCCTCGGGATATTTTTGCAGGTCGTTCGCACGATTGTGTACCTAGATGCTCTATTGTTTTAATGTTTGATGTACTTGCCCGCTTGTTTATATCGTCAAACGAGTTTTTTCTACTCTGATTGTACTCAGCGGTGTATTTCTACTAACTTTTAAGGGCGATCAAAATCCATTTCTCAGCTTCAATATGTCAATAAACTCTAAATTACTTGACATACATTATGTTCGTTTGTTTTCATAACTTGTCCAAAGTTATGATAATGCAAAAGAAAAAATAATGAAAAAACCCCCTTATATGTACACATATAATAAAAAAATACAAAGAGAAAAAGAAAGACAGAGAAGGATGCCTGGAGGGATACCGACTTTTTCTTACGTGAATACCTATTTCTGCCAGTTAACTCCTAATGCAAGTCACTTTAACGAGCTTCGTTCCAAAAATATCAGACAAAGGTGTGTATGTCACTGACGCTATTCATATGTACTATGTTATTCATATACCTACACCGAATACTACTTCTACATCCTTACTAATATTATAAAATGCGAAAGTAACTCTGTCTGTCTGTCTGTCTCGCTTTCACGCCTAAACCACTGAACCGATTTTGATGAAATTTGGCATGGAGATAGTTTAAGACCCGGGGAAAGACATAGGCTACTTTTTATTAGACTTCGACTTCGTCCGCGATAACCGACATTTCAAGTCGCGGGCAAAAGCTAGTTCACCATAAAACTAAAAGCTTGTCAAAATAACCAAGAACAGTAACCAAGCATCACAATGTGGGTCAACCATAAAGATAAGTCCTTATCAATAATAGGACTAGTTTCATAAAATTCAGCACGTTTTTATTCAAACGGGTTATTTTGTAAAACGGACATGTTCAGGTTATGTTTTTATTTAGTTTTCCTACGCAGTTTGAATATTAAATAATATCTAGCCTGACTTTATATGAGGTCAGCAAGATTGAATGGTGTGTGTAGTCATGTGCCATTCATAACTTTACTGCGAGAAGTTATTTCGAAATTCAACTTAAGATTTTTTTTCTGTTTTGATTGATAACTTTTTATAGCCATGCTTGTAATAAGATATACAATTAACTATGTAGTAAGTATATTCCTACAGGTTACCTACTTTCGTGTAACCTACGGTTGGTGTTAATGAATGGGCCACAATCCAGTGAACGTTTGATGAGAACAATATGTACTACATATTAAAACCAAACCACAAAATCTAGAAACATATTTAAATTAATGATAATAAAATTGCTAATTAGAGTACATAATTAGATAATCACAAAGCTTGTATATATCATAAAAAAAATAACTTGGAAAAATATCTGAAAAATATTTGTAGGTATACTTATAGATACCATACAAATACAGCTCAACAATATTTTTAAATAATAAGTACTTAGGTACATTATTTTCTCCTCATAAGTCCTTGATAGATCATAATTATAAAGAAATTAATTTAAACATATTGATTTATTAAACATTTTAATCTGATAATAAATTGAAATTGTGCTTGCAAAGTGACCGAGTGAATAAATTTTTATGACTTGTATCCTGTCTCAACAAATCAATTAACTTGCAAAGTTACCAATATAACTACCAGCTTTTAAGTTATAGTAATAAATTGCCCTGCGAAGGCCAGCATTTAATAAACTCTTATAAAATTCTTACGCAATTGAACTAAATTTTAATCAAGATTTATTAAAAACAAGGCCTAGTTAGTTTAATTAACTAACTTTATGCCCTAACTCTACTTTATTGTTGTCACTTATAAAGCCTGTTCTAAAGTTTACTGGCTTCTATCTAAATGCATAAATTTTTTCAAGTGAAACTTATCCGTCTGCCAAGCCTCTTTTCAACTATGTTTGGGTCGGCTTCCAGTCTAACCGGATGCATCCGAAAACCAGTGTTTATCATGGAGCTACTGCTTACCTGACCTCCATGTCACATTTACTGGATAACACGAAACCTCTTGGTCAGACTGGTTACCAGACTTTCGGAATTTTGACTACCTGTAACGACTGTCAAAGATTTATGAATGACAGCTGGACCAAGGGCTTTACAGGCTTTCCGAGGCACGGTGGTGTCTCACCACCAACTTCCTACAAGCGAGCTTTTATACAGAAAGTTCGAATGAGAATTCTCACTTCTTGACTGCTAGACTTTGCAAAATCGATGCAAGTTCCAAACATATCAAAGAAAAAGAATTACCTATTCTTTAACATACAAGATCAAACAGTTTGTGAAAGAACAATGTGTGATGGGGGCAATGTTTATCCGACGAAAAGGAAGGACCTAACTCGTAGGATGTCCTACTAACAAAATTCAAATGCGCTGTTCTATTATTAACACCAAACCATATCTAAAAGTTGTCTTGAAGCTTCATATGCCCATAAACTAGGTACAACAATGATGACATCAGACTTCTTTACACAAGATACTAATTAAGAAACCATAATGGCAAGCGTTGAGTCAAAAATACCTGCCAACTTCGCCTAACAACGTACTGCCCACGACGAATCGTTACAAAACTGACTAACGGATATGAAACATACGAACCGTAAGATATTGGATTGTTGTGTAGTAAGTATTATTGAGTGCAGGTGGCGTAAAGTGGTGTCTCCTAATAAGTAGCGGTGGAGGTCGTCTATCATTCGGTGTGCTGTTTGTTTTAGTTAGTCTAGGGTTGACTGGTTTTACAAACTGTACTAAAACGTTTTAATACTTAGATATGTAAAGCATAGTTGCACCAAAAACCTAATATAGAGTTAGTTGCTAACATGATAAATTATAAAGTGTCGGATACAAAATGTAATTTAGCCTCGAGTTAGCAACTAATTCTGAGTTAAATTTTTGGGGCAAATGAGCCTTAAATTTTTTATAGTAGCAGCTTAAAACAACGTGCCAATGATGCAACAATTCAGTGATTAATTTTACGTGTAAACAAACGGCACAATACATTTTTTTAAATCAGACCACTGATGACTCCATATATAAATGAATAATAAATAAATAAAACAATAAATAAATAAAAAACTTACGAAATTTCGAACAACTCAGAAAAAAGTACTTAATTAAAACCCTTTGAAATTTCTCACGATCAATCAGCAGAACAACCGATATACTGTATCTAGATAACACATGAATGGAAAGGTATTCGCGATAGATACGCTCCTATTAGCTGAGCCTCTGTGCTAACTGCAATCCATCAGCACCGTTGAGACTGTAACAGATAGCCGTGTTTGTCCTAATTGCGCAATTTTATATAGCTTGTATAAACTTTTAGGCGTATGTTACACCTACGTGGCAATAAAAGCTTGGCAACTATTGCAAACTTACAGAAAATCGAATAAAAAGTAGCCTATGTCCTTTTTTAGTGTTACAACTTACCCTGTATCAAATTTCATCAAAATCGGTTCAGTGGTTTTCGTGACAGATAGACTGACAGAGTTACTTTCATAATATTAGTATGGAAGTATGGATAATTGCGCGGCTGTTTTCGATTTTTTAATAGATATCCATTGAACCCCCCTTTTTCCCAAGAAAATAATATTAATTAAATTTATTTATTTCCAAATACTCAAAAGGACTGTCTGTGAATACACTGTCTTCGAATTTTTCATTAAATGAACTTGAAAAACTGAATATCAGTAGTCGTTTAGGCCTACAGATATTCAGTTGAGTGAACAAGCTTTTAGAGTACCTAAGGTACATAATTACGCATATATACTGACTAACATTATGCATATTACTCGCTAGGAGATTTATACTAAGCGTTATGAAGCCAATTTGCACACCTATGAAATGATTTATTAATTTATGTTTCGGTTATAGTAACCTACTTATGTCGAATGCAGTAGTTAATAGCTACCTAAATAGTTGTTACTCTATTGGATAATACTTAATAGGAAGCTGAGTGCTATAGGTATTGTAAGAAGTCGTGGCAAAAACTATATTATAATTCCTTACAATTACTTCTAGCCTATTTATGTACAGCAGCGGTCATAAGTGGAGTAGCAATAGATTGTCATATTTTAACTTACGACCTGGAGTAGCAATAGATTGTCATATTTTAACTTACGACCTTTCCACGCCGTGTGCGAATTCTGAGGTGTTCGTAGGTACTGTGTATACTTACATAATCACTTTACACGCAGATCTAGGTACGGCCTGTACCGCGTGTTCACAGCAATTCAAACCTGAGCATGCTATTGCACTTATGACCGCTTACTATACCTAGTACGAAGGTAGTTGTAAATCTATTGTATTGATGTGTCAATCAATCAATCAAAAGTAATGAAGCTTTTCAGGTGTCGACGACTGGTTTTTTTCCCATTTTGAATTGACAGTGGTTTTTAAAATGTTGTCTTGGGTTTAGTTAGTGATGATTGGTAATTAAAATTCATTATAATTGACTCTAGCCTATTTGTGTATTATGTAGTTGTGATTGTGACTATATTGTGTTGAAGCCTCAATCAATCTTGAGACAATACTACGAAGCTTTTTAACATTCGGCCACTGCTTTTAATTTGCCCGTTTAGGGTTGGCAAAAGTTTTTAAAGCGTAGTTTTAATTACGTTATTACTCACTATTTGCTTAGTTTTTTTCGAACAATGTTGAGGGTCGACTTCCAGTCTAACCAGATGCGGTTTAATACCAGTATTGTTTATGGGAGCGACTGCCTATCCTGATTTTCACAACCGATTCGGCAGTACGATACCCCTGAAGATTAACTAATTATTCTTTTTTCTAAATTGAGTCGAAATCTCTGTCAAAAGTTATGACTATAGCGAAAGTGTGACCTAAACCGATTCATATTTAGAATAGTACGAGTAATTTTATGTAAAGTGCGTTTCTTAGAGTAAATCTTAGTAGCTTATGAGGTAGGTAACCCAAATTACTCGTGCCTAGAAATAGCATAATATATTAAAGTCTAAGCTAGATTAATATCCGAGTTCGCTGCCTCCATTGCTCAATAGTGGACGGAAGCCAGTTCTACCTATGCCTATTAATGACCAAGCTTACTACATAGTCATTATAAATGCTACTAGTTTCATTCATAAGCAAATGAATCCATCTAATCTGCAACACGATCTAAAATGTTTGAATAATTAAAGCAAAAAAATCCCGTAACAAAAAACTGAGCAATTAGTTATTCTAAGACTTTTTGTAGATTCCACACTGACAAAATAGTATAATAAATCTCACATCTCCATTAATAACTGGCATAGTAGCTACTTTTAACAAAGCAAGACTCGGATTGGTCAAATTACATGCGCATGGGGTTCACTCTAGCTAGACCAAATAAGTCTAGGCACTCCTTGTCTTGTGACATTGTGCTGAATTTAACTCGTTTTTTGTTGACTGACTCATGTCTGTCTAATAAGTTATTTTGTTTGTAAATAAAATGATTTAGTACTTTAATCTAGAAGGCAATTGGATGATTACAATTCGAACGCTCCGAAATGTGCTCCTATAAAGTTACGAGATTTGCCCCCCTTATAATACCGAACTGAAAAAGAAATTACAGACAGTTAACACACACAACATCACGCCTGTAATCCCCGAAGGGTTAGGCAGAGGAGTACCCATTAGTACACCCACATTTCGCCAGTTACGATTAGTCCCATGTAATAGGGGGCGAGCCTATTGCCATCAACCGGTCACAAATCCAGACTCCGAGGCTGCTACTGAGGAATTCCTGATGGAAAAACCCAAACACTGCCCGATCTGGGAATCGTACCCAAGTCCTCATTCTCAGCAGTCGCTAGACTAGGCAGTTCAACTCTCACGTCTACCATAAAGGACATAAATATCTTACCTAACCAGTAGACTCACAGACGTGGTACAGTTTAACTAAGCCTTTGACACGACACACGACACAGACACTCCCGTGTGACGACATCGTGCCCGACCGTTCATTTTTATTTATGACTTATTATGACTCACTTGTGTTGATATTGTACAGTTAATTGTTGCATTAGATTAACGTTACGATAGTCTAACACGGTGCTTGCACTTACGTTATTTGTTATCAGATTTTAATCTAAATATATATAACTCAAAGGTGACTGACTGACTGACTGTCATAGTGATCTATCAACGCACAGCCCAAACCACTGGACGGATCGGGCTGTTTGGCATGCAGGTAGATGTTATGACGTAGGCATCCGCTAAGAAAGAATTTTTTTAAATTTACCCTCTAAGGGGATGAACAGGGTTCCGACATTTACGCGGACGAAGTCGCGGGCAAAAGCTAGTTAGGTACAAAGTTGAATGTTGCTTGGCTTGATTAGGGCTGCCATCTGTTCGGGATTTCCCAGATTTGACCTTGTTTAGAGGGTGTCCGGGGGTAGATCGGGTCAAGGAAATCCCAATTAATTAAGAGATAAATAAAAATAGTAAAAAAAAAGGTAAAAGATGTTTGAATGAAATTTTTTTTCTCGTCAACGGCGTTCTGGAAGAAATCTCAATTCTCTCCCAAATGACCGGGGTATTTTGAAGCTTTTGTCCGACTCCGATGCTAGCAATTTTAGTGGCAGCGTAGGCTTGTTACATATAGAACATTATCGTCCGATTATAACATTGACGAAGTAATACTGGTTGTACAACTTTTTAAAATAATAATTTTAAGTTTAAACCGTTTTTAGTTAAACAACAATAAAAAACACAGTGCTCGTAATTTACATTAGGTAAACACGATAAAAATCTGTACCTACTTAATGTGCATGTAAAAATTCTGGTGACACTTTTAAAAAGTTTGGACTTAATATGCATAATTTAAAGGCATGCTGTTAATTTATTCAAAAGGGTAGCTGCTGTCCTTCAGATAAAATTACTTATCTCCTTTCTATATCAAAGACAATTGGATTTTTGCTGCAAACTGGTCATTCAGGTGTACTACGTCATCGTTCAGGCAGGTCCACTAATGTATAAACTGTACGTAGTTTGTATCTACGGTTACATGTCACTAGTGTTGTCAGGTGTAGCTTGTAATTTCGGAACGGAGGTTTAAAAAAAATAAAAAGCTTTTTTACAAAAAAAGATAACCGCCTTCAAAAACTACAAAATAAAAATAACTTTAGTTTTGGAAGTCGGCGGCTTTGGTTTTGTTTTTGTTATGTAGGTAAGTATTGCCACCGACTTCCAAAACTAAAGTTATTTTTATTTTGTAGTTTTTGAAGGCGGTTATCTTTTTTTGTAAAAAAGCTTTTTATTTTTCACTTTTTAGTGCTTGTGTATTAATGTTTGAAATCCTTACAAAAAGCCCTTTCAAACAATACCTCACACGATATATTTAATTTTGGAAACTGGTAGGAGGGGGGTTGACGTACCCCCCCCCCCCCTTTTCCTTCAGTCAGTCATCGACTACACGTATAAACAAAGCAATTTCACTTGTTACGATATTGCTGCTGTGATTCTGTGAGGAGTTCCATTCCATATCTCCGAAGTTCATCATCAGATATTGAAATGGTGACAATGGGACCACACGGGAAGCACCAGCTTTCAAATAAAGAAAGAATCATGAAAATCGGTTCATCCAGACGCAAGTAAGGAGCTAACAAACATAAAAAAAAAAAATACAAACGAATTGATAACCTCCTCCTTTTTTGAAGTCGTTTAATAATTGGGAATTCGATATTCAAATAGTGTCCCCCAGACCTGAAAATCGGGACTCCCAGGTATCCCGATCTTCAGTTTATATGGTGTTTCCAGAAACACCTACACCAGGTACACCTATACCTATATCACCTACTGATGCGCAAAAAGGTTAATTTTCACTGAAAGTTCCGAGATAATATATGGCATTATGATGTACTAAACATCTCATTGATTGGTAAAAACTAGGCACCTAAGTACCTACTTCAAATTAAGCTCATTCAACGTAGCAAAGTTTCACTAGATCTCATGTTTTTTCTGACTGACAGAATGGCTAGAACGTAACGACATTTTCATGTCACAAAAAACATTGACCAATATCAACCTAACAACGTGCTTCCTGCACATAAATAAAGTCATATGAATTTAATCGAGCCGCTCTCGTTAGATCTTGTAGGTCTTGCATGCGTGCACGCATGTGATTTATGCACAGGTGACAAATAAATGTATCTGCGTTTACCAGGATATGCTATGAAATGGGAACGAGAACACGCCTACGTGTCTAGATGTCTATCTAAATTGAAATGGGTGTTTCAATTTAAATGTTTGGCGAAATAATTCGTAAAACAAGTGACGTAAGTCTTAATGTACATGACGACTTAGTAAGCTAAACATTTTCAGTAACACCTGTCCTCGCATTTTGTAAATATATGTGTAGGTTTTCTGAAGCATATACTGGAAATGTCTTAACATAAATAATTTTTGCTACTGTTAACTACAGTAAGTTGCAACCCAACTGTACTGTTGGCTTATAGTTTTGTTGTGTGTAGGTATTATTGCTTGGAAACAAGGTACCGTGTTATGCGAACATGCACTGACATACCTACTTTTTTTTTCGTGGTGAAATCCTCGTGGATGCCTTCTGTTTGGGTATTAACTGAGAGTTATGCTTACCGACTAAAACACCACAGTTCTTCCTGCTATCATAAGTCGGGAGAGCCCGGTATTCGCATTACATAATTATGAGCCACACCCCCGACAGTTAGCCTACCCTAAGTTTCTCGAACAAAAATATAATGAAACAAAGTAACTGACAATTTAGTTAACCAAGAACAGCAGCTTAGACTAAGGGCTAATTTTTCAATCGTCAGATAACTCTTAACGGAGGTATAAATATCGATACCTTTAGGCTCAAAGGGCGTAAACGCCATTTTGGCCAAAATGAGATTTTAATGCAGTCTTACTTAGTTTTTCGTCCTCTATCGATTGGTATATTTAAAACATCGATATTCGCAAAAAAATGGTGGATATAGCCATAATTTTTGGTTCGCTAAACATAGATTTTCTTAAAATTTGGGTCGTGTTTTTTGGCTCTCCTGAAAAGTCGTGTTTTGGTGGATACGCCCTTTGAGCCTAAAGGTATCGATATGTATGGCCGTTTGACAGCTTTTGTATGGAAAACATGTCAAAATGTCATATTTATACCTCAGATGAAAGTTATCTGACGATTGAAAAATCGGCCCTTAATACACATACTAATCTAATCCAACTCTCATTTGTTTCAGGATCTCCGCACCCTTCTAAAATCGAAGAACGTGCAGGGTCTCGAGCTGCACAATGCTCACAAGTCCCTCAACAGGACCAAGGTCTTGGAGGCCGTGGAGGCTGCCCGCACAGCCATCACCTCCTCAGGAGGTGGTCCCCTGTTCCTGGCGTTGCCCGCCAATCCAGAGCTGCTGGCTAAATATTACGACCTGAGGACGTTGATGAAGAAAGTGGATCTGCTGATGGTGCAGACTCATGCTTTGGGAAAGGTGAAGAAGATGACGTATCATCCTAGCAGGCTGAGTGGCATGTGGGATATGATGAATACTGTAAGTATTTTAACTATTACTTTTTTGTTTTCCTGGCAGGGTTGACAATGAATGATGACACGGCTGGCGCAGTGGCTGAGCGATTGGCTCCTGCACTGAGTGTCTCGGGTTCGATTCCCGCACGGAACAAGTATTTGTATGGCTTATACAACAGGTAGTTGTTACGAACCTGGTTTCTACAATATGTTAACGTTTAAAAAAATATAACTAGATTAGAGAAGATTTTTTGTGAGAATTGGTTCTCCGATTTCTAAGACACCAAAATTGAAATCGTCTTTCATTAAAGGTCATGAAAATAGTGTCTTGTTGCACTACAAATATTGCGTGTCATTTAAAGGCATCACATACATTACATACAATTCTACAATTTACATTTACTTACTCCACTAAATAAATAAAGCCGAATTACAAAACCCACAAAAAAATAAAACAAATGAACAACGGAGAATTCTAAAAGAATGAACAATATCAAAGATGATTATCTACACAATAGCCAAGCCTATAGGATGCCATATAGGAAAGTAATGCAATACTTGTAATCTAATACAAAGGCGTTATGTACTGTTATATAAAAATAGTTGAAGATCGAGTGCTGCTCCAATTGCACTAAGATTGAGCAATTTCGAAAGACTAGAGAAATTATCCGGAAGAAGCATATAATATGGATATGCTTGGATGATGACGGGTTAGATGGAAACCGGATAAAATATAATTCGTTAGTAGGTTTTACTTAGTACATAATCCAAGTTTATCAGTAGATGTATCATGAACAACAACGCTTATAATAAAAGTCTGTATCATTTACATAATAATTTCTCACGTTATTTTCGAGGTATCTTAGCTTTACTAACGTACAGGACACCTACATTACGGGATATTATATTTAAATATATGAAGTAGTGAGAATATTCTGTAAACTTGTTGAAAATGTAAGCGTACCCATATAATAATGACATAATTTGGTATAAAACTCATAAATAATAGAAAAAATAAAGCGCACAAATAATTCATTCGCATCACTGCCAATGGAACAAGTGCCCAAAAATGCTATGCTATGTACTAGTTACTACAAAATATTAAATAGAAGAATTATTTTTATAATTCTGATTCAAAATTACGAGCAGGCTTTTAACGTTATAATAAAATAATGACCTAATTAATAATTACCATCAATCGTGCTCTCAACAACCTGACAAGTAATAATTACTTAGCAACACACGCACGCAATTTCAATAATTAGGAATCAATCATTCAAATAAAAAGTCTATTTATAATCCATCATTCGTATTTCGGTCACGAATGTACCCAGTTGAAGGCTAACCGCACTGCGAGAAAAACTTTACAAACTTAGCAGTGTGTACATTAAGACTCTTGAAAGCGGAATGTTAAGGTTGAAATTCCAGCGATTAGGTGGTTGGTGTAAGTTGGTTGAATCTGTACAATTTAGGGTATGTAGGACAGTTATTAGCAGGTGCATCTCTTTTGAATTTACAACGGTCTAACTTGTATCATAAAACTTGTATGGTATGTGTGGAGATGTTGGGTACTTTAAATGGATGGATGGCACTTAATTGGTGCTTTTATGTCTATTTTTTTTTAATTTATTACTTTGTTGATGTATTGCTATGGAGCGTATTAGCGCAAATTGAGTTAAGGTCGTTTGTTACATTTACTTCTTTGTAAACAAGTTTAATTAGTTGAGAACATTGAAATATGTAAGTATTACATAAACTCACTCCTTTTTCCTAGGGGGTAGGCAGAAACCACAGAACGCCACCTGCTACGATCCTTACATACTTCTTTCGCCTCATCCACGTTCATACATCTTGTTTTACAAGCACGCCGGTTACGAGTACTGCGCACCTGACCTTTAAATGTATTATTTAAATAAGTTCTTTTTTATGGAAGTTAATTATGCTCCGATCCTCCACAGGACTCCGTAGTAGACCTAGTCATAGGTCTCGGCGTGCCATCATCGAAGGTTGTCATCAGCTTGCCAGCAACTGCCCTTCAGTTCACACTGGTCAACGAAACCCTCAGTACTCCTGGAAGCCCCACAGAAGAAGACGAACCTAAGGAGATAGACCAAGCTGAGCTGTGTAGACAGTTGAGGAGTGGAAGGTGGACGTTGGAGAGAGACCAGGATTTGTCAGCGCCTTATGCTTTCAAGTGAGTGTTTGGGACTTGTGGTATGAGGGCGATTACGAATTTGATTTTTCATAGGCGTTCGATGCTTTGAAAGACTACACATTACCTTTAAATAAGGATTTCTTTACCCCTGTAAAGAAACTTTGGCTCAAAGCGAAAAAGCGTTTCGCAAGAGCGTCCCGTCTTTTAATTACAATTAATGTTCTGTTCGAGACAATTTTTTTAGTTCGAATGATTAATTTTACTTTAATTTTTTAAAGAGATGAGTAACCTAGCTTAAATAGTTAACTTTAGCTAGTAGCTAAAGTAAAGGAATTACGCATTTACGCTACATAGTTTGTCATTGTCCCTAAAGATCCTATTGAAAAGACGCGTCGCGCGTCGGCGAATATTTCGTAATTTCCCACAGTAAAATTCGAAGAAAAGCCGAACATTTAAAATCTTCCATTTATCTCATAATATTCTACAGGAACAAGACATGGATATCATTCGAGGACTCATCTTCAATCGACGTGAAGGGCAAGTACGCGAGGGTCCGTGGCCTGGCTGGGCTAGCTTTACACCAAGCTGACCGCGACGTGGACTCCGCTTGTGGGCCTACCCTTAGGGCCTCACTCGCCAAGGTGCTCAACCAGCAGAGTAGAGCTCCCAGGGCTGCTGTACTGAGGTAACTTAAATTATGGTGCAACTGTAAGTTGTATATTTTTACAATATTTGCTGCTTACGAACCAGACTGTCGGAACCAAGGTCTTCTTATTTATGGCCTATATAAGTAGGTAGGTAACTTATTATTGAGAAGAAAGCGAAAAAGACTGGCCAAAATTATGCTCTAGAGATTTTTTTTCTATTACCTATTGGAAGGAAAACACAAGGAAGTTACATAATTATAACTGGTTGACTTGCTAGGTTGGTCAAAGATGATGTTACTCTTTTCTCCCGAAAGGACATTTACTTAGTATAAGAACTATCATCACCTTTAGCAGTCACACTTGCAAATAAGACTTACTAGGTTCATTTAAATTTGGAGGATTTTCATGATATGGTATTTAATACTTAAATAAACATGAGTGACACAGTTATTATTAATTACAGCACTAGTTATTACATCTTAGAAACTAAAACTACGCTGATTATAAGAACCCAGAAATGAAAAGACTAATCAAAATATTTGCTCTTCCATTAAACTCATATAACTTCCAGGTCCCTGGAACACGAGATCTTGTCAGCAGGTCACGTCCGCGCCATCGATGCGCTGCAGGTGTCGCCCTACAGGATCACGCAAGTCGTTGACTCTGATGGAGTCATACACTCTATTAGAGAGGTAACTAAGATCCTACTATCATTTAATTATAACTGTTTGTATTTACTTGTACTTTCACCACGAAAGCCTTTTGATAATGGTTGATAAGTCAGAGTGTCAGAATCCAGTTTTGATTTCACACACAACTTTACTTGATAACGATAAGCTTAGTTTCACAACTATGTTGCGTTGAAGTTTCACAACTTGGAATTATATGGAGCATGATAGCAAAAACTTATGCTTAAGAAAATAGTTATCTATCATAATTATGTAGGGTTGCCAATCGAGGGAAAATAATCAGTGTGTTTAACATACGCTATGTTAAAATTTATATAAGGAATGTACATATTCTATTTTTAAAAGCTTTTTGTTTCTAATCCCGCGCATATTTCTTTTTTTTTCACTATATAATATGATTTTTAAAAAACCGGCAAAGTGCATGTCGGACTCGCACATGAAAGGGTCTGTACCACCATACAATATTTGAACAAAAAAAAACCGTTTCTTGAATGAGGACCCCTGTAGTTTGTTAACTTCATTTTTAATATTTGTTGTAATAAAGGTAATAGAAATACACACTTAGTGAAAATATCAACTCTACTTATTACGGTTCATGAGATTTAGCCCGCTGACAGATAGACAGTTGGACAGACGGACGGACAGTGGAGACTTAGTAATAGGATCCCGCTGGCCGCCCTTCTGGTACAGGACCCTTTAAAAATGGACACGCATAACGTAGGGTACCTAATTAAGAATCTATCGTTACAGGACACTCGTACGGAGTTCTCTTGCTCTCGTCAAGGTTACTTCGTGCATCCTCGATCCTGCGCCCGTTTCTACCGCTGCGTCAAGTTCGACCAGCTCTCGCCTGAATATACCGTAAGTACACACATCAAAAGTGTCTAGGGATCAACATCCCTAACATTTGTTAGGGATGTTGATCCCTAGACACTTTTGATGTGTATATTTACTACCGTAAGTTTTGCAAGCTTGGCCTTTGAACCACTGTTATTATTAGTGATATAAACTCTGTCAGAAAAAAGGATGTTTCATTTGTGGCCATAATTGTTGGTTTTGTTTTGTGGTTGGACTGCCTCGTTGGTCGAGTGGTCGCAAAGCGCGACTGCTAAGCATGAGGTCTTGGGTTCAATTCCCAGGTCGGGCAAAGTGTTATAGGGTTTTTCCATTCGGAATTTCTCAGTAGCAGCCTCGGAGTCTGGATTTGTGCCCGGTTGATGGCAATAGGCTCGCCCCCTATTACATGGGACTTAAACATAACTGGCGAAATGTGGGTGTACTAAAAGGTACACCTCTGCCTAACCCTTCGGGGATTACAGGCGTGATGTTACGATGTTTGATGTTAATTGTTGGTTTTTTCTGAAACATTATATGCGTGTTTGGTGAGTAAAATTGTGGACAATGGGACTTATATTTTATATTCTTTACATTTTTGTCGAAAACTAGTCAGAAAGGCGTTTGCTTTGTAGATCCATATGAAGATAATGTATGCAGATTTTGTTAGAAAGAGTCTTCGGAGACGGTAATATGGTTTCTATCTTACTTAATTATAAGGAATTTTTAATTCCAGGTTTTCGAATTCGACTGCCCCGCTGGTTTAGCGTTCGACAACCGCTACGAGGTGTGCGTATGGCCTGGCAGTCTGCCACACTCGCAGGCCTGTCCCGGATCTTCCGAGATTGCTCCTGTACCCAAGACTCGGTTCATCTGCCCCGAACACGAAGGTATATTAATCCTTTTAAACACAGCTGTGATGAAATTGACTTAAAATAGACACATTCAGAGTTCAAAATGCAACAAAAAAAATGACAAAAATTCCAGATTGTTTATTAAATCCTTTTTCTAGTATTGAATACCACCAGAAATTGTGTTTTACTAATTCTTTCTACAGTTTATGATGTGCATGGGATTATCGATTCTAACTAGAGTATTATAAAAGCCACAATACAATAAATCTACCCTTCATCTTGCAGGTTACTACGCTGACCCCGAGAACTGCCGTTGGTTCTTCGCCTGTCTCGACCACGGAAAGTCTCCGCTGACGGCTTACGAGTTCCGCTGTCCCTTCGGACTCGGCTTCGACGCTGAGCGACTCAAGTGCGACTGGCCGTGGTTGGTGCCAGCTTGTGGGAACATTGCAAGATACGAGGCTGAGGCCTATGGGTTCTCTGCTGCTACTCTCACTGGTAAGTTTAAAATTCACGATAAAATTACACTTTTAGTTTATATTTTTTGACAGTGAGGTCTCAAGCTATTTCTCATTTAAATGTAACTCATGCTGTCGTGGAAGTATGAATTTCATCCTTTCTTTAGATGAGTAATAAAAATACACAAATAGTCGAAGCATGTTAGCTAAATATTTATTAATATTATTCTTTTTCCAGGCGCAGCAGGTTACCAAGGCCAAACTGCCGACGCAATTAACGTGGCTGCCCATCAGAGCCTCGTATCTGGTGCTTCACTCAACAACCTGGTTGGCATTCAAGGAGGATTCCTCACCAAGGATGACGCTTTGGACTCTAACTTCATCGCTTCCCAAGAACTGGCCAACGCTGGGCACGCCTATGAAATTGGACATGGCTCTGCTCAATTTGATAATGGCATAATCGGTCACGGCTCTGCCCAAATCGGCAATGGCTTAGCTTACCAAGTTGGCGACGCAGGCTCTCACAACGGCAACATCGGACTGGTTCAACCGACCCAATATAATGGACCAGTGAAATACACTAGTGGTTCCATTATCTTGGATGACTATAGGCTTCCTACTAAAGAGGAAGCACTCCGCCACGGTGCTCATGGAGCAAATATTGGACAAGTTGTCCAATCTGGAAGATACAATACTGGATACGCTCAGTCTGCTGGTCAAGCTTCTGGGCACACTCAATCTGGAGGCCAAGCTTCTGGATACTCGACCCAAACTGGACATAATTCTGGATATACAGCTCAGGCTGCAGGACACTCTACAGGATACACCGTCCAAGCTGGAGGAAATACTGCTGGATACAATGGATACTCAGGTTCATATTCTACAGGCCAAGGCCAAAAGACAGTTCAATACCAAAGCACAAGTTACGACGACGACAACTCAGGAGCATACGTCCATGACCCTACGGGAGACGTTGCTGAACCTTACAAACATGAAGTCTCGCCAGTTGTACCATACATACACGACGGTTCTGCTTACAAACAGTCCGGCGATTATTACGACAGCGGTAAATATTCCGGATCTTCTCAAAGCGGTTATGAAGGCAAATACGCTGGAGAGCAAAATGGACAATATGTCCAGGATAACTCTGGAGCGTACGTAGAGACTAGCGCTGGAAGTACTGGTTACACGGGAGGTTATTCTACAGGCTATTCCACCGGTTATAATGCCGATTACTCTGGTACATACAAACATGACGACTCAGGCAAATACCAAGCTGGTGTATACAGAGCCGACGGCCATATTGGCGATGGTAAAGCAACAAGCCAGTCTAACGTCCAACAGTATCACGGATACAGTGAAGCAAATGCTGGAAACTACATCAGTGACTCAAAGGCTAATACTGGGTCATCTCACACTTTGACTGCAGGAGCTATCAATGTTGGTTTAGTTGGAAAGACTACTTTAATTGATGCTGACTATAACAACCAAGGATACTATTATGAATCAGGTTCAGCCAGTACAGGCTACAACCAGGATCAAGGCAGCTATTATGGATCAAGTGCTCAAGCTAACAGCCATGATCAGGGTAATTATCAAGGATCGAAGTCCTACAGTCAGTCCTCACAAACATTGCATCCAGCTCATGTGTCATTCGTCTCCCAACCTGCTGTTCATATAAACCATATCGGAACTGATGGTAACAACCTGGATGGATACGGTTTTGTGACTACCCCTACGTCTTCTGGTGTACCAACTACTGCCACTCCGTTTGCAGTTACAAGTTCAATACCAACTGTGACGTATAAGACTACGTATGTTCCCGAGGCGCCTAAGACGACTATAAAGCAAATATTCGGTGTTTCACAACCTGCTGTTACATATGTTCAACCTACAGCTATTGCCGTTAAGCAAGTCACTCCTCAAGTCCACATAACTGATCATAACCAAGGTGTAAACTACCAATATGAAAGCAAAGATTATTCTGGCAACTACAACGGTGAAGCCAAGGTTGAATCTGGATATGAATATTCGAAGCCCAGTATTAAGTTTGAAGAAGGTGTATCTTACACTACCGCAGCGCCTGCCGTTTCTGTATCAACATACCGACCCGAAAGTGTTACTCATAACCAGCAAACTATTAACCATGTTGTGCCAGTCAGTTTTGGATATTCCACATCCACACCAGTATATGAGGAACCATTCAAGAAGGTCGTAGCTTACACCACCGGGCCGGAAGTCCCCACATACTCTCAACCTACTGAGGCTACATACACTCCTCATTCCTTCAGTCATCAGACCATCCATAAAGTGGAAACTAGTAAAGTTTACACTCCATCAGTCGAGTCTGCTTCAGTGAGTACTGGTTATGATTACTCCAAATCTGGAGTTCAGTACACAACACTTCAATCCGTTCTCGCCGTCCAGCCCGCAGTGTCTACTTACCAGCCGCAAGTGGTCAGCCACCAAACTATTCACAAAGTTGACGCGAATAGAGTAAACACTTACTCTGGAGACTCTTCGTCAGGTTATCACTACGAACAACCTTCTGTTCAATTTGAAGAAGTTAAGAATGTATACTCAACTCCTGCACCTATTGTCTCATCGACTTTCAAACCTCAAGGGTACAGCCATCACTCTGTTCAGACACAGCACGTCGTGCCAGTTTCTTCTACGCCTAAATACGAGATCAGTTACCAGTCGACTCCAGTCACAGTCTACGAAAACCCGATAATAAAATATACGCAGAAGGCTACCCCTGTTACTTACGTCGAGCCTACGTACAAATCTCATTCAATTAGCCACCAGACCATACATAAGGTTGAAAACAATAAGGCTTACAATGTTGAATCTGGTTACGAATACTCCAAACCCGCAGTTGCGGTTAATCAACAAGTTCGTTACACTACCGTACAACCGCCGGTGGTTTCTACCTACCAGCCACAGGAGTACAGCCAACAGACCCTACACAACGTAGATGCAAGCCAAGTTCATACATATAATCAAGATACTGATGGTTATCAATACAATAAACCCGCTATCAAATTCGTAGAAGCACCCAAGGCAGTGTTCCAATATTCGACTCCATCGCCAATTGTTGCTTCGACATACAATCCACAGACATACAGCCATCAGACTATTCATAAAGTGGAAACCCAGAAATATGTTCCAGTTTCTTCCACTCCCGCACCTCAAATTGACCTGTCGTACCAGCAAGACGTTTCGACATACGAAAACCCCATTCTTAAGTACACCCAGAAGGTAACTCCAGTGACTTACGTGCAGCCTACAGCGGCAGTTTACACTCCAACGTACAAGCCTATCATTCAACAACACGAAGTCAAACATATTGTGAGCCAACCAGTGCAATACGAACAACAACAAGTACAGGTTAGCCAGGAAGGTTATTCATACAGCCAGCCTGAGATTCAAAGGAATGTTGAGCTTAAGGGATATTCTGACGCAAGTGCGGTGTCTCATCAAGTTTACCATCAATCTAGTGTGAACAATCAATACAATGTTGGTAAAAATTATGTACATGTTTCAACTTCACCATCTTCTCTTGTATATGAAGACCATTATGTTGATGTTGATTTTCCGAAAATACAAACATACCAGCCTCCTGAGTATGTTCCACCAAAGAACGACTACAAATCATACTCTGCTGTATCAACAGCTTCAACGCCTGTTGTTCATCAAAGCTCTGTCATTCATCAAGCTCAAGAATATGTTGCCCCTAAAGTACAATACCAATATTCAGTTGGATCGACTGCTTCTACACCCGTCGTTTATCAGAGCTCTGTGAGCCACCAAGGTCAGGAGTACGATACCTCTAAGACGGATTACAAATCTTATTCCGTTAGTTCGACCGCCTCTGCTCCGGTTGTCCATCAAAGCTCTGTTATACATCAAGCACAGGAATACGTTGCGCCTCAGTCGAATTACCAATCATACTCGACTGCATCGACCCAACAAGCTCAAGACAATTACGACTACTCGCAACAATATGAAACTGTTCAAAAATCGCAACCGACAGTCCACCAGCATTCATTCAGTACATCTCATGTAGAACAGCCGCAGAAAGTGGAATCCATCCATTTCTCGTTCCCTAGTTCCACGGCTTCGCCACCATATCAGCAGGTGGAATACCAATCTCCTGAAATCCAAGTTGCCTCAAAGGGTGAAGAGTATTTGCCACCTGTTGTATCTACAAGCGCTCCTGTGGTAACGTCTACATATAGACCCAGAACTTACTCTACAGTTTCTACAACTCGGGAATACTTGCCACCAGCAGAACCTAAATATGAATACCAGCCGTCCTCCACTACACCTAGACCTATCGTTAAGTCAACCACGCCGGTTTACAGAGCAGAGTCTACAACGTCCTATAAGGCGTCGGAATACTTGCCTCCTCTAGAAGATGGCATTTCTAAATTAGTTAATTTCGAAAGCTTCGGTTTCAATGATGCGAATGCTGCTTCTAAGATTCAATACAATCCCTATCAAGAATTTACTGTTACCCACGACACCGCTCCTGTTGAAAGGAAACATAACATTGTAGTTGAAACAGCTAAGTCTAATTTGCTTGGATTCGGAACAGTAGGACCCGATGCTGGCTTAGTATCTCCAGTAACATATACCACGGCTGCGCCTGTTGTATCCTCCACATACAGACAAAGAGTAAAATCAACCGCACGCCCCGCTTACAAATATAGCACCACAACGGAGTATCAGGCTGCAGAATATTTGCCGCCTTCAGACGATTTGAAATCCGAAGTGAATGTTGAAAGTTACGGATACAAAGAGCAAGCATCTGGTGCTGATGGCCAATACAACTCTTATCAAGACGTCACTTTGGCACCAATTCAAAGGAAACAAAACATAGTCATTCAAACGGCTAAAGCTCATCAACTTGGTTTTGGTACAGTTGGCCCTGATGCAGGACTAGTCTCACCCGTTTCATACACCACGTCAACACCTATCATTGTATCTAGCCCCGAATCGTACTCGTATTCACCGAAAACAGTAACTTCTACATACGCTCCTGTTGAGCAAGGTTTGTTCGAAGTCACACCGTCATCTGTACCTATACGAAGAACTAAACCTAAAGTGGCCGTTGTGACAAAGATCAACGACTTCAATCCATTCCTCGTACGCAAACTAGGAGCTGTCTGCAGCTGTCAGTCACCAGTTCTAGTCCTCAAAGGAAAGAGGCCTACTCAAGCTCCTCAAGATCTCGGCGACTTCAATGACTACGACGATTCTAATCGCGAAGATATCGGTGAAGATGGATACGGTCACAGATACACTAAAGTAAAAGCTCCTACTGTGGGCTCAGTTGCCACTGCTGCGCCAATTGTGTCATCCACATTTAACCCAATCATTGTTCCCGACGACTCCTTCTATCAAGATTTCCAGGAGCACAGTGGCTATAATGTAGCTGTTACTCCGAGACCCAAAGAGTTATACTCCGAAAGCTACGTATCTAGCACACCGATTGTGGCATCAACCACAGAGAGGTACGTCAGAGTCCGACCTCGCGTTAAGGCAGTTACTGCTGCTCCTACATACAGGACTGTGTTGTTGAATCAAGAAGTAACACCAACTGTTACTATTAAAGATGGATCTGAATCCGGATCTGCGATTGACTCTCAAGCGTTTGATCGTTACGGTCCCGGTGGATGGAGAAGCAGAGACGAGACGTTGCAAGGGTCGGTCGACTGCCAGAGAGCCGGTCTGTTCCGTCACCCGAAACAATGTAACAAGTTCTACGCATGCAGATGGGACTGCACCAAACAGAGGTTCACGCTCCACGTTTTCAACTGCCCCATTCAACTGAGCTTCGACCCCAGCATAGGCGCGTGTAACTGGCCCAGCCAGGGCCCCGCGTGCCAGGGGGACACACTCCTCACCAACGTTCTTTAAGTACCTTAACATAGTTGCCAATCTCGTCGTGCCATCGAAATTGTGATAAAAATGTGATCACGAATTTTCTCTAACTCTCTGTCCTTGATACAGTTGGACGATTTGTCTCTCTCTTGTTTAAGTTGCTTCTTATTTATTTGTTTGGTTTTGTTAATGTTATTTCATAGTTATTTATTACATAATTTCTTTCTCAGCTTAAAGCCTCCTTATGCTAAGCCTTGTGAATTTTCATTATTGGAATTAGAGTTACCATTATCTAGTTCATGTTATTGTAAAATAGTGAAGTCATAATTTTTTATTTTTATAAATTAATAATTATAGAAATAATATGCTGTAATTTGTAAATATACGATTTTATTCAATGAACGATTTATTTTTATTTAATAGTATTTTTAATACATGTCAAATTATTAAAATATAAAAATTAATTCATTAAATCATCAGAGCAACAGGCTTTCCCACTTCAGCCAAAGCATGTTTGTACTTAGCAATGATAGGATTAACCTCTTCCTCAATGAACTCTGTCACTTGTTCAGGCGCTCTACCAATGAACGTAGATGCATCTAGGATCTTATCCAGTTGCGGTATGATTGGCGCGAAGTAACTATCTTTTTTCACACGCTCGATCAAATCATTATCTTTTCCATGCTGTTTCACTTGAGCACCCGCTTCGTGAGAGAGTACCCTTATTTTCTCGTGACACACTTGGCGGTCACCACCAGCCTGGACCATTGCCATTATAATATTCTCGGTGGCCATGAAAGGCAGCTCCTGTGCAATATGACGGGCGATGACTTTAGGGTACACGACCAGTCCTTGGCAAATGTTAAGTAGGGTCAGTAAAGTAGCATCAGCTGTTAGGAAGCCTTCAGCGAGAGTTATGCGGCGGTTTGCCGAGTCGTCCAGAGTGCGCTCGAGCCACTGAACTGCGTGGGTGTTGGCAGCATTGGCATGTAGTGTGATGAGATGACGGGCGAGAGCGCAGCAACGTTCCGACCTCATCGGGTTTCTCTTGTATGGCATAGCGCTAGACCCAATCTGGGAAGCTTCGAATGGCTCCTCTAGCTCCTTACGTGAGGCTAACAGACGGATGTCTGAGCACATTTTGTGGACTGTTGCTCCTAGTCCAGATAACGCAGAAATAACCTCCAAGTCAACTTTTCTGGAATATGTCTGCCCAGTGACGAGGTATCGCTTGTTAAAGCCGGCAAGTTCAGCAACTCTTTGATCTAGAGCACGGACTTTCTCGTTGTCTCCCTTGAAGAGTTGCAGGAAGGAAGCTTGGGTACCCGTGGTTCCCTTGACTCCTCGGAAGCGGAGGTCGTCCCTCGCCCTGGACAGGGCGCGCTCGTCCATGAGCAAGTCACTCAGCCAGAGGGAAGCCCTCTTGCCGACTGTAGACAGTTGCGCCGGTTGAAGATGGGTGAAGCCGAGTATTGGAAGTGATCTGAAAATATGAAAAACATAATAAGATACCTAGTAGATTATATTATTATTTTTATTTCTATAGTCCTTCGCACTCACAATCGACATAATCATTGCGTCATGATCATCGATCTAGCCTTTTCGGTCAGTTTCCAGTCTAATGGGATGCAGCTGAATACCAGTTTTCTACATGGTGCGACTGCATATCTATCCTTACAACCCACTTACTGGGCAACGCGATACCCTCATCATTATGTCATCCAATACTGAGATAATTAGGTAGGTATGTACTTTAAAGAGTCCAGTGTTTGTACGCAATTAATCAGGAAGCCGATTTTAATTAATAATGTGTTCAAACATAGAGATCTGTCAGTAGATATCGAGTAGTACGTACGTTACAAACGTTTATTGCTTATTGTTCTAAGTTATTGTATGCTAAACATATCAGTCGTAATGGCTGCGACATTTGATTGAAGTCTTAATCTAATGCTATTTGTTTGGCTATTCTAGCATAACTTCTGGTGCTCAGAGATAATTTAAATATTACTGTAAAATAATTATTTCAAAAGAATAATCAAGTAACTGGACTTTCTTGCTTATTTTTCTCCTACCGACAGTATCTTTTGGAAGGGGCAACAAGGCTTAAATTTTTTTCTTGTAAATGACGTTAAAAATAATTGAAATAAGTAACTTCAATTTGTGAATTTATAGAAAGTAAAGATTGTTATTAATTTTCTTAATAAACGTTAAATAGTACCTATAATTTTAGCTTTTAATTATATAGGTGCATACACATTTCATGACCCCCGCATTTATATATTATGAAATGCAGTCACCAAGAATAATGACCAGTACCTTTGTCTGTAGGTAAATATATAAAAAATATCTAAATAAAAATATTAGTAGCACAGGCATTTATTATGTATTTAGTAACTTCGGTAACTTCGACGTGTATCGGCAATTGTAGACTTGTATTATTTATAAATCCAGGTTTCCTCACGATGTTTCCTTCACTGATGTCAGTGATGTCCAAGATAAACTTAGAAAGTACAATGAGTTTAAAATAATCACATTGGTACTTGCCCCTTATCGAACCCTACTGGGCTAGCACGAATACTCATAAAAACACAACAAAACAATCGTTTATGACTTCTACTTACTTGTAATCATCAGCGAATTTCGCCAGCTGGCTGATAATAGCACCCAACCGTGGTAGCAGCAGATCCAACCCATGCCTCAGCACGATCAAATCCGTGTTATCCCCCACGTAGCACGACGTAGCACCCAGGTGGATGATGGGGGCAGCTTTAGGGCACCTCTCGGCGAGGGTGTGGACGTGAGCCATGACGTCATGGCGGACCTTCCGCTCGTGCGCTGCAGCGCTCTCGAAGTCAATGTCGTGGATGGCTGCTTGCAGCTCCTCGATCTGATCTTGGGTTATGTCAAGACCGAGTTCCTGGAATGAGGATAACGATGGCTTAGAGTTGTGAAGGATGCAAAGGAAGGTAATGGCAGCCTATGTTTCTTCGTTTGTGGCGCTCTAGAGACCAAACGCGTGGACTAATTTTGATGATTCTTTCGGCAATAGCTAGATTTGTCTTAATCTTGCCAGTGCCATTAAAGACATGATAGTCATCAAAGTCAATATGGTGACTACCATATTGACTTCGACGACGCCATATTGTGAAAAAGAAAAGTCTACCAACTATGTTAAGTAGGTGTAGTATATTCGAGTTTCTCTTATCATTTTTAATTTAGAATGATCAATTTTAAACTTCTTTGATAGACATTTTAATTACAATTATTTTTGTATTAAAAGTTAAGCTTACTTATACATAAATCATTTTGGTGTAGGTAACTAACTTTTCAATGTCACCTGAAGATGAAAAGTAGGTTAAACAAATAATTTTCCTGCTATTGTTATAGGCATTTTTCCAGACTTTAATAAATAACAACAAGACTTGAACACGTATTGTCTGAATTACCAAGAAATGGCGCTAAGTAAAATGATCTAACATGTTATTTTGGTTACAAAACTATGATCCATCTGTGTGGCTGACTCTTAGTCATTGTAAGAATCACTGCACGTTTTACAGATCATTAAAAAAACAGTTTATTTAAAGAAAACATTATTTCATTCATAAACTAGTATTGTGGCTTTGTGGTTTATTAAGCTCAACGTTGTTTTCGAAACGAGACAAATATTTTAATTTGCATTTATTATCTAGGTAAGTACATAACTACCCACAGGTCAATATTGTTTAATAGTTTATTTTCAGGCAATGAAAACACCATGAATTTCAAGTAATTTTAATCTACATTTTAACACACTACCGCGGAATTCATCAGAATACAATTTTGTGTACATTAACATAATAATACACTTTAATATGTCCTTTACTTAAAAAAGATGTGCAGCTACCGTTCCTACGAATTCTCGCGCTACGAAGTTTCTGTTCCGGTTCATCTCTCTACTATTATTATTTATTCAAGTAACAAAACTCATAGTATTAGTAACAATTTGACTTAAAACCTATGTTAGCAAACTAAAATTAAATAATAAATAATTAAGTTTAAATCAAGCTGTAAGTCCCAGCCGAAATTTTGCAGCACCGATTAACGATCGCGCAATCCAGTCGGCCAGAGATCATTTTTATTTTTACTATACGTAAGTCAGGAGCAGTAGGGGATCCAGGGTCGGAAGGAGTCATTTGATGATTTTTACCACCTAAAAAAAAAAAACGGGTGGGCCCACCCACTAAACTTTTTGTAAATATTATCCTCTACGGTACAATATTGTCTTCAATTATAAAAAACAAGAGAAGCATACTATTGACGCATGATCCGCGCCCCCCACAGGTACTCAACTCACCTACATTCATACTAAGATACACACCGTTTTATCTAAACACCTGCAAGACTTAGGTACTGGTACAAACAATGTGTCACGAATCGTTTTAAGGCGTCCGGAAATCATTTACGAAACCTTTCTACAGTTCCCAAACACTTTGGTTTCCTTGCGCAAGTACCCTTTGCCTTTGTCTTCGGATTTGTCAAGTTTTTGTTTGAAAATGAGAGTTAGTTATGTAGGCTGTTGGTAGATTTCTAACCTTCGATGTGACACGGTGAATTGTTAATCAAGCTGCTGTGAGCGCAATTAATTAATCATTGCAAATTAATGTTTGTGTTTCGCACGATTCATTATTTCAAATGTCTTGATTTTTCTTTTTAATCTGTGCAGAAATGTTTGCAGGAGACTTCGCCCGCGTAAATCTTTCAGATCCCAATTTTTTTTTTTCTTAATATAATATAGCTTAATACACTCAGGGGTAAGGTAGCTTTATTTAAGCGAAAAAAAAATCAGAATATGGCCAGAAGTTCCAGAGCAGAACAAAAAAACATGCTCTTCAAAATTATAATAAGTATTAGTACTACAAATATGAATATTTTATTTTTATTTTACAAATACAATCAAGCAAATGAGGTCATACATATTTTATTAGCAATGTTCTTTTCATTAACTATCGTACACGTACCAGACTCATTACTTTTCAAAATGTATTGAAAAAAGATGGCGTCTATCATTTGTTAATTTTCCCGCGCAACTATAAAAATTAATGGAGAATTTTTATAGTGCTCTTATTTAATTTTCTTAAAATGAACACACAGCAAAACAGATAGGTATGCAGGGTCGTCAGATATAGTTGAAGTTTTCTTAGAAACCGGTGGATGTTTTCGATTGTAATTTAATTTAAAACGTAAATAAAAAATAGTTCTTTATTTAGGTTAAGTTTCAGTCAAAGACATCCATCGGTTTCTTTGAAAACTTCAACGATATCTGACGACCCTGCATACCTATCTGTTTTGCTGACTGTACATATACCAATTCTATAGACAACTGCTTTTGCTAATATGGTAAAAAAATACATTTAATAACTAAGTAATAAGAGACAACACTCAGAAATGACTCAACTTCGAATAGGTCTCATAAATAATAGAATAGCAGCCTAAAAATGGTGATAACAACTTAGATCAACAACTAAAAATAGAAGACCACACAAATATTGTATCTAAAAACATCAAAATAAGGTAACATTTCGAGAAGCAAGGAAAATAAAGGTACAATGCAACCTGCCCTACTAATTCGCTAAAACAGATAAGATTAGAACTCGAATGTGCTGATAAAACCATACCTACATACTGATAACTGAATTCATACAGTGACGGGCGACGTTTTAGCGAAAACGGACACAAAGACAAAGAAGTGTTATATTATTATAATTATAGTGATTTCTGTGTATAAGTGACAATGGTTTCCGTGCAAACGATTGCGACAATAGTCGTGAAGACTTTTAAAATTGTAAGTAACTTGAATTGTTTTTGTATGGAATTAAAGGCAGATAGGTAGATACATAGAAATAGGTGCGGCTTGGATATTGAGACTCAAGCAATTTAAACAATTATTGTGACAGTTCATTATCGTTTATCATTTTATTATTTTGCTAACATATTACGCTAAAGTTAATGTAAAACAAATTCTATATAAAAATAAAATATAGGTAGTATTTTTTAAAACAAGCTTTTATATCATATTGTCAGACAATGTGCATATAAGTATGTATGCAACATTCCAGCTGAATCGAAAACCGGCAGGTGGGTCAAATTTAATTGGTAATTATTAATTAAGTTCTTTTGGCTACTTTCCGGTTCATAATTAGACACAGTATTATAAAAAATCATAATTTAATGAAAACTTAAATAGGTTCAAAAAATCATTTATTTCCAATTAGGCCATTAAAATGCACTTTTTAATGCCTTAAACAATAAAAAAGAATTGAATCTAGTTGTCCATTCCATAAGGTAGTTTTGTATGGATAAGAATGGGCAAGAAACTCCATATTATACCCTTTTAAAATTAATATGTCTTACATTTGTATTTAGAATTACATGCACGTGAGTATCTATATCAGTAGGGACTTATATGGAAATAAACAATATGCAACGCAAAGTACCTATTGAGTATTGAGTATCGGTTGAACCTTTGTGTCGCCAATAAAATACCGCCTGGATAAAGCATGAGCCATCAAATTAAATAATTGTAATTGAATAATTACTATACTTAATTAAATACTGTAAATAATCCTAAGAACAATGAAAATGAATCATTTGAACTGACTTGAAACTAGAACGGTTATAAATATTAAAAAAACAAGTACATTTAGTTACATTTTATTCTGTCTTAAAATGATGTCATGCTTCCCGATAAACATGTAAGTACTTGTTGATATCTAGCGAATTAAATTAGATGCCAATAAAATTAAAGCAAAAACAACTGAGTAAGTTAAAGTTATATACAAAACGGGTACATAAACAGCAAAACGCGACGCTACGTCAAAAGAGTCAAGCATCGGTCGGGTACTAAAGGATGATAGTAGTTACTTTAAAGAAAGAAAGAAATTCTTTATTTCACCAAAAGTAGTGAGTATCATTACATTAGTGAAATGGCGATCCCCTCACCTCAAGTCTTAATAAAATTATTGAACAAATGACCACAATGACAACGACAAAATCGACAACAACAACTTTGTCAATGACAACGACAATTGCGACAACTCCGATGACAATGCTGACGTCAACGACTCTCTTGACGTCTGACTCACAAACAACGGTTAAAATAACGCCATCTGTGGATTCTTTACAATTAGTTTATTAGGTGTTAGTATGTGCATCAACGTTAAGGTTAATCGGTCCTAGTGGCCTCATTCCCTATCAAACTGATAACGTGATAACCACACCTACCTACTTGATAGAACAACGTTTTAACGCCGCATACTTCTTTAATTAAGTACTATGTTTCTTTTAACTAATGAAATGTTTGAAATAGTTTAATTTGGAGATTTCGCAAACTTTTCAAGACTTAAATCTTGAAGCATATAATTCCAACACTTCTATCTTTCTTTTCCGTAACCTGTACATTATAGATTGCAATATAGATTTGAAATGAGTCGTCCCATGTGATTCTAAATCCTTCAAATTCCAATAGGCTATCTTTAGATACGTTACACCATAAAGTATTTAGGTACTATTGACCTCATGGTTTAGTCAAATTAACGCATATATGCCTTCCATGAGACATTCTAATTGGCTTTCAGAACTTCATCAATAGCCTGCCAATTACCTATGTCTGATTACAAACTTTGTTTTATTTTCAACGGTGATTTCAACGTTAACTCCTCTCATGTTTGCTTCACATCTTTAACTAGTTTTAGTAAAACTTAAAATGTTTCCAGGATTTTCTCTTTTTTATGAATATCTTCTAATTCAAATGGCATTTTTTCTTACTGTCCGAGCCAATAATGCTCAATAATTTATTTAGTCGTAACTAAATCTCTGGTGGTGGTAATGGTGTCCATTTTTAATAAGTGCGACTCAGATAACTAAACATAAACACGAAACTGCATCTACAAATAAACTCTTAAACGGACGGTTTGGTGTGAATCATTTACTACTTGCAACTTGTACCGTAGTACCTGCAATAGCGAGAATACTCTAACACTTTCACAGTATCTAAATAAAGTTGAGAATGAAATAGGGCGCTGTTTGTAGTTTCTATAAGAATCAAATGATAAATCCTTTGTGCCTATTTTCAATACTTATAACCTCAGTTAACAATTAAATCATCATTCACGTGCTAGTCCTCCCACTCATCTTGTGGTCCTTCGCCCTCCAACCGCAGAGCACATTGCAAAACAGTAGAACAAACAAATTTATCAGATAACGCGTTACTCACCACACGGCTAAAGGTACAACACGTACTACTGACTAATGCCATGAGTAATGGCATGAGCTTATGGGTTGAATACTATAGACCTGGATGTTTAGGGACTGAATCGTGCTTCGAATGACTCATGTTCGCTTTGTACGGGAGACGGGACTCTTAACAATGATGGTGGAATTGAAACGATTTGTAAAGTTTGGATACAAAAATTTATAATCATAAAAAGAACAATACACTTTCCAACCACAAAATCTTTAAAGCCAACGTGCATTTTCATTTGTACTGATAGTTTAAGGCTGAAATTTTGTTTCCTTTTTTGCTTGAACGTGCTAATCGCTGTTAAGCCCTAAGCTACGTTATCCGTGAGTGGTTTATACTCGTATTTATTAAGGCTATATTAAATAAAATATGTGAATCAATGAAAACAATGTTATGCAGTTTGAATAAAGCTGACATACTGGCTATCATTTTGGATGTCATTGTTGTTTCGAATTCACAACCTTATAAAAAATAAATTTAAACAAAAATGCAAAGTGGCTCGGTTAACAAGTTTAACAGTGTATTTGTGTAGATACCTAGGTAATGTTGTAGAAAACGCGGTTCTATGATAGGTAACAAAACTTATAATATAGAATAACATAGATCTCTGCGGCGTTTGTCAGTAATTTGTAGAATGTGATTGTAGTGCTTGAGATGAAAGCATTTTCTAAATTGGCAATACCACAAGCTTTCTTTATGAAGCGAAAGTAAACTTTAATACTTTATCAACTTCTTCAAAGGTACATTTGCTTCATCTTTCTATACATATAAAATTCTTTGTCCTGACTGACTTGACGGATCAACGCACAGCCTAAACCGCTGATCGTAGAGACCTGGAACTTGGAGGGTATGTCCTTTGTATGCCGTAGGTATCCGATAAGAAAGGATTTTCCTAATTTCACCCAATAAGGGGATGAAACGAGGGTCAGAGATTTATGCAGACGAAGTCGCATGCAAAAGCTAGACAGAGTATTAAAAGATGCATCATATCGCCGATAACTATGCGTACTAACCATCAAGTTAAGTAAGTTTAAGCCAAAATTAGGTAAGTATAGCTGGAAAAATACTGTTTTCTGGTAAAAATCACTGTGTATTGTACAATGCAGTTCGACACACGCAAATTTTTGTGCTTATGGGTGCACCCACGACATTACAGGAGTCGTGGGAATTTAGACATAACATTTAGAACTGGTTTTCGTAAAAAAAAAACGTGACAAAAAGTTGATATTTTGACCTTCAATATATGCGTAACAAGAAGGTTCCCAGATAATGGTCCATGACATGGGCGTACGCAGCTTCTGGCGTAGGAGGGGGCAAGTCAGATTTTTTAGGTCGGATCGTCCACGGCTGTTTTGTCATACACACTACACAAACACACCTACATGAATCATTAGGTGTATGTAGTGTAGTGTGTAGGGCAAACAGCCGCAAATGATCCTGTTTTATAGCTAGTTAAATAAATAAAAGTAAATTTGACTATGCATGCATTTTAATTTTATTTAAATCGCTTCTACTTTAAAAGTAATTTTCGAGGATCTCCAAGCGAGATTTCCAAGGGGGGGCAGCTGCCCTCCCCTGCCCCCCCCTGGGTACGCCTATGGTCCATGACTAAAGCATGATCGATGAATATGAATATGATGATGATGGCGAAATGTGGGTGTACTAATTGGTACACCTCTGACTAACCCTTCGGGGATTACAGACGTGATGTTGAATATGAATATGTAATTTTTGGCTTCGTTAAGTGTATCTCGTATTTATGAGCACTAGTCCACGCAATTTCTAACCCGCATTACAGATGCATGACATCTCGATCAACTGCGCACACGCATACAATGGCTCTCCCAAGCGACGTAGACAATCAAATCGTACGCTATTTACCTTGAATGCGCCCATTATGTACCTCATTATGTACGTGATCGATTCGCTCTGTGACTTCGGAGTATTGAGGTACTCTGATTGAAGTAGTTTCATTGTTGGCTTTGAATTTTGCGATTGTTCTTGCGTAGGTAGTTTCAAGACAACTGATATGATTTCCCACTACTACTATAAATGGATGAGGATGGATAGATGGACGGATGGATGGCTGCTACTCTTTCACGCTGAACGGAATAAACTGATATTGATCCAGCTTAACGCTTAGGACATTTTTTATCCCGTTTTTGTTTTCCCTTGGAATAAATATCAACTTTGACGCGAGGGAAATCGCGGGTAGAAGCTAGTTACTTATTAGATTTCGAGATTGTAACGAAATCTTACTATCATAGCTTTTAAAGAGACGCTTCATAGAAGAACTAAGTTCAATAAAAAAATCCCACAATTGTCAAGCCGAGAATCAAAAGTACTTTCGTACTTTCTAGACGTGCAGCTGTTTCAAAAGCGTTAAATGACTCGTCAATAGTTCAATTAACACCCTAATAAAAGTCAGCACAATCATCTCAACATGATTCGCACAGGAAATCAGTGAATGTACGAATCCTTCCTGTCCGCCGTAATTAAAGCAGTTATTACTGATTGGTCGTAATTGTCAGTTGCTGGCACAGAGTAGAGAGTTTAGGGTACAGACAGACAAACGTGCAGGATGTTTAGTGTTGACTAATTAGACGGTGTGCAGGAAGAACTAGATCGATGACACGGTTGGAGAGGAAATGAGAAGTTTTTTAATAGTTTTGATCGTTTTCTTGATGTGCAAACGCATTGAGAGAGATTATGGAATCAATTATAGTTCTGTTGTATACTTATAACATTAAACAAATTGGGTCAAATTTCATCATCATCATCATATCGGCGGAACGACGTCCACGGCTGAACATAGGCATCCCTTAAAGTTAGCCCCAATGACCGATCTTACGCTGCCCGCATCCAGCGGTTTCCTGCGACCTTTACCAGGGCCTCGGACCACATCGTTTTAATAAAATTAGAAATTGGGTTTTTAGTTTGTACGAAAGGAAGTACCTACTTACTTTTCGGTGATTTTTTATTTAATTAATTGGAATCGTCTAAAGTTGATTAACTGTTAATATTGTACAAAATACTCCTTAGATAAATAGGTACGATTTCTCCATCCCAACCCTATAAATATCGACTTTCTCAGTTCGTCACTACTCTGCACCATCCGATGTCAAGTCAGCGCTCCTTAACCATTGACTCCTGACCTCATGACTAACGATTATATCAACTAATTGTTCTTATCCCGGACCTTGGGGATCGCATAACAAATGAGATGACAGATGGACTGACAGATGCATTTTGACGCATGCTCGGGCGCCTAATTTTTGCAAACGTCTTTGGAGAAGGTGCAGTTAGTGCTTGAGCAATTTTCAACTTTATTTTTGTGGCATGTTTGTTTATTTTCAATCAATCAATTAAAATTATTCGATCATATTACTGCTCTGTCTACGCAAACCCTAAATACTCGAGTAGCTGAACAAACGATGGTATAAAGTTAATCATCATCTTTCTGATCGTGTCGGAAAGATGATTGCCGTCCAATCGGACTATAAGAGTGAGGGAAGAGGGAGTGCACCTGTGTTTGCGCACACACTTGACGCACTACATATATCTCCAACATATAATCTTCCTCCCTCTTCAGCGGCAAAAGGGGTCAGCAAAGATCAGAAGAAATCTTACTTAACCTAGAGGATCTGAAGAGCTATGCGCCAATGGGCTAGATTATGATGCATTTGAACTGTAGAGGCACTCGCTGGTTTTAACATATTCAACCTCATTTTAAAAGTTTATTCTCTAACAGTTTGAATATTATAAGATAAACGCGGTTTGAAAATAGAACAATAGAGATTTGACAGTTAGTCCATAGCGCTGACAGGCAATGATTCAAAAATGAGTTCCATTAACTATCTTTATATTGACAACAGATATCACTTTCGATAGTAATAGTAACCTAATCGATCCCAAGCGAGAGCTATGTTCTCCCTCTCACTATTCTCGATGATTACTTTCCATATCCACGTGTTTTATTCATTTAAGTAAGCAAAAACAGACCTTATTGTCATACAATAATATAAATGACGTAAAATTATGATAGGAGAGTTGAAGCGCGATTTCGATCACGGGTCAATAATGTAACGATGAAATAATTCAGACGCAATCCATTGATGATTGATGTGGGGGTCGTATGTCAACCCAACATAGGTACTATTGAAACTCAGAACATTATCACTCGCTTGTTTTTATTTCTCATTTATTTTTGCTGCTAATGAAGTTAACGATGTTTGTTACTACGTATTTAAACCCAATTCGCACGAAGTTTTTTTCGGACCTGAGAGAGATTTTGTTATTTTAATTATTATAGGTATTAAATACATTAATAACCACTAACTAAACTAACCTTTGTTTTAGTAAATGTTAACCTAATAGATTTTTCTTTCGATACGGTCACAGCTCTGAAATCCCTAAGGATTTCAGATATTAAGTGGCAATGATAGGCGTATTAACAACAACATAATTAAACCGCAGCTATAAATCAAAGCTCAGGGAAAGTAATATAATAAATTCTAGATTTACAACTTCTTAGAGAGAATATTGAGTAGCTACCTAGTTGAGATAATCAAATGAACTAGAATCTTTATTACATATAAATAGGATTAACATTAATTTACCTCCACAGAGAATGTTGAGAGATAAGAAGGATTGTGTGTGGACTAGGGTTATTTAGTGCATGCCAATCTTTAATGCTCGTATACAGGTTGATATTTTAGTCACTAGTAATCTTTCAGAGGATGGAAGAAGTCTTAAATACGAACCACTTCTTTATTGGGAAAAGACCAGAAATATGAAAAAAAAATCAGCTGTTTCATACATTAAATATGTGTTCTAAAGAACAGCATTTTTCTAATATTTCAATATAAAAGTCGATCGTATTGAATACTTTTATTCCCTGAAAGATGCAGCATTGCATGGGACCCAAACATAACTAGCGAAATGGATGTTCTAATGGGTATACCTCTGCCTAACTGCCTAACCCTTCAGGGATAACAGGCTTGATGTATGTTGTGTTTAAGCTGCAGGTCAAATATTTCTTTCCATAAATATATTTGGTATGGTTGGTTGGTTGGTTTGGTTTGGTTTGGTTGGTTTGGTTTTGGTGGTTTTGGTATTTGGTTGGTCCCGGCTGTCATATGTGGATCTTTGACAGTCGTTACGGGTCGTCAGAAGCCCGAAAAAATCTGACAACCAGTCTTACCAAGGGGATATTACCCAGTGACTGGGTTGTGGAGGTCGGATAGGCAGTCGCTCCATGTGAAATACTGGTATTCAGCTGCATCCGGTTAGACTGGAATGAACTAGATGAAGATGATGATGAAATATATTTAACCTTCGTTAAATGATTGACAACGTCTATGTTAAGTCAGCTATTATACATCCTAGTGCTAGGAATTCCCAGCTAAAGTCAAACTCACTACACCTAAATTCAAAGGATATTTTGCAGTATAACACTGCTGAAGTTAAAGTTATACGAGTATTACGCTAAAAGAGATATTTTCTATTTCCATTTCGAAAAGAATTTCAGTCATAAAAACATAAACGGTAACAAAAGAGTTCCAAGTTTCTAAAAACATATTCTTGCGGGTTCCAGATATTCACTCTGTTTAGTAAGATTTGTTTTTTGTCCGATTGGCAATGATTTTGTCATGACGTCACTCAATGTCAACAAATCGTTCTGATAAATAATATCTCAAGAATAACTTTTTTATCACTATTTAGTGCGGTTGAAATGTTTCCTACCGGATTCTTTTTGTTATTTTGGCTTCGAATCGCTTTATAGATTTGATTGATCTTTTGGGTATGGAACATGGATAAATTCGTATCATAATACCAGCCTATTACTATCCTTCTTTATTTTATTATACTCGCTTTTGCCCGCAACTACGTCCGCGTAAATGTAGGATTGTTTCATCCCCTCAGGAGATGAATTTTGGAAAAACCGTTCTTAGTGGACGCCTAGACTACCTAACTACAGGTGTAGGATTGCTGACCGAAATAAGACACTGGAATCTCTTTAACTTCTTTTTAATAAAAATAAATTCTTCAAATCAACATGCATCTTCTTTCATTTTCCGCCATCTTCTATCCTTCTATTCTTCCCTCTCGCACACTCATCCATCTCATTCTCTCTAGGCTTCATTCATCACCTTAATTATGAACTGCAATACAGATAAAATATTCCTACAACTCGGCCATCCTGCTTACAGTCTGCCCTCAGACTGACTCTAAGTAACTAATTAGTTTTCTTACACATTAATAATCTACTTACGTGTAAAATTTCATATTTATGCGTCAAGCGGTATTCGATATTTCGTGTATGACCTTTCGCTTTTATATATTTAGATTTATTTTCACAGACATTACAGAAGAGCACTGCAGGTCCTCTACTGGATCTGAGTGATTCTTGACTACACCTACTTTCACCATAACTAACAGCGCATGTTTACTTTATGGCAAAGCTCATGTGACCAATTAAGTCATCACTAAAACAAGTGGATTTATTCCAATTCTTAGAACCAGTCTTAAACTTTTGCACGCTTTTTCCCTAGATGCATGAAATTATTAATTCATATATCACAGAGTACGTGGCTCATGGCTGTATATTGTGGTTACTCGAGCTCTACCGATGGTGATAATTCCGTTCTTTACGACCATTTCGGAGCAAAGTCGGTAAACAATAAACTTTAATGATGACAACATTAACCTTAATTTTCACTTTCAACTGTTTTTTTATGCAGACGAATATGACACGTTATGTAATCTAGTTTTATTATTCATTAAGTAGGTACTAGCTGCTGCCCGCGACTTAGTTCTTCCCTTTTTCTTGGGCTTCAAACCTTCGCAGGTCAACCTACCAAAGTTTCATCACAATCAGATCAGTAGCTTAGGAAAGTATAGAGGACAAACTTACTACATTTTGTTTTATTTAAATAAAGCGTATTATATAGTAGTAGCAGCCGAGTTTTCTAAAGAAATAATATGAAAGATACATAACATCACGCCTATAATCCCCGAAGGGTTAGGCAGAGGTGTATCCATTAACGCATCCACATTTCGCCAGTTATGTTTAAGTCCCTTGTACTTAAATAGATTTCGATAGGAAAGATACCGAAATCTATTTTTTTATTTAAGACCGGTCCTACATCATCAAATAATCTTTATATCCTACTATGTACCAAACAGCGTCTACTTAAATCCTTCATTTGCAGAGTTCCGTCAATAGTATCGAACACAAAGGTAGAATGTTTCTTGTTACTGGAAATAATGACTGTGTGGACGATTATCAGGAATTCTTTGATATGGTATCTTATCGATTCGTGACACACAAACTATTTGTACGATGTAGCGATATTATTCCGGTTGCGATTATTTGCGCAAGTTTTCACTTTTCACGGAAATAATTATCGCTTAATTAAGTTAGTTACTTTTTTTTATTACTGAAGAATTAAATAAATGTGACTGCAAAGTTGCTTCCGTATCTTGGATAATTTTGTTGTTGACTTTTCTTTTACTAAAAGTTGAAAGAGAACATTATAAAAAATCAAACAACAACAACAACAATATCCTTTTGAATAAACTCTAATGATGAAAACACAAGGGGCAAAATCAATCAATTCAAAAATAACAGTCATGAAAAAATATAAAAAGAAATTGTTTAAACCTCAGAATCCACACAAAAATAGTCAAATTTTTGGCCAATAATTATTTAAACTCGATAGATGTAGTAGATATGATAAAGGTATTATAGGTAGGTAAGGTATATCTAGGTATGTAGTTAGTCAGTTTTTACCCGACTACGGCAAAGCCAAAAGGAGGGTTATGATTTTGACCGGTATGTATGTATGTATGTATGTTTGTATGTATGTTTGTTTGTTCCCTCGTAACTTCTAAACTACTTATCATTACATGACAAATGAGGTGTCGTTAGAAGCGTCTCAGTTGTCCGCTGGTTATAGGGTAGGTGACGTGTCACCAAATCCAATATGGCGCCCTCTAGGGGATGTGAAGTCGTTACCGAAAAAAATATATTTTCGCACAGTATCGACATGGGTATCAAATTAAAGGGCTTGATGAGCACATTTGAAATATATATACTATATATACATTATATAGCTTTTACTAGCTACTTTGCCTGTTTTTAACAGTGTCAACATGGGTATCAAATGAAAAGGCTTAATGAGTACATTTGAAATTCACTCGCTACTTTGCTTTTATTATTATATCAAATAATTAAATAGAGTTATTCCTATAAATAATATAACCCCCAAAATAGTGTAAATAAAAAATAAGTTAAAAATAACTAAAACCCGACTACGACAAAATCGCGCACTGAAAAGTATAAAACAAGAACAATATTCATTTGACCGATATTTTCGAAATTTTTAAGTAATAGCCGTGGTCGTATGCCACCTGCGGTTGTTTCACACAATCTTTATTGGCTAGGTTGCATACGACCACGGCTATTACTTAAAAATTTCGAAAATATCGGTCAAATGAATATTGTTCTTGTTTTATACTTTTCAGTGCGCGATTTTGTCGTAGTCGGGTTTTAGTTATTTTTAACTTATTTTTTCGATAATTAACTTAATAACAAAACCAATAGGTAGGTACTTACTGAACAAAATAACAGACTATCTCCCTATCACTACCGGATATAAACACAATCTCGCGCTTCTAAAATAAATTCGTCATGAAACTTATCGTCATTAGCAGGATTCGTCTTAACCATATCAGTGAGTCAGTGCATAGGTACGTTGCTGTCAGTAGCACCCACTGATTAACTAGACTCATCGGATGTGACGATAACAAGCGGAACAACAGGAAGTAGGGCTTCTAGTACCTGTTAATGAATATCATTGTTTGAAAGATAAACTAGGAAGTCATTACTTACAAATGAGTCTGTTTTGGCTATGTTGAATTTTGGCATAGAACACGTCTTAAAATGTTATAACCTATAAGAGAAGATCAGAAGGTCAATTTTACTAGTTAAAGAGATTGAGGTCTATTCGCAATCTCATCTCAGCGACGATCAATATCAAAAGAAATTGTGAATCGATTGAGAAGACGATGAAAGATTTGATTGCGCTCGTTTCTAAGAGTTAGCAGAATTGCCTTTCTGCTTTGATGCTAGCATGAGTAAACGCAAAAAAATAAAAATGCAAATAGAAGTTAATATTTTTGAAAATAGTTCCCACGGTCACTTAATTACTTGTAAAGACTAAAACAGTGAATGCATTAACAAACATACATAAGTAAGTGCCTCCAGGATGTAACAAGCGTCTATTGTTATGCTAAGCTTGCTTAGTACCTATTACTTAACTTATGATTTATTGGGAACTCGTCTTTATTACCTTTACAGACTTACAACAACGCTTTAATTCGTGTTCTAGATTTTTTTATCAACAGTGTAAGATTCTTTATTTACAACAGAGTGCGAGAATGCGAACGAGGGACGTGTATGAAATCAACCAATCACAGCGCTAGCTTAGCTCAAGTTATGAAAAAGAAGCGATGTCATTGGTCATTTTCACACACATCCCTGGCCACGTCTATCTCCTCATATTTCTGGAAGCGCACCTTTAACTTTAATATTAACAATTCCTCATTTTTCCAGGTCCTCAACATAGTTATCCTCGTCCTCTATCGAACGGGTTACAATGGCGAGTTCCTGGGTGTCGGCGGTACGTGGAACCTCAATGAGGAGAAGAACCCAGACGCTGAGATTGTGGCCTCGGGTGTCATCGTGGGATACCTCATTTACACACTCGTACAAATCGTCACATTCTTGTTTGGCACTACTGAACATAAGAGGTACGTATTTTTTTTATTTTTCCAGCATACTTGTTTAGGAGTAGTGATCATAAACACAATTCTACTGTTCTACTAATTAAAAGCGTTCAAAATCTATTCGCAATCTTAGCGACAATTAATGTCTCGAGTCGCTGGTTCCAGTTAATCCTTTTTTCTTCATTTTTTGTTAAAGTACTTGGGTCTAGTATATGGCCACGTTCATCGCGTCTACTTGATGAAACCTTTTAATTGATTGTATGGATTAACCAAGTAATAAACGACATAAAAAGTATGTAAATTAGAGGCATTTTTGACAGATTGAAATTAGATTGGGATCATTCTTAAAAGTTCGTAGAATTGCTTCCCAAGAAATGTACCAATAAAGTTTTACATAGACTTGGGATGGAAAATGTTAAGATATTTCGTGACCAATGATCAAAAATTTTACGTATTTGTTTAAACCATCGAGTTAATTTCATGTAACATTTTTTCCAGAGCATTGTCAGAGATAGTGATGAACTTCGTGGGTGTGTTCATGTGGATCGCGGTGGGTGCTGTGGCGCTGCACTACTGGGGCGGGTACCAGGGCGAGCATCAGTACCAGTTCGTGTTTGCTGAGAAACAGGTAAATAATCCAGTATCACTTGTATTAAGATAAGATAAGACTTTATTGAGCAAAAGATGAATGAAATCATGGCGTTAGACAATCATAGGTATCTTTGCCTTCATTTGTTTTTATTTATATGTCCTTTTTTACATTTCAGGTCGGTTTGGCTGTCGGCGCCCTCTGCGTTATCAATGGAGCGGTGTACCTCTTAGATACAGCACTGTCCGTCATACATTTTACTAAAGAGATGTAAACTAGTTGTAAACGTAAATAAACTTTAGTTTTATTTAATTATAAGAGCAACTAAGTGTTTTAAACGAACGACCCTCTATTGCTTGATAAAACCCCTTAAAAAGTGTTTTAATCTTGAGTTAAGATATATGGGTGTAAAAAAAGACCATTCGAAAAAGTAGCTATCGAATGTTACAAATAAAAAAAAACAAATAATATTTTTTATATTGCAACAATGTATTTTATTTAGGTACTTATAACGAACCCAAACTTGCGAACACGAAGTATGTTTTTTTTAGGATTGTGCTACCAATATCGCCAATGAATTAAATTAAATGTCAGCAGTACCTACTTAAGTAGGTACCATACTATGCTCTCGCGCAAAACATTTCCCAATTTCCCACCTTCTTCTTAAGTTAATTATCTAGAACCAGTTTTGTATGGTTTTAATTTTCTAATGTAATTATTATTTTGAAATAAATTAATGTGAAATATTTAGCGTTTTATTTTTCCTTGGTCATTTTAAGGATCGATATTTTCTTGTACGTAAAATAAGATTGTTGGCAAATCAACCATAAAAATCTGTTTTCTGATTTTAACACAGTAAGCTAAAATTATGTTAAATTTTCTAATCGATCAACAACGACTACGAATTATATTTTACATTTATTGAGATTTTCAGTTAACATACGTTTGTTTGGCATTCAAGGCTGCCAAGCTTAAATGGGGGACTAGGCTAGAAATGTCTGTCGCATGTTGAACCACCTAGTAGCAAGATTGGTGCCTCGAAGTGGCTCGACGACATTAATTTGAGGAGGCTCTCGTTGGACGGTTGAATCAAGGTCTTGATTCACAAAGAGGTGCTTCTCGACACTAGCTATTATTTTGTATATTTTTAAATCTTTTTATTTCATACAAATATTTAAAAATGTAATTTATTGTTTTCAAAACGAATAAATGTAAATATCCTGAAATACAGACTATAATGGGGAATTTTAATGACGTCAAATGTCAGTCACCAGGACAAAGTCCGACAGTCTGTCATCTTCGAGGAAAACACATTGCATGGTCATCCTATACCGATCGAAGACAAGTAATTCTGATGAATGCTGTGTGATAGACGTGTAGACATATGAAAACAGTATGCTTTGTATATTTTAGAGTTCAATAAATAAACCTACACAGTTTTTCAAGAACTAATGCCATTACATTTAGCCATAGAATGTTTTTAAATTATAATGGTTCGCTTCTTAATTATGTTAAAAGTTGAATAATATCTAAGTTCAAATGTTCTCTGTTTTTGCATTTATTTCGTATTTTACTTGAATGAACTAATTCGGGGTAATACACACCCACGCTACAACTTATGCATCTGTTTAAGCGCACCTATGGGGTTGATAACCGACAATTTTTATTATCACGGGTTAGACACCCCAGTTATGTGCTGATGAATACATGATTAGAGATTTCGTTACGATATCCCTTCCACTTTGTATAATAAAATTATTGTATCCATTGAGCATTTAGTGAAGTAACACAACGTCAGCAACTGTTCCTACGTAATAAGGATAGTTCTCACTATCAAAATAAATACGTCACACGATGTGGTACGACACAACGTAGAACACACACACGCACGCTGTTACATATTGGTTATGTACGATAATTTTATCCTTATGTTTATTACGTGTCAGATAGGTAAGTATCAGGTACCTACGTATAATTGGGATTATACGTACGTGTCCCTTATTTGTGTAGCGTTAAGAACTAATAAACAGATTGGAGTTCAAATTTCCAAATCCTTTCCTTTATCGTGTGGGCAGTAAGGTCTTACGACCCCACACACCCTAATGGTGTCAGAGTTTTTAAACCGCCTCAAGGGCCTCTGACATGATTTAAGTGGGCGGCTGGTATAAATTCAGGTTTCAATCCAATTTAATCCAAATTAGACCGGTAATTGCTCTGTTTAAGATCACTAGAGAAGAAAATATTATATCGTGCTTATGGACATAATGCGTTTTAAAAGACATTAACCCCCACTATTTATTGATCTTTAGGGGAGGCCTATTTTTTAGCAGTGGACGTCGTTCAGCTGAAATGTTGATGATGATGATATAAAACATAAAGACTGATCAAAAATGTCTCATTAAAAAAAATTCAGGCTAGGGTTAAGTTATTAAGATTTTCTTAACACTAGTTTATTGATTTAGATCTAGATATATCAGGAAACAACAGGTATACAAGCTAGCATGGGATAACTGTCCGGGGTCATGCAGGAGTCAAATTAGTCGGGGCTCAGGTCGCAGGTTAAGTGCGATCTGTCGTTGAGAACAACTGACTCACTGATGTGAAGAAGTTTGGATTAGTCTTCTATTTCTCGTATTACGAACTTCACGACAACTAGGCTGGAAAAGTTCAATTGCCTTTTGCTAAAAAAAATCTTGACATTTTAAAAATAATATTTTCAAAAATAGAACGCGCTCTTTTTTGTTATTGTTGTTGACTAGATTAATTTTTGATGTTTTATCGTTCTTATTATTTAAAAATAATAGTAATTGATTGTAAAAATTAAAAGTGGAGCAACTATTCGCGAACTGGGTAACCATTGCGCCCGATTCCAGGGACGTTTTGAGTGAAGCCGACGTGGAAGCCGCCAAAATTGCTCCACTAACGGACTCCGTGAGTAAAATCTTTGATTGTAATAAAACAAAATGCAAAGAAGACAATTTGTGTTAGATCATCTGTAACGTTTAATAAAAGGTTTTATAGAATTACAAAATAGGGTTGCATACCAATAGATCTTTGAATTTTACATTTAGTATATAACATTCTACACCGCTAGTAAGTATCTATATACATTATGTACTCGCAGTTACCGTATGAAACATGTACAAACATAAGCTTAATTGTACTAAAACCATGACCCAAAACCAGAAGAAAAGAAGACGATAACAAAAATTTGAATAGGAACCATTGCGACGTTTAAGGAAATTTTCTTTTGAACTAGTCTTACTGGACGGGCAATGAATATTAAACAGTTAATAATAATCGTATGGTACTGAGTAAAAATATAAGGCGTGTCACGCATTAGACACGTCAACGCACTCGGTGTATGGTGCATTGTTAAGGTGCACACGAATTTAGTACATGCTGAATAGTGTTGCCATTCATTTTTTTATTCGATTGTAAAAATAATGCATGTATTTTTATTTGATCTTCATCAAGAGATAAAATCGACACCAGTTATTTGAAAAACCATACTGAGGCTTTTAGCAATTTTAGATACAACTGTTATAAACGCAAATGTTGTGAGGATTGATGTTTTTTGAACGGAATTGCTGGCATTTGGCACACACATATAGATATTGCCTTAACACACAGTTTATCCCGTTTTTATGTACCCGTAGGTTAATTTAAAACTGCCTTATTTCTGACATTTACGCAGTCCAAGTTGTCGGCACGAGCTAGTACATACATACATATTACATAGGTGTCAAGTGGTTAGGGGGAAAAGTATTAAAAGTCACGTTTAGGAGCGCTATAAGTACTTACTTTTATTTTCAATATTACATATCATAATCGCTACAGATCTTATTAATCTAATTAATATGATAGTTTTAGATTAAGAAGAGCAACGTTACACTGCCAGCACTAATCTGCATGTGTATTAAAAAAACATAATTTTTAAGAAGGCAAGACTCATTTTTATGCGAAATATGAATATGAACAAGTATATCAGAGTAGGTCATGTTACAAACAAATCACAGTCATGTTATGTGATGTGTATAATAAAAATGCTATGAGTGCCTCCCCACTGTTCCCATTTTTACCGCAGTAACCTAATTTTCCCCATCCATTCTTATAGCATACTTTGAAAGGTTAATTATAACATAACATCACGCCTGTAATCTCCAAAGGGTAAGGCAGAGGCGAACCCATTAGTACACCCACATTTCGCCAGTTATGTTTAAGTCCCATGTAATAGGGTGCGAGCTTATTGCCATCAACCGGGCTCAAATCCAGATTCCGAGGCTGCTACTGAGAAATTCCTAATGGAAGAACCCAATAACACTATGCCCGACCTGGGAATCGAACCAGAATTTTTTGAAATCGACCATTAAGTAGTTCCAGAGATAAACACAATCAAACAAAAAACAGTCAAACAAACTCATCAGCTTCATATAGATTTTATAGCTCTACTATTTTTACTTTGTAAATTAATACTTATTACGTATGAAGTTCGTCGCACTAAACCCATCACTAGTCAGGTACTTACTCATAGACAAACGTGAGTTATTAAAGCTATTAGTAGGAACGATCGCTGCATACACTTTGTGTATGAAGCTTTTGATTAATCAATGGTGATACCTAACATTATTTTAACTAGGTATCAACTGTTCTTTGTTTAATAGCAGATTAAGCGTTGCTCGTTTATATTAAGACGTAACACGTTGGTATATATCCCTTCTTTGGCATTGCCTCCGTTGGTATTCAGGTCAAAAACTGGTATAAAATATACTTAGGTTAAGGTCTTTGTAAACTGAAAATAAATGATTTATTTATTTTTATTATTATAAATACCAACGAAATTTGAGTTTTATGTAGAAAATTTTAAATATGCGTTTGTTTTTTTATTTAAAGGGAATTGGGGAAGGTCTTTGCCAAGCAGCGGGGCAGCTTTGGCTAAACAAAAACAGTATTTTTTGCAAAGTTTATTAGAACTTTTGAGCGTCAAGTTTGTAAAAACTTGTTGAAATTTTAAGTGTCTTGTTGCCACTGAAAATTGTATAAATAATTACATATATTGCCACTTAAAATAAATAGGCTCGTTATTATAAAACTGTTTGCGAGTTATCACAAAACATTGGAAAACTCTCCCTACGACTGTTAATGGAACAAAGAAAGCATACTACAGGAAAACCTATTACATATTTTCAGTTTTGCAGTAAATCCATTACATTCATCATATAGGTATAAGTAGGCAACTAAGTAAAACTCATACAGGGTAATTACGTAACGTGTTAGCAATAGAAATTCCCTGGCTATAGAAATATGTGAATGATAATCGCCGGTCAACCCAGATTTGTCAGTAACTGTACTGTCATGACGTTACGGAGGCACGCGCAAGCGCATCTAACTGTAGCCCACTAAAGGGACGGGTCATTAGCATAATAAGTAGGTGTCGTTACCCAGTTCGTTATCTGATGCTTAGTGAGGCTCACTTGTAGGTTACGTATTCTTAAAACATAGATCAATTATTTTCGTGTATTAAAATTTAAATCGAAACTGTACTTTAAACACGTTAAAAAAGTGGGCACGATACGGTGTGTTTTGCTCTAGTATAATAGCATTAGGAAACTTTTGTACAATGAAAGGTTTTCTACAGGGGGGTCTAGACTAACTTTCTAACTAACTTTCTAACGAAGTTGGAAAGAAAATTTGGGAAGCCTCTCTTATGATTCCCAAAACAACCCCATATATATTATGTTCGGTGATTATTTGTAGTATAACTATTTTTTTTTTACCTCAAATGGTAATTTATTTTATTTATTTTTTCCCAAAAATGGGATGGGGAATTTCTGTCTTACTTCAGATTATTCTCATTTTCAAAGGGAAAATGAGAATAATCTGAAGTAAGACAGAAATTGGGATGGGGAATTTCTGTCTTACTTCAGATTATTCTCATTACACGACTGCCCCAAAAAAAGGAGTGTTATGTGTTCAGGGTTAATGTATGTATGTATGTATGTATGTATGTATGTATGTGAGTTTCTTTATTCCACCATAACTTTCAAACGCCTGAACCGATTTAGATGTATGGGGTATCGTTACAATCCTTGCATCGTTCCGAGTAACATAGGCTAGTTAAAAATAAAAAGAAAGCGGTGTGCTCACTTTAAAAAGTAAATTAATACCAGCCTCAATTTATTTTTTTAATGAATCTGGTCGTGTCTATGTTTATCGTCTAGAATTTGACAAGTAGATTTAAAAAATATATAACACTGTAAATAATAAACGTAGTAAAAAAAACTGACGAGTAAACAAAGTATATGTGCAATTTTTGCAGTCGTGTTTTTTATTTTTTAATTATAGTAGCTTGTTTTCCCTTTGAAAATGAGAATAATCTGAAGTAAGACAGAAATTCCCCATAAAATGTTAAAACATCTCTTAGTTACTAAACTACAAAAAAGGAACATACAAGGGAGTCAAGTCCATGGAAAGGGATTTAATTTTTTATTTTTTGACTTCGTTATTTGGGCTTGCAGAAGTTCAATCAAACATAGTGGGTAATGGTATAGAATAGGGATGCGGGAATTTTAGTTCTGTTTCAATAACCTACGCTGAAAATTCCCCCTTCGCTGAGTCTCCGTAGGTGTAACTACAATGTCATGCCATCAGTCATGGGTACCTACTACCTGTAAATTTTCCTGTAAATAAGGGCCTAATGAATAATATAAGACTTTGTTGTTGTAGACAACTTGTGGTATTACTTTTTATAACATGGTATTGATGACTGGAAGTAAGCATGTGGGTAGTAATCAACTAGTACGTGCCTATAACAGATGTAAAAAGACAAGTAACAATGCCAAAAGATGTGTGTTCTTCCTCTCAAGTAAGGTACTATACTTTCTGGTTACTGAGATGGAAAGAAAGAAAATCTTTTCCTTTTACGTAAACAAGTTTTTAGTTTTTTTTTAGATGTATGAACGTAGATGAGGCGAAAGAAGTAGGTATGTAAGGATCGTAGCAGGTGGCGTTCTGTGGTTTCTGCCTACCCCCATGGGAAAAAGGCGTGAGTTTATGTATGAAAGTTTTTAGATGTATTTAGAAGCTACTGCCCGCGACTTCGTCTGCGTCAAAGTTGATTTATCTATGCAAACTGTGGACCTTTCATTCCTATAAAGGGTTAATTTTGGAAAATTCTTTCTTAGCGAACGTCTACTTACCATAAACTACCTCCCTACCAAATTCCGGTCAGTGAGTCGTCTTAGGGGCGGATTTGTTGGGGTTGGAGTATACGCTTTGGGGCACTATGAACAGCAAAAAAACAAAAAAGAATTTTTTTTTGGTTGAAAAAAATTTTTTGGTACTAAGTTTCGCGGCTCTCTTACACCATCTCATAGTTCTCGACAAGAGCAACAATTTCTTTCCAGAAAAGATTTTCATCCGACCTACCATTTTGGAAATATAGAGCGTTTTATAAAAAAAAAAACCGGCCAAGTGCGAGTCAGACTCGCGCACCGAGGGTTCCGTACAAACCTGTAAGTATATAAGTAAAAGTTATGGTATTTTTATTGCTAAATGAAATCCATAACATAACAATGTGGAAAGCTGACGGTACCTTGTCAATACATATATGAAAACATTATGTATGTTCGGAAAAATCTTCATCTCTTTAAGAAGAGAAGTGATAGACATAATTTTAATACTAGAAATAGGCACAATTTGGATCAATCTCGGTTTAGATTGGCTAAGGTACGAATTTACACTAAGTAATTTTGACTAATCGTTCAAAAGTTATCACGATAACATTGACTTGACGCAACGCAGTAAGCCATTGTGATAACGCGAAGACTCTTGGATGAAATAGCGAGCGATACATCAACGTACCACTCCATCGATACAGTCATGTCATTCGAAGATTGTACGAGCTACCCCGTGGAGTTTCTAAACTCTTTAGAGCTATCATCCCGTATGCTGGAATTAAAATCTGTACTTGTGTGCATGAAGTGTTAAATAAATAAATAAATAAATAAAAGTAGGTCTACCCGTTTTCACCATTGCGGCGGTAGTGCCCCTCTTTGAGGAGTGACCGTGAGTTCCGCCTGACGCAGGTCCTCACCGGACACGGGTGTTTCGGGAGGTTCCCGTTCAGGATCAGGCGGGAGGACACGCCAGGGTGTCACCACTGTGCGGATCGCCCAGAGGACACGGTGGAGCATACGGTGGAGGTCTGCCCCGCTTGGGCGGAGCATCGCCGTGTCCTCGTGGAGGCGATCGGCGGCAGCGACCTCTCGTAGGGCCGGGCCCCTGGTTCAGACCATGGTGTGGAGCGAGAGGGAATGGGAAGCAAAATTCTCGTGTCGCGGTGTTTGTTTCCAAACTCCTCCGAAATGGCTGAACCAATTTGCATGAAATTTTGTGTGCATATCGGGTAGGTCTGAGAATCGGCCAAAATCTATTTTTTTATTTTTTTTTGTTAATCGCATAACAACGTTTGCTGGGTCAGCAAGTCTAATATATAAAATTCTCGTGTTGCGGTGTTTGTTTCCAAACTCCTCCGAAACGGCTGAACCGATTTGCATGAAATTTTGTGTGCATATCGGGTAGGTCTGAGAACCGGCCAACATCTGTTTTTTTTTTTAATCGCTGAACAACGTTTGCTGGGTCAGCTAGTAAGTTTATGATTATTAAAAAAAATATACTATGTGATGTAACTAAAAATTTAAGATTTTCGGAATTTTTCCTATATGTGTACTTTATAACGTTGCTTCATGCCAAATTTCAAGATTCCAGGTCGTCTGGAAGTATCCTTTAGGTTTTGATTCCCTTGCGAGTAGTTGCGAGTTTCAAAATATGCGGCTTTAATTGCTGTATCTTTTGATTGCGTTGACGTAGAAGTTTGATTTTGTTACAGCTTAAAGATATTATAGACTTGAGTATTTGTTAAGAATTTCAATATAATACCACTACGCGTTCATGAGTAAAGGGGTAATAAGTTTAAAATTATTAAAAATATTTTTATTATATGATGTAACTAAAAATTTATGCTTTTCGCAATTTTTCCTTTATCTGTGTTATAAGACGTTGCTTCGTACCAAATTTCAAGATTCTGAGTTCACGGGAAGTACCCTGTAGGTTTTGATTCCCTTGCGAGTAGTGGCGAGTTTCAAAATATGCGGTTTTAATTCCTGTTTCTTTTGATTGCGTTGACATAGAAGTTTGATTTTGTTACAGCTTAAAGGTATTATAGATTTGAGTATTTGATATGAATTTCAATATAATACCACTACGCGTTCATGAGGAAAGGGGTAGTAAGTTTAAAATTATTAAAAATATTTTTATTATATGATGTAACTAAAAATTTATACTTTTCGCAATTTTTCCTATATCTCTGCTATAAGACGTTGCTTCATACCAAATTTCAAGATTCTGAGTTCACGGGAAGTACCCTGTAGGTTTTGATTCCCTTGCGAGTGTCGAAAATTTGCGGCATAAACGGGAGTATCTTTTGATCGCGTTGACTTAGAAGTTTGATTTTTTCACAGCTCCAAGAGACCATAGACTTGAGTATTTGATATGAATTTCAGCTTGATACCTCCACGCGTTCCTGAGAAAAAAGGTCTTGACAGACAGACAGACAGACGGACAACAAAGTGATCCTATAAGGGTTCCGTTTTTACCTTTTGAGGTACGGAACCCTAAAAACTAAAAAATTCAAAGGCCCATAACTCTGATACGGTGCGTCGTTTCGGAAACAGAGCTTAATTTGTTTCTATGGACAAGCTTAATAAGATGCTGCAATAAAATTAGTAGATTTTTGAAAAAAACATTTCGAAAAGAAAAAAAATTAAGTTCTCGCTCTATAGCGCCAAGGCTACACTCCAACCTCTAAACTTGAAATACCCTTATGACCCCTGTAGAGTTGGATGCACCCGTAAGCACAATGTCTTGCGTACCTACATTATATTGAGCACTAACAAACGATGATATTTACACCAGTTTATGGTGCTTAGCGTAGCCAATGTGTCTTTACACCCCGTATACCTTCATAAATTGTTATGTATACTTCCCAATTTTATTATTATGAGTAGATGTCCGTCTATTGTTTATTTAATTTCACGTGAGAGAAAATCTTGTATAATAACGGTACCTCCATTCACACACTTGGCTCAGTCACAGCCATCGTAAACAAAGCAGTAGGCAGGCTTGTATTGTAAACGATATAGTTAATGTTGAATCAAAGTACCTATATGGATGAATGTTGAGATCGGAGGACCGTGACGAAATAGAAATGTTAGTCTGTTGACCGAAAACTCTGTATTTAATGGGTTTTCCCATAGCTGGTCTAACAAAGGCAACAATAGTGTTTTCACGTTCATTTTGTTAATGTTTCATCGAAACTAGAATAGCGTTCGAGTGGCGTCAACGGAGCGTTTACGCTAAACAAGCGCAGAAACAATGCTGACTTGGGTTCCTATATTGTGTAATGCATGAAAAAAGGTAGCTATAAGATGTGTATACAAGGCATATTAGAACATAGCATAGAGCCTAGGGTTAATTGACCAGGGGAATAATTCCACAAACTTTTAGGAATAATCACAATATAATTTAATCTCAGTGTTAACCGGTCAAGCCCCGGCTGACTTACCAGTAAGTCAGAACAAAAGAAAATCAATTGTCTCATTACGTGGGGCTTGAGTACCTAAGTAATTAATGAGTCAAAAAAGGTTCTATTTTACATACATTTGATTGTCGCTGAGATGAGATTGCGACTAGATTTTCAACGTTGTTAATTAGTAGAATTTGCCTTCAGATCATCACGGGATTCAACAAAAAAATAATTTCAAATGCATAAACCATTAAAGGTTTATGCATTTGAACAGAATAGTAGAACATAGGACCTAATAGATAGTTGAAAATATGACTCCATTGAGTGACAGAAATGATGAAAAAACCTGAGTACTTAAGTACCTACCTGTAACATCCAAGAATATTGACTTAACCCACAAGTTCTACTTACACCGGATAATTACAAGACATGTCCACAGACATTAGGCCTGTGTATTCAATGTGGTCATAAAGTAACGGATACCCAAGTTCTGTGTCAAATAGGTCACTGTAACAACAGCCTCGGAACGCACCCCCTGACGCGGACACCTTGGCGCCAAAACTGGCGTCAGTATGGCGCCTGCCGTCGCCATGATGGCGGGACTCCGGGACTCTGTTTTATTTTATGGCCTTAAAGGAATAATATGGATTAATATAAGGATTTCTTAGCTAATATAAACAAACATGATGTTGGATTTGCAAGGGTTAAACAAAGACTTACTGGATACGATACAGCTTTTCTTCGGTGCAATGTTTTGTGTTGCAACCTTTATGGTTGAACTTTTTTGGAGCTTAAAAAAAAATCAATTCCAATTTTAAAATACCCAATATTTAATTTGAATTTGGAAAAGCAAACCAGATGCAATTGCTTCTGTATGTCAAAAATTCTAAAGTCGGTTTGGCTGCGTGTTGGTAAGTAATGGGCTCAAAACAATGGCCCATGCCAGCGACGTCCAACAACATTAAGCCGTGAACGCGACAAATACTCATTGTTCGCAGTGCTCACTCTTTGCCCTTACCAATAAAAGCCGCAGTTATGGTTTAATATTTCATTTATATGCAGCATACGACGGGATTTTACCTTAAAACAATTGATGTTAAGGAAACTTGCCTAGGGATCTTGTTTCATTTCAAATGGAGACGTTGAAAGAAATATGTGTGTAAAAGTTTCATGAGTTTGTATGGAATCATAAAAATACACAAGAATCGACAATCATAAACGTTCAGCAAAAACTTTTATATTTTACAAAGTATGTTTTTTCTTTTCAGTTTATTGTTTTGGAATAAATAAATAAAAAATCTCATTAACAAAAATGCAAGAAATTTTAGTTCCAAGGTTGGCTTCAAAACAAAAGATCGGATTTACTTGTTATCTTATTAACAGTAAATAGATCATTCTACAAAATTAACAAGCTAGGTTACAATGTTGCTGTGCCCTAACAGGGTCCATAACTGTACCTTAGCTTTAAGCCTTATGTAACATCTATAAACACATTATGATATGCAAATAAATGAATATGAATATAAAAATGTGTCATTTTTCACGCTTACTCACAGGTGTTTTTCCACTTGACTGTGGTAGATAGAAGATCTGTGAAACGTAATTGTTACCTGTATCATAATGGCCTTGCGTACGCGCAGTACTTGCCACGGCCATCATGAAGGTTAATCCTTGTAAAAAATGTAACACTAACATTAGTAGTGTCAGTGATTAATTGGACGGTGACACCTGTTTAGATTTTGTAAATTGTTCTTATTAAATCCGTCACGACAAAAAAAGCATAATATACTGTAGACTACAAACTTACAATAACCAACAACTTACAAAGAGAATTTTATTTCAGGTTTACATAGAGATTTTTATAACGCTAAATTTTCCATTTGAAGTAGAATACCTACCTGAAGAGAATATAATGTTTACGTTTTAAAATGTTTTCATAATAACATAATATCACGCCTTTAATCCCCGAAAGGTAAGGCAGAGGTGTACCCATTAGTACACCCCACATTTCGTCAGTTATGTTTAAGTCCCATGTCATAAGGGGCGAGCCTATTGCCATCAACCGGGCACAAATCCAAACTCCGAGGCTGCTACTGAGAAATTCCTGATAGAAAAACTCAATAACACTTAGCCTAACCTGGAAATCGAACCCAAGACCTCATGCTCAGCAGTCGCGCTTTGCAACCACCAGACCAAGGAGGCAGTTAAAATGAACCTAATGAATATCCTTAAAAAGTTATACATAACGTTACAGTAAAGACCTTAACCGAGTTCTTATTCTGATTAATCAACGTATGAATGGAAGGATGTGTCCCTGTGTCCCATAAAAACAATTCCTCATATTGCCTACATAACATGAGTAATGGGATCTTAAAACAATTAATTTATTGTAATTAGTCATATATTCTAATGAAATAGATCACAGCTACGAGTAAAACTACTGTAAACATGACTTTGTTGACGTCTGAAATACAGGAAAATGTTCAGGATTTTGTAAATGAATTAATCATACTACAAATAACCTATACCCAATACCATAGGCACAATATTTAAAAAAAATATTTAATGTTTTAAAAATATACTCAAATAATTAGATAATTAGGTATACCTAAACTTATTTCACGTAATTTTTTTTTAAGTTTAATCCACACTAGGAACTTCTCCTGTATTGTGGCTGCATTTACAAACATAACATAAACTCACATACACAAACAGTCAGACCCAGAAAAACTATCTGTAGGCCATACAAATATGTGTTTCGTGCGGGAATCGAACTCGTGACACGCAGCCAATCTCTCAGCCACTACGGCTACCGTGTCATCGTCTAATAAAATTAATTCTAAGCTAACGTAATGTAACGGTTAAACTGTAATTTCTAATCTTCTACTTTATATTTGCATATCAACTGAAAATAGTTTCTTTAATTATTTAAACAATTTAGTACACGCAGGCAGTTAATCACCTAAATAAAATACATAGGTACACTACAATATAAATTAAAAGAGAACTTAAGAAATGAACTTAACAGACTCATTAACTGTTTCAAAAACCATATAAAATGTATGTTAACACCAATACTAAACTACCGTATAAATATCATCCCGGCCTATAAATAAAGATCACAAAATGGCATGTCTGTTTTATAGCAAACGTAGCTATAATTTCGCATAGTTATCGCCGAGCATCGTGCGTGCGCGTCGCATGCATGTGTGCAGTTATGCGCGCTGACTTCTAGACCGGAAAACGCTAGAAAGTGGCTTTTCAATTTACGAATAGCTACATAATAAATGCGTTTGAGTCGATTCAACGCGCACGGTGATGTTAAATCATATCTATGTTGGACCGTGATTGATATCCTGTAGGTACTTACCTATATTTGTAATTAAAATGTTGATAATCTTGAAATTATTAAGTTACATTTCGCATGAAAACGTTGAACCTAATCCATTATAAAAATATTTTTCCTATCAGAGCAATTTCCATTTTAGGTAAACTATTTCAGAAATAACATTTGCACTCGGAAGTTATTCATGAATAATCAACAAAGAAATAAAAATCCTATTGCGTGTTTATACTCAAGTGACAGTTACATACGTTCTAATAAGTGCTTCACTTATTTTCCTTACGAGTTATTGTTTATTCAGAAAATATTTAGGTAAATACATATCCATACTAATATTATAAATGCGAAAGTAACTCTCGTCTTTCTGTCTGTCTATGCTTTCACGAATAAACCACTGAACCGATTTTGATAAAATTTGGTATAAGGTAAGTTTGAACCCCAACAAAGGATAAAGGCTGCTTTTTAATCAACCTCGACTTCGTCTGCGTCCGCGATAACGGACATTTACTGAGACGAAATCGCGGGCAGAAGCTAGTGTTAGCATAATGTTTCAGAACTACAACACACGTTTTTAAAATTGCGTCTTGATATTTAGCCAAGAAGCTAAAAAGATTCCCTTCGCCTCCAACCACCTAACACTGTCAAAATGAACATCGTAAAGTATGAAAGAAACCAGCCTACTTCAATAATAGTACAAATAGTTCTGTTCCATTATCTAATAAATTGTGAAGTATTTCGCAACCATCTCTGGGACTTGCGAGCTCCTTGATTGCCGATAGGAACGAATGCGTACGAAAATAAACTGATCAAACGATTTAAGGGAACTATTCTGTGACCATGCACGTCTGCAGAAGTTGAAGGGAAATGTATTTTTATAATGACCTAGTATTTATCGTGTGTGGAATTCAGTTCCAGAAGGCAAATAAATATTTAGAATGTTACCTTACTTAACAGAATTACTTATGTAAAAAAGAGAATGTTGCTGTAACAATACGTAACTAATTAGGAACTACTTATTTAATTTAATTGCCTTTTTGTTTCTTTGAAATCAATTAAATTAAGTAAATCATAAAATCTGAAACAATAACGGTTCAAAGAGCCCACAATATTATTAAGTCGAATTTCAGTTATGACCAAGTTAAATGTCTGTCATTTTGAATTGACTTAGGTAAGTATAGGCGTTCAATCCTAGGTATGGTTTCTTCGTCTCCAGATAAGCCCACAGACCCACCTTAAATGCATCAGAATAGTAAAGTTCTAATAATGTTCTTAGGCATTAACTTTACAAATGAATGAAAGCTGTTTACTCATGTGCTACGCATTACTACGCCGGTTCTACGGTTCAACAGCCAATTTTCCTTGACCTCTCATGGTTCCCCCGTTGCATAAGACGAAGGGCGTCATAAGGGAAAACGGAAGGACAATCAGAGACCATTGGTTTATTTTCAAATGAAGCATAGAGGCGCGCTGATTGTTGGCCAAGCGGTAGTCGCATCGCGTCGTGAGCCGAACGCACTCGTGCCCGCACTGAGCTTAGTAAACACCCCGCCACACCGAAAGCGTCTAACATTTTGAATTTCGAAGTGCAAGTGAAAAAAAAAGCAATTAAAACAGTGCGTTCATTGTCGCAGCTAGGAGTTTTCTGGTGAGATTTAATTTTAATTTGATTGCATGCAAGTGTAATTGCCCTCCTATTATACTTGCATGTTTTGATGTTATCCTAATACGGACCTATTGTGTGATTAGCATTTTAATGTGTTTTTGTAGTGCAGAATATTTTTTTTAATTACTAAGAAATATATTACAACAAATGCTATTTTATTTTCTTTGGAATTAAGGTATATATTTAGCAATATATTTTGGAAATATAAAATATGCCTGTAATTAATTAGCAGATATAGTAGTATCTAAATTATTGCAGGTACGCATTTCAACAATATAGACCTAGCTAAGCGGATATTCTTAAGTATATTTTTGTTGAACAAAGGATTTTCTTTGGCGCGAAATTAGAGAAAGCTCATCCTCAGGTTTTAGAAGCGTATTTACATGATCTAATGTTTTATGAAGTAGATCTTATAGCTGATATTTAGGTCTTCTAAGTATACTAGTCTATTGTGACATGATTAGGGTTTCAGGAAACGAGGATAACTGTAGGCACCTAATTTAATTTTGTTACTCTACTCCAAATCTATAAAAATATTTCCACTAATCTACAAAATTAATAAATACTCAATCCATCAAAAAGCAATTACGTGATGTTTTTTTTTCATTTATTCAGTAGCAGCACTAATGTTTGTAAAAAAGAGTATATTTCGTTGGAAAGCATATCAAACGCGCGAGTTGCGTTCCGTTTCAGTGATTGGCATTCAGCCTGTTTATGATTTATGCATTGTCGCCTTTACCCGACTACTTTTACAATATTAACAACACGCGTAAGTAAGACTAGTTAGTAGTAATTGAATTAATTAGGAGAATGTGTGATTCTAATAATTTTATGTGATTCAATCACGCTATTTGAATAAGTAGTTATTTACTTGGCCAGATATTCAGTCAGATAATGTTAATTTTGCCAAGTGAGTCACCTCCAATTATGTTAAAGAATAAGATATATCATTCTGTCAGGATCACGCAAACTGGGGGACAATAACAGTAATTACGCACTTGATTATGGTTAGCATTATTATTATGGACGCACATAAAATTGGACACCATAAGTGCCGCGTTAATGGTACCGCAAGACTTCCTTATAAACTAGAACATTATTACAATGTTTTAGAGCCACTTTGAATTTGACTGATGCCTTTTTCGGCTGAAGGCATCCCGAGGCAGTAATGACGGGGTTTGGAACAAATTAGTTTTAGCGAGTGATTGTTTTCAAAGCAAAATTGTCATTGCGATTTTGGGTCTTATTTTTTTTTAATACTTTTTAATAATAGGTACCTACAATAGAATCGTACAGGAAAATAAATAAACCTGAACAATAAAATCATTAACTGTAACACGTAGCATTACGTAATAAGTACCTACCTATTGAATAAAATAAACAACTATCCCACATTGTGACGAATAAAGTTAGTGGTCATCAGGGAAAGTCCATACTAATCAATAACTGTTCATTATTTCCATCAGGTTTCTGAGTACGGGGGTGGCGCTCGAGTAGTGTGGGCGATGTCGGCGGGCGACCGAGAGGCCGAGGCTCAGGCCAAGAAGGGCGATGAAGCTGCCTACAACGACCGAGACAGCAGGGCTGCAGCCGCCCTGAAGCAGTACTGGTGCGTGGGGCTACGAGCTGTCGAGCTGGTGAGTAACTAAAAGATGATACTTACATCCTATAATATTGCCAAGAAGTCAATTAGGTTGCCTCCAACGACCGCGGCATTCGAGCTTTCAATGCTTATTCAGGACTGGAGTCCCTATACTCAAGACATGGAGCCATTGAGCTAATAGGACTACGATATGAAAGATACTGCTACGAAAGGTGATGAGGCCAGGCTCAACGACCGCCACAGAAGGACTGTTGAGGTACTGATAGAAAGTAGACCTAAAGACATGCAGGATAACCAAGGTTTTGCAAAAATACACGAATCTTAGTGAAGGCTGACAAGACAAGACTACTTTCAGTTAAGTACAACAACACATCTTGACAAACTAGAGTATTATGTTAATCAACTAATCGTACCTGTACTATGTGGTGCTGGCAAAAATAACACCGCATTGATAAAAAAAAATGTAACTCTGGCTTTAGCAGAACACAGTAATCCAGAAAGTCCAAGCAATACTTTGATAAATGATATCAAGAAGAATTTCGCAAAGGCTTCGTATAAGAAAGTAATTAATCATATATACCCAACAGAGGATGAAGCAAACTTGAAGATGTGAAAGTTTCAAACACTCGAACAGCGCAAAGAAAAATGCGCAGCAGTAGAAAATGTTCAACTAAAAACTAGTCCACAATTTAATACATTGTCTGATTGGAAATCGATACAACTGGATGATCGCAAGGCGTACAGCACGGCCGGTAATTACTTGCAACCGTGGCTAGAGTATGGGAACTGACCATGTTGCGATCCAAGACGTGATAATTTGTACCAAGACACACTGCCCTTGAAATCAAAGGATTCCTTGTGTTTGTGTACTAACTTATGCGTAATTAAATATAGTACCTTGTATTTACTCTGTTAATGTTTATGCAGTAGGAGGACTTAAAAGGATATGGAATTCTGGTAAATACTTAAATTCAGATGTAAGGGCTGATAGTTTTTGGATTCAATGCCGCTGTAACCCATAATGAGTTAACCGGGAAGTATCAGAAACCGGGCAAGTATCAATGCGCCTTTATCAATTCATATGCGCTTTCTAAGTTCATCTTGGATATCCCTAACATCGATGAAGGAAAATATCGTGTGGATTAATAATGAATATAACTCTAACTTCGCCAATCCGCGTTGAGCAAACGTTGTGATCAATGCTCTGCTCGTGCCTTCTCAATACGAGAAGAGGCTTTTGCCCTGCAGTGTGAAAATAATAGCATGATGTTATTATAAGCAATTTCACTGTAAGAAAATAGCGCTATAGTATTCAGCAAAAAATAGTCAACTGACCGACTTATCCCTTTTCCTTTAAAGGATATGTAGGGCTTCAAAGTCCACGCTTAAAGCTAGGAGCATAACCGACTTATAAAGTACCAACCGTATTACAGTACACCAAAAGTCCTTTGTCAGTCTGTACTCATTGAAATACCTACTTAACTTTGCCAAAAGCTATATAAAACGTGTAATACTAAAGATAATCGTCGATGTTACTTATTAAGTTATTATAAAATAAATTCTGAATTAGGATAAGTTCCCTAAATTATACCAAGGTAGATTAATATCTAGTTATATGTGTGCCAAATTCCGGCTTATTCTGTTCAGCCGTTTAAGAGTAAAAGACCAACAGACATCCATCTATCCTTACAAACTTTCGCCTCTATAATATACACATCAAAAAAGTCTAGACTAGACTTTTTTGATGTGTGTATTATTGTTACACATCACAATATAAGGGACCAATCCGTTCGGATCCCCTAGGATCTGATCCCCTGCTGAATTATTATCATGTTTTAATTGCTGTTAGCTCCAAGAGGATCAGATCAGGGGATCAGACCGGAATAACTCAACCAAACGATGCGTGAAAGTGAAAACCATGTAATAATCATTTACGAAGATGCTTGTGGTATTGGAAAATCACAGTGTTGCGGTATTATAGAACAACCAGGAGAAAACAGGCATTGGACAATGCGACCACCGACGTACCTACAGAAGATACTTTCACTCGAATACTTGTAAACACTTGTTTTAAACAATCTCATGTTTTTGTTTGTGTACGTGACCCTTTTTTGAGTGAATTGCAGAACATGACTGAAAGGGGAAATATTGACAATGTAAAAAGTTGATGAGACTTTGCGAAATACGATTTGTGAACCGCAACGATTGACTGAAGCATTAGGAACTTTCATTTCATTACACTTTCTTAGAAGCTTTGTCTTAAATAGCAAAAAACAATAACACACCTTGTATCAGTAGACCCGCGATTTCGTCTGCGTTATCTGGGGGCGACAATATAATTTGCCATTTCTTTTTCAAAATTAGCCAAAGTCATTTAAAAAACTATTAAAATAAGCTGTTTGTATAGATGTAATTAGATATCTTCCAGAGACATCCAAAAAGTCTTCTGTATTATTTGAACCAATTTTCAGTAAACGTTTTATTTTCAGATAATTGCGGTGATCGCCATCGGTCTCATCGTTGGCGCTCTGTACTCTCCGCAAGTGGTGCAGTCAGACCATAGGCACATTGCCGTCATCTACTCCGCCTACTCGAGTAAGTTATGCATGATTCATCGACAGCTTCCAATCATTTTCAAGTTATGAGAAAGAAATCATCATTTATTTAATTCAATGGATGCTTCATCTAAGCGACTTCGTTCACTTGATATCGATTATAACGGGGTTTATTTTTGAGTGGAACCCTAATTCTTTGTCTAAAATAGAAGTAGCTTTAAGCTACTCTTTATAGCATCAGTTATCTGCCAGTGAAAGTCCCGTCAAAATCGGTAAATAGACAGAAAGACAAAAATTGCCGTAAGCAGTTATTTTGACATTACAGACACTTCAATTTATTTGTAGATACGGACTCGATGGTACTAATTTTTTATTGCGTCAGAAATCTGCTTTGTTTCACGAAATACTTAGAATAGAGCTAAAACCATGACCCGATTCGTTCCAATAGAATTTGTTCTAATCTTTCAATTTACCAATTGTCGCAGAATCGATTCTGGTACATTTCATGGTCGGTCAGATGGCAAATCCACAAACTGGCAATTAACAAATAAAAACAAAGTGGAACACTATTCAAAATAATTTAAAAATATATTGAGAGTCAAGAAACACACTGTCAGGAAAACGCAAATCCACAAACTGTCAATTAACAAATAAAAACACAAATGGAACACTATTCAATTTTGAATTAAAAAACAGAATGTTGAGACGAAAACAAAGCTGTCAAGAAAACAGACAAGATACAAGATTAAAAAAAAAAATAATGGGAACAATACCTCTTTGACTAGACATCGTTATTAGAGTAAAGTTAATCAACTTTTCGCTAATTAGTTTTTAATTCAGTGTGTAATTTGTTATTCAAATCGCATCCTTTAGTATCCTTCGGATGTACTTCAACAGTGATTTCACGCCTAAATGAGCAGTCTATTGACACAAAAATCGTAGTTTTTTTACCATGAAATTCTCTACAAAATATCGACCTTGTTTGTTGTTTTATTTAAAAAAAAAAGCGTTAAAAAATACTCAATATCTGTAACGAAACAAATAAAAAACAGCTCTTGAAGACGGAGTGTTCATCATCCATGAATAATAAAGTGAAATCCTCATATTGTTCTTAAATATTCATGAAATATCGTCCAAGCATCATTGATAATAATTTTACGTGTTTATCTTATAAAATTGGTTTCACTTCATAGTCGACTGGAAAATTGGTTTCATTGAACTTTGTTTGAGAAAGTGAAACCTATAATTCCTGTAAACACTTGTAAACGTAAACCGTCAACCGTAAACCGATTTACGATAACTTCCTGAATACGATGTCGATGGTCGATTTATTGTTCATAACATTATTATCGATTACCGATTATTCTTGTTTATACGCAACTGGTAACATGTATTTCGTTTCGATTATTTATTGTTTACGTTATGAAAAAACCTATTAAAATAAAGACTGGCTGACCTACATTACTTCTTCGCCTCCACGCACGCATCGTCATTAATTAATATTATAGATTTTATACGAATATTTAATCGTCCAATTATTTAGAAATCCACCAAACTTAAGTTTCACGTAATTATTATTAAATTAATTGTAATAATCAATTGTTGGTAATTGATTGCTAACAAATTTTAATTATTTTTGCTGCCAAATTAACAATGGAAATGATAATTAGGTAACGATAACTACAGTTGGGTTACAAAATGATTTGAATTCTTACTTACTTATATCCATTCTAATATATTTTAACTATGATATTATAATTATATGCAGCTATACTTATATTTGCTGCATTTCACAAAGAGCGACTACCAACAGACATAATAAATGGTAACCTTGGTTAAGCTTTTAAATCCGAACATTGTATGCTGAATTCACTTGCATTTTTTTTTCTATTATTAATGACGTGATATAATTCAGGCTACATCATCATCACGGGTGTGCTAATCATCGCGAGGCTGTTCGGCGAGTCTCCCGGATGGAGGACGTCCATCGGCTTCTCAGTTCTGGGTGTCATCATGTTTACTGCCGCTGCTGCTGTCATATTTTATGGTGAGTGTTCTATTTTTAAACTGGTTTTTTTTTTCTAGCCATACAACCGGTGTGTATTGGTAGGTAAAGATGTTTTGAACTTTTTGGACTTTCAAAATTTTCTGTTCCTGCATGTTATAGTGAGAACTGGATATTTCATACCATTAAATCAATAATTGTAAGACACAATTACTTTAAAAAGAACCACTTTATTTTAGCACTGAAAACTTGATTAATTTTCAATAAATTACTTAACTGTAAAATTCGTATTTTAATTTTAATAAATAATTAGTCAAAATTGAGTTGTCAAAAATATGACGTCATAGTTTACTTTTGACATACAAATATGGCGTAATCGCGTTTTGACAGCTCAAAAAATATGTCAATTGATTGGTGGTGTATGTCTGTTATGTCAAGGGATGATTAATAGATCCAATGATTTTTCGTTTTGAGCCAAAGTTGCCCTACAAGGCCAAAGTAACCCGCATTTACGGTATACCCATATTATTTCGCAACCGTTATCTAAACATGTTCTTTTATGCTACATTGTGAACTGAATATTTTTTCTAAAATTACACTCGTATCAACTAGTAATTACGCTATTTATTCAAGAATACAAACGACTGGTAATCTAGTAGTTTCCATGACCAGTCATCCGATAGGGCGTGGATAATAACATTGCAATAGATAGCTCCTATACTTCAAAACTGGTCCTACATGAAGAATGCTTAAATATGTGTGCCTGTTTATTGATTAGACAAATACCAGCTTACTTTGTTTAATTACGTAAGTGTTATGCTATGTTGGTTGGCTTTAAACATATGTACATAGATGAGGAATGTACCTAGTACAACCAGGTCGAAGTCTGCACTTTGCTGGAATGCAGCGAGTTAAAATAATTACATTATGTATTTAAATAGCTAATACGAGTACTAAATAGTAGTAATTCATAATTTTGTCAATTTCTAAAAGTTAAAATGATCGACACTTTTTCAACACTTGTTACATAGTGATCCCTTTTTTCGCGAGGTGCAAACTAAACTGACCTCGACGGATGTATGTACCGGTGCAATATTAGGTATCAATTTTCTTTGTAGGTATAATTCTGATATCCCTACAGCAAAGTTCACGTTAGGTTTTGAATAAAAACAACTTAGGTACTTACGTAGGCATTTTTTATTGCTACATTATTTTCACGAGCCTTTTATAAGTGATAAAAGTTTTTGTACTGACAGACATTAAGTTTTAAATAAATGTTTCTAGTCACGGATAGTTGAAAAATATTAATCAATATGCACAGTGCACCTATGAGCCCACTAGGCTGTATAAGGCAGAGCCTTCGCCTCGCGTTGCCTATTAAAAATGTAGACAATTAGTCTATGGGGATTGATGTGAGGTGTAACTTCCGTTCCTTTCTAATACAAGTTATGTTTTTAAATAAATTGGTCGCATTTTTTATAATACTTTGTCTATGTAGGTTCTACACTGGCGTAGCGCTGATTTTTTTAACAATACAATGATTGATTTTTACGTATTAGTTACAAATGTAAAACTCGTTGATATTCAAGATGGCTGACAGATTAAAAATTCTGTAAATTAATTCGGCATTGGCATCTTGCCCTTGATTGTGTTTAATAACGATCGAAACTAATTTGTGATTGTGTTTTTACAGATTGGCACAGGTCTTACTACGCCAACCTTCGCCCGAACAAGCAAGCATACGACCTCCTTATAGCTTCAGGGGTATTCTCCGTCATAGAGGTGGTAGTCTTCCTTGTCCATGCCTTCATCACCTTCAGGGAAGAGGCCGACTATTGAACATAGACAATGACTGGTCTTCTTTATTAAATTAATTCTTAAGTTTGGCTGTTTTCATCTTAAATTATTTTTTTTTCGAGATTATTGGATATTCTATTTTATTATTGTTAGTCGTTTTCCGCTACATTTCATTCAAATGCTCTCTTGTATATTTTAGTGTTTTTCAACCCGTTGCAAGCCTACGTATTCAAAGATCTTTTAATTTTAAGTTTAACCTATAAGAGTATTATTTTAGCGTAATTTGTAGTTAAGTTTTTTTGTATTCATTTATTTTAAGTGTAAAAGTTATATCGATATGTTGCCTCCTTGAGTAGCTAATGCTTTTTATTATTATTTAATATTTTTATTATATTGCCCTCTGCAGTAGCTACAATTTTATACACATATTAAACTGGCAACTATTTATAATTTTAATATTTTATATAAAGCAGCTATTTATCTATTTTATCTAAAATGTTGCAGCTATTTTATTTCAACTTATTTAAAGATATGGCAGCACATGTTTAATTATTATTAGTAGGTATCTATTTTATTTAAAGTGTATTATTGTTCGTTTCTAACTTTTTTTTATATTTGGCAGCAAATTATAATTATTAAAATAAGTAACATATTTACGTATAATATTTAAAGTGTATGTAAGTAAGTATAATAAAACTTAAATAAGTTACAAGTATTAATAAAGGACAGCTATTTCAATAAAATTAATTTCGAATTTTGATATAGGTAATGCAGCTAATTCAAATTATTACATGGCAACTATTCATAAGATAATTTTGTGCAAAAGTAGATAGACTATTATTTTTATCTAAAAACTATAGGCAGCGATATTTTATTACTTTTATGTGTATTAATAACTGGCAGTTATTTTATTTAGGTCTGTAATATATTGGCAACTTTCTTATTTTATTAAAAAAGCAGGCAGTCTAGTTTGTGGAATATTATAAAATTAGGCGATGTATTATAATTTGTTTATAGGCAGTCTATTTTATTTATTTTTACATAAACAGGCAACTTCTTCAGAATATATAAACACGCAGCTATTTTTTTCGTATAGGTACCTAATTATTTTCGGGCAGCATATTTTTAATAAAAGCTATTTTTTTTTGGAAGTAAAGAGGAATATTAGGAATAAAATATTAAAAAAACACAGATATTATTTTATGGCAGGTTATTTTTGTTAATATTTTGTCCAAAACGCAGCTACAAATAAGTTTAATATTGTACAGCTATTACCAAGAGCCTTAAAGCAGCTATTATTTAAATATTATTATGTTTTAGGTTTACAGCTTTAAGTTATATTAAAAGCAGCTATATATTTCAGAGCTATTTTTGACGCAGCTATATTTAATCAAATTAATTTAAAACCTTTATTGGAAAGGCAGCTTGAACTTTAATATAGGCAGCTATAAGCTTTTTTATTTTATTTACGTCCAGTATTTAAAAAGCAGCATTACACGCAGTTTTACGAAAACGAAGCTATTTTTACGGCAGCACATTTTAATTTTTTTTTTGAGCTGGCAGCATTATAGATGCCTAATTTTTCTTGCATATAAAATGGCCGAAGCAGCTGTTTCTAGCCCTTTTACAATGCAAGATATTTCGGCCGAAAGTGCAAGTATAGTTTTAAAGATAAGTTTTTAAAGAGGGTGTGTAACGGTTATTATATTAAGTTAGGTAGGTATGGCGAAAGCCTTACTTAGGTTCGAGTAGAAAGTGCTAGAGAGTGTAGATTTGGATAAGAGGCTTTTCATATTACGAGGACTTTCAGTGTAATTTCGTTGTTTTTTCAATATTCGGTTATATTACTGTAACATTCCGATAAATTTTATTTTTGTTCTTAGTTTTTAAGCGTATTGTTTTGTGATCCTTACCACTTATGAAAAACTATTTTCATGAATTCGCTTATATTGAGAAATCTAAAATCAGTCAAACTCAAAATATATTTTATTTTCCAAAAAATATCTGATCTTTTAAATTGATTAAAAAATAAACTTTTTTATTTCTGGTAAGGACGTCTATGTTTTATAAATATCAATTAAGTGAAGCAAAACCACCGTGTAAATTTTTCTATACCTATGTCCACATAATTTTGAAATGATTTAAATACGTAATTTTCTTTTTGTGGCAAAATATTTTATGATTCACTAAAATATACTTAGTAAAATACACGTTTTATTTTCATTCAATTTAAATTTACTGTTATGATTATTTAGGGTTGTTTATTTTAGTATAATACGTTATTTTTAGTTATATTTTAAAGGATAAACCAAAGCAGTAATCAGTATCCGTCCAGTGGTAGTTAAGTTTTCTCTGACAACTTCAGAATATTCTATCGTCTTCAAAATTAATTAACCTTAACTTCACTGTCATGATCTGATTAAACTTATGTTTTCTTAGTAATAATTCTTGTTATATTTACTTTTATGTTTAAGCCAAATTCTTTTTAGCTTCTTTTTGTCTTATTTAATTAAGTAGATTATAATTTTCTCATAACGTAGTAGTTTTGTAGATTCAAATTGGTGTCTAAATTTTAATCGTAGTAGGTATAGAATATTTTTCATCATCATAAAGATTAGTTTTAGATTTAATGTTATAATTATTAAATTACGTGTGAGTTGTGAAAGTAAATAATAAGAAAAATATAAGATTTATATGAAACATGTACATAAAAAATATATAACTTATGTAACCGGCGCTAATGTTACCTTATTTATTCCCCATTTTAATAACAAAAAAAGAAAAGGTACCCGCGTCACTCACAAACTAAACTCTTTTGGTAAGAATAAAAATATTATATAACACATGTATCTGTATGTAACAATCTAATAAATAAAAGCATTAAATATTGTTTTATTTCAATTAATTTCAGGAGGTTTCAAATAAAAAATTGACTGCAGGATCGTAAACTGGTTCACGTAAATTGGTTTAGCAATGTTCGAGCTCTAATTGCACTAAACAATGTACTGTAAAATACCTACTACTATACAGCTAACATTGTAACAAGCCGGATTTGACAGCTATCAAAATCCTTTGTGTAGTGTTGTCAAAACGTCTTGTCAAAATATAAATCGGCAATTATTTCGTGTTTGTGAGTGTATTTTTTCAAAATTAAGTTAAACTTAATGTTTACAAGTGATACTCGTTGTTATAGTGTATGGGTAACATAGTAATTATTCAGGATTGTGAATTGGATTTTTCAAATTATTACGTAGGAGAAACGTCAAATCCGGCCTCTTAGAACGTTAGCAGTTTAGTATTGTTTTAATAGACGAGGGTCCGTGGAAGTTTGAAATTATTTCAAGGTCAGTGGGACCTTTTTTGGGGTTTTTGATTAAGGGACTGAAAATCTGCAACGAATTTTGCAAAACAACATTTTTCCCATTAAATTAAGTTTGGTCATTTCGGGTGACGATAAGACAGACAGTTGTTTTTATCGACCGAAGACAATACTTTCAGAATTCGTTATCAATAAAAATATGACACAAAAAGAGAAAATCAACAAAATCTGATGCAAGGAAGAATATCCCAAGAAAATATTAAAAATCGTCTAGCTCCCCACAAAAAATCTGAGAACATACCTACCTACAGAGGAGTCTGTAGTTTCGATAGCCCAAGAAGAGAGGCTTCCAAAATTTTCTTTTGGACCTCGTTATCTGGGTCGCTCTGTATAATTAAAATGCTATCTAACATAGGTACTTTTTAAAAACGAGTCATGTGTAGAACCACTAAAAGTAATAAATATGATCCTTTATTACTTCTACAGGTATGACCAACGGGATGTTAAGTCCCTCATCCTAAATTGAAAAGAAAGGATCCTCCGACCTGACGGGTGTTGTGTCTGGTGGGCTACAGGGCTACAGGGCTACGGCCCAATGACTGTTGTCGGGATTTTGTTTACGCTAATGTCGTGGAGAACTTCGATATCGCGATGTAGGAAACGTCAGTTGCAGTTGTTGCAGTTCGCACGTGGTGTGATAGATGTCGCTACTCTCACATACTCACAATTATACTGTGTAAATGAAAAGATAAGTCTCCATTTTCAATCGTTTTTGTAATGGCTCGGGTTATACATAGTTAAATATTAATTTGGTACCAAATAAGATGGCAATAACGGTTGACCCTAGGTGGGTCTAGGCCCTAGACGCGCGGCCCTATATACAGGGCTCATAAATGGTGGAGGTACTTAACAGGGTGCAAGGTATCCCCCCTTATATTAATCTGCCGCGCTGGAGTAAATCCAAAAATCCCTTCCTGGCCTCCCTAACTATAATTATTATTGGTTAATTTAGTAATGCCAATATTAAAAAAAAAAAACTTTATTGGCATTCCATTATGACCTAGTGGTTGAGGTTTTCAATGGATATCAATAATAAATAAAAATAATTTAATATAAGAATTTCGTATTCGTAACACTAAAACCTAGTAAATTATTAAGTAAATGGTAATTTTAATAATTTATATCATTTTTATGATAAAGATCATAATGGGTCCGGAACCCAAAAAGGTTTAGAGAAGGATAAAAAGACCTCGTTTCAAATGTTGGAAATCTGATTGACAAATTTGACATGACAGTACAAAATAAAAAAAAGAAGGCTAACAATAAATAAAAAAATCAAACAAGATACGATTTATCAATCAATACCTACTGTACCTACTAGTTTAGAATTTTACTATAACATAAACATACCTTTTCAGCTATCGCCAAATAAATCCACAGCTTTCTCCATGTTGAAAACTTTTTCTGGTCGCTAAAATTATATTGCATCTCCTTCGACGCATATCTAGTACTCAATGGAGACCGGTAATTACAATATTCTGAATTCTGTATCTCCACGGGAGCGTCAATAGAAAACATGGTGCACAGCTTAATGTAAAAAACACTATTATTTTCTTGTTACGTCGATAGCCGCATACAGCTGACACTTTAATGAGTGAAATATAACCTAACAAACAACAAAAGTACAAACCCAATCGGGCGAATCGGCGGGAGAATTCAATTGCGATAACAAGGTTATCTTAATAATGTTGATCGTATGACGAAATTTGAAATAACTTGTGACGAAAATAGATTGCTTATTGTACCCCGTTAATACAAACAAAATATTACTTCATCATTGAAAGTTAGTAATGGTATAACTAATGTACAATACAAATGATATTTAATAGGTACCGAGTTACCATGAGTGTTAAAAGAAAGGTCATTGTTGATTAGACATTCTAGGCTAGGCTAGCAGGATGTATGTACCTATCACTAGAAAAATAAACAAAAACAAGTGCTTGTTTAGCATTTGTTTTGGATTTATATATCTTTATCTTCTATTTACGGAAAAGTTTCTGAACGGAGCATGTTTATTGATAAAATAATCTCCGAATAATCCTAAGTACTCATCATTTTAACGGAAGGACTGGTAGTAAAAATAATTCAAGACATAATAAATTGTAAAAATATGTTGTATTTACATCCACAGATTAAAATATTACATGTTATGTTATTTATAAAAAAAATACATACTATATAGGTATAGCTGCATGACAAATACAATAATTTGGCTGAATTTACATAGATTTAAGGCACAAGTTTGTAAACATTCACAATGAGTAGACTGCAGGACCGCAGTGTGCTTATTCATATAAATACACAATTTACATAAATATAAAAGAAAGGACAAATTAGCGCATGCCTTCTTCAAAATTTAATTTCTAATAAAACAATGCGCCAATATTTACAAATATACAAACGTATTGTACAGTTTGTCAGCGGCAGTCTGTTACTTGATTTATCTTGCTTTACAACAAAATAATTATTTGTCACTTGTTACCAAGGAACCGATCAGTTCTCCCAGTTCTCTTCTCTATGATACATTGTAGTATTATCAATAAAAAAACTAAGCTGATAATAATAATACCCTCTTTGAAAGTATTTGTGATTCTATCGCACTATATCATAGTATACAAGACTTATCATCGAGGGATAAGTGCATAAATATTACTTCTTCTTAGCCAGTGACTTCATCATCTTCTCTAATTTCATAGCCTTCTGGATATCTCCCTTGATTTTCAGTTTGCCCATCATGAATGCAGTAGTTGGCTTCAATTTACCTGAAAAATAAATTTAAAGTTATATTATTTGTAACATTCGATTTTTAGTTGCTTTTTAATCAGTAAATAGTAAATCAATTGAGTTGTTAAATGAGTGACGTCACATTTTACTATTGCCATTAATATCTGTGGGGGAATCTAGCTTTGAAAACTCAAAATAAAAATAGAATGGGAAAATGATTCAAAATTCAAACGGCGAATTTTTAATTTTTTGCACTAACCAGCAAACATGTCAGCGAAATGCTGTCCATCCATGGTGAGGGTCGCGTCCGGGGGGTTTTTGGGCTCGCCCTGACCACATAGTCCATCGCCGTTCTTCAGGTCGATGTGCCAGACTCCTTCCTCCTTACCTGGATAGGAAAGTTATGTGATGATCAATAAAAACCACTCAATAACGAAACCATTTAAGAATATACATACTATTAGACATCCTCTGTAATTTTTTTCTCACAAGAATGATAATAATCTATCTATATACTAATATAGTAATAAACCTGAAGCGAATTTTTGTTTGTTTGTGCGCTAGTCTTTGGAAGTACTAGACGGATTGGACAAAATCTTTTTGTGTATGATAGCCAGATTCATGTGGCATAGTATAGGCTGTATAACATAACGCTAGAACCCACAGACACGGAGCAGTAACCACGGACATAACTTTACCCGGGTGAAAAAAACCACGCGGACGAAGTCGCAGGGAGCAGCTAGTCTATCTATATCTATCTACTTAAAAATCAATTGCGTTTCGTTAGTCTCGCTAAAACTCAAGAACGGCTGGGCCGATTTAGCTGATTTTGGTTTTGAAATGTTTGTCGTAGACCAGGGAAGGTTTAAACGGTGAGAAAATATAGGGTAGGGGTAGGGTTGGGGTAGGGTAGGGTAGGGTAGGGGTAGGGTAGGGTAGGGTAGGGGTAGTGTAGGGTTTGGGTAGGGTATCGGTAGTGTAGAGGTGGGGGTATCGGTAGGATAGGGGTAGGGCTATCGGTAGTGTAGAGGTGGGGGTATCGGTAGGATAGGGGTAAGGGTATCGGTTGGGTAGGGGTAGGATACCACGCGAATGAAGTCGTGGCAGGTCAGCTAGTTACAAATAAAATAACATAACACCTTTGACATTGAACTGGTAGACGGCTTGAGTCTTCTGTACCAAGTCTGATGAGAGAACTTTGCTGATGGAAGCAAACAGCGTCGGGATCTGGCCGTCTCCTCCATCTTGCTGTAAATCACAGAACATTTTGTAAACACTTGCGCCTTATGAGGCTTTTTTGTGTAAAATGGGGACCTTATATACCTGTATGTTATGTTTACAGGAAGATTTTTTTATCATAGAACAATATTTTATTTTGAAAATGGTGTCTGAAAGATACTTAATGCCTAGAAAAAATTTGGAATGTGATTAAAAGTCTTCCTGTATATTAAAAGTTTGTATTTCCTTGTTTAAAACAGCTAATAATATTGCATAAGATTTTATCTGACTGTGGCAAAATTGATATATGACTGGACTACTGGAATAAGCTTTTGTTTATTATTTTTTGTTAGTATAGGAATAAATTCTTGTAGGTACTTTATTTGCAAAGCATGATGCACGTTATGATACGCTTATGATTGGTGGTTGTTGATAACCATTCATCTTATCAATTTTGTATTTTTACTGGTTATCAACATTTTATCAGTTGTTATTTTAGTTTTTTTTATTTGTGTTTTGACATTTTAAAATTCACCATGTTAGTAAAAGATATACCTTTACCCTTTTTGCTTTTAAACTTTTATTATATTTATCATTCAACTGTGAACTATTGTTACACAGACATTTATAGGTAACTAAAGGGGGAACTAGAAGGGCTGCAAGCATGTACCTGTTTTGTTTTTAATTGCTGTAAAGAAGGCCATGCAAAAAAGATAATTTAGATAGTGTAAATAGGTAGTTAATACATGATGGGTCACACATCTGAAATACCATTACTATCCTAGAAACAAAGCTAAAGGAATATGCTACACCCCGAGACACAGCAATGCTGATATTTAACAATTTATGCAATAGGACAACACAAAATAAAAAACGAACATGCAAAAGAAACAAATGGTCATAGATAAATCTAGACATTCATTTTTATTTTTCACACCATATTGTCTTTGATTCCCTTCTTGGTCATATGCGGTAGGTCCAGGAAGAAGTCGGGTAACATATTGTCTATGTTATCTGTGAACAAAGGGAGATTCCCAATTTGAAATGCCAAAAGAAAAAAAAAATATTTTTTAAATTTCGTGTCCGCAGATGTTTTGGACTGGTTTCCTGGACCTGGGAAATGCCTGTGGAAGACTTTTACCTTTGACCACTCATTTTTTTTCTGGTTAATATACAAGAGAAACAGTATCCTTATATGCAAAGCCGTTACAAATACATTTAGGTTGTCTAATCTTATAAGTGAATGTGCATAAATAGTCGCTTTATATGCTAGTTTTATAATACAAAAATACTGAAGCTATTGATATTATTTCTAATGCCATCATTGTTCTGATAGAAAGTGAGATAGTGTTACCTAGGTATATATCTGTCTCTCTTTTGCACTGGAAAAATGAAGGCATTAACGCTAATTACGACCTGCGGCTAAATACCTCCACAGTGCAAGGTTCTCAAAGACAAACCTTTTCCTTGTAGTGGACGGCGGAGGTATGATACTGTCTGACCCGGTTAGCCGATGTGACAGTCATCCTGTGCTGTGAGAGGGCTCCAGGAAGATCCAGGAAACCGTCCAGTAATAATTTATCAGCGTTCTCTGTGATCAATAATTACTCTGTATAGTAATCCTCTGGGTTCAGACAACAGTGTCATTGAAACACTGTTTTGGTACAGAGTAATTAAGAAACAGAGGTGTTATTGTAGAATGAAGTTACTCAACTAGGCGACACGTCCGAATTCTATGACGGCTATGAGATGGAGGAGTTAAAGTTGATTTTTGCGATTAATATGGTTTCCAAGGTTAACTCCAAATGGGTAAATGATATTAATTTGAAGTGGTTTTGTTAAGCTTTTTTATATATATTTTTTTTAGCTATCAATATTTTGCAACATATTACTTTGTAAATATGTAATGTAATTTGCAACATAGCAACACAGACCAGTAGCTGCAACTATTATTTATGGTGGAGGGGAAATCCAGGCATAGATATTTTGCCTATACTATAAAAATCGATTTTTGCTAAGTACATTATTTTTCTATTTTTCCAAGTACAGTAGCGGTCATAAGTGGAGTAGCAATAAATTGTCATTTGTTAACTTACGACCTTTCGACGCCGTGTGCGAATTCTGAGGTGTTCTAAGGTACTGTGTTAATACATAATCACTTTACACACAGATGTAGGTACGGCTTGTACCACGTGTTTACAGCAATTCAAATCTTAGCATGCTACTGCACTTATGACCGCTTACTGTACATGATTGTCGTCTATTCTCGCTCAATTCAAATACTTACTAGGATCACAAGCATAAGGAGTCAAGTCCTTGACGCCAACGGACTGCACAACATCTTCGTCGATGGCAAAGTTACCCGTGTATGTTTTAGGGTCTCTGCGAAAAGTAACAATGCGTTATTACATTTTTGGCAACATGTAGTCCAATAATAGTCTTGATTTAGCTATCGTGAAATAACGAACGCTAACATAAAATAACGATAGCGTTGTTACATTATTTTTCTAATCTTATATAGAATGGGGTGTAGAATACTTTAATTAGAAATCTATAAACTAGCTATAACTACTGATAATCTAACATTAGCCATTTACTGATTTCGCTTTTGGGAGACACAATATTTAATCGAAATCCAAACTGTTATTAGACACGTACTTGCTAAGCATGACGTATGCAGCGTCGGAGACGATGTCCACTTTCCGGCTGGTGGAGCTGGTGCCAGTCAGCATCTCAATGGCAGCGGTTGCAATAGCTGTAAAAGAGTGTTGCCGTAATTAAAAAAAAAATATTTCAAAATCCCGCGTCACGATGTTTGTCTGCCATAAACTCCAGAACTATTTAACCAATTTTTATAAAATTGGCTTACTGTGTGTAATTTGGTGAAACCTAAAAGATAGCGATAGCGTTTTTATCTCGATTATTGACATGGATATTTTTTTATTGCAAATTTGAGCACACAGCAACGCGTGACAGGGTCAGCTAGTAGGTATATTAATATTTTTGTTTGCAAACAGGAAGGAAAATTGCGTGCTCACTATTCGCAAAATAAAAATTAAGAAAAACTGTCTTTCTGAATTATTAAAATGTTGTTATACTGTATGTAGGGGAAAGTGGTTACCCTTCGTACGCGGGGCACATTCGTACAGTTAGTATACCAGAAAAACTAAACGGCACACAAACACGCCTTTGCTTGTGTACATAGACATACCGGCCACCATGTTGCTAGCGGAGTATCGCGCCAATCGCACTACGGTGTATCAGCTGACAAGACATAATGTGTTTTCGCACGCGGTGAGTAAATTTTTTACCTAAGCTTAGTTCGTAATTGTAAACAGAATTGATATGTTTTTGACAAAATGGTGATGATTAAATAATGTTAACATTGTTTATTTTGAGCTTTAATTGTTATATTTCTCAAACTAAATTAGAATTTGCATAAAATTGTATTTTAATTTTGTGCAAGGCAATGGGGTACTTTCGGACAGCCAAACAGGGGGCACATTCGTACGCGTACGAATGCTCCCCTTTAGATTATATTAACCAACAGTCCATCAAAAATCGATTTTTATGTTAAAATTATCGTGCAGACAGCCCAATAACATATTTTTCCTTTTATGAAGTAGGTATTTCTACTAACAAAATATTAAATTTTTAATATTAAATATTTATATTAAGTAGGTGAAACTTATAAATAATATTTTTTGCAGAATCATGGTGCGAAAATATGTATAAGAAAAAAAGGGTACACGTAATCAAGAAGTGGATGAAGAGTCCGGTTACGAGTACTGCGCACCTGACCTTTCTGAAGAACCTCACTCTATCGTTCAAAGTAACACCACACATACTTCGCAAGGAACGCATTTCCACAGCATTAATCCTACTCTCATGCCTCGTTTGCCATAAACAACATTCACTTCCATACATAAGTGTAGCCTTTTTGGGCATGGACTGGTTGGTCACAACCGCATGTAGGTATAGCACCATTCAGTTTATTTCCCTCAGTTACTCTCCTTTCCACATCAGCATCAATCTTTCCATCTATTGTAAACATACTGTCCAAGTATACAATCTGCTCCACACTCTCATTTTTCACATCACACGCCGATACATCCTCTTCTCTTTCAAAAACCATCACTTTCGTCTTGTTCACATTTATATTCATCCCTTTCCTCTTAAACGCTTCACTCATTAACGTTACCATGTCTTGCAACTGCTAAATAATTATAATGTGCAATTTGTTCCAAAGTAACAATCAAAATGTTTAATTACCTAGGTACTTTAAGTTTAAATTGTCACTGACTGTACAATCTCATACAAAATAATTGTAAACACCTAATTTAGACTGATCGTAAAGCTTAGAATGATCAGTAAGTAAACCAAGGATGAACTATTTTATTTTTTGGTTTTTTTCTAAGGAAAGATTTGTCGCCTATGAGTCAAGTCAAATAATATTATGTTACTTCATTGATAAATTAATATTTTTGAAACAATTAATAAAAAATTAACGACTTTTATCGGCTTTTTAATTACCCTGTATGAATCTACCCCATGGCGTACGAAAGTACCCCACCTACTGTACGAACGTACCCCATACGTGGGGAACATTCGTACAAATATCTTATCGTAGAAAAATGACTATAACTTTCCAACCTTTTGACATAATAGTTTCGGACTTTTTTGTAACAAACTACAATATATTTGTTACACTTATATACATAAACGAGATAAATTCGACAATTAATCACAAAGTAAAAAAATAAAATCTAAAAAGTGTACGAAGGGTAACCACTTTCCCCTACTTACCAGTCTTGGGCCAGAGAGCGTTGACAGCGATGTTGTCCTGCTTGAACTCCTCAGCCATACCCAGTACACACATCGACATGCCATATTTAGCCATTGTGTAAGCCACATGGACAGAGAACCTGAAATTATCATTATGATTCATAATACTGTCTGCAAAATAACAACATCGAAATGAGATTTCTTTCAAAATTGACTACGAAACAGTGTTGTATTTCAAATGCTCTGGCTGTCTGGCACTGGTGATGAGTGTCGAAATTCTCCTACCTTTTTGCTGTGCCCTACAGGTCCATAATGATCTCAATTATTTAAGTTACTACCTAAGCATACTATGGAAAAGCAATAAAGATATTGAGTATTAAAATCCATAAAAATAGAAAAAAAAATATCTCAGTTAACTGTTGCCTTGCTGATTGTATGGTAGCCACAGCATATGAATAAGGGCTAAAAAAATCTAGTGTACGGTAATATATTATTTTAATTTTTTGAAATAGTTATAAGTGACATACATATTGTGGCTACGCCAGATATTTAAAATTCTACTTACCAGTAGGGGTTCATGTTAAGGGGGGGAGACAAGTTGAGGATGTGCGCATGGTTGCTAGCTTTCAGATGAGGCAGGCACAACTTGGACCTACAAGAAAATAATGAATGTTTTAATACAAGCTCACCCTAAATTCATTCTCTGAAATATTTAAAGAAAAAGTCAGCACATATGGGGCGTGCGTTGATTCCAATAATATAGATATTCCAAAATAGAAAGTGTTCATTTTTTGTTTTTATTTGATGATGTAGGTAGGACAAACAATATAACCAAAACTGAATCATTGATCACTCAACATTTTGTATTTGACAGTTAATGACTTCTTGCAGTAAGCCAACAATATTGCTATGCGCGCCACCTGATACATGTAGCTTAACAAAGCTGGAAACATACCTGTGCTATACCTCCTGCCTAGCCTGTCGGGTAATATAGGAGTAATGTTATATTGTATTTTCTAGGCAATAATGGTAGTTAAGGTAACTTGATTACATGATAGGTGTAATTTAAACAATTTTATTTGCATGATAGATAGTCATTTTAAAATTATTAAATTGTTTTGCTTATCTGCATATTAACATTGTTTGTTTTTATTCAGATTTGTCTTTTGTGTTCATTATGTTGTTTCACAGTACTTATATTAATTGGTTGCAGACTCTTTATTTTTTAAAGGTCCTTTGAAATCACAAAGTCCGTTTGGTTGGTTTCTTGAAGTTTATTATTTACTAATCACAGCAGATTGAGGACAATTTTATTTATCACATTAATTTTTCGACGATTTTCGTTCGAGAAAAGGTGGTTTGGGGTGTACCGATAGTGTTTTTTATTTTAGTTACATCATCTTCACATTCATATAATTATCTGAACAAATTATTGAAAAACAATTTTTTTAAAGAGTAATTATGGAGTTTTTCTCCATACGAAACGAGGTACCTTTTGGAAGGGACAAAGAACTAGATACAAATTTCTTTTTTTCCTCAAAAGTGCCTTTAAATGTCTAAATTGAAATAAACGGTATGACTTGACTTTGGTGTTTACTTACGCTAAGAAAGTTCCCCTGGTGTTAATGTTGTGCATGAGGTCATATCTTTTCATGTCAGTCTCAGCGGTGCCGGTCAGCGAGATAGCTGACGCATTGTTCACTAGGATGTCAATGCCATTGAACTGAAATAAACAAGAAATATTTAACGACACTCATAATATTAATTAGATAAACCAAGAATACAAAAAAGGTCTGATAATTTTATTGTACTGAAATCTAATGCTAGCAGTTATGTTTGGCTTAAATAATAAAAATAATCACAGGTATTCTGAAATTAATACCTGTAGGAGGGGTTGCCCATGACGTCACTCGACAGAAGAAACTCGGCAGGATGTTTGATGAGTTTTTACATAGTGAGTTGGGTAAACAATAAATATTAAACTAAACGTGTGTTTCATACCTTTAAAATTAGATATGTATCAGGGGGGCAATTGGACTAACTTTAGGAACAATCGCAATGTAATTTTAATCTGTCAAGAATTACTTTAATTTACTTATATTTGTTTTTTGACATTGATTATCGCCAAGGGCGGATCCACGGGGGGGAGGCTCCGGGGTTGCGGGACGTCCGGGGTTGCGGGACGTCTTAACAGGATACCGTGGCCCCGGAACGTAAAGGGCAACAGAAGGAACAGGGTGGTTTTTTAGTCAGTAAAAGTCTGACAGTCCCTTCCGCCCCACCCAGGGCGGAAGGAGTCATTTGATGATTTTTACCACCTAAAAAAAAAGGGGGGGGCTGTCATGACCCCCCTTGGGCTAACTATTTTCTTTTATTATTGTAATTGAAACGGAGTCTGTCCTGACTAGACTTTATTATATTGACCCACCCCTGACTTGAAGGCTGGATCAGCCCTTGATTGTCGCTGAGACTGTGGCGTACCTTGCCCTAGATTGACCCGATATCCAAGTTTGTTGGGGGCCCTTCTACCACTGGGTCGAAGCCCAAATTGAGGGTAAAGATTTTTTATAAAAGAAACAATATGTTTATTTTCTCCAGTTTAAACAGTCCAATTAAAGCCAAAACACAAATACGTAAAGCTAATTTATAGGTACTACTACTTTTAAATACATATACAAAAACAGAGAACCCAAACAAGGTTATTTGTAAAATTAAATAATTAATTCTGTGTGAAGTTTTTGTCGTCAACAACAGCACTCATAGATTATTCTTTATTTTTAAACATACTTACGTAATATACATAGTTATATTATTGTTTCAATGTAATTTTATTCATGTGAAGAAATAACTAGGTACATATAGACTGTTTTGAAATTGCTATGAGTATCTTACAATTTCAAGTTAAGTTTGGAGATTTTTTAGCTATGTCATACAAATAAATCCTACTTTTTTTAAGCTTCTTCTCAAACTGTACTAGGTGATCAATATTCCTATCACAATCTTTCAGGAATACTGGTTGATAAATCATGTTGTTATGATTTTTTGATGTTTTTTGGTAACAAGCCAAGTTCTAAAAGTTTGACTTATTTTTATGAGACGGCTCTCATAAAAATAAGTCAAACTAATTCAATTTGCCAAACTAATGCTTAGAAAAGATTAGGAATAATTCAGCATTAAATATCCAAAATCATTACAATAACTTCTATAAATAGGAGAAATTCTGCCACAAGTTGTTTGACTTTGGCAAAACTAAACCAATTATAATATTCATTAACGTACCTTCTTGACAGCCTCATCAACAGCTTTCTGTATTTGCTTCTCATCCCTTACATCGACAATGCATGGCAGGGCCTTGCCTCCAAGGGCTTCAACTAAAAACATAAAATTTACGATTAACTATGATATTATTGTGCAAGTTTTAGCACTTGGCAAAGCGCGACTGCTGAGCATGAGGTCTTGGGTTCGATTCCCAGGTCGGGCGAAGTGTTATTGGGCTTTTCCATCAGGAATTTCTCAGTAGTAGCCTCGGAGTCTGGATTTGTGCCCAGTTGATGGCAATAGACTCGCCCCTTATTACATGGGACTTAAACATAAGTGGTGAAATGTGGGTGTACTAAAGGGGACACCTCTGCCTAACCCTTCGGGGATCACAGATGTGACGTTATGTTATGTTAATGTTATTATCACAGTTTAAAAAGTTTATCTAACTCAATATTTTGAAAACTCAGAAAGTAGGTAGTAGTACCTACAATGCAAATACTTCAATGTCGAAAACAAGCCAGAGGGTAAATGGTCACATAAAAATTTGATAATCATTCAACCAAAAACATAATAAATGGTTGAACAAAGTTTACAAAGACAACTCTGTAGGTTTATAAATAAAACATTGTTTCAACAGTTTACAAAAACAAATCTATCAAGGTCAATTAACTGAAGCTCAAAGTCCACGTAGTAATAATAACAGAGGACAAAGTTTAATCCAAATAAGCACAAGAATTTATCAAGAGATTGTATGTACATTTACGACTTTAAATAAGACATGAAAAATATTCTTATCTGATTACTTAACAAAAGATAAGACAATTCTGAATCTATGTTGTAATGCTTACATCCAGCGGGTGGTTACAGGCTAAATAAGATAAAAATTTCCACCAAATGTGCCTAAATAGAAAAAAATTGCTCAAAGATCTGTTTACCAATAATTATGATCATATTAGGATGTACAAAAATAGGTATAATGTACACTCATTATACAATAGTTATACATAACAATGTTTTGATAGTTTACAAAACAATCTATCTACTTTTAGGTCAATTATCGGAAGTTCAAAGTCCAAAACAATATGGAGGGCAAAGTCCAATAATTCATGTAAATTAATATTTTATCAAGTGTTCGTACAATTATGACTTAAACGAGGTTCCAATTTAGTAATAGACTGCATGCAAAGCTGCTATGGAAGGTTAATGCACTTACTTTCTTCAGCAGCAGTGTAAATAGTACCAGGCAGCTTCGGATGCGGGTCAGCTGTTTTGGCGGCAATAACAACGTTGGCACCATCTTTCGCTGCCTTCAAAGCAATAGCCTTACCAATACCTCGAGACGCGCCAGTAATGAACAGCGTCCGGCCAGCTAATTTCCTAATTTAACAACGATACGATAAATTAAAAGAAAGTAGATCAAACAACTGTACAACTGTAACAACTTTAATACGAATCATCTTACCCGGTGTTAGCTACTAAACTCATCTTTATTGATTATTTTATTTTTATGTGGAAAGTGCAACGTTGTCAAACGCAAAACTGAATAAATCCAATAAGACGATAGTTTTCTTTTTAAAAGAATTCCCTTCGCTACTATTGACGCTTGACAGCTACTAACTGCTGACAGCTGAAGTGATGACAATGACAAATGACAATAAATTGACAAGTAACTACCATGTCAGTATTGTCAGAATTGACAACTTGACAACAATGAACAATAAACGCTAACAGTGTTGCCAGTGAATTTTATTAAACGACCGTTTAGACGCGGAAGAAAAAGGAAAGATATCAAAGGCATCAAATCCTAGAATCGTGAAATCCTAGTTCATTGGAACAGGCAATTTTGCGAGGTTTGAGTTCGGGTACACATACCTACCTACACAATCAAGGTGAACACGCAATAGATATGTTTGTATTCAGGCAGTAAAATATTTTATAGCATATGATTATCTACATCTGACGTAGGAATCTCACATAATAGTAGAATTTAGGCCGTAGATTTTGTAATTAATTCGCTTCACGTTTTTAAGCGTAGCGCACTCAGGTAGCGCACGATAATTTCCGTAGCATTGGCAACATTGAGTGTCAATGACCGAGTGATTTTAGAACGGATATGACAATTCAGCCATCCATGTTGCCATCGTTTAAGAATCTAAATTGCCGCCTTTCTCCGCCGAGTCAGCTTAATTAATAATCAGCATAGAGTAAAGTATTAAAACGGGTAGTAGTCAGTAAATAAAACGGCATGCGCCCTCGGCAGGAATATTTTCTTGTCTCATATTTCTTAGTCAGATTTTTGGCGTACTCGGTTTTCAGTTTGTTCAACTTTTTATTTTATTATTTCTGTTTACGCCTCGTAGCAATCGTTTCGTAGGCATTAGGCACGTGCACGTCACGATTAGCTTGTAGCAATCGTCTCGTAGGCGTTACGTAGTAGCTGTCGTCTCGTAGGCGTTACGTAGTAGCTGTCGTCTCGTAGCAATCGGTTCGTAGGCGTTAATTAATCGCCTTGTAGCAATCGTTTTGTATGTGTCGCAAGTGGCTTTAGTCATCTCGTAAGCGATACGTAATTTTCAAATGGAAAAACTGAATTAGGTACACATACACTTTGCCTGAGTCGGGAATCGAACCCGGGATCGCATGGCAGTGGCGCTTTTATCCACAAGAATAGTGTTAATAAATAAAATGGCAAAAGAGATTTGAAATACATTTATTTTTTGTTGTGCATCATTTCATAACCCCACTCTCGCTAATTTCTAATGTACAACACCAGACAGGGTGAATACATACATACACGATAATCTAAAATAAAACTTTAAATTATTTATATCATAAGACATCCAATTAGGCTTTATTTTAAATTGCAATATAATAATATGTATCTTTTATTTATGGCTCGAATCGTTGATAATATTTTTTTTTACATCTTCATATTTTTTAATTTCTGTTCTAAGTAATTTACACTCCCTTTTGTACACAGCAATTAACTACAGAATTTACAATTACATTACAATAAAATTGTTGGAAATTATACAAATTTTGAGTATTATAATTATTTTAAAATAATGAACAATCATAAAGTTCACAAAAATGTCAATAAGAAACTCATTATAGAATTTATGTAACAAAATTATTTTGTTATGAGATCTAAGAAAAAACCTACAGCATGTAGGACAATTATTTGGGAACGCAGTATTTTTTGGGACCATTAATATTTTCTGATAAGTATTTCTTTTATTTCATACACATTTCGTAAAAGTTAATAATAATAAAAATATTTATTCAAACTTAAACTTATCTGAAAGAGGAAATAAAAGTTATTTACAAAATAACTTCTCACTCAACATTCGCACATTTTAAATTATGAAAATATATCTACATAATACCTATTAATATTATTACGATAGATTACATTAGTTTTAAATTATTTACACTTATCTACGCCTAGTGTATTCGATAACGTATTTTTTTTAATTGCTTAGAATAGGCAAGTAGTTTCTGTTGATGTACCTATCTACCTACTCACCTATTTAGACATTAGAATGCGCCGGTGGTAAAAAATATCAATGAATATCTATGAACTTTCTGATTAAGACGAAGTAGATATAAGTAAAGAGTGGTGCCGATTCCCTTGTTCACAAACTAGACTAAATTTAGAGAATTTTCATCTTTTACTGACATATAGCTAAAGAAAAGGACGGTGACACTTACACACTAAGATAGAGATGTCAAATTAGTTTCGCCTTCAAATTCTTCATATTTTTAATCGACACGTTTTAGATGTCAACTATAATTGGTATGGATGTGTCAGATTAACTAAAATTGACAGGTCTAATTTATTTCCGCCCCTTTCTTGTTTTATTGGCCAGAAAAAGATAAAAATAGTCTAAATTTAGTTTAGTTTGCGAACAAGGGAATCGGCACCAGTATTTGCCTTAATTCTTTTTTGGGATACATTTATAATCTGTCCGTTTATCTTTAGCGATAAATAACTGTTAAAATAGATTCATGGATTAGGTAATAAAATGTAACCCTGTTTACCTCAAAGATATGACGTTATCAGCATTATTTTTCGAAAGTAATCAGGCACTTTGACACACGTTGTACGAGTTCAATAAATTAAAAAAAAAATCTTTGATATAGGTACCAACATAAGAAAAATGAATTTTTATTTGTGTTCTGTTTTCCAATAAACTTATTTTTTTTTATATAGAAGAGAAATGAGTTTTTAATGATCCTCTATGTTATCTGAATAAGATTTAAGGTAAGTAACGACAGAGTCTATGACCATTAAGATAAGAGTTTATTAGATAGAACTACATAAACAGCACGATAAGAGTTCGAAATTCATCTAAACAGGAATAGGGAATAGTTATCTCATTAAGCATAAACTCTATACCAGTCTAACAAATTATCTGTGGAAATCTGAAAGAGATATTAAAGCGATAATATTTTACAGTGAAAAGCACCATAACTTCTGTTTAAATATTTACTAAGTATTATTACTCACAACTTTCACCTAACTATTTAAAGCATTAACATAATCAGAATTGGCACCAAAAATGAAACTAATAATGGTGTTAGTCACTGTAGAAAGTAAAAAAAAAGTAAAATTGAATCTTAATTAATTGACTAAACGATTACGGATTTTAAGCAGGTAGGCAGAAATTATTGTGATATTCATGTCAAATAATAATAATAGGCGGTGAAGTATTTCGACGGCTAGTCATTCTCAAATTCACGTCTTATTTACAAGCGCTATCTACCTTCCTACGGTGACTAAGCAGTTCCAACAATAAATCCTATGCCACGAAAAAATATCTCTATATCTTTGCCTAGTATACAAATAAAACCCGTTCAAATGTAAGCGGGTTGTTTGGCAGAATGTTGAAGTGCTGCCAACACATCGTGTTTGAGCCTTACATACAATCTTCCCTTTCTCCACGGATTTTGAAGTTGCAGAGGTCTGAAGTCATCTCGGAGGCATCTTTCGCGGGCCCCAATGACGGCCACAAGACAGAAATCTTGTAGTTTCTCTGGACCATAAACGGGGCCATCTTTGCCTTTGAGAACGGCGGCCATATTGAGTTGTTTGACAACTAGGTCGATGACTTCCCGCGCTGACGTGCGAGGCGTTACGTGCAGCTTGAGCGAGGTCCCGGCCGCTAAGCCGGTTTCGTACGCAGCGAATACCTGGAAAAAACGATAAGTATCAATCATGCATTCGTAAATACAGGTTGATGTAACAGGCATTACCATAAATAAATGCAATCGCAGATATTATGTACGCATGAATCGCATAATTAAGTAGTGTTTTTAATTATCTGCACAAACAAAAAAGTTAACCACATAATAACATAAGAAACATTCTACTTATAAGTTCAGTTTCAAAATCCAACGATTGCCTGATATTTAAATTGAAATGGTTTGTCGTTTACCTGCAATATCCCTGCCTGGTCTGGTGTGCGTTGCTCTGGCGCCTTCATATCTTCGCTATCCCTCCTCTCATCAGTCTTTGGAACTTTATTGTTATACTCTGCGTCCTCCTGTGTCTCCAATAATGGCTGACGTTTGACACACAAACTTGACTTCACAAACTCCTGGCCCGTGTCAGTGAAATCTACTTCTCCTTTTACGTTCGTCATACTCTTGGAAGCTATGACGTTACAAGGGCTCCTATAGTGCTTTCCCTGAGGACGGACTTTCAAAGGAACTGTCGTTAGTGGACAGGTCTGGCTCTCTGAGTCACTTGACAGACTCTGGGCGGATTCGGAGACATTACCCTTAGACGTTCTTACGCTGATCATACTCCCTGGATAATATCCTCCTTTCACTGTTAGCAGTGGACTCGATGTGGTGGAACTAGCGTTGATACTGTGAGGCCTCGGCTTCGGCTCAACATTTTCATTCTGCAGTACGAGAGTATCTTCGCTCCGGGATGGCGGTAAACGATTGCTACCAATACTATTATGGGACCCAGCTGATGATTTTATGTCGAACTGGGAATTACTACTCATAAAATTGTTACTGATAGCACTGGATTGCGTATACTGGGAGTCGGCACTCCCCTTTCTGGGGAATTTTTGGTTTTCTGGGTTTAAAAACTGTGAGCTACATAGATTGAGCGTCGATACTGATGTTTGGCGAGGAGACAGACTCAATTGTTGTTCAGATTTGCTAAACTCTGGATGTAGGTTAGCATGGTTGCCGTTACCAGCGGGACCGGGCCATGAACCCCTGCCAGGAGATGTTTTGGTAATTTTTCCATCTCTTGAAGGTATCTGGAGGAAATCTTTGAACTTGCTTTCCGCCTCATTGACCTCTGCAGGGTTCTCTGCAGACTGTGATGGTGTTTTGTCGAAAATGTATTTGAGCAATATTCCAGAACTGGGTGCAGCCTTGTCCTTATCTCTCGCGAAACCTATGAGATCCATGAGCCATCGTTCTGCCTTCCACACCGTGTTCAGATTATTCTGTAGATCTTCTAGTTTCGATAGTCTTTCTTTGGCGGTCTGCAATTCCGTGCACGAAAACGCCTCTCTATGAGAATGTGCGGCCAAAGCAACATCCAGTTCTAGAACGCAACTGAGTCTCGAGTATTTGTTCAGAATATTCGTGTGATACGTTTGCAGGTGTATCATTTCAAAAGCTTGTATCGGTAAGCTGAGTAGATCACCCTTCTGTAAGAGGATTTCCTTCTGTCCCGGCACTGAGCATGCCTGCTCTGCTGGAGGACATATCATGATCAAACTGACGTCATTGTTCAGTTCAACGACCTCAAGGTCGCATATTCGGTGGGCAATGACGCTTTCGATGGGAATTTCCATTTCCTTGAAAAGTCTTCGTGCTCCTGAAGCGATTAGATCGAGGAACATTTCTTGAGATTCTGAGGGTTTCTCTTGGCCGCTGATGACGAGGCTGTTGATCGGTTGCGAGTCATCAGATTTGCCCGATTGGTTTTTCAGGTGTTCCCATTCTTCCCTGTAAAGGAGAAGACAAGATTCGTTATAGAAACATAATTTAAACACTTTTTTTTTTAAATACACGTATAAATAAATGCGGTTCAAGTGATACTTACGCAGACACATGAGGGTTGTCTCTGACGCGAGTGTGTGGTGGTACGTTAGGAGTCCGCGCAGGAACTACGATGCGCACCACTTCAACTGATGATTGCAGCTTTAGGTATCCCAAGTATAACCCACGAGGAAGCTGCACACGAGATACCTGTCATGAAAGGATAATAAATAAATATGAGGATATAGTGTGTGGATAGTATAAAAGAACTGAACATTGCCTGACTTTTAAAAGGGTTCATGATATCACGTCTCCTGGCAGTCTGAAGTAAATAGATATATTTTAGATGCTTGTTTACAAGTCGACAAGACAATTTATATGTTTTTTTATTTATTAAGGACCTACCTAAATATTTTTGGAAAAGTTCAATGGCAATGAAACAATCTTTACCTGATGATAAGCAATCTGTTCATGAACGGAAGCCATGAGCAGTTCCCCGATGGTATTATCCTCGCTCAGCACCCTCCTTCGCAGCCGCGACACAGCCGCCCACCGCGAGTTCAGCGCGGAGACTGACTTCACAGACTTAACGCTGTTCACACAGGACAGGACGATGGTCCCGTGAGAGTCTCGGAGTGGCTTGTGGTAGAGTTGGCCTGAAAATAAATGAAAGATCATGTTCATATTGCTATGTGTGGTTTTTTTACATTATTTCTGAAGCAGTACGTTTGGGAAGACAAACTATAATTTCTAAAATCTGATTATCTACTTCATGGACGATAGATAGATGGACAGGGCTACTAAAGGATGTTCAAGGTCGTTCTCAGATAGACTGACATAGCGTAAGCTTCATAAAGTGTAAGTTATAAGGTTCCGTTTAGGGTGCAACTGAACAGTCTTCATGAGTGACGTCACATACATGTTTTAGCCTATCCTAGACTATCCTAATCTAGGATGCCAGCAGTTTCCAGGACTGTCAGTCAAGGTGGCTTATGAAGGCTGGTAGCGAGGGAGAGTTGCCTTGGGTAAACTGGCGCTTACCTAAGTCCTGTATACAAAGAGCTGACTGCATCTGAGCGGCGGCCGTCAGCAGTTTGAGTCTGAAGTGAATGGACGAAGACGTGTGCTTCTCCATGTCAGACCTCAACGCCTTCACGTCGTCCCAAGCACATGATACCTGGAATAGGGTAGATTAGCTTTACTTTTTATTCTAAGAATTTTGCGAGGAGTACCTATTGCATTAAAAGTCAGATTCTGAATCAGTACCTAGGTACTAATGTTCTTTGAAAGCCAGTTTTTATATGAGTGTGGGATACTTGTGACGTCAATCACGTTATGGCAATCAAATGCTGTTTTCAAATAATATTTAAGTACATAGTGACGAAACCACAACACGGAAGAAAGAGTCACTTCCCTAGCGTTTGTGTTCAGTTTTATAGCGTGTCAAACAATTTCCTTATTGATGTTTATACCTTTCGGCAATAAACAAAAATTTTGATAAAATCGTAAATAAAAACTTTATTTACGATTGTGTTGCGTACCTATCATAAAGTTTGAATGCATAATTTATTACTTTTTCCTCGCGGAACAGAGTTACTGCAAAAGTTTTATTCGTTTTGGAGCAACTTGTAAGCCACTAAAAGAAGCACGAAAGCATATATAACAGTACTAACGATAAAATAAAAGGTATTGAAGAAAAAGTATGATTATTTAAACTAGTTACGTCTAAAACATTTGGTTTTTCTTTAGAAATCTATGTAAGGCAGTTTACGAAGACTTCTTGCTCAGCTTAATCCAAGAAATGTTGCGATACATCTAATAGTATTGACAGTAGGTACCCAGGTCTTGTTGGAGGCTTTGGTTCTGGCCTAACACTACTTATTTAAAAATTGCCTCAGCTCCTGGACCCCGATAAGATTTTCTACAAAATCGTCATCTGAAGAAACTTTCGGAAAAGAACGAAAAGAAATTCTTACCTTCATAAGCCAATGGAAATCGGTGTATATGCAGGTGGGGTACGTCTCGTCCACCTCGATGACCGGCAGGAACTCTTCACTGGTGACCAACACTTTGTCCTCGTGATATAAGATGCAAGCTAGGTATACACCCCTGAAAGAAGAAAGCCAAGAGGTAAGCATTTGAAGTTTATTGTGGAACCAGTATTGGCGTCTCTTTTTTATGTAGGTATAGTCATAGCTTCTCTTACTGTACATTAGAGCCATTACGAATTGGACTGTCAATTTAATAATCCGCTAGTTCTTTGCTTACTGCGATGCAAGTCTGAAACCACAGCATTAAAAGTAGCAGTATTTCTACACATGACAACACTGATTACCTAATTCGCTACCCTAATATGAAACGTTGTATAAAATTATCTATTGTTATTAAAGTATGAGTTTTAATTTGATGTTTAAATCTGAAAATATAGATTTCGTTAATTTCATTTCATTTAGCAATCATAAAGACGTCCACTGTTGTTCATGAGCATTCCCTAGAATCACCACAGTGATCGGTCCTGTACCGCATTCCAAGTACTCCTGCGACCTTAACGAGGTCATCAGGGCATCTAATAACCCATATTATGTCCTACCTATATTTCGAACGACCGAACATACCTCCTCAAATTCTTCTGGAACTTGCTAGCGGCAGTGAATAGCTGTCGTATGGTAGCGGTCTTCTTGCGCGGCAGTCGTGCGTGGTGCGCGAGAGGGCGCGCGCGTGCGCTGGCGGCCGCCGCGCTCAGCGTCTCCAGAGCCGCTGCAGCGCCACCATGCCCGCGGGAGCCGCGCGTGCACACATCGCGCCAACCTGGACAGATAATAAACATCATATTTTAAACATTATTTCTGCAGAGATTGGTTGGCAGACCACCTAATGGGAAATGGCATTAACAGAAGCCGGTGCGTTGACAATAAAAAAAAATATGGAAACCGGAACTAAGTTAGTAGTGGTAGTGGTATGTAGGCTTTGAGGGAGATTTAGACAAATAGCTTTTATTCTTGCTATTAGATTTTCCACAAAATAATGACAGTAAGTTTATAAAGACAATAACATCAAATCTTATAAACCAAGATATTATTTTCTGTATTGCGCCAAAATTTTTACCACTTAAAAAAATCTTATCACTGTTAAGCCTTAGGTATCAATTGAATTACGGCCTGGCATCAAAAAGTTTAATAAATTACTTACTGCTAGGAACCACACTCCTGGGCACAGACACGGTGTACGCGCCCCATCCCTTGATATTCCCTGCAGCCGCCCTGAAGAAGTACCGGCGGCCGCGCGTCAGGCCCGCGGCCAGTACGCGAGTGCCGCTGTTGGTGCCAGACGACGCCACTTCACGGCAACCGCACACGTTTGAGAAGTCGGCACGGGATGACCATTCCACTGCGGAATAAGAAGACATAGAATAAATAAACAGTAAAAGAGCCTATTCTTATTTATAAGAATTAAATATTGTATGATTTTAGAAGTTCTATCAAAATCGTTCATATTCGAAATTGGTATATTTCATTAACATAAACTAGCATTTTTGAAGAGTCCCCATCGGAGTGGAAGGGACATCTTAACGAAACCTTTTACAAAGGATTAAGTAGATGATTATAGACCGCCCACTGATAAAATTAATATTCAGTTCATTAAAAAAACAACTGCTGCTCCAAACAAAAATGCAACTCTTACACAGTCAAAATATACAGGAACAGCTGAGTTTTTTCAAGTAACCGACGTAAAATGTTAACTCTGAGCGGTCTAGAATCATGCTCTTAATCCTTGGTAAAAGTTTTTCACCCTGTATGAACCTTATTTGGATCTAAATGTTCATATACTTTTAGGATGGAAGTCAACTACTAACCTTTATACTTAGTAATGATAGGCAGGTCCTTAGGTACAGGCTGCAAAGCTTTAGTGTCCTTTAGGCGCACGGTGACCGCATGAGCACCGCATACTTCGAGGTCAGGGGGTGGAGGCGCTGGCGGCACTCGGGTCTGTTGCCAGCCCACGACTAGACGTCTGGAGACGGAAAGACCATTTAGTCCATTGGCATCCAATTGATGCTCATGGGGTATCGAACTACTCTTGGTGAACGGCATGGTGATCACAGAATAAACAACGCGACACTGTTGTTTATTCTTTTGAATTTAGAACTTTTTTCAACATAGGGGAAGAAACCGCAGGGCATAAGCCAAGGCTTCTTACTAAACCAAATTAGACTCACTTACGCAGTAACTGGGTCGAGAATTAAAAACAGAAGATGCAATTTTTTTTGTAGTTTTATAAAAATAAGAATTGATTGTTAACGTTGTTGTTGGCACCAGACGATGCATTTGGATGCACAGGCGGAGATAGACTATACCTCGATGAGTAAGTAGACGATGCCTCGTATAGTTCTTGCAATTCACGTAGACGGTTCGCCTTCATTGTGTGTGTACGATGCAAATTGCATATCGTTTCTATGTGTGAAAGCTCAGGAGCGCTCAGTATTGGCAAAGCCGCCTCGCGCACACAGAAACAATGTGTATATGTGCATCGACAATTCTACACACACTATGAAGACCAACCCGTCTTCCTAAGATAATATATCTGTCCTAGGCTGATGTTTATCGAGAAATAATGATGGATTGAATATTGTCACTATCGCTTTAACACGTAAATGCATCAGCAATAACTGATGACGTCTAAGCGAATGATGCTGTGATTTTAAAGATTATTTCAATCATATAGATAGTACAGAATGCTTTTGACCACAATGTGCAATGATGTAATCTTTATGATAACATGCGTTATGTTCTATTCTATCTCTTACTAAGAATCTGTTACAAGGCTCTTCAGATCAATTTACTTGAGATAGTAGGTACTTTAGCAACAATTTGCACCTTTTCATGCCAAAACATCTTTTATTATTCTGTTGCTAATACACAGAATGATCATGATGTCTCAAATGGATTCCTAAAATTAGAGATATTAATCTTTTTGGTATTCATAAACTCCAAATGAAGCTGATTTGGCCAATACTTTAACATAGAACGGTCATAAGCCAAATACATTAATTAAAGACATATTTTATATTTAACGACATTCACTCGTTCATCTCACAATACTCCAAACATACTGACAAGATCGTCTTTAATGCGTCTGCGAACACATCACAGTCAGGGTTAGCGTCCAAGAGAGCGTATTCATTTCCCTGTTCAGTAAAGTTATCTTTTCACCACCTTTGGTTGACTAGTAAAGAATGCCTAAGGCATTAAGTCCGTACTTTTATTATTGCATAAAGTTGAAATAAATAAATAAGGTTAAAATAACTCACTTGAGGGTTCTCACTCTTCTTTCCCAATGTTGAGCTTGCTTGTCTTTTTCCGAACCAGTGCCGCCAGCGCATCCTGTTGTACCTGCCGCTTGATTAGCAGCTGATGATCTGTAATATTTAGAAAATCAATATAATTCAAATGGTCTGGACGGACCACGACCTGGTGGAAGTTGTGGAAATCTGCTCAAGGCAGGAAGCATAGGACCGGTCGTTGGGGCAATGCTTGGAGAGGCCTGTCCAGGGACGTCTTTCAGCTGAATGATGATAAACCTAATTAATGAGTTAATAATGCTGTAGAGACTCAAAGGTTACCGGACCGGATCACGTCGATAAATCATTTAAATCTGCTCCAGATTTACAGCAGAGGTTAAAATAAGTACGAAAACTGGACGTGATACTCCGAGCTGGAATCTTCAATCGTTTAAATCATCACCGTGAAAATTTTATAATCATTTTCTTGTAGCATAATGATATTGATTTTTTAAAATTAACAATTTATTGTGTAAACAAAACTCGAAAAGTGACCTCGAAACAATTAATATTTAAGTGATAACATTTTGTAATTATTTAAAAACGAATAGGTACATTTTTATCTTTTCGCTAGTAGGTACTACTAAAGGCAAAACGTTCTGCCGCAGGAAAACAGCCATTACAATTTCAGCGTGTACGTAATGGGGAGATAACAGGCTGAAAGCCTATAAATAAAGATGTTATACCTAAGTCTGTGACTAACCGTATCGAAGGCCTATCCAAAAACGTAACACTTATAAAAATGATATTCCTAAAAGATTGCTTGTTTACTATTACGTAACTATTTTTTCCTCAAGCCTGATATGACAATTAGCTTACCAAATTCGTCCTATAAAAGAAGATAAGAGAATATTGGACTTTCCTTCAAAGTTGTTTAACTCGTTAATCCTCAAGTTGATTAATATTCGCTTGCATAATTTAAGCTGCTTCGGCCTTCTATCTTTGTGAGAATTTGCCTCTATAGCCTGCGGGGTTATACTTGCAGGGATTTGACTTTCGTTTTATCATGATGCCCTGAATATCAAAAAACTGGCTGAGTGTAAGTCGGAAGCACACGAAAGGTTCTATACTACCGTATAATATTAAGATCGAGTAAATCACGTTTACATGGGGACTATAATGAACCAATTTGAGTTGTTTGACGTATTTTTGGGTCAGACATACATAGGTACAGAACTAAATTAATGATATGCTGTAAGTATAGCTATAACTACTTCTACTTCTTCTTCTAGGTGCCACAGGACAGCACAAAGGCTATTTAGTGCAAAGTGAAGTGACCTTTAAGTTATAAAATAATAATTATAGGTTATCTATGGGCCTGTGTCGCCTACAATAAATGAGTTATATATGTATATATAAGACATAGATACATACGTACACCTTTTTTTGTCAAAGGAGGCAGTCAGAATGTGATAATTCTTTCTAAGACTCGATCTGTTACAAAAAAGCAATCCGTACCTGGTGCACGCATCTTCCCTGCAGGTCCTTTCAGGGGCGCAGCCTGTCACCTCGTGGAGTTTGGATTCCGCCTCGCGAGCCAACCGCCGCAAGTGTGTGCCAAGAGAATCTGAGTTTTTGACTGTAACAAAGATAATTATTATTTGGATAAGTATTGAGAATTGGTAACAAAAGTCAAATCATTTATTTTAAGACCATTAAAATGCAGTTTTGAACGTCATTTACACAAAAATATAGTTAGTTGAGTTTAGTTGCCCCTTCAAAAAGGTAGTTTCGTATGCAGAAGAATGGACAACTTTGTACTTAATCTTTTTAAAATGTTTTGTTTTCTTTTTAGGAGTCATAATAGTCTAAGTACTTCTTAAATAACTAAAATTATGGAATATGGACGTAAAGCAGGCAGCTAACTTGCAACTACTTTTAAACAATATTTCGTGTGTGTCAATTCTTTTAATTATTCTAAATAGGTTTCAAAATCATTAGACACCACAAGCTTAAAAAGTGAATACAAAATATTTTTTTTTTAAATAGTTTAAAAAACTAAAAAATACGCTTTTAGCACGCACTAATTTTTTTCGTATCCCATTCAGCAAACCCTTTGATTTGATACCCATATCATGGGGATGCATTTCAAATAGCCTGTCCGCCATATTGGATTTAAGTCTCGTGACTATTTTTTTTGTATTTCTGACAGCAAACCTTTTCATTTAATACCCATAACATGGGGGTGGATTTCAAACAGCCAGTCCGCCATCTTGGGGAGGCCGCCATATTTGATTTGTAATGACGTTTTTTAGCTAGTCATGTATTGTCATCAGAACTCAGAGCGTGTGCAAAACATCCTAATCGAAGACCGGGAAGTGGGTCAAATTAAGATTCCAAGATTTTCTTACATAGTTACTTACAAGTGAAGCTAATATAAGCGTGTTAAAAATGATTGGCAAAGTAGCAGAAAGATAAAATTATATTGTTGTCTGTAATAGCTTGCTCGACAGTAACTGTACATAGCCATACAAAACCCCATCATCATTGAATTCGTTTGTAGAATCTAAATGCATTCAGTTCAGGTCAATCAGTTCAATTTCGTTCAGAAAGCTTCAGTTAATCGCTGAATCCAGCTAATTTGAATGACGGTCGCGTTCATTCAAAACTGATTTGTTTACTAACGCACCTGCATAATTGATTGTTGTCGGATCACGGAGGTATTGATTCCGTTGATATGATTTACGGCTATTTCGCGAACAATAAAGCCTTGATTGAAGGGAAGGGCGAAATTAAAATTCAAGATGGCGGCCGTCATTGTTGTCGATTGGCAAAAACGAATAATGGTTTTAAACAATATCCTCAATGCTTCTGTACCATAATATCTACTCTAAAATAATAAAGCTAACTGCCTCGTTGTCGTGCAAAATCACCACTCTACGACCCAGTAACCAAAGAAAATCATAATGTGAGGCAATGGTTTTTAAAACCTATGAGAAACTTACGAGGATTCCTCCTATATGAGCTAGACGCATTTGATGCCTAGGTATCCTTACTCATGCAGGCCGTTATTGATCTAAAGTTCAGAAACAAATCTTTCAATAAAACATAAAAACAATTATTATCTTCTCCCATTACCATCAGCCAATTATTATCCCTTCCTTAAGCTCTCCAAGGCCAGTGCTTAGAGCATCTTAAAGATAGGTAGGTACTTAAGCGTCTCTTATTACAGCCGTGTTTGTTTTAGGCTGGGTTAAGGCATTATGAACCTTATTATTCATGATCATGGTCCTCTTTATGGCTGCTTTTAAAAGAATGGTGGTAATATTTTTTTTTTCCGCGCGTAAATGCGACTACAATGTTTTGTTTATGTTACAGAGGGGCGCTTTAAAGCGCTTTTACACGCTTTATCGGGACTCGGGGGATAATGGTCTTCTCGATGTAAAAATAAACGTCACAAAACATTTGTTGTTTACCCCGTTTCCGAACGAATTTATAAAACTTATTTGGCATTTCTGTCTGAACAATTTCGTGTATCCATCTCTTGGTTTTTTGGGAGATTGGTGGAAGTTTGTTAAACTTGGAATCTAAGCATTAAAATAATATAAACATCACGCCTGTATTCCCCGAAGGGTTAGGCAGAGGTTTACCCATTAGTACACCCATATTTCGCCAGTTGTGGCGAGCCTATTGCCATCAACCGGGCCCAAATCCAGACTCCGAGGCTGTTACCGAGAAATGCCTGATTGAAAAATCCAATAACACTTTGTTAGACCTTTGAATCGACCCCAAGACCTCATGCTCAGCAGTCGCGCTTTGTGACCACAAAACCAACTAGGCAGTCAATATAAAATTGATACAATTTACATAAGTAGGTATTCAGAGTTATATAAAGTTGTGTGGGTGTTCCTATTACATACGTTAAAAACCTCAAAGATTTAACTGAAAAACTTTTAGCAGAACTCTTCAAAGTTTTTAAGCGGTACTCGTGGGTGGTCGTGAGATCCACCGAGTATCCCGACCTAGACAAACAACATATAAATTTTATGTCCCATAAAATTATGTAACGTTCCTAAACCATATAAATCTTACGAATACGACAAAAGGTGAGGGATGCCTAATATCGTAGTAATTGTAATAATATCCTCCTAGAGCTGACCCTGTGTCCTTATGACATTTGTTTGGGATAAACACCACACAATATTTCCAGACCACTGCAACTCCTGGAAGCCAGCACCATCAGTGGTGACCACCAGAAATGCGCCGAGGCAATAAGTTCCGGAGAAACGATTCAACTGTCTTGGATCCAGCAACAAAATTAAACAGAAAAGAACAGCGGAGGAGTAAGAAAAAACGTTATTCCTAATGTCTTTATAAACCTATGCTTTAAGGCGCATAATTCCTATAGGTATTAAATAATCCCGCGGTAACATAAAAACGTGATTTATATCCTATAATATATAATAAGCTATATCCATCGTAGAAAATATGTATAGGCCTGTAGTATAAAAAATATAACAAATTACATATTTACCTATGGACATTTTGTACCCCTTAAAAAACAAGCATATTTTTCTGCCTACTCGCCGATAGGTCATTGAACTTAAGCCTTATTTCCCTTGAGTCTGAGCTATAAAGCTTCTATTCACGCTTTAGAACCATTCAATCAAATATAAAATGCCTGAAAAGTACATAAATTCCCCTTTACTAACGTGAATAGGTATTTTGAAGCCAGGCGCCGCAAACCAATAGCTAAGCCGCTTAGTTGAGTTCACCGTTAACTACTATGATGTCACATATCTTCAGAACTGGGGACCTACCACCATCTATTAAAAACTACCATTTTAATATTACTTTGTAATTTCAGTTGTTGAATTTTCAACTCTCACGTTCACGTTCAAAATCCATTAGTGCGCAAGAAGAAGTACTTACTGTCCAGTGCACATTTCGCCGCTTGTGTATGACGCTACGAGCACCCGCCGCCTGCACCTATCCCGGTCCCCCTTCTCGTTCTATCCCCGCGCCCCGTACCCCGCAGGTAAGGACTCGATAAAGCGGTTTAGCTATATCTAAACGTTGTTTTACATATTGAAAGAATATGTTTCAACTACACGCAATGTTTGGTTTGGCCAACTAGAAGTGATGTATACGACCTACTTTGATAGATATTCATTAGTTAGGAAAGAGACCGACGTTTACGAATTATATCGTGGATATTAAATTACTTGCTTTTGCTCACGGCTTCGTTCGCGTATATATGGGTTATCGCGTACGCAGACAAAGTGACGCAATAAAAAGTAACCTATGTCCTTTCTTGGGATTTAAACTCACCCCGTACCAAATTTCATCAAAATCGGCTCGATTCATCATCATCTGCCTAGCCTTTTCCTAACGTGTTTCAGTCTAACCGGATGCAGCTGAGTACCAGTATTTTACATGGAGCGACTGCCTGTCTGACCTCCACAACCCAGAAACTGGGTAATGCAATACCCCTAGGTAAGACTGGTTGTCAGACTTTCAAGCTTCTGACGACTTGTAACGACTGTCAAAGATCCAAGTATGACAGCCGGGACCAATAGCTAAAAAAAAAAATCGGCTCGATTATCCAACGAAAACACATTACCGAGGTAAAATAAGTATCCTATGTGTTCAGGAATAATCCAGGAAATACTTAGTCTGTATCCAGGAAATGGTCTATACCTATGTATATACATTTTCCAATTGTCATCCAAATCTGTTCAACTGATTTTTACTTCAAAGTCCTTAGCAAGTACTCTTCACCACGCTCCATATTTTAAGCTCAACATTTTCCTTATTTAATCTCGTTGTAAGTTTACCAGAGTGTAAAAAGTGCAGCATCAAAACAAGAAAATCTTACTCGTCTATTATGTAATGTGAGATAAAATTTGTTTAGCAGTTTGTTTTCTTTACGTCTGTTGATGATTGAGTGCGTCTCGACTGTAGGTGGGTAGGTATATTTTCTTAAAAAGGTTTAGATAAAAAATGTATCTTTTTAAGGTAATTTGTTGAGTCATATTTTATGTTGCTCACACCTGACGTCTGTAAGTTGATTATATTCTTTCCATGCTTAGAAGTTACGGCGTCATCTTTACTAATATTATAAAGCTTGTTTGGACGCGATGATCTCCAGAACTATAGGTCAGATTCTGAAAATTATATAGCTAATAGAATTCTACGTTATAATCCCTAGTGCTAACCGCTATGCTTTAAAAAAAAATAGGGTCCTGTAAGACGCGAAAATGCGGAAGTTATAACTATGCCTATCTTTCTGTTTTTTACTGCATCACAATAAAACCACAGAAAAACAAGGAAGTAGGTTGGGATCTGAATAATAAGGACATAGGCTACTTTTTGACGATATCGATATTTGCGTGAGCGGAGTTGCGGGAAATAGCTAGTTTTATAGGATAATGTCGTGCTTCAATGTTAGAAGGGCAAGGGTACAACAAACCTCTACAGCTCCCATCGCACTGTCGGTACAACATTTAAAGTCATCTAAGCCGCTAATGAGCAATGTTCATTCTTTGATTTACATTAACTAATGTATTATCGATAAAAACAGTTACAAAAGACACATATCGTAATTCAAAATACTTAAAACTCTGTATTACAGTCCCGGTATATTTTTTTATGGTACAACAAGAGCAAATAAGCGTACGGCCCGCCAGATGGTAAGCGGTCACCGTAGTCAATGGACGGCAGCAACACCAGGGGTTTCACATGCGCAATACCGACCCTCCAGGAACTAATTTACCTCCCCTTCCTCCCGGCAGGGAGCTCATTAAACACCCTGAACGTTCGTGGGAGGAAAATCTACTGAAACCGCATTGTGCGCTACCGTTTGGGTTCAAAAGTGTGTTGATCTGTGCTATTCTCTAAAAACACAGCGCCGCGGCAGCGCTGCGGCAGCGCTGACACTATGGTTTGTGTTTAGTGGATTTTCAACGTTGTGATCTACACTATAAAGTTGAAAATCCACTAAACACAATAGAATAGCATACCAGGGGTTCCCTAACTTATTTATGACGCGCACCCTTTCTACAAATAAAAATTATCGGCGCCCCTCTGCCATTTTAGATTACTATCAAAGAATATACAGATAGAAAAAAAGTTTTAATGTCTTAACTTTTAAATCTTAGTATGTTATTAAGTTTGTATGAAATGCCGTATGTACGGCGTAAACGCTCGTAATATGTAAATGTTGGTCTCTGCGCCCCACACTTTGAAAACCCCTGGTGTATTTTTTTTTTTTTTTTTTTTTTTTTTTTTTTTTTTTTTTTTTTTTTTTTTTTTTTTTTGAGGTGGTAAAAATCATCAAATGAGTCCTTCCGTCCTGGGCGGGGCGGAAGGGACTGTCAGACTTTTACTGACTAAAAAACCACCCTGTTCCTTCTGTTGCCCTTTACGTTCCGGGGCCACGGTATCCTGTTAAGACGTCCCGCAACCCCGGCAGGCGTTTGGCCCCGTTGGGGGGCCCCGTCCCTGTGCTGACAGCTCTTTGAGGCGCGCGCGAACAGAACGCGCCGTCGACCCGGGCATGGTCCTTGATCGGACGGCGAGCTACCCATTACTCGCCGTCCGCAAGCCCGCGCCTACGGTGGCCGGATGTCGCCTCGCGACGTCCGACGCCCTGGGCGTCTCCCGCGGCGGCTGGGGCGTGAGGTGGAGGGTGTTGTTCTCTCCCTCACGCGGCCCGCCTCCTACCCCTGGTGTATAGAATGTGGTTAATTTATGACATTTAAAACTGAATTCCAAAAGATTGCCAGTAACAATATGTTGTCCCCGTACTTATATTTGAAAAGCGAATTCCATTTGCAATAATATATTTGAAGAAATACAGCGAATGCTCGTCGCTGCGAACGCCTTTGAAACCAATAACATGCAATACATTTTTGTATTGGCGTGAATATATCCCGCGTTTGGAAGCCTCTCGTATATATTTCCTGGCAATTCTCCCAATTTTTGGTGCAGTCCCGATTTTCATTGCTCAAGGGTATTGCAGCTAACAAGCTGTATACTCGACTGCCTATGAGGGTTATGTTTATGTTTTTTTTTATTGAGTGTTTTTTGTTTTTGGCAGCTGACGGTTTTTATATTCATTTTCATTTCATATTCTACGCTGCAGAGGCGACTACTACGAATAGTGATACCTACATAAGTGATGATAGTAAACGCTTTAAACAGAAAAAAAACACGTTAGTGGAAAAAAGGGATTTTTTATTTAATTTATATTTTTATTTATTTATTCAAATTCAATTATTTGAATCTGTTTTTGCCGTATAGGTATGCCTTATACTTTCTGCATTGCCGGTCCGTTAATTTGTATTTTTATTTATTAATTCATATTCAATTATTTGAATCTGTTTTTGCCGTATAGTATGTCCAAGTCGTTCTGCATTGCCGGTCCGTATTATTTCTTTCCAAAACAATATTTACACAGGACAGGATATGAAAGGACCATCCCTTTTCTGTTTGTTTTGTTAATTTTGCGCCAGTAATTTATTTATTGGCCATTGTTCGAGAGAAAATTCGGCAAACCGCGAAAATGTGGACTTGAACCAAAAACACCACATAACTTTCGATTTTCTTTAAAGTTTGAGAAGAAGTAACCAACAAAGTTCAAAAAGTTTTGGTTTATCTGACTTATCAACGCTTGTTCAAATCTCAGTCTTATAGTAAGCTGGGTCACTTATTGTGTGTGACATACATAGATCGATAAACTTCGGGTGTCTTCGGCCCTACTCGGGATTGAGAAGTTTCGCCCGCGGCGGTGATCTGACCGAGATCCTGGTATTTGTATTACCTCCTTTTTTTGTTCTTTCCTATTTCCTATCTCTCGTCCGTAAATAAAAAGTAGTATTGACATGTGAGGGGCTTGTGCGATTTGTCGTTCGCACCGTAAATACACATGTATGTCAGTTGCTTTACATGGTTTTGTTATAGGAAATGTTGGTCGGATGACAGATTTCTCTTGACTCAATTAAAGGGGCAAAAGGCTAGGCACGTGTAGCGTAGGGGTTTATACATAATTATACTCACGCCGTTTTCCCATGGGGTTAGGCAGAAACCACAGAACGCCACCTGCTATGATCCTTACACACTCCTTTCACTTCCTCCGCGTTCATACATCTCGTCATACAAGTAGGTACGTCGGTTACGAGTACTGCGCACCAGACCTTTCTGGAGAACCTCACCAATAAGGTCAGTGTAGGTCTTCCTAGGGCGTCCCCTCTGAACGTTGCCACTCACATTTGCCATACAAATTCCCTTTGTTAATCGTCTTTTACTCATCCTCGCAACATGACCAAACCATCTAAGCATACTCTTTTCGATCTTTGTCACTACATTTTACTATTAGGCCGGTAAATTCTGCCTACCTACCCAATTCTTTTCATTTCCTGTCAAGATAACTAACAACATAATCGAGTAGTATACTCGAGTAGTATACTATCTAGTAGTAAATCGTCTACTGCCTGACGTATACGTCAGTTGACGTAAAATGTCAGCTTACGATACCTATCTACTACTAGAAAAACAAATCACGCCCACAATGTAAAACAATAAAGTAATCTACGGATTAGATAAACGATAGATAGTTTAGGTAGTGACGGCTATTGTGATCGATTATCGTTGGAAATATTTGTTTGGTTATTTCTCCGATTAACCTATCTCTCGCTTAATCTGTCTGGATCAATTTGAAATTCTAGGAACGTAGTAAACAAGATAAGTGTCTTGAAAATAGCAGCTTTTTCGAAAAATGCAGGCGGAAAGTCCATCGTGTTGGTATTGCTGACTGCGGTGATGGAAAACATCGTGAGGAAACCCGGACTTATAATTAATACTACCTTCTGCCCACGACTTCGCCTGTGTGGTTATTTTCAACTGCATTAAGTTACGTCTTTGGTTTCTGCTCCGCTTCCGTGGGTCGTAGCGTGATGTCATTTAGCCTATATTTCGACTTTTAATTCTATTCAGTAACTTGACAGATAAAGGGTTACCACGTTTTGACAAAAAAAAAGGTAGTGAGGTGTTGTAAGAATGAACGAAATTGAATGAACTTAAATAATGTACTTAACTTGGTATTAAACCATTCTTATCATTCGTTCCTTACGCAAAATTGTTAACTACCCCAACCCTATTAGTTGTAGTATGGTAACATTATTTTTCTTTGAACTGTCAAATTATTGAATAGAATTAAAAGTCGAAATATATACTATTCCTAATGAAACTGGCTCGCACCACGAATTTTTTTGCACCTGCTTTGTTATCTCTTCATCACCTTTGGTTGACTGGTAGAGAATGCCTTGGCATTAAGTCCGCCTTTGTACTTTTTTTGTTGCATTAAGTTTAAATTAATAAATAAATAAATCCTTCCAGAAAAACGCTCGTTTAAACAAACGAACAAAAAACTCTTCAGCTACATACTCTATTTATGTTCATTATTTTTTATTGATCAAGAAATAGGTAAGATTTAGAAACTAACGACAAGAGTGAAGCGAAACTCGTAAAACTCGATAACATAACCAGTTCACATTCTTCCCCAATTCTTCAGTTCCAAATATACATTAGATCACTGTACGCAGCAAATGGTGTATTTCGAACCTTAAAGACCCAGTAATATGGTCGAAAATGGCAATTAGCTAGAAAATGCGGTTAAGTGCACATTGTAGTCCACATTTCGTGACATAACTGTGGATATACGGTCGTGTCTCACGTCACGCGACGTAACAATTGCATGTTCGTCATGCAGGACCGCTCGGGTGTGCGGGACAGGGCTGCCGAGTAATGGACAGGTGGACGAGTATTCTTGAGTGGGACGTGAAATTATACATTGTATTAAAAGGACCTTGCTACATTTTGGGCCCACTTTTCAACATTGTCCAACAGTGATGAGACCTATCTCGAAATCTAGCGTAAAACTGGTGATATGGTTCGTATTTGAAAAAAAACATTGATATTTATTTTAACTGAAAAATATGATTTGAGGCTCCATGTTTATTTTTTTTAATGAATTGTGATTTTGATTGAATTAAAAAATGTGCAGATCATAAAACACATTTCCTCAGAAATAATTTTGTTTTTTTTTAACGTGCCAAAATACCATTACGAGAGAAGAGAGAACTACGCTGCCATAAAATGAAATAAAGTACACCCTAAGAACTTTCATATGACATGAGTTTCAACTTTACCCAACATAGGTAAGATTCAGACCAACCGGCTCGGATCGGACCGCATCGGAACGGATCCGTACGCATGCGAACGGATCCGTACGCATGCCGCGGCAGCCGTACGCATCCGTACGCATGCCGAGGCAGCCGTACGCATCCGTACGGCTCCGACGGACGCGATCGACGGAGGTAGAGTTGCATGCAAATATGAACTATAATTACTGTTGATACATTTCAATGTTCTTTATCGCATTGTAAAATGCCGCCCGGCCCGGCCCGATGCGAGCCGGTTGGTCTGAATCTTACCATAGAGTTATACATAAACGAAACGATTAGAAACGTTAAAAATCTAGTCGCAATCTCATCTCTGCGACAATCAACTTCAAAAACTTGTCATAAATGTTACATTAGAGGCATTTTTATCTGATTTTCCTTTTTTTTTTACAAGCTTTTATTTAGCTTGCACTGTTCGTATGTAAGTAAGTTGTCCTTTCAAAATTTGCAAACCATTTTTCAACCATTTGTTGATATCCGATTGAGCTGTGCATACACCTTTAGTTCTGATGACAATACAATGTCCAATACTCAAAATGTAATAATTTTAAATTAAAGCTTGTTTTTAAAAATATTTTTCAAATTAATTTTGTAGCATTCAACTACCTCACAGTCACAGATGAAGTTAAACAAGATTGATTGTAAGTATTTCGATATCAAACAAATCTTCCAAGCATTCGATCGCCATCCGTTCGGCAGACGCGACTGAAGATCGTATCGAGACGAAATCTTCAATTTATTTAAAGACTATGAGAAAACAAATTAAAGAAAAAGAAACCAGCTTTATCTACAATCTCGGATAAGTTTATAATCACAATGTATATAATTAACGCATGCTCAGAACCGGATAAGCGACAACCCTATATGGCTACTGGTTTAGTGATTTGTTACAAATATGGTAGAACGTGGCGGGCGTAGGGTTACGCTTGTTGAAGTCCTGATAGTCAAGCCAACATAATGGCAATTTCGTGTGTTACTCAGGGGTGTAGCTAACGCCATATCAAACATATGGGCCCGCTAGCCTCAAGGGCTCCGAATTTGTGTAAGCAATGTTAAATATTATCCACTTTCTCACTCAAACTCTTACGCTAAAATTTTCGGGACTAAATAAACCTATTTTTTCTTTTATGAAAAATCTTTAGGTGCCCTCCATTTGGGCTTCGCCGCAGTAGGAGGGCGCGTTTAGGGCAAGCCACGCCACCGTATGTACTGTTTAGACACTGGCTGACTGAGTCATACAACCTCATTTTAGTTGTCCATGCAAGAGATAAATAATAAATGCTGTTTTAACATAAGAAGTTTATGACATGCCAGTCACTACGACTGACGGCTTAGATTTTGTTAGAAATATAGGCTAGACAAGTTGTGTAAGTACTTTATAAGTATAAGTTGGACATCACAGTGTTTGGTGAAAGAAAACTTAGTGAGAAAATCGCCAATACGCTTTGAGCAAGCGTGATGATCAATGCTCATGCCTTCTCTGTACAAGAAGAGGCATTTGCCCCTGCAGTGGAGCAACAGTAGTCTGGGTTTACTGCACTATCTACTACCATAAAATCGCCATTTATTTACCTCCCTGCCTCTACGAAAATGCGGCTGACATCAGCATATGTAATTGGTAGTAAACTGCATTAGCATTTTCGCAGTTCCGTCGTTATTGTGTTACAGCGACATTTGCGATGCTTTTCAAGTGCTTGTTAATGCATTTATACTCATTGCGAGCCCATTCAGTTATATTGTTCACGAAATTATGGACAATTTCACCGTATTTCGGGTTACTTTCCAACTTTGTAAGCGTTTCATAGTTCGACAACATATAACCAATAATTGAAAGGCACAACTTTTATTATCAAAACACTTTGTTTTAGTAATAAAAATCTGATTTATTTTCAATTACCAATAAAATTGTGATGTCATAGTTTATTATTGCCAGAAAAGAAGAAATCTATGGGGAATCACGTTGTATGACAATTGATAGGTGGTTGTGTCAAGTACTCAAATTATGAATAAAAAATCTTGTACCTTGTAAGTTTATTATTAATTACTTAGTTTTTTTCGTCTAGATTAAAAAACACACTTTTGTCAACCGCCTTTACATTCCAACAGATTCTTCTTTTATTTTATATTCCTCCAGATTCACGTTAACGCATGGAATCTCGCGAAAAATTCCATCTGAACATTATTCTTTGCACAGAAGCACATTTCTTGAAGCCCTTAGCCTAGCCGCACACGAGCGACACGTGACATACACAAACGCCCGCCACAAACGCCGCCGCCTTGAAGCTAGAAGCGGCGTTGTAGCGACCACCGATGTCAACCGAGTGGGGCGAGTCCATATAAAATGTATGAAAACTACAGAAAATACGTCGGTGGCGGCGTTTTGTAGTTGAGGTCGGTGGCCCGTGTGCTAACAGGCTTATATTTGCCGCGTACGTTGGGAATGCAAATTATAAAAATACCTGAGGGCCCAAAATATGAGATGGAGGAATGACAGAGAGGAATAATAATCCATAATTTTCAGTGAAAGAAGGTAGTGTGTTCATGAAAATGGCGCAAGTATAATATGTAGTTTCAGAAATTGAAAATGTATGAGTTCTCTGGAGGTATCTATTTATTGTGCATTTGCTTGGATGCTTTTGTTGGGTACGGTTATTTGATTTTCGTATTCAAATTTTTTATTTTCTCATTCATGAGAACCGAGTAGCGTGGAAAAATGTTAGTAATATTTTATTTTACTGTTACTGTAAAGAAGCCTAAACCTACTATTATTTACCTCTTGAAATTAATGTTTTAAAATTACAGAATCCAGTAACTTATTAAACAGTTTTAATAAGTCACTGTTCACTGTCACGAAATGTCTTATTTAAAAAAGATATTAGAAATCTATGTTTCTATAGAAAACTTAAATTCGCTTAAAAGCCGTAACACTATTTTTTTTTTTTTATATTCTCAAGTAACTTTTTAGACCTATTGTATCCTGCTTGAGTACAAGTTTCATTAAAATCGGTTCATTCATTTCTAAAAATAACGACTTTAAATTTTGTAAGTATGTAATGCCGTAAGGCGTAAACGCTCTTAAAAAGACAAGTATATTAAAAACAAAAGACAAGCATTGACACTTAAACAAATAAAATATAAAAAGGGTTCAACTCCAAGGTTATCATGAGGGGCATATGTCTGTTATCAGCTAACCTCAACAGTGAGAACACTATTTGACAAGTAAAAAATCTGATTAGATCGACAGCTGCAGCAATCTCTTCCTCATTTCGGAAGTGATTCACGTGTTTTGATGTACGGTTATTACCTTTCAAATCGGCTATTGACACTTAAAATCAAGGCAAATCTTTACCAATATTATAACTGAAGAATTTGTTTGTGTGTTTGTTTGAACACTCTAATCTTAGTCCGATTTGAAAAAATCCTTTTGCGTTATATAGGTATAGCCCTTTCGTCGGTAGGAAGGTTATAAGATACATAACATCACGCTACAAGACACAGAGGCGGGGCAAGAATGAAAAACGTGAAACGTAAAACCGCGGAGTAAAGCTAGTATTACGATAAAAATGCTAGTAAATACACAAACAAAAACCTCTTATTTAAGCGCAAATACCGATGCAAACAAGATTCAGCTTCTTGTTTTGCAAGATTCAGAAACATTGAAAACAAATTATTTGTTTAAGATAACAAGAATAAGATAGAAATGAAAGACTTACATTGTGTTCCTTCCTTCGCTCCGAATTCCATGAGCATTTTAGCAAGTTGTCTGTTGGTCGCAAGTACGGCCACGTCGAGCGGTGACAGGCCGTCAGCATTAAGGCTGTAACAACACCAAAAATGACCAAGTTTTCCACAAATATAATAATAATTCCTAGATCCCAGATCCCCAGATTTCAAGGTCGGGCAAAGTATTATTGGGTTTTTCCATCAGGAATTTATGGGTAAGCCTCGGAGTCTGGATTTGTGTTTGGTTGATGGCAATAGGCTCGCCCCCTATTTCAGTGGTTTAAACATAACTGTCGACATGTTGGTGTAATGGGTACACCTCTGCCTAATTCTTTGGGGATTGCAGGAGTGATGTTTTCTCCTGACCGCAACTCGATCATGGCGGCCAATCTCAATGGAGACCAGCCAAGTATGCAGAAGATACAGTGCACAAGTGTGTGCACAAACACAATGTCCCTCTTGTGGAGCTTTCCTCACTATCATTTGGACCAACGGCGATACGTGGAACCGAGATACGGGGGTGTCACACCATCACACCACCAACTTCCAAATCCCGGGCTGCTACTGAGAAATTCATAATGAAAAAATCCAATTACACTTTACCCGACATGGGAATCAAAGCCAGGATCACACTGAGGCCAACATCACCCATGAGACAAACATATGATCAAGTTTCAAAAGGGTAATTTACGTCAGAGCATGATGTAGTTTTAAAAGCAAAAAAGGATGAAAATCAATTTCCAAAGGTCACTTTCATTACTTTCATGTAACTGGGAATATCAAAGTATATATATGCTCCTAACAAGTTAATGCCTCAGAGGAAAAGGCAAAAGGAGATCATGATTAACTTTTGTTAACTGCTTCATATAAAGAGGGCTTTGTCTAACAATATCATGCAGAAGTAACTTAATATAATTTATCAAGTTAGCGTTCGGTAAGTCAAACCGCCTACGTCAGATAATATTCATTTAATAATGATAAAGGTCTTTAATTCGTTTAGAAGCGATGTCAAAAAAGATAGCAGGTTATCAAATCTATACATATAAAATGCTTTGTCGAAATATCGATATAGCTTCAAGTTTAAAGCTATTTTGGAGAGTTGAACTTCATAAACATCATGTCTGTAATTCACGAAGGGTTAGGCAGAGGCGTACCCATTAGTACACCCACAAGTCCCATGTAATAGGGAGCGAGCCTATTGGCATCAACCGGGCACAAATCCAGACTCCGAGGCTGCTACAAATTTCTGATAGATAAATCCAATAACACTGCCCGACCTGGGAATCGAACCCTCATGCTTAGCAGTCGCGCTTTGCGACCACTAGATTAACGAGGGAGTTGAACTTCAAGCTTTCCAATATAGCTTAACCACAAGTAATCCGCTTAGATAGAAGTCGAATGTGTAAACAGTTTCATCGTTTGTTTCCCTCTGACATATCCAGGTGTTACTCGGGAACTGTTCTCTAGTAACAGGAATAGTTGGACGGGGATAAATCTCCAACGAATGCATTTTGTTTGCAGCGTTGATCGTAACAGTTGTCTCAAATGCAATATACTGTACTTATACTTTGATATTTATGGTAACAGTTCCGCTTTAAAGTTTATTTTGTTTAGAATATTTATCTCTCGAAACTGTTGCGAGGCTTGAATTTCTATTAGTGTTGTCTTATCGATATGTTCGTTATCTAACACGAGTGATGCTGGGTTTTTTAAAACGATTGCGTTAGTAATGTCATATGTTTTGAGTGCATCACTGTGATTTGATTTCTCTTATCGTGTTTTTAATCTAGGATTTGATTTTTTTTTGCGTGAATCACTTCAAAAATACCTGTAGATTTATTAAAATGTCAATTTATCAAATCCTAGAAAATCCAACATGATTTGTTGGATAAGAATACTTATTCCATATTCAAAAATTGAATAAAAAAGTTGAGATTTTACGCAATTAGCTAGTTCACATCATTAACCAATAATTCCAAAAAAAAAACTTCTCTAAAAAAAAAGACTATTTTAGTCCTAAAAATCCGATTAATTTTAAATGTAGGTACTGTAAAATTAGATTTTTTGTGGCTTTCTTCTTCTTATTCTTTATCGTGTGGCCAGTAAGGTCTTACGACCCCACACACCCTAGTGTCAGAGTTTTGTTTGGTCTTAGTTTTGGGGTTTGGTCTGGTTTTGGAGTTATGGCTTTAAAAAACAATAAAATAATATGTAGTTAAATCAATTGAGTTGCCAAATAAGTGACGTCACAGGCCGATATTGCCAAACAAAATCTACGGAAGAATCGCGTTTTGACAGATAATAAACAGTACGTCAATTGATGGTGGTGTCAACTAGCCTATTCACGCAGTAAATTAAATGCTCTACATAAAATGTAAATGAATCACAAACCTGTTGACATCGACATCGGTTGACTCCAAAATGTTTCGCGCCTTATCGAGGTAGCCATGTTCGACTGCAGCAAACAGAGCTGTAACAAAAAGAACTAAGATTCACTTTATAGAACTACTGATGGCTTGGTATCCTGGACGTAAGCAGTAGATGATGACGCTGTTGCTCTTTTGTGAGAAGAAGAGGAGAGGAACCTGTTAGATGAAGGAGATGGAGAAGAAGGAGAAGAGAGAATCCTGTTAGATGAAGGAGATGGAGAAGACAAGTCAAGAAAGAAACGCTCGGCGAATGATGAAGACCTGAAGAAGTTTAACCGTTTGATAGAAGCAATAGCGAGACCGAAGGAGTAATTTTGAAACGTGATCTTAATGCAGAAGTTATACAATTATACGCGTGTACAATGTGTATGTTGTATTATGTAGAAAATAAGATAAACTGATAAATAAAACAAACTGTAAATTAAAATATTATAAAACACAGAATTAGAAGTAAGTTCAATAGTAGAACATGATTAGATATAGAATGGTGAGACAAAACAACATAATAAAAATAAAATAAACAAAAAAACGAAACAAATACCGTGTAAATGTATGTTAACTTGTGCGATTTTGTCTTGTTGCGCTCGCGCATCCTTCTGTTGCCGACGTGTTGCCTTATCAAGGTGCGGGGGGTGGGGTGCGCATGCGCTCAGCGACGGCAACTCCCCCCCGCACCCCTCGAGAAGCGCGCCGTACTGCAGTTCTAAGGGAGAAAGGGGTAAAATGAACAGAAAGAAACCAAAAATAATATGAGGTCAAAATAATATATCACATAAAAATATGGTAAGAAATTGTGTGCTTATAAACGTTTTCTTTATTTTTCCATTATAACAGAGATATGAACATTTCCTTTGGTTTTTGAAGAGCGGAGAGTCTCCTAGCATAGGTATATTTTTCCTTAAAAGGAGACTCCGAAGAAGTGATAAGTAAATAAAATTATTATTATTTTTCAACATATATACATCAAAAGTGTCTAGGGATCAACATCCCTAACATTTGTTAGGGATGTTGATCCCTAGACACTTTTGATGTGTGTAGTTTTTGAATAATAAGTCAGTTTATCGTATGTCTCTCAGTCAACCAAAGGTAGTATAGAGATAACATGGCAGGTGCAAATTATTGTACAAGAGTAATTAATTATAAAAGAGAAAATAAAATAATAGAATAACGAGAATAGAGTATTTATTGTACTTTGACTTTGAAAAATGATGCAAAAAGTGATCAATATTTGTAATAAGCTCGAATAAATCAAGTTTCATAAAAACATTCTTATTTAGGACTTCCGATCTACCTACGTCTGTTGGGATAATTTATCAAACTACCCACGATCACGATCAGTCGACAGGCAAAGGTTAACTTAAATAACAATGTACATGATTAACTCAATGCCGACGCATTATGTGCCAACTTGTTGTATTTAATACCTTTCAACTTTTTGGCTGTTGAAGTGTGACACGAAATTAGAACAGCACTTGGTCCTTATAACCACTTTTTTAACGCCAATTATGTAACAAGAAGCTTTTGACAGATTTTAATGATTTGTGATCGATTGAGATTTTTTTATAATTTGGTCTTTTCCCGCCTAGACGAAGATGGTACATTCTTCTCCATACGAAACTGCCTTTTGGAATGGGTAACTGATACCATTTTTTTCTCTCTTGTGAGTGACGTTCAAAAGTGCCTTTTAATGATTAAATTGAAATAATGACTTTGACTTTTAACTTAGATATTTTCTGGCTTTGATTCTAACCCGAGGGTGTTGAATAATGGAACGCAACTATTCTAGTCATAATCTGTGGCGCGTCTCCCCTATCGGTGATTCTATAATGGCCACTTAATTGCCGGTGTTCGTTTATTATTCTTTTTTTTAGAAATAAAACTAGGTTGATCAGAATTTGATTTAATTACTATTTATTTACCAGAATTACGCTTCTTAATGGTACTCAATATTTGAACAGAATTTTTTATTACGAAATCAATTGCTATGCTTATGCAATTTGATATATTTGGAACGGAAATCACCAGCCAACGACGACTTATACTTTTATCGCCTAAAGTAATGCCCGAAGGCACATCCGAGGTGAAGCCCAATAGCCTTATTCAGCACCTGACTGCATTATGATTAGGTGTCGAATTCAATATCGATTACAAATTGAATTTACAAGGTGATATGTTGACGTGTTGGAATAATAAAAAGCTCACATGCATTTCAATGTCGTAGTCGGAATATTCACCTTGTGTTAGGGCTCTAAAGGTCATTTACGTGAAACTTTGTCAGCTTATCGGAGTTTCAATCAAAATGAGCTTAGGACCCGATATTGTTGAGCGGAGAAGTGAAAACTGATTATGGTATCTCGGTTTAGAGCGTTTACCCGAACAGCATTTTATACAAGCTTTAATCCTGTGCTGTTAGTTTTTTTTAATGAATGGATCAATTTTAATGAAACTTATTCCTACGCATTTGCTCCTGCTTTTGCGTAGGAAGATTCGTTAAAATATAATATAAGTAATTAATAGGTACAGTCAGCAACAAAAGTCGATTAACAATGCTACTTTTTTATATCATTTAAACAGACACTAAACACATAATGTACTGGCTTCCAGAATTTCAGGTTATAGCTAAGGGATTATTATATCTTAATTTTATATTCATTGCGTTTTACTTTTAATATTGTACTTAATAATTAGGATTTAAAAATCATAAATGTTAATCGATTTTTGTTGCTGACTGTACATGGGTCTAAAAAGTTATCAGACAACATTTTCGAAAAATTGCGTTAGGTACAGCTAAATTCGATCGATTTTAATTTTCCATAGGAACAGAGATTTCCAAAATCTTTTTCTAAATAAGACTTTTTTAAAGAAGGATGGCGAGAGCGGACCCAAAATTAATGGAACACTGTGCAAGGTCTAATTTATATCAATTATAATATCAAGTTAATAAGTGTTGTACAAAAAAAATACTAAGTTTTTACAAAACGGGAATCAAAAGTTATCAATTATCCCTATTTAATAAAAAATAATCATCGTGCAGTTTCTAAACGAAACTTATAGTTACATTCCTTTCTAGGCTAATGATTAGATAAAAAGTAGTTCGTTTTCGCTTGGTGATTTTCCTTCTTTTATACTTATACATCTTGTTAAAAAGTTGTTAAATATTCTGAAAACCCATAACGATGAAACATACGAACCATGTAAATAGACCGTAAAAAAAAATAAGACTCATTATTTTGATACATCATACGTAATGGATTACATGAAACGGAGAAACGGAACGTCAGTATCAAATTGACACTGACGGCATTTTTGTTGACATTTTTGTTTTCAACTAGAGTTGCCCATCTGTCGTTAGTTTTTCTATCGATAGATGACCTCGAAAACTAGTAACAATGCTAAACCACTGATACTATCGATATCACAAATTAACTAATTGTACTATTGATTGGAATCGAGAGTATCGATAGGATCGATACTATTACATGATAATACTATCAATAGTATATCGATTTTTTAAAGTAATACTATCGATACTAATGATAGTTTGTATAACTATCAATAGTATTACAACATCGATAGATTTTTCGATAGCTCACACTATCGATACCATCAATACTATCGACAGTATTGTTCCTAAACATATGCTGGACCTCGATAGTATCGATATTATCGGAACTAATACTTTCGATACTATTTTTGTATATTATTATAAAAATACGTAAACTGTATCATACTATCTATAGATAATATGGATACTATCGATAGGCTATCGATAGTTTAGCGATAGTCGACTATCGATAGGCAACACTATTTTCAACGGTTAGCGTTGTAAAATCGGCGATTTTGTAAATTCTTGACGACTTGGCTTTACCTTTGGACTGATTATGCTGTATACCAACCTAAATTACGGCATTTACTACTGGATGACGATTTGCAAGTGATTTGGACTTTGTCAAACTGTTCAAATGCGGTGCGTTATTGTAAATTACACAGTGCTCAATTGCGAAGACATCGCTTGTCCGAAATAAGTCATCAAATTGTTAAAAGAGTTCAGAGATGGGTGTACCCGCGCGATGTGAGTATATATGTGAACTAATTTGTTGAATTTCTGAACAAGAAACCCTACAACAACTAACAACTCGACCATTGTAATGTCTGTGCTGCATGTGGCAATCAATTTTGAGAATATGGAGTAGTTGAAAATCAGTTTCTTCGTCCTGACATGACTGAAATGGTAATCCGAATAAAAAACATTATAATAATATCTGAATGGATAAGACCCCGTGTTTAATGTCGAGCATAAATACTTTTTACATTAATATGTAAAAAGTATTTATGCTTGAAAAAAAAACCTAAAAAGAAAGTAAAGTGTAATGTCATACCGTAACCATGGAAACTCTATATAACAAAGATGTCAAATTAAGATTAATTATTTTATAACAGCAATAAAAATGGTTTAAGTTTTATCAAGCAGTATTTTTAACTATTTTTATTGACCAAAAGATATGGTCAAACACCCCGACAGGTTGGTTATGAAATTAATAAATATTCTTTTTATCCATATTATTATTTTTACATTGTATTTTTGACAACTTTTTACTTGTTTATTGTTTCAGTTAATCTTTAACAATAAAATATGTGTGCCATGCTATTTGCTGGCAGAGTGGTGGACAGTTCTCACAGAAACTCTGCTCTTGTTGTTGTTATCGCCATTGGACATAAATGTGGACTCTTGCTCACATGGTATGAGCATTTTGTGGTACGTGGATTATCCCAGACACCAAAGCTATGTCGCTGCACCAGCTAGCTTCTTAGATAATCTTTTGATTAGGTAAAAAGATTATTTATTATAAAATACTATCTAGGAACGCAAAACAAGATTAAGGGAAGATACAATGTTTTTATGTCTTGAATATTTTACAAGTACATAATTAAAAGTTTTTAAATAAATAAATGTTGTTTTATTCAACAATACTCTGGTAAATGTAGATAAAAGTACATCAACTGTGCTTTTAAAGAATATTCCAGGAGATATAAAGCTGCCTCCTTATCCTGTGATATTATGCAAAAATATTAATTACTGGTGAATCTGGCTAAACGGGTATATGACTGATAATTAGCATCGGAATAAAAATAAATAATAATAATATAGTATGTAAAATAAATAATAACCAATAATTGCGAGTCTTAGATTATTTTAGGTTATAATCTTCCACCTTTCATATTTTTTTTCTCCCAACTTTTTCAAACTACTTTCCATTTGATTTTTGGTTAGCCTTAAGTCGTTCTTTAACTTCAAATCAGTTTCAATATTACACACTACTTCTATCACTGGGTCCCAAATTACGTGTACTCTCGCCATTCTCCTTTGTTCTCTGATAACTTTTTAAACCTATGTATGCTGCTTAGCCGTAAGAAGTTTCATAAAAACCGGATCATTAATTTGGCAAGGCATAGCGAACATATTTTGCCAAAATACTATCTGTAACGATACCTATGTTTTACTAAATAAATGATTGATTTATTGATTATTTCGAAAAATAAGGACTTGAAAGTTTGTATTAAATTCCGTACAAAAAAAAACATTTATTTCAAGAAAGAACAAGAAAGAAGAAGTCCAAAAAGATCAAGTTCCATATTTTGTTAGTAACAGTATAAAAAACCTTATATCTAGTGTTAGTAAATAAACTAATCTAATGGGTAATTATATTTTAAAACTAAGTACGAGGGAGAGTCTCTAGCGGGTCTAGAGACTCTCCCATCCTAATCTACTTCACTGCATGGAGTCGTATCCAGCGTCCTAGAATCGGAGACAGCGACATCGTACAGGCGTTTAAACGCTTTTTAATGAAATTTCTCTGTGATGACACTCATTTAAAGGTAAGTTTCTGTATTTAAATTAACTTCGGAATATGGTTTACGCGATGTAACTGCACATACAGTTATTAGTCATTTCGGTGGTTCCCTACTTCCCATGTATTGTTATTAACCATTATGTGTACTTTTAATGAGTAGTACTGTTTTGTTTATTACTGTATTACTCATACGAGTGCATAACGAAATATCTTTGTAGGACAACATTCCAAAGCAATATACGAGTAGGTATGTATAGAGCCGCGTACAGACATCGCGAGGCGTGCGCCACGAATGGTTCGTCTCGCATGCCTCAACCTGAGGCGTACGACGGTACATTTATACGTGCGTCCCGAACGATACATTATGCTCAAGCTGAACAAGCAAACCACCACGCACGGTGTTCGTCAGTAGAAAACGCAAACAACACCTGTCCGTCCACACGGAGCGCACGGCTCGTATTGAGGCCGCGTTCGCAACGATCGTATGGCGCGAATGCTCACTGTGAGCACACTCGTCCACACAGCCCGAGGCATGCGAGACGAACCATTCGTGTCGCACGCCTCGCGATGTCTGTACGCGGCTTAGGGTGACTGGTAATTTGTTACCGATATACACAGTAGGCCTTTGCCCAGAAAAAATTGACACAGTGTACTAACACAGTGTCAATTTTCTTTTCTTCTTCACCGGAGAAGACTATGAAAAAAGCAAAAATTAACACCGGTGTTTAAAACCGTCTACGATTAAACATTTGCATTATGACTTACGAGTTTATTTCAATTGTACCGACACCGACTAGGCATCTTACTGTAAAACCGTTGTTTGATAAGATAACACTCCGTATTTTTCCATATACATATACTAATTACCGACAAAGATTACTCTCATTAGAATGCCCCTTAGTAATGTCACAGTTATTTTTAAAAACTTATAAAAATACTAGCTTTTGCCCGCGACTTCGTCCGCGTAAATTTCGGACCCCCGTTTATCCCCTTAGAGGGTAAATTAAAAAAAAATCCTTTCTTAGCGGATGCCTAGTAACATCTACCTGCATGCCAAATTTCAGCTCGATCCGTCCAGTGGTTTGGGCTGTGCGTTGATAGATCACTATGTCAGTCAGTCAGTCACCTTTGAGTTATATATATTTAGATATGAAGAGTGACTGGTAATTAGTGACCACATGATTGTACTCATGATAACAAACAACTTTTTAAAAGAAATGTTTTTTTTTTCATTTGCATAGCGCATGACCGTAATCACCCAAAAAGAAAATTGACTCTGTGTAAGCACACTGTGTCAATTTTCTTTAATTCCATTTTTATCCATAAAACAGGTAAAAGACACTAAACTTTATGAAGCCGAAAGATACATGATTTTCTAATTATTGTGATTACTTTTTATTTCTGGACTATTCTAAACCTGTGAACCTTTTAGTTACGAAGATATTGGAGGTCAAACTTACATTTTTTTCTATGTTACATCAACTCACGCCTTTTTTCCATGGGGTTAGGCAGAAACACAGAACGTCACCCAGCTCCGATCTTTTCGCATCGTTCACGTTCATACAGCTCGTTATACAAGCACGCCGGTTACGAGTACATTTTCTATATATTTTTTTACGAAAACGAGTTTTAAATATTCTAACTAAACTTTAAATACTTCCTAGACCCCTGGTATAATGCACCCAAAAGTATAATAATTTGCGCGTTTTACATTGTATGGTAAAAATTAACAGTGAGTTCTAAAACTAAAAAAAAATGTTATTTCCGAGCATATTTGCTGTTAAGTTTCACAATTTAAATTAATTGCTGTTTTTTTTATGACACTTCCAGAATGACATTTAATTTCACGTTAACAAATAATTAAAGTAGACGTTGTACGATGAGTAAGTAGTTCTTTTTTATAACACCTACTTAGGTACTAGATGTTACAAACAACATAATTCTCTATAGCATTTGTCATCGTGATTAGACGAAAGTTTGCACAGACATGGCGACTTTCTCTCCATCAATTACTCACATCCACTCTTAAATGCAGTGTCGCAATTTAAAGATCATAGCTATCTTCGTATTCTTTTAATCTCGCTCACGAGGTTACAAGCATGTGGAATGTGGACTCAACAAATAGTCGTGTCAGTAAATGGTTTGATAGTGAAAAATTTCGACTAATACCTCGAGACACTATCGCTCAAGAGTCAAATGCAGAAGGCGGTCGTCTCGCACCTAATTACCTAATACAAATACGAATACCTACCTTAGGCTACCTTATATCTAACGATAAAATAACCCACTAAGTTACCTGTCAAATCGAAAAACTATGACAAGTAAAATACGAATGTCAGCCAAATTGTAGGTAATACCGACATAGGTAATACCTTTTTTTAAGGATTTAGAGGAATTCATCAAATGACATCTTCCGCTCTGGGCGGAGCGGGAGTGTCAGACTCTTACTGACTAAAACCCATCAAACCCCAAACAAAATCCACAACCTTGGCAGACCTACACAATAATATATCTACCATCAATTACATTAAAACACGAATTCTTAAAATGAGCGATTTTACCAGCTACCTACGCTTTAAAGCGATGCAGCGCAAATATAACGTAACATAAACAAAGGAAAGCGTCACGAAACAAACTCCCAGAACGAAACAAGGTGAAAGGTTCCCATGATTGTATAGCATGCATTATTGTTCCAATCACTCGAGGGTTGAGAGAATCGTAATTACGCTAGTTAGTCAATGGTTAATATGTGTCTATTTCCTTTAAGTTACGTAGTTTTGGAGAATGTTTTTGTTTTTGCTTGAGAATAAGGAATTTATGAGATTTTTTTATTACGCGGAATTTGGTCTGGGTGTTGACAGGATTATTGGTGGATGTACTTGAAAAATTAGGATCTTGGGAACATCTCTGTATGGACTTGGAGGTTTTTAAACGAATTTATACTTCTTTACAGATAGTTAGAAATTTTTGCTTTTTTAAAGGAAGTTAGTTCTCACTTTTAAACTGCCATAAAAATCAGTAAGTACCTAATAAACTTTTTAATGTTGTACTTGTAGCCTAATTGTTACGACTAACATAATTTTTAAGTAATTTGAAATACTAACGCGCTATGGGCATTCGATGCGATTCTAAAAAAGACTTTATTTAAACCACAAAACATCCCAAGTTACATGCATCTATTTACACAAGCTCAGCATCGCCAACCCTAAACCATGTCTCCATTGCCGTGCGTCGGCGCATCGCGTGGGTAATCATTACTCAACGCGTTAAAAACTGTATGAAAGCAACAGTGATGCATCGTAAATCGTTTGTATTGGACAGAACGCGGAAGGATCGATCGTGGAAACAACGTCGATGCGGAACGGGGTAACGAATAAATTAATAACATGCTGTGTGTGAGAAGGCTGTGTATCCAGTGACCTTTACTGAATTGCATGTAAAATATTTATGGTGATAGCCCTGGGAGGTTATTGGTCGAACACGAGTGATTGCACTGACAGGCTATATTTTTAAAAGATTTAAAAAAAGAATGAGGTTCTCAATTCGGGTTAAGTTTGTGAGTTTGTAAAGTTGTAGGGGGTAATCTCTGGATCTACTGAACCGATTTTGAAAATTGAAAGCTAAGTTATCAGTGAGTGTTATAGGCTATATTTCATTATCAATATATAATATATAAAATATATAATATATAAAAATTAGGGATTCGTCAGAAAAAGCGAAAGAAGTCGAGGTAGAGTGCTAGTTTTAAATAAAATATCTGAAAAAAATGGCATCCAGGTAAATTAAATTGCGTATTTTGCTTTCAGACTTTTTAGTGGTGTTTATCTTGTTAATCTACCTACGTAGTATTATCGTTCCTAGATGGATTTGAATGATGATGAAGTAGGTTCTAAAAAGCGAAAAATAAAAATCGTTTTTACAAAAAAGACAGCATTCAAAAAAAAAATTACTTTAGTTTTGGAAATCGGCGGCTATGGTTCTGTTTGTTGTTTTGTATGACCACCGACATTCAAAGCTAAAGTTATTTTTCACAATTTTTAAGCTTTTATTATAATTTACGCAGATGCAGCAAGTAATATTTACTCGTTTAAATATTAGGTTTAGAAATTAAAATAACTCACAAAGACAACTACGCAGTTAGCTCTAAAACCATTATCAAACTGTGAAAGCAAGAAATTTCGCATTTCGCTTCCCATAAAACCGATTAAATAAAACGTTAACACTCTTTTTGGAACGCAATTGTTAGCACTATTATACACTTTAACAAAAACAAACGATAACACAACGTAACGTATTCATTGGAATTAAAACTATTCCAAACTGAACGCGACCGAATAAAACACTGGCCGAAATTGACAGACACCGAAAAGTAAAACTTCACTGGCCACAAAAAAATAAATATTTTGAAAATAGAACTGACCGCAGGTGATAAATTCTAGCATGTCGCTCCATTGCAGTATCATAGTTGCAACTGAGATGGTCGCACGATTCTGAGTTTGGTCATTGTGCGGACTATATCTAGATCTTTTTAATTGGCGACATCGTCATTTTAAAACTGTGACTACACTGCCATAACTTTGTAGATTAATTAGTTTTTATGCAAACATTATTCTTTTGAAGTAATAGTACGCAAGTCTACCGCGTTACGTGCGTGTGAAATACGTAATTATTTAAGTTTTTTTTAAGTTACATTTTTATTCCTTTGATCATTTGCGAAAGTACCTAATTAATGAAAGTGAATTTAATATCGTGTCAGTATCGATTGGTCATTGATGAAAGCGTCTTCTATTACTAATTTAATAAACGTGTCAAACCAAGCTTGAAACGAAACCTTTAAAGAAATAATTTTACTTTGGAAAATTATCCACTAATCGAATGAAAATGCAATTTCTGCCATTTCGCCAAGGTCCAGTGTGTTCCCGGCTTTAAATCCCTGTGTGAGGCGACACCTTACTAACTAGGTTGAGTGGAAGTTCAATTTAGTTCTCAAATTAGTTTAGCACTGATGGCAAACGTAAATGGACTCCCTTCTTAACTAAAACGATATTAATATTTTAGTTCAATGTAGTTTTCTTTTTTTAGTCGTAGATTCTTTATGTTGGCATTTGAAACAGTTTGAGTGTTTCAGCCAGTACCTATTTTATAAAACAATTTTTTTTTTATTTTGCCAAAGCGCCATCGTCTTTGTAAATTTTATAATTAAGAAAGAATGTTCAAGTTATCCCACGGGAACCATAAATTTTGTGCAATTCCAGACTCTAATCTATCTCTGTACCAAATTTCATTTAGATCCATTCAGGCGTTCTGGAGTGATTGAGCAACAAACATACATCCATCCAAACTTTTGCATTTATAATAGTATATAAGATAAAAATATTTAGGTCATTCCTAGGAATGTAAGTCAAAGAAGCATGACCTAGTAAACGCATAAAGCATAACTTCCGACACACCGCAAACATAAACAACACAGTTTTTATGGAACAACGATAAACATTATGTTAATTGAATAATAAATAAATTATTCGATTCGAATTACATGACGGAAGTTCGTCTCTAGCAACGATGACAAAATAATCTAAGAGAAAGTAATCAAATCAGTAGCTGCTGATTTGAATTGGAAATATACGGAATTAGTATTCGACATTTTGATCTAATTTCGGTCAACTTGAACTGATATTCTTTTTTATATGTAGATCTTTTAAATGGGTCTTTGTATTCGTTGCTGTTTGGCCCTTGAGGCGTTTTAGAAACTTTGACACTAGGGTGTGACCTTAATTACTACCCACACGATAAAGAAGAAGATTCGTTACTATATCAAATGCTTGCGTTAGGAGATATCTGGCAGAAATTGTCACGTAAGGAAAAAGCGTTATGTCCTCTCCAGCCGACCTTCCTTCTTATTCTCTTTCTCTCTGTCTCTTTCTATTACATACAGGTATCAGGAAATTAGTATCTAAAGAGGGTCACTGCACAATATTTTTAAATACTCTCGAATTTTCTTGGTCTGGAAAATCACAGCTCATTATTAGTATCTACCCTAGATTATATTTTACTGACTAAGTAGAGCAAACGAAAAACTGAGTTTTTTAGGTGCAACGGACTAATTTTAATAAGACAGACTAAATTAGACGAACGTTCATGAAAGACGGTACATTTTTCCAAATGTTTCTTTAATTATTGACCACAACAGATTACTACCAACAGTTACCTCTATAGTGTACCTATTGCCTCTAGGTATGTAGAAAGAAGCTACCAAAGAGGCTCCATGATGCAATTTGTTGGTCATTAAACGATTCAAAGAAAAGGTCAATGTCTCAACAGGCTTTCCTCATAACATTTCGTAACTCTTAGGTACTTAGTACAAAATTCTCACCAGCCATTGTCAGTTTATTTATTATGTAAAGAGTTATTATGTTTTCAAAGTATGCAATGAATGATTAGTATTTTGATCCTCCATTGTTTGAACCTCATTATTTCAAATTAAATATTTGTGCCAACTTTCCATTTTTGAATATTTTACGTTTTTGCAATATTTTTTAATTTTTATAGCTTCCGCCCGCGCCAATATTATCCCATTAGGAACCACAGATTTTTCCGGGATAAAAAGTGCTATTCCAGACCATAATCTATATCTGTGCTTAATTTCATCTAGATCCGTTCAGCCGTTGTGACCTGATTGAATAATATACATCTATTCATCTAAACTTTAACAAAATATCATAATAGTAAGATTTTAATCCTAGCTTCTACCGGCTACTTCATCTACGTGGATTTAAGTTAAAGTCCTAAATTATCCCACGGGAAGTGTAAAGCTAGATCAATTTTTTGCCGTACAGCCGTTAAGCTTGAAAGAGACATCCATCCATCCACAAATTTTTGGGTTCATAATAGTGGTGGGATGGCGTAATTTTTCCGATTTTCTCATGTTTTTTTTACGAATCCTTTATGAAATGTTATTTGAATCCCATATTTATTTTAGACATTCTATCTTCTTCCAAAAATAGGGTATATTATGATATTTATACTAACCATTAAAATGTACACCAGAAAGTGTTAATAGTTGATAATAATAACATGGAAACCATACATTTTCACTCGTATGGGAATAACTTAAACAATGGATTCTTTGTTAGATTTATCAGCAAAATGTAAGACAGACAGATAAATTATTCGTAGTACGATACAAGCCGATTATTTGTACACATTATTACGTACTTGAATTATTAAATAATTATCCTGCATCATTAAAAAAAAGATTTTATTATTATTTTAAAATAATAATACGTTTGATATGATGCAATTGAAACTATAAACAATGAGAAAATTATTAAAATAAATAACATTAATGAATTCAATGCCTCGTTCTGAGAAGAAGCCTTTGCCGCAGGAACAATAATGCACTGGTATTCTTGTTATTACTCATTCAGTAACATATATTTATGTTTAGTTTTGAAGTGTAAATATGAGGCGTACGTAATTTATCATGCTTGGGCCACATTAGCGTGCTACGGCGAATATTCGTGTCAACGCGATGAGTGTGGCCGGGTAGATCGTTGCAAAGCGTAGTATTCAGGCGAAGACGAAGTTCTATCGGGGCACTGTCGGAAAACTGTCGCGCATTAAAGGGATTTGTTAGTACAATATTCGTTTGGGTGGCTACATCTACTTTACTTCAGTGTCGTACAGACTTTGTGTTTGTTCAGCCGCACAACAGAGAACAACACAATCCGGCACGATAAATCTTCGTCCGCCTAATATCTAACATAATTTCACGAATTCACGCCTGTAATCCCCGAAGGGTAAGACAGAGGCGTACCCATTAGTACAACCACATATCGCAAGTTATTTTGAAGTCCCATGTAATAGGGGGCGAGCCTATTGCCATCAACTGGGCACAAATCCAGACTCCGAGGCTCACGAGGCTGCTACTGAGAAATTCCTGATGGAAAAACCCAAAAACACTTTGCCCGACCTGGGAATCGAACCCAAGATCTCATGCTCAGCAGTCGCGCTTTGCCACCACTGGACCAACGAGGCAGTCGCCCGCCTAATGTAGACAAAATCATCGCGTATGATACACGATATTTTAGCGCGCCAACGCGACACGAATCTTTGCCCGCTGATGTAGCCCCAGCATTAGAACTTAACAATGGCTTGAATCTGCTTGTTTCCAACAGTAACGAGACCTAAAGATCTTGCCTAGTCTTATAAATAATTAATGGTATTCTAATGTCTTTCCCTTTTAAGTCTTGTACTAAGTCGTCTACGTTACTAGGTACGTTATTCTGACCTAAATGTAGATCACTAAATAATTAATAAGGCGTTGTACCCAAGCATTGAGGTTAGTGATATTTGAGGATATTTACACATTGATAAATTGCTTGTTGGTGGCGCAACAACAATGGGAAGGAAGCTGCATGAATTATTTCTTTTTTTGGTTGAATTTTGCCATTCAAAGGGTGGGGAAAAATTTAAACTTGTATAAATTACTCAAGTCCCACGTAATGAGACACAATGGATTTTCTATTGTTCTGACTTAACGGTAAGTCAGCCGGGGCTTGACCGGTTAAATAATGAAATTAATGATGTCATCAAGATAGCTAAGTATGTAAAATGTTTAGTTAAATGAACAACATCGAATAGTTTATAATCATTAAGTGCAGTAAGATTGCATACCTAGGCTTCAAAATATAACGTAAAAATGCTTACCAAAAAATTACACTTCCACTTTGTAATTAGTGTCAGTTATTACCAATTAGCTCAAGTATGCCATAAAACGTAGCCTAAAAGCACTTAGGGATAACAAAGCTTTCTATAAGAATTTTCAAAATAAGATCAGTAGTTCTAGAGATTAGCATGTTCATAGAAAAAGGAAACTAACTCTTTAGCTTTCTAAACTAGTATAAATTCAAATATTGTACCGAAATGCTTATCGGATAGAGGAATTGCATCATTGCAGGCGTTTAAGCATCTGTCATTGTCTTATATGATTGTCATATCGAGACTAATGCTCTTGTCAAACGAAAATTGATAAAAAATCGCCAATATTATCTATCTGAATTGCACTTTTTTGACACGTGTGACACGAGAGTCTAATTTTAAATCTCAGACTAAAAGTCTGGACTTGGAAAAACAAATGTTTCAGTTACTCGGTAACTATGTATTTAAAAATACAATGACGAATACATTGTTTGGAAAATAATGTTCAAGAAACACAAACGACTGCAACTCCTGAAAGCCAGAATCAACAGTGGCGAAAACCAAAAAAGCCTCAACGCAATGAAGCTCGACGATTCCCGGAGAAACGATTTCACTGTCTCTGACCCAGCAACGAAATAAAATAAAAACAAGATATTATATTATTATTAAATCCAGGATTCCTGGCATTTTCTTTCACCGAAGTCAGTGATGTCCAAGATAAACTTACAATGTCCAACTGTGTAAACTAAGTAAATTGTAGATAACAAGTTACGAAATAAGTAGTACTTAGTTAACGATTGCCTAGTTATGCGGGTGTTAAGTAATAATGGCATACTACCAAAAAACACATAAGTAACACTTGCAACAGAAACTAATGATCCGTTCGCGGCGAACTGACTTTTTTTGCTTGATAAGGTACAACGCACACACATCAGTTTAGACTGTTCCGATCCTTCATTCCTAATTTAAAAGGTTTCAAAGCAGTTTTTATTTAAATTTATATTATAATTATCCAATTGTACCTAAATATGGAGTAAGTATGGAGTTTGTTGCCCATTCTTCTCTATACGAATGTAACTTTTGAAAAGTTCTTCTTTTTCCTTGTGAATGACGTTCAAAAGCGCCTTTTAATATTCTAATTGAAATATATTATGTGACTTTGACTTTCCTACAAACAAAACGTTTAGGTACCTAAATGGATTGGATGTAGATTTTAGCATTTATGGTTGTTGAATAATACACGATTTAAAGAACATTCGTATATGTTTGGACGAGTAGGTAAGTTCCGTTCTGTACTATTGAAAACTGCGCTTTTAGTAACCGGCGTTTTTATTGTGAGAGCATCCATTGTCAATTGTTCGATTTTCAATAGCCATTAAGTACTTACTTACACAACATTTTGCTCGACTCGTTGAAAATGTGTTCCTATTTCAAACTGGGGTATAGTACCTAAGTATCTAATTGTTTTTTATTATTTTTCTATTATCTTTTTTTTGTGTGCGCTGCGTACAATTAAGAAATCGGTTTCATCGATCCTTTTTTTGTGGTTTAATAGTTAATTTATGCGATGTGGATTTGGTAATTATGAATGGTAATTAAGAGTAGCTAGTTAGCATGATAATTAGAAATTAGAGCTTATAATGCGTTAGTAAAACATACTAAATCGAAATAAAAGTGGTTAGTCGTTTTTCGACGTTAGGCAATATCTTTTTATTTTAAACTAGCTGTCCGCCGCGGTTACACCCGCGTCTTTGGTTACTGCTCCGCTCCCGTAGGTCGTAGCGTGATGGTATATAGCCTATCGCCTTCCTCGATAACTAATCTATCTAACACTGAAAGAATTTTTCAAATCGGACCAGTAGTTCCAGAGATTAGCGCGTTCAAACAAACAAACAAACAAACAAACAAACACTGCAGCTTTATAATATTAGTATAGATTCATAATTCCAATGTCGTCATATTATGTTAGCATCATAGGCCTATTTACCTACCTACATATTATATTGACTAAGCTATGTAAACTGTTATCGATACATAATAAATGAAACTTACAAAACGAATAATGTGCCAATGCAAACATAAATATTAAACATTGGAAAAGTTAATAGCAAAATGTTAAAGGAAATAAGGATAAAATATTAAAAAATGAATAGCAACATATTTACTAGCAGTAATTCATTCTGTTACGGAGATTAAACAAAACGTAATATTTCCCGACATTGTGTTATTCTACCCATCATAAAAATACCCCAAGCTGGGGCACAAAAGAACTTTAAATAATATTTAAATGGGGAACCCTTTAAAAGTACTTAAAGTGATCTGAGAGAAGCACAAAGATCAAAGTTTATTGTTAATTACTGGCGGACAACAACGACTAACGAGACAGAGATTTCAACCATTATCTCGCTAATCCTGGGTTTAATTTTAATTATAAAGCTGGATTAGTAATTTCGCCTGTCGTGGCAGTTATACACAATTAAGTATTATAGATGAAGGGTGTTAATTTCTTTTGATTGTTTGGGTAATCTTTACATTGTCATTTTACCAGCAAGCCTATTACTGTTCCACTCAAACCATGTTAGATTCCCTTGAGGCGGTTTAGAAACTCTGACACTAGGGTGTGTGGGGTCGTAAGACCTTACTGCCCACACGATAAAGGATTGTCATTTTAAGATCTTTATTCAAAACTAGCTTCTGCCCGCGACTTCGTCCGCTTGGAAGTCAAGTTTACCATAAAACATATTCATATAACACTTTAACAGTGAAAGTATATTTGTAATCGGACATTTACTTCCAAAGATTTTGAGAATTTGTAAAAATTGTAATTGTAATTTGTAAAAATAATGTAGCTATATTCCTCTATATTTTATGACTATTGTATGCTCCAACGGCAGGACGTAGCTGATCTATTTAATTATTTAAGACCTGTATTATGTACAAAACTATGATCCACAATAAAGATGAAATTGAGATAACCATTCACAAAAATTTAAATGGTAATCTCGCTTATTAATTAGCTCCGCTTTCGTCCGCGTCAAAGTAAATATATTATTCCATGGAAATCGTACATTTTTCTGGGATAAAAAGTAACCTATGTGCTATGGCAGACTATTATATAATCTACCTCTGTGCGAAATTACATTTAGATCCGTTCAAATATCCGTAAAACTAGCAGAATTTTAAATAAAGAACGACAATCTTTTCGCTTCTTTCGCATGTTTGTTAATCAGCAAACAGATTACCGGTTGTTGTCATAAAACCTGTTACTATTTGTGCGAATCAACGTTATTGATACACCTACTTAGTTTCTGTCATCCATTACGCTTGCTTAGACTCCAACCCACCTTGCCCGCGCCTTAGTTCGGATAAGATAAGGAAACTGCAATTTGTACTGATTTACATTACTTTTAAGTCTAGATTGTCTATAGCGGGTTTGGATTATCTTGGGTTCATTACATGATTGTAAAGTCTCAAGCGATGAAATATTTAGTCGGTTATAAAAAAATGCTGTTCCATACAAAAATGATACTTCTACGAGTAAAAACTACGGATCCAGGATTGTCGCTGGGAGGGGGAGGGGGGGCCTGACCCCGTTGAGGGCAGGTTTTCAGCAAAGTAAACACTAAAATAGCACACAACATTTTATTTAAAAACATAATACCTTAGGTACAGCGATGCTTGCAAAAAAGATTAATTGGAATTTGGAATAATATCAAGTTCACTTTATGATTTGTCACGAAATTAGTGAATTAAACAGTTGTTTTTTTTTTGGAAAACCGTCGGAAATCTTTAACATTGATTATTCTAGAACCATGTAAAAGTATCCATGGTAAAAGTTTTATATACGATATCCCTACCACTCCGTAGTAAAGTGTATATAGTGGGCTTTTAAATAATTCCCCATTTAAATCGATTTAAGCGTTACAAAGTGATTTAGTAAGGAACGTTAAAGCACGTTTTCGCATAGATACATTTTGGGTGAAATAAATTACGAAAGCGCGGAAATGTTATAATAAAATACAATCGGTATACCGTATAACCTGCGTAACGAAAGGTCAACGGTAACTTTACCGTGTTAGCGATTTTTTCTTTAATTTCCAGGTCAAGTTTGAAGTTGTTCCACGTCAACTTGACCAACCTGACAATAGTCCAATAGACGACGTTGGTCTTACTACTATCATAGACAGGGCTTCCTCAGGGCCGGAAGTATTTAAGGGCCTCTAAGTAACGCAAGACTAAGGGCTCCATAAATATTTAAAAAAAAAAACCATCCAAAGAGCAGTTTTATTCGTCATTATGCTGTTTTTTTTACTACATTAAACAAATGAAAGGAATATAATACCTACATGTATAAGTATTTTTCCATCTGTGTGTACATCTTCAAAACATTTTTGTTTTCTATATATTTGGCTTCACTTCCTAATGGATAATTCGGCTCTGGGCCTCCTACCCTTTTGCTGTGCTCTACAGTGTTCATAATGATCTCAATTATAAGTTACCATCTAAGAATACACGGAAAGCAATAAAGATATTGAGTATAAGTAAATCCGAAAGTTTAGATGGATGTTAATAGTTACTCAATCACAGATGATGGTCGATGAAAGGCACAGAAATGAGATTATATTCTGGAATAGCGCAACGGATTCTTATCCTGGAAAAATGTTCGGTTCCCGTGGGATCATATTATTATATCAACATTGACGCGGACGAAGACGCAGGCAGGAGCTAGTTTTTAATAAATAAAATAATTAAACATTGACGCATTCAGGTAATACGTATCTTATAGCCTTGTAAGGCTGTTGGTTGGCTTATTTTTATACGCAGGTTTATCGCGTCGAGTTTAATTTTCCGGGATGAAAAAGGCTTTTTTCTTTTTTAGTTTTAAAGATACCTAGCTCGAAATTTTCATTAAAATTGGGAGCTTAGTCGTGAAAACATAGGGTGGATAATGGAGTAGCAGTCTAACATTCTCATTTATTTAAAAAAAGAATAAGGCACTCCAAAAAAAAGTGGTAATTCAAAAAAAGAACTTGTTCGTTGATAACCAATACAAATAGGTATACAATCATCATTATTATACAACGCCAACAAGTCTCTATACGTAATAATAGTTTGAGCACTTATAGGCACTCAAATGATAAATCTTCTTATCATAGTACAAGTGCATTGCAAGTACTGTAGTGTATAATTAGTGACACTTAAGTAGATATGATTGGTACTGTTACAGACAATGAGTTTTCCAACCACCTGAGCAAACTGTAGGGGAGGGGGGGGGACGAAAACTGACGTACTGTCATGATTATTGTTTAACTTTTAGTATTAATTTAGATTGTACTGGTACCGGTCTTCTCAGAACGATAAGAAATTTAAATAAGGAAAATAAATATTAAAATACGTACTCAAAAAGGCAGTGGGTGACATCGGCATCTTCCTGTCCTTCGGTGGGGTGCTGTACACAAACGCAGGGTTAACACAGCCGCGAGGTTCGTTCGGACACATGTCACTTTCCGATCCCCTGCGCACGCGCTTATGCGACATCAACTCTGACATTGATTTCGCCGACTCTGATTTCCCCATCCCTTTCAACTTCTTCTTCATTTTGTCACTCTCCGGTGAATGTATGTGTAGGATGGCCGCTGCTTTCGGTGGTATTTTCTCCGGCACTATTAGTTCTTTAGCCGACACACTCTTTTGTTTTTTATTTGAAAACAAATCCGTGAACTTCTTTTCCACTTTCTTTGGTCTCTGTGGCTTCAGACTCAAATCGATGTCTCCACTTTTCTTCCTTTGCTTGGGTGGCTCCGGTTTCCGCTTGGCCATAGCTGGTGTCTTTGGCTTATACGTCCCTTCAATACCCGTATACGCTACGTCGTAATCTTTCTCCGTCCAGATCTGCTTCGTGAAAAATATTCCGTTGCTTTTGATCTTGTCAATATCATCTGTTGTTTCCTCGTCCTTGGACCGCCAGCGGTTGCCTATCAGTCGTAGGGAAGCGCGGACGGATCTGGAGCGTCGTAGGCCACTTTGCTCCCTCTTGAACTTGTCGAGGAGGGTCTCCATAGCCCTGTTAGGGGTAGCGGGGCGCACTGGGCCCTGGGCATTGCACGTCACGATCGACTACGCGCACTCTATTCACTAACGATAGTTACGTGAGTCGCTTCCTTCCCGACGTTCACTCGGTGCGGCGTCGGAGTGTCGAGTGCGGCCTGCAACAACGTGGTAAATGGTAGGGCTCTTGGTTGCGGAGACCTCGCAGTAGCCCGGAGCGAAGCGCTTGTCTGATAAACTGTTCTCATTTGCACAATCATTTGATTTGATAAGATATTATTGTTTGGCATACGCATTTCACTAGTCAGATTTGTTGTGACGTGATTCTGAGATAAATTATAAGAATACAAAGATAAGTTGATTTGAAATGCTGACTATTGTAAAGGTGGTGCATGGATTTTACAGTTGTATTGATTCTTTCGCAATGTTCGTGCCGGCTGGGGCTTGATTTACGGCAATGTAGAGCACGCTAGCGGCGCCGAGTGCCGACAACTGTACCGCGATCGATCATTCGTTTAATTTATTGGACATTGCCAGTGAACGAGGTTCAACTATGTCTCATAACTCCACGAGTATGAGATAATTACTTAGAAGTTAGGTAACTTCTACTGTTATACCCAAGTTACATGATTCTCTGCGTTTCCGATTGAGGTTTTTGGAACATCATTACATTTACGAAAGTGCCTTTTAACCGAATTAATTAAAAGTTCAATTGAAGTTAAGTAAATTGAAGCGGTAAAGTTTACTAATATGATTATGTAAGGATTATGTTAATTAGCATAATGATAAGAATTTGGTACTACACAAATAGAACATGCTTTCAAATGACATTTAGTTCTTTTACCTACTACAGGAAACTATTCATATTGACACTACTATATGCTCGTGTCTTCTCTGTACGAGAAGAGGCCTTTGTCCTGCAATGGGAATAGGCTGGTATTATTAAGTATACATTCTATTCATTTTGATACTTGGAAAAGCTCTTATGATATTAAAATATATTCAATTGTGAAAGATTTCTACTAACACTTAAGTTTTAGTTATCTATAAGATCTAGATTCTAGATAGTGTCGCGTATTGTTGCCACCTCAATAGGTAACAGTAATACTACATTTATGGGTAGGTACTATTATAATAGATCACATCAAAATAAGCAACATTAAGCAAAACTTTTAGCTGGAAAACAACTTTTGTTTGGTGTGAAAAATCACTGCTTATTTTGCCATGCAATGTTACAGGCACAAATTATTGTGCTTAAGGGTGCATACAACAGTACAGGGGTCGTGAGGGGTACCTATTTAAAGTTAAGTTGGAACATTTAAAACTTGTTTTCGTAAAAAAAGTTGGAACTTTGATCATCAAAATCTTCTTAACCAGATGGTTTCCAGGTACGATCCAGAACAAAAAAATGATCGCAATGATTAGTAGAATATGTAACTATCGTCTCCATTAAGCGACTTTTTACATACGATATAGGTAACCTATACTTAAACTATCTAGCTTGAGCTTAAGTTGTGTAAGTATAAATCATAGTTAGGAACTTAATAATGAGACGAAAGTTCTACCAACTTATCCGAGATAGGGCTGCTGGTAGCCTGACACGAAGTTCTCTCTCATATTCGTATTTAATAGGACGTAAAATTAGCAATAACATACATGACTGACGTCGGAGACCTTGTGACCATTCTTGTGGCTTAGCGAAAATATTTAATCAAATAAATATTAGGTAGGCATATTTAGTTTTTAGATAAGGAGAGTGCCACCGACTGCACACAAGAAAACAACAATGTGCTACTTCAGTGAACCAGTTTGAGTCGAAATAAATCAAATTTAAAAGAAATTGGAAACCTACATGCAATTCAGCAGGCGTAGAGCAACCTTTTTATTGTCCACGCCTCTGGAATAGACGAGCAAAGGTAGGCACCGGCACTATTTCTAAATTCAAAATTCGAAATTCCGAATGGCGCGCTGAAATTTAGCGGGAAAACAATTGAACGTCTGGGATTGTTTTATTTTGTTTTTAATTGCATATGGAAGTACATCGGTCCCTACTTTTAAATCTATATTATTCTACATACCTACTTAATTATTATAAAACGGAAAGAGCTTTTTGTTTGTTCAAACGCGCTAATCTATTAAACTGCCAGTCGGATTGGAAACTATATTTTTGTTTAAGGCGCTTCCCTGACCAAATGACCTTAAGCATTCCTTCCCTCTTTGCCGCACGCCACTTTCTTATCTCACCTCTTTCTCGTTTTCACGCAATTTTTCGGAATTATTTTTTTATAAAAACAACGCGAGCTTTTGAGATACTTATAAAAAACGTGTATTATTTAGATTTTTTAATTATCTACTTAATGATTAGTGCAATTCTCAAATTAATAGCACGTTGCATTAAGCAAAAGAAGTATTATAATCAATAATTTTAGTCATTATTTTGCAAGGAGGTCTTTAATGTATTTTTAACACATTTAACAAAATTAGAACGTGCAATGTGATGATAAAATATCAAACATTAATAAAGTGCTTTTAGATGTCGTTTATTTCCCTTAATTAATAGCCTCTGAAAAACTAAAAACAAGGTTTGGTCGGGGTAGCGCCTTATTCGTAAAGAATAGTATTGTCTATGTTAACATCCACAATATAACAACCACCCACGGGTGCAGAGCAGCAACCAAAAATTTAACTTGGTGGATGAAGTCCCGGGCCGAAGCTAGTATTGTATACATAGAGCAACACGGGTACCTGACGGAAGTCAGGTACCCGTGTTGCTCTATGATTGTATATTAAACCTTTTTTCCAACCGCGCCTCATTTGTCTTCCAGAAGGCATGTCTGACATACTACAGATATTTTTTAAAAGGAAACAATTTAATTAAACGAGAGCCGCCATTATGATAATGGAGTACTACGACTATTATGGAGGTATTATTGGCAGGCAATTTGTCAGCATTGAATTTATTGAGACTTTAATGCAATAATTGATCACGAGACTTGTTTTAATTGAAAAGGAAACTGGTTGAAAAGCTAGTCGATATCTTTACAAATAAATACAATTAAAGTGTCTGTTTGTAACGTCAAAATAACAGCTGTTTACAAAATAAATTCGTATGTTTACACAGTAATTACACAAGAAAAAAGATTTTTGTCTATCTGTTTGTTCCAGCTGATCTCCGAAACAGCTGTACCAATTTTGACAGGACTTTCAATGGCAGATAGCTGATGTTATAAGGATACCCTACCTAATTTATGCTACTTTTTTATTGGACTACCACGTAAAAAGGATTAAGTACCCGACATTCTACATATTTTAAGCTAGTAGTTAATATTAATGAGCTATCACAGACTAGCAAAGGTCACAAAGTATAAAGTGTAGGACTTATCACCACCATACCGTCTGTATTTATTTATAATCTGTACAAATGGGCATCTTAATAACACTGGCCGGTTGCTTACTTGATAATAAAACCGTTAGAAAAAAAAATATAGGGCACCGCGATAAAACTAGAGCTTCCGTAGGTAGTTGACCCAAATCGGTTTGAATTTACTTTGCTGTAAACAATGTCCACGTAACATACCGACCTCTCTATTGATCGTTAAGTGCTTAATTTTAGAAAAGAGGTTTTATTGAACGATAATTTTCCAATTTACTAATAGGTAATACTAATTTACTTATAGATTTTTTCCAGTAATCATAAATACGATTTTAGAAGATTGCTTCTAAAAAATATAGAGCTAACTTTTACCTGCGGCTAGTGTCCGACCGAAGGTGCAATTCTGGCCGAAGTCGAAGCCGATTAATCGGTATTCACCAAAACCTTCGGCCGAAGCCGAAGCCGAAGCCGAAGGTGTCATTGACTTTGAGAAATACGATAGTTACTTTGATCTCAGAATATACTAGATACATATTGTGAGAGCTTTAGAGATTTAGCCCAATAACGAGCCGAGTGACCAACATATACAAGTAGGTAATAAAATATTGGCGATTCGTTTGGTCCGGTGCGGCGGCGCGGCGAAACTCTGCTGCTCTGCACACTCTCCGTCTCGCTCTAGCATCGTTCAGTAAATTTCAAATTTTGACAACTAGCAAACCTTCGGCTTCGGCCAAACCTTCGGCAAATTTTTGGCCGAAGCCGAAGATTTGGCCGAAGGTGCTTTTTTGGCCGAAGGTGGCCGAAGCCGAAGCCGAAGCCGAAGCTTCAGTCGGACACTACCTGCGGCTTTGTCTAAGTACCTACACTTTAGAATAAAGGCAAAGTCTTTATTAAAATTTTTCGACACAAAAACGGTATAAAAATTATCCTACGTGTTAGGGCGAGCGCGCACTACGATAAAAAATCGTTGCGAAAAAATATCGCAAATCTGTGAACCACAGAAATACACTAGAATCCGCGCATTGCGAAAATAAATCGTTTGGATTTTTGCGTGTTAGTTTGCGATTTTATTTCGCATTAAAAAAGTCGCAACGATTTTTTATCGCGGTGCGCGCTTAGCCTTAAGCTAGACCAACGAATTCTGATAAGTCGTTTACCTAAGCGTGAAAGAGGAACAAACATCCATCCATCCTTCCTTCACAAACTTTCGCGGTTATAATATCCAATACTTAGTACGACGTTCAAAACAAAAATAAAAAAACGTAGAAACAGGTACCTAATACAGTATTATTATAATACAAAGCACCTTCCCTTCCCTTTCCATTCCAATTTTAAAATACCAAACAAAAAAAAGCCACGTGTATCGGTTTTTAAACTTGGAACCAATGTGAAGCTAGTCATGTGTCGATCAGGTAGCAGGTGCTGTCCCTAATGTAAGTGCGTGTGCGACCCTCGCACTTAAATTCTTTCACCTTATTGTTATCTTTCAATGTGTTCCGGGTTTTTGTTACATAACGTAACGTTTGCAAATAAAGCTTTCCGTTAACTTTTAGCAAGTTTTTAAGGTAACGAAGTAGTGTCAATGATTTTTTTAATTTTAAATTTAGATTTTGCCCGCGACTATAATCGCGTGATTTTTTTTACAGATTCCTTTTTTTTTTAAAATAAATTTGGTCTATGTTACTCGCTAATAATATATATAGCTCTCCATAAGTGAAGAATTTTTAGAATCGGTTAATTAGTTGTTAAATTTATCTATTACAAACTCTTTAAGTATAAATCATTAGTAAAGAAAAAAATGAAAAAAACAAAAATGTCTCGTTTTTTTCTTGTATTGGTTATTTTTGGAGTACGGGTAAACGTATTTTCATTTTTCATTTTATAGATCAAAGAAATGTTTTACACGCAAATACGTTCATAATATTTTTTTACATCTTGCTTATAAGCATAAAAAAAGCAAATTATCCTTTGATGACTAACACCGAATTGAACCAAAAATAACTTCTGCCTCCTGTTCAGCCGGCCGTGAAATCTAGTGGTAATTAAAAACATACGTCTCCGAGATACGGTCACTTGGGACACATTATAATTACAAGGGTCTCTGCATGAGACAACAATTATAATTAATTAAGAGAGATCAAAGAACACGCAGACCGTAAAATTAATTATAATACGATTATTAAAGTGAGATAATTACCAAATCAATTTTAGTTTATGGTTATTTTCTTATAAAATCTTGACAAGGAGGTTACTTATCTTTCTTGGTTACTTCTTTTATTGCTATGTCATACTAATGTGGCCAGTATTTAAATTGTATGCTAACTCCGTCATAAAGACTTATCATAATCCATCATCCTAATGCTTAAAAATACGTAAAAAAAAATAGAGAATTTTGACAAAAATATATGATCGCTACATAAAGTAGGTAATTGAGTAATCGTTTTGAGTCATAATTATTATTCCATTGTCTAATTACCAATTGTATTTTTTTTTCAGTTTATTTTTGTTAGAATCGATAAAGGTTTATCTCATTCAAAACTAATCGATTCTAAAGCGAGTCTTTCAATATCGAATAAACAGGCTATTTTACGCGTATTATCCTCTTTCGCGTGAAATTAAGAATACAGTTGACAGCCAGTTATTTACAGTTATGGGCTACCATTGATTGTCAAAAAAAAATAAACAGTTTGTAATTTTATAGATATTGGAAAGTCGTAACCAAAAGAAACACGATATTTTTAAGTACATTTGGTAACGACTAAAATCAAAAATGTTAACCATTTTATTTTTTTAAATCGACTAAATGACAGTTTACTTGTATTAGGTAGTGATCTCGTGACTTGAGACTCTGTGTCACTTGTCCACATACACTTTTGACCAGATAATAATTATATTCAAAAATGGAACAGAATTGAAATGAAATGATTTGCCAAATAGTCTAATCGGAACTTTTTGGAACGTAGTTACACATGTGACAAATGTATGTAAATTAGGAGTACAAGGCTCTAGAGTGCGTTTCACCGAATAGTTCCTATGGCGTTATGTTGGCAGCAATATTTTTCAGTTTTATTGTTCAAATTAAACAAAATCTGCGGGAGCGTCTTCTCGTCAATGACTTTGACAGCAGAGTAGGGAACATAACGCCATAGGAACTATTCGGTGAAACGCACTTTAATTTGAACAATAACACTGAAAAATATTGCTGCCAACATAACGCCATAGGAACTATTCGGTGAAACGCACTATAGTATTATTACTGTAGGTACTCTGTGGTACAAGGTAAAATTAATTATGAATAATCCTCATTAGGCGACTGTTCTATTTATAAAAAACGTTGTTATTTGCCGAGTGAATTATGTAGGTACTCAATTTTACTTTACTATGTCAATTGCGCAAGTTTAGATGGATTGATGTTCGTTACTTAATTTCGCCATAGGTAACGGCTGAACAAAACTAGATGAAATTTGACACAGAGATAGATTATAGTCTGGAATACTTACTTTTTATCCTGGAAAAATGTACGATTTCCGTGGGATAATTTAACAACTTTGACGCGGACAAAGCCGCGGGCAGAAGCTAGTAGACTATATTTGGATCAAAATGAAGGTACCTTACACTTAATTCAGTCTAGGTAAGTTTGTAGATACAATCATCAATTATTTAATTAATTAAATAGCAGTTTATGCGCGAATAAAAAGCAAACTGAAACGAACGTAACGCTTATTCATTTAAAAAAAGAACGAAGATTTTTCTTTTTTTTTAAACAGGTTTCAAATTCAAACGCCATGTTTATCAACAAAGAGTAATTAAAGGTATTGCGGTGAAGCAAACATTGAAGATTTACAAATCAGCATTCCCACAATCTTACATAAAACGTAACTAAGCGTGAGCAATGGAACCGCGTAAATTGATAATATTATTCAATTAACATTTCGTAGCCCGCCAGCGAGCGCCGAGGGTTGCGTACCTACCTATTTATTGAGTAAAATGGTAAAATCTACGAAAATAAAATCCCAAAAAGTTTCAAATTGTTCCTATAGCTAAACTGCACAATTTAGTGCCTGAAGGAAATTAATAATATTTATACCACTGTGACGTCACGTACCTATTTAAGAACTGTCCAGTGTCTGCCCTTTCATTCCACACAAACAAAATTGTACCTACCTAAATAAGAATAATATTTTTAATTTTAAGATTTACATTTTTTTTTACTTTATTTATGTGATGTAAAGCTTAATATTCTTGTCACTAATTTTATATTGGTTTGGGACATTGCTGCGAAGGTATAGTTATTTAGTGCACATTTCGCCTCTTGTATATCACGCTACGAACGCCCGCGCTCCGCGCATTCTCGGTTCCCGTCCTCGTCCTACCACATCGCCCTTCTACCCCGTCGACAAGGACTCAATAAAGAGGTTTAGCTATCCTCCAAACTTCAGTAGACGATGAAACAGAATAAAAGTGAGAAAACGAGTTAATTCACAGGCCCTTTATCGACGTCCCCGCGATGTTTATGTTAATTTGTTGATTTTCTGCATGTTACGGAAGTCGAACTTCGAAGAATACTATTAAAATGGTAATTTCCGTCGACGGCATCCCTTGAATCGAGAAACGACTCCTTTGACTTTTATTTTACATTCCATCGAGCTTTACCGTAGTTATTTGAATAATATTCGTTGGCAAAGTTTGCAGTAACTGCGCAATGGAATACGAGGTTATGTCAATTTTCGAACGTCAGTCTTGAACGCCAGATGCGGAATTTGAAGAGCAGACTTCGTATTTCAGTGTCACTTAAAACGAGTCGAGAAGTGATTATTTGGACAGTTTGAGTTATTACTTTATCATCTTCTAGATTGAGAACTGGATACTCAGCTTGTTCTGTTTCCGTAGCAGACGGATATATATGAAGATTGATTATTATAGTCCCAGTTAAATGTTCTGTGCTTGCGTCCTGTATTAAGTAATATTATGACAATTTACAACCAGTCTTTTTGCTGTGACTTGTAGGCCAAGCACGAGTGCGCTGACTTAAAATTAGATATCCGTTTCGAGCCGATTTTCGAATTGGAATCACGAATAGGTACTCTATACTATTTTAGTTTATTTTTATAAAACAAGGACAATCCTAATTAATGTTACTTCTATCATAAATGCAAAAGTTTCGATGGATGGAAGTTTGTTACTCGATTACGCCAGAACGGCTGAACGGATCTGGGTGCAGTTTGGCGAAAAGATAGATTATAGTCTGAAATTGGCTACTTTTTATCTCTGAAAAATGTATGGTTCCCGCGGAATAATACATTAACTTTGTCCCGGATAGCAGCTCGCATTATAAATGCGAAAGGGAGATTCTTTGTTTGTTACACCTTCACGGCTAAAACACTAAAATACTAAAGCGATTTTGATGTTGTAACAAACTAAGCTTGAACCCCAATAAAGAACATATACTACTGTTTAATCCACTACTTCATCTGCGCCCGCGCTAATGGACGACGTGGGCTAATACTAAATAAGTATCACATGCGAAAAAGGCGTATCCAATTTAAAAATTGATCGAATTTGTTTGTTTAATCCACGCGTTAGTGCTAGGGTTTGTCTTTGGTTATATTAAACATCTAAGAATTGTTTGACGTTGTGAAATTGTGCGTACAGAATGTATTTAGGCTTGTCTTATGTCACTCAAATGGCTCCCATTCTTTACTTAAATAATGAAATAACTTTAAAACTATGCGGGACTTTTCGTTTTCTTGTCATTTCAAGTCAAGACTTCAAATGTTTTGTAGGTCTGTTTGAAATTATTTCTTTAAACCTTTGATGCTTTGACTTGTTGTTTAATAAGTATTATTATTTGTATAACTACCTTATGCCCGTAACTTCGGCCACGTAAATGTCGGATAACGCGGACGCAGAAAAGTCGCGGGATAAAAATTAGCCCTATACAATCCTATAAAAATAGAAATTATTAATTACTAGCGACCCGCCCCGGCTTCGCACGGGTGCAATGTAAATACATAAACATTCCTCTTGAATCACTCTATCTATTTAAAAAACCGCATCAAAATCCGTTGCGTAGTTTTAAAGATCTAAGCATATATAGGGACAGACAGACAGACAGACAGGGAAGCGACTTTGTTTTATACTATGTAGTGATTCTAGTAGAAATCTTGCTTCTTACTCCTATAAGAAGTAAGAATTCTAGTACCTAGAATAAAGCATCTTTTGCTTTAGCGTCCTGCTTACAAAAATTGTCACTTTCATGTTTTCTAGCACTAAAATTGACCCAATGAAATCATAGCAAAATAGATCTTACAAACAACTGTAAGTTTCACACTTTGATCCAACAACAAGAGATAGAACGAACTTCAACGTTTACACAAAGCGCCAATTGAATCTGTTTGCGCAACTTGAAGCGCTGCACAATGCAATAATCAGCGCTGCAAGTACTGCAACTAACTGCCGGAAACTGATTCGATTGGACATGAATACTGACCTTATTCCTATTAGTTCGATGAATATGTTCGCGTTATTTGTGGGTAACTGAGTTTTGTTAAGTTTGTAGTAAGTGACTTTAACAGTTAACACAATATCAATTTAACAGCACCGCTCCGAGACGGTAACGGCTCTGACGAAATATCTTCGAAAAATCCAACTGTTAGCAAAAGTTGACGGCTCGTGGGCGGCATGATGCCCCCCGCAAGGCTTTTTGCCCGACCTCTAGAAATCGAACCCAGGACGCCACGCTCAACAACCGCGGGGTAATATGGCTATAAGTAACAGACATAACATCATAATGAGATTACATCATTTTCCTACCGAGCAACTTATACATTAATAATTAATTAATTAAAAAAGTAGGTTCGTATGTAGGTATTTAGGTATTAAGGATTAAAATTTTCCTGTTTGTTTACTTTGTGAGTTATTATTATTACAGGAAAATCAAGTTAAATGCTCATTAGTGTAACTTGTAATTACAGTTAACGGATCATTAATTACTAGCTTTTGCCCTTGACTTCGTCCGCATAAATGTCAATTATCGCGAACGCAGACGAAGTCGCGGAGTAAAAAATAGCCTATGTCCTTCCTTGGGGTTCAAACTTACCCCGTGCCAAATTTCACTAAAATCGGTTCAGTGGTTTAGTCAGAAATCGTCACAGACAGACATAGTTACTTTCGTATTTATAATATTAGTAAGGGTTTCGTGTTATTACCGGACAATGACATATGAAATGTCTGCCGCATGCCGTACAAACTGTGGGCCCAAGTAGCACAGAACTGGTGCCTTTTTTTTTATTATTTATGTCGAAAAATTGTTTGCAAATTTTGAAAGGAAAACTTACATACATGCATACATACGAACAGTGCAAGCTAAATAAAAGCTTGTAAAAATAAGATTTTTTGCAAAAAAGAAATTACTTCGTGATGTAATAATTTACGGTTTTCGGGTTTCTTTTTCGAAAATTTACACCGAATAAAGCTTTTAAAAATTTATTATACTCTGGAGCCACAAAAGGCTTATCGTGACAGGCACCTATTGTGTAGAACTTGAACTCATTAAATAATGTTATGTGGTTTAAGCAAATGAATACAAAATCGAAGTTCCTGTACATTTAAGGATGTTTGTCTATCTGTTTTGTTTATGAACAAAGAGTTTACCTTATTATTGTGTTCATGGTATTTATATGCTTTTATATTCCCTTTCATATTCACATAATATAAAAAAGTCGTTTCCCGCTGTCTGTACGATTTTAAACTACTTAATTCTGTCAAAATGTACGGTCAACATAAGAGATAAGTTACCAGGGTCGTCCGATATAGTTGAATTTTTTTTAGAAAACGATGAATATTTTCGATTGAAACTTAATTCAATTAATAAACTATTTATTATTAACTTTTTAAATTAAATTACATTTGAAAACATCCATTGGTTTCTAAGAAAACTTCAACTATATCTGACGACCCTAGTTATACTTATCTCTTTTATTGACTGTACCTATACAAGTTTTCTTAAGTTTATGTTCACAATATACAAGTATTTTCTTATAATATGATGTTCATATAATTATGTACCTATAACTAGCTGTACTGTACCTACTATGTATAACCCGCGATTTCGTCTGCGTCAAAGTAACATATTATCCCACGAGAACCGATTTTTTTTCTGGGATAAAACGTAGCCTATGTGCTATACCAGATTATAATCTAAAGGTGTGCCAAATTTTATCCAGATCCGTTCCGTAGTTTATGCGTGAAAGAGTAACAAACATCTATACATCCTCTTTCGCATTTATAAAATTGAGTAGATCATTTTTTTTTAAACAATTTTTTTTTCGCTTATTCTTGTAGCCAATACCTACCAAAGAAATATTTCAAACTCAAGAATTTATATTGTTAATCAAGTAATATCATCCAATCCAAATAAATAATAGCCGTTGAATACTAATAACTAGGCGTGGATAGATATTTTTTTTATCAACTGGTAACCAAATAGTCCGAATAACTTTACAGCCAGCCAGTTTTTATTCTGCAGTTGTGTAAACAATTATTATTAAGAATACTACTTATTAATAATTAGTACACAGACTTCGTATTAATTATTGTGTAACGCAACTATTGCTTAAGGCTTTTTATTTAATGTTTTTAATACATACTATACATAATACATGTAAACTTGTTCTGTTAACACATAAGTAGGTAATTACTTAGATACTTAAAAACAAGGAAATAGCCGTTAAATAAACAACTATTTTAACAACATACCTACTTATAATTAAGTGCAGAGATCATGAAACTTAAGCATACTTAATAGTAAATTAGTTTTAGTCAACTTTACGATTGCAGACGGTTTTTCCGGAAACAGTTGCTGCCAACATTTTAATTCAAGGATCGTAACTAGTGCCATTTTGAGACAAAATTAATTCGAATCATTGCCGTATACGGTTGAAGGTCTAAGACCGGGCTCTGCGAGATCTCACGATGCTGGGTTCAACATAATAAAACGTCATGTAATGACTGGTTCACCTGTCAATACATCTCGTCACAAAAATCACACAATCAATAATTACCTAATTACACATTTTTTTATGACAAACACGGTACAATCAACTGCTTTAATGAGTTTAACTGTCAACATAACCAAACTTTCACTACTACGCTATTTCTTAACAAACACTTATCACTTTACAACACTTTTTATAACATAAAAATAACACAAAATCCGTTGTACGATTGTCAAAGTAAATAAACAAGTTCGTTCCATTGATGAAAAATTCAAAATTCGTTTATTTATGAAACCGTACGCCAATACACAAACAGTTCAAAACATAACTAACGTAACGTTCGCGTAAAACCGCTGCTACTTGAAGTTAGCTGTGGTCGCCAGGGGTACCAACATAAATCAAGATGGCGTCAATGCTGCCAATATGGCGGATCAATATGGCCGACCGGCGACTACGCCGCAGTCAACGGCCTTTGTAGTAATGAATGGGGAACGAATGAACTTTGACGAACCTGTTCGATCACTGCATTCTGCTCTTGCGCCGGCCGGCAGCTAAGCTTTATAATAATTATGTTTAACAGAATCAATTTTAAAAATAAGAGCTGCTCGTAATTTTGTAAACACATGGTACCGTTAATGAACGAAAATGATAATGTGATGTCAATAAAACGTCGAAAGATTATAAAAACTAAATTAAAAGCGGTATACAATAAAGACCTCATCGGTTGATAATGGTTAAATTCATGTTGAACATTTGGGTTAACGATTTCTGAGTTAAAAGCGTTTACACTAAAAGTTAGTTGAGAAAATTTTCGAAATATCTTATTTAAAAAAAGACTGTTGGTTTCTGTTTCTATTGAAAACTTAAATTCGCGCGATATTTTTTGAAAAATAATGTTCTCAACTTACTTTTTAGACCTATGTATCGAGTTATTCCGTTCTGATCCCCTGATCTGATCCCCTGCTGAATTATTATCATGTTTTAATTGCTGTCTGCTCCACTATAAACTTCCCTAAGACGACCCACTGACCCTTTCGTCATTCCATTCTGATCCCCTTACTATTTTTTGACAGGTAAGTACAGTCGAGAGAAAAACAGTCCTGCTTAAGTGTAAGAAGTTTTAATAAAATCGGTTCACACATTTGGAAAAAAAAGAACTTGAAAGTTTGTATAAAATGTCGTACGGTGTAAACGTGCATAAGTTTAATCAATCTGTATTTTAAATCTACCCAAAACTGAAACTTGTTCAGAGTAATAAAGTGTAACTTAGTCCAATAATGTAGTAGGGGTTCTTAATCAAATTGTAGGGAACAAACTTGTTGAATAAATTAGTGAAACTCCTTGCAGCCAGTAGCAACCGTACTGAACAAATATAGTGTCTAATGAATTCATCAGCTGTATTTGATTGAGTTTATGTCTTTAAAGAAAGTAAAGTAAGAATTTATAACAGGTGGAAGGGACAAGGTAGCGACAACGTTGCTTATTAAAAAAATCAGCTGTTCCAATAATTTTAAACATGTAAGTGTTGAACTTTTCAAAGATCAATCACCTACAATTAATCAAGGATCAATTATCAACAATTACTTTTGAATTGTCAAGGAGTCGGTCAGTTAGCCAGAAAGTTGAAGCTAGTTGGTCGTTCCAAAACGGATGCAGGGAACGAGCAAGAAACTCCACGGACTCTTTTCAATTAGGTTCTTACAAAATCCTGGATAGAATATTTTTGTTGTTTCTACATGTGTTTTGTATGGGGAACAGCTGATTTTTATTTTTGTAACCGACGAATAAAATCGTGTCAGTATCCCCTCCCAGTATTATTGTCCTTAAAAATGATACAAAATATACCTACTATGGTTTAAACTCGAACCGGTTTTTAGTCATCTGGGATAGCAGCACCAGCACCCCATAATAAAAGCAAAGAACATAATGCGCAGGAAAGAAAAAGATTACTAGACATTTTTGGAAAGAAGACGAGAAATACTAGCAAAATGTGCGAAATAGTAGAATCTTGCCTTGCTTGTAAAAAATGCCTCTCGCCCGCTTTCAACACAGACTTAAATCTTAAGAGATTTGGAAGCGCGTCGTGCTTCAAAAGATTTTTTCTTGTAAGGAGTTTAAATGCCAAGTAGGTATTTACTCAGCTTCATGAATACACAAAGAAGCGCTACAAGACATTTTAACGACTAAATTATTTGGTGGCAACTGACAATCTTCAGGGTTCTTCAGGGCTCATCTTTAGGGTTCCGTACCGGGACCCTATTACTAAGCCTTTGCTGTCCGTCCGTAATAGCTAGAGAGGATTCTTTTAACAAAATAACCATGCTTTTATGTTAACTTCCTTTGTGATGATAATCTTAACTTGACTTTGTGAGCTGTAAATCTGTGATCTCAAAGGAGATTGCCTAAACAGGTCCTGCAACTTTATTCATAGTTGTAGTTTTGAAACAAACAATAAAGATCTTCTTTATTTTATCGTGTGGGCAGTAAGGTCTTACGACCCCACATACCCTAGTGTCAAAGTTTCTAAACCGCCTCAAGGGCCTCTGACATGGTTTTTGAGTGGGAGAGTAATAGAGTGGTATAAGTCCAGGTTTCCTCACGATGTTTTCCTTCACCGATGTCAGTGATGTCCAAGATAAACTTTAGAAAGTACATATGAATTGAAAATGTCACATTGGTACTTGCCCGGATTTGAACCCACACAGCATGAGAGACGGACGGCTTAACCACAGGGCCATCACGACAGTTTTAGAGATAATTTCCTCAAACAAGCCCGCATCCCACCTCTAGTTTTAACAGTCGTTGACACACACGTGCTGTTGCGCTAGAGTAGCACCGATAGTGAAAGTGTTGGCGCTAACTGAGTATAATGGAACGTTATGCGGCTATGGGCTGATGCTCTCAGTAATAACGGTGATGAGAGAAACGATCAGGAAGTGATAAGAGTGATTACTGGTTCTGAGACAATGTTGTTATTTATGTTTAGTCAAGGCTATACGCGAAACAAAAATTTGAATAGTATTCATAAGTTGAAACTTTAAAGAATTATATAGGCCGCACATGCAATGTTTTACTACAATAAGGGTTATTTTTTAAATAGTCAGATAAAACATATATTTCAGATAAAAATCCGATGAAGTAGATACACGACATAATTGCAAACTTGTATTATAATTAATGTAAATTAAAACGGATATCTAGGCACATAAATTCATACATAATAAAATAAAATAAAATGAGGCTTTTTATTAAAAGATTTCAACATAGTTTACTTAAACAAACATACATACTTTATAATTTTATTATTATTCTTAGGTTTTGTGTTTAGGTTAATTATTTACTATGGTTATTCAGTATGGAAAATGCGACTTAATAAAAACCCAAAAAAAAAAGAATATGATAGTTGGATTAATTTTCTAAACAGTTATATGATTGAAAAATCGACATTAAATCACAGAAAATAACGATACTTATTCCATAGACCTTTCACCTTCCACTTAAAGCACGGAAATATCAACCCTGCCCACACATTACCACAAATTCGGATACAATGAACAGCTTTTACTCAAATCGTTCGAACAATAGGGAGACCCTAAAAGTTGCGCAACCCAGCAGTTCTTTTGTTCGGTTCAGTCTCATCCTACACAATTAGCTTTCCACCATTCCTTATCTGGGTATGTTATTACGTGTTTCATGTAATTGTTAGAGACGTACTTGTGAGGCAGATAAGTATCATGTGTCGGTAAAGAAATTTGCTACTAACTAGCGAACTAGCGACTGTTGGGAAAAATTCTCGTCATCCTAGTGCGTTGGTTTGTAATGTGACCTTTTTTTTATGTGGTAAAAATCATCAAATGGGTCCTTCCGCCCTTCTTTTTCTTAGCGTATCGATGGCAAATATACATATAAATTTTTACCCTGAGTAGGGCGAAAGGGTTTGGCTTTGGTTTTGGAAGAGCTGTTAGATTTTTACTAACTAAAAAATAAATACCACCTCGTTCCTTCTGTTGCCCTTTACGTTCCGGGGCCACGGTATCCTGTTAAGACGTCCCGCAACCCCGGCATTGTAATGTGACCTTAAGATGAATTTTCTTCTCTTTTTTCTTTCGTTGAAGATGGTCTGTTGATACAAATATTAAAGCAAAGTCTACACACTTCATCATGTCAATCATAAGACGCCCACTGTTGGGCGTAGGTCTTCCCCAAAGGTTTTCTGAACCAATTGGTCCTGCGCATTTCGCATACAGCGACTTCCCGTGATTCTTACTACTAGTTTAAATATAATATTCTATAGTATTATTGTCATTTATGATTTAAGAAAATTCCAAAAAAAAAAACCATTTTGCCACTCGGCAGTAGCGTTCTCTTTCTTTCAGGCAATTTCTGTCATTGTCTTTTGAAATCGATAGTTACAATGTTTAATGATAATTTGGAAAATCTGAGTAATGAGTTTAAGTTTGAAACTTGAACGGTTATCGACCGTTTTAACAACTGATGTTTTAATTACTGACGTTAATCAGTTTGCAGTGGAGCGATAGACATTTATGATTGTTTATCACGATAGTAGGTAATTATTAGATGAATTATTACTGCAACAAGGCGTGAATTGTAGTAGTGGATTATCTACACTAAAATCATAAAGAGGTAGGTAGGTAAAGTTTGTTTGTTCGTTTGTATGTTACAAAAACACCAAAAGGCGTAAATAAGAAGTGAATATCGAGTGATAAATAAATCCATTATGAAGAGGGAAAGTTTGTCTTATATTTTTTTTGTTTGTAAGAATAATAGATACTCACTGCAAGATTATTAGTTTTAAATTATCTTGTTGCGCCCAAACAGGGTCATGTACTCACTGGTTTTAAGCCTAGCGTGTAAACTATGTTTTGTACATTGCGCATTAAATAAATCAATAAGAAGTAAGCTATGAAAGTACCTCCTAGTTCGATTACAAAACATCTTTCTCTATATAAAGCTACACTATGGCGAACTGTCATAACATACCTATGTTACATGGTATACTTAACTTCCACGTGGTCAAAGTCGCGGGCAGAAGCTGGATCATCATCATCATTTGCCTAGCCTTTTCCCAACTATGTTGGGGTCGGCTTCCAGTCTAACCGGATGCAGCTGAGTACCAGTATTTTACATGGAGCGACTGCCTATCTGACCTCCACAACCCAGTAACTGGGTAATACGATACCCCTAGGTACGACTGGTTGTCAGACTTTCAAGATTCTGACGACTCTTAACGACTGTCAAAGATCCACGTATGACAGCCGGGACCAACAGCTTAACGTGCTTTCCGAGGCTAGATATTAAAATAAATAGTTATTACTCAAAAAGGGATACAAATCGAAACAGTAGCTTTACATAATTAATGACGCAATAAAATAGAGGTTATAGCAGTGTTAAATAGGCTCCATTAATTTAAACTAAAGAGAAGATGAAGATGTTTGGACAAGTGCCAAGATAATATTAACAAATGATTGACTTATTCGCCTCGCGTATTAATTTCTATCTTAATTTAACCAAAGACCTCATTTGCATAGAAAAACGCTTTGAAACAAAAAAGTGGGGGCGGAGAGAGTGAAAAAGCCGATCGTGCTTAAATATTTGACGAAAATAATTCTGGAAAGTTTAAATTCGATGAATCAAAGTTACAAAGGAAAGGAAATTGTATTTAAACAGAATTTAAAAGAACACTACTTTGGTAATATACAGGGTATATGCGAGTACAAAACTGGAAAATTCTTAACTGAATCGTTGGTCTAGTTGTTGCAAATCGCGACTGCTGAGCATGAGGTCTTGGGTTCGATTCTCATGTCGGGCAAAGTGATATTGGGTTTTTCCTTTAGGAATTTCTCAGTAGCAGTCTCGGAGTCTGGATTTGTGCCCGGTAGATGGCAATAGGCTTGCCCCCTATTACATGGGACTTTAAACTTAACTGGCGAAATGTGGGTGTACTAATAGGCACACCTCTGCCTAACCCTCCGGGGATTACAGGCGTGATGTTATGTTATATCTAACCTTTTTCTTGAAGAAAGTATTTAGAAGTGCTCCGAGCCAGAAATAGCTCGTCTTTTACGGTCATTTCTTTCAGTCTCCGTCGAAAGGCAAACAACTCACTAATTTAGTGTTTCCCTTTATACCTGTGATGAGCATAGTTGAAACTTTGCACCGACTAAGAGATAAGCACCAAAGTTTTAAAATATTCAGAAGTTTGTTGAAGAAGTTGCTTATTTCAATTAGTCAACTGAGAACTACTAAAGACTTTAATCGTGTTCTTAAGAATGCAGTGCAAATTGAAGTTTGTACTGAGCTTCATAAAGTTGTTTTTTTAATGCAGCCCTTATACGAAAAAGATACGATCAGATTCCCGTAAGTTTATCAACAATCGTATTCTAATTTCAGTCTCAATTTGTTAATAATACCATTAGTTTGCCTAAATTGTTTGACATTGATTGCTGCTGAGTTGAGATTGATCGACAAGATTTTGAATATTTTTAGTTATGAAAATGGTCCTTCAGAATATGGAACGGGTAAACGTGTTTTTTTTATAAATAATACAAAAGTACATATTATTATATGAGCATGTATTGTGGTGCCAATCTTTTACCATTAACTGGATAAATCATAAATTACATAAATTGTTTGATGGTATAACACAATTACGTTACCCTTTGTACCGACCAACACTGCACCGCGCAGTTCTTAAAGATTTTATTGTTTTATTAAAAGTGCATTGTGCTGACATCACACAATCAAAAATGAAATGCATGTGACCAGGAGAGTTATGAATATGAATGTGGATGGATGGAGAGCAAGAGGAAGACCAAAAAAAAGATAGATGGATTGTGTGAAGAATGATATGAATGAAAGGGGAGTCAGTGATGGCATGACGGCTGACAGGACAGAGTGGAAGAAGAAAACGTGTTGCGCCGACCCCAAGTAACATGGGACAAGGGCAGGCAGATGATGATTGTGCTGAAATCATCACTTTAAAAAGTCATATATTATCAGCACAGTATTTGTATTCAGAATTGACTGGTTATTTGTGTGACTTGATACTCGGAGTGACTTGATACGTAAAACAGGTGATATTCCTCAAGTGTAGCAACGTGTTTTAAAGAAAATAAATCAGATTGAAAATGAAAGAAAAGCTTTGTTCGCAAGGACGAGCAATGAAGTAGAAATATCTGTCTGTAAGTGGAATCGAGGAGTTCTATAATGAGATGGTAGTACTAACGAGTCTGTGGCGCGTCGACTGTGCCAGCCCGTTACTGACGGCAGCCATGATTGTGACGATGTACCTCTTAATTTTAATGAGCTAGTGTTTCGTACTTAATGATTACCTACTGCGTACGCTTCGAAGGAGTTTTCCATTGGTTTTTTATTAATATGACGCAAATTGTTGATCGGTGAAGGAAAACATTGTGACGCTACCTGGACTTGTAAATAAACTAATTTATAAAAAGTAGCCTATGTCCTTCTTCGAGATTAAACCTTACTACGTACCAAATTTCATGAAAACCGGTCTAGTGGTTTATTCTTGAAAGAGTAACAGACATACAGACAGACAGAGATAGTTTCGCTTAATATTGGTGTGGATTAATACAATTCGGAGTTTTGGAGTGGAGTTGGAGGAATGGAGTTTTTAAAGATAAGGCTAATTCTACTAATTAAAAACATTCAAATCATATCTCGGCGATAATCAATGTCAAAAAATATCTATGTAAATTAGAGGCATTTTTGATAGATTTAGAATAAGATTACGTTGCGATAATTCCTAAAAGTTAGTAAAAATACCATACAGATAATTTTAAATATGAAATCTGAAAAACAATCTTACGGAAACCATGAGACTATAAACGATAAAAAGCAATGAAAAATCTTTATTCAAAATTTTAATAGGTACAAGATTGTCGATCTGACAATCAAAAAGTCAGCCATTGACGTATAAGCTCGTTCAATTAAAAATAAATCATTGTCACAAAGCTTTAGTTCAGAATTTCACATCTGCAACAATTTTCAGTCCAATCTGTAAGTCCCAGCTGGCCACAGTTCGCTATGAACTATAATTGGTGCTACAAATGAGTCACAAACGAAGTTGTGCAATTAGCTACCTAGTCACTGAATGGAGAAACTGCTTTGTTGCCATTGACGTGTAGTAGAGAAACTGCTTTTGTTACCTGACTGACTACATCTGGGTGTACGAAGACTAAAACATTAATAAACATTTCAGTCCATGTCTATACTAATATTATAAAGAGGTAACATTTGTTTGTAAGTTTGTATGTTTGTAAGTTTGTATGTAGGGGGTAATCTCTGGATCTACTGAACTGATTTTGAAAATTCTTTCACAAATTGGAAGCTACGTTATCACTGAGTGCTATAGGCTATATTTTATTATCAAAAAATTAGGGATCCGTAAGAAAAATCACGCGAACGAAGTCGCGGGGAGAGTGCTAGTCGTAAATAAATTAATACCATAACATCATGTCTGAGTGTACCCATTAGTACACCTACATTTCGCCAGTTGTGTTTAGGTCCCATTGTAATAGGGGGCGAGCGTATTGTCATCAACCGGGCACAAACCCAGACTCCGAGGCTGCTACTGAGAAATTCCTGATGGAAAAACCCAATAACATTTTGCCTGACCTGGGAATCGAACCCAAGACCTCATGCTTAGCAGTCGCGCTTTGCTGCCACTTGACCAATGACAGAACACACAATAAACATTTGGAATGAAGGCATAGATCACACATTAGCATTCTCTGTGTACTAAGATCTAGGCTCTTTGTTCCGTTTATAAAGATTACCTGAGTTCTAAAGACAAACATAAAATAAAATAATAAAAAGTTAATGCCATAGTAATTTCATTTACTTAAATGAATCGCACCAAAAATTCTTATGAGATAATCGGCAAGCCCTTGATCCCTCTAATATTTGAGGACACGCGGCCCTCTATAATAAATCCCAAATGGGAAGCGTTTAATCCAATATCCTGAATTTCACGTAAATATTTATTTTAAACCTCTCGGGAACCTTTTGGAACACCAACAATGAATCTTTGTACCTACGTAAATGTTGCTGTTCGCGAATATAAACAAATAAATGAAATTGAAGTGTTCTGTTTGTAATATCAAATAAACAGCGTTTTTGCAAAATAAATATTTATGAATGTTTACAATTTTTTTTTTTTTAATATTTTTGCCTATCTGTCTGTCTGTTTGTTCCGATTTATCTGCGAAACGGTTGCATCAATTTTGACGGGAATTTTATTGGCAGATAGCACTTACTGATGATGTTTTATTTATCATTCCGAAACAGCGACCCGCCGGCTTACGCTGAAAAAATGCGCCGTGGTTTAGTGCCTTAGTGCACGGCTTTATGTTGAGCGTCAGCGGTTTCGTACGGTAGTGGCGCATATCTCTATCTCAAGGACAATATATATTTTTTTTGGGATTTAATACCAACTTGTTATTTTTTGGGCTTTTGTAAACAATATTTTTTATGTCATGTGCGCCACTTTCACGTGATTAAAAAATTTTCTTTCTTTCTTTCTAACTTTTATATTAGGATAATTATTAGGGTTCCGCGAAAAAAAAGCCCCGTGATAATAAACACTTACTCGAACGAAGTCGCAGACATAATCTAGTCAAGTAAATAAAAGGCGAAGTATTCTATCTTCAGGTCAAAGGAACAAAGACGTCTTGACGGTTTTGTGTACAGCTGAACTATCAAATTGTTAGCGAATAACTTTTAACAAAATATAACTCAACGATTTGAAACAGCCTTTATTCTGAACAATTTTAGGTTGACTTTCATTTGTCGGTACTTGAAAGCTTTTGTTTCCTGATTTCTGTTTTCACAATAATTATGTTGGTTCAGACTATCTACGCGGTCAGACAAATTATCTGACAATATATGGTAATCGTAACTTATCAAGAAGTTGTTCAAGCGACAAACCTCGTGAATTGGAAGATAATAATATATTTACCTGCTTTTCCCTCGCTGATAAATTGTGTGATTGACTCCTAAACTGTGATGAGGGTCGGTAGATATCTACATAATACAAATAAGTAAAATTGTAGTGTCTGTTTGTTTGTAATGTCAATATTACAGCTTCTTAGCAGCTTTTTACAAAATAAATAATTATGAATGTTTACAAGAAACATTAACAAAAAACAATTTTTATAATTTTTGTGTTTGGTTGTTTCTTTTGGTCAATCTTTGAAACGGGTGGACCGATTTTATCGGGACTTTCTCGGCAGATAGCTGAAATTATTAAGAGTAACTTAGAATACATTATTTATTTACGGAACCGAAATTTTTTAGCGGGCGGCCACTAACTATTAAGTAGATAGATAGATAGATAGATAGATAAAACATTTATTCGGTGCACACAAAAGACACATCAAAACACTAAAGTACAATCAATCAGCCATGGACTAGGACAAAAGTAGGGTGTGTGTCTCAAGTTGCACCAAATGGGAGTCCAGCTCAGCATGTGCCAGGCAAATATACCTGACGCTGATATTCTGCTGAATCCCTGCAGTGACATGCGGACGTCGAGCGGATGACATATCGATGGCAGCAAAGTAGAAACGGACATCTACAAAATCGCAACTTTACAGGAGAGCAGATTTAGTTTAAAAGAGTGGTTATTTTGAGAGTTATGGACCGATTAACCTGAAATTTTCTATAATGCTTTAAAATAACCTTCTTTATGAATTGTGTAATAGGTTTTATCGCTTTATCGTTGTTTTACTGAAATAATGTAGATGTCTTTTTTTACTCTGAAAAAACTTTGACGTAGAAGAAGACATCTGCCTGATAACCGTTTATCAGGCAGATGTCTTCTTCTACGTCAAAGTTTTATTACATTGTAATAAAAAAGTTCCCATTTCATTTAAAATATCTAATAAAGTAAGATAATAATCTCCTGTAATACATTTAAGGATATTTAAAGAACATCTTCATAAACGAACAAGTGGCAGATGTCCGTGTTTACGTCGAACCGTAACCTCAAAATAAATTTTATTACTCACTCTAAGATTTCATTACTAGCACTAATAATGAACTGTAAACACTATCATTATTATTACATTTATACCGGTACGCGCTAGAATGTGACAACTGACTGATGTCTTTGTTGACGTTTCCATTCATCTGTCAAAGCTCCGAAGTAAAGGCGGACAAAGTCAAATGTCCGTTTCTACTGCGATGTTTTTTAAAAATCCAGTGTAGATGTCTTCATTTACGTGTTAAATTTTCTAAATTATATTGAATTTTGAAAATAATTTAATACAGACTTGTAGATAGGATTAATATAAGCTCATTTTTGTAAAAAAAACATTTTCGAAAAAATGTAGATGTCCGTTTCTACTTTGCTGCCATCGATATATTGGTGTTGTGGCAAAGTTTTATGCACGGACTAAGTTTTGTTTGTATACCCGCAATTACAATTATATTGAATTCTACAATAAGTTTTGCATTGGAACGTTCTTGTTCGTTGTGTAAATTATGTCATTACTTGATTATTCAAAAGTACATGTGTGTATAATATATAAATTTGAGTAAAGTGAATATAAATATAGTGGCATAAGTGCGAATAAAAAGATAAAAAAAAAACAAAATAATTAGTGATTGATAAATAAAAACAGGTGATTAACATTAGTGAACAACATACCTATTACCTATTCAACCTAAAATTCACGAACCATTCGCGAGTTCTAATTTTCACCCTGCTGTTGTTCACAGGTTTATGATAGCCAGCTATATAAAAGACAGGTTTGAGACAGTCATACCCAGATCCTTCTGCGAGGCGATAAGAAACTGCCGCAGTCTTACTCTGAAGGTTGCAAGATATTTAAGATTCCTTATCGGCGGAGGAATATTGTTCCAGCATTTGGATGCGGCGTATCTAAAACTACCCCTGAAAGCAGCTGTCTTGTGCGATTGAGTGGATAGTTGCTGTGAGCACTGCCTACTTGCACATTCTCTTCTACTAGCGATCCAGCTTAGTTTATTGTACAAGTAGGTAGGCTGCTTGTTCTTTATGACACCGAATAGAAGGCATGCTAAGTGCAGCTTACGTCGTAATTTCATTTTAAGGATAGCATGATTATTTAAAAAAGGTGTTACGTGACTTCTTGGCGGGATTGAGAAGCAGAATCTAGCGCAGGCGTTTTGCACTCTCTGGATGAGACGTTCAGTTCTTGCCAGTAGTCGAGGGCCAATAACTGTGTCCGCATAGTTTAAATTGGACAGCACGAGTGACTCAACCAGTCGGATCCGCAGCTCTTCCGATAAGTACCTCCCTGTGTTTCATTTTTATACGTCAAACGGTTTTCGGTATTTCGTAATCAGTGAGCGAGTGAGACCTATTGCTTTTTTACATATATTTATAGACAGATAGATAGATTTGAAGTCCAACTTTAACGATGTTTTTCTTCACCGATATCAGTGATGTCCAAGATAAACTTAACAACACCAACTTAGAAAATAAGGAAGAATATAAAACAATACGTAACTTAGAATTGCAACAGTAAAATTCAGATTGGCCATAAACCAGGACCTAAAGCCATACTACAACATACCGATAAAACTGCTCCAGCGCAGTTTTACCGCGCGTCTACCAATCGCTGGTATGAATTAAATTGTTCAACAAAGCAATAGTTTTAAGTAAATAACGATTTATAACGTGGAACTATACATACAAGCTTACTGGAACGGTTTAGAATAATTTTGCATGATGAAAGACTAAGCTTGGAAGATCTCAATGAAACAGAGACTTGATTATGGCATTTTTACTATTTATTACAATAATAATATCCTACTAATATTATAAAAATGTGAAAGTTTGTGAAGATGTTTAGATGTTTGGATGTATGTTACTCAATCACGCGTATACCGTTGAACAAATTTGGATGAAAATTGGCACTTAGATATACCATTTCTTGGATATATATACCACATAGGATACTTTTTATCCCGGTAATGTGTTCCCTTGGGATAATATAATAATTTTTACGCGGGTGAAGCGGGCAGAAGCTAGTTAACAATAAGTCCTGGTTTCCTCACGGTGCCGGGGTTGCGGGACGTCTTAACAGGAAACCGTGGCCCCGGAACGCAAAGGGCTACAGTAGCAACAGGGTGGTTTTATAGTTAGTAAAAGTCTGACAGTCCCTTCTGCCCCACCCAGGGCGGAAGGAGTCATGTGATGATTTTTACCACCTAAAAAAAAAGGTTTCCTCACAGTGTTTACCTTCACCGATGGCAGTGATGTTCAAAACAAACCTTAGAACTTACTTGTCATATTAGTATTTGTTGTTGCAAAAATTTAAAACCACGTAAGTATGTTACCTTAATCGCTTTCCCCAGTAAGTAGTTAATAGCCTGACATGCTCATACTTCACGACTTGACAGGTCAGGCCGAAGAAATATGGCGTTGCTGTGGAATATTTATGAGGGAATCCAGCAGAAGTGGGTCAACTTGTTCTGTTTTACGTTTTTTGGTCCTCCATTGCTGAAGTGAAGCACAGTTGAAAATGAAGATAAGTGGTTTTGTTCGTTCTGAATTGTTTTTTAGTTATAACTTACTGTTTTAGCTTTTTCTGCTTGTTGAAGTTTGGTTAAAATGTTATTTTTAGATAGAAAATCTAGTTATCGCATTGTTTCATTTTGTGTAATGTCACACAATGATTTAGGATTGTGAAATGCAGCTGTGCCATTTAAATACAATGAAGCTGAAGAAGTTTTTTGTTTGTTTGTTCTTTTTTAAACGTGCTAATCTCTGAAACTACCAGTCGAATTGGAAAAAATATTTACGTATATGATAGCCAGATTCATGATGAATAAAATAGGCTTTATAACATTACGCTAGGACCCACGGGAGTAGAGCAGTAACCAAAGAAGTAACTTATCGTGGGTGGAAAAAAACCACGCTAATGAAGTCGTGGTCGGTACTGGGCGAAGCTATCTATTTATCTCTTCTATATATCTTCTGTATATAAATATAAATGAATCGCTAAATGTGTTGCTAAGCGCAAAACTCGAGAACGGCTGGATCGATTTGGCTGAACCTTTTTTGTTGTGTTCGTAATTTCCTGGACGAGGTTTTTATGCCAGACAATTTTTGAAAAATCCATTAGGACTGTCGAAAATTTGCACTCGTGCGAAACCGGGGCGCTTCGCTAGTCTAAATATATATAACTCAAAGGTGACTGACTGACTGACGACTGACATAGTGATCTATCAACGTACAACCCAAACCACTGGACGGATCGGGCTGAAATTTGGCATGTAGGTAGATGTTATGACGTAGGCATCCGCTAAGAAAGGGTTTTTTTAAATTTACCCTCTAAAGGGATGAACGGAGGTCCGACATTTACGCGGACGAAGTCGCGGGCAAAAGCTAGTTATGTAATAAACTCCCTTGGTGAATTTAGGTGAAGTGAGCCTGAGATGAGAGGTCAATCCCTAGAGATGACACCGAGGGAGATTTTTACAAAATAAACTGGATTTTGTCTTAACTTAGTTTATGCCCGTTTTTACTACGCAACTTCTAAGTGTACCTACCTAATGTCTAAATATTTATACATTGTTGGAATTTCAACTCTCTGCAGTCAGCTGAGTGTTGAAAATAACTGTGCACTCTTCTTACTTAGCCATTTCGTTTAGGTGTTGGTGAAACCGGGCTTATCGTGGGTAACAGCATTGATGTCCTAAGTCTTGTAATGGATTGTGATGAATAAATTCATTGAATCTGGTAAATTTTTTACTGATTTTTATTTAGGCGGCTTTGCTCACAAGTGGAGATTTATGTTTTCAAATTTGCATTTGCAAGACAACTTAGGACGTTATCGACTGCATAATCGAACTATCCTGTGGTGCCTTAGAAATTTAGTCCTCCAGCCAGAGCATAAAACTTCTAATCTAAGATAACTACATGCTATAGACACCCTCGTAGGGTACGGACATCGGCATATTGTTCCAAGCGCGCCCCTTCTTGACTGAACTTAGGCCCTGAACCTCCCAGGTCGGGGATCGCGGAAGGCATGTGTCATGTGACATCGGGGTGGATTTCAGTTGGTAAGAGTTTGACAGACCCCTCCGCTCGCCAGGGTTCGTCGTAGAGGGAGGACGGCGAGCCTAGATCGGATCATATAGAAGAGGGGTAAGAGTAGCGTAAATTATAAATAGGTACGAAACCCCTAATCCTTTGCTAAACAGGCATCACCCTTGAATAATAATTTTCACCAACTTATCAAAGCTCCAAGTAAAATCAATACCTGTTGCATTAGTATTGCTAATCACGATGTGCAGTCACGATTGTGCATAAGTAGCAACACGTTATGAGCGCCACAGGAATCAAAATCCTTTGTTTGCATAATGACAGGAAGCTTCCGTCATGTTGTTAGACAAATGATCAAGCTTTAGATTTAATGAGAAAATAAATAAGCATCACTTTTGTATGTTTGTTTATGTTTCTTCTTCTTGTCTGTGTACATAGTATGGTCTCTTCTCATACAGAGAAGAAGGCTCGAGGATTGATCATCATGCTTGCTTAAGGCGGATTGGTGATTTCAGACTTTTACCTTAATATATAAAAGCGAAAGTCACTTAATCACTCACTCATCACAAATCTCGAAAACCGCTTAACGCATTAAGATGAAATTTGGCAGGGAGGTAGTTTATAGTTGGTTTCCAAAATTCACCCCCCCCCCCCCTAAGGGCTTGAAAGTGCTGTCCAAAGTTTGTATGAAGTAATCAACTTTGCCGCGGACGAAGTCGCGGGCAGAAGTTAGTGGATTATTAAGTCCTGGTTTCATCACGATCTTTAACTTCACCGATGACAGCGATGTCATGAATTAGAAAAAAACTAATTAAAAAAATATTTTTAAAAACAAGCTTAAATCGGGGTCGGGGGGCACGGCAGTGCCCCCGCCAAAGTCGAGCGCGAAGCAAACACTGCCGTACCATCCTTTACTGGAACCATTTCGCCGCATTTTCAGGCCCCTATTTGAGAACCTCTAGATTAGACCAGAACGCAGAAATTTTCGTCATCCAGTAAGCTGTAATCATATACTTAAAATCCAAAATTTCAAGTCTGTAGGTCATTTAGTTCCGAAGTTAAGCGAAAGCAAAGTTTCGCATTTATGACACTCACTCACTCACTCATGATCATCAAAATAGAACTAGTACTTCCCATAAACTCAGAGAGCTGAAATTTGGTACAGAGTTAGGGTTTAATAGCCACATAAAGGGAAAACTATAAAAACTAGGACAATCGAAGATCTGGAGTACCTGGTGACCCTGATTAGAAAACACAAGAGCCCAACCAAACTATTAGAGATCGCGACATACCGCCTTTACAAAAAATATTCAACTTGTTGGGCCGCTTCTATAAAAACAAAGAGAAAAAAAGAAAAAAAAAACTGTCAAATAATAAAATCTAATAAAATAAATCAATATACGTTTCTACAAAAAGAAGTGAAATCCCACCAAAACATTCTGTAAAAAACTAGCCAAGTCTCGATGGAGCTGCTTGTTTATCTCTAAAAAGTAATGAAATCAAAACAAAGTCGTGCCAAGTCTAAGGTTCCTTACTGCGATTTCTTTATTATTATAGTTAATGTTGTGTGACTTGGCCGTTGAACATTCTTTATACGTTAGTGTGTACAAGTCAACAATTGACTGGTTATTGAATCAACGTTTTTCAAGTGACAATTTTCCATCGTCAATGGGTAGCGGTTCTAGCGACACATTGGAGCAATGGTGTCATGGAGCACCTGGTTTTGTACCCTTAAACGGCCAAGCCACACAACATTAACTATAATAATAAAGAAATCGCAGTAAGGAACCTTAGACTTGGCACGACTTTGTTTTGATTTCATTACTTTTTAGAGATAAACAAGCAGCTCCATCGAGACTTGGCTAGTTTTTTACAGAATGTTTTGGTGGGATTTAATATTATTACAATATTGAGTATTTGACATTGAATTGTCATCAGAACTAAAGGTGTACATGCAAAATTTCAACTGAATTGGATACCAACAAATGATCGAAAAATTGTTTGCTTTTGAAAGGACAACTTACTTACTATATATAGGTACAGTCAACAAAGTAGTTAGGTATGCAGGGTCGTCAGATATAGTTGAGGTTTTCTTAGAAACCGATGGATGTCTTCGATTGAAACTTAATTTGATTAATGAACTGTTTAGTATCTACTTTTTAAAGTAAATTACATTATTTTGTTAACACCCATCGGTTTCTAAGAAAACCTCATCTATATCTGACGACCCTGCATACATTCTACTTTGTTGACTGTACATACGAACAGTGCAAGCTAAATAAAAGCTTGGAAAAAACTGACACCTCGTGCATGAGAGTCCGCACGTGCACTAGCTATCGACTGAACAACCATCCTGTATTGTGATTTCGAGAAATACAGCGTGCGTTATCAATTTACAGCTCAGTTTTTGGTGGTGGAAAAAAGCGCTTTAAAAAATTGCACCGTATTAATTCCTCGCTGAATTCTGACTGGAATTTTGAATTTTTGAAGAATCCGAATTGGTGCTTGTTACGAGTTTCTCGTTTGCAAAACATCACGCCTGTAATACCCGAAGGGTTAGGCAGAGGTGTACATATTAGTATGCCCACATTTCACCAGTTATGTTACTGTCCTATGTAATAGGGGGCGAGCCTATCGCCATCAACCCGGCACAAATCCAGACTCCGAGGCTGTGACTGAGAAATCCTGATGGAAAAACTCAATAAAACTTTGCCCGACCTGGGAATCGAACCCAAGACCAGCTCAGCAGTCGCAGCACTAGACCAACGAGGAAGCCAATAGGCTGGTATTAATACTTATCCCTGGCTATAATGATGTCATACCTATCTATGTCCAGTTGCATAATAAGACAGCTTGAGTTGATTGAAGCAAGGATGATGGTTTCAGCCTGAAAATGTACGGAATTACCATAACCTAACTACTACAGTTGTGGCTTTAATCGGATAATTGCGGTCTGAGCTCGAGATCTGCGGTCACTTGAATCAGGTAATTGTGGGCTTGTGCTACGGGCTGGCTACCCCTCTCGTAGCAATTTATGCTTGAGAGAACTACCAGCACTGACCAGCAGCTGTAAGGTATTTTTTGCTTCAGGACGTTCGGTTAACCAAGTCCTTAAGGACTATTTTGCTAATTAAAAATATTCAAAAGTAGCAATCTTATCTCAGCGACAATTGTGTCAAAAAAAGTTGGTAAATTAGAGGCATTTTTGACGGATTAAGACTGAGATTAGATAAAGTTGGTAGGAATCGCCCCTGTTCCGTAATATGTCACACAGTTGAAAACCAACGTCAGGCACAAGTTGTCTGGCATTGCTGAATTGGGCCTGTTTGGCGCAGCTGTGGGGCACACAATAAGACCTAGTGTTCTTTTTTAAATTTTTATTGTACTTATATCCTTTTTATTATTATTTTTGTGTGCGCATGTTCTCTCAATAAACATTTTTTTCTTCTTACATTCCCTGTTATGTAAATTAATTGAATATTATAAATTTATTTAAGACTAACGTTGTTTTTCTACATTATAAACTGCACTAATCTAATCTAACATTTCGAAATTAGAATAAGTAAGATTTCTGCTCAACCCAGCCACAGAAAACAAACATGAACAGTAACCTAAGTTACACGCACTGTCTCAACTAATAAACATTAATTTACTCTCTAGAACATAGCGGTATAATTTATCCAATTATTCAGACAGTTTGTTCTCTGAAGGACTAACGAAGCCGAAGATTTGATTCTATTATGCAAATGGTGCTTGTTCACTGTTCGTCTGCGTCTGCGCAATGACGTCATAACGGACCTAATTACGGTGACTTCCACTTTTTTTACACACATACGAGGTTAAGATCAACGATTTGCGTGTTATGAATGTGAGGTGTGGGTTTTTCCAATTGCATTTAGTTATTGACAAATTATTTATTTAGTTTCTTATGTTATTGCATTTTATTTTGCGTTTTTATTTGCGTTTAAGAAACCTTTTTAAGTGACGAGCCTATTGCCATCAACCAGGCACAAATCCAGACTCTGAGGCTGCTACTGAGAAATTCCTGATGGAAAAACCCAGTAACACTTTGCCCTACCTGGGAATCGAACCCAAGACTAAGCACAGCAGTCGCGCTTTGCGACCACTAAATCAACGAGGCAGTCTGAAATATTTAGGTTAATACAAAAGCACTAGGCAGTAAGATTAGGTAGCATTAGGGACTAAGTAGTACTCCTAACTTTGTCATAACTTATGTCGATCGTTTCAAGTTACCTTTCTCAACTAATTCGGCATAGCTCGGCCATGTGTTGCCTATTTATTATTAAAGCATTATCATTATCTTGGGTGTTCTCGCTTTTAGGACCGCCAGGTGTGGGATTATGACGGATTAGTCTGAAACTTTAGCCTATTCGATGTGAAAGGACACCATAAGAGGTATCTAGACTTAAGGTACCTAATTTCAATAAAGGCAGGTAATAATTGGGTAGTTGACACCATCAATCAATTTGACATACCTAATTTTTATGGACTGTCAAAACGCGATTTCCCCATAGATTTTGTAGGGCAAAAGACAGCTGTGTCGTCACTTTTGTGCCGACTCAATTGACTGACTCTTTATTAATTTGAAAGCAATTAAAAATTAAATATTATAATATAACAGTTAATTGAAAATTAATCGAGATTTCAGGGTTCAAATAAAGTGTTTCTCTAGAGAAGTTATGTCTTGGAATTATTGGTTAATGGTGACACCATTACCTAACCAATAATTCCAAGACATAACTTACCCAATTAAAATACTTTTTCTATGGGGACCATAGCTAAGAATTTTATTCCGGTAAGGCTCGGCGCAAATGGGCCACCGACCACAGCCACCGGTAGCTGTCGCGCGCTTCTGACACTCGAAATGTGGCGGTAGCGCGCGACAGCCACCGGTGGCCGTGGTCGGTGGCCCATTTGCGCCGAGCCTAAATATCGTGCAAGTTGTGGTGCATTTTAATCGGTCGGTGAAATTAGAACTAGGTGAGACTAAGATTTTTATGACAGCTTATTGGAATGAAACAAAGTAACCTAGAGATATTGTATCTTAGAATTAGGTTCTTCTATTCAACATTTGGGCACTAAGGTATCCAAGAACGAGAAGTGTTGGTCTACAATATAAGGGTATAGTCAATGGGGAATACATTGTAAATGGACTTGTCTTATCTGAATTTGCTATCTCGGTACCTACCCTTCTTACTGCCGCACTCAAAATTAGGAGGCTATTCCCGACAGCACTTTCCATTCAAACATAGTCTAGTCATACCTACTTTGTCGTTGTACGTTAGACCAATAGGCGAAGAGAGTTTATTTACGACCTTGAGTTGATGAGCCGAAAGTCGAAGTTTTAACGACGATAAATATTTTGTGTGGTTGCGATTAAAAGAATACCGACAGTGCGCAATCATAATTTAGTCAGTAAGTAATGAAACTCGACGATTTTTTCTAGATATACCGTGTATCATTTTAAATTAAGTTAGTTTTACTAAGATAACGATTAAGTGTTAGTATTTTTAGGTGGAAATATAAACATAATTATATCAGTCATCACAAACATGTGATGTAGCCCTTTATAGGGCAGAAGCGAAATTAGTATGGCGTCTGTAACCACCCGACAAGGTTGACAATAAGGTTCATATTTCTCTTATACTTGCATTGGTAGTCGACCTTATTGCATAAATGAGTTGAACAAAAAAAAATTTCTGCCCTATAAAGGGATAGACACAACCGAGGACCATGGCGGTTGACCATTATTCAACCTAATTACTAAGGTCGTAAAGATAAAAAATTAATTCAGCACAATTTTCCGCAATGGTACAAATAAAACACTAAGAATTGGCAAAGGGTTTTGTGGGGGTCTATCTTTTGTAACCTTTGACATTTTAAATGTTATGAGTTTTAGGTTAATTTAAATGTATATTTTCTTCCATTTAAGAAGGGTTAAAAGTGCTAATTAAAAGTAAAATAATGTTGCCCATTTATAATGTGGCACACCGCAACTTCATTAATTGTTCAGACACCTTTAGCCTAAACGTTAAACTTTAGTTTAAAGTTTAATTATCTTCTATGGGTGCGCCGGTTAGTTAGGTTCCATTATCATTAGATACTCTAGGGACAATTAAGCATAGTTTACGATATGTTTACATTATCTACTTCGCTTTAAATATGTACCCAGGGAAACTATGTATAAGGGTCTCGTCTGACTATTTAGTTTTAGACTGAAGAATGCAGACTAATAAAACAGAGATGCAAAGACAATCAAGTTAATATTTTTGTGCACGGGCTAAAATGCTTAAAATAATTTAGGCTATTTCTTTCTCTGTCTCTGTTATGCAACAAAAAAGGGTACGGACACATGATCAATTGTCTTGACTGACAATTTTAATTGACATATCAATCTTTTCAACATTAATATCGTCAAACTAATGTAATATGCCAAATAGGGTGAATTACTATTCATTAATAACAGTTGAAATAACTTACTATTAGAAAAAAAAACATAAGAAAAATCATAACAACACAAAGATGGAAGAAATGTTGACGTAGTTTGGTTTCGTTTTTGGCAAAACAACATCATAATATAGGTGATACTTGAGTATTTATTCATTAAAAACACGGCGAAGTTCAAGTCTAACTTAGTTCATATGTATCACCTTCCTTTTCTTAGCTACCTATCCGTAAGAGACGGCAAATACCTACTTAATTTTAGTTAAGTTTGTAAATCGGTACCAATGTTCATTTTCTGAGAACGAAGTTCAGTCTCAAATCTCTTGAAGAAATAAAGAAATAATCTTGAGCATGTCTCGAGCTCGTTTTTCTACGAAAACAAAACCTGAATTGTAAAATTCTCAATGTTTTGGTTCTGACAGAAAGAGATTTCTTTATTATTTTTTTAATGTAAATTGAAAATTATATGACAATAAAAGAAAAAAAAACAAAATGTCGTTACAGAACAGTTGATTTTTTTTTCTACATTATCTGATCGTGTTGTAGTGTGCATATTTAATATTTCGGAGTTAAAGTTGCATATTTAAGAGTACTTTCGCTTAAAAGAAGACTAATGATTATAAATATTTGGATTAACTTTTAATTTACTGTCCATTTTCAGGGGGTAAGATTACTAATGCATACAAACAACTGTGTCCATGGAAACAACCGGGAAATATAAAAAAATCTGTTATCCCTTACCTACATAATTTTGACTGTGTTTTGTTGGATCGATTTTTGTAGGTAACGCATTTTTTATTAGGTACAAGTTTTTTATTTATAGTTTTAGGTGGTTCATATTTATTATGCAAACATTCACCCCCTATAAAATGACCACTGATTTAAAACCCAACTAGCAAAAAGTTGTGTAGTATTAGAATTATACAACTAACAGACATGTAAAGGATTTATAATAGTTTTGTAGCAGTTAACAGTTTTATAGTAGTGTTCAATTCGACGCATTAGTTATATTATTATTTATTTTGCTAGTTGGAAAGTCAGCCTGTATATGCCTCTGGTAATCTTTGCTAAAACGAGCGAGCCAATCAATCGTGACCCCCTTCTCTATGCATGGGTAGTCGCTGGCAAATGCTGAGATTATAATGAGCTAGATCTAACTTTGATTTTAGTTTTTTCCTAGAAATATTCTTTTATCGTTCTAATAGTTTTGATAATCAACTGCTCCTTTTGTGGGTTCGGTTCCAGTAGCAACTCGGAGTTTAGAAGGGTATTTGTGTTTGTCTACATACTTGGGCACTTTAGAATCTTCTGCGTATTTGGCTAGTTTCCATTAGATTGGCAATCTTGATCAAAATTTATTCGGTAGAATTAATTAATTAATTAATCAATTATTGATAATAAACAAACCATTAATAAAACCCAGGAAATTCTATTAATTTTAAATTAACTGAAAAATTAGATTTTTCTTTCCAAAGCGCGACTTTTGATCGTGAGGTCTTGGGTTCGATTCCCAGCCCGGGTAAAGTGTTATTGGGTTTTTCCATCAGAATTGAAATGTGGGTGTACTTAATGGATACACCTCTGCCTAACCCTTCGGGGATAACAGGCGTGAAGTTATGTTATGTAGTAATGTAACTTAATACCACATTTTCCGGTAATTCAGCACATAATTTTCTTATCACCAACCATTTGCTAACGTTAAGAAAAAAAGAAACAAACCCGACACCAGCATACCACCACGTACATGTCGGTAACGTCATTATTCATAAACAATCCTTATCGGCAAAGGAAAGTTGAATCAGCCAAGACAACGCGAGCATGACAGCTGCATTATTATTATTATTATTCTGGGCTAGTACCCATGGGTAGCAAGGTGTATTGTTACCATATGTCAGACCAACTGTTTTGCTCGTTCATCCAAATCGATGGGGATGGTTCGACATGGTGGGTAATTTTGGGTGCTACATTCCCACGCGAAAAACTGACAAATGTTTGGTTTTTTTAATTATGCCAGTTTAGTTTTTGAAAGTAAGGTAAAGACAATTAGTTTAGCATTTCTTTGCTAAATTTAATTATTATTACTTTGTAAGCTAGTTGTTAATTTTATTGTGCACTAGCTTTTGCCCGCGACTTCGTCCGCGTAAATGTCGGACCCCCGTTCATCCTCTTAGAGGGTAAATTTTAAAAAATCCTTTCTTAGCAGAGGCCTACGTCATAACATCTACCTGCATGACAAATTTCAGCCCGATCCGTTCAGTGGTTTGGGCTGTGCGTTGATAGATCACTATGTCAGTCAGTCAGTCACCTTTGAGTTATATATATTTAGATGCTGTAGTCTCCTATAAGATATAGATAAGATAAGATAAAATAAAATTATGAGGTCCCATTCCTGGTTGAGCTCGTGATTAGGTTAAGCTACGCTTGTCAGGGTTTATCCGCGGATGGGTGACAAACTTTACACTCCAAGACCCTTCGTGCCTTGGAAAGCAGGCTAAACCGGTAGTCTCGGCTGTCATACGTGGATCTTTGACTGTCGTTACGGGTCGTCAGAAGTCCAAAAGTCGGAAAATCAGTCTTACCCAGTTACTGGGTTGTGGAGGTCAGATGGGCAGTCGCTCCATGTACAATAGTGATATTCAGCTGCATCCGGTTAGACTGGAAGCCGATCCCAACTTAGTTGGGTAAAGGCTAGGCAGATTGTTTTTTATTATACGACTGCCCCAAAAAAAGGAGTGTTATGTGTTCAGGGTTAATGTATGTATGTATGTATGTGAGTTTCTTTATTCCACTATAACTTTTAAACGCCTGAACCGATTTAGATGTATGGGGTATCGTTACAATCCTTGCATCGTTCCGAGTAGTAAAAAATAAAGAAAAAATTTTTTAATATAAAATTTAGTAAAAAATAAAAAGAAACCGGTGTGGTCACTTTAAAACGCAAATTAATACCAGCCTCAATTTATTTTTTTTAATGATTCTGGTCGTGTCTATGTTTATCGTCTAGAATTTGACAAGTAGATTTAAGAAATATATAACACAGTTAATAAAAAACGTCGTAAAAAAAAACTGACGAGTAAACAAAGTACAATCACGTGCAATTTTTGCACTCGTGTTTTTTAATTTTTTTAATTATAGTAGCTTGTTTTATTTAATTTTTTTGTTATACCCTGTTATCTCTGGAACTAAGTACCACAGGGATTCTGAACAGCACCATTTTAAAATTGAGCTGCTAAGTATTTTATGATTCAAAGTAAGCTTTCTCATCGTTTTAGCCCCGGCCCCGCCAAGGGAATAAATAGTTTATGACTCCATAATTATTATCTTATCGTGGAACGCAAAATTAACCGGGATTCACTGAGACTTCCACAGTTAGTCATTAAAAAGTTAACGAGAAGTAAAGTGTAATCGTCTGAAAAGATTAGGTTCAACTAAAACTTATTTATCAGGTTAATAAAATTAGATGATTTTATTAGAACTAATTTTTATACAGAAATTATAAGACCTTGAATTTTGGTTGCTTTTGTAACCGATTCCTGAATTCTATTGGTTAACAAGCTACTATAATTTAAAAATTAAAAAACACGACTGCAAAAATTGCACATATTTGTACTTTGTTTACTCGACAGTTTTTTTTTTACGACGTTTTTTATTAACAGTGTGATATATTTTTTAAATCTACTTGTCAAATTCTAGACGATAAACATAGAAACGACCAGATTCATTAAAAAAATAAATTGAGTCTGGTATTAATTTACGTTTTAAAGTGACCACACCGGTTTCTTTTTATTTTTAACTAGCCTATGTTACTCGGAACGATGCAAGGATTGTAACGATACCCCATACATCTAAATCGGTTCAGGCGTTTAAAAGTTATGGTGGAATAAAGAAACTCACATACATACATACATACATACATACATACATTAACCCTGAACACATAACACTCCTTTTTTTGGGGCAGTCGTGTAAAAATGTCTGTTATCGCGAACGCAGACCGAGTCGCGTTATGAAAAGTAGCCATGTCCTTTCTTAGGGTCTGTCTGTCTGTTACGCTTTTACGACTAAACCACTGAACCGATTTTGATGAAATTTAGTACGAGGTAAGTTTAAACCTTAAAGAAAGACAGGCTACTTTTTATTCAGCGACTTCATCTGCGTCCGCGATAATCGACGTTTTCGCGGATGAAGTCGCGTGCAAAAGCTAGAAGTACTATGATACAATTTAACGCGCCATTCCTCTGTGAAATAAAGGCCTCTTCTATATCTACATGCAGTACAATACTCCACACATATACCAATTACTTTTATATAAGGCAAGACATACCAATTAACCAGGCGTTTATCGATTTTATTACTGGATAAACAAACTAATTAGTGGTTTGGCTACCACCGCCATATATGACTGAAAAGAAGTAGTAAACAAGCGAGGAAGTAGGTGAGATCGCATTTGGTGAACCTTTTTTTGGTTCTCTATCCAAGGTTGTGGGTTCAAATCCGGGCAAGTACCAATGGGACTCTTTCAATACATATGTACTTTCTAAAGTTTATCTTGGACATCACTGACATCTGTGAAGGAAAACATCGTGAGGAAACCTGGACTTATACCAGTCTATTACCTACTGTTCCACTCAAACCATGTCAGAGGCCCTTGAGGCGGTTTAGAAACTCTGACACTAGGGTGGTCGTAAGACCTTACTGCCCACACGATAAAGAAGAAAGACCCAAAAGGTACCTAAAGGTCCCAGCTATTACTAAGACTCCACTGTCTGTCTATCCGTCTGGGGGCCTACCGTCTAATAGGTACCTACCGTTTTAATATTACTTTGTAATTTTTGTTGTTGGATTTTCAACTCAGCGCTGAGCCCAGCGTTGAAAATCCAACAATGCGCAAGGCAAAGTACCTAATTATTAAAATAATACTGTTTTAACAGCTGGTGGTTGGCCCCCTGTTTGTCACAGGGGTTTTAAAGAGTGTGTTACTGTGGCCGCTTTAATTAACAACAAATAGTTAAAATAAATGAAAGTAATAGGGATATGAAATGTGGTTTTTTTTGTGTGTAATGTTAAATATAGTAGTCTTCGTATGCGAGGCTCCCTCTTCATGCATTGGGAAGTTATATTTCTTAAAGAAAATTGAAATTGAAAACTGTTTTGTTCTCACTTTTCTGTGTCATTATATTTTGTAAAAACCTAATTGAAAAGAGTGCTGTGAAGTTTCTTGCTCGTTCTTCTCCATAGAGGCCTACCTCCGTTTTGAAACGAGCAACTAGCTTCAACTTTCGGACTAACTGACCGAATCCTTGACAATTCAAAAGTGCCTGTAAATGGTCTAATTGAAATAAATGTTTTGACTTTGACATTGGTATACGTCGCAAACCCAACTGTGAATGGTATCTGGGTTGGACTCCATTTACTGTTTTTTCCTGCTGACCCCTTTGTGTAATATTGGCGTTATGTAATGTTAAAATGAACAACATAATGTACCAAGAAACGAAATCCGGAAATTCGCTAAGCTTCCGGTTTATGAAAAAAAAATCTTGATTAAAAAATTAGCAAACAACGTAGCGTAAAGATTGTATATAACATGTACACCGGCTATTATCTTATTATATCACGCTATTATTAATCCATTGTGCGCCTAAGTCATTATATTTTCAATTTGTTCTCTTAGTAATCTTATAATTACTTACTTTGAACATTTTGAGGCCGTTTTAAATTATCAAATACCTCTGCGTTATCTCTTACGAGACTTTAGTGTTCATTCGTTTTAATTAAGTCAGACTTACGAGATATTTATATGCAAATAATACTTCGAACTTATAAATCTTTTGTTAGCATCATTATTGCAAAACAACATGGTTATAGAACTATAAAACCGGTTTAATGGTCATTGAAGATTACAACAAGATCACCCCGACTCGGCTCAGCCGACATCGCCTCAAGACGTCCAAATGTTAGCTGCTAGCACGCCGCCCGCGAGCCGTCACCTTTTTTATTTTGTCATTATAAAATATGTTTTAACACACATGATTTAAAGCCGTAACTAGAATGATACACATACAAGGTCCAGTTGAAAACCAGCGTCAGGCAGAAGTAGTCTGGCATTTATTTATTTTATTTTATTTATTCTTATAATTCAGGTAACAAAGACCCTTAACATATATTATACCTTGTAGACTATCATTCATTTATGCTGAACTGAGCCTGTTTAGCACACCATACTTAATGTTTTTTCTTATTTTTTGTTTTTTTATTGAATGGCTTTTTTATTATTTTTGTGTGCGCATTAAACACATAAACATTTTTTCTTTTTTTCTTTCAATGACAAATTATAATTTGTCGTTTGTTGTTTGTCGTTTTTTGTACAAATAATTATTAGCCGCGAAGATAATATATGTTTAACCTTAATTTCGTTTTATTATCTAATTTTTAAAGACTATCATAATTCCTAAAACCTGCAACACGAAAGAAACCATTTCCTTATTACAATTTTACAACCAGAAACAGAAAAAACTACACGCAAAGCGCGAGCGCATTTCAAAAGACGTTATCTAGATCAGTGACCCAATACCGGGTGATACAGTATGATCTAAAACACGCAACCGCTGACCCACAGACATGCGTGATGTTATAATATATTCAATAACTTGGGCGCTAAAGTATCTTCCGTTATGTGACCCCAAAGTCTAGAGAAAGCGCCATTTCGCTGCGTATAAGGTCGATTGACAGTGCGGTCAAGTCTGTGGTCCTTGTGTACTGGTGACAAGAGTTCTGGAACAGCTGTAGTGGTAACTTAGTCGTACGGTGCGGTGGGGCAGAGTGGGGCGCTGGACCAACTCTGACAAGCTCATGGAACCTATTGTAGTTAAAATTGAAATCTTCATGCAAATAAATAAAATCGATGTGTCTGTTTGACAAAATAACAGCTCTTTTTTTGTGAAATCGAGGATATCCTAAAATGCTCATTGAGGTGGTCTATCTAGTCATTTAGTGAGGCGAATGGTCGGTTAGTGACTCAATGACTAAACACGAAATTTTGAAAACTAGGTACATACTAGACCTATGAAGCTAGAATTTGCCAGGTAGGAAGTGCCTTCCGCAAGACAAGGGCAAAAACTAGTCCATACTAATATTATAAATGCGACAGTAACCCTGTCTGTTAGGCGTTCACGACTAAACCACTGAACCGATTTTGATAAAATTTGGTACGGGGTAAGTTTGAACCCCAAGAAAGGACATAGGCTACTTTTTGTTTAGCGACTTCGTCTGTCTCCACGGTTATCGACATTTACGCGGACGAAGTCGTGGGCAAAAGCTAGATTAGTCGACATTCAGTAAACCAAACAATGTAACGTTTTTAGAATACTAAAATGCCATAACAAAGCTTTTAGCTTTGCTCCTATATAAGTTGCATCTAGATCTTCCGAGCTTAAAAAAAAAAAAAAAAGTTTTTCATCATGCAAAATTATTCTAAACCGTTCCAGTAATTCCAACTAGCTTTAACTAGATACGTTTATATCGTTAAAGAATGCTTGTATGTATAGTTTCACGTTAAAAGTCGTTATTTACTTAATAATATTCCTTTGTTGAACATTTTAGTTTATAACAGCGATTGGTAGACGCGCGATAAAACTGCGCCGGAGCAGTTTTATCGGTATGTCGTAGTATGGCGTTAGGTCCTGGTTTATGGCCAATCTGAATTTTACTGTTGCAATTCTAAGTTACGTATTGTTTTATATTCTTCCTTATTTTCTAAGTTGGTATTGTTAAGTTAATCTTAAACATAAGTTATATCGGTAAAGAAAAACATCGTAAGGAAGTACCTATGGACGTAAAATTAATATAAGTCTTAATCGCCCATCCACCTCGCGCAAGCGTGGTCATCAATGCTCTTGCCTTCTCTGTATGAGAAGAGGCCTTTGCTCTGCAATGGGACATTATTAGTATTGTTTTGAAAGATGCCTAATAGAGATAGATGTCCAAATAGTTTTTCTAACCTTTCACATCTTTGGTTTCTAAGACAAAAGTTTGCTAATTAATAGGTCAAATATAGAATATTGGGAAAAAATATATTGCCAAAAAAAAAGTTTTTTTTTCAAATTGCCATACAAAAAGACTGAGTTCTACGTGTCTAATTGCCAATACAAACTGTCAATCAGCAGATAGATATGTTAACAGCGTATTTTCAAGTCAATTTATGAATTAAAATGACTCGGAAATGCGCGCTAAAAATGGCGATGCAAGTCACAAACTGATTAAAGTGACCGCCATATCACAGGTCGTTGCAATTAAAGCTATATACACACGTTAACATGTCCTTATCAGTTTCCTAGAACCATAACACGTTGGCTGCAACATGATTGTTATTCTCAACTAAACCTAATATAGCATAAAGCGCAGGCCACACCGCCAGCTAGCGGGCGGGCGGGCTAAGCGGGCGAACATCGTTTCACCTCTTTACATACTTCGGTTCACACCGCGAGCTACCGACTAACCTAACGAGCTAAGCTAACGAAATATCCGACGATTCCCAGCTAGCGGGCGGGCGGGCTAGGCGGGCGAACATCGTTTCACCTCTTTACATACTTCGGTTCACACCGCGAGCTGCCGACTAACCTAACGAGCTAAGCTAACGAAATATCCGTCGCTCGTCTGTCCGTAGTTTTCGGTGTGAACCCCATAGTTTAGCTCGCCAATATTTCGCGTAGTTTATATAGTTTCCTTCGTTCGCTTCGCCCGCCCGCTTAGCCCGCCCGCCCGCTAGCTGGCGGTGTGGCCTGCGCTTAAGGAATTTTGCTGACGAATGTTACCCTACTGATTAAAATGCGCGCCGCGATTTGCGTCGGCAGACGCAGACGTTGGCAAAATTTCAAATTAAAAACTAAGCATTTTATATACACAGCCGGAATCGAGGATGTGGAAAAATAATTAAGGCAGTTAAAATAATATAAGGAAAATTGGGAGCCTGACGTACATTTTAAACAGGAAGGAAGGTCGCAAAAATTGCCATAAGAAAGACAGGGAAGGTTACAGGGGGGCAATTCTATGAACTTTTAGGAACGATCGCAATCTAATTGCGGTCTCAATCTGTCAAAAATGCCTTTTTTTGACATTAATTGTCGCTGAGATGAGATCGCGACTATATTTCAAACGTTTCTAGTTAGTAGAATTTTATTTAATACTGAATAAATGAGTAATATTATATGTCTTAACTTATTGTTGTTTTTGATTAGTGCATTACCTACTGCAATGCAGAAATGAAACAACGACCGTCGTAGTCTCGACCAAATAGGTACCAAGACTGTTGGAGAGGCCTAGCTATATCTATTGGACTACTATAGATAGATGTTAAGGAATCAGGCATTTGAGTTTTTTTACAGTATTTTCTTGTAATTTTTTTATATGATAGGAGTTTTTCAAAACAAAATTTCCCTTGAAATACCCAGATGCTGGTTATTAAGACCCATTATGTGGTCAAAATATTAAAAGACGTACCTATTTTGAATTTAAAAGTAGATTATTTTATTTTTAATTTGCGTTTTAAAATATTACCTTCGTCATTATCAAATTACTCTTAATAGAACTTTATGAATATTAATAATCGTAGGTAAAATTAATAACAGAAGATATTGAAGATAATGAACGCATTCGTTACCGAAATTAAACTTTTAATTAAATATTTTAGGTAAATTAAACAATTAAGGGACGTTTGGGGCTCATAATTTTTAAAGTTGTTAATTAGTTTTGAGCTCATATTTATGTTCGTCTGAAACATTTCAACATGTAGTATGTATAATTAAATAAACTAAAATAAGTACGTACGTTTGAGCTTTATTTTGATACTGTTCTTCGGACTCCAAGTAAAAAACAATCCTGGTATGTCAACAATACCACGGGCACCCATTTACTGACACAAACACACTTTTTTGTTCCATTCACTTTCATAATCGCACCCACATTTATGCATTTTGTTTTAAAAAGTTTTAAAATACACTTTAAAAACGAATTAACGTAGTAATAACAAGAACGCGACACAATACAAAGAGCATGCGCTTAGGCAACTGTCAACTAGTCCGCACGGTTACCGCTAGTTGGCGTGCGCAGCGGGGGGAGTGAGACAGCGATGTTTTTTGTTCGCGTGTGAGCGAGAGGGGGGATGTGGCAGCCTTAAAAGCTCTAACCCGAGCCTCCACTTTGGCCCGGATTAAAATATGCACGGTGCGATGTAGGTGTAGTTGTTTTGATTTATGTTGAATTTGCAAGACTTCCGCTCGCGTACTCACTTGCAGTTGGACTTACTATAAGTAATTGCAGTCAAACTATGGACAGTTTTAGTAAAAGTTGTTGTGAGTAAGGAGCCTGATTTTAAACTGGTTTTAAATGTAACTGTAATATTTGTTAGGTATAGAATGTAGTAATTGAAATTACACACATCAAAAGTGTCTAGGGATCAACATCCCTAACATTTGTTAGGGATGTTGATCCCTAGACACTTTTGATGTGTATATTACAAAAGTATTTTTGGTAATAAAATATCGCAAGTGTCAAATTAATGTGTTCTTATAACCATGGTGGCAATTATCCTAATTTTTAGAAACGATCGCAATCGAAGTTTCAATTTGTCAAAATGCCTCTATTTATATACCGTATTTGATAAAAATTGTCGGTGAGATGAGATTGCGACTGGATTTTGAACGTTTTTAATTTGTAGAATTCACCTTCAATTTTAAATTAGATCATAATTTTTTTGAACATCTAAATATGTATTACCTACTCAAAATCACAAAATTGTTTATACCAACTTTTTTATAAATGGTTAATTCTAATAGACACAAATCATCAGTAAAAACATAGTATTTTTCTATGACGTCACTAACCTTGTCTATGTTAGAACCAAAATACATAAACTACGTGTGAGATAAGAGATATCGTAAAAATAATGAGATAACTGATGATAACGCAACGCGTCATATACGTTATGACGGAAACCGGGAAAAGAAATAGTGTGGGGCCATTTCCCTTATTTATAATCTTAGGATAAATATACGTAGGTTCTGTATCTATAAATAAATAGCTTCTTACGTCTACATACATTCACGTTTTGTCTCAAGGGGGTAGGAAGTAAACGACACGTGTAATTATTCTTACATAGTACAGGTTTATACACATTGAAAACATTTTCCATGAATTGTATAAACGATTGAATAAAGAGTCATAAAAAAAAATCGGCTTTTATATGAAACAGCCGATTTTTTAAAATAATCGTTTAGATTACTGTTCTTTTTTTCTGCTGTGCGTGGGATCCTGGGTTTGATTTTTCTGAGGTCCATAGAAATTTCTCAGTAGTAGCCCGAGAAGTTGTTTGTGTGACACCCCTGCCCCTGATATCTCTCTGATCGTGCCGGATTGCCGTCTAATCGCACTATTAAGAGAGTGAGGGAAGAAGGAGTGCATCTATGTGTACCCTGTGTTTGCGCACATACTTGTGCGCAAACACAGGGTACCTATACTACTTGGCTAGTTTCCATTGAGATTGGCCACCGTGACCGAAATTCGGCCGGGAGGATATTATTATTCTTAACATATCATCACGCCTGTGATCCTTGACGGGATAGGCAGAGGTGTACCCGTTAGTACACTCACATTTAGCCAGTGTAATAGGGAGCGAGCCTATTGCCACCAACCGGGCACAAATCCAGACTCCAAGGCTGCTACTGAGAAATTCCTGATGGAAAAACCCAATGACACTTTGCCCGGCCTGGGAAACGGACCCAAGACCTCATGTTTAGCAGTCGTGCTTTGCAACCAGTAGACCAATGAGGCAGTCCGTATTATTCTTACTTTTGTTAATTGTTTTGTTATGCTGAGTATTCAGTTACGGCAACACCATCCTCTGACGCAGAAATCTATTATTAATCTTAAATGTTTATGTGATGAGAACTGGTTTTATGAACGCCTAATACAAATGTGTGAAAATCTACAAAATGTGCAAATGAGTACCGAAATAAAACTTTTGATAGTATTTTATTTGAAATAGTAAATTTTATTTTTATTACTTAACAACTAGTTTGGAATAATGACTAGTTTTATTCGATTTTTATTTATAGGAAGATAGAAAAAGTTTATTTTTTATTAAATTGTTATAAATTCTTATGTAAGGTCAAGGAAAGGTCAATTACGGTTTCTAAGTCATTGGCTTTTAGTATTGTAACTTTAACTTTAGTAAAGTACTACATGCACAAATCATCTCAATTATTTATTATACTTATTATTATCAACATAACAATAAGTATTATAAGTGCAAATTACTTAAAATACTATAACTAGCTTCTGCCCGCGACTTCGTCCGCGTCAAAGTTGATTTCTCTACAAACTTTGGACCCCGTTTCATTCCCTTAAGGGGCGAATTTTGGAAAATCCTTTCGTAGCGAACGTCTAGTAACTATAAACTACCTCCCTGCCAAATTTCATCTTTATACTCAAGCTGTTTTCGATATTTCGTGATGAGTGAGTGAGTGACCTTTCGCTTATATGTATTAAGATAATAATAATAAATAAATAAAGTATAGTAACACATTTGTAGCTAAACTTAATTTCTTTCAAAGTTTTATTTCTTTCTTTTCAACGTCCTCTTTTTCAGCTAACAGACAAACTAAACAGAAATTCAAAGACTCATTACCTTGACTTGGTCCTTAAAAACTTGAACAAACATTAAAACGAAATTAGGGTCAAGGTTTCTAAAGTCTAGACATTCCTTTAAGAAACGAAAAGAACATTTTAGTTGAGAACAATTTTGGGGCAACAGAATGTTTTAAAACTGGCTTTTATAGGAAATACCATGGTGCCATTGTAAATGATAAGGGCTGGCAAATTTAATAAATAGGTACGTGTATATGTATTTTGTTTTTTTTTTGCAAACGTAAATTGAAAAACGACAAATAAAATTTTCATTTCATTTTTTTTTTCATTTTCTGCCTCGTTGGTCTTGTGGTCGCAAAGTGCGACTGCTGACCATGAGGTCTTGGGTTCGATTCCCGGGTCGGGCAAAGTGTTATTGGGTTTTTCCATCTGGAATTTCTCAGTAGCAGCCTCGGAGTCTGGATTTGTGCCCGGTTGGTGGCAATAGGCTCACCCCCTATTACATGGGACTTAAACATAACTGGCGAAATGTGGGTGTACTATTGGGTACACCTCTGCCTAACCCTTCGGGGATAACAGGCGTGATGTAAAATTTTCCTTTAAAAAAGAAAATGTTAACTCACACTAGGATTTTTTCCCTTATCGTGAGGATAGCTCCTCCCTACAAACATAATTATACAAAAAACTAGACCTGCAACATAAACTGCCTACCTGAAATTGAACCTGCGATATGCAGCACAACAGCCAATTGCTCAGCGACTGCGCCAACTGTATCGATAACTCGGCTCGTCTTTAGAACCTTTGAACAAGTTATTGAATTTCGTATTTTTCCGGCTAATCTCATAAAAGGCTGCACCGATAATGATGTGACTTTCACTGACAGATAGCTGATGCTTTAAGGAGTAATTTAGACTTACATTTTGTTTTAGTAAAAGAATTAGGGTTCCGCGCAAAAACAATAAAACCCCGTGATAACAGTCATTCAGGCAAACAAACACGCGGGCATAAGCTAGTCTATACTGTGAAATTATAAAGAGGAATTATTTGATTATAATTTGTTTGTTTGCATTGAATAAGCTCCGATACTACTGAACCGATTTGAAAAATTCTTTCACTGTTGGGAAGCTACACTATCCCCAAGTGACATAGGCTATATTACATATATTTTCAAAAAAGTTAGGGATCCGTAAGGAAAAAATTACGCGAACGAAGTCGCGGGAGAGTGCTAGTATTAAATTCTTGACTGCCTCGTTGGTCTAGTGGTTAGTGACCCTGACTGCAAAGCCGGAGGTAGTGGGTTCGATTCCCACCCAGGACAAACTTTGTGTGATGAGCATAATTGTTGGTTCTGTGTCTGGGTGTAATTTATCTATAATTATGTATGTATTTATAAATTATATAAGTATGTATATCAGTTGTCTGGTTACCATAACACAAGCTCTGCTTAGCTTGGGATCAGATGGCCGTGTGTGAGTTGTCCCAAGATATTTATTTATTTATTAAATAAAAAAAGAAGCAAGCTGTCAGGAAAGTCCAAGTAAAATAAAATCAAGATAAATCCAATTAAAACCATACAAATGTCAGGTAAGTAAACTGCGTTAAGAAAAACTCGATATAGGAAACGCAACGGTGGCCATTGGCCATGATATAACTGTATTCGATAAACAGGTTGCAGCTGGCGGCACTCCTGCGTCACCACTGATGTAGGTTGCTATGGATAACTTATAATAACGGGGGACCCTTCCACCCGTTAGTTATCTATACATCATCTATCATCCATACATCTTCACGAAAATTTTTGCTATAGATTACAGTAAATTATGTGACATAACATAACATCACGCCTGTAATCCCCGTAGGGTTAGGCAGAGGTGTACCCATTAGTACACCCACACTTCGCCAGTTATGTTTAAGTCCCATGTAATAGGGGGCGAGCCTATTGCCATCAACCGGGAACAAATCCAGACTCCGAGGCTGCTACTGAGAAATTTCTGATGGAAAAACCCAATAACACTTTGCCCGACCTGGGAATCGAACTCAAGACCTCATGCTCAGCAGTCGTGCTTTGCGACCACTAGACCAACGAGGCAGTCAAATAAAAAAAAAAAAAAAAAAAAAAAAAAAAAAATTACGTGAGTTTTCCCATAATCCTCCTTTCTAATACTTTATTTATAAAAAATGGCACTTCAGCAATGTAAACATAGACAGGACATTAACATTGTAGTGTTATGCACATGTAAAAAATATACTGTAGGTACAAAGGCGGACTTATATGCCTTATATGTCTATGACAGATATGCACCACATTCGCTTATCGCAGTGTCTGTACCGGAAAATTATATGTAAAAATTATAAAAAGGCATACTTACATAAAAAAATTACCAAAAATTTTAATATAAATAGAAAGGATATTTATATTTTTTTATTTTTTTCACATGATATGTATTTAATATGTGGATTGTGGGATTTTAAATAGTCAATTACTTACATAATTATGTAAAATGTATACTTGATTTTTTTCTCTCTCTAATATATTGTTGTTTTACTCTCGTACAATAATTTGCACCTGTCATTTTATTAATTTACCAAAAAATAATTAGCTGTTCCATATATTTTGAACGTGTTCGTATTGCACTTTTGTATGGAACAGCCGTTATTTTTAAACCAATCAAAAATTTCAGGCAATTTTAACAGACGGCGGAGTCTTAGTAATAGGGTACAGAAGCTTAAAAACAGCTGTTTGTTTATTACCTCACGCCTTTTTCCCATGGGGGTAAGCAGAAACCACAGAACGCCACCTGCTACGATCCTTACATACTCCTTTCGCCTCATCTACGTTTTGAGGCGTGAGTTTATGCATGTTGTTCATTATCTTGTGAAACGCACTGGGAATGTGCACCAGATGTCATCAATAGGAATAAAATACCAGGTGCATGGTAGTGGGAAATTAATGGTAGCATATCCGATCGGCTATCTTCACGCTTTGCACGCGAGGGGTCAGTAGATCACAAAGCGGTATTGACTACGTAAATCGTACGTGTTGGGTTAAAGATCATAGTCATTTTATTGTATGAATAGCTTCTGCTTGCGACTTCGTCCACGTAGAGGACAAATACTATAAAACATATATATCCTATGACACTCGGTAATAGTGGACCTTGGTTACGGAGATATTGGACCCCCACTAAGGGGATGAAACGGGGGTCCAACATTTACAATTTCAAAAGTGCCTTATAATGGCATAATTTGATATAAATGATTTGACTTTGACTTACACAGACAAAGTTGCGAGCAAAGGTTATAAATATAACGAACGTTGACCAAGAAAATATTGTTTCATGAAGTATACAACGTTGTTTGGCGCTGGCGCGGGCGGCCCGTACCAAAATATCAATGTAATAATCGTTGTAATTATGAACGTACCTATCTAAATAATCAACTTCAATGTTGGAAGGGAAAATTATAATTATATGTATATTTATTATGTACCTACTAGCCGTTGATATAATGGCTTTGGGAAGAAGTAAAAATAACAAAAAATTCAATACTTACTTAATTTTTTCTTAAAGCCATGTCACTGATCAGCAAAAATAGTTTAAATTAATTAATTAAAACTATTGTTCGTTTAATTTAGCACGGTTTGATCAATTTTTTTTTAATTGAACAATATTTTGTTATTATAATTAAACTAGGCGTATTGTACGCCTTCACACTGAGGGGTATAGCGTAATAATGTTTATAAGTCCGTAAAAGCTTTATATATATGTTTATCAGTGAATTGATTATGAATGGGTGAGATTTTTATGTATTCTGAAGTATAGCAGATAAATGTTTCGATAGGTAACAACTAATAGGTAGGTAATAACTAATCTCTACAACATAGTATACAGGGCAAACTGTTATGCAGTTTGGCAGAATTTGTATAACTTTATTTTCTGTAGATTTTGAATAAATAAATTAAAAAAAAGGGTTATTTTTAAAACCAGCTGTTCCCTACAAAAATGCTATATAACACAATCATAATGAAATAGCTGATTTTTTTTTTCATGATTACAGGGTTGGTCCCATAGATTGTCCATTGTCCCATTGTTCATAATGATGAGTACAATAACCCCTTTTTCAGGTTTCTGGCGTTTTAAAAATAACCCTGTATAACAAAGTCGCTTCTCGGCATCTATATGCATCTTTTCAACTACGCAACGGATTTTAATGAGGTTTTCATCAATAGATAGAGTGATTCAAGAGGAAGGTTTATGTACCTATCTACATAAGACCCGTGCGAAACCGGGGCGGGTCGCTAGTCTACTATAATATTATAAGGAGGTAAAGTTTATTCAATTTTTACATTTTTGTTCGAGAGATATTCTCAGGAAGTGCTGAGCCGATTACATAAATTCACACACAGTAAGCCATATTTCATATAAAATGGTTGAGTAATTTCGGAGTTCATCCCGGACAAACAACGTGATGCGTAATATATACTAGATTAACTTAGATACTTACACACGACCGAAATCGCGGGCAGAAGCTAGCTGTTAATAAATTCGAAGTAAATAACCAACTAAGACGCCTTAAACCGATGAACACCTGTCCTCCTCGACGCTAATGCGATATTAAGCTAGCACGTTATTACAAACATGGCCGCAAGCGATGCAAACCTGTTCCAGCTAATGAAGAAGAGATGCCGAGGAAATTACAGCTTTACAGTTAGCCACAGTTTTATGACGTGAGTCGTAACTATCTGAAATAAGGTAGTTATGACTCACTAGGTTCTGCTCGCGACTTGGTCTGCGATGATTGCGTTATTAAGACAAAGTCTGTTATTATGGCAGGGGAACATAGAAATGGGATGAAAGTTTTTCTGTGTTAAGCTAGATCAATATCTGTGTGTGCCCAGATAATTCAGTTCTGCCGTCTAACGGTGAAAATGTAACATAATTATCATGTGTTTCATCATCAGCCTAAAACAGTCCACTGCTGGACATATTATGTCTCTTCAATCGTCACTTATCTCGATTCTCAGCAACTCTTTAACTCTGATTGTCGCTCCACCGAGCCCGAGGGCGCCCCACCTTGCTTGTCGATTGGCGGTCTCCATTCAAGAACACGTACCTACTATGTGTCCCATGTGTTAAGTTAAATCAATGTCTATATGTCATCATCATCATCATCTGCCTAACCTTTTTCCAACTATGTTGGGGTCGGCTTCCAGTCTAACTGGATGCAGCCGAATACCAATGTTTTATATGGAGCGATTGCCTATCTGGACTCCACAACCCAGTAACTGGGGTTCAAGTACCCCTTATTAAGACTGGTTGTCAGATTTTCGGGATTGACAACCCGTAACGACTGTCAAAGATCCACGTATGACAGCCGGGACTAGCAGCGTAGCGTGCTTTCCGGGGCACGAAGGAATCTCAGTGTGTAAAGATGGTCACCCATCCACGGACCACCTGTGCGGCTGTTATTTCTCGAATTTCTACGAGTATTCTTCAAAATAAATCTGCCACATCAAACTGATTGCTTCCAAAAGTATTATTTTAACATAACAAGTAGGAAAATGTAAATAACAAGGTTTCCTTTGCGGTGAGACTTGCGTGAGTCAAAAGGGCCAAGTGCGGCGCCTTTGATATGTTAATGAGCGCAGGAGTGTTACGTTTCTGGCTTTCATTTGATATAATAACTTTGTTTTTGGTTTCTGAGAACGTTACCGCGAGTTTTTCGCGAAAAACCTATGGTTTTCGTGGCTTTGAAACAACTCCAAAATTGTATTTTTTGTAAGAAACTAACTTCTGTTCGTGCCTTCGTTCGTGTAAAAAGTAATTTTCCGTAAAGTAAGTTGAACTATTATCCCAAGGGAACACGTTACCGGGAGAAGAAGTATCCTATGTGTTAATCCAGGACCGGTCTATCTAAGTGCCAATTTTCATCCAAATCTGTTGAACGGTTTACGCGTGATTGAGTACCAAACATCCAAACATTTATAATTTATAATATTAGTAGGATGTTATTTTTTAAATTCCACTGTATATACAAGGGTAATTGAAAATATACCCGAAAGCTTAAAAGGGGTCATTGTACTCATCATTACGAACAACTTTTACTATGAGACCAACCCTGAAATCATGAAAAAAAAATCAGCTGTTTCCCACTAAAATGCTACACAACACGATCGTAATGTATGAAAGAGCTGATTTTTTTTTCTCTCTCCTCATTTTGTAAGAATGTAAGAATATTCCTATGAGATAATTAAGAGATAGTGGGTTAGGTCATTTTATCAGAACTAAACTCAATTTGGGTAATACGAAACTTATTTACAGTTATCTCAGAACAGTAATGGAGTTACATTTTCTGATAAGCTAAAAATTGTGTTTATTTTTACCTACAAGTTCCGTTATCGCAAACAAATTATTGTACTTACGGTGGAAAAGTTTTTGTGATTAGTATTTATCTACAAAAGATAATTTTCAAAAATCTGTTCAGCTATAAATGACTTCGACAAAGGAACAAACATCCATACCCACTAATATTATTAATGCATGTAACTCTGTCTGTGTGTTTGTTACACTTTCACGACTAAACTACTGAACCGATTTTGATGAAATTTGGTACGGGGTATGTATAAAGTCCAAGGAAGGACATAGGCTACTTATTTTTCCGCGACTTCGTCTGCGTCCGTGATAACCGACATATTACGCGGACGAACATACATGGGCTGATAAACATAATCCCTTTCGCGTCGCACAGTCGGGTAAAAAGGATTACTTACAGCGCAGCATTTATTAAAATTAAAGCCCCGGATACACTAGGGAACATTTTGTCCCGCAACATGACGCACAACACTCAATCTACGTGACGCTGCAACGTTGCACATTGTCCCGCAACATGCCCCACAACATTGTACGTGACGCGGGGCATGTTGCTTGCTCCCATTTCTATAAACACTGACTAGTGTAGCCAGCAAAATGTTCCATGACAATTGTCGCGGGACACTTCACGTAGTTGTTGAGGGACATGTTCCGCAACATGTTTCTTCATTTGCCCCCTAATGTATCCCAGGCTTAACTTGTCAGATACGTATCGCTCAATATTTTACTGTATATTTATTTTGTATATATACACATCAAAAGTGTCTAGGGATCAACATCCCTAACAAATGTTAGGGATGTTGATCCCTAGACACTTTTGATGTGTGTATTTTTATTCTGTAGCAATAATGTTTTAACTGTAACGACTACGATTCGTATCACAATTTTCCACATTTTCACACGAAAACATATCACAGTTTTAAACTTTATATTTTTACTAGTTTTACAATTTTTATTTTTTGCTTTTGTTCAGCTTTGCTATAGATTGGTAACTACGGAGTTTGAATATTCATCAGAATATGTATATAAAAGCGAAAGGTCATCATCATTTCTCATTCACTCCCTGACTGAAAACGAAATCTCGAAAACTACTGGACCTATAAAGCTGAAATTTAGATGGTAGGTAGTTTACAAATAGAAGGCGTCAGTTAAGAACGAATTTCGCAAATGAGCCGAATTAACGGGTCTTTGATTTCTACGCGGATGTAGTCGCGGCCGAAAGCTAAGTAGTTTCTATATAAATTATTTTTATTTAGACGACAACTAGGCAGGTAAATACCACATGCAAGCAAAAAAAAAATTCAGAAAGTCTCATCATAAAGCTTTGTGATCTATAAACCCACGATTCCCACAATAGAGAACAGAAAATTACCGTTTTCCGTTTAAAAAATAAAGTTCGCGAATATAGTAAAAGATTATAAACAAACACTAGCTTATCGTTGACTGTGAATAAAATTATAGGTCAATATGATTAAAAGTACACAATTCCATAATAGCCTTTTAAACTGAACCATTTTATTCTCTCCAGCCAGTAGTAATTACCTACACCAAGAATGTAATGTAGATTGTGTTCAAACACAAATACTCATTTGATTGTATACAAGAAGTTGGAACAAACTAACATACATGAACAAAGTTGAATCGAAATAATCAAGCGCCTGCAACTTTGCGTATAGCAGCATGTTGTATCTTGTTAGTAATTTAACGCACGCAGGCGCTTAGTGCGGCAATTTCATGGAACCGTGCAATGTGTACTATATTTGAGACAGCGAACTCTTGTTTTACAGCAGTACAATTAAGAGAATTTACGCTGCATTACACATACTTTGTGAGCATGAGATCTTGGCTTCGATACCCAGGTCGGGTCGTGTTATTGGGTTATTCCATCAGGAATTTCTCAGTAGCAGCCTCGGAGTCTGGATTTGTGATTGGTTGATGGCAATAGGCTTGCCCCTTATTACCTACATGGTACTTAAACATAACTGGCGAAATGTGGATGTAGATACTAATGGGTACACCTCTGCCTAACCCTTCGGGGATTACAGGCGTGATGTTATGTTTCTTCATACAATAACGCTATGTATTTTAGTAAGCATATCTACGAAAATTCAAAACGTACCTAGATCCTTTGTAGTTCGAAGTAGAAACTTATTAGACATCTAATTTTAAGAACATATGTATCAACATGTATCTCTATAGCTAGCTTGGTTTTACATACATAGTCAAACTGTCATTACCCAAGGTTCTTACACCAAATCACTTATTTTATTAAATTCACTAATTTTAGTTTAACTAAGTATCCTACATTGAAATTAGTTTTAAGCCTACTGCCCAAAAAAAGGAAATCAGTAACATTTTAAAATCGACCTTAATGTCCTCAAATTTGATATCGTAGATATCTTTAAATGTTCTTTTATGATCTTAATTATGTTCTACAAAGAAAAACCCTTTTTTTAACACAAAATCTTCGCAGTGACGTAACTTAAGCTGCAACGTTACCGTGACGTAACATATAGCGACTTCCATTAGCAGGTAACTTCAGTGTAAGTACTTAAGTTATGCCATATTTTAAGTAAATCACCCACAGGCACTTGCGTTATGACTGTCATATTAGATACTAAATTTAATGCATTTTCGTCAGCAGTCTGCAGTAAGCTGAAACGGTAGGTATGAATATATTCAGTCATCATCAACTGCCTAGCCTTTCCCAATCATGTTAGGGTCGGCTTCCAGTCTAACCGGATGCAGCTGAATACCAGTATTTTACATGGAGCGACTGCCTTTCTGACCTCGTCAAACCAGTAACTGGGTAATACGATATCCCTTTGTAAGACTGGTTGTCAGACTTTCAGGAGTATGAATATATTCAGTATTTTCTATTTTTTCGACCGAATTTCGGTCACGGCCACCAATCTCTATGAAAACTAGCCAAGTAAAGGAAATACTTAGGTGCACAAAATATGCACACGTTTTTTCCTTACACTCATAAATCTCCAAATCTGGAGAGGAGGCCTTATGTTCAGCAGTGGACGTAGTCCTACGGCTGATATGATGATGATGATTATGATAATCCATTGGAATGGTAATTCGAAACGACTGGGAAGAAATCAGGCACAGAACCAACGGGTTTACGTGATTTTCAAAGCATTTGAGTGTAACACCACTAATTTTCAAACTCCATGCGACTACCTCATGGAACACATCGTACATTTAAAGCACAGGAGTGTAACACCACTGACGTACAAACTCCGGGCTAGTCCTGATGGATAAACCCAAAAACATTTTGCCTGACCTCTGAATCGAACCTAGGACCCCACTCTCAGCAGTTGCTCCTGCGACCACAAAACCAGTGCGGCAGGTAAACAGTAAAGTAGGTAAGGTTTGATTAGGCACCGCTATGGTCAAATATCTTGAAAAAAAAAAACTGTAGCAACAAAAAAAGGTTCAGTTATTTTAAGGAATTTGTGTTCTTAATTCAAATCACCTTTCTCCAGCCTTAAACAACGACAAACAATTTTCAAATTAAATAATCTACAAAAATAAACCGTTTCTTGTAAGAGTTAAAGACCAAATTCCATTGTGAAGAGCTACTCATGGCAATTGATTATCGGTATAAACTCAAGGGTCATTCTGCTACTCCACAATTCGGGTAAGATGGCGTCTTATCCATCGTAACGAGGGAAAAACAAAATAAACAAGTTAGTAACCTTTTTATGTTGGTTGGAACTTTGGTCATTTCCTTTTTCTTTTTTTGTTTTATCTATAATTATTTACATGTAGAATAACCTAAAGATAATGAAGTAAATATTTCGTGATTCCCAAAACTTATTTAGTTCTTATACTTACCTACAAAATTAATTTATAAAAGTTAATGTTTATGATATTTAAATTCTTCCGTATATTTTATATGCGAACGCAACTCTGTCTGTCGGTTTTTATGACTAAATCACTGAACCATTTTTGATGAAATTTGGTACGGGGTAAGTTTGAATCCCAAGAAAGGACAAAGGCTACTTTTTAGACATATACGCGCAGCGGTGACGGACGGTGCAGCGGGCAAAAGCTAGTTTAACATAAAACTATTTTATAAAACCTACCTTGTTTCCTAATTATCACCTTTATTGACTATAAAAACTTTCTTCTTTATTTTTCAAGCAAGTTTATATTCACACACATCACTAGCGTCTAGTACTGGCGTCCAGTGCAGCCGTGACCTCATTATCATATCAAAGGCGCCACCGACTCGTCCCAGTAGCGCTTTATATTTTCTGTTGCATTAAAAAAATATTAATCAAGCAATTCAGTTTACCGTTTCTCTTGAATTTTTTTGCAATTTTATCACAAAGAAAGGAAATTATTTAAAGTAAAGTACATAATGGTTTTATTTAGTTATGTTATGTTATGTTTTGTCTTAGATTACTGCTCTGCTTCCGTAAGACGTAGCGTGATGTTATATAGCCTATACTATTTCTCATAAATCTGGCTATCATATTCAAAATTTTTCCAATTTGACTGGTAGTAACAGAGATTACCGTGTTTAGGCAAACAAAAAAACTCTTCAAGTTTCTTATATTAGTATACCTAGACTTTTTAAAATCTGATTGCCTCGTTGGTCTAGTGGTCTATGAGGTCTTGGGTTCGATTCCCAGGTCGGGCAATGTGCCATTGGGTTTTTCTATCAGGAATTTCTTAGTAACAGCTTAGGAGTCTGGTTTTGTGCCCGGTTGATGGCAATAGGTTCGTTCCCTATTACATGGGACTTAAACATAACTGGCGAAATGTGAGTGTACTAATAGGTACACCTCTGCCTAACTCTTCGGGGATTACAGGCGTGATGTTATGTTGTTTTTTGTTATATTATTTTATAAAATCTTGCAGACTTCCCCGAGCAAAAATACATATATACTTTTACATAACGGAATAATAAAATTACCCCTTATAAATAAAACTCCTGATTTCCCTAATAACTAGGTACGTATAGCTCACGTAATTTTCTAAAGCCAAACAAATAGGGTGACTCCGCCGGTTTTCGGCCAGTTAAGCGAACGTCTGACTTCATGGCGATTTTTATCTTTGATAATAAAGTCGCTGGTTAGTTTCTTAAATCTTTTTGAACTCAGAAGATACTGTAGTTTTAATATTTGTAGATGTTTTACTCGTAAATATCATAATAAAATTACAAAAAATAAAAATCTGTGAAAATAGCGATTTCGCCGGTTTTCGGCCATCTGTGTCAGTTCCCGGCCCTTATTTTTGCTAGTTTTCGGCCACTATTCTACTATTGAAAAATCATCTCTATTTGCTCTGCATAGGTTCTATAATGGATCAACAAGTAAATAATACGTAAGAATCAACGATTTTAATTAAAACCTTTAAAATATTACTTAAATGGGAACATTTTTGTACAAAATCACAGGAAAATAATCTTTACAAAATATAATATGGCAAAACGAAAAATAAATAAGAATAAACAAAAATATGAACATTCACATTTTCTTTAATAATAACTATCTTTGAAATTTCGTCTCTAAGAAAATATTAGTGTCTTTTATTATTTCTAAAATCTTCTTAATATTAGTTTTTCTTCATATTGATTCTCGTTTCCTTATTTATTTTTTAAATATTTCTGAGTCAGTCTCTGTACTATATTTTTTGTTCTTTAATATGTTAAATTTTTTGACTGGCTAATAACACAAATTTTGGGGAAGACACTTAAATAAGTTTGTTTTATTCGTCTGACTGAAGATTTTCATTGAATTAGTTCAATTATGAACATTTACTACCGTTATTTTTTACTAGCCGAGAATCGGTAATCAAATTGTTAGTTTTCGGCCATATGGATTTGCTTAGGTCGAAAAGTAAACATTAAATCTCTCATTTTCGGCCGTCAAAAACTAGATAGATAAAAAGTGTTATTACCACATAATTAGCTCGATAACATGCGGCCGAAATCTAATTACACAAATGAGAAGAGGTTATACTTCGTGTAAAAAATATTTATTTTCAAAAAAAATCTTTTTTAATATTCAAAATAATCAATTAAATGTAAAAGGTTTTCTTCTAGTTTTCGGCCTCCCGGCCGAGAAGTAGGAGATCTTCTAAATCATTATCTAGTTACCCGGCCATTAAATTTAAATGTAAATAACCCAATCTTTCCTTGATTTTAATTGAAATAACACTAATTCAACTTATCTCTCATACACAGAAATACAATTTATGTTTATAAACCGGTAAACAACAATGTAATTTCCCTTTCAAAAATAACGCGCGCACTATTTTTTTCGTTAATTTTGACACATGCGTGCACTATAAAACTTTCGGAGACTTACAGACTTATTAGTTAGATCATTAAAAATCTACAAAATTCAAGAGTTATAGGGTTTATACCAAAGAAATAAGTAGGCATTGTCTTTTAATTATGTAGGGTAAAGTTTTCTTATTATATTAATATAACTATGAACTGGCCGAAAACCAGAGGTGGCCGGCAAACCGGCGAAGTCACCCTATCTAATCATAAAGAAATCGAACTTAACAACACGAATCACGAGCGAATACGGTTTTCGCTCCACCGAGACAAAAATCGGTGCGAATCAATCAAACCGTAAAACTGTTTCGAGCGTATTCCGATTGGAAATTTCAATTTACGAGCAACTCTGGGGACGTAGGGGATTTAAAAAAAAAAGTTGTGATCTCTGGTTAACTGCGGAAAAGTTTTGCGATTTCAATTTAGTAGAACGGAAAGATTGAAATCAACCACTATATATTTTTTTTTATCAATCCACTTATTTAATACTAGCCATATTTTTTTTAATGACCCAGTGGTTGAGGCGCCCGCCTCTTATGCTTGAGGTTGTGGGTTCGAAACCGGGTACCAATGTGTCTTTTTCCATTCATATGTACTTTCTAAGTTTATCTTAGACATCACTGACATCATTCCGTGCCTCGGAAAGCACTTTATGCCGTTGGTCTCGGCTGTCATACATGGATCTTTGACAGTCGTTACGGGTTGTCAGAAGCCCGAAAGTCTACCAACCAGTCTTACCAAGGGGTATCGCCGTATCGTATTAGCCAGTTACTGGGTTGTGGAGGCCAGATAGGCAGTCGCTATACTATTTCTCATAAATCTGGCTATCATATAGGTACCAAAAGAGCTTTTCGATAGCCGTGTTAAATGACATAGATCTGGCGGCTCTAGAATTTTGGACCTTTAGCCCCGCGTCCACCATAACGGAGAGATGTCTTTTTAACAACTAACAGAATTTAAGTGACTACAACCAATTAAAGTCACCGTCACGAGAAGCTATAAATTTTGTAAACACACATTCAGGGATCGCAAAATTTAGATCAAATACTGCGCCAACGTGAACTTACTTCAAAATGACGGCCCAAATGTTTGCTTTGAATTGATTCAATTTGGGATTATTTGTGTCGATTGAATTATCGCTACGTAACTTAGTAGAAGTTCTTTATTGACATAATTCATAATTCTCTTGACGGGGGGTTTAGATGTGGAAACAACGCAAGCCGATTGGCAGTATGAGACATCTTCTCTGCTCTCCTTACCGTTTTAGTGAAAACCAGGAATATTACTGTCGTAGATATTCTCAGTTTCATATGAAAAATACTATCTCTATACAACCCGTCATTACATATTCTACCCCACACAGGTACACCACACCCTCCTCAACTACACTACCTCCTCATTATTCCCTCAGCGGTGTGCGGGCGTGACTAAACAACTTTCTTGAGTGCTCGTATTTTTGCACTTTCTCCAAGCAAATATATGCCGTGTTATGTAAATATACAGATCATTCTCTGTCACTTATACTCGTGTCTAACTTTTTTGAGTGAGATGTAGTGTTATGAGAATCAATCCGTCTTACTATAACAAGGTTTATCTTTAGACCGCAAGAGTAATTCCTGATATTAAAAACGCTATGTAATCGAAATTTCGTCTCAGCGTCAATCACTGTAAAATACTTGTCAAAAATCGAGCTAAATTAGAGGCATTTGAACTTTGTGAAAATACAAGAATTTTATTGCCCCTACTAAAAATTTTCACATGACCAAAGGGCTAGCCTTTTCTTGAGCCAAACAATCAGCATTGCCATACAACGTGGCAATGCTGTCAGCCTTTTGGGCGCTTGCTCCTCTGACAGAAATGCGGATGAATTTTTTGATGCTTTATGAAGCTTTCTCCTTTCTTTTCCATAAATTGTATATACTTTGTAATTTTAATATTATTTATTAGTTTTGTGTTTAGGTTAATTATTATGAAGTAAGATACGCAACCAATTTCCAAGAATTTGTAAGTTTTTTTTTTGGAAAAAGTTATTTTGACATAACAAGAAAGCACTTTAACTTTATCTATTTGTATAGATTTTATTTTTCAATACATTGAGAGTGATTTATATACGTACCAAGTATTGCAGTCTTAATATCCCTATACACACCTACACCTACTGAATCTACCTCAACTCTCAAACATGCGTCCCTCGAACCCCTGTAATGGTCGGTCCCGAAAGAGGTTTACCATAACCTCCCATGCATAGCAGCCGGAATGCTGACCACAACGGTAGTTATATTGGACCCATAGATTTTACCTATGTATTTCGAGTACCTACTCAACTTTCCGATACCCTCAAAGGGTCCCACACACGAGTGATATTTAATGAACCGTTTATTATCTACTTTTTAAATTAAATTACATTTGAAAACATCCATCCAAGAAAACTTTAACTATATCTGACGACGACCCTAAATATTTATCTCTTTTGTTGACTGCTGTACTTACTCCAGTGTTGAAAATCAACACTCGGTGTAAATACATATGTGAGAGCGTCTCTGCTGTTCTCAAAGAATATATTATGCTGTAAAACTAGTCGGTGGCTTAGAACAACTTTAAGATTTAAGTTGGCGTCTTGTATGTCGCCTCGACATGTGCTTAACTTGCAAACTTCGCGACCACAAAGCTGAATTCTGAGCTATCAAAACTTTCGTGGAGTTTTCATGTCAATTACATTATATCCAAAATTCAGAGCGAGTTAATATTGGTTTGTGTTGAAGGTTATTTTAGTCCTTTTTAATAGTTTAAACAAAAACTTGCCGGAAATCTGTAGAGGAAATCAAAATCATGGAAAAAGAAATACATCAAGTAAAATTCGCCATCAGTTTTCAGTGATTCATTGATAATGAACTAAAACAGAACAGAAATATAGTTGAAAATTAATTGCGTTCAAGAATAATATCATGCACATAAATATCAACTATATGTGTGATGAATTTAAGTTCATTATCAATTTGATAAATAAAAACTTCTCAAGCATTTATACCACCATTGTTTAATACAGGCAAATGATGATATCCAGTTCCTTTCTACTTCTAAAGTTCTAAGTATTGTTGCAACTTACCAGCTTGTCCCCTCTGTGTCTTGGCCCTCCTGCCGACGACTGGCGAAGCTAGACTGAAGGCTCGGTCGGACCTCGGCAGCTGCAGCGTTGTGGGCTGGCTCGGCTCGGAGTGGCGGGCACAGATCGCGGCTTCCACGACCGAGTCGATGCTGGCTGAGCGGGGAAGCTGGCCTACTGACTCGCGGCTGTAACAAGATAATTTATGATACATTCAAAGGAGAATGGGCTGCCCTGTCCCAATTGGGTAGTTAGCACCATTAATCAATAATTCCAAGACATAACTTCTTTAAAGAAACACTTTATTTTAGCACTGGAAAACCGATTAATTTTAAATTTACTGTAAAATTAGATTGTTTGTGTTTGTGGCTTTGAAATCAATAAATAGTTAGACAATTGAGTTGCCAAATAGGTGATGTCACAGTTCGATATTGCCATATAAAATCTGGGGTATTCCTACCAGCGCACCCGTTTTGAAACGCACCCGTCGAAACGTACCCAAACTATTACTCACAGCGCACCCGTCGGGTGCGCTTCGAAATAAAATTAAAAATATTATATTTTGATTCCTCGAAGCGCACCCACGATAAAACATAGAGATGAGCATGAAAGATTCATAATAAGTAATATCAATACAATACACGTTACTACCAGGAATGCAGAAATTAACTGGAACTAGATGCTTAAGCAACTTACTACTTAGCTCATGGATAGCTTATTGGTTAAAATACAGGTTTTGGACATCGCGTTTTGACAGGTCATAAAAAGTACGTCAATTGATGGTGGTGTCAACTAGCCTATTGTTGAAACACTTCATGACCTAGGTATTTAGTTTGATTTTGATTAATATTGCGACCTGCCAACAATTTAGTTTGAATTCCAATCATACGACTTAAACATACAACCCAAGTTATAGGTAAACTATAAAACAATTACACTGTTATGAATTTACGTAAGTTCCGTTATAAACTTCAAACTTGCTTTGTTAATGCAAGAGTACCTAAAGTTTCCTTACACAAAGTTATTGTTGTAATCATACAAAGTTACCAAGACACCGACTTACTGCTTTGAAGGCTTGAAACGTACTAAATTATGAATTATTATTAGCTTAGGACGAAATTAAATTTAGGGAATTATAATGATACTGGCTTCTGCCGTGACTTCGTCCGCGTCAAAGTTGATTTCTCCATACAAACTTTGCAATCCCGTAACATTCCCTTAGGTGGTGAATTTTGGAAAGTCCTTTCTTAGCTCACTTCTACTAACTATATATAAACTACCTCCCTGCCAAATTTTATCTTTATACGTCAAGCGGTTTTCGATATTTCGTGATGAGTAAGTGAGTTAGTGAGTGAGTGAGTGAGTGACCTTTTGCTTTTAAATATTTAGATTTATGTAGATGTAAGTAATGTAGGTTGGTTTTAAAGAAGGTGAAGATGAAAGTGAGTTATGAAAAGGGAAAATAATCAGCCTGTCTATTCTAAAAATCTCCTTCTATTGAATTAAGGTGAAGTGAATGCTGCTGTTATTACTTAGCCACAAGGTTTATAATTTGCCTCACCTCAAGCTAAACTCACCTAAAATCGAGGGAGATTTTTGCGAAATAGACGGGCCGTTGATAGCGATTGGCAGCTCAGTTCACCTAATTCCATCAAAGGATATTTTTACTCAATAGCAGTAAACAGGTCTGAATTAAAATTAATGATATACTTTAGTTATTTGCAGATGTAGGCGCCGCGGCGTCGTCGTGTCGTCCTTCGCCGTGTTTACCGCCCCATTTGCATTTTAATCGAACTAAAACTTTCTTCTATAGGGATGACAGATATTTGGTCTATTTTTTAATCTTGATATTAACAAGTTAACTAAAAAATCTTGGACTTATACCAGCCTATTACTGTCCCACTCAAACCATGTCAGAGGCCCTTGAGGCGGTTTAGAAACTCTGACACTAGGGTGTGTCGGGTCGTAAGACCTTAAAACCCACACGATAAAGAAATAAAACGATTAAAAAAAAATATTTTTAAAAACAAGCTTTTATTTAAATAAAAATTATGGTAATAAAACTTTTTAAAACAAGCTGTTTTAGTGTGATGCTACTAACTTTATCGTTTTCTACTCTTCAAGACCTTTCATTTGTTACCCATATCAAGGGGATTGAGATAAAATATGTAATCCGCCATCTTGGAACAGCGGCCCTATTTAAATTATTACAATACTGAGTATTGTTCATTGTATTGTTACCAGAACTAAAGGTGCATGCAAAATCTCAGCTCAATCGGATACTAACAAATAATCGAAAAATGGTTTGCAAAAAAGGACAACTTACTTAAGGACAGTGCAAGCTAAATAAACGCTTGTAAAAAGAAGAAAGATTTCAAAATATTACAGTGGTTTGAAATCTTTGAAATACACTACAATAGTAGCAACAAGGTGGATCGACGACCTGATAAAGGATACGGGAAGCCTCTGGATGCGGGCAGAGCAGAACCGGTCATAGTGGCTATCTTTAGGAGAGGCCTATGTCCAACAGTGGACATCATACGACCAATATGAGGATGATGTGAATGAGTAGCAACATTCTGTACAGATTCACGCTCCAAGTCCGCGTTATTATTTTTTTATTACATGAGAAATAAACTGCATTCCTACCATGAGCTCTTACCGCGATCCAATTTAGGACCTAAACTGAACTGTTCTTCAAATTCGTACTATGACGTCAATAGGTATAACGATTCAATTTAGGCCATGCCACCTGACAGCGATTTTCCCAAATTTAATCGCAAGTTTTGTTCATTCAATTTCGTATCATGACGTCCTTATAACAGCTCAACTCAAACGGTCTACTGTCAATTCATTTAAAGTTACTATTTCTCTAACCTAAACAGCGGCCTAAACGGTTTTAACGATTCAAATGCCGCTAAGCGAATTGGATGTCATGGTACGAATTTGAGCGATGCAGTTTAAGAACGTAAACTGAAATGTCTTGCTTTTGAATCGTTTTTAATTAGATCATGGTAGGCCTACTGTTCCTAATCGTTTTCGAGTGATACGAACATCTATGTATGGATAAGCTAATATTTTTTCCCGCTTTTAGGGTTGGTCCGATAAAAAAAGTTATTCATAATGATGAGTACAATGATCCCTTTTCAGATTTCTGGTAAACAAAAAATAAGATTGTATTTTCTGTTTACTAAAAAGTTCTCTGCCTAAGAAGTGTTGTTCTCCGTTTAAGAAAACAAACTCATACATATTTTTTAGTGATGTGAAAACAACTTCTGGGATGTATAAAGTATAACATATTTGTAACGATTATTTTATAAAATATTATTATTATGTCATCGTATTAAAATTAATTAAATCATTGGCAACCCTATTTATAGGCGAGGTGTCAGCAGCTGTTTTAATAAAAACAAAACTAGAACAACTTATAAGAAAATCTTTTAAACTTAATTGTTTTCTTGTTTCTCAACATCTTGACTTCATGTTTAAACTTTTTAGTTGTGTTTTGTTACTAGTGTCTTCGGTATTAAGATTAAAACTATCAAATTCAGTTAAACTGTTTTTTTATAAACGAATTTAATTGTTTCAATTAAAAAAACAAAATTGAAATACTTGTTTGGACAACATTGAATTATATTGCTTCACGAATAGAATACTAGCTTTGCCCGCGACTTCGTCCGAGTCAAAGTTATTAATATTATGTTATCCCAAGGCGTGATGTTATGTGTGTTATGAACTCATAACACACATAACATCAATGATGAGCAACTGCTCATCCATCTCCTTAGGTGTGAATCTTCAGAAATCTTCGAGTTCCTGGCGTAAGTTTTCGTTCTAGTACTGACTGCCAGTAGGATGCTTAGCTAGTACTTCATTTGCAAGTATAGTAGCGCACCTTACACAAAAAAGAAACAAAACAACACAAAAAACATAAAAATTACAAATTATTTTGAGTATACATATAAGATAAATTACTTTCGCCTACTTAGTAGGTACCTTTCGGCAACATTATACCTTCCATCCGTCTGTAAATAATTTACCACCTACGCTATAATTTTTTACCGAAATTCTTAAAGGTAGGCAATCACTCACTAAGTGTTGGTAAGAGATAATGTGTAAGAAATAAAACCATATTATGAGCCACCTAAGTTCAAGTCAGTTACCGACATAATCTTGTACAAGTAAAGTCCTTGGCTTTGTTTGCTACACCATAACATCACGCCCGTAATCCCAGAAGGGTGAGGCAGAGGTGTACCCATTAGTACACCTACATTTCGCCAGTTATGTTTAAGTCCCATGTAATAGGGGGCAAGCCTATTGCCATCAACCGGGCACAAATCCAAACTCCGAGGCTGCTACTGAGAAAGACCTAATGGAAAAACCCAATAACACTTTGCCTGATCTGGGAACCGCTTTGCGACCATAAAACCAACAAGGCAGTCAACACACAACACAAGGACAAGTAAGTAGGTATTATTTTGTATGTAGCGATAAACTACGATAACTTGGCGCGCCCTTCCACAATAATTCAAAACGTTTGAAAGTATTTACAAGACTCACAACGCATGTGTTTTTTTTTTGTGTTGGTAAAAATCATCAAATGATTCCTTCTGCCCTGGGTGGGGCGGAAGGGACTGTCAGACTTTTACTGACTAAAAAACCATCCTGTTCCTTCTGTGCGTACTGGGACGGCTCTCGAAACAAAATCAGCGTGTCATTGTTGCTTGACTAGCGGCATCATTAATTACTCATTATTATTGAAATAGTAATATGGAGGGGAGCGCCATGTTATAGTAGTTTATCTCTATAAAGATATTCTTTACTCTAATACGTTATCGGTGTCATTAGCGTGGGATCTGTAACGGGATGTCGAAGGTCGGACGCTGGTAGGCGCCACTCTGCTGCCTAGACTGAGCCACATTACATAATAACATCTTGTGCTAATAATTAGGTATTATGAACGAATAATGTTGTTTCTATGGACTAAAATTAAATGCTTTTCTATACTAATATTATAAAGGGAAAAGATTTGATTGTTTGTTTGTTTGCATTGAATAGTCTCCAAAACTACTGAACTCTCAAATTGGGTAACAATAGGCTATATTATAGGCTATATTTTTTTTATAAGAAAATTAGGCATCCGTAAGGAACATCACGCGAACGAAGTCGCAGGGAGAGTGCTATGCACGGGAGGAAACGCCCGGATGTCACCACTGTGTGGACCGCCCGGAGAACACGGTGAAGCATACGGTGCAGGTCTTCCCCGCTTGGGCAGAGCACCGCCGTGTCCTCACGGAGGCGATAGGCGGCGGTGACCTCTCGCGCCCGGGCCTGGTTCAGGCCATGCTCCGGGGCGAGAGGGAATGGGATGCAGTCACCTCCTCCTGCGAAGCAGTAATGCTAGCGAAGGAGGAGGCGGGCCGCGTGAGGAAGAGAACATCCTCCACCTCACGCCCCAGCCGCCGCGGGAGACGCCCAGGGCGTCGGATGTCGAGAGACGACATCCAGCCACCGTAGGCGCGGGCTTGCGGACGGCGAGTAATGGGTAGCTCGCCGTCCGATCAAGGACCATGCCCGGGTCGACGGCGCGTTCTGTTCGCGCGCGCCTCAAAGAGCTGTCAGCACAGGGACGGGGCCCCAATAGGGGCCAAACGCCTGCCGGGGTTGCGGACGTCTTAACAGGATGTGGCCCCGGAACGTAAAGGGCAACAGAAGGAACAGGGTGGTTTTTTAGTCAGTAAAAGTCTGATGCCGGCCATCCACGATCCTTCCTATCGTCCAATCGGCATGACGCTACCGATTGGATCATGCCGATTGGACCGTGGATGGGAGTGGATTGGCATGACAGTCATAATTGACGGCATAATAGAATTTCGATTCTTTTGGCATGATCATTCCGATTGGATCATGCCGATTGGACCGTGGATGGCGGTCTGCGCGATCGTAGATAATCTTGAGGCGCAGCCCTCAATTCTTTTAATTTTGTATGAGAAAACTGTTTTTTTTTTTCATTAGCCATTGTTTGCACCACTCTGCTGGAACTTTTCAACTGAACGTCGCTGCCGATTGGACAATTAAACTGATCGTGGGTGGTGTATATAGACGAACTGCAGATTGGATCATGCCTGCAGCGTCATGCCGATTGGACGATAGGAAGGATCGTGGATGGCCTGCATGACAGTCCCTTCCGCCCCACCCAGGGCGGATCAATCAGAATCATCAATCAGAATCGGAATCATTTGATGATTTTTACCACCTAAAAAAAAAAAAAAAGGGAGAGTGCTAGTATTGTATAAGTTTAGTAGCGTTCCGTGTAGTACTTATCTCTTATAAACATTCAAGTTCAAAATCTAGTATTATAGTTTAAAGGATCAATAAGGAACGTAATTAACTTAGCATCACGCCTGTAATCTCCGAAGGGTTAGGCAGAGGTGTGCCCATTAGTACACCCACATTTCGCTAGTTATGTTTAAGTCCCATGTAATAGGGGCGAGCTTATTGCCATCAACCAGGCACAAATCAAGACTCCGAAGCTGCTACTGAGAAATTCATGATGGAAATACCCATTAACACTTTGCCCGACCTGGGAATCGAACCCAAGACCTCATGCTCAGCAGTCGCGCTTTGCGACCACTAGACCAACGAGGCAGTCAATTATATTAATTGACATAATTATATTTCTACTAAGTATACATAATTAACTATTAAAAACATTATTAAACAATTTCAGATTCAATAGAAGCCATTATTCAGTGTTGCAACTTCATCCATGTAACCGGTAACGTCCGCCAGATGGCGCCACATTGAAAGGGATGAGAGTTTACGGACCCAAATGTTACCGGCCCAATTAATTTTATTACTGTGCATTTGACATCGGTTTTAATATTTTGTTGGTAATTAGGGTTTATTTATGATAAAAACCAATTAATTGTTTGGTTTTTGTTAAGTTAAATTTAATTGGGGCACTTTTGAACATAGCTTTAGAAGTCTTAGTTCGTTTCTCGTCCGACATAAAGAAGAGAATTAAATAAATGGTGACAAACAAAAAAGTGTGTCTTACTCTTTCACTCGCACTGTATAGCGTGTGAGTGAAAGGGCGTGACAAGCGTCACCTTCTTTAACTTTTTTTATTATACCTACATAATCACATAAGTGTGAAAGTGAAAGCAGTATAATTAAATTCCGAAAAACTAAATAAAAAAATGCACTTGCATACAGGAGACGCTAATTCAAATTGTAGATTTATTTAATTTTATAACAATAGCAATGAAGGAAAACATCGTAAGGAAAGTTGGACTTAAGTATAAGTAATACAAGTCATAAATCGCCAATTCACCTTAAGCAAGCGTATAATCAACGCTTTGTGCCTTTTCTGAATGCGAAGAAGCATTTTAGACAATAGGCTGGTAATATATGTAATAATTTAGTTACTTATATGTGTTTAGATAGTTCCACTATACAAGATGTTGTTTTGCATCCTCGTCAAATTTCAGGTGGTTGTCCTAAAACACATAAATAATCAATTGAAAATAGAGTACCGGGCAATAACTAATAAGAACGCGCGGGAGCGCGAGCGTGGCTAGGCACGTGCGCGAGTAGTACCTACGAAATTAATGAATGATCGTTGCGTATGCGTTGTGTATGTATTGTTTGCGTTTGTTTGTGTGTGAAAGCGCGGTTATAGCTAGTAACAGACGGGCCGCTTTTAAATACGGCTGGTTTACAATTATGGATTTCAGTAAACAGGAAAAAAAATATAAAAAAATACCTACTCATTTTATTGTTGATTTGGGTCGGGAATCATTAGCATAATTACGTCCTTGAATTTGACTAGGATGCAAATCAACAGCTTGTATATTATTGAGCGTACGTTTCTACGTTAAAAGATAAAAGCACTTATTTCTTTATTTCTTTTTATTGTCGCCTAACATTCAAAGCATACAGATAAACTCAGACCTCGTCTCAAAAGCGTTGAAAATGCATTCCGAAAACATTTTCCATTAGAAAGCTGTTAAAAATTGCAACGTTGAAGATTTGTGAGAGCATTTCTCGGCGTTGGCAAACTCTATTTGTATTCTGAGAGATGGTTCCGTCCATATATAGATGACAGTAATGCAGATATGTAGGTACGTATATGTAGGTACGTGTTTATAAGGATAAGACGTGGGTGATAGCCATTTTGATACTTCGAATCTTAGTAGGTACAGTCAGCAACAAAAGTCGATTAACATTTATGATTTATAAAGCCTAAATATTAAGTGCAATATAAAGTATAATAATAAAAGTAATACGCAATGAATATAAAATTAAGATACTATAAACCCTTAGCTATTGCCTGAAATTCTGAAAGCCTCTACATTATGTGTTTACTGTCTGTTTAAATGATATAAAAGTAACATTGTTAATCGACTTTTGTTGTTGACCGTACCATACCTACTAAAATAATGTTAACCTGAACTCTGAAAGTTGACAATATGACTGGACTGTGAGTCAGTCCTGTAATATTTAATCAAATCAAACCGCCTAGGCTTTTCCCAACTGTGTTGGGATCGGCTGCCAGTCTAATCAGATGAATACCAGTATTTTACATGGAGTGACTGCCTATCTGATCGCCACAAGCCCACAACCCAGTTACTGCGGTAATACGATACCCCTTGGTAAGACTGGTTTTCTGACTTTTGGCCTTCTGACGACTGTCGCGGGACGAAGTCGCGGGCAGAAGCTAGTATTATACAGGGTAATTGAAAATATACCCGAAACATTAAAAGGGGTCATTGTACTCATCATTATGAACAACTTTTACTATGGGACCAAACTTGAAATCATGAAAAAAAAATCACCTGTTTCATACATTACGATCGTGTTGTGTAGCATTTTAGTAGGGAACAGCTGATTTTTTTTTCATGTTTTCGGGGTTGGTCCCATAGTAAAAGTTGTTCATAATGATGAGTACAATGACCCCTTTTAAGGTTTCGGGTATATTTTCAATTACCCTGTATATAACTTTGACGTAGGCAAAAGCTAGTATTTCATAAAAATATCATAGGTAAGTAAAAATACATTTTCTTTGAAAGAAAACATTATAAAAAGGAAGTTCAGTGACATGAGAGCAATCTGACTCTGAAATATATTTCAGAGTCATATTTATTTAAATCGATTCTATGAATATTTTTTAATTCTCTCATCGACGGCCAGCGTGGGAAATTCCCAGAATAATTCCTAATAAAATAAAATTTATTATATTAATATTTTTAAAGTCATTTATCTAACAGTTTGGCAAGCTTATGGAATTTCTGGATATTGAAATGATTGAAATATCCGGTAATTGCTCTCATGTCACTGAACTCCACTCAAAAGTGGTAATTGAGGATGTCCACAATTGACACCTCCGCACAATTTAGCATCGTCTTAATTATTTTTTTAAGTAGTAATTTATTTGTTCAAGTTCGATTGCTAAAATATTAAATATTAATTCATTAAAATACATTAAAACTGATCTCAGTAACCATAATAACTGTGTGGTTTTCTTAATTCAATTGTTGAATTTAAATAAGATATGGTGCCGATTCCCTTGTTCACAAACTAAACTAAAATTAGACTATTTCTATCTTTTTCTCTCCAATAAAACAAGAAAGAGACTAATGTAAATAAGACCTGTCAAATTTAGTCAATCTGACACATGCATACAATTTTAGTTGACATCTTTAAAACGTATAGATTAAAAATACGGAAAAGTTCAAGGCAAAACTAATTTGACATCTCTAACTTAGTTCTTAAATGTCACCGTACTTTTCTTTCGCTGTATGTTAGTAAGAGATGTCAATTCTCTAAATTTTGTCTAGTTTGCGAACAAGGGAATCGGCATCAATATTCTGTTTCCCCTAACAGAGTCCATAACTTTAACTTTATTTACTCAAGTACGTAATAATGAGACACAATTAATTTTCTATTGTTCTGTCATACCGGTATCACAGCCGAGCCTTGAGCGGTTAAGCCTTATGTAACAACGTTTGTACATATTAGAAGAATATAAATGTATGTTATTTTTTATAATTAAATATAATAATTTTATAATTATGGGCTGCGCAAGATTAGTCTTCGTCACGATAATTAGGCGAAGCCCATAACCGACGGATGTACAGTCATGAGATGAGGAAAATTATTTAATTTTGGTCCGTTTAGGACTCGTCTTGTCATTTTCGTCTTTCTATCGAAGTATAAATACTTTCAATTTAAAAATAATCATCTAAATTTAGTAGCCTATCTATCCAATTAATCTGACGATGAAATCAAAGTCTGTCCCACAGCCGTCCTGCAGATAGCGAGCTAATATCCGTCCAGCATTGAAACTAACATATCTTATCGTTTCTTGGTGAAAACACATTTACGACTACAACTAATACTTTATTTACTTTTGGAATGACTGAGCAGCAGCCTTGGAGTCTGGATTTCTGCCCGGTTGATGGCAATTGGCCCCTATTACATGGGACTTAAAAATAACTGGCGAAATGTGGGTGTACTAATGGTTACAGCTCTGCCTAACCCTTTGGGGATTACAGGCGTGATGTTATGTAAATTCCTGATGTAAAAACCCAATAACACTTTGCCCGACCTGGGAATCGAATCCAAGACCTCATGATCAGCAGTCGCGATTTGTGACCACTAGACCAATGAGGCAGTCAACAACACAGGACACATAAAAAAAAAACAAAATATGTTTTTGCGTGGGAATAATAGGTACCAACACAAACGCAAAATTACACACCATGTCGAACCATCCCCATCGATTTGGATGAACGAGCAAAACAGTTGGTCTGACATATGGTAACAATACACCTTGCTACCCATGGGTACTAGCCCCCATCCAGTGTCCATTCATTCACAACAGTACAACAAAAGTTATTTAAAAAAAGAATTCGGTACAATTTCCCAGAGGCATCATTATTTCCCCTCCACCAACAGTTGGGCATTTTGATTTCCGCTTGCCTAATCAAAACGAAACTTCATTTTACGTTTCAACACTTCTAGACAATAGAAAGCTTTTATATTTTTAACGTTTTCTTTTTGAGGATTTCGTGATACTTATTTGTATTTTTTTTATTACTTTGTACCATTATGGACGCCAATCGAGACCCATTACTAAGACTTTGCTGTTTGTCTGTCTGTCTGTCAGGGCTATATTTTTTGAATCGTAATAGTATTATTTGACATTTTAATAGAATGTGTATTAATTTTACTATGGCCGCTGTAACAACAAATAAAATAAAATAAAGTTACAAATTTTAAAGAGAAACATACAAAAACGTTTTTTTTTTTGTATGTAGTGTAGAATATATAAGGAGGCTCTTAGTGTGTGAGTTTGACTCGGACTGGGCAGGTAATTTTTTTTTATTATTTAGTTAAGACTCCTTATACAAGATGTTGTTTTGCATCCTCGTCATATTTCAGGTGGTTGTCCTAAAAGACATAAATAATCAATTGAAAATACAGTACCGGGCAATAACTAATAAGCGCGCGCGGGAGCGCGAGCGTGGCTAGGCACGTGCGCGAGTAGTACCTACGAAATTATTGAATGATCGTTGCGTATGCGTTGTGTATGTATTGTTTGCGTTTGTTTGTGTGTAAAAGCGCGGTTATAGCTAGTAACAGATGGGCCGCTTTTAAATACGGCTGGTTTACAATTATGGATTTCAGTAAACAGGAAAAAAAAATAAAAAAATACCTACTCATTTTATTGTTGATTTGGGTCGAGAATCATTAGCATAATTACCGTCCTTGAATTTGACTAGGATGCAAATCAACAGCTTGTATAGGGTGTAAAAAGATACATCATCACATAATCGTTAACTACGCAAACGATTTTTGATTTTGGTGTAAAAACATACCTACTTTTAATAGGTGATGCAGTTATTACATTAAACCTTGGTGATTTAACAGAGATAAGATTTTGATCGTTAAGTAGAATTGTCCACCTGGTATGCAATAATAACATGTCACAGATGCACGTTCTTCTCATACTCCCACCAAATCTTTATAAACGTGAGTGGGTACTTAAGTAAGTCGTACAAAGTACATAACAGCTAAGTAACCAACTTTGATTGTTGCTAACTAAAACTTTACCAATATCGAGTCGATCAGTTGCCGACTACGTGTGGCTTTAGCAAAGCAATATTTAGTTCAAGGTGTGAATTTAACGGATTGTTTTCTATTCTCTCTTATTTCCTACATAACATCACACTTGTAATCCCCAAAGGGTTAAGCAGAGGTGTACCCATTAGTACACCGACATTTCGCCAGTTATGTTTCGGTCCCATGTAACAGGGGGCGAGCTTATTGCCGTCAACCGTGCACAAATTCAGACTTCGAGGCTGCTACTAAGAAATTCCTGATGGTAGAACCAAATAACACTGCACAATCTCAATCGACCCAAGACCTCAAGCTCAGCAGTCGCGCTTTGCGACCACTCGACCAACGAGGCAGTTAGTCGATTTTTGACCACACCAGTCTAAATACTAAACTAACTTGGGAGGTTTTCGTTGTGTGGCAAAAATCATTGAAATGTAAAAGGTATCTAAATATATAAACCTCAAAGGTGACTGACTGACTGACATAGTGATCTATCAAAGCACAGCCCAAACCACTGGACGGATCGGGCTGAAATTTGGCATGCAGGTAGATGTTATGACGTAGGCATCCGCTAAGAAAGGATTTTCCAAAATTCACCCCATAAGGGGATGAATCAGGGTTTCAAAGTTTGTATGGAGAAATCAACTTTGACGCGGACGAAGTCGCTGGCAGTAGCTAGTTTTGGAAATAAATATAAAAATAAACTAGTATTACTTCCCGTACAGTACCATATTTTACCATCAACAATAGCAAACAATTTCACATTAAATAGCCAAACAAATCCCTCATAATAGAGTTGGCAACACAAAACGTACATATTACTAAGTACTTTCTTATTCACAAAAATCTTAACCTTTAAGTATGGACGTCATTTTTTCTTAACACTACTGTGGACGTGGAGTCTCACAGGCTCCTATATGCACACACATTTTTGTGAGGAATTTGATATTAGATCACTTTAAATCTGATTGAATATTAAAGTTATGTGATTTAGCAATAAAATAATGTGTTTATATAATCAACTTTTATTTAATAAATTATAGAAATGTTAGAAATCAAAAATTATGGGACTTTTTAGTTGAAATCTACTCAGGTTACATTTTTAGGTATTAAAAACAGCCAAACTTATTCCTATAACAAAATGAGTCTTTTTTTCTCAAAATATAATGTATAAGAAACCAAAAACACAAAACACCTACTTCAGGTGACAAATATAAAAAATTTTGACAACAGTCTAGTAACGGCAATTTTTTTGCAGTCAGTGCACAAAGATCTAGCACATTGGGAACACACACCTGGTCCTGATCTTGGTCCTGACCTTCATCATTGTCACTTTCAAGATTTTGTATCAGTTTGGACTCCAATATAAAAAAAATCATCAATGTTCTCGTCATTGACAGACTGACCCGAAGCTAACAATAACTCACTCACTTCTGTTCGAAAGAAGGATCTTCTGCACGCAGTTTTTCTTGCAGGGCCCTGAACAGACCTTACTGACCAGGCTTTGTTGTTTTTTGACATTTTGTATTACAAAATCCGAAACAGACATAATCGCCCCTACAAAATATATCGTAGGGCAACAATGGACGTGTAGCCTGACAGGCTCCGGTCAATATTTTGATGGTCATTACTTACGTGACATTCATCGGAAGACGCAACCATCTCCCTCGTTGGTAGTTTTACAACTAAAACAAAAGCTACTGAGCTGCTCAATCGCAGGAATTGGGGGGAAGTAGGTGAAACTAAGAAACCGAAAACATCGAGTAGCCTGTGAGACTCCACGTCCATACTTAAAGGTTAATACGCGACCTGGCAGGCTGCCTACAATTCCCTCTGCGAGATGACTGGCTGCATGAAACCTATTCTTTCGCTCTTACAATAGGAGAAAGTAATGTTTGTCTATGTTTTGGCCGAGTTCCACACGTCCGGGTCTATTTTAGACCTCGTTGGTATCATTCTAAATGAATTTAGTACGTGTACCGGTTAAAGAATAGGCAATAGGCTCGCCCCCTATTACATAGGACTTAAACATAACTGGCGAAATGTGGGTGTACTAATGGGTACACCTCTGCCTAACCCTTCGGGGATTACAGGCGTGATTTTATGTTATGATGTTACTGGTTAAAGAGTTTGGGTGCATGAAGACTTTTTGGAGACGATTAGTTTTTTTTTTAACTGTTAGTTTTACTTTGGTATGCAGTCTTTACTTTAAAGAAAAATATATTTTTAAGGATTTTGAAATAAGTAGTTTGGATAGTACAGTCAGTGTCCTGCATTGGCTGACCCATCTTTCCCTCTACTTATTTCTAAAAAGGGTCAGGTAATACAGGGCCCTCACCATACATACATATCCTACCTTGTTTTTCATTAAAATCCTTAAAAGAGGTCGTTTTACTAATTTTTATGAACAACGGACTGAACGCAGAAATCGTAAAAAAAATCAGCTGATCCATTTGGTCGAGTTATGCAACCGAAGTATGAATCAGCAGATTCTTTTTCTGAAATGCAGTTTTGTGCCACATTTATCATCTTCCACGTAGTTATGCAATTTTCAGCTCTTACGCCTTTTGTTTTAAGTTCATTTTCAATTTTTAAAACAGGCAGTATTTTTTACTCTATTCTGAATTTTTATACGTAGTTTTAATTGAAAATGTGTGGTTTGGATATCATTGATCGATCCCCTTTCCTTTATTACGTAAAACTACAGCCACAGGAGAGCTAAACCCACAGGATTTGTGACGAAAACCTCTGGAACATTCTGCTAGCAATCTCATGACACACACATGCATCACACTGTAATATCCGGATTGGCAGTACCTACCCGTAGTTTCCATACCCCTATGTCCCATCTCAACCAGCTTATTCTACGCGAAATTGAAAAAGTTCCCGCCAAAAACAATGTCATTGCCAGTAAAACGTTCCAAGTTTAAATTGCATTCGAAATGTGTGGTTTTAGCAAGTGCACCTGCAGGAACGAGAAACTTCCAATCATATTTTTTTTTAATTCGGAACGTTTTTCTTCTTTTGTTTTACTTAGTGAAAAGGAACTCTTTTGAATAATTTTCACTTATTTCATGTCGATTTTCTCATTATTTTGGTTGTATACTGTACGCGTGAGGTAATTTATAGTCCAGCTCGAAATACATAATATAGGTATATTTAGCAGCAAACTTTGTCAAAAAGAACAACACAGCTGCTCCACACATTTTTGTTCGCATAACTCGATAAAATTTCGGTAAAAGCATTATTTTGTTTCAATTTTAAGGTTGTCACCATAGTAAAAGTTGATAATTTATCATTTTAATCCTGTTTTTGTTTTTGGTCCTGGATTCGATTCCGAGGTCGAGCAAAAGTGTTATTGCGTCTTTCCATTAGGGATTTCTCAGTACCAGCCCGGAGTTTGGAAGTTGGTGGTGTATCGTCCCAGTTCCAGTTGTGTCGGATTGCCGTCTCACCGCACTATGATAGTAAGATAGGGAGTGCACATCTGTTTGTGCACACACCTGTGCACTATAATATCTTCTGCGTACTTTGCTAGTGTCCTATCAGATTGGCCAGTGTGCCCGAAATCGGTTTGGGGAATATTATTATAATCCCACTGTAGGGTTAGGGTCGGTTCACATCTGACGGATGATACGTCGAACGTATCGTCTTTAGTATGGTCGACGCACTAACGGATCATCGGTTATGTGTGTATGTGTGGATATTTTATTATCTATTTGACTGTTTCTGCGTTACGCGACTGACGATACGCGGCGTATCTTCCGTCAGATGTGAACCGACCCTAAGGCTCTTTTCTCTCTTCTAATAAATTTAGAAAGTACGTAGGAAATAGAAAAAATCATAAAGGTTCTTGCCTGTGCCCGATTGCGAACCTACGACGTATTTAGGTTACTCCATTACACATAATTAAGTACATACCAAACAACCTCGTTTCAAAGCCGATCAATCATGACTATCATGACTTCATCGGTGGAGTTCGACTCAACATCTCAACTTTAAAGTACCGAGTCATCTTTTCAATATCGGGATCAAGGAGTTTCTGTGTCGTCAGCGTTACTTGCCATTTCATAGATCATGAACTTTTATAGAGGAATTTGGCCTAAAAATGAAAGTAACTAGGTATAACTTAGGCTCAGATAACTATACGTTATTTAGGTCGTACTTTGGCTTTGCTATGTTCCCGTCTAGGGTTGCCAGATCCTAAATCCGAGAAACCAAAGAGCAAACCAATCTCAAACAAAAAAATGGGGTAAAAAAAAAACGTATTTTATGTCTGAATTTTAAAATTATAATAGTATTGTTTTTGATTTTGCGATACTTTATCATGAAATCAACTCAACTCTTAAGCCTAAGAGAAGCCGGGCACCGAATAATTTTGCCGGAGACACCATATAAAAAGCCTGACAGTGTTCGGCTTTATCCAGACGCTGGCAACCCTATTCCCGTCTCTCTATTGCGCTGGTAGTTTGACAGTTGTGTGACAGTGATTGGAATAGCCGCTGGTTCACTGCGGCCCACGAAAAAGACCGCGAAACAAAATGAAGAAAAAAAAACATTCTTTTATTGTACTCATTGCGGGAATTAATTATTAGGAGATAATAATTATTAGGAATTAATTATTAGGAGATAATAATTATTAGGAACTAGCTGTCCGCCGCGGTTACACCCGCGTCTTTGGTTACTGCTCCGCTCCCGTAGGTCGTAGCGTGATGGTATATAGCCTATAGCCTTCCTCGATAACTAATCTATCTAACACTGAAAGAATTTTTCAAATCGGACCAGTAGTTCCAGAGATTAGCGCGTACAAACAAACAAACAAACAAACACTGCAGCTTTATAATATTAGTATAGATTAATTATTAGGAGATAATAATTTTAAGAGTCTAGCACCTGACATGTCCCTGTAAAGGCACAGAAAGTTTTACAATATTAAAAGTAGATATTTAAATTTATAAAATAAATAATATTTTAGTTATTTATTTTGTTTAAACAGTGGTCGTAAAACATACAAAATAGAAGGCCCAGTTACAAGTATCAACTGATAAAAAAGCCTTTTCTTCACCAAATATGGGACGTGTTGACCGTTACCAAAGACATGTCCGGAATATCCGGCTTTTGTGACTGTAACCTGAGTACCGGATATCCTGTTGCGGAACAATAGCAGTCTTCGGATAAACAGTAGGTCGCGGCTAATGGGCGTGACGTAATCACCACATGTTTTTCTTCCCCCAATGACCTTCTTTCTATCACTATTATTGGATAATCATCTTAAGGCACCTGACATACCGCCGACGAGGAAGCGATTAGCTATCGACTATATTTTCTTGCTAAAGAAATGTGTAGAACCTGTGTCTAGGGCTGAATTATCTATTAAGCGGTGTTGGCCCAGAAGGGAGCAAAAGAAATAGAAATAGAAAATGATTTTTCGAGTGAAAATTTAATTTGAAGATTTGTATATAGTACGGTTAACAAACCCTCAATGAAAAAAAACGATTAGGAAAATACACAAAAGTAAGTATCGCATTCCTTTCAATGGTTTCTATTTTTTATTGAATAGAGTATCGTAAAGTAGTAGAGAAAAGAGAAAATGTGTAGTGGTAGAAAAATAAACATTTTTGGAAGTCAGACAAGGATAAAGGTGTCCCAAGACGTCCATGCCTAGAGGAGGCCTTGCACGTGTCAATGAAAGAGAATTATATATTAATACTTGATTGCTTAGGAATTGTTCCCAATGCCGGCGAGAACTCTTTCTACTCCAGTTTGTTGCTGCAACAAAAGCTGTTCAGAAAAAAATCGCTAAGTGATGTTCGTAAGGTGGTCCGAACTCTTTCCGAGAAACTCTCGCTTAGCACTTATAGCAGCAGTGTCGGCCGAGCGATGCGAATAATCGTGTATCGCACTAGTATATACTAGCTTATAGCCCAGCAACCAAAACGTCTCGCGGCTCATCAGCTCGTTTCTAATTCTACTCGCTTCTCGCTAATCGTCGGCGGTAGGACCAGACCCTAAAGAGGACGGCAGTAGCAAAGTTATCCTATAATGAAAACTTATAAGAATTCGAAGACTAATAAAACTCTCCGGGACAGCTTATACTCCCATTATTGTAATAACATAGAGCCTCAGTAGACTTGAGATCGTTTATTTTAATAACTTAATATTGTAGTCAGCCCAGGGCTAAATTAAAAGATATATGCTTCTACCCGCGACTTCGTCCGCGTCAAAGTATATCTTTTTTTTTACAATCTTTATTGTCGAGATAAAAGTTTACAATTATATAACACTAGTCTCCACACTAGGATCCCCTGTGTCGTGGAGGCTAGTCTCCTTCATCTTACAGTATTTGAGGCGACAAACAATAAAGCACGTTTAAGGAATAAAAGAAAAAAAAAAGATAATAAGTTGCTTTTACGTGTGTAGCTGTATAGTGTATGTGTGTAGTGTACTGAGTGAGTGAGTTACGGTGAGTTTAACCAAACATATAACCAAAAAATGAACACAATGCAAAGTTTTGTTTTGGTCGAAACTACCTTCATGTGATATACATACATATATACTATATTATCCCACGGGAACCGTACATTTTTCAGGATAAAAAGTAGCCAAAGTGATATTCCAGACTATAATCTTTCTCTATGCCAAACATCCAGACCTGTTCACCTGTTCTGGAGTGATTAATTAAGCTGCGATTATACTTAACCTGCCCCGCGTGTCGCCACGCGTGGGAAGGCTATCGGTTTCATACATTTAGTCGGTTACTCCACGCCACGCGGGACGGGACTAATGTAATCAATCCAGTACTAAATGTATGTAACCGATAGCTTACCCACGCGTGGCGACACGCGGCGTCAGCTTAAGCGCAGGCCACACCGCCAGCTAGCGGGCGGGCGGGCTAAGCGGGCGGGCGAAGCGAACGAAGGAAACTATACAAACTACGCGAAATATTGGCGAGCTAAACTATGGGGTTCACACCGAAAACTACGGACAGACGCGCGACGGATATTTCGTTAGCTTAGCTCGTTAGGTTAGTCGGTAGCTCGCGGTGTGAACCGAAGTATGTAAAGAGGTGAAACGATGTTCGTCCGCCTAGCCCGCCCGCCCGCTAGCTGGGAATCGTCGGATATTTCGTTAGCTTAGCTCGTTAGGTTAGTCGGTAGCTCGCGGTGTGAACCGAAGTATGTAAAGAGGTGAAACGATGTTCGCCCGCTTAGCCCGCCCGCCCGCTAGCTGGCGGTGTGGCCTGCGCTTTTTAATATGATTGCGGCTTTAACAAACATACATCCAAACTTTTGCATTTATAATAGTAGGTAAGATTACAAAGATGATAAGTGGTAATAGAAATACACATTCTGTGAAAATTACAACTCTCTAGTTATTACGGTTCATGAGATTCAGCCCGCTCACAAACGGATAGACGGACAGCGCAGGTTTAGTAATCTATATATATAAAAATCAACGCCACTTTTCGTGGTAATTTTATAACTCAAGAGCGGGCTCACCTATCCAAACCAAATGTTTAGGCTTTGTTTGGACTATTTAGTAGATGGTTTATGTGAAGTTTGCACAAAATCGGTCGAGCGGTTCTTCATTTATCACATTTTTTGTAACCAAAATCTATAAAAATCAATGCCACTTTTCGTTGTAATTTTATAACTCAAGAACGGGCTCACCTATAGGGTATATACTAAACCTGCGATACGATACGAACCCTACACATAACAGTCAAACTAAACTGCATTTTTTAAAATGGCAACACATTGAAGTCAAAGTCAAATCATTTATTTCAATTAGACCATTATAAGGTACTTTTGAATGTCATTTACAAGACAAAAGATAAATTTTAATATTAATTAATACTATTTACGAACTTTTAGTATTAATGTGTTTTCCTTTTTCTTCCCATTCGATTTTATACCTCTACTATAAATTAACCACCTAATCGCTTCAGTCCGAGTGTAGTCACATGTTAAATGTGATTTGACGTCACGCCGGAATTTGGACACGCATCCGGTGTCACGTTCAGGGACGCGGACACACGGACACGACTGGCCGTCCAATACTTGTCGATGTATTGCCACCTAAATATTCACCGTTCTGTTTGGATGCACATGGAAAATTAAAGTGTTGATCGGGTTTTAATTTACGTGGTTTTGATAGTAATCGATCTGTCAACGGGGTGGAATAGATTCATACGACTACTATGGATTTAGTGCATATTTCTAGACTCACGAACAATAACATTTTTCTTCGATTATAAATTAAAATAACAGTTGTATGAAAGCCTATTGCAAACCGTGTAAGTGTTGGTCTTTTGTATGGAATAGTTGATATTATTTTAATAGCCGTCGAAAATTTTCGTTTTTCGACCAGCTAGAATCATAATTATACTGTATCCATAATAATATTTCGGACTTCGCAGTTTTATTGCTTTCAAATTACCTATTTATTATGTTTTCACCACACTTGGTTGACTGATAGAGTGCATTTATTTACGCATTAGGCATTAAACCCGAACCAAAATTTACAAATTTTAAAAATACAACAACTTCAGTCTATTCACAGTTAGAAATAAGGAAAAAATTGTATTTTTATCTCCATTGTTAATTGTGTGAATAAAAATAAAACAAAAAAAATATATTGGTAAAATCGCGGTTTCACCTATATCGATGGTTATAATGATATTACTTCATCTTTTAACGCACCAATGTTAAGCGTGTAACACATTTCCGCGCGTATTTAGTCACGCGTATATAACGTCAATTGACATCGCGTTCCCGACGTCGCGCGTCGCGTCGCTTTCAATCAACTCGACACGCGTGGGGTGCACGTTAAGTCAATAAATTACCAACCTAAATATAATTTTAACTTCATTTTGACTGGGATGTGTAAGTAGGTACTGTAGAGACCCTGGCTGATTGAGCCATATACAACCTATTTGATATTATGAGATAAATATTACTTTTAAATAATTAAGAATAGACGAGAGACGGTGTCTCGACGGCTGTCAAGCCTGACACGAAAAACTAGTAATAAAATATAATATTAATATGATTTAAAGAGAATATAAGAAGTATAACAAATTAATACGCGTTTCAATCACAAGTAGATTGAATTATATCCCGGTACAGTAGCAACCCACGTCTGGGTGCTACAAAGTGGTGGAGGCGCCGGGTAGGAATTTTTTTTTTCCAGATAGAAGTACCTTGATGTAAAGCGAGTCCCCCAATGTCTCGTATATATTTAAGCGCATAGAAGAGCGCATAGAAGAATTTAGGCGTATAGACGACGCCTGAAGAAAAACAAAGCTAAGTATTGTTTGTCAATTTTATTATAAAAGGTGAAATGGAGCAATCTTCGCTGTTCACCATTCCTTTTTATTTTACTGGAAGCGAAACTGCGGGCTTCGACGATTTTTTAGAAGCATATCTGGAGATTGCAGCAGATAATGAATGGCGTGAAAGTGATTACGCGTTAATTTTGGGTGCCTTCTTAAAAGGACACGCCTATTATTTTTATAAATACACATATCATGAGGATATGAATTTTTCCACGCTATGTGATGAAATGAGAGCAGAATTTCCTGGGCGCTACCGCACAACAAAGTGTGTAAAAAGCGCACAGCAAGAAACCACAGTTCCATTAGTAGAACATGAAGAAGAAAATGTAGTGAGTATTGATAATAATGCTGATCTAATTTTAGCAATAAAGAAGTAGATGAGCAAAGCTGCCAAGCAGACGATGATGATGAAATTATTGAGGCCAGCTGCCTAGACTGCAGCCCTGACACAGAAGAGGAGGAGATGACGGTCGTGTTCCGGGAAGAACGCGAAGAAGAAGATAATAAATCGGGTCAGTCCGGTCCATTTATTTTATCTAATAGCGATGTTTCAGAGGACCAGGATATGTTATTGTCAAAAGGCAATGATGACAATCCTTACAATGATATTCAGATGACTAACATTGAAAATTATCAAAAAGAGGATGACTTTCTTATAACGTTATCTGAAGTTCAAGACAATTGCGAAATCACTATGTCATCAGATAGGGCAAATGACATAATGACAAAGATACAAGAGAAAGATCATATCTTTCTGTCGGCAGATGAGGTCAAAGGTGGAACAGGTTACTCTGGTTTGGTTAAAGGTAGTGGAGCATTTATTTGTTTTCCAAAGGTTCAAAACATTATTCCGCGATGTGCTATAAAAAAATATAAGAAAACACAAACAAAGAAAAAGGACATAATATCTAATAAGAAGGATACAATAAAAGGTTTTGTTCCCAGACGTTTAAGAATTATTCATTCATCAATTATTCATAACACCAGTGGAGGTTTTAATTTACAAAATAACTGTAAAAAATATTGTAGTCATTTTATAAGAAAAAGTTTTAATTTTCAAAAGATATATTATAACACGTTTAATAGAGGAAAATTTAAAGATATATTTTTAAAAGTAAATGATTGGAAACTTTTTATTTGGAGAATTTTATAAATATAATTGTCATTGTCTTATTCATATACCATGTCACTGCATTATTTTTGTATGAATAGCAGGACATGTCATATTAATTATTATTTTTGTTTCATATCCACTTCAATCGAGAGGAAGAAGGACAGAAGATCGTCGGCGACAACGACGATTCCATATATTGTATTTTTATATTATGGTAGTCTATTAGTACGAACACGCTCCAAAGATAGCGAAATTTTAAAAAGAGGGGAGAGAAGAGTTATTCACTTTGTTCACTGATGAAACCAACTTTGCTAACGGGGCATAGCCTTTGCAAAGAGTGTTTGGTTGACACTGCTGGTTCATTTCGTGATCAAGAGTTAACATACATTTTGTTTGATTAAGATTTTTTTTTAGATTCGCTTTGGATCGAGTTCATAATATTGTGATGTAATTTGTTTATTTCAGACTACCATGACTTTTCCTCTTCTTACTCAATGACTTACGATGACGTTAAAGCCATGGATGTTTAGTTTATGCGTCTGTGCATATTCTTTTTATATATCTAAGCTTATGATTGTTATAACCCTTAAGGTAGATGTGGACTTGCCATATCATAGGGTATGGGAATGCGTAGCGGACTTTTAAGGAGTTTTGACGTTACAGGGCTTAGACATGGCAGCGTTATTGGTTCGAATGAGTGCATGATGGCACATTAAAAGTAAATAAAAATTTATGATATGATAACGCATTATGTCATGTTAAGCCATCTCTCCAGAGACATTTCCCTAGGTTTCTCCTTATGAGGTAGGGACGTCTGTTAGTTTTAGGTAGGGTTTTGATATTTATCTCATAGATGATTAGTTCCATCACTACGTTCAAACTAATCCTTTGGAGGCGTAGCTGATGTAGAGACCCTGGCTGATTGAGCCATATACAACCTATTTGATATTATGAGATAAATATTACTTTTAAATATTTAGAATAGACGAGAGACGGTGTCTCGACGGCTGTCAAGCCTGACACGAAAAACTAGTAATAAAATATAATATTAATATGATTTAAAGAGAATATAAGAAGTATAACAAATTAATACGCGTTTCAATCACAAGTAGATTGAATTATATCCCGGTACAGTAGCAACCCACGTCTGGGTGCTACAGTACTACCTACTAACAATGATACGTAGTCAAAAATAGAATAGAATTTTTGAAGTGAATTTTTACGTAAATATATTTTTACATTCCATTTCTATTTTGAACCAGCTAATGCCCGCGACTTTGTCCGCGTATATCGGTTACATGCGGGGTTCTTTCAATCTTAGTTAGTCCATAAAACATTAGCTATATGCCTGTGAAAGTCTCATCAAAATCGTTACAGTTGTTTCAGATACAAGCCGAAATAAACAGACAGAAAGTAAAAAAAATGGTTTTTATACCAAAAATCATTTTTTAAAATTTTTTGCCTGTCTGTCTCTTTGTTCCGGCTCATCTCCACGGCTTTGAAGGGAATTGCATTAAAAGGCTGACGATACTTTTATTTTAGAGAAATAATTTATTTAAACACCGCTTACAACCGAAATTCAACGGACATAGTCGCAGACATAAGCTAGTTTGGAATAAAATTAACATTTTAATCCGCGGCACTTGGTTAATATGCACGCACACGTCTACGAAAGCTGTTGGTCACGTACTGTGGTTCCAAAACAGAAATGTATGCACAGCCTAAGTAAACTTAAGTATACAGAACTAGACGAACGATTTCTCCCTATTCGTAGAACTAAAGAAACCGTTCTTAGTCAAGAAAGGTCTTAATACAACTAGGTTAAGAGACCTTTTCCATTGATAAGCAAAGGTTAATCGTAGATGTGTCACCCGAAAAGAGGCAATACTAAGAACGCGCTTGATTATTCCATTCACACAATTATAATATCACGCCTGTAATTCTCGAAGGGTTAGGCAGAGCTCTATCTGTATTAATGTCTACTTTATTTAATAAAAGAGTTTCAGAGTCTTCGTAATATTTATTTAGCACTATTATTTAGATAGACATTATAATATTAATATTAATAAATTAATTATGTTATTCTAACATTGCTTTATGCTTAAGCTTCTATGATGGTAAGTTGACATATTGACATCAAGACAGATTCACCCTTTGACATCTATCAAAGTAACCTTCAGTTACTACATCATCCCCTTTTAAAACAAAATAAATTTTAGTTACATAAACAAAATAAATCCAACTTACTTTCTTCATCCCCTTTTAACAACAAAATAAATCTTATCAATAAAATATAATATATGTTACAAAACAAATGTTACCTCTTTAAAATATTATTATTAGTATATTAGTATTAGTATATTATTAGTAATTAGTATTAGTATTAGTATATTATTAGTAATTAATATTAGTATATTAGTAAATTAGCAAATTAGTAAAGATATAGATTACATCTACAAGGATTAAACAAGTACATTGTAGTTAACTCGCCGAAAATGAGTTTGAGTCATCGGATGTGTTATTCTTATTTAGCGCCCCGTTGGCCTTGTGATTGCAAGCGCGACTGCTGAGCCTGAGGTCCTGGGTTTGATGTCCAGGTCGGGCAAAAAGTGTTATTGGGTTTTAAAATAATTTTCAAAAATTTCAATGACTTCTTGTAATTTCGCCTTATCCTCAATTTTTAAAACATTATAGTAAAGATCTTGTGCTTCTTGGCCAATACAGTTTAAGAAAATTGCCGCTTTTCTAGTTTCTGCTAATTTTTCAAATCCGGCCGCCATAATGAAAATTTTAAAACATTGTACAAATCTTTGCCATTGAGGATAGCAGTTCTCAATATTTTCCAAATTCAGGCCTTTAGGCATTTTATATTCCACTGCACACGACATTGTATCGTTTTCTTGTTCAAGCATTTTCTTTCTTGAAAAAAAAATGTCTGCTTCCCGCAATTGAATTTTTTGCCGTGTTTTATAATCCGTTTAAATCCTTCGACTGCGCCATGTATTAATGTCTACTTTATTTAATAAAAGAGTTTCAGAGTCTTCGTAATATTTATTTAGTACTATTATTTAGATAGACATTATAATATTAATATTAATAAATTAATTATGTTATTCTAACATTGCTTTATGCTTACGCTTCTATGATGGTAAGTTGACATATTGACATCAAGACAGATTCACCCTTTGACTTCTATCAAAGTAACCTTCAGTTACTACACTATCCTTTAGTACACCCACATTTCGCCAGTTATGTTTAAGTCCCATGTAATAGGAGGCGGGCCTATTGCCATCAACCGAGCACAAATCTAGACTCCGATTCTGCTTCTGAGAAATTCCTGGTGGAAAACCCAATAACACTTTGCCCGACCCGGGAATCGAACCCAACACCTCATGCTCAGCAGTCGCGCGACCACTAGACCAACGAGGCAGTCGAGTTATAATAATTATATAATATATCCATTCTAATAATTATTAGTATGAATATACATATTATATAGTCTGTATACATTATTATTTTCATCTATACAAAATTTTCTCACAATTTGAAGTCTTGCAAATATTATGTATTTTCTGTCTCGAGTTCGCCAGAAACACTCCATCATTCTGTCTTGGAAGGCCAGATGTCAGATACGGCTGACTTTAGTCGTATGAATAAATTACAAGGGCAGGCTATCCGACAGATGACTTGGCGGGAAAGTCTACTAAGACATTTTAACTTAAAGGGATTATTAATAAAATGGAGTGGTAAGCATCTTTATTTTATTTTTTTCTTAAAAGGTTTTAGTAAATATTGATAAATATTCCTTGCTTTTCAGCGTAAAAAGTTGCTTTTGCCGATCATTGAATATTTAAGCAACGTTTTTCAGCTGTGAATTTTGTGTTTAACTTTCGTGTTTATTTACGTTGACAAAATTGAAATGGAATAGAAAGAATATATTTTATTTGACCCAGAATAAGGCACACAATGTTAACTATCTAAAAGTAAATCTTTTTTCGGGACATCGCTAAGCGACTGGTCGACTCTTCACATGACCAGAGGGCTGGACTTTTCTTAGGCCATCTTAGGCCAAAGAATCAGCATTGCTATACAACGTGGCAATGCTGTCAGCCTTTTGGGCACTTGCCCCATTGACAACGACGCGGACAAATTTTTTGATGCCCTATGAGGTTTCTCCTTTCTGCCCCTTTTTTTTATAAATTGTACATGTTTTACATTTACTTGAAGGTTTTATGTTTAGGTATATTTTTTTAAAAGTAAAAATTTAAAAGAAAAGATTAGTCTATATTGACTTAAATATAGTTATAGGTCTTTTAAATCTACTGCCTCGACTTGACTGCCTCATTGGTCTAGTGGTCGCAAAGCGCGACTGTTGAGCACGAGGTCTTGGGTTCGATTCACAGGTCGGGCAAAGTGTTATTGGGTTTTTCATCAGGAATTTCTCAGTAGCAGCCTCGGTATCTGGATTTGTGCCCAGTTGATGGCAATAGGCTCGTCCTCTATTACATGGAAATGGAACTTAAACATAACTGGCGAAAGAGGGTACTAATGGGTACACCTCTGCCTAACCTTTCGGGGATTACCTACAGGCGTAATGTTATGTGATGTAAATATAACACGCACAACATTGGCACTTGTATTTTGTAAATGATTTACAATAGAAGTTCTCGGAACAACGAGACGAACAACAACACAACTGCGCTAAAATAATTGCTAAATTTTGAGCATTTGAACAAACTAGAACCCGGGGGGGGGTTCTAGTTTGTTCAAATGCTCAAAATTTCCCTTCCGCCTTCTCCTCGTTCATTTGTCGTGCTGTCGCCATTTCAATCTTCTACCAACTCAGTTGATGATATACAATGTATGCTTTTCAGGAAGCAAGTGACATTGTTTGTCTGTCGTGTATCTCAGAAACAAGTAGGTAATGTAAGTCATAAAACTGTCAAGATGTGTGTGTCTTGTACAGTCAGAAACAGAAGTAGGTCAACACTATCGGATGTTTTAGATTTTTTTTGTAATAAAAACGAAGTACGGTGCAGTTACTCTTTTTTTAACAAATTACTGTTGAAAGTAGAAAATAATTTTAATATTTGATTATAAAATAATACCAGCTTATTATTGTCCCACTACAGGGCAAAAGCTTCTTCTCATACAGAGAAGGCACGAGCATTGATCACCACGCTTGCTCAAGGCGGATTGGCGATTTCTGAATTATATTTATTATAAGTAATTAGGTTTCCTACTGATGTTTTTCCTTCTCGACGTCAGTGATGTCCAAGATATATCAGAAAATAATATTTTTTTAATAATAGGTAACTAGAATTTATTCACGATATTAAAATTAAACATCTATACAGCCTGTAACAAAAACCCTGTCCGATCCTTAAGGGTATTATTCGGCATCGTACTGCGTACACATATACGTAACCATTTAATGGATTTGAGATTATTATTTTTCCCCAGTGAAAAAAAAAAAGAAGAAAGAAGAAGTAATTAAATTAAAATAAAACATAAAAACTGATTAACGGCAACACTGATCTGACAGGGTTTTTGTTACATAGTGTATACATATACTAAAATCAAATGATAATAAAACTATAATTTATACTACTTACAAAACCCAAAAACCTATAAATCATTTAAAAAAATCCAACTTTTATTAAAACTAAGCACGTTTTCCAAACAAAAAGATAAAACTCAACATTTTCAAAGTCATCACAAAAACAGAGTCACGTAATTCAAATAGGTGTAAGCTACGTCGTAGCACCGCGTAGCACACGTAGCTCGTCGCCACGTAGCGTCGTAGCTATAAATAAATAGCCAGCATTAATCGTAGCGGCTGAATGTCTCCAGAGGGACTGAGAAGTGTGAATGTAGCTTTATGTTGTGACAATGACAAATAGCCTCTTAGGCCTTATTTACACTAAAATGGCTATATTTATAGGTCCTTGACCTTGTAAATATTGTTTGGAGATTTTTCCTTTAGATATTTGTAATTATTGTTATGTAGGAGTTGAATTGCCTAATATACTGGGCGTTAGTGACAGGTTGGCAAAAACTGAAACTGTAGTTTCAGACCACGATTTGTGATTGAAAATCGTTGGAATTTTTCTCCGGAAAATTCTCAAAATTAAAAGAAAACCGAACGAAACTTTAAAAACTATTTAAAGTTTCGTTCGGTACAGCTCTAGCAGAGGACATCGCACCGATGCGGCGACGCCGGGCGGCGCGTGTTATTTGTGCCTAAACCTACTTAGCTTAAATGTAGGTACCTAGAATTATTTTTGTTGTGTTTACATTGCCGAGTTAAGTTTTTATTGTTTTTTTCATTAAATTTATGTTTAGAGGCCTGGACTTGGTACTTACATATCAATATATCACGAATCAAGTGAAAAATCAGTCGAAAATTTTGAGAATTTTCCGGAGAAAAATTCCAACGATTTTTAATCACAAATCGTGGTCTTAATGTTATAAAGAGGTTTGTTTGTTAGAGGTTATCTCTGGAAGTACCTACTGGTCTGATTACAAAAATTCTTTTAAACTATAGCGATGAAAAAAAAAAATTTGTTGTCATTGTGTTATAGGCTAATATTTTATGGCTTACATTATTTACTAGCTTTTACCCGCGACTTCGTCCGCGTAAATGTCGGTTATCGCGGCAGACGAAGTCGCGAAATATAAAGTAGCCTATGTCCTTACCTTCGCACTTATATCTATACTTCTATACTTAATATTATAAAGAAGTAACATTTGTTTGTAAGTTTGTATGTAGGGGGTAATCTCCGGAAGTAATGAACCAATTTTGAAAATTGTTTCACAAATTGGAAGCTACGTTATCACTGAGTGCTATAGGCTATATTTTATTATCAAATAATTAGGGATCCGTAAGAAAAATCACGCGAACAAAGTCGCGGGGAGAGTGCTAGTGTTTTATAATTTAATATTTATACGTCAAACGGTTTTCGATTAGTGAGTGAGTGACTTTTCGCTTTTATATATTTAGATTTAGATATTTTAAGTATGGACTTGACTTCATAATGTTTAGATTAAATTAAGTGTGGACTTGACTTCCTCGCAGACGAAGTCGCGGTCAGAAACTATAGCAGGAAAATATCATAGTAACAGCGCAGAGTCTTGATTTGTGTCCTATTAGTGACCACTCACACACAAATTTACAGCCAGTTAATCAAGAGAGCGGTCGTGTTGACTCGACAAAATGTGTGACAAGTCCTGACAAGTCAAACATTTTGACTGGCGGCGACACGCCTGACTAACTTTATTAGTTTACAAAACAACAACTTGGAACCCTAAAGTTTATTACACATGGTTCTGAATAAGCTTATCGAACCATATCCCTTTTATGCCTTATTGTGAATAAATAAAATAATATCATGTTTGTATATTTTCATGTAGGGAGGTGTGTGTAATGAGTGTTGCTGTGAAATACTGAGCTACTAGTGGCTGAGACTGGTAGCTAAGCGATCGATACCAAAGAACCAAATTAATGATACCAGCATTAGGTTTTGGGTTCGATTCCTTAGTCAGGCAACGTATTATTGGGGTTTTCCATCAGGAATTTCTTAGTAGCAGCCTCGAAGTCTAGATTTGTGCCCGGTTGATGACAACAGGCCCCTATTATATGGGACTTAAACATGACTGGCGAAATGTGGGTGTACTAATGGGTACATCTCTGCCAAACCCTTCGGGGATTACAGGCGTGGTGTTATGTGAAATTCAGAGTCCGGACTATTACTAAAAATGTCTGGCGACTCTGACAGTCCGCAAAGTTCGATATTTGAATTTTCTAACTTAAGGTATGATTCCGAACCACGCTGCACGCAGCAGTGCTGCCGCAACATTGCTGCCTAGCTCGGAATGTAATCTCATATAAACTTATAGAGATTTTATGGGGACTAGTAGTGCCGCGACAGCACCGTTGCGGCAGCACTGCTGCGTGCAGCGTGGTTTGGAATCATACCTTTATTTTACTTTCAACGATAATTTGCTAAATATACGAACTATACGGTTCATTTACTTTATCATAAATTTTCTGCAAAGTATTATGAGAAATAACTCGATTAAAGCTTGCCTAAGAATACCAAGTTCTATCTCGATTAACTAAAAATAATATCGGTGGGCGAGTAAAATTCTTCGGCGTAAAAATAAAGGTATCAATTTAAAACTTGTCGAAACCACTCATCAAGATAAAAGAATATTTTTTGAGAAAATTGTTATTGAAATCGTCGATCGTTATTAATATAACAAATTACAAAATTGTATAAACATCATCACTGTATACAGATAGGTATTTTAATCACTTTTATTTTATTTATCATCTCATGATATTGAAATATCGTAGGAATATCGCCTAAGGGTCGGCACATATCTGACGGAAGATACGCCGCGTATCGTCAGTCGCGTAACGCAGAAACAGTCAAATGGATAAAAAATATCCAACCATACACATATAACCGATGATGCGTTAGTGCGTCGACCATACTAAAGACGATACGTTCCACGTATCTTCCGTCAAATGTGAACCGACCCTAAGACAATTGTTTTTAGTAATAACATTTAATAGGGTAAATGTCGGTTATTCCGAAGTCAGAAATAGTCGCGGTATAAGTAGCGTATGTCTTTTCTTGGTATTTATACTTTCTCTGTATCAAATTTCAGCAAAATCAGTTGAGTGGTTTAGTTGTTAAAACTTAACAGACAGACGGACAGAGTAACTTTCGCATTTATAATATTAAATAAGGGTAAAATTATCAAACAGTATTGTAAGATAACTTAAAAGTGGTGTACATAATCTTTCTATATCGTGTGGGCAGTAAGGTTTTACGACCCCACACACCCTAGTGTCAGAGTTTCCAAACCGCCTCAAGGGCCTCTGACATGGTTTGACACAATAATACATAACACAACACATAACAATACACTAACATATAATAATATACAGTTTCTTCCCCATTCTTCTGCATACGAAACTACCCTTTGAATTAACCGGCTAGATAATTTCTTTTTTCTAGTAAATGACGTTCAAAAGTGGCACTTTTTTATTGAATAGTCTAATATGAATAAATAATTTAACTTTGACTTCATATTGATATCATTTGAATGGCTATTAGTATTCCTTACTTATACAACCTTTTCGTTTTAAAAAACCACACATATTACGGCTCAAAATTTTTGTTTAAAACAACCATAATTAATTCTAAAAAATGTTTTTCAACAAGCGAGCAAGCTGTGAATACTGAATAGAACCCCAAGCAAACACTAATGATGTCTAAATTACTCTTTCGAGAGGCGAAGTCACGTGCAAAAATTATACTTCGCTTTACATATGTAGGTACATATGTATATTACACTTTTACACTTCCTGTATAGAAAATGAATTATTTATATCTAGGGTATTCTTAGATGGTTCGGTCATGTTGAGAGGATGAGTGAAAGACGATTAACAAAAGGCATTTATACGGCAGAGGTGAGTGGCAACGCAAGGAGGGGTCGCCCTAGGAAGACCTACACTGACCTTATTGATGAGGTTCTTCAGAAAGGACAGGTGCGCAGTACTCGTAACCGGCGTGCTTGTATGACGAGATGTATGAACGTAGATGAGGCGAAAGGAGTATGTAAGGATAGTAGTTTCTGCCTACCTCCATGGGAAAAAGGCGTACGCTAAGGCGGCGCCGGCGTTACGTTCATCATCAATTAATAAAAAAAAACTGCTGAAGATTGCACCTCTTTTTGCAGCTTCATGATTACAACCTTTTTTGGAACTGTCACTGTTTAATACTGGAGAAGCTATTAAAGTTGGAACATAAACAATAAAAATAATATATACCTAAGAAACCTGATTTCTGTCGGTTGTTCTAGTTATCTAGTTAACAAATCACATCCGTTTGTCTAGACTTGTCTAGTAAACAGAATAAGTATTTATTTATTTGCTTCAGGCAACAAGGTCCCGTAGCAAAAAAAAAAATTTAATAATACCAACCTATTGTTTTACTGTAGAGCAAATGCCTCTTCTTAATTTACATTTAATATTCTACCTTTACCAATAAAGGAGTTATTTAAGTATGTTATATCCCTATATTCCCGAAAAGAGGGGATGGGTTGGTATCTCTCTTAATATCAATAAAACTTTATCTATTCATGAAATGGTATTTCTCTCCGAACCAAATAAAGGGTCATGCGAATAATATTATAAAGGGTACACGAGTGCTATACCTATCTTATTTGAATTTCCCTTTCAAATCTGTATCGTTCAGCCCATTCAGGATTTTGTACACGCTACTTAGATAGGTACCATTGATCAAATTATTTGGTATACAGCCGGCTAACTTGTAAGTACATTTTTATAATGTTTTTGAGTGTGCTAAGTGATTTTACATCACTCTCTTAAAATATGACATACATAAGGCCGTATGGCGTATGGTATGTGGTAGAAATATGACTATTATTCCTCTGTCAGTAAAAGTGAAAGTCGAATACTGAAAAAAAAATGAAATAAAAAAAGTAAAATACTTCAATTTCAAACGTCGTACCTATAGAATAATAAGGAATTGAATCTAAGTAGTTGCCTTCTAACTAGTAGTTTTGTAAGGAAAAGAATAGGCAAGAAACTTTACATTAACAAAAAAAAAAGACTGGTTTGTTAAAATACACATAAATATTTACCTGAGGCATTAAGTCCGCTTTTGTATTTTTGTTGCATAGTGTTTAAATAAATAAATATTTTACAATATAAATTACTAAATAGTTCGTTCGACTGTACATCTGGGTAGAAATATCTAAAGTCTTTCAAAGATTCCTATCCTATATACCTAAGTAGGTCTTAGATAAGTTAACTGTGTAAAGTTAGCCTGAAACGAACCTTACTATCTTTTAATTCATGTTTCAGATCCAGTTTTTTACATGATTCAGGGTCTATAGGTACAATATTTTTCAGATAATAATATGTGGTGGTACTTACCGTTCCCAACTGAGTCTTCGAGGAGTGTCGATGGCCATCTCCTCGGGAGTTCCTCGAACTCCTTGTGTTAGTAACCTGGCCAGGCGGGAACCGGTGCTCGTGCTGCTTGTGCTTGACACTGACCCACGTGGGGTTGGGACTCTGTAACAAAAGATAGTAATCTTGATTTAGATACAGAGCGTTAGAAATAATTAAAATGCCAAGAGCGCTCAGTAAGTTTCATCTAAAATACTGGCTCTTTTTTTTAAATTATCACGTCACACAAACTCTGTTCCATTTTTTAATATTATCTGGTCAATAGTATTTTGTTAAGAGGTGGTATAATAGACAACTTTTTTTTCAAAAAAGGCAACCGCCTTCAAAAACTATAAAGCGATAAATAACTATAGTTTTGGAAGTCGAAGTGAATTATTTGGAATAATGATCACACAAAAATGATGGCCTGTAAGTCGACTTCAAAACTGCATACTTTTTCTTTGACTCAACATTTCTTTAATTTTGTTTAGGCTTCTACAACTAACATGAAAAAGCACTTTATAGCTGGACATAGAAGTCCTACAGTGTACTTACGAGTCACTTTCCACTAACAATAAAGGGTTTGACAGCTTAAACAAAACAAATCTGGGAAAAAACAATAAATCCTTGTTTTTGTCATAAGTCTTCTGTCACTGGCTCAATAGAAATGGGTTAGTAGTCTGGGAACTATCGCGACATGAACCCTTATCATACGCCCGTGTGACAACCAGATGATATGGGCGACCGGCGGCGGAATGGTTGTCCTTGATTTAACTTGAATGTTATGTGTGAGGCAATAAACCTTGTTATGTCGTTTTTGGTATTGTTCGTAAGACATTTATGCCTCTGGTTTTGGAAATGTTCATAAGGACCATTTATTAAGATCATTCGCATGTCAATCTCAAAATGTGGTATCTTTTATGAAAATCTAACATAACTAAGTAACAATAGTTTTAAGTTTAATTTACTAACACAATTGTTATTATACACGGTTACTTTTAGGTCGTTCTTGAACTCGAAACGATTGGGACCATTTTTTTTTCAAAAATTACAATAAAAAAACAGCTGTTTAGTACATTTATGTTTGTCTAACTCGTCAAAGTGTACTGAACAGCTGTTTTTTTATAGTTAAATTTGAAAAAAAAAATGGTCCCAATCGTTTCAAGTTTGATGATCGAGTTTATGGCTTTCGGTTTAAGAACCGTGTATAAGTAATATATTTAGGTTAGGTATATCTATGGGTCTTTGTAACCTGAGAATAAATGAATTATTATTATTATTAAAAATGCTTCTTTATTGACAAGTTCGTGATATTAGTTGCCAGTAAGATGCAAGAAGATTGCAACTAGATTTTGACCGTTTTTAATTACGAGAATTGGCATTCAGTCCTACTTAAAGCCTGCCAGTGTTGCGGAATTTGTCGAAAGAGTCACCGCGGCCCTTCAACGCAAAGGGCATTAGGAGGAACAATGGGTTCTAGTTAGTAATAGATTGACACTCCCTTCTGCTACGTCCGAAGTGGAAGAAGTCATTTGATAATTTCCCATCCTTAAAAAACCTAAAATAAAGGCCCACTTTTCCGCTATCTTGACTAAGAATGAAGCACGCAAAGGCTCTAAGCGAACGTTCGCAGTGTTTATATGTATCTCTGTAATATACCAAGATCGACTCGAATGATACATTACAGGCAATTGTTGCAGTCAATCCCCACTTAAGAAAGAACCCATAAATATTTCTACCAGTCCACCTCTTGGGCTTAGTCACACATTTTAATGACAAACCAATACGTATCCCTAGTTTTATGAGCAGCAATGATCATAAATCGTTGGATGGGCTGTTTGCCAAGAGCCGAACATAGCCGACGGTCAAGTTCGGCATTTACCGAGTCCTAGAAACTAATGAAGAAAAGTTTTAATACACAGCCTACGGACGTGACAGACTTATTTAGTTGTTAGACTGCTGAATCTTAAAAGATAGTGGTGTGAGTATGAATAGGCTGTTGGAGATTGAGTAATCTTCTTGTTATTGTTTTGTTATGGAACATTTTTGATACTTGAGCGAGTTGAATATCATTGGAATTCTGTTAGAATGAATTTCGTTCTTCATATACTTCTTCTTTTTTTTATCCGCGACCTGCTCCGCTCCCCGATATTCCTCATAAATGTGGCTATCGTATACAAACATTTTTTTTTAAACCGGTTGGAAGTTCCAGTCATGAAAGCGTTTAATCAAACAAAGAAAAAATCCTTCAGATTGTTTTAGTATAGGTAAAAATAGCATAATATTCTATCATATGATTTTATCCTTTGAAATTGAGGCAGATATTGTGACATAATTTCATATTTGACACCTACGCAAGTCTTGGTAATAAGACAGCCTTGATGAATCGCTTCACTCACACAATATTTTGTTTGGGAGACGATTATTACTTACTGATTACTTTGGGAAGAAAAATAATAAGAAATTTGTAAAGAGCCGAAAAACGGAAGCAATATTTATGAATCAGTCATTGTTATATCGGGTGTAAAAAGCCACTTGACGAAACCGAAAGTTACATGTTCTTTATATAATGGCGATTAATCATCACAACATCAAGCCTATAATCCCCGAAGGGTTAGGCAGAGGTGGAGGTTATATGTTTTTTAATGGTCTGTGGTGATTTTAGAGATGTACTCATTAGTACACCCACATTTCTCCAGTTACGTTTTAGTCCCATGTAATAGGGGGCGAACCTATTGGCTTTAACCGGGCACAAATCCAGATTCCGAGGCTGCTACTGAGAAATTTTTAATGGAAATACCGAACGCCATCATAAACAGTCATTAAATTAATCATCCGCTAAATTCCTAGAAAAGTTCACTTGGACTTAGAAAACTTGGGGTCGGAATTAGTTGATTTCGAACTGTGTTATGTCTTTATAGGCATTTTTAAATAAATAGAATAAAATAGTCTATAAAAATTGCTTTTGAATATTGTCGATTGGCCAAATTCTTTTGCACGTGAGGTATACTTTTGACTTTGTAATAACATTTTCCATCTAAAAAGACGTTGCAATTTAGATGCAACATCTTCACAAACCTTGCTCATAAAGCTGAGCAAAATTCTAAAAGTAACATCTAGCTCGAACCTTTGCGGAAGCCCATTGACTACTTGACCAACTAAAGTCGATGGAGAGCCTTTCAGTCTAGTCTATCTAGTGTACACTGTACAGCCTATCGGACGCGGTCTACATATGTGAGCTAGGGCTGCTAGTAAAAAAAAACTATATTTTCATTTTATTAGTAACATAAATACCTAACTCATGCCTTTTTCCCATGGTGCCAACCTGCTACGATCCTTACATACTCCTTTCGCCTCGTCCACGTTCATACATCTAATCATACAAGCACGCCCGTTACGAGTACAGCGCACCTGACCTTTCTCACACCTTCATCTACATTCATATTCATAACTCTCCTGGTCACGCGCTGGATTAGCTAGTATAAAATAAATAAAAAATTACATACATGTCAACAATAATTTATCAGAACATTTCCTTTACAAAATCCTCCCCGTTCCCCGTTCCGTTTCCTCTTGCAGTCTGCATCAACGAAGCCATCAAATAATATTGTCGTATTGTTCAAACTCGGTGGCGTACTACGTATTGACAGTTTCATTATAATTTTCTAGTTTCCTCCGCGACAGCCCTATCTATAACTATTTGTCGCTTGGTTCCGACTCAAAGCGTTCACTGTTCAACGTTGATTTCTATAGACGTAGCATGTCGATGCACTGGGATTGCTTTGTTTTCAATTCTGGAAATGGGTATTGGCGGATTGGCGTATTAACGTATTGGCATAGTGAGAAGAAAATTTAGTGTGTTTGACCTGTGTGTATGTCCGTTCCTATGTCCGCTGGTAACTACTCAACGGCTCAACAGACTTTGATAAATGATACGTGATTAGACACGTTTTAAAAGCGCGAGTCTCACAAATCAAAATTTTCTTTTTTTAATATTTTATTTAGGTTTGGGATAGCAATACTGCTATAGGCGCTTGTCTCATTGTCAGCGATGCGGACGAGTTTAATGACGCTCTTTGAGCTTCCCCCTTTCTCATTTATACATTGTACCTAAGTATATCACCTTATAATGATTTATTATTTACAAGTTTTGTGTATGTCTATGATTGTTTTAAAGTAAGTTTCGTAATGTCACAGCGGTCTCTTAAGCGGTTGCGTATTCAATACCGGACACGTTCTGAGTTTTGGACATCATTAACACCGGTGAAGAATAACGGCGCGTTCACATAGAACGTCCGTTTTACTGGATCCGTTTTAACTGATCCGTCGCTACTGGAGGTAATACTCACACAGCATTTACAGGATCCGTTTCAACGGATCCGTCGCTACTGGAGGTAATATTCACACAGCATTTACAGGATCCGTTTTAACTGATCCGTCGCTACTGGAGGTAATATTCACACAGCGTTTACAGGAGCGATTTTAACAGATCCGACGCTACTGGACTTTCTTTCTTCAGTGTATCGCCTACTTTCTACGAGGATGGACGTTGTCGTGTTGTGCACCGCCACCGCGCACCCCCGTGCCAAGCCTCGCGCAGTTTCGATCCGATAAAACGGATCCGTTTTACTGGATCCAGAATACTGTATTCTGTGTGAACTTGCTCATACAACTACATACGCTAATAACATATACGTTTAAACGGACCAGTAAAACGGAATGCTGCTCATTTTGTCGGATCGGTATTTTTTACTGGATCCAGAATACTGTATTCTGTGTGAACTCGCTTATACAACTACATACGCTAATAACATATACGTTTAAACGGACCAGTAAAACGGAATGCTGCTCATTTTGTCGGATCGGTATTTTTTACTGGATCCGTAATACTGTATTCTGTGTGAACTCGCTCATACAACTACATACGCTAATAACATATACGTTTAAACGGACCAGTAAAACGGACGTTCTATGGGAACGCGCCCTGACATCGTGACGAAACCGGGACTTAAAATACTTGCCTTGAAATTGCCAATTTGCAACAAGCATAGTGATCAATGCTCGTGCCTTCTCTGTATGAGAAGGTCTTTGCTTTGCAGTGGGACAATAATAGACATAGACAATAATATAATTTTAATGTGTTTTATTTCATTTTGAATGTGTATCTATTACCTTAAAAAAAAAGCTCTTTATAATAGCATAGTTCGAAATTACCAGACTCAAAATCTGTTTTTTTTTTCGCGAATTCTTTAGTCCCATACAGATATTTGTAAGGTACAGTACAATGACCTCTATTCAGGAAGCTTTTCATGTCCTTCGTAACATCGATACACACATGCTTTGATAGAAAATACGGCCAATTGCGAGCCGGACTCACCATTTAGGGGTCCGTAGCACCATGCAATATTTAAAACTACATATTTAACAAAAAGACGCCGATAAAACACTTTTCTTGTATGTACCCTTTTAATTTTATTATTTGTTATTATAGTGGCAATAGAAATACACAATCTGTGAAATTTTCAACGCTTTACCTACTACAGTTGATGAGATACAGGCCGCTGACAGACAGCGGTGGCCTAGCAATAGGGTCCCGTTAGCACCCTTCAGTTATATACATACATAAACTCACGCCTTTTTCCCATGGGGGTAGGCAGAAACCACAGAACGCCACCTGCTACGATCCTTACATACTCTTTTCGCCTCATCTACGTTCATATATCTCGTTATACAAGCACGCGGGTTACGAGTACTCCGCACCTGAAGAACCTCAGTTATGGAACTCTTCAAAAGAAATTTATCAATTATGTACATCACATAACACGCGATCGTCGAATCTACTTTGGATTGCTATCTTATTACGCAATAACGTACCCTTTACTCCAGAAAACGACATTCGTTTCTAGGTAACATCATGAGCACATAATGTATAAATTATAATGATATAACCAACTAACACTAACTGCTCCCTGCGACTTGGTACGTGTGTTTCCGCTTCCGTGTTCGTGTAGCGTGAAATTATATAGCCTAAACTATTCCTTATCTGGCTATCATTAACAAAAACCACCAATAAGTACACCGAAAGTGTTAATATTGTATAACTTAATATCATTTATTTCAATTTTGTAAATGTGAGTAGGTACCATGGAGCGTTTTATTTTTGAGTTACTATGTGTTTTGACTAATGAGCATGGCAGTTGAGAGCTTGTCATGCTCACTCAAATGTCTCGCTGATGGTGGCACATGTGTTGGATCATTTTGCTCCCTCCATAATGGTTGAGCTAGGTGGTGCTGATCCATGCGTCATGCTCGTGAACGGGTGCTGTCAGTTGGGATTGGTCATCTCTTAACTGCTATGGCTTACATCTTTATTTTTTTATTTATAACTATTGTTTTATATTCATCTTCATTGTGATGACATGTAGAATCAACAAGAATAATGTAACTAGGATTTTGTAAAAACCTAATTTAAAAGAGTGCCGTGGAGTTTCTTGCTCGTTCTTCTCCATAGAGGCCTACCTCCGTTTTGGAACGAGCAACTAGCTTCATTTTTCGGACTAACTGACCGACTCCTTGACAATTCAAAAGTGCCTGTAAATGGTCTAATTGAAATAAATGTTTTGACTTTTTGACTTTTGAAAAAGACAAAAAAATGTGTTACTGCTAAATTCGAGCGAATTTAAGTTTTCCACAGAAACAGAGAATTCCAATTATCTTTTTTTTTAATAAGACATTTCAATAATAATCTCATCTAACTTTATAGACCTATTTATCCTGCTTATACGTAGGCAAGTTTCATTAAAATCGGTTCATTCATTTAAAAAAATAAGTAGAAGAACTGCCGTAACGCTCTTCAATGAAAAAAAATTAAGTCAAAACCGAATCCAAAAGGGAATAATAACGTGTTAACTGACGCGCCAAGTAATTCTGTTATCAATTAACGTGATTAGTGAGGAGGCCGATGGGTTGTGACCCAATTACATGCGGTTCGGTTTGGCCATTATTAATTTGATAACAATGCGGTTTTCCATTTACCTTATGTTATGCCTATTGCTGGAATACGTTAGGCTTTAAATGACTAACGGGTGGAAACATCGTTAAGGAGACTGTTATCATGAATAGAGTACCTACAATAGGTATTCTAGACCCCGAGAGAATGAAAGTTGTAGTCGGATTAAAAAATAAACAAGCGCGAGAAGGACTTGCACACGAAGAGTTTCGTACCATGGTAGAAAATATAACATTATAGTATCGAGTCAAAAACACAACACAACTGGCACTGGTACTTAAACATAACTGGCGAAATATTGGTGTACTATTGGGTACACCTTTGCCTAACCCTTCGGAGATTACAGGCGTGATGTTATTTTTATGTTCAAAAACGCAAAAAAACAAGTCTCTTGTATGGGGACCCCTTTTATTTTTTAAACTTTTAATTTGTTGTTAAAGCAGCAATAGAAATACAAATTCTGTGAACCACAACTCTCTAGCTATACGGTTCATGAGATACAGCCCGTTGACAGACGGACGGACGGACAGCGGAGACTTAGTAATAGGGTCCCATTAGCACCCTTCGCCTATGGAACCCCTGAAACCATGGTAAAAGCTTTTGTTTCGATGTCTATTATACTCATAACTCTTTTTTTATAGTATGACACCTACTCTAGTATTGAATGAACTTAAGTATAGTATTAAAATAAAAATAAAAAAGGCACGTCAGCAATATAAACACAGACAGAACATTAACATTGTAGAGGACTAAGGCTAGTGAAAACAAAAAAAGGCTATTTAGGCTATCTTGAAAATAAACTGTTTGAATGACTGCATAAATACCTAAAAAGCTAATCCTACTATTTAAAAATGTTCAAAATCTAGTCGCACTCTAATCTCAGTGACAATAAATCGATGTCAAAAAAAACTAAAATTAGAGGCATTTTTGACAGATTAAAACTGAAATTAGAATGCGAAAGTTCCTAAAAGTTAGGTACTAGAATCGCCTTCCAGATTTTGTATGAGATGATTCCTATTTTAGTCTATTCTATGTCCTAATTACTTCATCCTACCAAACAAAGTCATCTCATAAAGGAGCTAGCCCGACCCTATCCCTTATCAAGCTCGTAAACTAAGTTTAACGTCTTAAACAACAAAGCTGAACTTCAGTTTAACTTAACTGGCAACTTAACACGACCTCACACGCCTCAGTAGGTCACGATGTTTTATAACTTAGGTTGGTAAGTACTCTGAGTCTACTGCAGTGTGGAACCGAAGACGTTTTAGAAAAACCTTTTTTTTTTACATCGTGATAAAAGAACATAATACATAACATCACGCCTGTAATCCCCAAAGGGTTAGGCAGAGGTGTACGCACTAAGTACACCCATATTTCGCATGTCGTGTTTAAGTCCCATGTAATAGGAGGCGATTACCATCAACCGGGTACAATCCAGACTCCGTGGCTGCCACTGAGAAATTCCTAATGGAAAAACCCAATAACACTTTGCCCTACCTGGGAATCGAACCCAAGATCTCATGCTCAGCAGTCGCGCTTTGCGACCACCAGACCAACGAGGCAGGTAATAATACTACCCTCTTAATGTCCCACTGCTGGGCAAAGGCCTTTTCTGATACGGATAAGGCACGAGCATTAATCACCACGCTTGCTTAAGGTGCAATGGCGATTTCAAACTTAACTAAACTCAGACTTAACTACAACTTACTAACTGATAACAGAACAAAAAGGAAAAAACAGAAAGAGGAGGTGGGTAAGCTAAAGAGGTGCTTCAAGCTAACTTGAGTCGTATTTTAATGATGTTAGGAACTATTTGCAGTAAGTTGTTACCTAAAGTATCTGATAGCAATTAATCTTTAAAGAGTATTCGAATTTTAGTAAAGGTCGTTCTAATTAATAAATTAATTACCAGTAACTTTATAGTCTTAAGAAATCTGTTTGTTAAAGTCAAAAATAATTATGGCCATTTTAATTAACTTTTTTTAAAGAACGATCATAACTTTATTATTACACTAGCTTCTGCCCGCGACTTCGTACGCGGATCCTGTTGCTTATGCCAGCGACAACGGGGTCGTCAAAATCGAAGATCTGAAACGTCTGATGTAGAATTCTAAGGCCTGGGGACGGGAAAACAACGGGATAAGCGAGATTTCATCGAAAATCAGTCCTAAACTGTTACCGCCTTCACCGCGTGGTGGTACTCCCAGCTTATGTTATTTTATAGTTATACAGTGAAATTGAGCTTTGATTTCCACATCAGGTGTTCCAGATCTTCAATTTTTTAACGTCAACAGAGAGTGCTCATCAGGCTTAACAACTGTTGCTAAGACGTCATTCCTATATACGTTATAGTGTTGCTGGGCGCTTGGAATTTCACAACGCGTGTGCCAGATCTTCAATTTTTATACGTCAACAGAGAGTGCTCATCAGGGTGAACAACTTTTGCTAAGACGTCATTCCTGTATATATTATAGTGTAACTGGGCTCTTGAAATTCCACAACAGGTGTTCCAGATCTACAATCTTTATACGTCAACAGAGAGATCTCATCAGGCTGAACAACTCTTGCTAAGACGTCATTCCTATATATATATGTTATAGTGTAGCTGGGCTCTTGGAGTTCCACATCAGCTGTTCCAGATCTTCAAATTTTATACGACAACAGAGAGTGCTCATCAGGCTAAACAACTCTTGCTAAGACGTCATTCCTATATATGTTATAGTGTAGTTGAGCTCTTGGAGTTCCACATCAGCTGTTCCAGATCAGATCTTCAAATTTTATACGACAACAGAGAGTGCTCATCAGGCTGAACAACTCTTGCTAAGACGTCATTCCTATATATGTTATAGTATAGCTGGGCTCTTGGAGTTCCACATCAGCTGTTCCAGATCTTCAAATTTTATACGACATCAGAGAGTGCTCATCAGGCTGAACAACTCTTGCTAAGACGTCATTCCTATATATGTTATAGTGTAGCTGGGCTCTTGGAGTTCCACATCAGGTGTTCCAGATCTTCAAATTTATTCTCTTAGCAGAAAATGCTCATCACGTGAAACAATTTTTGCTAGAGTACCATTTTTGTATCTCTTATAGTTTAGCTGGTCTGTTGCGGTTCTGCATCAGGTGTTCAAGTTTCCAAGATAAATTATAGCCTATATGTTGCCCGGACTTAATACCAATACAATAAAAAAAAAATCATTCAAATCCGTCAAGTAGTTCCGAAGATTAGCGTGCACAAACACACAGACAAACAGACAAACAGACAAACAGACAAACAGACAAAAAAAAAATTAATTACAATTTCAGGTTCGGCATCGATGTAATAACAACCCCTGCTACTTTTTTTTTATATATTTCCATTGTACAGACACCACTTTTCTACAATTTTATTATATGTATAGATTAATGTTAATAATTAAAAGTAAAATCTGTCGAGTATATAATTAAGTTTTATATTACCAAAATATATAGTTTTTATTTTCTCCAAAGAGGTCGCAACATACAATAAGTGGGTATGAATATAGTTTTGAATTCATTTAGATGCCGTTCAGCATTCTTTACAATAAGATGTAAGTATGGTAGTTCCATACATCATAAAATATATGTGTAATAGTCTACGATGGACAAGAATACTGGCTAGATTCCAAAGTGAATAGAAAGTTTATTCTGAAAAGTGTGTAACTTTGTACCAAAGACGTTTGGTGAAAGGTGAAATAAAACTTTCTAGCCTCGTGGAAACTTTGATAATATTGTAGAACTTTGTCATAATGTGTACTGCAGCTTAGTGTCGGTCTCTAAGAAAACTTCAACTATATCTGACGATCCTGGATACCTATCTCTTTTGTTGTCTGTACCTATACATTTTTGAAGCCTCTGTTATAATCTTAATCTTCCTACAAAAACATCTTCAACTTCTAATCATGTTGATGGCAAAAACAAAATAAATAATTTCAAAGGTTAGCCCAAACCTCATTTTTTTTACATGCGGAAACGCAGGGATTTCCTTATTGTAACCTTGTTTTACTGGGAAAACTCTCCTTGAATTTATTATACATTCAAAAATCACGAGGAAAAAGAAATATAACCTTGGTTTTTGCGCTTCCTTTAGGTTTGGTACATTTTAAATGTCCTTATTTAAATAGTTGTTTTTGAAGAGTTAAGGTAATGGCACATTATCTTAGCACCGCAACGGCACCGCTCTAAATCAGCAATTTACTTGTCATTCAAATTAGAGCATTAAATCGTGTGTGGTATAATATATTTCATAGTGTCAATATAAAAAAAACCTATTAAAAATATTTTTTAAAACAAGCTTTTATTTAAAATTATTACAATATTGAGTATCGGACATTGTATTGTCATCAGAACTAAAGGTGTAGGCAAAATTTCAGCTCAATCGGATACCAACAAATGGTCTAAAAATGGTTTACATATTTTGAAAGGACAACTTACTTACATACTCGTACAATGATACATACATACGAACAGTGCAAGCTAAATAAAAGCTTGTAAAAAGCCAATGGCGGGCGGTCAGCGCGCTTGCCGCTCCCATGCAACTCGACTCGCAGTCCGCGCACTGCAAGCGAGCGGATTGCGCCGGCGGCCAGCCGTAGCCTAAATTCGAGGTGACGTCGTGCTGCTACTGAGCAGTTGTGGTGCTGGAATAATGTGCCATGACCTTTAGTTACTTAAGCTAATAAAATACGCCATCAATTCACTTATCTCTTATTCAAATCACAAACGGTTAAAGCTTGTTTATTTATTTTAAGGTTTATTTGAATTTTCAGGGCCTACTATAGACTACTGCCAACCACTGCAACACTTGGAAGCCAGGATTAATTGGGGACCACCAGAAAATAGTCTTGGAAAAACGAATCAACTGTCTTGAAAACAGCGGAGGAGTAAAAAAAATATAGAATTTCCACCAATTTTCAGTCATCACTAATAATAACTAGTTATCTCATCAAATAATAATGATTCATTTAGAAGCGCGACTGCTGAGCATGAGGTCTTGGGTTCGATTCCCAGGTCGGGTAAAGTATTTTTGGGTTTTTTCATTAGGAAATTTTCAGTACTGAACAGGCTCGGAGTCTAGATTAGTGCGCAGTTGATGGCAATAGACTCGCCCCTATTGCAAGGGACTTAAACATATCTGGCGAAATGTACGTGTACTAATGGGTCCACCTCTGCCTAAGCCTTCGTGAATTCAAGGCGTGATGTTATGTAATTACAACATCGCACAACATTATACAACTTTGCCTAAAAAACTCGATCATCACTGTTGCCATGTGAATAAACAGCCCAACATTATCAGGCTTTCAGCATAATCTATTCTTGTCACCAATGTCATTGCCAACTAAGTGCAGTGAACTTAAAACCACGTATAAACATGCACTTCAAAAACACTTAACAACTACGCTCGAAATTGACAAGTCAAGCGTGGGACGCTTCTAGAGTCTAAAAACAGACTATATCTTTTGATCAGCAGAGCATCACAAAACGTTCGGTGACCCTTGAATGACGGACGATGGCTCATTTAACTCATTCAGAATTATTTAAAGGCTTAATAGTTACAAAGCGTTTAAGCTTCGGATCAATTACTTTACGCTTTATAACAATTAGTGCGCATTTTAGGGTTAAATTAATTTTAATCTGTGGTGTTAAACAACTGGTAAAGACCAGCTGGCATAGCTCTGTCCTATCTCTTGCTTGAGATTATTACTCCGGTTTCAATTTATGACTATTTATAACCCTGAAAACTCGATTAATTTTCAATAAAGCTAGTAATAATCTAAATATTATGAAAGCGAAAGGTCATTCACTCATCTCGAAAACCACTTGAAATTTGTTAGACAGGTAGTTTATAGTTAGTAGACATCCGCTAAGAAAGAATTTTCCAAAATTTCACCCGGTAAGGGGATGAAACGGGGCTCCTAAGTTTGTATGGACAAATGAACTTCGAATTCACTAACATAATTATAATACACCGTGAATTTTAATTCGTTGTAAATCTTTCAGGGGGTGAATGTACTCATGAATATGAACAACTTTTATTAAGGGTTATGGGACATAAGGTAAACGCAGCTATCAACGACCCATCGAAAATCTGCAGGTATTACCGACCTATAAAAGTAATTCGAAATCTTTACGTTTCCAGAACTATTTTAGCTATAGTAGGCAAAGTAACACACGCGTTTATTCCTTGAGCATCGTATACTTTTACGTTTTTGTGAGTAGCTGTGCAAAAAACAGATAAAATACGCTAATTACTGCGGGGCAGCGTGGACGCAGGGCGTGTAGTACTGTTCCCTTGTTCCTTCAAGTAAGTACGTGACTTTTCTATTTAAGACATTTATACAAACAAATGACGTCTATACTTTATCTTATATTACTAAATGTATTCATTTAAGTGTCAACTCTTGATTTCTTACGACATTTTATTAATAAAAAGTAATTTGAAACGATAAAACTTTAAATTAAAATGGGACGGTGTTAGCTTCATCAGTTTTAGTCGTGGCAGCTATCAACGACCCATAAGTCGGCAATGGCAGCAAAGTAACTTTTTGTTTTATTTTTCTTTTATGTTATTATATCACACTAACACAAGTATTTTTATGGACCAGTTTAAATCTAAGCTATCAGTCTTTATAAAAATCTATTAGCGACTAAACTTTTTTGTCTAGTTTTTACCTTTTAGCGTTGTCAATTTAACCAAAGTTATGATATTTTTCGAGGATCGATATTGAATAGTATCAGTAATAAAACATTGTTTTTGTGTTTAAAACAGTGTGCATTTGTTCATATTTTTGTGACATTAATCAATTATAATCTATTTTATAGTCCGAAGGTCAATTAAATTAAAATAACCATTTTTTTATGAGTCGGTAATACAATTTATGTTTATACTTACATACTTTATTACCGACCCATGAGGGTCGGCAATAGCAACTATAAGAAGCTATTACTGATCGTATATAGATTATTTAGTTTCTCACCTTACTTTTATGATTTAGCTGATTTTGGTTTTGAAATGTTCGTGGAGGTCTAGGGAAGGTTTAAACGGTGAGAAAATATGGGGCAGAGGTAGGGCAGAGGTAGGGCAGAGGTAGGGCAGAGGCAGGGCAGAGGCAGGGCAGAGGTAGGGCAGAGGTAGGGCAGAGGTAGGGCAAGGTAGGGCAAGGCAGGGCAGAGGCAGGGCAGAGGTAGGGCAGAGGTATTGCAGTGGTAGGGCAGAGGTAGGGCAGAGGTAGGGCAGAGGTAGGGCAGAGGTAGGGCAGAGGTAGGGTAAAGGTAGGGCAGAGGTAGGGCAGAGGTAGGGCAGAGGTAGGGCAGAGGTAGGGTAGAGGTAGGGCAGAGGTGGGGTAGAGGTAGGGCAGAGGTAGGGCAGAGGTAGCGCAGAGTTAGGGTAGAGGTAGGGCAGAGGTAGGGCAGAGGTAGGGCAGAGGTAGGGCAGAGGTAGGGCAGAGGTAGGGCAGAGGTAGGGCAGAGGTAGGGCAGAGGTAGGCCAGAGGTAGGGCAGAGGTAGGGCAGAGGTAGGGCAGACGTAGGGCAGAGGTAGGGCAGAGGTAGGGCAGAGGTAGGTCAGAGGTAGGGTAGAGGTGGGGCAGAGGTAGGGCAGAGGTAGGGCAGAGGTGGGGCAGAGGTAGGGTAGAGGTAGGGCAGAGGTAGGGCAGAGGTAGGGCAGAGGTAGGGCAGAGGTAGGGCAGAGGTAGGGCAGAGGTAGGGTAGAGGTAGGGTAGAGAGATCATCACTAGCTTATACATTCCATTGCTGGAAAAAGGCCTTCTCTCATACACGATCGGGAATAGCTGCATTAAAATCGTTAATAGCTTCACAGCCGTTTTTATGGGTCGGTAATAGCAACAATCGACTAAGTCACTTTGTAAATTATTTTTTACAGGATAATCCTTTATTTAAATGTATTTGATTCAGTAAATACATTATTTATACATAACACTAGCATATAAAATTAAACTATCAATCTTTAGAGGAACCAGTATACTAAAAAAAAATTGTTGATTTTAAAATTGCCTTAGGGGGGTCGTTATTACCTGCGTTTACCTTAGTACGAAATGTGATAAAAAAAAAACAGCTGATCCATACAATAATGTACTACATTACGATCAAATTGTGTGGATCAGCTGGGTTTTTTTTCACATTTCGTACTATATGTCCCTTAATAAAAGTTGTTTATATTCATGAGTACATTTACCCCCTGAAAGATTTACAACGAATTAAAATTCACGGAGTATGTAGTATAGTTCTGTATTTTATAAGTAAAGACTTGTAATTGACTGTCAGTCATTCTTAATAGTCTAGTTCTTTTTAGTTGTAAGTCTTCCATGTCAAATAAATAAATAAAGTCGTTCCTAACCATAATTGCGTTCAATAACAAACATCTCCCTGCAATTGACAGACACGACATATACGTAGAAATTGTGCGGAGGGCCAACGTGGTAAACTAATTCCGTACGAGAACGATTGCGATATGATGTAGTATGATATTGGAGCACACCGTATTCAACTAACGATATTTGGGTCAATCACTTGTGTGGTATACCTAGATGTGCGTTTTTCCGGATTATTTCTTTTGAACTTCTGAGTGGACTTGTAGAAATTAAGTGCCGTATTTACGATGGAACTGGCATGATAGATAAAATAAAGAGAAAAATAAATTAGAAAAAAAAAGTCAGATGACATTTCTTTGACAGCTGACGTTTTTTTTTGCCGCCAAGCAGATTTCATAGTTCGAAGCGTAGGTATCGCTCAGTCGCCACTTACCTAGGCATTGAGACAATTCAGCTTTTTCTCTAGACTAGCATCGCACCAACAATGCCTCTGGTATTGAAGATGGCCGTAAGGGTGAGGACTACTTCCAAGCCTTGCAAATCAAAACTCAATTCAAATCATTGTTTTATCCTACCCTACTCCTACTGGTATTAATTTTATTAATGCGAAAGTTTGTGAAGATAGATGGACGCATTTATGGATGTTTGTTTCTCTTTCATGCCTAAACGACTGAACGAAAACTGAATTATGAACGCAGACGAAGTGGCGGGCATAGGCTGGTTTCAAGAAAAAAAAATACAGGTATTTTTGGATCGTCAGGGAGTCGGCCAGTAAGAAAGTTAAAGTTTACTAAACTTACGGTTTCTATGTATAGAGATGATCGAGCAAAAACCTCTATGACAACTAATTTCAATTTAAAATAAGAACGTAATACCTGGCTTCCCCTATCGGTTTGTTAGACATCAAATATTACAATATATCCTTTTGCGTTTGTTATTAATTGAAGCTTGATTGTGTATAGCGACGCTATTGAATTGGAGTAATTGATTTACGAGTAGGTCAATCAATTTGTTTGTGGTTTTAGTATTTGTTACATACGGTAAAAACGTGACATATTTTTTTAAACGAATACTATTTTGATAAACATAACATAACATCACGTCCGTAATCCCCGAAGGATTTAGGCCCATTAGTAAAATTTTGATATTTACTGCAAAGTCAAATTTCCCTTTATATCAACTTTTACCTTTTTGTTCATATTTTAATCGAAAATCTACAAATCGAACATATTAAATTATATTGATTGGAAAGGACTTTTGGCTCTCTTTATACTATGTATAGCACGACAGCGCATTTCATTTCACCTAGGCCCGGTTCCGCCGGCTAGAGTTATTTTTTAACTTCAAGTTAGTCGCTAATAACGACCATACTAATATTATAAATAGGAAAAGTTCGTTTTTTTTGTCAAAGGTAATTTCGGAAAGAAGTGTTTCCGAATGTCATAGGTTACATTTTATGGTATACGTGACTTACACGCGGGCAAAGTCGCATGTAGAATTTAATGTATGATATTTAGTAATTTAACCACTCGTTAGCCAGGTTAAAGTACTCGTATATGGCGCAACTGCGCCCTATTTATCTATATATTTTACTATGTCTACCATAAATCACAAAAGATCCCCAGGGATGGAATAATTTATCTCAAAATGTATAAGACGAATGTATGAATAAAAGCCAGTAGATTTCTTTCTTACTTTCAGTTTCCATAAAGGTTATGTACGAGTAAAAGAACTTAGGCAGTAGGTATTGAAGGGAATCAATATAGCTCACGCTATTTCATCACTATTTTGTGAACATTTATGATTGGTTTAAGTCACAGTGTTTAGCGGAAAATAAATAAATGAGATGAAGAGATGTTTCTCATAAGTCTGAAGTAGATGACTCACGGCGGGCCAGGTTTTAATCTGTTACATATATTTTGTATGAATCAATTTTGTACAAAATATATGTAACAGATTAAAACCGGGCCCCGTCCGTGCCCCGTCCGGGTCCCGCCCCGGGCACGGCCCGCTCTTTTTTTTTTTTTTTTTTTTTTTAATGTGAATCATCCCTAAGTGTGAAGTAGATGACTGGCAACTTGGGAATTTCAGTCTATTATCAAAAGAAAATACTTGTTGAAAAGGGAGGATCCTCCGACCAGACGAGTGTTGTATCTGGTGGGCTACTGCCTGACGGTTGTTGTCGGGATCTTGTATATGTATAATGCTAACGCGTCGCGCCGAACTTTTCACATGCTGTGCGATAGATGTTGCTACACGTCATTTAGCATGGCTAGCAATCCGCCATGCGCAAGAGTAGTGATCAATGCTTAGCCGTCTCTGTATGAGAAGAGGCCATTGCCCTGCAGTCGGACATGGCAATATTAGGCAAGTATTATTTTACTATAATTCTCTGTAAACATTTATCACGAATCGCTGACCTTCTATGACTTATAGCATAGACAAAGGACTACGTCCTGAATTATTTATACAAGCTGGACTCGTTGACGACCAACTTGTGGTCTTATGATAAGGAGCGTTATGTTAAGTAAATGCTTTATTGGTTAGTAAGTAGCTTGGTATTTACTTTACGTCAAAAAATGGAAAAGAAAGTTTAGGATTGTGACGTCATAAGATTGTAATCTGTTTCGGAGCCTATTCAATGCAAACAAACCAACAATTTTTTCCTATTTATAATATTAGTATAGATTTACTAAACCTCGTAAACAACCTTATAATTATGTACCTATATCATTAAAATTTAAATTAGAGGGATTAAGATCCAATAATTGATTAATTTCAAAATACTGAAATATTAATCAACGTTAGCTGTTTCCTGCTTGTTTGTTATTAATTATTGCCGCGTTGAAGCAAGCTTAACTGCTCAAATCCATGGCTATTGTTGCTCGTTGCTCTGATTACTGGTTTGTCGTCAAACCAACCGCAAACAACACGATGTTGCTCGGTGTTAAGCCTTTAATTAAGCTGTAGTTACAAGAGATAGTTATTATTAAGGCTTAGGACCCATCATTGAAAATCCACGTTAGTATTGGAAATATAATCATGTTTTGTTGTTCCCTAACCTTTGTATTTTTTAAATTTGGTTATTGGTGCCTACACCCATCGTAACTCCTTAAATCCTATGCTTTTTGTAACATAACATGACAAAACATCACGCCTGTAATCCCCAAAGGGTTAGGCAGAAGTGCACCCATTAGTACACTCACATTTCGCCAGTCATGTTTAAGTCCCATGTAAATTGGGGCATGCCTATTGCCATCTCAACCGGGCACAAACACCGCCTGGTGAAAAAGTTCAATAACACTGCCTGACCTGGGAATCGAACCCAAGACCTCATGCTTAGCAGTCGCTCTTCGCGACCACTAGGCCAACGAGGCAGTCAAGGTTTTTATAATATACTCGTATAATGTGTAATTATTGGTTCTTCCGAATAAATAAATAAAAAACTCTTCCTCTACGTTTCTGTGAAAACGTCGCCTCAGCGCGTGTTACTCCCGTAAACAAAAACAAAAAGGGAATCGATGGTGCATGAATAAAACATTAGATCCGCAGTACCTTCAATAGGTCGATAACGAATTGACAGCATTAAACCATTGGTTCGACGACCCAGTGAAAAAATAATAAGTAGGGAAGTCGGCTAGAAATTATCGGGAAATACCGATAATAATGTCGGGGTGAAAGGGGAACTTAATTTGTTTGACCTGATAGATAAGTATCTATCCAAATAAAACTGGTGTGGAAAGGAAATGACGAAACAGGTTTATGGGGCCTAAATCCTTTCAAAATTCCTTAGTATTTTACTTCTTTTCGACTGGATAGTTCAAGTTTTTTTTTTCGCAAAGCGCTACTGCTGAGCATGAGGTCTTGGGTCCGATTCCCAGGTCGGGCAAAGTTTCATTGCGATTTCCCATCAGGAATTTCTCAATAGCAGCCTCGAAGTCTAAATTTGTGCCCGATTGATGGCAATAGGCTCGCCCCCTATTACATGGGACTTGAACATAACTGGCGAAATGTGGGTGTACTATTACTGGGTTCACCTCTGCCTAACTTTTCGGGGATTGATGTGTTGTTGTTGGGGTTTGTTGTTGTTGTTGTGTTGCCTGTAGGCGTGATGTTATGTTATGTATTCTGATTATTATTATTATACATATAATTATGGCAGTAATTGGCACTAGATACAACACCCATTACGTCTTGGAAATATCAAACTATGAACTAGAACACTCAATAGGTATTATCACCTAACTATTGTATGGCTAATATGCTTACATGACTTCGGACAATACTAGATAGGCTATCGATCAAACAATAGACGTTTACTGAAGCACATTAGCCTCACACTGCTTCAAGTACTAAGACTAGTAGGTACATAGAAAGAACACAAGTTTGTCTATGTCATTACTTCTTAAAATACACACATCAAAAGTGTCTAGGGATCAACATCCCTAATCAATGTTAGGGATGTTGATCCCTAGACACTTTTGATGTGTGTATTTTAAGAAGTAATGACATAGACAAACTTGTGTTCTTTCTATGTACCTACTAGTCTTAGTACTTGAAGCAGTGTGAGGCTAATGTGCTTCAGTAAACGTCTATTGTTTGATCGATAGCCTATCTAGTATTGTCCGAAGTCATGTAAGCATATTAGCCATACAATAGTTAGGTGATAATACCTATTGAGTGTTCTAGTTCATAGTTTGATATTTCCAAGACGTAATGGGTGTTGTATCTAGTGCCAATTACTGCCATAATTATATGTATAATAATAATAATCAGAATACATAACATAACATCACGCCTACAGGCAACACAACAACAACAACAAACCCCAACAACAACACATCAATCCCCGAAAAGTTAGGCAGAGGTGAACCCAGTAATAGTACACCCACATTTCGCCAGTTATGTTCAAGTCCCATGTAATAGGGGGCGAGCCTATTGCCATCAATCGGGCACAAATTTAGACTTCGAGGCTGCTATTGAGAAATTCCTGATGGGAAATCGCAATGAAACTTTGCCCGACCTGGGAATCGGACCCAAGACCTCATGCTCAGCAGTAGCGCTTTGCGAAAAAAAAAACTTGAACTATCCAGTCGAAAAGAAGTAAAATACTAAGGAATTTTGAAAGGATTTAGGCCCCATAAACCTGTTTCGTCATTTCCTTTCCACACCAGTTTTATTTGGATAGATACTTATCTATCAGGTCAAACAAATTAAGTTCCCCTTTCACCCCGACATTATTATCGGTATTTCCCGATAATTTCTAGCCGACTTCCCTACTTATTATTTTTTCACTGGGTCGTCGAACCAATGGTTTAATGCTGTCAATTCGTTATCGACCTATTGAAGGTACTGCGGATCTAATGTTTTATTCATGCACCATCGATTCCCTTTTTGTTTTTGTTTACGGGAGTAACACGCGCTGAGGCGACGTTTTCACAGAAACGTAGAGGAAGAGTTTTTTATTTATTTATTCGGAAGAACCAATAATTACACATTATACGAGTATATTATAAAAACCTTGACTGCCTCGTTGGCCTAGTGGTCGCGAAGAGCGACTGCTAAGCATGAGGTCTTGGGTTCGATTCCCAGGTCAGGCAGTGTTATTGAACTTTTTCACCAGGCGGTGTTTGTGCCCGGTTGAGATGGCAATAGGCATGCCCCAATTTACATGGGACTTAAACATGACTGGCGAAATGTGAGTGTACTAATGGGTGCACTTCTGCCTAACCCTTTGGGGATTACAGGCGTGATGTTTTGTCATGTTATGTTACAAAAAGCATAGGATTTAAGGAGTTACGATGGGTGTAGGCACCAATAACCAAATTTAAAAAATACAAAGGTTAGGGAACAACAAAACATGATTATATTTCCAATACTAACGTGGATTTTCAATGATGGGTCCTAAGCCTTAATAATAACTATCTCTTGTAACTACAGCTTAATTAAAGGCTTAACACCGAGCAACATCGTGTTGTTTGCGGTTGGTTTGACGACAAACCAGTAATCAGAGCAACGAGCAACAATAGCCATGGATTTGAGCAGTTAAGCTTGCTTCAACGCGGCAATAATTAATAACAAACAAGCAGGAAACAGCTAACGTTGATTAATATTTCAGTATTTTGAAATTAATCAATTATTGGATCTTAATCCCTCTAATTTAAATTTTAATGATATAGGTACATAATTATAAGGTTGTTTACGAGGTTTAGTAAATCTATACTAATATTATAAATAGGAAAAAATTGTTGGTTTGTTTGCATTGAATAGGCTCCGAAACAGATTACAATCTTATGACGTCACAATCCTAAACTTTCTTTTCCATTTTTTGACGTAAAGTAAATACCAAGCTACTTACTAACCAATAAAGCATTTACTTAACATAACGCTCCTTATCATAAGACCACAAGTTGGTCGTCAACGAGTCCAGCTTGTATAAATAATTCAGGACGTAGTCCTTTGTCTATGCTATAAGTCATAGAAGGTCAGCGATTCGTGATAAATGTTTACAGAGAATTATAGTAAAATAATACTTGCCTAATATTGCCATGTCCGACTGCAGGGCAATGGCCTCTTCTCATACAGAGACGGCTAAGCATTGATCACTACTCTTGCGCATGGCGGATTGCTAGCCATGCTAAATGACGTGTAGCAACATCTATCGCACAGCATGTGAAAAGTTCGGCGCGACGCGTTAGCATTATACATATACAAGATCCCGACAACAACCGTCAGGCAGTAGCCCACCAGATACAACACTCGTCTGGTCGGAGGATCCTCCCTTTTCAACAAGTATTTTCTTTTGATAATAGACTGAAATTCCCAAGTTGCCAGTCATCTACTTCACACTTAGGGATGATTCACATTAAAAAAAAAAAAAAAAAAAAAAAGAGCGGGCCGTGCCCGGGGCGGGACCCGGACGGGGCACGGACGGGGCCCGGTTTTAATCTGTTACATATATTTTGTACAAAATTGATTCATACAAAATATATGTAACAGATTAAAACCTGGCCCGCCGTGAGTCATCTACTTCAGACTTATGAGAAACATCTCTTCATCTCATTTATTTATTTTCCGCTAAACACTGTGACTTAAACCAATCATAAATGTTCACAAAATAGTGATGAAATAGCGTGAGCTATATTGATTCCCTTCAATACCTACTGCCTAAGTTCTTTTACTCGTACATAACCTTTATGGAAACTGAAAGTAAGAAAGAAATCTACTGGCTTTTATTCATACATTCGTCTTATACATTTTGAGATAAATTATTCCATCCCTGGGGATCTTTTGTGATTTATGGTAGACATAGTAAAATATATAGATAAATAGGGCGCAGTTGCGCCATATACGAGTACTTTAACCTGTGGATTGATGTGTTGTTGTTGGGGTTTGTTGTTGTTGTTGTGTTGCCTGTAGGCGTGATGTTATGTTATGTATTCTGATTATTATTATTATACATATAATTATGGCAGTAATTGGCACTAGATACAACACCCATTACGTCTTGGAAATATCAAACTATGAACTAGAACACTCAATAGGTATTATCACCTAACTATTGTATGGCTAATATGCTTACATGACTTCGGACAATACTAGATAGGCTATCGATCAAACAATAGACGTTTACTGAAGCACATTAGCCTCACACTGCTTCAAGTACTAAGACTAGTAGGTACATAGAAAGAACACAAGTTTGTCTATGTCATTACTTCTTAAAATACACACATCAAAAGTGTCTAGGGATCAACATCCCTAATCAATGTTAGGGATGTTGATCCCTAGACACTTTTGATGTGTATATTAGCAAAACTATCGGATGGTATAAAAATAGAAGGGGCATTGGTCACCATCAATGCTCGTGCCTTCTGTGTATAAGAAGAAGCCTTTGCCCTGCAGTGGGACGATCATAGACTATTATTATTTATTGCATTTGGAATCAGAAGAGTCGCCACTCCTTTCAATAATATTTGATTTTTTTCGGAACCGTTACGTCAATATAAAAAATTCACCTGTATACTACCTACCATACTTGCAGCTCAGAACCTATCATAGTGGCTATCTTTAGGGGAGGCCTATGGCCAGCAGTGGACGCCTATCAGGCCGTCGGTTTTAATCAGGGGTTCCCGGGATAACTTATTTATGACGCGCCACCTTTCTACAAAGTAAAAATATTCGCGCCCTCCTGACCAGACAATATAAATTCAAAGATTTCACAAATAGAAAAAAAAAGTTTTTTTTTTGTGAAAAGGTTTAAATGTCTAACTTTTAAACCTAGTATTCACTAAATTTGTATGACGGCGTCCGGTCCATGTCCCCCTTTGCTGGTCTCTACGCCCCCCTTGAGTGGCGCGCCCCCAACTTTGAAAACCCCTGACTTAAATGAATGAATATCCGATACGGACACCCATCTCCGTTCAATACCAATACGTTTGCTGAACAAATAAGTACTAAATTTTACGATTCTGTTTAATGTAGTACTTAAACAGTTTTACGGTTGGCCAGAGTGTTTTATCAAATAAACATAGTGTTACATTTTATTTGCCTTCATGTACGAGAGGTCTATAGAGAGTTTAAGGCGATTGACACACGGCACCGCGCACCGCCGCGGTTAGCGGTGAAGCGGATCTCATGTCACATTGGCCTAAGTATAAGAAATCTGTTGATGCCTAACACGTACCTACACCGCTCAACCGCGCGGTCGAGCGGTACACCCATATTTCACCAGTTGTTTTAAGTCCCATGTAATAGGGGCGCTGTGCTGTATGCGCCACCTGGGGGTGCGTGGAGGTAGATAAATCGTCGTAACTTCGCACATGAGTCAAGACGTGCCCTCATGAATACCAAGGAATCTAATTGAGAACAGTCTGTAGATACAAAAGTCATCTCCTACTCATGAGGCATATTAAACAGTAGCTTCCGCCCGCTTTATTCACGTAACTTATTTTTTTAGTTACCTCTTCGCTTCCATGGGTAATAGCATGATAAAATATAGCCATCAAAAATAATAATAATAATAAAATATATACATCATGATCAAATATAGCAATCTGGCTATCATACACAAAAAGATTTTTTCCAATCCGACTGTGAGTTCCAGAGATTAGTATGTTTAACCAACCAAAAAAACAAAAAGCTCTTCGACTCTATTATATTAATATACTAGCTTCTGCCCGCGACTTCGTTCGCTTGGGTTTTTTTTGTTTTTTTTACTTCTTTGGTCACCGCTTCCGTGAGTCCTAGCGTAATGGTATATAGCCTATACTATTCCTCATATATCTGACTATCATATAGGTACAGTCAGCAACAAAAGTCGATTAACACTGTTAAATTAACATATCATTTAATTAGATACAAATTAACACAGTGCACTTCTTCTAAGCATATAGGTTTCGTTTCATAAGTATATTTTATCTTTATTTTACATCCATTTTGTATTTCCTTTGATTTTGTGCCCAATAATAAGGATTAATAAAACTGAAATGTTAATCGACTTTTGTTGCTGACTGTACAAGAAGATTTTTTCAAATCCAACCGCTTGTTCCAGAGATTTACGCGTTTAAACTAACGAACAAACAACTCTTCAGCTTTATTATATTAGGATAAATATTTTTTTTTTAAATTTCATCATAATTATAATTCGCTACACACAAAATGAGATGAGATGTCAATATCGATACTTCGCCCTAATCAATCATTTTGGTTTAGGAAAAGATTTGTTGATTATTGTGTGCGTAAGACTATGATGGATTGTGAGTGAATAACCCAATCACTGAGGTTTCTTGATAACTTATGGGTGAGTGCATGAGTGGAAGGTATGATAAGTGTAATTGTTTGTTTATTTTAGTTGGTTTTTGCCCGCAATTACGTACGGTCTACGCGTAAATGACGGTTATTGCAGATGCAGAGTAGGTCGTAGATTAAGTAGCCTATGTGCTTTCTTGGGGTTTAAGCTTGGTTTTTTAAAATCGGTTCAGCAGTTTAGCCGCGAAAGCGTAATAGACTTTCACATCGGACTGTACCTTTTTGTTGTAAAATCGCCTTAAAGCTTACCTAAAATAAAAGTCATTTAAGGCCTATTTTTCAATCGTCAGAACTCTTACCGAAAGAAAGTAAAAATGGTGATTTAACAGATATTGTAAATAATAATAATTATTCTTCAGATAAATGTTATCTGACTAATGGAAAATCAGCCCTAAAAGTACTAAAATACGTGCTACAAATGCAGAAGTTGTCCTGTCTAACAACACAAACACATCAACTGTTGTTATGTCGTTGGCAACATTGTTATCATGCACCTGTTAGGCAATCAGAGCGTACTGTCTCGAGCACCGCTTCAAACGTTATGCAATTACAAAGTTTATGCCTGCCACTGCATTGCTATATGAGATGTATGAACGTGGACGAGGGGAAAGGAGAATGTAAGGATCGCAGGTGGCGTTCTGTGGTTTCTGTCTACCCCCATGGGAAAAAGACGTGAGCTTATGTTATGTATGAATGTGGTAAGTCCTTATTTTTCGAAATGAATAAACCGTTTTTAATGAAACTTTCTACACTTATGCAGGATGCATAGGTAGGTCTAAAAAGTTAATTGAAAACATTTTAGAAATGTCTTATTTAAAAAAAGATAGTCAAAGTTTGTTTCTATGGAAAACTTAAATAGGTTACACCAAATGGAAACCTCAACTCGATTAAAGACAAAGTCAAAGTCAAATCCATTATAAGGCACTTTTGAACGTCATTACAAGAAAAAAAATAGAATTGAATCTAGTTGCCCCTTCCAAAAGGTAGTTTTGAAAGAAAAGAAAGAAAGAAAGAAACCTTTTATTCACGTAGAAGTGACGCACAATACAAAATAATCTTAAAAAAACGGAAATTTGCATGGAGAAGAATGGGCAAGAAACTCCATACGTACTCTTTTGAAATAAATATTTTACAATATTATTATTTGTATACAGAGTATACGTAATTACATGTGACTGGCAGACTAAACAGGTATTTCGCTAGCAAAGCCCAAAGTTCAGAATCCCCATTTCGACCCCATTCATTTCCATCCAGTCCATTCACAACTTTTCACGCACAGAAATAAAGCTCAAATTGAGACGTCTTTTCTTACTGCCGGATGCGCTTCCTCACGTTACAGGACATTCGGAAGGAATCCCGTTAACTCAGGTGTCAAAGTAACATGGTTGCATAAATAATCTGAAATAGGACCACTATAAGTAGATCTATCCGTATAGAGATTCGAAACCTCAGTTATCCAGCTACACGAATTTGAATCTTGTTGTGGTTGTGTTAAGGTTGATTTTATATTGTTGTTTATGAAAGCTGTTAACAAATGCAATAGGAATTTCCCTGCGGCATGCAAGTCAGTTGTGTAAGCTATTACTGCAGTAATACAACAGATCATCCACGAGCGAGGGAAACCAGCTTGAAGTGAATGTGATTTGAATCAATTTCCCTGAACATGGTTGGTTTAAACTGAATGATGTTATATTCTAATGGCAATGATTTACCTGTATTGGTCTTCGCGCAAATTTTTGCCATGGATTTAGTACGTGATAGAAAAATTTTCATTCATTAATTTATTATTTACTAGCGACCCGCCTCGGCTTCGCACGGGTGCATGCATTATACATATAAACCTACCTCTTGAATCACTCTATCTATTAAAAAAAACTGCATCAAAATCCGTTGCGTAGTTTTAAAGATCTAAGCATATATAGGGACAGACAGTAGAAGCGACTTTGTTTTATACTATGTAGTGATAGTGATTTTTCATTAATTCATTTATATACTTAAAATATGACTCCACTACGTTTTGTATGAAGCGCATTGCCTTTTCATTTCTTTTAAATGAGGCACCTAATGAAAGTTCTAAATGTTCTTGCTTATCACGGAAAATATTTTTTTGGATGCATTGTTAAATTTTTTTGTTTATCTCAGTATTCAGCTATGGCAGCTTTTCCCGCTGACAGTCATTAGGTCCTCACGTATCTCGGTGACTAGGTGGGCCATGGTCTGTGGAAAGACGCCACATAGGTACTGAAGATTGGCACTATCTGAGAACCTCCATCTATGGAGACTCTCCTTGCTGCTGCCAACTTGGGTGCAGAGTCTATTTAAAGTTTCCGTGGTGGAAGTCTCTCAGATGGCTGAAATGTTCTAAAGGTTCGACTTCTCCTCGCCAAAGATGGTATTAGAGGTGGGCGTTGAATCAACAAACTGTTTTTTTTAACGACTTTTCATTCGTCAACGAGTTAACTGTTATTCATCAATGAAATAACAGGTTGAAAATATTAGCTGTTAATTTACGTCAACATGTCTTTACACATTACTTACTTTATTCATTTCCGAAAATACTGAAACGTCAACACGTCTTTACACATTACTTTATTCGTTTCGGAAAAAACTGGTTGAAAATATAAGCTGCGTCAACGTACTCAAAATTAGCTAAATACAGTTTGTCAATCAACGTCAACGTCGTAAACTTTAAAAATCTTCAACCAATAAATTTTAATTTAATAGTCCTAATATTCTTCAATAAACTGTTTACAACAAAACGTTACGTTAACTCATGGAATGGCATAACATTAATAATATTGACGCAATACGTTAACGATTGAAATTTAAAAACCTGTTAATAATTTAACAGTTTTTTCAACCTGTTGACCATTGATGATTAACAGTTAAATTACGTTAACCATAAAACCGTCAATGACACACGTCTAGATGGTATCTTTGCGAAGTGGGCCAAGGTCTACAGAAAGATGACTGGACTTAATGTTAATTAAACTTTGATAGATCTCCCATCAAGGGAACTCCATACAGTTTCCACGTCACTGGCTTGATTTCTGATCGACGCGAGATACTCTTGGGGTTCATATATGGGGTCGATAGCGCCCCCAACCCAACGTTTAAAGCTATTAGACTATTAAGTAGTTTTACTTACCAATTAATTTAAGATGCTCTCTTGGGGTTGGAATGAGTATTTTAAATTATCTTCACAGAGTACTTAGATAAATCCTATTATCCTATTTCCTACTACTATCGATATTTAATATATATTATAATAAAGCTGAAGAGAGTTTTTGTTTATTTGTTTTTGTCTGGAACTATCAGGCGGATTGGAAAAAAATATTTTTGTCTAATGATAGCCAGATTCATGAAGAATAGTATCCATATTAATATTATAAATGCAAAAATTACTCTGTCTGTCTGTTACGCTTTCACTATGAAACCACTGAACCGATTTTGATGAAATTTGGCATGGTGCACATTTGAGCTCCAAGAAAGAATAAACGTCACTTTTTATTTCGCGACTACCTCTGCGTCCGCGATATTCGGCATTCACCCGGACGAAGACACGGGCAAAGCGACTATAGGTTATAATCACATTACAGGCGCGGGCCCACCGCGGTGCACGGAGAGGCTACGCACGTGTATTAAGCTTCGCTTTGTAAGAAAATGTATGTGGTTGTGTCCACTGCAACCCACGGAGAGGCTACGCATGAATTGACGTCATTGATATAGGCTTGCTCGAATAGGCGGTTACATATACACATCAAAAAAGTCTAGGGATCAACATCCCTAACAAATGTTAGGGATGTTGATCCCTAGACTTTTTTGATGTGTGTAGCTCAACGCTGTCGACGTGGGTCTACGTTTCCATTGGAGTACACGAATATGACGCATGGCTAATGTATTTTCAGTCATACAATACCCTGTGGTGTGTAGCCTCTCCGTGCGCCGTGCCACGCTATAAGGTCTTCGTGTAAGTACTTCAGTGGAAACGTAGACCCACGTTGTCAAACAAATGAATACACGCAGCTAAAATGCGCCGCGTGTCCGTGCACAGCGTGCACCGCGGTGGGGCCGCGCCTTACAACGCACGAGAGCGAAGCAGTAACCAAAAATGTTACTTAAGACGAGTGAAGAAAACCACGCAGCTAAAGTCACGGGCAAAAGCTAGTAAACGCGAAAATTTGTGAGGATGATGGATGGATGGATGTTTGTTATTCTCTCACGCTTACGGCTGAACATATTTAGTTGAAATTTGACACACATATATGTGCACACAGCAAAACAGATAGGTATGTAGGGTCGTCAGATATAGTTGAAGTTTTCTTAGAAACCGATGGATGTTTTCGAATGTAATTTAATTTAAAACGTAGATAATAAATAGTTCTTTATTTAGGTTAAGTTTCAGTCAAAGACATCCATCGGGTTCTTAGAAAACTTCAACTATATCTGACGACCCTGCATACCTATCTGTTTTGCTGACTGTACATATTATTCAAACTTAATATACGAGATTTTGTCCCGTTTTTGTATTTCCGTCGGATAATTTAGGACTTTGACTTAACTCTAAAGTCTACACAGACGAAGCTACAGGCAGAAGGTAGTGTACCTATAAAAGTATGAGTAGTTTATAAGGATTTAAGTAAAAATAAGTAAGGCTTCTTTGATTAATAAGTTGCGGTAACTTTTCTAAATCATACCAAAAGTTTTGGAGCTTAACTTTTGTCGTGCGCTAAACGATTAATCCTGGGATTTGCCGGTAACTCCAAAAATGTTCAAATGTTCTCACTTTTACTTGAACTTTATAGGTAACAAGTTTATCCTCAGGTATTAGGTATTATACGGGGTGTAAAAATATACATTACATACCATTTAACTTCGGATACTGGCCATTAAACTACATAAGTCATTTTAACCAAAAATGTTTGCTGGGTTAAGACTCTTTTTTGTTTGAAAAACTTATAATACCTCGTCGTTTTTTAACTGTTTATCACTACATAGTATAAAACAAAGTCGCTTTCCCTGTCTGTCTGTCTGTCCCTATATATGCTTAGATCTTTAAAACTACGCAACGGATTTTGATGCGGTTTTTTTTAATAGATAGAGTGATTCAAGAGGAAGGTTTATATGTATAATACATGCACCCGTGCGAAGCCGGGGCGGGTCGCTAGTTATTTATATATTTATTTATTCAACTTTATGCACGTGTACAAAAAACTACATTGTACAAGGGCGGACTTATTCTCTATCTATCTATCTATATCTCAATCTATGAATGTACTTTTAAAATTAAATTATTTTTTAAAAGATCCATTGGTTTCTTTATACCTATCTCTTTTGTTGACTGTACAAAGGTACCTGACACGACATATAAAATCTAGTCTAATGAAGTTTCAAACAAAAATAGAAAAAGAAAATTGTCACAAAAAATCTTAGTTCTACGTAAAGATCCTAGTTTCTCTGTAAGTAAACATTACAGAAAAAGGCTACAAACGAATTCACGATTAGGATAAAGTCGATCTCGACTTACAAAAGCAAAATTTATTTTTATAGGTAAAGTTACAAAGGGATTTATGGTATGTTGGAAAAAGTAGCAATATGAGAACAACGCCCGCAGCTATGTGAGCATCGTCGATATGCGACCGGGTTCAATTACGTGTTTCTTTAAATTATTTTTATAAATGTAAAAATATGTCATATGAAGTCAGCCGTCCGTTGACTACTTTAGCGTCACAGAAGTCCGACTTCAGACCGGCGAGGCGAGGCGTTTGATATCCGTAATAAATACTGTATTCAAGCAGTAACAGTCCAATGTTGTACGAACAAATATTATATTCACTTATCGCCAATCTTTGCTATGGAAGATCTGGGATGCGCGTAGATGTGCGAGGCGAGAATTGAAATATTTAGTCGTACAACATTGAACTATAATGCTGCAGAAATAGATTACACATACATATGTCGCACTTGCCGACGTATGCCAGCGCTGGTCAGCGCGGTACATCTTTCGATGAAATTCATCAGCGATTTCAATTCTCGTCCATCCAATCCACATCCAATCCATTACTACCGACACTATCGCACAACTGCCAAATTATAAGTGCAAGATAGAGATGAAAACATGGCTAAGCCAGAGTGCGAGTTAAGCAATGCTTATTAATCTTGGCTTGAGAACTTCAGTCGTTAAAATTAAATTTAAAAAAAAACCCCGACGTCGGTTATCTTAGACCGATTTTTATCAAACATAGCTTAGAATACTCTCGACTCATTCCTCTTTCTAACAAAGAAAACAAAATCAAAATCGGTTCATGCGTTCGGGAGCTACAATGCCACAGACAACGACACCCCGACACGTCAAACTTATAATACCCCGTCGTTCTTGCGCCAGGAGTTAAAAACGTTTTCGATCTAAATGCATCTGTATTTCTTTTTCAACTTTTTGTATAAATCTGTGCAGTTTCATATCTAGGTGCTATTCTATACATTCTGAATGAAGCAAATAGAATTGCGTCAAGGGATTCCCTGGTAATATTTGCGGTGCACTCCCAAGACGAGTGCCGCGCAATTTTTGCGGAAGCTTATTTTAAAGTCTATTCACTCTGACTGCAGAAGACTTTTCACTTAGAATATAAATTCACTGCAGTTGATTTCAATCCTAGAGATTTTTGTGGGTGTCTATACAAATAAATAAAAACGAAGAGTCTGTTTGCAATGTCTAAATAACAGCTTTTAACCAATAGCATTATGAATGTATTTTTGTTAATTGTGTCTAACTGTTTTTTCCGGCTACACTACGAAACGGCTGTACCGATTTTGATGGAAGTTTCACTGGCATATAGTTGATATTCTATAAAGTATATATTTATACGGCTCCATTTATGTTAGAAAAATAAATAAAGGCACCGCGCAAGAATGTTAAAATCGACAATCCGGATAATCGTGAATCCGTATAACCGAGGTTCAGATAATCCAGTCTCCACTTTATGATTTTAATGAAGACTTTTATCTTAAAAAAGGACAGTAAGCACTTACCTAAGTGCAGTGCCATCAGCTCTTTCTTCACTAGCAATACTACTCCTGGGTGAGCTCCCAAGCCGGCTACTCGCGGATTTCCGCCGAAGTTCGTGTGGGTCCGGCTCGTCCTTGCTGGTGAATGAGATGCGCGGCGCGTGCGCTCGTAACCCGCCCACTTTGTGGCCTGACACGCCACGACATAGCATCTGACTTTGGGTTATATCTGTAACAAAATAAAAGTCATATTAAATGGCTGCTAAAAATATCAGATGGCTTTTTTTTTTCATTTTTCAACTTAGCGCGTTTTCCCAAATATGTTGGAGCTGACTTCCACTCTAACCGTATGCAGCTGGATACCAGTATTTAACATGGAGCGACTACCATCACCAACCCAGTTACTGGGAAACACGATACCCCTTGGTAAAATTGGTTGTCTGAACTTCGGGCTTCCGACTACCCGTAACGACTCTCTAAGGTCTACGAAACAACCGGGGCCAACGGTTTTAGGTGCTTTCCAAGGCACGGGAGTGTCATACCTGCTAAAAATCTCAGGGCTGCTACTGAAACATTTTCGAATAGAAAAACCCATTACCAATTTGCCTGACCTGGGAATCGAACCCAAGACCATGCTCAGCAGTCGCGTGTAACGACCACAAAACCAACAAGGCAGTCAGTAATTTTATTTCAAATGCACTTAATATTACAGTATTATATCCTTGTGGAGTATGACTTAAGCAACCTAATCCTACATTAATAATGATTTATATTAATTTCTAATCAGTTTCATATTGAAGATACAAGATTATCAGTCCCAGGTGACAACCCCTCATAATCTATCTATCCCCGATAAGTCATTACCGGTGTTAGCTAATATCTCCCTAATCTGTACTCTAGGAACCTAAGTTAATTGTCCATGGATTACCAATTTAGGTAATATACACAATAGGATTGTGTGTGACTGTACTTAGTAGTGCCAATATTGTTTGATCATTGATTGAATATATTTCTGGAGCTGACAGATGGACTGTATGGGACAATGGAGATCTGTGGCTCAACTGTTAGGGAAGGTTGTATGCTGATTATGATACAGGAGAACCGTTTTAAAAGGAAAGACTTTATTAGGTAGTAGGTTATGCCGATTTTGTCCGAGTATAATAATATGTCGGTTATATTCTGCGGGGTTATAATTTTTTGAGCGATACCCTATTTTGGTTTCTAAAACAAAATAAAGTTACTATTTATAACATTAGCTATACATATGAAAGTGAAAGTCTCGTCAAAATCGGTGCAGCTGTTTCGAAGAAAATTTTTTTGTTTGTTTAAGTATTTGTTATTTTGACTGTACAAAAAGACACTTTAATTTTATTTATTGGAACGAAGTTCCTTATCGCGCGTTGCGAAAGGAAGCTAGACGGAAAAAATTAAGACGAAAAGTTGTAACGACACTTTTTTAAGACCAAAAGTTGTAACGACACTTTTTGCTATAGTTGTACAACTAGTGTGACGTTAGCTAGAAGGTGCTAGCCTCAACTTTTTTTAAAAATAGCTTCCTTTGATTGTTACCTTTATATTTCTATTAATTAAGCCGTGCGGCGTGCGCGTGTTTCTCTGTCTATCTCTTTCTCTCATATAACTTCGTTCCATCCGGGTGTCCCTTGACACCTCTCAAGTTTTTTGTATAGAATAATGATGCAAGTTTTCAAAATCAAAGCGAAAATGTATCTTGCGAGGAAGCTTCTCTCCAAAAAAAAGTTACTTACAAAAGCCAAAATTCTATTTGTTTACGTATTCATCGAACCCCTGAAAGTAGCTCAGTGCCATCAACCGGAGCAATACGCGAGTAAATAAAATCATACCAAACCGCTTATGCAGTGAGCATATTGGGTCCTATTATCCCGAACATTTTGGCATACAAGACAAATATTTGGGACGGCGAAAAAGCGAAGAGAAGAATTTTTTTATTGCCTCCGCCAAATATACAGGGTGGGCCAAAAATTTTTGCAAATAGCAACACTACATTTTTTTGATAACCGTTCGAGGTAGTCGCGCGCTTTTGGCGGGAAACTATGCGTCACTTCATGCAATTTTGGTCACGATGGAGCGCTTCACGAGACAACAGCGTGTTTTTTGTGTAAAACAATTTTACAAAAACAATGATTCCTACGTTACTGCATAGAATTGAATACAGATTACGCCTTGTAAGTGAGTGTCCAAGTGTTAATGGGCACGTGAATAAGCACAATTGTCGATATTGGAGCAGGGACAACTCTCGCCTTAAACACCAAAAGCCACTTCATTCATCTAAAACGACAGTATGGGTTGCCATATCAGCAAAGGGCATAATTGGTCCGTATTTCTTTGAAAATAATCAAGAAAATAAAGTAACTGTGAATTCAGCGGAATACGTCAAGATGTTGCAAGACTTTTTTACGCCGCAGTTGCATGAATTTCAAGGGTACAACAGCAGGACCCGGATGCAACAAGATGGAGCAACATGCCATACGTCAAATGTGAGTTTACCGGTAGTCAAAGAATTGTTTCCGAACAAATTGATTTCTCACAGAGGTGATATCCCATGGCCTTCGAGAAGCCCGGACCTTACACCATGCGATTTTTTCTTGTGGAGATACCTGAAAAGTCGAGTGTACCATAATAAACCGACGACAATATCCCAATTAAAACAAAACATCCACGAGGAGATAGCCGCGATCCCCGGCAGCATGTGTCAGCGAGTTTTCCAAAGTTTGCGTAGTCGATTGCAGGAGTGCCAACAACGAGACGGCGCACATTTGGAAGATGACATTTTTAAAAAATAAAATTCGTTAAATGATTATTACGTTAAATAAATTATCTACAAAATAACATTTGTAGTTTTATTTCTATTCATGTTTCAAAAGTGCAAAAATTTTTGGCCCACCCTGTATATTGAGGATAGTTGTTAGATTCGGTTGATTTTCTTCGACAAAAGGATTTTCTCTGAAGTCTCAGGGGCAGAATGAGACCCTTTTATTTTCAAGAACAAACGATCCTCAACGGTCAATCCTGATGATTACGTGGGTTTAGATTATAGTTTCATGTTTGTCTTCGTATTTGACATTTTTTGTATCCTTTTTTAACAGTTCACTGCCTCGTTAGTCTAGTGGTCACAAAGCGTGTCTGCAGAGCATGAGGTGTTCGGTTCGATTCCCAGGTCAGGCATAGTGTTATTGGGATTTTCATTCAGGAATTTCTTAGTAGCAGCCTCGGAGTCTGGATTTGTGCCCGGTTAATGGCAATGAGCTCGCCCCCTATTACGTGGGACTTAAACATAACTGGCGAAATGTGGGTGTACTAATAGGTACACTTCTGCCTAACCCTTTGAAGAAGACCAGTTAGTGACTAAGGAGCTGGTTAGGGTTAGCCTCGACTTTGTCTGTAATTGTCTCGTTAACGTGCTTCGGTTAACCAGTTTCTTTTAAAAGAAAAAAAGTCACGTCGTGTCTGCGGTTAAATTCTCGTGTTACATCTCGCGTAATATCTTGTGTCTCTCTCTGTTCTTGGTTATAACTTATGGACCGTTTGGCGGCTTACCTAAATGGAACTCATAAGCTTTAGAAAGATTTATTGTTACGTGAATTTTCTCATGGCAAATTTACCATTCGATTCGTCATGTTCAAAGCTTTCCATAGGTACATAGTAGATATATTATGTTGTTTTGACTTCTCAGTTGGTGTCGTAGTTGTAAACGCGAATGCCTAACGTAGGGTCCTTTTTTTTTGAGGTGGTAAAAATCATCAAATGAGTCCTTCCGCCCTAGGTGGGGCGGAAGGGACTGTCAGACTTTTACTGACTAAAAAACCACCCTGTTCCTTCTGTTGCCCTTTACGTTCCGGGGCCACGGTATCCTGTTAAGACGTCGCGCAACCCCGGAACGTAGGGTCCTGGATTTAATTCCCAGGTCTTTTAAAAGTGTTATTTCGGGTTCTATAATTAAGATTTCTCAGTAGCGGCCCGAATTTTTTAAAGTAGGTACAGTGAAACTCCTGTGCTGCACCTGATCTCTTCCCGGTTGCGTCGGATTGCCATCTCATCGGACTATGAGAGCGAGGTATGAGGGAATGCACCTTTGTTTAGGGGTGGTAAAATCATCAAATAAGACCTTCCGCCGCCCTGGGTGGAGCGGAAGGGACTATCAGACTTTTACTGACTACAAATCCAACCTGTTCCTTCCGCTGGCCTTTGCGTTCCGGGGCCACGGTATCCTGCGACAACGGTAGGCGTTTTTGTTTGCGCTCACGCTAGTGCACTATAATACCTCTTGCATATTTGGCTAGTCTCCATTGAGATTCGCAACCGTGGCCTAAATTCGGGCAGGATAATATGTACATTTTGTACATACCTATATTATGCAAAGTCCTCATATAAAATTCACAATCGCGTTCCATTTTCAAATATGACCATCTTTCTTTTAAATTAGAATCCACACAATGTCATCCAATCGTGCCCGAGGGCACAGCTATTTACAAATAAAGGTCCAAACAATTTGAGAATAAGTAGCTTTTATCAATTATTCTGGTTTAGACAGAAACCGCTCCAATTGTGATGTAGACCTTTCTTTTAAGAAACTGTCGAGAGGCATTTTAAAACTTACTTAGTTGTAATACTGTAGCAGATGATATTTTTGGATTTTGGAGTCCGTGCTAGGAAGGTATCAACGGGGCCCTGTTACAAATACTTAAAAAAAATGACTTTTATTTCAGACAAGGTCAATAGAGTTAGTAACAATTTACTTACCAAAGTCAAAGTCAAATGATTTATTTCAATTAGACCATTAAAAGACACTTTTGAACGTCATACAGAAGAAAGAAAAAAATTGTAACTAATATTGAATTTAGTTGCCCATTCCAAAAGGTAATTTCGTATGGAGAAGAATGGGTAAGAAACTCCATACATACTTTACTATACTACTATCAGCGAGCTAGGTATAATATCATGAATCGTAAGGTAGAGAGTTGCAATTTGAGTTGAGTCACAGACTATGTTTGACTATAGTCGCTACAATAGATAATAAAAATGAAATAAAGTTTAAAATTAGAAGATGTCGCCATACAAGTAACGTGTTTTTTTTTGTCGTTTTTTTTGCTTAATTTTGGCAGTGGTACGGAACCCTGCATGTGCACGTCTTTTCGTTTGACTTTATATCTTTATTTTATTCATATAATCTTTATTAAAGAAAGGAATTTAACAATTTCTTTGATCTCTGAACACTCATCTTTATTCGCAGCTAGAGAGTTTTATTCAAGAAAATACGACGTGAGATATCTTTTTTTCTCTTGAGCTTTTCATCGTCAGTTTTTATGGACGAATTTTATTCGCATAGGCCATTTTTTCTTAGCTAGTTTTAGTAGTATTGGAATGAATTGCACAGAAGGGACACGGATTATAGTGATTCGTACAGTTACAGTTCTTGCAATTCACGATCAAGATGTGACTCTTACGTCATTTTATTAAGCTATAAATTGCAATTACTGGGGCGCGCTCGTAAAATGTTACAACTATACTTGATGAAGATTCGGAAGAACGTTTTTGGGAAATGAAAAAACCTTTTTTTTCTGGACCATAATTATCCGAGATCTTTCTTGCTATGAAGGTCAAAATTAGAAAACAAGATTTAAATGTTTTGGCTAAACTTTAAATGTAATAACCCCTGCACTGATGAATGCACTTGTAATCACGGTGTTTGCGTGCGTTACATTGCTACTACTATAAACAGTGATTTTTTCACACAAAAAAAGGTCATCTTCTAGCAAAACTTTTGCGGGTATCTGATTTGTGTTTTTACACTCCAAATATTTACTTCACAAAGTAGTCTTCTGATGTCTTTTGAATACATAATCTTACATAGAACGTACAGAAAGACACATCTATCCTCTGAGAGATAGTAATTGACGCTGGAATTATTAATAATTAATAATTCCAGCGTCAATTACTATCTCTCAGAGATCCATTCAGCATCTCTCCAGCTTCTGATGAGCTCATATATCTCATTGAAAGCAACAGATTACGACTCTCAATGGAAAACAATTGTGAGTGAATTTCCCGGGACCGAAAATTGCGTGGCATCAATGAAATCGGTACTAAAAAACATAGTTATAATATTCTCACATTTTTTTCCGGTTAGGTGAAATAGTAATTTATATGTAGCACTAAATATTTTATTAATTGGATTAATGGATACTCCAAAAAAAAATATTAAACCTCGAAATCTTTCATTGCCGTGTTTGTCCACACTTCACCTTGTTGTGTACATCCTCATTGATAAAAATCTATTGGTTATTTATATTAAAACCTAGTTTTATTTGATACATGAATAGTTAAAGTATTGTTACGGAATACATTTATTCAAATATTTAAACAATACAACGAATGGTTAATAAAAAATCATTTGTCCCAGAACTACCGTTCATCGCCGTGTCCTAATCATGTTCAAGGATATTGTTTTACCTACGACTTGCGTCCCCCCTCCCGGTATGCTAAACGTTGCCTATTAGTGCCGCCTAAGTGCTCGACGTGGAAGGACGTACACACGTGCCTGCGTTTTCGCGCCATAAATGTAAGTATTCCATTTTTATGTTACTGGACATTTTTTCTTTCATCGCCGTGGATAGGTATAACTTATATTTGAATAAGTTTGTCTTCATGAGTAAGCAATCGATAGAACACCATTTCTCATATGTTAATTTATGAAGTGTTTATTTCTTCGAATAGTTAATAGATTTTTTGTTATTTATATTTTTTGCCTTGATTTTCATCGCCGTGCTTTCATTGACGTGGTTTTCGTGGCCGAAATTTGCTATGGTAATGAAAAAAAAGGCACGGCAATGAAAATAATTTCATTGCCATGCCTTGTAAAACAATTTAGTTTCATTGCCGTGGCCAGGTATTTCATTTCCGTGACTTGTGTTTTCATCGCCATGGTATGATTAGGCAAAGAAAACATCTTTTATCACCTGTAATACAGGTAATACCGATTACTGACAGTACAAAACTCGTCTAGTCTCTCTCTCTCTCTCTCTCTGGTCTCTCTTTACGGCCTGGTCACGACTTCGGTCTAAGGCCCCTAGCACACGGCTTATTTTAAACATGCAGACGACGCGCGTTTCAGGAACGCGCGTTTTCGGCGCCGTAAATGCTGATTGTTGCGTTTGTATTGATGATGGCTGTAACTGCGCTCATACGCGCAGTATAGACGGATTTTACGATCGCCCCGTGTGCTTAGGTTACAAGGTTGCGTTCAAATCTCGTTTGAAACGCGTATACGCGCGTCATCTGCGCCTCGTCTGCGCGTTTAAAATACGCCGTGTGCTAGGGGCCTTAGCGGTGCGCGGCGCGGCGAGCGGGGCGGCGTCGGTAAGCGGTGCGTTTTGCACGCCACGTACCCTCAATAGCGGTTAGTTGCAGCGGCCGCGGTGGACGTATTTGGATAGTCAAAACCTACTCAAAATCATGGCGTTATCTAAATTATCCCTTCTCTGTATAGAAAGCAGTACATTTTTAAAACAACATATTCTTAATATGAGAGAAGGAGTGCACGAACTGAATAAAGATCGATAAATATATACGTAAAACTTCTGATATGTTTACTGTCTTGCTAATTAGGTACCTATCTACCTACTGTCAAAGAAAAAAGAAACTTTTTAAACTTGTCAACTATCTACCTAAATTATGTAAACAAACCAGTAGTTTTGTCAACATATACACATCAAAAAAGTCTAGGGATCAACATCCCTAACAAATGTTAGGGATGTTGATCCCTAGACTTTTTTGATGTGTGTATTAGTAGCTTCGTTTGGTAGGTTGGTAGGTACCTATAGGTACTATGTTTTTGTGTTATTAATTTAAATTAAACTTACCATCATATTCCGGAAAACATTGTTTAATTTCTTCCCATAACCTTTTTATAATAATATTATAATAATATTATAAAAAGGTTAAACATTAAACATTAAACATTAAACATTAAACATTCCCGACACAAATATAAATATATTATATTTATATTTGTGTCGGGAATGTTTTGACATCCATATAGGCGGTCGATTTAAAATTTCGGCAATAAATGCCTCGGTATCTATTACCGCCACAAAATCGTCTAAATTTTTTTGTTTATAACTACGCCGCCGAGTACGTGTCCGCGCCGCTCTGTTTCGTGGCGTCGCATTCATTCACTTGTACTTTTGTTCCTGCCGCTTCTCGCACCGCGCGCCGCTGTAGCAATTCGCTCGGGTAAAACCGCGCGCGTTTTCGCTATGAGCGGCGTCTCGTGGCGTGCTTCAAACATTTTTATACTTTTGATTTTACCGCTCGCCGCCCCGCGCTTAGCAGCCGCTCACAGCGGCAAGGTCGTGAACGGGCCGTTAGACTTGATGAGTTTTTTACTGTACAGTCAACTACTTACAGTGTGATAGTGTTCAAGAGGAGTTGATATCTGGGGTTTAGTTGAAATGTCATAAAATCCTAAGTGATTACCATGAGGGCATTCTTTGACATTGTTAAGACATTCAATATTTGTGCAAGATAAACGACGCAACGCTAAACGGTTGCCTGATTCTGCAGTCCACACAACTTAGTGGACTTTTAAAGTACCTGGGAAAGGTTTCAAATTGTCAGGTAGTAACCAGTCCTTTCCAGTGATGTCTGTTTTTACAGGTAGTGCACTTTCTTTGTAGACATTCCAAGTTATAAATGTCGCAACATATGCTCTTAATAACGTCTGTTGTCGAATTTTCTTTTTAGAGATTCAATTAGCAGTTTCATGTTTTCGTGTTTTTCACACAAGCAAGTGTTGCGCATATTAATTTTTGGTTTCAGCACCCAAAAAGGTTTTAAACGTGAAAACGTTACGTAGCTCATAGGTGGATAACCGGACTCTATGTATTTTCTGTGTAAATTTTTTATTGTATCCGTCATTAAACGTTTCTGTTTCTTTGTTCCATTTCTTGTTATCGTGTCGTTTTTGCCTGGACACATGCTTGAATTTTCGTCGTCTTCATAAAACTTGAGTACAATTTGGCGGAGACGAGTTTGTTTTGGGTTACTTTGGTCGCTCTTATCATTCAAATCTATCGCTGGCTGTTTTTCTTTTCTTTGATTGGTAACTCTTCTTTATCTCTCTGAATAAGTCTTTCGAACCGTTTTTTATATAAGTTCCTTTCGCGGGCAACTTGATCTAATTTTTTTTGTAATCCCATGAGCTGGGAGTGTTTAGATTTTTGGTATCTACGGAATGTTTGTTGCAAATCACGTTGAAATTTTAAAGTTGCAATAGAAGAGTCTGATGCTGGACTATCAGGACGTGATGTAGAATCTATGCTACTGATGTTTGGTGCTAGTTGCGGTGATCCTGGGGGTATATACATATACACTCACACACACGCAAGCACCCTTACATACTACAGTCTGATTTTAATAATGAATTGTTTATTTTTAGGATGCCTAAACCAAAATTATCTCAAGAGGAGAGAAAGGAGAGGAAAAGATTGGCTGAACGAAAGCGACGTCAAAAATTAAGAAGCGACCCTGTTTTAAAAGAAGAGTATTTAAGAAAAGAAAGAGAACGATATCTCAAAAAGAAGGCTGCAGGAGTAGTTGTTCCTCGAAGTGCAATGACTTCGCAAAAACTTCGGAATCTTCGCAAGAAAAACTTGGTGAGTGCACTTGCTTACAAAAAAAAGACAGCAATTCTTCGTCAGAAAACACGTCCAAATGTGACTTATGATGTAGAAAATACTGAAACACCAAGGATGGAGCCAAATGAAGCGTCGACAGAGCCAAATGAAACGTCGATGGAGCCAAATGAAACGTCTTTTGGGTTATCTCAAGTAGCTCATAATGATAACATGCCGATGACCTCTCTAACAAGACGTAGCTCGCGTCTTGATTCTTTAACATCAAACCGACGTCGCTGTGAAAATTTGCGGATTGGCACACTAGTAGCAAGTAGCTCTAATTTTCTGGCTACAAGTAGTCCACAACAGTCACCCCCTGGATCACCGCAACTAGCACCAAACATCAGTAGCATAGATTCTACATCACGTCCTGATAGTCCAGCATCAGACTCTTCTATTGCAACTTTAAAATTTCAACGTGATTTGCAACAAACATTCCGTAGATACCAAAAATCTAAACACTCCCAGCTCATGGGATTACAAAAAAAATTAGATCAAGTTGCCCGCGAAAGGAACTTATATAAAAAACGGTTCGAAAGACTTATTCAGAGAGATAAAGATAGAGTTACCAATCAAAGAAAAGAAAAACAGCCATCGATAGATTTGAATGATAAGAGCGACCAAAGTAACCCAAAACAAACTCGTCTCCGCCAAATTGTACTCAAGTTTTATGAAGACGACGAAAATTCAAGCATGTGTCCAGGCAAAAACGACACGATAACAAGAAATGGAACAAAGAAACAGAAACGTTTAATGACGGATACAATAAAAAATTTACACAGAAAATACATAGAGTCCGGTTATCCACCTATGAGCTACGTAACGTTTTCACGTTTAAAACCTTTTTGGGTGCTGAAACCAAAAATTAATATGCGCAACACTTGCTTGTGTGAAAAACACGAAAACATGAAACTGCTAATTGAATCTCTAAAAAGAAAATTCGACAACAGACGTTATTAAGAGCATATGTTGCGACATTTATAACTTGGAATGTCTACAAAGAAAGTGCACTACCTGTAAAAACAGACATCACTGGAAAGGACTGGTTACTACCTGACAATTTGAAACCTTTCCCAGGTACTTTAAAAGTCCACTAAGTTGTGTGGACTGCAGAATCAAGCAACCGTTTAGCGTTGCGTCATTTATCTTGCACAATTCGCTTGGTGATTTTCCTTCTTTTATACTTATACATCTTGTTAAAAAGTTGTTAAATATTCTGAAAACCCATAACGATGAAACATACGAACCATGTAAATAGACTGTAAAAAAAATAAGACTCATTATTTTGCTACATACGTAATGGATTATATGAAACGGAGAAACGGAACGTCATTATCAAATTGACACTGACGACATTTTTGTTGACATTTGCAACTATTTGTCTAGAGTTGCCCAACTATCGATAGTTTCTCTATCGATAGATCACCTCGAAATCCAGTAACAATGTTAAACCACTGATACTATCGATATCACAAAATAACTAAAACTATTGATTGGAAGCGAGAGAATCGATAGGATCGATACTATAACATGATAATATTATCAATAGTATATCGATTTTTTAAAGTAATACTATCGATACTAATGATAGTTTGTAAAACTATCAATTTAATAGTATTACAACATCGATAGTTTTATCGATAGCTCACACTAACTATCGATACCATCAATACTATCGACAGTATTGCTCCTAAACATATGCTGGACTTCGATAGTATCGATATTATGATGCCCAAGGATGGGGGGCAACCAGGAAGTTTTTCAGTTCCACCTCGGAACAAAAAAAAACAGTTGCTAAAGTAATTTTGTTGTAGGTTCTTTCTCTTAGCAGAATCAACCCATTTTGTAGTCTAATACAAGTAGGTATCTAAAGCAAGAACATATAGGCATTTTATGGTTATGACATTAATGCATTCTAGTAAGCACATGTGTGCGTGTCTGGATAAAAGTATTTTAAATAATAAAATAAAATATAGCAGGTAAAAAGATATTTTCTTTCCACACGGTAATGAGAAGTTTTTTTGGAAAATTCGTAATCCATTAGGTAGGTAAGTGGTTTTGGATCACGTCCATTCTAGGACATGGTAAATTAGAAAATGTTCAAGTAAGTACCTAGGCAGGTATTGTGCGAACTTAGTTTTTACTTAGTTTTTACCGGAACCATTAAGGAGAATTTTCTAGGTACTGGAATTAAATTCTGAAGGACAATTAAGTATTATTCTACTAATTAAAAACGGTAAAATTCTAGTTACTATCTCATCTCAGCGAATTATTATAACCATGCAATGAATAACCGCGGGTCGGACGTCAAGATCCTGTTGTTTTATTATAGAACGGTGTTTATATCTATTATAATATTTTATTTTTTGTTAGTAAGAAATAATTACTGGAAGCACTATTTCAATTATAAAAATTTGACTTCTACTAGTTAGCTAGCTAGCTAGAAATAAAGGTTTATTCCAGAAATTCCCACCGACCTCGCCCCACCAGTGGGGATTGTTACTTTTTTTTCAAGAAATCCCTACTAGGTATATAAGCACAGCCTAGCTAGTGGGGATTTTTGGAAAAATCCCCACCAGAGTATTAAAATAAGGTTGAAAATATATTAGTTAAACCAACCAGAGCCTCTACATTACCTCTACTTAGGCGATTAACACACGGCACCGCACGCCGCTCCGGCATGCGGTGATGCGGTTCTCACGTCGCACTAGCCTCTATGAAATCCGCTTGAACCTTGCACACGAACACCGCACGACCGCGCGGTCGAGCGGTGTTCTCGTCACAACCGCATCACCGTGCGGACGTCCGCGCGGTCGTGCGGTGCTTCACACACGGGGCGCCGCATCACCGTGCGGATCATCCAAGGAGGTTAAAAATATAGGGAGTGCTCGCTTCATACTACAGAAACGGTCCTAACTCGGTGACCTTGAAATGAATGAAAGGCACCGAGTTAAGCGTTCTGTTTCTTTCTAATACACACAATAATAATATATTATATATAATATATACATATATATAATATAATATACACAATTTCTAATACACTTAACAATGCCAGAACGAGATAAAATACAGAACTCAGTGCCTCTCTTTCTAAGAAAAATGAGGAACGGTTACAATGTTCCAAGCGCTCGCTCCCTATATTTTTAACCTCCTTGGGATCATCGTGCAGGGTTCCCAATTTAGGGGTTTTCTCCCCAAATTTAGGGGGTAATATAATTTTTTAAAAGGGCGTTATAATTATGTTTAGGTGTATTTTTAGGGACTTTTGGCTTCTTATATTTTTAAATCTATTTTTTTATTTGTTGACCTAGCACCATAGTGGGTATCAGGACACATGTGCGAAAGACATTTGCGCGCAAGACTCTTGCGCGAGACCCTTTGCGCGCACGGACACTTGCGCGAATGGACGTTTCGGCGCCAAGACACTTGCGCGACTCCCTTTGCGCGATAGGTCACTTGCGCGAATGACAGTTCCACGATAGACATTTGTGCGCCTACACTTGCGCGATAGATACTTCCGCGAATCCACTAGCGCGAATGCAGATATGCGCGAAGTATATTTTTATAAAGGATATAATGGGCTAAATTCTTGAAATATGGTTCCGTACGCACATCACTTTATCCATTAGATAAAATTTATAACGGCTAATTACGCGTCATGGGTGTAGTGTCCATGGTTTTCGAGGGTGCTGATGCCGAAAATGTAGTCAAAATGAAAATCCAAGATGGCGGCCGCAAAATTTTACAAAATATGCTTCATGGGTGTCGCGTCCATGGTTTTCGAGAGTGCTGATGACGAAAATGAGGTCAAAATAAAAATCCAAGATGGCGGCTGCAAAATTTTACAAAATATGTTTCATGGGTGTCGTGTCCATAGTTTTCGGGGGTGCTGATGCCGAAAATGAGGTCAAAATAAAAATCCAAGATGGCGGCCGCAAAATTTTACAAAATATGCTTCATGTGTGTCGCGTCCATGGTTTTCGGGGGTGCTGATGACGAAAATGTGGTCAAAATAAAAATCCAAGATGGCGGCTGCAAAATTTTACAAAATATGTTTCATGGGTGTCGTGTCCATGGTTTTCGGGGGTGCTGATGCCGAAAATGAGGTCAAAATGAAAATCCAAGATGGCGGCCGCAAAATATGCCACGACCGTGGACACGACACCCATGAAGCATATTTTGTAAAATTTTGCGGCCGCCATCTTGGATTTTCATTTTGACCTCATTTTCGTCATCAGCACCCTCGAAAACCATGAACACGACACCCATGACGCGTAATTACTCGTTATGAATTTTATCTAATAGATAAAGTGATGTGGGTCATCATAAACGAATTATTTTGCATCACGAAATTAAACTTTAAGGCATTTTTTTTTAGCTTAACATTTATTTTACATGTTGTAATATAAAAAATAAACAGAACGTTATACCTACATGAATCACAAACGAAATTAATAAAATCAAAAATAAAACTATAGTTTAATACTTTAGTTAACCAAAGCTCACAAAGTGATATTGGATTGAATGAAACAAATCGTTGATGGTATTGAAGCACCCTCGAAAACCATGAACACGACACCCATGACGAGTAGGTAATTAGCCGTTATGAATTTTATCTAATAGATAAAGTGATGTGGGTATGTGTACGGAACCTTATTTTAAGAATTTTGCCATTATCCTTTATAAAAATATACTTCGCGCATATCTGCATTCGCGCTAGTGGATTCGCATATTTTTTTTATTTTTTTCCCTGAATTTTCTCCGCAGTTTTAATTTCACCAAAAGTTCCCCAAAATTTTTCCCCAAATTGGGGGAAAAAAAAACCCCAACCTGGACACCCTGAAAACTGGTCAAAACCGGTAAAAAATAACTGGTTAAAACCAAAACTGTTCAAAATCGATCCGCACGGTCATGCGGTTGAACCGCATCACCGTGCGGACAACCGCATCGAAATCCGCTTCACCGCCACCGCATGCCGGAGCGGCGTGCGGTGCCGTGTGATAATCGCCTTATATACCTAAACTTGGCCAAAAGTGGCCATCCATTCTTCAGCTTCCTACAATGAGTTCAACTGCCTCTCTAGGGAAATAAGCAGCCAGCAGTCAGGAGATTTTCACTTATATTGTAACAGTTACTGTTATTATTTATACACACATCAAAAGTGTCTAGGGATCAACATATATTTTTGCAATAACTTTTCTCCTGATTGATATTAATTAAAATTTTCTTTAAGGATTCATCAAATAAAGTGTTTTCGTTTGTCACAGTAACGATAAACCAAGTCACCTTTGCATTAATAAAGAAATTTGCCATTTTCCTAATAAAGGGATTTTTGACATTTGAACCACTAACACAAAAGTTCGAAAAAAAGACTGAAATAACAGTTTTCTTTAAAATTTTATTGGGTAACTTAAACAATTAATAATCCGTGTTTCTACCGCGAACACTAACAACACAAGAACATCGGTTTGGCATACTCAAAATGAGTTCATCCAAATCACGCTGTGGAATGGCCGCCCATGTTCGTTGCAACAACAAAAAAAGGTCTTCTTGCGACTGGATACCCTCCATATTCGGCAGAGCTCTTCTCTGTAGCATATCCCATGCATGCTCAATCGGATTTAAGTCTGGCGACTGAGCAGGCCAGGGCAGGACATTGATGTTAGCTGCGGCGAGAGTCTGTCTTACAACTCTTGCGGTGTGCGGTCGTGCATTATCATGCATTAACTGAAATAAGGGACCGATTTGCACTTGTAGAGGAACGATGACGTCTGATACAATCGTCTCAGCATAAATTTGAGCGTTGAGGTTGCCTCTGATCCAAATCAACTCAGTTCTTCCGCCGATCCAAATACCCGCCCATACCATGATGGTTCCACCACTATAAGGATGGACTTCCTGGCAGGATTTTAATCGCTGTTGGCGTCCAGGGGTTCTCCAGTGTCGTATACGTCTTGTATCCGGTCTCATACCAAAACGAGACTCATCAGAAAAGCACACGAAACGCCATTGTTCTTCTGCCCAATTTCTGTGTTCAAGAGCCCATTGATATCGAATCCTACGATTGTGCATTGCTATAGGTGGTACCCGTAGCGGTCTTCGGGAATGAAGGTTCACTTCATGCAAGCGGTTTCTGACTGTTTGGTCGCTAATTAAGTTCCCTGAAGAGTGATGAAGCCTCACGGCTAACATCATGGCGGTTATTGTTGGAGCTCTTCGAGTTAAGATTTGAATGTATCGGTCTTGTCTCCGTGCAGCGATACCGTCCTCCATGGCGCTCAGCCACGGTACCAGTGCTTCGGTAACGTGTCCAAAGTCGACTGATAACACTCTGACTTGTATTCAGAGCTAAAGCCACAGTACGTTGCCGGGAACCAGCTTCTATCATTCCCACGGCTCTGAGCATTTCTTCCCTGCTTAAATGACGTCGCCGCTCCATAATAACGTTGGTTTTAATCAGTAGTAGGGAAACAGTAGCACTAATAATGTCTTCAATGCGTTGTATGTTTTTATAGGGAAAATATTGACAGCTGATTTTCATCTTTTACTCGAATTTGATTCACAGTTCCTGATTCAAATTATGAAATGCACCAAAAAGGATCCATATAAATTTATAAAATCATAAATTTATTACAAAGCCACATCTCAATCTCAAGAAATCCGCATAAAAATGCTTGATCCCTAGACACTTTTGATGTGTGTAGCTTTGACTGTGAGTACGTACCGATATCTTTCTCAAAGAAAGTGCCTGAAATAATATAAAATAATAAATCATTTATTTACGAAAAACGTGTTATAAAATGGTGTTTGAATTAATGGAAAAGGCAAAACTGAACAATTTTTTAATAGACTAAATGCTAATGTGCTACTGGCGAAATGTGAGTGTACTAATTGGGTACATTGCTGCCTATTCTTTAGGGGTTACAAGAGTGATGATATGTTTTGTGTATGCTACTATACCATTGACGAATTTCTTGCTGACAAAATTTCTTGTGACTGATCCTGTATTTTTGATTTATAATGTAATATTTCTATCTAAATACTTTTTATAGAATAATTGTATTGTGTATGAAAGGGTATATTTTTGCGTTTCTAACAAATATCTGTAAGACTTATCATATCACCAAAAAACGTGCGAAGAAATACTTTGTGATTTTGGCACCATAATGTTTCACTAAGTTAATACATAGGTAAAGTCAACAAAATAGAGAGGTATGAAAAGTCGTCAGATATAACCTCTTTTAAGACACTTCTTTTTAGAATTGATAGACCTAATTTTTTTAAGTAGGTTCAAGAACACTATTTATATATTAAGCTGTAACAAAAACACATGTTTTTAAAGGTTTTCAATAAAAAATATAATTTGTAAGTTTTTCTGTATACCAATTTAGTCTTTCAAATACGAAATCATCATTTAGGTACCAAAAAATACCGTAGAAAAGGATACCTATTAGCCAAATCATGTCAATTTCCAATCCATTTGTTAAAAATAACCTTTTTCTAAAGTAAATTCTACAATCTTCCAAAAAAAGAACCTCCCTAATAAGGCACTTTACAAAAAATACAAAAAAAAAACCTTTCAAAGTGGATTCTAAATATATGTATAACAATACATTATTGGGACCTTTTTAACGAATCCAATAGGTTTTCAAGCGGTATTGGCAACACAATTGTGGCTTGTATTGTAATCAAAAATGTTCCTTCGATTCGGAAATTGCTCAGTAGAAACGTTTTCTCCAGAAGGTCCTCAGTTGTAGCATTTACGATTCTAAAAGTATCGTAAGAGAATTCTTTTTGAAACAAAATGTAAAAAAATTTTGTTTACCAGATGCTGATTGGAGATTTTTGACTTCGACTACGTTTGCGTGAATGTCTATTTTCACACAATTTTTTTTGTGCGGTACCCTAATTATTTTTCTAAAATACAAGTACCTTAAAATATTTTAAGAGAATCCTTATAACATCAGCTATTTGAAAGTCCCGTCAAAATCGGTATAGCCGTTTCATGGACTAGCCGGAACAATCAGACAGATTCATATTTATTTTATAAAAAGCTGTTATAAATTTGACATTACTGACAGCACAACAATTTATTTATTTGTGTGGATACTAATTTAACTAAATAGTTCATAATGAATACTTAAGTGTTTCCTATTTTCTGCAGATTCCTAATGTTTAATCTGACACAACTCTATCTATCAACTTTCAGATTTCTATTTAGTTCAAAAAAGTACCTACTATTTGAACAAAACCAACTTCAATTAAGCTCTCAAATCAACCAAGAAATAGAAAAACTTAAAATCAATCTTACATCACCCAATCTTACTATTAAATTGAATCTAGTCTAAAGCACTTGAAACTACTTAGGGACAAAGACAGACACGTCCGAACTATCCAGTACCGTCTACGTCCCACGAATAACGTCAAAATATCATGTACAGTCAACAAAGAAGATGGGTATGCAGGGTCGTCAGATATAGTCGAAATTTTCTTACAAACCGATGAATGTTTTCAAATTTAATTTTAAAAGTAGATAATAAACAGTTCATAATTAAGTTTCAAAGAGATCCTTCGGTTCTTAAGAAAACTTCAACTATATCTGACGACCCTGGATACCTATCTCTTTGGTGGACTGTACTTCAAGATAACGAAATTTGTGTCCCGAAACTACAGTCACTTGGGACCAAGTCTTTATTGTATCATCAATATTTTCTTCAACCCTTCCATGATGGATACGACTTTCCTTTCTAACATTTTTAACGTACAGAAATTGATTTAGAAGTCTAGAACTTTTATTGAATCGATCTTCTTTTTAACTGACTACTGCAACACTAAAGACGGTTATGATTTTATTGGGTTTTTCCATCAGGAATTTCTCAGTAGCAGCCTCAGAGTCTGGATTTGTGCCCGGTTGATGGCAATAGGCTCGCCCCCTATTACATGGGACTTAAACATAACTGGCGAAATGTGGGTGTACTATTGGGTACACCTCTGCCTAACCCTTCGGGGATTACAGGCGTGATGATATGGTTTTACTAACTTATGTATGTATGTATGTTTATCTGTATGCGCATTTCTTCTACACTATTTGTTGTATCATGCTGTTTGTATTATATATATATATGATAGGTATACCGGCCTACGAAGTAATATTAATTAATGACATGTGTCAAAACAATATTTTTACTATTTTCTAAAAATATTTTTTGATGGTTTGTAATTTATGACATAATTATCGACCTGCCCTGGCTCCGTATGGGTGCAATGTATAAATAAACCTTTCTCTTGAATCACTCTATCTATTGATGAAAACCGCATTGAAATCTGTTGCGGAGTTTAAAAGATCAGACGGCAGGAAGACGTTTGTTTTATACTATGTGAAGATAATAACATAACCACCATAATTTTTTTTATCGCCGTAGTTAAGTTTTGTTTTTTAACTGAATATAGGTATAGGTTTAAATCTTGTAATGAAAGATTTTTTCAAGGCATGCCAAACGTATCTTCGGATGTTCCCTAACGTGCTCTTTAAAGATTTTATTCTCCATTCCAGCTGGAAAGGAATAATAAAATCTTTTGATTTCCATAATACTTAGGTATTCATTTGCTGAAGCGGCAGAACCACTAATTGTACAACCTTCTACAGACATCGTTTGCTTCCTAATCAGTCAGGTCTCCCTAATGCAAATTCAACATCAAAAGACTCGTCTAATTTGAAATAAAGATTTTTAGGTAGGTATTGCGCAAAAACCGCGCCATTGAGGTCCAGTGTGGCGGACAAACTCATTATCGTGGACCCCTCAAATAACTTTGTCACGCTTCTCGTTAAAAATGCAGAGTGTGGCCCATCAGCCCTTTATTGGACGTAGGGTTGTCACTCGCTAGATGTAAAAAAAATATTGAAATTTTCATTGCGGGTAAAGCAAGTAAGTATCAATGTGACTTTCAATACATTACACATTACATTCACTTATGTACATTTTAAGTTTATTTTGGACTTTATTGGCATCGGTGAAGGAAGACATTGAGAGGAAACCTGGACCTATCCATACTAATAATATTATAAATGCGTAAACTCTATTTGTCTGTCAATAAACCGCTAAACCGATTTTAATTACATTTGGTAAGGGGTAAGTTTGAACCTCAAAAAAGCAGATAGGTTTATACGCTTATATTAGGATATTTTTAACCTTTAAAAATCAGCTTCCCATTATGAATATGAAAGAAAATTGGCGAATAGATTGACCATTTCCTGGATTAACACATAGAATACTTTTTATTCCGGTAATGTAGTCCCTTGAGATAATTCTTCAACTTACATAACGGATAGTTACTTTTCACGTGAGTGAAGCCGCGGCCTCGTGTAGTTTACGATATGAATTTAGGAGGAGAGGGACTTTTTTTTCGTAAGAACGTTTTTTAATGGTTACATCGTCTTAAAAAGAAGCTTGTGTAGATAGTCTCTAAAAATATAAGACAATAGAGTAAAAATCCAATGAACTTTTTTCGTCAAAACCGTTTTTTGCTCACGTGTCAGCCCTAAGTGGTGGATCTCATTAAATCGTACCGCGCCATCGATCCTGTTGTGCATTGTTCCCATGTCTGCAGGGTTCCACCTTAAGTGTACCCGACAGAGCTCGGAACTCACGCACGTTCACACGTACCATTGAGATTAATTGAATATTTTTTGTTTTAAATAGGAATTGTATGTGTCCAAGGGGTTTTGGTTTATAAGTGCTTTTTATAAAACGAGATTTATATAACTCACACACACATACATATATTAGAATGTTATCATATCTGTCTATTGCCGTCTATTGCATTGTCTATTGACGATCAAGGATTTTCAAATAGGCTGCTTTAATATAAAAAAATAGCTTCCGTATGTTTGTTTCCGCAAAACCCGAATTGTAGTCGTTGGATTGATTTGAAATGCTCAATATACAATACATATTAAAAAAAAAAGATCATCAGTCGTATTAAACACAAGTGTCATAATACGTAGTAGAATGCACCCCAGCCAATTCTGTTGGCACCGCAGTACCCGCGGTATCAGAGGCATCAAATATTTGCCTCCAGGTAACCAGGTACTATGAAATACTTGTCACTATACTGGATTCCAGCCGCAACCATGCATTTCCAAATCGTGCTGTGAGGAGTTGTGGCGTAAATGCCCTTATATTGAAGCACAAGAGTAGGTAAACCACAATTTCTAATATATTGACCAATTAATATTGTAACTTTGAACGATAGATTGAGGAATGAGGTTATACGAGACAGTTGCGGATTAAAAGAGAATGTAGTAACAAAGATTGAAAAGAGTATGCTTATATAGTTCGGTCATGTTGAGAGGATGAGTGAAAGGCGGTCAACAAAAGGAATTATATGGCCGATGTGAGTGCAATGGCAACGCAGGGAGGGGACGCCCTAGGAAGACTTGCACTGAACTTATTGGTGAGGTTCTTCAGAAAGGCAAGGTGCGCAGGTACTCGTACAGGTACTCGTACAGTACAGTACTCGCTTGTTTGACGAGATGTATAAACGTGGAAGAGGCGAAAGGAGTATGTAAGGATCGTAGCAGGTGGCTTTCTGTGGTATCTGCCTACCCCCATGGGAAAAAGGCGTGAATAGATATCTTTATTCTTAACCAATTTAAACTATATCAGCTTTCAACGAAACTTTTCTTAACCCACTCACGTCTGGAAAAGCCCCACAAGATAATTATGAAAATACATTAATGTATTTCAACACACAGTAAGTTCTTGACGTTTCTAATCAAGCCACGAAAATATCTATAATAAGTTATATTAATAATAGAGTGAGCAAGAGTTACTGACAGCTCATTATGGATCACTCTGAAAGAACGAACGAACTAAATATGTACATACTTGACTCAGAATGAACGAACTAGTTCAGAATCTTATCGCTTAGTTGCGGCGGGTGTTATGAGGTTATTTATGGTGAATAATAAATTAATGTTGGTAACTACAACTAGTTGAGGTAGGTGAGGAAAATATGTTTTGAAAGTAGTTATGTCGCAGAGAATTTTGTTAGTTTCGGGCCGTCTTTATTAACTTTTAAGAAATATTTTTACAAACTTAACAAATAAGATAACCAATAACAATGAAATAATCTATCTATACATATAAAATGCTTTGTCCTTAATGACTGTCTGACTGACGGATCAACGCACAGCTTAAACCGCTGATCGTGGAAACCTGAAACTTGGAGGATGTGTTCTTCGTATTACGTAGGCATACGATAAGAAAGGGATTTCATAAGCCCCACAATTTTGCAGTTAGTTGCATATAATGGCCAGTTTGAAAGATAAATAAAAATCATTTATCTTCCAAACTCACGATTATTTTCAACTGACTGCAAAACTTTGGGTTTTGTCATCAAAAATCAAGAATATTTGCTAAAACAAAATAGTCACACTTCGTCTAAGACAAGTTCGGTTCAAATGGTTCTAAATAGTCAATACTAGCTCCGCTTTACGGCTTTGCATCAACCTTCCAAACACCCTGTATAACGCCCAGAAAAAACAATATCTTTCCTAAAAAATATTCAGTAAATCCGTCAACAGAATCTCATACGTACCTAAATCCCAAGCCTTGAGTCAATACAATCCGATATAACCGCGCTTAGCGAAGCAGACACCAGCCAGCGACGATGTCACCGAATATCACAAGATGGAGGGGGACCCTCTGATGTGAATACTGAACGATTCCATTATTTGATTACTGTCAGAATCATTGTTCCGAATTTAGCGAAGGAATGAAGGTTTGCAAGAATCAAACATAAATATGACAGCGGGAGAAAAAACTGTCGAAAAAACTGACTCAACTACGCAAACTTATTTTGATTTAATTTCAAATATGACAGCTGTCAACTTGACGTAACACGAGACTGTGACGAGACACGAAGAAGGCAGCCCGCCAAAAAAAAAAGGAAAACGAGAAAAAGACGCCAGATACTCGCATCCATTGATTTTAATACTTTTACTTTCATCACTCACAATCAATTTATTATGTACGTCAACTTATCATTTTCACTGGCCAGCAATAACAGTTTAATGTACAACATCCCATCCACTTATTGGCTTAATTTATAGCTTAGAATACATAGACTTAAAATTATTCAGCTACTTTCCAAAATGTATTAATTTTAGAAGACTTCGAAAAATAGAAGATTTTTTTGCTGATAATTTAGTTAATAGTCGAGTAGGTACTCAAACGATAGGTATAATTAATATAATAAGCTATAGAAAGTATAAGTGAATCAAGCTTGCAGTAAATTATCGAGGATCACATGGAATTTACGGAATCTCATAAAAGGAATAAAGAAAAGAATTCTGGGCACAAGAAAAAATGTAAAGGAAATATGCTAAGATTTCAGCCCAAATTGATGAAAAACGTGTGCTATTTACAAGAAGTTTATTATTTATTGACCTCATCAATAGATGGTGTTGCGGCGGCCGTATGGAGAGGTAAGTTAGGTATTTATAAATTAGCGGACTTTATGCTATAGGCATTCTCTAACAGTCAACCAAAAGGTCCAAGTTATTGTACGAGCGTAAAACAACAAAATTGCTATGAATGATGATGATGTATGTGTTACTGTGTTACTATAAATGTGCAGTGTTAGGCTCTCCACGGATGGAACAACTTTAGTTGAAGGCACTGTCAACTTTAAACAGTTGCCAGTTGCAGTAACAAAAAAAAGCTAGTTTAAAATAATGGGGTATTTGACACCAACGGGTACACCTTTGCCTAACCTTTCGTGGATTACAGGCGTGAGGTTATGTATATACAAATAGCACCAATGAGAAAAAGACATGGTATTATTATAACCACGTGTGAATTTATGTGAAAGTTCATAATAAATAATCCTTCATAGTTTGGAGGTTACGTCCAAAACTGTTAACTATGTTGATGAAGGTCCGGCCATAGTTTCTCTAATTGGCTAAGGCCCACTTGCACCATAGCCTTAACTTACTGTTCGTTGCTAACACGAGGGTAAATTACGAACGCACGAACGCACCTGCAGGCGCCGGTGGACACGGAACGATCTCAGGCTACCATGTAATAGAGCCTGTGAGTGTCGGACTTGGGATCAGTCACAGATAGGTCCGAGCATATGACACGCGTGAGGTTCCCTGCGTGCCTTTTTGGAGTCAGTGCGGCCGCAGCGGGTGACTAGACTCGCCTAGTGATGGTGACGGGTCAATACCTGGTGGGGTGCAGAAGAATGCTCTGAGTGACCCCCGTGCCCCAACCAACGGTAGTTGGTGGAAAACAATGGGGTTTAAGTCTGTAGGAGTCCGATACAACTATCCGCCTTCCCCAAGGTAGAGGCAGTAGCCCATGAAGAGATCACCATGATAAAATAAAAGACGTAATAGGCTCGTGTTAGCAACTAACTCCGAGTTAATAAACTAACCCTGGCTGGTGCAAATGGGATTAAAAGTTTGGTGAATCACGCCACACGGACGCCCTGCTTAATTAACGCCTTGAAGGGTTTTGATAATTAACTTTATGAATTCCGATTTATATCAACTTAAAGTGTCTTGATAGGTTGGTGAACAAAATACTATGTGGCTGCAAATACTAAGGCATTTCGTCTTGATCATCAGAAACTGTCCTTTTTTTAGAAATTTTTCGGTGCGTTTACAGACATAAAAACTTTATGACACAAACTTATTACGAGTATGTACTTACATTTGTATGATAAGTTTTTATAAGTAACTGCCTTCAGAAACTACAAAATAAAGTAGGTAATCGGGCAACATACATAAAAAAAATCCAACGAATTGAGAACCTCTTCTTTTTTTCGAAGTCGGTTAAACAGATTTTAAAGGACCTAAAAATATTCAATTATCACGAGTTTTTTTTTTTCGGAACTATCAAATCGAAAAGTTTGTTAAAAGCTCGGGGTCCTTAGACAAAGTAACATCGCTTTGTAGCGAAACGATATCTAAATTCGTCATCGTCTCTGGCTTGCTGTCACTTGCTTGTCAATCTTGTCATGTCTTGCTTCATGTCCACGTGACTTAACGCGGCTTATGTCAATCCCATACATTTTAGTCTTTTCTAACTTCGTTATCGTTTTGCAATTGTTACTTTGTCTAAGCCCCCAGATCGTTACAATAGATAGAGGTTACTTACAACACATTAAATTTAAGGACTCTGCCCACTACAACGTACCGTGCCATAACCGTGCTATGAACGTATCAGGCACGGAAAGAAACATGACACGGAATACTAAGCCCATTAGAACGCATCAACAGCATTTAATCCGACAATTGTTAAACTACGTGCATGGGACGCGACGATGTTGGTCAGTGACGGAACGGTCTAATTCTTCTTAGCGTGTCGATGACAAATATCAATATCGATAGGTACTAAATGATATAATTTTGTAAATGTTTTGTTTGGCTAAGTATTCAGCTACGACAACACCACACGCAGTCATTAGGTCCTCACTAGTGCAGATACTTTATTGGTGTAGAATACTTTGCCTGAAACGTTTCTGGCCCTGTCATGATATGATACGATGGTGCGGAAGAATGCTCTGAGCGCCCCCGTGCCCCGGCAAAAAGTAATTGGAGGAACGCCGTGGGGTTTTAGTCGGTAAGAGTCCGACACACCCCTCTGCCTTCCCCGAGTCTATGAGGATTTCTCCACTAAAAAAAAAAAAAATGATATGATACGATGTGGTGAACAGACTCCTTTAATCAACTATAAAACCTTTTAAAACTTCAATCATAAAACCCGAATCTTTTCAAAGTAACTTAGCGATCAAATTTTAACGATTTTCAAACAAAGTAAAGTTTCAAAGACCTATCGATATACACAAAGTAAAAGTTTTAAACTCCATTAAACATTGAATCTATTAGAAAGTAAATAATCTTCAAGTTTATTCGCTAAAAGTACTGTAATAAGTTTAAAAGGTTTTTTCGACGGCGGTTTTATTGGCATCTAAAACATTTATACCAGTCTATTATTGTCCCACTGCAGGGCAAAGGCCTCTTCTCATACAGAGAAGGCACGATCGATTGAACAACTTTTATAATGGGACCAACCCCCGCCAAAGTCATGTATAGATGACAAACGAAAATGTGCCCAACACACCACGGTCACGATTACATGACAAACTTTTATAAGCAATTTCACGTAAATAAAGTTCATAAAACAATATTTTTTTTATTATTATTTTTTTGCTTATTATGTTACTTAACTTGTTATAATTTATATAAGTTAAACTTCTTTCTCTGTATTTCATCAATGATGACAAAAACTAATACCAATTATAAAGTATCTAAATTGTCGCGTGGCGCCGAGAGCACGTTTTCGCTTTTGACGTGACTGTCAAAAGGTTAAAACGTGACAAAAAACAGTTTTTCCAAATATTATTGCCGATATTTTTTTATATCAGAGTTGGTCCCATAGTAAAAGTTATAGTTATTGATGAGTACTTACACCCCCTAAAAGATGCGCAATTAAATAAAAGTCAACCTGTATATTGATCTTTTTCACCTTTTGGTTACCTGCTAACCTCTGACGGCACGTCCTCATAGCCTCGTCAGAGGGATAACTAACTTTAATCAAGTTTCTTCAAAGTAACATTTGCTTAGAATAATAAGCAGTAAGAGCTCTGTTTTCCTCATATTACCCACATGATGCATAAGTTGGGACTGTTGGGAGCCGACACAACTTTGTGCGAAAAGTTACATTCATATTGTACGTAGGTATATTACGTACAATATGAATGTAAGTTTGTGCGAAAAGTTACATTTATATTGTACGTAATATTACATACTAGTACTCTCCCCGCGACTTCGTTCGCGTAATTTTTGTTACGGGTCCCTAGTTTTTGATAATAAAATATAGCACACAGTAATAACGTAGCTTCCAATTTGAGAAAGAATTCAAAATCGGAATTCAAAATCGGTTCAGTAGATTCAGAGTTTACCCCTACAACCTCATAAACTTTACCTCTTTATAATATTAGTATAGAAGTATAGATTAGGTTTTCGTATTACGTATTAGGCGAGTGTTGAATCATTTGGTTATTTTCAAGATTCACTTTGGATTGGTCATCTCTTAGGTGCCATGGCTTACATCTTTATTATTATAAAGTAAAATTATTGTTTTATATTCATCTTCGTTGTTTTCATATACAGAAGTTTCAAGAATATTGTAACCAGGATCTTATTATAACCTAATTAAAAAGAGTTTTCGGGGATTTTCTGGCTCGTTTTTCTCCATAGAGGCCACAACTAATAGGCATAAAGGCATTAACCCATTTTCCAAGTATCTTTAAAATACCTAAACGTATATTTCCCCTCCCATCCCGTATATCTTACCGGAATTTCGAAAACGAAAGAGGTGTAGTTACTCAATATAATTATTGCATTCCACAAAAGAAATCGGTTAGGTATTTGGTGTAAAAAATTCGATGTAATTTAAGCGTACTTATAATGGAACAATACAAACAATAAATATTTTCCATTTAAATTATTATTCTTTTTCCTTTATTTTATTAGTTCTCAGTACACCTCTGCCTAACCCTTCGGGGATTACAGGCGTGATGTTATGTTATGTTAATTCATATATAGCAACGTTATAAATAAATTGATTTTTTTGCTTTTCCTCATCCTATGAATACATATTTATAGTCAATTTATTTGTACAGGGAATATACCGTCTGAAATATCACAGGTTTTTTTTAATAGGTATGCCATTGTTTCAATATTTCTAATTTTGTTGTCAATTGTTCCAATAATTCCTTTGATATATATAATTAGTATCTATGTATATAATGGACCATCGGGCATCGTTTCAACAATATATCTACAAAACGTTATTGGAAGTGGACGCAGTTAACAAAAATGAAAACAACATTCATTTTGTTTGTAATCCTTGTGATTGTATCAGTGAGCTACGGACGTGAGCGCAATTATCGAAGACCTATACGACATAGAGGTAATCACAATCGTCGTATTGACGATGTAAACTACAAATATGACGCGATTAGAGATTCTTACGATGAACCTGACGATGAATACTACGAAAACGATGACGATGATACCAACGAATATCTAGATGGAAACGATGAAATCGATTCTTACGAAGACTCTGATGGAACTAATGGCGGACACAGTCGTAATTACCGAAGACCTATGCATCGACACAGAGTTACTCACAATCATCGTAATGGCCGTGTAAATCACAAAAATGATTACCAAGACACGGTTGGAGATTATTATGGAGATTCCTACGATGGTCCTGACGATGAATACTACGAAGGCGGTGACAATGGTTCCTATGATGATGATGCCTACGAAGATCCTGATGGAAATGATGAAATCGATTCTTACGAAGACTCTGACGGAACTAATAACGGACACAGTCGTAATTACCGTAGACCTGTGCATCGACACAGAGGTACTTACAAACATCGTAATGGCCGTGTAAACCACAATCATTATTACCAAGACACCGTTGGAGATTATGATGGAAATTCTAACAATGGTCCAGACGATGATAACTCTAACTACGATAATGAAAATGATGCCTATGATGATTCTGGTAATGATAGTAACGAGTACCTCTACGACAACAATGACGATGATTCCAACGATGGTCCTGATGATGAAGACTCTAAAGAATATGGCGGTAAATGTGATTTACTAAATTTTACTTTCTTAACTTAACTAATTAATGTCGCGGTCGCAAGTGTGACTGCTGAGCGTGTGGTCTTGGATTCGATTTCCAGATGATGAAGTGATATTAGGTTTTTCAATTAGGAATTTTTTAATAGCAGCCCGGAGTTTGGAAGTTGGTGGTATGACACCTTCGTGCCTCGGAAAGCGTCTGTTCTCTCTCCGATCGTGTCGGATTACCGTCACATCGGACTATAAGAGTAAGGATAGAGAGAGTGCATCTGTGATTGCTCACACACTTGCATGCATTATGATGTCTCACGCGCACTTGGCGAGTTTCCATTGAGATTGGCCAACGCTACCGAAATTCGGTCGTGGGAATTGTTGATGTCTTTAATCTACACTTTTTTTTCAGATACAATCCATAGTTCCGGACGACGTCCCATACCAATAGAAAAAATGTCTTCACGTACTTTGAAATTGTACAAAAAACTCCCCGACGGACTGTACGGCCGATTGTAAACTGGAAGCATTATTTCGTATCCAATCCATATTCGTATCTAATCCAAAACTAAAAAAATCGGTACGTAAAAAATATACTCTTCTGTTAAAAGGCAATGATGTGTAAAAATTTCAAGGAAATCTGTAGCCTACTTTCCGAGTTTTGCATACACAATCTTACGCAATTTTTTTTTAAATGCTACGTTGTCAGGAAGATGAACTTTTTATACATACAAAGCAATGGAAGAAATATATTAATTTCCGTCAAAATTTTTCGATTTGCAAGTGTACCTATTCGCACAATAAGTTCGCTTGATAAAAATGCTGCAAGTTTTTGGTGTATTTTATCAATTTTACAAAGTCTACATATTTCACTGTTGAAATAATTTGAAAATAGTGAAAAAACTAATGTTTATTTATTTATTTATTTATTTATTCACTTTAAACATACAAATATCCTTACAGGCTAGACCCAATGCGATATTGTAGCATACAAAAAAAAAATGTTACCATTACCTAAAAACTTTGGAAGAAAGAATATTGTTGCCAGTTTATTTAATTGCACTACTTTCACGAAACTACATATATTTTCAGAAAACAGTGTAAAATAATTGTCGTTATATTTATAGCACCATTTTCGTGGAGCTTCTCAAGTGGATGATGAAGCTCTTCCACCAGAATTCCTTTCACCAGGGGGTGACAGATAAATATTTTTATGTAAAAATCTGAGAATAGTCCTGCTCAAAGACAACTAATTATGCAAAACCTAATATTTTTCGAAAAACGATGGTACCTATTTTATTGTTCCATCTATTTATTTTCTTTATCTTTTCTTGTATTTCTACATCTATTTATTAAACCTTTATCCATTATTGTGTGTTTTTCTTTTTTTATCAAAACTTTATGCGCAAGTTACTTTAGACCGCTCGCCGATCGACTATTGCACCCGGGCGAAACCGGGGCGTATCGCTGGTATAAGCATAAAAGCACTATGTCCTAACGGTATTAGAGTGCAATTTGAAAGCACAGATTACTTTATAGGTGTACTTAAATAAACGACCTTATCTACTTTATATGTAACCAAAAATATAGAATCGTCTTTTGTTTTTAGACCAACGGGGTACACAGCTCCCATAGGATTGCCTCCAAAGCGTTCATATGAGTTTTATGAAGAGGCTAGGACCCCAGTGGGGGTTATAAACTTTTATCTTGACCTTGAAACTTGGATCGTGCCTTGTCTGCTGTTAAATTTTATGATCATAAGACTGAGCGCGCACTGCGATTTTATTCCGAACGATAATTTAATCGCAGCTAATTCGTCGCCTACGCCGCAAAGGGGCGAACCTCATACAAACGGTCAAAAATGAGATAAGTATACAAAAATGCTCCATTTGTTGAACTCTATGTCCTCACAAAAAGACAAAGCTCTAAGACTAATAGAAACGAAAAAAGATTGACGGCGTATCTCAAAATTGGTTCTAGCGAAATTTTACAAAAAGCCCTAGTTCAATTTCGCCCTTTCGTCGCGACCTGCTTCATTTTTTTACGTCGTTTCGCCCCCGGCTAAACGGCTGCGCGAGAGTTACTTGTTTTAGTAATTACGCTTTGAATTACTCGGTTTAGGCGCAGAATGCCCAATTCTTAAAATGACAACAGAGTCGCAAAAGGACTAGTTCTCAAAATGGCTAATTCTCAAAAAGCCTACTCAAGAATACTACTAGAATACTATACATAATTGAAGGAGTAGTCGCGTAACAAACATACAAAAAAAAAACGTACAGTCGAATTGATAATCTCCTTCTTTTTTAAGTCGGTTAAAAGTCTAGAAATTTCATGATTTTAATTATGTTTAAAACTTATAAGTATTTTAAGTCACTTTAGTTTGTAAAATGTATTAATGATTATGTTTTTGTTTATTTGAACCTACTAGTCTTAGTTTTTTTTAACTAGAGTTTATAATTACTGTTAATTACTGGAGCACCGCAAGCCCAAAACGCGGATGATCCACGGGTCAGACTCACGTGCCACCTAACAGACGAGCTTCCCGACGTCGACATGGGCGAGATTAGAATAGCTCTCGGACAGCATCACAACAACAAAGCTCCGGGGGATGACGGGATAACCACAGAGCTGCCCAAGGCAGGAGGAACACCTGTCTTGACAGAGCTTGCAAAGCTCTTCAATTCCGTCATCCACACTAGCACTACACCGGAGGCATGAAACAGGAGCGTGGTGGTTTTGTTTTTTAAGAAGGGCGATAATACGCTGCTTAAAAACTACCGCCCCATTTCTCTCCTGAGCCATGTATACAAGTTGTTTTCGAGGGTTATCTCGAATCGTCTCGCCCAAAAGTTCGATGACTTCCAGCTACCGGAGCAGGCCGGGTTTCGAAAAGGCTACAGCACTGTAGACCACATACTCACCCTCAGGCAAATAATTGAGAAGACAGAGGAATATCACCAGCCTCTGTGCCTAGCGTAGGTGGACTACGAGAAAGCCTTCGACACCGTTGAGACCTGGGCTGTGCTAGAATCTATGCAGAGGTGCCTTGTCGACTGCCGATATGTTGAAGTGTTGAGATGTCTGTATGAGGCCGCAACAATGACCGTCCAAGTACAAGAACAAAGCACAAAACCAATCCAACTGCGTCGAGGGGTAAGACAAGGAGACGTTATCTCTCCGAAACTGTTTGCCAGCGCGTTGGAGGACGTTTTCAAAACGCTTGATTGGAAAGGACGGGGCATAAACATCAACGGCCAGTACATCTCACACCTTCGATTTGCGGATGACATCGTCAATTCGTCATCATGGCAGAATCTCTGCAAGAGTTGGAAGGGATGCTGAACGGCCTGAGCAATTCTCCAAGACGGGTGGGTCTCGGGGTGAACTTGAATAAAACCAAAGTCATGTACAATGGTCTTGTTCCCTCGAGATCTGTAGTCGTAAATGGCTACTCTCGAGGTTGTGCAAGAGTACATCTATCTTGGCCAAACTATACAACTGGGGCGGCACAACTTCGAGAAGGAAGCGAATAGAAGGATACGCTTGGGCTGGGCAGCATTCGGGAAGCTCCGCGAAATCTTTGAATCGTCGATCCCACAATCCCTTAAGACCAGTGAGTCCTGCCTGTAATGACCTATGGAGCCGAAACGTGGACACTCACCGTGGGGCTGGTCCATAAATTCAAAGTCACTCAGCGTGCGATGGAGAGGGCAATGCTCGGAGTTTCTCTGAGGGACAGAATTCGTAATGAAGTCATCCTTCAGAGAACTAAAGTCACCGACATTACTCGCAAAATTCGCTGAAGTGCAAGTGGGCCGGCCATGTCTGCAGACGGACAGACGGTCGGTGGAGAAGTCACGTGTTAGAGTGGAGACCACGTTTAGGCAAACGTAGTGTGGGACGCCCTGCTGCACGGTGGACGGTGGCGGGCAGCGGATGGATGCGAGCTGCCCAAGACCGGAATGGCTGGCGCTCTTTGGGGGAGGCCTACGTTCAGCAGTGGACGGCCATAGGCTGATATGATGATGATGACTGGAGCACCAACTTAGCCTGTTATAAGATTATACTCTACCTAACTTTAATACATACAAACACACTTTATTCCATACTTGTTTTTCTGCAGATGACTGTACTTCAATAGGTATAGCATCTTTTTATTTTGTTGTTATGAACATATTTCTGATAGTAATTTTTACCAATGGGAAACATTGTAACAATACCAAATAGTTTTTATTTGATTTTAACCATAATACACAGTTATAATGACAAGGAATGAAACTTACTAAGTAATTTGGTTTGTTTAAAAATATATTTTAAGTCAACAAGTTTGTGATCTCACAATAAATACTTTTGATTGTATTGAGTATCGTTTTTTTAAATTAAAACAACGCATATTATCATAGCACTTCGAGGCGTAACTCTAAGAGAATATTAGATAAACGGGATGTCTTGGTGATAAAGTGGCGCGACGAAAAGGCGTATATTTTTTCTCGGCTTTTCCTCGGAAAACCCAGCATTGTAAAATATTATATTTGTATTAATTTTGTAGTCCTGTTTCCATAGTGCAACTTCGTGTTAATTTTTGTTCATTATTATATACATATTTTTTAATATCATCAAAATAAGCGCGTCATCCGGAGAAAAAAAACGTTTTTTGGCTCTCCTGTAAAATTTTCTCATTTGAGGTTCGCCCCTTTGCGGCGTAGGCGACGAATTATGGTATTATAGAAATACGCTCAAACACGATAAAAAATCGCAGCGAAAAAGTGGGTGCTAAAAAGCGATATCAAAATAGTCTTCGTTAGATCCAGAGATTACCCCCTACAACCTCACAAACTTTACCTCTTTATAATATTACTTAGTATAGATTAGGTATTCGTATTACGTATTTAGGCGAGTGTTGAATCATTTGTTTTTTTTTCAAGATTCACTTCGGATTGGTCATCTCTTAGGTGCCATGGCTTACATCTTTATTATTATAAAGTAAAATTATTGTTTTATATTCATCTTCATTGTTTTCATATACAGAAGTAACAAGAATATTGTAACCAGGATCTTATTATAACCTAATTAAAAAGAGTTTTCGGGGATTTTCTTGCTCGTTTTTCTCCATAGAGGCCACAACCAATAGGCATAAAGGCATTAACCCATTTTCCAAGTATCTTTAAAATACCTAAACGTATATTTCAAAAACCACAAAGCTCGAGGTAAGACAGCTAGCTAGCCAGTTGTACAGTAAACCCGTGTTTCATCCACCATAAAAACCCATTAAATCACGTCCAACGAATTAATTAAGACCAATAAATGCTGCAATTAATTAATCCGTTTAGTTGCAGATAAAACGGTAGCTTGAACAAATAAACTAATTAAAATTACGGAATAAACTGTCCCCGGTCGTGTCCGGTTGCCGTTCTATCGGACTAAAGGGGTGATTTTTCAAAGTCAGTTATGTTTTATCCAAAGAATAAATATGACAGTTTGTCATGTTTTGTATAAAAAACCTGTCAAGCCGCCATATTTATATATACGTTACGTTCGACGTTCGAAAAATAGCCTAAAACTGAAAACTGGTCTAATTATTAAATCTGTTTTTGCATAGGGTTGTTTTTATCTCGACTGTGATGATACGACAGATAGTCATGATGTCGTAGTCATCCGTGATTCCCAGGCCGGGCAGTGTTATTCAGTTTTTTTTATTAGGAATTTCTCAGTAACAGCCCAGAGTTCGGAATTTCGAGTTTTGACACTCCCGTGTATATAAAGCCGATGGTCCTGAACTCTCTCCGGTCGGATTGCTGTCCCATCGGACTATGAAAGTGAAGGGAGCGGGTGTGCACCAAACCTGTGTTTGCGCATACAATGTCCTATTTTTTTTTTTTTTTTTTAATATATTATATTGTTGCATTTTTTCTGGGATTAGATTTCATGGTTGTCTGACAGTTTGAGTATTCGATGCGGCCTACCCAAATGTCCCTTAGTTCTGTCTGTGGTATTGTTCGTCGTGTCGTTGAGCTCCTTAAGTTCTGAGTCGAGCTTGACGATTTCTGACAAATGCGTGCACTGACTGGACAGGCCGACTCAAATTTGTGTGCCTCTCTCCTCAAGAGACCACCTCGGACATTAACCTACTTGGTTCGCATATGATTTGACCATTACAAGTAATTGTATGGACTTTAAAAGAGACTTTGACCTCTGAGTTTGTTTCGGTGTTTCTTCTCAGAGCAGTCGGCTAGGAAACACTGGACTCATCTAGTTAAAAAAAACAAATGTGACGTGTAAAAGTGTTATTTATAACCAATTTACTGAATAAATCATCATTTCATTTCATATCACTATAATATCTCTTGTGCACTTGACTTTTTTTATATTAGCGGCCGTGACAGAAAATGTAAAAGTAAATTCTTTGATTTATTGAACATAACAAAACTTAACACCACACCTGTAATCCCCGAAGGGTTAGGCAGAAGTACACCAACATTTCGCCAGTTATGTTTAAGTCCCATGTAATAGGTAAGGGGCGAGTCTATTGAAATCAACCGGGCACAAATCGATACTCCGAGACTGCTACAAAGAAATTCTAATGTAAAAACCCAATAACACTTTGCTCGACCTGGGAATCGAACTCAAGACCTCATGCTCAGCAGTAGCGCTTTGCGACCACGAACCCACGAGGCAGTCGGTAATTTATTGAAATGAAAAATAAAAATAGGTACCTACTTTCGTTATTCCCAAATCACTTTGATGTTTTTAAATATTTTCTAGAGGTTTTGCCAACAGTAAGTAACTTAGATTCTTGTATCCGTCGGCGGATGTGGACCTGCCAGAGCAAAAAGGTAGACAGTTGATATACTGAGCGCTTTCTTTTAATTTCCTGCACAGACACGCACCATAAATATTAGGGCACTCATTACTTGTATGTTCGTGTTTACACAGTTTTAGAACAAAATGGTAAGGTTTGTAAGAAAGAAAAAAAAGAACTGATTTTTTATAATAATACCTTCATTGTTTTCACCTGAGCAACAAGAATATTGGAGTTTCTTGCACGTTCTTCTCCAGGCCCACCTACTAGCTTCAACTTTCTAACTAACCGACTCGTTGACAATTCAAAAGTGCCTTTAATTACTCAAGTCCCACATAATGAGACACAATATGGTCTAATTGAAACAAATTCTGTGACTTTGACTTTAATATTTAAGTACTGATTCCATACAAAAGTGCAACACCTACACGGTCAACATGTAAAATTGTCAAATTGCAAAACATGGCAAATTTAAACGTTGAAGTGTCCAATTTCCATGGTGAAAGTTTTCGCTACGATCTTCTCTCCCATCCCGTATATATTTATTGCATTCCACAAAAGAAATCGGTTATTTTGTGTAAAAAATTCGATGTAATTTAAGCGTACTTATAAATGGAACAATACAAACAATAAATAATTTCCATTTAAATTATTATTCTTTTTCCTTTATTTTATTAGTTCTCAGTAAACAATAACTAATTCAACGTTATAAATAAATGGGTTTTCTTATTTTTCCTCATGCTATAAATACATATAAATTTATAGTTAATTTATTTGTACAGGGAATAATACAATCTAAAATATCACAGGTTTTTTTAATAGGTATACTATTGTTTCAATATTTCTAATTTTGTTTTCAATTGTTCCAATAATTCCTTTGATATACGAAAACAATTAGTATCTATGTATATAATGGACCATCATGGATCCTTTCAACAATATATCTACAAATCGTTATTGGAAGTGCACGTAGATCACAGAAATGAAATCAATATGCATTTTATTTGTAACCCTTGTGATTATATCAGTGAGCTACGGACGTCAGCGCAATTATCGAACACTCATACGACGTAGAGGTACACTATACGACAACCGTATTGACGATGTAAACTACAAATATGACGCGATTAAAGATTCTTACGATGGACCTGACGATGAATACTACGAAAACGATGACGATGATACGAACGAATATCTAGATGGAAATGATGAAATCGATTCTTACGAAGACACTGGTGGAACTAATGGCGGACACAGTCGTAATTATCGAAGACCTATGCATCGAGGCAGAGTTACTCACAATCATCGTAATGGCCGTGTAAATCACAAAAATGATTACCAAGACACAGTTGGAGATTATGATGGCGATTCTAACGGTGGTCCTGACGATGAATACTACGAAGGCGGTGACAATGGTTCCTATGATGATGATGCCTACGAAGATCCTGATGGAAATGATGAAATCGATTCTTACGAAGACACTGATGGAACTAATGGCGGACACAGTCGTAATTATCGAAGACCTATGCATCGAGGCAGAGTTACTCACAATCATCGTAATGGCCGTGTAAATCACAAAAATGATTACCAAGACACAGTTGGAGATTATGATGGCGATTCTAACGGTGGTCCTGACGATGAATACTACGAAGGCGGTGACAATGGTTCCTATGATGATGATGCCTACGAAGATCCTGATGGAAATGATGAAATCGATTCTTACGAAGACTCTGATGGAACTAATGGCGGACACAGTCGTAATTACCGGAGACCTATGCATCGACGCAGAGGTACTCACAATCATCGTAATGGCCGTGTAAATCTCAAAAATGATTACCAAGACACGGTTGGAGATTATGATGGAGATTCTAATGGTGGTCCTGACGATGAATACTACGAAGGCGGTGACAATGGTTCCTATGATAATGATGCCTACGAAAATCCTGATGAATATGATGAAAACGATTCTTACGATGACTCTGATGGAACCAATAATGGACGCGGGCGTAATTATCGTAGACCTGTGCATCGACAAAGAGGTACTTACAAACATCGTAATGGCCGTGTAAACCACAATCATTATTACCAAGACACCGTTAGAGATTATGATGGAAATTCTAACAATGGTCCAGACGATGATAACTCTTACTACGATAATGAAAATGATGCCTATGATGATTCGGATAACAGGGACAATGATTCCTACGACGACTCTGGTAATGATAGTGACGAGTACCTCTACGACAACAATGACGATGATTCCAACGATGGTCCTGATGATGAAGACTCTAAAGAATATGGCGGTAAATGTGATTTACTAAATTTTACTTTTTTAACTTAACTTAATGTCGCGGTCGCAAGCGTGACTGCTGAGCGTGTGGTCTTGGATTCGATTTCCAGATGATGATGTGATATTAGGTTTTTCAATTAGGAATTTTTTAATAGCAGCCCGGAGTTTGGAAGTTGGTGGTATGACACCTTCGTGCCTCGGAAAGCGTCTGATCTCTCTCCGATCGTGTCGGATTACCGTCACATCGGACTATAAGAGTAAGGATAGAGAGAGTGCATCTGTGATTGCTCACACACTTGCATGCATTATGATGTCTCACGCGCACTTGGCGAGTTTCCATTGAGATTGGCCAACGCTACCGAAATTCGGTCGTGGGAATTGTTGATGTCTTTAATATACCCTTTTTTTCAGATACAATGCATAGTTCTGGACGACGTCTCAAACCAACAATAAGCAAAATGTTAAGATCTTCACGTACTATGGAATTGTACAGGAAACTCCCCAACGGACTGTAAGGCCGGTTGTAAACTCGAAGCATTATTTCGTACCTAATTCATGCATTTTATTTTAACTACTAACAGTATTATAAATACAAAACCAAAAAAATCGATGAGTAGAAAGAGAGAGACTTGCCTTCTGTTAAAAGGCAATGATGTGTAATTTCAAGGCAATCCATCGCCTACTTTCCGAGTTTTGCAGACACAAGCTTACGGACGCTGGTTTTTTTTGTATTTAAAAATGTATTGCGTCATCTACGTTTATTTATTTATTTATTTATATATGCTTTATTGTACACCAGATTATATATGACTTAAAAATAAACTATCAACTACAAAACATACAATTGGCGGCCTTATCGGTTACTGCGATCTCTTCCAGGCAACCATGGAATGGACAGTGAATTTTTGGACATGAAATGGGGGTTGTCAAAGGTGCAAATTAAAAGTATAATAGTACAATATTACTATAATAGATACACAGATACATACATATGCTATATAATAGATACATACATACTAAATATGCAAGCAACGAAAATAAATGACGACTGTAGTATACAGTAAAGTTAACAACAAGAACAAAATCACAACAACAAGTAATGTTCCTTCACAAGTCTTTTAAATATAGGCAAAGATTACGTTGTCAGGCAGATGAACTTTTTATACATACGAAGCAATGGAAGAATTATTAATTTCTGTCAAAATTTCTGGATTGCAAGTGTGTTCGTGCAATAACTCCACTTGATAAAAATGCTGTAAGTTTTTGGGAAATTTTACAAGGTCTACATATTTCACTGTCAAAATAATTTGGAATTAGTTAAAAAACCCGTGTTGTTGTCAGTTTATTTATTTGCACTATTTTCAAGAAACTGTATAATATAATTATATTTTCAGAAAACAGACTAAAATAATTTTCGTAATATTTATAACACCATTTTCGTGGAGCTGCCCACACGAAGCTCTTCCACCAGAATCCCTTTCACCAGGGGGTGACAGATCTTTATGTAAAAATCTGAGAATAGTCCAGCTCAAAGACTAACTAACTATGTAAGAATATATTAATATTTTTCGAAAAACGATGGTACCTATTTTATTGTTCCATCTATTTATTTTGTTTATCTTTTCTTGTATTTCTACATCTATTTATTAAACCTTTATCCATTTTTGTGTGTTTTTCTTTATTTATCAAAACTTTATGCGCAAGTTACTTTAGACCGCTTTTACGAAAACGATTTTGATATCGCTTTTTAGCAACCACTTTTTCGCTGCGATTTTTTATCGTGTTTGAGCGTATTTCTATAATACCATATCTGCGATTAAATTATCGTTCGGAATAAAATCGCAGTGCGCGCTCAGTCTTATGATCATAAAATTTAACAGCAGACAATGCACGATCCAAGTTTCAAGGTCAAGATGAAAGTTTATAACCCCCACTGGGGTCCTAGCCTCTTCATAAAACTCATATGAACGCTTTGGAGGCAATCCTATGGGAGCTGTGTACCCCGTTGGTGGTCTACATATAAAACAAAAGACGATTCTATATTTTTGGTTACATAAAAAGTAGATAAGGTCGTTTATTTAAGTACACCTATAAAGTAATCTGTGCTTTCAAATTGCACTCTAATACCGTAAGGACATAGCATTTTTATAGTTACATTAGCAATGCGCCCCAGCTTCGCCCGGGTGCAATAGTCGATGAAAGCTTATGAAAAGTCATGAAAAGTACGTCAATTGGATCTGTACCAAATTACTACCAACAATAACGCGATAAATTCATCTCAATTACAATGTTTCAGTATTTCCCGGTCTCAATAACTAAATGTTTACCTATCGATAAACTGTCGAGCATAGAGAAGATTTATCGTCGCTGCTATAGATTGTTACAATCTTTTAAAGCGTTCCGCAGCCGTCTAGACTAAGTGCTATGGTGACTCTTTTGTTTTTTTTATAGCTAAGTAACATTAGGTGGGATATATTTCCTTTGTAGTTTATGCTTGCGACTTCGTCTGCAAGAATAACAGTTATGTGTGGGGTTTTCTTTTTTTCGCGCCGAACCTTAATTTTTATTCTAAAATAATAAAAGCGTGTTAATAAAAGTGGCCTAAGTTAGTTCATAAAACATCAGCTATCTAGGAAAGAAGGAAGGAAATTAATCGAAACAAACAGACAGAGCCATAAATATATATATTTTTTTGGTATATTACATAACATAACATCACGCCTGTAATCCTCGAAGGGTTAGGCAGAGGTGTACCCATTAGTATGCCCACATTTCGCCAGTTATGCTTAAGTCCCATGTAATAGGGGGCGAGCCTATTGCCATTAACCGAGTACAAATCCAGACTCCGAGGCTGCTCCAGGCTACTACTGAGAAATTCCTAATCGAAAAACTCATTGTTATTTTACCTGATCACTAAATCGAACTCTAGACCCCATGCAGTCAAAACACCATCATAATATTGAACAAAATTACGCTGCAGTAAGTATAACTTGTGCAGTTATTAACCGCTCTAATAGCTAGCAATAAACATTACTGGCCACTCATAATGTTACGCGGACGTTTAATACCTTCGTGATTTTATGGTGTTTGAATTTAGAATCTCATATACTCAAAGAGTTTAAAGGATTTAGGACGTAAAGGATAGTTCACATAAATTTTACCTTGCCGTAACACAGTTTTAACTAGCACGGAAGGTAAAGAACTTTATTTACGTATACCGTCAATGGACATTTATCATTCGTTTAATGTTATTAGAAGTTACAATGTCGCTTTGTTATATTTAATAATTGTTATCTAAGTTTTGATTTTACTGTGTATATTTGTGCAAGTGTACCTTGTAAAGTTCGTTAGTGTACATTGAAAACTTAGAAACTACGAGTATGTAAGTTGTACTTTAGTTTTAACAACGATTTTATGTTTACTTCTGGTGTACTGTATATTATAAGATGAATAAATAAATAAAATGAATAAATAAATGGTCTTGTGGTCGCAAAGCGCGACTGCTGAGCATGAGGTCACAGGTCGGGCAGTGTTATTGGGTTTTTCTATCAGGAATTTCTCAGTAGCAGCCTCGGAGTCTGGATTTGTGCCCGGTTGATGGCAAAAGGCTCGCCCCCTATTACATGGGACTTAACTGGCGAAATGTGGGTGTGGAATATGTAAGTACACCTCTGCCCAACCCTTCGGGGATTAAAGGCGTGATGTTATGTTGTGTTAATCAAATAAAATTACGATCAATAAACGAAATCAACGGCCTGTTCAATAATTTATAATTAACAAATACTTATTTTTTAGTTTGTGTTTGACAGCATTTTAGAATACCTCTCGTTCAAATAACAGAATCGCCCCCTTGCGTGTGTGGTAGGCAGTGTCACGTGACCATATCACCCCACCTGCCAATGCAGCGGCAAGATGGCTAGTTAATTCGAAAACCACATACTCAAAAAAAAAACAATTTATTTTATTATAGAATCGTGTTGAGAATTACTAGAATACTTACTACACAATATCTAAACTTAAATAATGAACAAAAACTTAATATTTACTAGAAATGTTGAAGATTAATGTTGCTGACATCTCATTTAAACTCCTTGTAGAAAAGCGTTCTTTATTTACAAAGAACAAAAGATTCAAAGTTTCCTAACAGCTTGACACTTAGAACTTTATACTTAGCGCGACTTAGCTAAGGTTCTTTTTTATTTATTTATTAACCGCCTTCGCTAATTGGTCAACCGTTATTAAATGAGGTTTCCGCTGTTTGCATAACACTGTTTACTGGTGCGTTGCGAAATGAGTTTTTTTTAACAGTCTCCAAATAAAGGAGGATGTTCTAAATTCAAACGAATTCTTAATTCAAATCTATTATTTTCTTTTTTACGTCATATCTCCGACATTCCTCAAACGAATTGGTCGTTTATTAGATAAATATTATGTAAAGGTACTTTTAGTATTTTTGTGAAGGTCTGATGCAGGTATACTTTGGGAGGTAGACAATGGAACTCCTCAATAACGAACAGTACACATATTGTAATTTGGTTATTGTATAGAAGATCAAAGAAAAATGCTGGTTGTTACCTATCCGTGGTCAACTAATCACAGAATTAGAAAATACCCTATCAAATTCCTCATCGTAAGGTTATTAATACTGTACCCGTATCTTAACGGATTTGAACTCATAGGTATGAAGTACTACAAAACGAAAATAAAATTATTATTTTTGTCATACATTTTGTTCTAAAAGCTCATTGTCATCACGAATCACAACTGAACAGTCGTCCGGAAAAGCGCAAATGTATTATATTTTTAAGGGAACCTTTATTTTCGTCTGTATTTACAGATACATTCAGTCCATTACTGAAATAGCGAAAATATATGAAACTTTTAAAATATCTTTGGTAAACGGAGACTTTAGGGCTTAAGAAGAACTCTTGGCTGGTCGGGTTTCTTCAAACTGAAAGCTGTTCCAAACATTTTCAATTTTAATCACCTTCCGATAGCATCACAACCGCAGCTTCTTCCAAACTTCAATTTCGAACTAAAATATTCAAGTACTAGCTGCAGAACCTACTGCAATTCAGAATTTGATTTACATAGTAATGAATATTGATGCAGGTTTGCTTCAAGTTTCATCATTCAATTTATGTACAACAGCTACATCGATGGAGAAAGTAATCAACGTGGCTTTAGAATATTGAAGGTAACAGAGATCTAGTTTAGACAACATTCAACGCTGTGACAACAGATATACAGACATTTCAGTATCGCTCAATTTTAAAAATTATGTCAACGCATTGGACGTTCAGAAATTAGAGATGTCAACGCATTTGAAGTTTAAAAATTGAAACTGTCAACCCATCAGATGTTTAGAAATTAAAACTGTCAGCGCATTGATCTTAAATTAAAAACTGTCAACGCATTGAACGTATAGAAATTAGAACATATTCAAATTTTATTCTTTAAAAGAAAACAAGAAAACGATTCAATACGTGTTTCAACTATACCTAAAAGAATACACATATATAAACATTACGCCTGTTCTCATGAGAATAAGCAGAACAAACAAAACACCTCGTTGTTTGTCCTTTAATAATAAAGACAGAAATTAAAATCACAACGTCAATGTTAACTAGACAAGCACTCAACTGTTTCAATTGAATTAGATCTTCAATAGAGCTCTAAATTACCTAAAAGTACGACATCCGAAAGTCCAATTCCAACCCTTAGCCCGCTCAGGTAAGCTGACAATTAAAATTCAAGTATTATGCAAATAAGCCCACGGGACAACTTTCGGCGTCAATTTTGAACGAACCCCCATAAATATGGAGGATTTGGGCAACTTCTGGTCGTATCTTATGATTACTAATAAAACTGGGCAGCATAATTGATTTCTGGGTTAAAATATGAGAAAAATTGCTCGCTTTGACTTCATTCGGAAGATTAAATAAAATCTTGGCGACAGACATTTGTAATAATGATGAAGTCTATCTGTAAGGTAGGTCTTTAAAAATGTATCAGAGTCATATTTAAAATAATTATAAGTAAGAGATAGAAAACTGATATAAATATTATTTGGTGGTAAAAGAAAGGAATTATGAGACCAAGTTTAAATAGCGCACATTTTTTATTTAAATATTTATTGTTGAGCTAAGTCACATTCGGAATAATAGTAGAATCATCTATTATCATCACCAGTACTCATTATATTTTATCTACTAACATTAGGTATTGCAGTGCTACTCGTGCGAAGTAGTAGCAGTACGGTATGATGTCCCGAAAATGATCAAACTTTCCGTTTTACATTTTCAAATTGCAGCGTTTTAGTAGGTCGACATACGACCTTATAAGTACCTTCAATAGAGCTGAAAAATGCGTGAAAATAATTCTTCAAAATGAACTTAGATATTTTCGAAATGAAACAAAATTTCCTAATTTTTCTAGCATAGCCAACCGCGGCTAAATGCGAGTCGGCGCTGTATGCAGATCAGGGGCATCAATAGTACCAGATAGAGATATTTTTTCTTAGCGTTGGTTTTTTTTTATTGCCTTTTGTTTTTTAATATTTGTTTGTGCACATGGCCTGTGTCTATAAACATTTTTTTTCCTTCTTCTTTCTTTCTTTCAGAGTCGTAGCGTTTTACAGGCAGTGCTCTCTCTGTGCGGATCTCGTGCTCGCCTTACAGCCATAAAAAGACGTTCCCAGACGAACTTAAGTCCTAAAACTTCATACCATGTTCTCTTACCAAACGGGTCCCTGGTATAACAGCCCCATTATCGAAGCTCACATTTGCTCAACTTAAAACTGCACTTACAACAAAGTAAGTAATTGGAACATTAGCAGCTCGTGTGTATGGTGCCATTAGGTAAAAGTTGGCACTTCCGCTAATGTCGACTAACATTAGTCAAGACTGGAATTTCGACTTTGAAGAGAACTTTCCAGACCACTGCCTGGAATGTGCTCTTGGCAGACGAAATTCACACCAAAGTAGTCTAGTCGTATTTTGGTTAATATGCAATTAAGCTCTATCTTACGTCAATTAAAGAATATAACAAACTAGCTGACTCAGCCACGCGTTGCTGTGGCTTGAAGTAAGTAAAGATATTAAACATAACATCACGCCTGTAATCCTTGAAGGGTTAGGCAGAGGTGTACTAATTACACCCACATTTCGCCAGTTATGTTTTTAGTCCGATGTAATAGGGGCCAGTAAAGATATTGAGATCAATAATCGAGATAAAAACTATCCTATCTTTTAAGTTTGACCAAATAGTAAGCCATATTTCATAAAAAAATGGTTGAGTAGTTTCGGAGTTCATCCCGGACAAACAATGTGACGCGTAATTTATATATATATTAAGATTACCTGAGCTACATACATAGAAAAGAAAATATAAAACAAATTTCGGGTTAGTTACACCATTTATAACTCAAGAACTTTATTTAGAATCTTTGATTTGTGACCCCTAATAGCAAAATAACTAAGAAAAAATAGGGAAAAATCATAAAAAAATACCTTTAATAATAATACTGAGGCGGTACGAAGTTCGGTTCAGCTAGTTTACTGATAAATTAAAAATATATTTCTGACTGCCTCGTTAGTCTAGTGGTCGCAAAGTACGACTGCTGACCATGAGGTCTCGAGTTCGATTCCGAGGTCAGCAAAAGTGTTGGAGTTTTATCAGGAATTTCTCAATAGCAGCCTCGGAGACTGGATTTGTGTCCGGTTGATGGCGATAGGCTCGCCCTCTATTACATGGGATTTAAACATAACTGGCGAAATGTGGGTGTAGGTGCTAATAAGTAGGTACTCCTCTGCCTAACCCTATGGGGATTACAGGCGTGATGTTATGTTTTTTCTGAGTAAATGTTGTTCTAGAATTAACGAATATTTTAACGAAAAACTAAATATTATTTAGGTTAATCAGTTTCCCGTCAAATATAAATACGTGATTCAAAATCTTGTACGAGATTTAAAAATATCATTTTAAAATAAGCAAATAAATAAGGTTTACCATAATAAGCCTAGATATTAGCGCCCTTATACTATCTACAAAATTTCATAGAGCTTAATTACTAAACTTACAAACCAAAGTATGTCTAAATTACTTTTATATAAAGTACACTGTCGGGGAAATCCTCTAAATGATACCGCATTGCTGTTCTGTGTAAACCGAACCATTTAGGGTACCTACCTTAATTGAATGTGCAAATTCGATCCTAAAATTAAGCACCCAACTAACCAATGGTACAAGACTGTAAGTAGTACAAGGGCCAATAAAACTTAATCCTTTTTACGTAAAACTAATTTAAACTAGACACTATAAATAAGGCTGGCTTTTCACTGAAAATGTGCTAAGCTGCGTAGTGATGAATGTAGATAATATCAATTAAAAGGATCGTTCGATTTTCAAAGTGTTTAAATTCAATTAGAAAAGGGTTCAGCGAAACTAAATGTTGTACACACTGCGACCTAAGCGAGATTTTCTCTCTTGAACAGTTAAGGTAGCATACCGATGTTGGCGACCACGACAGGCGATCGCGTCGCGCGGCCTGCGGTCGCTTGCGTTGTTTAGAGCTAAATAAAAATTCATAATAAGCAGTGAGTCGCGCGACTCGAACGCGGTCGCCAACATCGGAATGCTACCTCTACACCTCAAAACTCATCTTCATGACCCATCTTACCCGCTCCGCTACACAGAAATACAGAAATACACACACACACAAATACACACAGAAATAGACATAATTTTCTCACATAGCCTAAATTCCTAGCACATCTCTCTCATCCATCCATCATTCTCATCCATCTCATCTCTTGTGGAACGCCACCCTAATATTCCCGCACCCATGATGGGCATGCAACTGGATTAAAAAGTCAGTCACCACGCTGCGAATAAAAACTTCTTCTTTTTCCAACAACGTTGGGGGCGACTTTCAATTGTTTTTAATTGTACCAGTTACATTTGAATATTAGGAACTGACTGCTTAAAAGCTTTTTCTACTCATTCTGAATACCCAAAATTTTCCTCACCCATTTACAGAGAGTAGGTAGGTATGATTGATTTTTTCTCCGAAACGGCTAGACCGATTTTTTATGGGACTTTCACTGGCAGATAACTGATGTTATTACGAAGTAACTTAAGCTACTTTATTTGAGAACAATAATTAGGGTTCCGCGCAATAAAAAAACATATCATGGGTACGTTCACAAACATACATAACGGAACCACTTGGAATTGTACCTGCAACACGCAGTATCACAGCAAATCGCTTAGCCACTGTGCCAAATGTGTCATCAAAAAACATAAAGATAATAAAAACTTTTCCCAAAAGAGCTTAATAAAACGCAGCACCGTTGTTAAGTGAAATATTTTAATAAAGCTTCGTAATTATTATTTTGAAATGAATCCCTAGGTTAGTCGGTAAGCAAACTAATTAGTTGGCACTCACGGTCAGTCTGGCGAGTTGGCGTAATAAACTAAATTTTCAGAACAAAACTTATTATTTAATAAACAATGTCTTAATTTTATGCTCCATTTAGTGTAACATACTGGTTTATAGTTATGCAAGAGGGACTAACAAAGGCGTAGGTTACCTACATCATATTTATTATTGTTATCCATTAAATGTATTATTATAATTACCATAATTTATAACGTTAAGTTCGTGAAAGGAATATCGACTCTAGATCCGGGATACTAGACTCCAAAGTGTCGGTATTACCTACACGTCGCATATTTAAAGAAAAACAGCTATTCCATGTAAAAGTGCGACGGATTTCTTATTCACAAAAATTATTTATTTATTTATTTATTTATTTACTCAATAAATGATAAAACGTTTATATTTACAAACTTTTATTGTGTCTGTTGCGCATATTATATTTTTTTCGTCCCGCACTACACTCTGTCAATATACATTTTCTTCATCCAATCGAAGCCAAAAAACAACCATCTGCATTTACAAATTTATCGTCGACAAAAAGTTAATCACCACACAAAAAAACCTAAACACTAAATCAAAAACGCCATTCCCCGTTAACTGACTCACCCCACCACAAAATAAACTGAACGCCAAATACACAAAGTTATGGTACCATTCTGTGTAAATAGGTGTTCGTGTCCCATGCAACGGTAATGTGGCTCAATAGTCGCGGTAATCGCTTTGGAAAGCTGCCAGAATCTGCAAGCTGTATGATGGATATTCTGGTAGAAGGCTTGGCAATAGATGGCAGACTGGGGGACAGATGGGGGACTGGGGGACTTTTGACCGTGTGGGGAAATATAGTTAAACTAACTTCTGTACGCGACTTCTTCCATATCGATGTCATGTCGACAAGCTTTCTAACAGTAAAAGATTTTTTTTATTCGGACCGTCACTTTCCGAGATAATCTCTTACAATCAAAAAACTATAGTATTTCTAATATAGGTATTATTGTGCTTTTCGATGAGGTATTTCTCAGTAGCAGCCAGTCTGGATTTGTGCCCGGTTGATGGCAATAGGCTCGTCCCCTATTCTATTGGACTCAAACATAACTGGCAAAATGTGGGTGTACTAATGGGTACACCTCTGCCTAACCCTAAGGGGATTATAGGCATGATGTTAACATAAGTATTAACTGTTTCCATCTACTAAATTGTCTGACATCTTATTTTCCTTTACCGCTTTTCCTGCAGTTCCTTCCCATGCTTTGAAATCGTATTATATAAAATAGAGATTTACCTACCCATAATTAAGTTCTTAAATAGAATGAGATTTATTTTTAATGGCTAGTAAACCAATAGTTTACATGTAATATAACTATTTGGATTCGTTCAACATGTTTACATAAACGGTTTGTGAGTCATAACACATTATGAAGTGCCTATTACAATAATAATGTGAACGTATACAGTGCCAAAACTATTTTTATACGGGGTGAATCAGCTGGAGAAATACGAGCAAGAAACTACATCTTCTATGACTACAACTATCCATTCTAAACCAAATCAACGCAACGCAACGCAGGGAGGGGTCGCCCTAGGAAGACCTACACTGACCTTATTGGTGAGGTTCTTCAGAAAGATCAGGTGCGCAGCAGTACTCGTAACAGGCGTGCCTGTATGACGAGATGTATGAACGTAGATGAGGCGAAAGGAGTTTGTAAGAATCGTAGCAGGTTCTGTGGTTTCTGCCTACCCCCATGGGAAAAAGGCGTGAGTTTATGTAAATCAAATCAAAACGTAAACTACTTCGCAGTAATAGATGCAAATTCGATGGGCAAAGGATGAATATGCTTTACTGTCCGACCTAATTTAATCTGACCATCAAATGTATTCAACATCCTTATAATCCAATTACATTTAAATGGCCAGCACGGTTTACTCTAAATATTAATGCAGTTTAAATTCTGCACACAACTGAATAAATAATTATATTAATTTAATTTAACTTCTCAATTTGATGTTTATACAACACCTTTTTCCCGCGGCTATGTTCGCGTGGTTTTAGTTTTTCTATACAAACTTTGACTGCCCATTTTATGCTTTAGAAAGAAGAAGAAAAGAAAAATAAGCCATAATTTTTACAGTATTCAAGATATGTTTTATCTGAAGGTCAATTCTTGTAATTAAATATTATGTATGTTTAAACTCTAGTTGCAATCTCATCTCAGTGAGAATCAATGTCAGAAGCTTGTCAAAATGTAGCTAAAATAGAGGTATTTTTGACAGAATGAGACAGAAATTAGAATTTGAACGTTCCAAAAAGTTATGAAAATTGCCCTCTCAATTTCCGTTCAACGGTTTTTCAGGAAGAATTTATCAAACAGCCTGAAAAGATACAGTATAGACGATGGCGGTTGACCGCTTTTCAACCTTACTACTAAAAGTATAAGGGTGAAAACTGAACTGATTATACGCGATTGTGCATAAGTAAACGTTATTCATTATGAAGATTACATCTAAGAAAACATTTGAAGCAATATTAATAACCTAAAAATATCTGAAATTAGTACATTATCTAATATTCAAGTGAACGTTGCCAAAACTATGAACGCACTCGTGCGCATATTTTCTGGAACTGTCACATCATCAAGAGCTTCTAAAGATGACATCAGTTGGCATGCCAGAATTTGAAATATAAATCATAGGAAATGATTAACACAGAACTGTAATGATCTTTAAAGAAGCAATCTGTCCGTGACAAATTATTGAATCCTAAATATTATTTAGAAGAGAGATTATTATTCGTCTTCACGTGTACCTGTGTAATTGATGTTTACAATATTTATTTTTTATTTATTTATTAGGGACAATAAACAGGGACAACTAGGGAAATACTTAAACTAAGATTTAACAAACATGTAACCTACACAGAACCCCCCCTGGTAATATAAATAATACCAGCCTATTACTGTACCACTGTAGGGCAAAGGCCTCTTCTCATACAAAGAAGGCACGAGCATTGATCACCACACTTGCGCTAGACAGATTGGCGATTTCAGACTTATATTAACGTTTTGGAAGGGGCAACAAGATTCAATCCTTATTTTTTTGTATAAGACGTTCAAAAGTGCTTTTTAGTGGTCTAATTAAAATCGATAATTTAAGTTTGTATTTAAAGAATTTGCGACTGCTAAATGAACATAGTTGACTAAAAATTAATTTAAAAAAATACTTGAATAGTAGAGTACCTACTTTAGTATAAAAAATCTCAGTAAAAAATGTGACGTTTAGTAAATTGCACCCGTGCGGGGCGGGTCGCTAGTAGAAAATAAATCCTCATCTTTTAGACTTTTGACAGGGAAATCTTGAAACTTACTGATTGGATACTGGGCCTGGAACTATAAATGAGGAATCCGTAGTGGCTTAACGTCGAACCCCACTCACTGCCAATCTACATGTCGGATGCCAACGGAATCCTTTTCAGGCAATACTTTTTCAGAAGGCTTTAGGAATGTGGGTTATTGAGCTTAGAAAGATATACTTGGTAGGTGTTCATCAATCTTTACCAACCAATCAGCATTTCCATTTCTAAATGATTTTAAAAAAAGCAAAATATCGCCTGAGTAATAAGGCTTCATTTACATTGACATTAATCGAAGCAAAGCATCACAACTTATGTTAACACGTTATAGTATACTGCCCAGGTATCAGCGCTGCGGCAGCGCTGACGCTATGGTTTGTGTTTAGTGGATTTTCAACGTTGTGATCTACACTATAAAGTTGAAAATCCACTAAACACAAACCAGTGTCGGCGCTGCCGCAGTGCTGCCGCGGCGCTGTGTTGTTAGAGAATAGCACAGCTGGAGTGTAAATGTGGTGCTGCCCCACAAACGATGAGACACTTGATATTGTGCCCTACCTGTCCTATTGTCTGACATCACGGGAGCTGATGGATGCTACTAAAAGTGCCAAACTCGTAGCCAAATTTTCGGCTGACTTGATTTGAACTGTCATCGACACGTTTAGAAAAAATATACTGAACTTTATCTCAATTCGTTAGCGTACAAATTAGTGTTAAGCATCTCTTAGCGGCTGAGTCAAGCGAATACGCGCGTCACCCCGTGCTGCTTGAGCGTAGTAAAGCGTCGCTTTCACCACTACAATCCGAACGCGTGAATGCGCGCGTCGTTGGGTGTACACTCACGCATCAAACCATAAGTTTATCGCGTTGCATCGCGTTGTTCCGACTCGACCCGTGTGAATGGAGCCTACAATAATGTTGAATAAGTGTTTGCTGAATCATTATTTTTATCCCAACTGCTAAGAAGTGGTTTAGGAAGACCTATCTCGCAGCTTTATCCACATTAAGTGACGTTTTTGGTTACTGCTTTACTCCTGTGGGTCGTAGTATGATGTTATATAGCCTTTATACTACGTTGATAAACAGGCTATATAACGCCTAAGATATCTTTTTCAAATCGGACAAGTTGTTTCTGAAATTAGCGCGTTCACTCAAACAATTAAAAAAACTCTTCAGCTTTTTAATATTAATTAAAGTATATTATAGATTTTGATATAATATTGGATGATAAAGAAACAGAAGCATAAAGACATTGCCGGGGTTGCGGGACGTCTTCACAGGATACCGTGGCCCCGGAACGTAAAGGGCAACAGAAGGAACAGGGTGGTTTTTTAGTCAGTAAAAGTCTGACAGTCCCTTCCGCCCCACCCATGGCGGAAGGGATCATTTGATGATTTTTACTACATTAAAAAAAAAGCATATAGACATTTGCAACACCAAAGGTATCGCAGATGCGTTGCCATCCCATAGACAAAACATATGAAAATATTAATTAATTCATTAACGAAATATCTAGACAACAAATTATAGCAATGATCTTAATAGGCAATCTTTCCAACGAGTTAATTACGGTTAGTCTGAATACCGTTTAAGTTATGACTTTAATTACGGCCGAGAAATCCCAGAGGTAACTCATATTCAGCATTGTACAATAACAAGATACACGTAAGCAATAAAGATTTAACTAAAATACATTCATACAACGTGTAACGGAAAGGGTATATACATACAAAGAGTAAGGCTTCTTTGGATGATAACTAACGATATGGCAAGGGTTTCAGCTCAATATAAAATACTCTACCTTTCGGTTTCATATGTTTCTTAAATTCAAATCATAACAAACGTGTCAAACCGCACTACGTGGGTCAAAAACTTTCCACGTTACTTGCCTAATATCACGATAAATCTCTTCCGTAATTCTGCGCGCCTAGTACCGCATAGTACTTAGCCTACTGCAGGCGGTGTTCTTTGTTGGTCATAATTTCAAAACCCTTGCGTTTGTCGTATGTATATTACCCTTTCCGTTACACGTTATAAGTATAAGCGAATTCACATTTTGTTGAATTAATTTAATTTAGGGAAGTTTATTACCTATACCTTCCCTAAAATTCTCAATACAAAGACCGATATATTTCTAGTCTCAAACAACTTCGTCAAAGTGGGTGAATTTTCTCGAAAACTCAATAAAATACCCTCCTTAAGACTTTGGAATCCCTTCCGTTGCAAACTTTTCCCCCTTAAATAGAGAACAAAAGTTTATTTTTTTCGGCTCTTTGAGATCTTTCAATTTGTGACTTTTAGTTACTCTGAAACTTCTTTCAGAATTAATTATTACATTATTAGAGCTCCCAAAGATTTTTATCAGAATAAAGACTGCTTCATTTTTAGGTTATTTCATTTTTTAATTATGATGCGATATACTCACAGGATATTGAGATATTATGTAGGTTACAGTTAAACAATTTCTATGATATATTGCGCAACCCTTTACACCAATCAAGGACACTCGTATTATCTCCCCTGTGATAATATCACACGTGTGTGCAGGCGCAGGACTTTAAAATCCCATACTTATTTAAAATCTATTTCTTAGTGCATTCTGAGTTCAAAAGGCCTCTACTAACTAAATGACATTCAAATTCAAGTCGCATTAATAATCTAGTCGCAATCTCATTTCAGCGAAAAATCAATGTCAAAAATGATTTATTTATTTATTTATTTATTCATACTAATAAGTACAACATCTTACAGATTACTCCAAGACGATGCTATGCACACAAATTAAACTATATCATAAAAAAATATACTTAAAATAAAATAAAAACAAACGTTACATTCGTTCCCACCTTCAAAATGCCTGCCTCCTTGGTCTAGTGGTTAGTGACCCTGACTGCAAAGCCGGAGGGTTCGATTCCCACCCAGGACAAACTTTGTGTGATGAGCATATTTGTTGGTTCTGTGTCTGGGTGTAATTTATCTATAATATGTATGTATTTATAAATTATATAAGTATGTATATCAGTTGTCTGGTTACCATAACACAAGCTCTGCTTAGCTTGGGATCAGATGGCCGTGTGTGAGTTGTCCCAATATATTTATTTATAAAAAAAAAAAAAAACATATTCTTCATTCCTTTTTCATGATGGAAAATTAAGGGTATTTTTGAAAAAATGAGACTGAGATTAGAATGCGATCGTCGTTGAAGTTACGGGAATTGTCCCTCTGATAACCTAAGAGGAAAATAATGTACGAGTATCATGATTGAAACACAAACTAAGTAACAAAGAAGTTTCAAAGCAAACAGCTGATACCGATTAAAGAGCCGATGGAAATAATTTGTTGTGTATCGAATGGATTACGCTCCTCAGTAATTCGATAAAAGAAACTTTGTTGTTGGACATCGTTCGAAAATGATTAACGATGATAACGAAATAATTTAATTTGTGTTTGTGAGTTGTGTTTGCAGAAACAAAAGTTACGATCTTGATCTTGATTATATTATTACGTTATTAACTTTTATTTCCTGGATTTTGTAACTACAGTTTGTTAATTGTTTGTTTATTTATATTTTGTTTAACTACGCCGTTGGTATCATTGTCCCAAGCGCAACTGATGAGTATGGGGTCCTGGATTTAATAACGAATTTCCTAATGACAGCCCTTATAGTTTAGTTGGTGGTGTCTCTTGGAAAATATAAAGCCATTCCATCTCTATCTCTCCCCGGCCGTGTCAGATTGCCGTTACATCGAATTATGACAGTGTGGAAAGAAGGAGTTCACATGTGTTTGCACACACGTTTGTGCACTATAAAATCTCCTGCACATTTGGCTAGTCTCCATTGAGATTAGCCGCCGTGACCTAAATTCGTTTGAGAGAATATCTTTTTCAAACACTTCCGTCACACACAAACACACCCCCTCACCTCTTTCAACATCACCTACACACTCGCATTTATTTCTGTTATCTCTTTCCTCCAAGACAGGTTCCGCTGTAATATTTTCTAATAAAAGCTGTTTATCTTCAAAATGGAAGAACGGCGTGGAAACCAGTGGCTCTTCCAGCGTCTGTTTGACAAATGCATTAGGTGGAACGTCGCGAGCGATTCCACGTACCTTCACGAAACTATATGTACCTGTTATGTGGTGTAAGATATCAACTGAAAGCCTAACACGACAGAGCGGAGTAATAGTAATACCAGCCTATTTACTTTATCTAATAATACCTACCTACTTATTCAAAGTTAACTAGGCCAATAACCAAGTTCTGTTCTGTCTCCTGCATGTATGGAGGGAAGTGAAAAATAATTTTTTTCATCCTTCTCTGCTATTCTTTTCTGATTAATTTCGTTGCGGGATCCAAGACAGTTGAATCGTTTCTCCGGGACTCGTCGAGCTTCATTGCCTTGCAGTTGCAGTGGATGGGAATAGTGTGGCGGGCTAGTCCAAATAACAAAGCTAAGAAATACCTGCATACATTTTTCCCTTAAATAAATAATGTTTGTCCACTAAGCTAATATTTGTTTTGTGTATACATGGCCAGTATCACTAATGTTGCCAAAGAAAGCAAAAAGTTCAACTATCTTTTCTGCGAAAATAAATATATTGTTAGATTACCTACCTACTGTCAGTCTTTTCCTTATTCTTTGTGCCAGACTATAAGTTGAATCGGAACCAAAATTAGATTCCGAAGCACCGTATTATTACAGAATTATTTATCAGGATATACCATTAGATGTATCATTAGATATATCATTGGATATTTTGTATCATGTGGGCTGCAATAAACTCGGTTGTGACATTTTGTTGGCAGTAATTTGTCGTAACTTCGTAAGTAAGTATATCATTATTTTGGATTTGTTTCTATGTAATTTCGGGAAATTATGTAATATTGTGTCTACTTCGTAACAAAATGGTAGGTAAATTCTGTCATTGTTAGGTCGTTAATGTTATACACGAGATGTTATTATTTTATGACGAATCAAAATATTTAATGTATATTGTTTTATCAACTCGTAATTACTGGACCCAAGTCGTGAATTTTGGCGATTCCCTTTAACACAAACAATTGTACCTTGAATTTTTATAACTAGTTACTAAGTGCTCACAATATCGAATCGTAAAATCGATCAGCCACTCGTAAAGGAATCTGAAAAACTAAATTCTTAAGACGTCTTTGACGATACTGTAGACCTCACCGTCATTACCATATTTAAATTTAAAAAAGCGAAGTTGCCTTTTAAAAATTCCGAGAAGTTTCCTTAACAATTTAAGAATATCTCATAAAAAAGCATTTAAAGTTAACAATGTAATAAATACCTAGAATGCACGAAAACAAGCAAAGGGAAAACAAAAGAAACACCAGTGAAAAAAAGAACGTTCGAATTCGGAATTGAAACAAATCACCAAAAGGAGTCCGGTAATCTTTGTATACCACGTTAATGAACCTTCACAAGCTCTTGACAGATTGTATTTTTCTACGATAGCCTCAAAGATTGCGTGCAAAGGAAATGCACCCGCTGCCTCTAAAGAAACTATTGTTGAACACGCGAACTTTAATGGAATTTTACAAACTCACATTAAGCAGGTGAAGCACTAGGACTATTTTTAACTTGGAACCGTTTTCAGGTATAATAAGTACGCTTTCAGGTAGTGAATATGCGGCAATGCGGTCATTTCTATGCAGGCTTGGGTATGAAAAATGTATTATTACAATCCATTATGTGCATACTCGTTAATTTCCTCACAAGAGCCCAGGTCAATGCTGCAAGCGATTATAAAGTTCTCGCCAAAGAATACGCCAATAACGAACCAGTTAATAAACTTTTTTTATTTTGCACCACTTTTTTACTATAGATTGTCACGATCAAGCGATATTTTTATTTGTTTAAGTTTAAACGCACGTGCATTCGTGCATGTTTCCGGGATTATTTTTGTACTCATACCTTTTTCTTATTCATACATATCATCATCATAGAACGTAGAACGTAGAATTTCTCAGTAGCATCCTCGGAGTCTGGATATGTGCCCAGTTAATGGCAATAGGCTCGCCCCCTATTACATGGGACTTATACATAGCTGGCGAAATGAGGGTGTACTAGGTAATGGGTACACCCCTGCTGCAGTGGTTTGAGCTGTGTATTGATAAATCAGTCAATCTTACGGTTCTTAACAGTTACACTTTATTTATACAGATTACTAGATTTTGCCCGCGATTTCGTCTGCCTCAATGTCAGCTATCGCGGATACAAGAAAAGTCACGGATTAAAAAGCAGCATGTTAGGCTCTTTTTTTAAAAAGTAGCATAACAAACCAAAACTTAGAGTTAATTTCGCATTTATATAATAAATATGGATAATTATGTTATGAGTATATTCACGATATTATTTTTATATTAATGCACCTCGCGATCCTTAATCCTGAGTTAAAAGAAGGATTAGAAGACCCAGAGACACGATACAGTTTGTTAACGAGAAAAGTTTCAAACTGCTATTTTTCTTTTGTTTCACTTTCCACCTAATTAAATTCCTTTAGAGAGCCAGGAGCTTAACTTTGCCTGAAATAGTCTTTTCTTGTTTAAAGTGGGGTGAATTAATTGTCATTTTTCTTTTTTTCACGTAAGTCTTGTACTTAGAATTATTCAGTCCTTAGTTATGATGAAGTGATCGTCATCATTATGTCAATTGGAAGACTCCTACTGTTGGGTATAGGTTTCTCCTAAGACTCAGCGACTTCCTGCGGCTCTTGCTGGGTCATCAGTCCACGTTGTACCTGCCAAACCCTTATTTTTTTCGCGGTGGAAAACCTCATGGGCTTACTCCATCGTGGGGGTGATGAAGGGGCCATACTGGACTCTTTCTGACTAAAACCACCGCAGTGTTTCACCTCTGCCTATGGCCGGGAGTGCGGCATTCGCATAAGCATTCATCGGCGCCTTTCGGTGCTAGTCGCCACTATAGAACTTTTGACCCCCATCCTATGTCATCATTTAGTATTTTTTGTTTTAGGTTTTCACTTTGTTATTTGCGTCATTTTCGCATGAATAAACAGTTTTTCTTTCTTTCTACTTATAGGTTAACTATGAATTTGACTTTAAAAACGGCTACTCAACAAAACCAAGCTTTTTCTAAAACTCGATTTGCCTCACTGCAGTTATAGCAGCATACATACCTAACAGTCTTTCATTCACGGTTTTTACGTAACATTTCTTCTGCTAAAATTGCAATTTAAATCGACTACTTTATTATTCAAGGCCACCCATTTCATTCTTGTACCAAGCTGCTTCTACTGTTGATTTATGACCGTAATATTCGGTAACATGTGGTAATTCACGACAATTCTGGTTGACTCTTTATCTCTTTAGCTTTTTCTTTTTCCAAAAGAAAAAAGCTGTCCCAGAGCGCCCACCAGTCATGCCTGTAGGTTTGACACGGAGCAAATACTAATGTGACTTTTTTTATCTTGGACAACACATACATCGGTGAAGGAAAACATCGTGGGGAAACGTGTAATTGATTTAAGTTTGGAATCGCCAATCCGCCTTGAGCAAGTCTGGTGATCAATGCTCATGCCTTCTCAGTATGAGAAGAGGCCTCTGCCCTGCAGAAGGACATAGGAGAGGGATGTTCCACTGTTCCATTCCACCATTACTTTTCGATATTTGCTTTTAATTTAATTCCTCGATAATTTGTTCGTAAACTTGAAAGTCGAGAATCGGTTAGATTCCGTTTTCAAAAAAGAAAGGAGGAAAAAACTACCTACCAACGTTTATAAATTCAAGTTAAAATGTAAACTTGAGGAGAAAGTGAGTTCATTTGTTTGCGCAGGTAAGCACCGTGTACTTCAGAATACTTCGGATAAAGGAAAAACATCTCAAAGGAGTAATTTGCAGCTGGAATATGGACGCAGATTTTTTTAAACATTTTTAAAACAAACTGGTTGACGGCTCCGTTTTATCTTTCGCCATTGTTTCAATTATAAAGAAAGATGAAATAAAAGATGTGGCCACTGTCATTTAGCAGGATAATGTGCTGGAACTTTTGTTGAGAATAAGCCACGGTTTTCTGACAAATAGTTTTTGGTAGGAAATCAGTAAATCTGATTGCATCGAATTATATAACTCTGTCACTGTTCCTTAAAATAGGAAAATAGTATTTATAAATAAACTTTTAACTATATCTATATAAAATGCTTTGTCTGAATGACTGACTGACTGAGGGATCAATGCACAGCCTAAATAAATAGTTGATCGTAGAGAACTGAAACTTGGAGGGTGTGTTCTTTGTATGACGCAGGCATCCGATAAGAAAGGATTTTTCGAAATTCTACCCCTTAGGCGGTAAAAAGGGGGCAAAGTTTGTATGGAGAAACCAAGCTTAACGCGGCCTAAGTCGCGGGCAGAAGCTGGTATTAATACATACATTAAAGCGAAAAGTCACTCACTCATTACGAAATATCGACTCTCTTTCTGAGAATCGACTTTCCTTTTGGTGTGAAATATCACTGTTTTTCTTAGCACACAGTGTAACGCACGTAAAACATTATGCTTATGCTTATTTTATATACATTATGCTGTGCATGTAACAATACATAAACAAATAAAAAACGGTTAAATGCAATATTTTCTACTGGTACTAAAACCTCTACATTTTATTAGTACGAAATCGTATTTATTGTATCTATACCTTTACAGTCTTAAAGTGCACATACACGAACTGTATTTGTATATTTAACATCATAACCTGAAAAATGCAATCATTATAAAAATAAAACATTTTTCATAGAGCCTTCGTAATGTAATAAAATGAGTTTGAAGACCGTTGTCACGCCATTCATTGCAAGTTTCACTTTACTGCCTATCGTGTTACCTCCCCTTTCCTTCATTTGGACAAACCATAAAAACTTTCGTTGATTGAATTGCATAAATGTTTTATATTTTGGTCGTTAAAAGAGGAATAGTTCAAGTAGATTGAATAAACACTAGGTTGGTGTGTTACAGCTAACGAATGAAAGTTTTAGCCATTTATATAGCCGGAACTGACACTGAGAGCCGTGTGTGGTCACTGACACTGACAAGTGTGAACACGTTCATAGAGAATGTATGAAAGAATAATTTATCGTTTAAGAATAGTTTTTATATAGGGTATGTAGTACATAGCTTTCACGTGCCATGTCGTGTATGATTTTGTATACAAATATTGTAAACATTGATTTTAAAAGAGTACGTATGGAGTTTCTTTCCCATTCTTCTCCATACAAAACTACCTTTTGGAAGGGGCAACTAGATTCAATTCCTTTTTTCCTTTTGTATATGACGTTCAAAAGTGCCTTTTAATGGCTTTATTGAAATAAATGATTTGACTTTGACTTTGACTATCACTGATACGAGACGGTGCCGGAATTGTGGCTTCACTGATATTTGTGTGAATCAGCCTTTTGGTTAAAACATTAATTTTAAATGACCTATTTAATTATACATACCATTAGTTCGTTGCGGGTCTATTTGAGCATGTAGAATGGAGAAACCAGGCGCGATGATGGCGGGCAGCGTGCGCGAGCGCAGCAGGGGCGGGGGCGCGCGGCGGCCTCCCCCGCCCAACGCCTCCGCCGCCGCCGCCGCTGCCGCCGCCGCACTGTCAAAGGAAAACAATGTCAAAATTATGAGGTCATAATCATTATTCAGCCGAATAATTCTATCGCTTTTCTACTAGGGGGGAATTTCAGTAAGTTATAAGAACGTTCGAATTCTAATGTCATTCTCAATCTTTCGAAAATTTCTCTCAAATAACTAAAGAAGTTCATTATTTTATTTTAAGATTTTGATATTTATTCCTGCTGAGATGAGATTGCGAATAGATTTTTAAAGTTTTTAATTACGAGGATTGGCCTTTTGATATAACAACTCCAACTTCCCGAAAAAGTAGTCCTATTCTGTCAAAATCTCCTTCGACGGATTTAAGTGAAGTGGCTGCGAGGTAAGCTGTCAAATAGCTTTAGATAAAAGCTCACCTCAAACTCACTTCACCTATATTTTTTTCCAGCATAACAGTGCAGGCAGCACAACCTACACACGCTGCGTCTTCGGGGATTTCACTACTTTTCAACCTCATCGCTCATTTGTTATGAAAGCAATATGCTCCACCCACTGCCACTTAAGTTAGGCAATTCTTCATTTATTATTGGGATGATGGATCATTTTTCCAATGGGGCGAGAAGCCAGTACAAATCAGTATTTTATTTATTTTTAATTTATTTTACTGAATTGGAACATAAAACAATTACTCATTACATATTTTAAAGTATGCCAAAATTAATTTTAAGGCTAGGTAAACGTGCTACCTAGACCTATATACGCGAAATGATGTCTGTGAAATAGTATATTAATTAAACTTCAGTTCTTCTTTTTATTATCATCGCCTAGCCTTTTCCCAACTATGTTGGGGTCGGCTTCCAGGCTAACCGGGTGCAGCTGAATACCAGTATTTTACAAGGAGCGACTGCCTATCTGAGCTCCACTACCCAGTAACTCAGATACAAAATATCCCTTGAAAAAAATTACGGGCTTTTGACTACTTCTGTCAAAGATCTACGAACGACAGTCGGAATCAACAGTTTTACGACTGATAAAATTAAATAACATCGTTCCAAGTCACACAAAAAAAAGGGAAAAACAACAACAAAAAACCTGTTATCCCATAAAAATCATATAAAAAAAGGAAACATGACACGCAGAGCTGGGCTTGTGAATCAAACACGACAGACATTTTCACGTGCCGCCATCTCGTTTCGCGTAATAGCTGTTGATGGTACCTTGACATTCACCTCCGAATAACAGCAACAAAGAATGCACAAGAAACTAAAAAGCCGTACCTACGAGTACTTCGGAGATTGCGACTGAACTTTTCTGTTAGGAGAATCGGCATGATGACAGTAACAAAGATTCATTAGAACAGTTACTTTATAGTAAACAGCTTTCAAGAAATCAAAAATCTATTTAATTTTTATATTAGCAGTAAGATGTTCATGATTTTTTAAATAATATAATTTATTTCCAGAACAAAAAAAAAATATCGCATACCGTATAATAACGTATTTTTTACACGCGTTATATATACTATTGAGAGAAAATTACCGTGAAATATATCTACCTCCAGCCAGATAGTTACCGATCTTTAATGCGTCTAGATAATGGCTATAAAGTACTTACACCGATTAAAAAATCTTAATACTTCAAATTGATAGATACAATTATACTTAATTAACTTAACTACGTACAAAACTGTCTATAAATTACTTGGGGTGAATTAACTAATTGTCTAAAGAAATAAATCAAGATACGATCCCAATTTACAATAAATCTTACAGCAAATTCTTAGGCACTAAACTATGAAATTCCAAACTATCTGGCAGAAAATGAACGCAGTTTCATAGAGAAGAATTGATTTAGTTGAGATTGGAACTTGATAAATGGTAATTGTAACTTTAGATAAAGAAATATTGTTTTTGCCTTCGAGTGCGTGAAAAGCAAAAGTCAGTTCTGTGAGATATTATTCTTTGTCTGGCAATAATTTATCTCTAGAGAATATCAATTTGTCACACAAGCTCCACAGAAATAATACGTATCAAAGCCATTTATCAGATTATTTTTCCATATTTTATGCTGATTCAATAACTTTTTATTGGCTTGAAAGTCAAATATAAAAAAAGAATGTCAATCATTCTTATTGACAATTTAGTAATACCAGCTTATTATTGTCCCACTGCAAGATAAAGGCCTCTATAAAAAGAAGATACGAGCATTAATCACCACGCTTGCTCAAGACGGATTGTCAATTTCAGTCTTATATTCCTGGCCTTCGTCAATCCGTCTTGAGCAAGCGTCTCCCCCGAGAGACTTAAGAGTGGTGGTGTAGAGGAGGCATGGAGCCATGAGCCGTCATGCCGTTTGCCGTCACGGCAAACTGGTCGACAGATTTATTTAAACTTTGCACATGTAAAAAAAATACATTGTACAAAGGCGGACTTAATGCCTTTGGCATTTTTTACTTCTTTAGGGTGATGCAGAGACAAAACATGGTAGGTACACAGGTACAGAATATTTCCGAGAATAAAATATAATAATAAATACATATACATACATACAAACAAAATATACAAAGTAGAGAGAGGTCAAAATACATAAATGGAGAAGTACAACCAAATTAATTGCAGGACGAGTCTGCCAACTTCTTATGTAAGTGTTTGCGAGCGTTCACCTTGAATGTGAACGGACTAGTGGCCGTCCTGATATTCTGAGGAAGCGCATTTCAAAGAAAAACCGCCTGGACAGGAAAGGAAGTTTTAAGAAAACCAGAGCGGTGAGAAGGACATCGCAGAAGACGATTATTAGAAGATCGAAGACTCTAAAAGAACAACAAAGAAAATCCCACTAACAATCTTATTCTTTGTTAGTATTCGAGTGACATAATAATGCAACATGGCGGCTATAGGAGCCGTCTGCGGGTAACGACACTCATTACGCGCCAAATGCTTTTGCCGTGTAGCCCAATAGAATTTGAGGAGTTATGCTTTGAAAATCGCGGGAGAAAATGGACGTCGTTTGCAGTCGTCTTAAGTTTTGAGTATACTTATGTTATTTCTTTTTAAAAGTTACTTTCTTTGTATTCTTACGTGGTAGAAATTATGCTCATTATTGCCACGTATTTTGGAGGTTTTATTGTTAGGTAATTCTTTGGGTATGAGTCTAATAGTAGGTAATAACTTTGATGTCAAATGTCAAAGTCAAAATTAATCAATTAATTAATGTCAAAGTCAATTTGTCGTATGGAGAAAGAATGGGAAAGAATTTTATAAGTAGCTTTTGCCCGCCACTTCCTCCGCATGAATGTTCAACCGTTACGGAGATTGGCCGCAACAAACAGATAAACAAAAAAAATAGTTTTTTTTTGCAATAAGTAAGCAACGTGTTTTATACGGTCTTCAGTAAAAAGCTGTTATTTTGACATTATAAACAGACACAAAACCACTGTACTAGAATAAGTACAAAGAATTTCATTAAGAAAATAATGAATGATGTATGTATGATAAACATCGATCATTAATAAACTAAATTTTACTTTTAATAACCCTTGTTTGTAATTACACTAAAGTATGTTCTCATAAGTTAAAACATAGTAAATATTACAGGTAAAATGATCGCCAAGTTATATTCTAAGGCAAAGTTAAATAACATTAAAAGTTACGATCGGTACATAAGTTTTACGATCCTTTTTGTGTAACGAACATGTTTAATGTTCTACATCTTGATCGAGTTTTACAACTTATACGGTATAAGTAGTTAGTACTTTTAGGTAAGTATCTGTATTCGTAGTCATCCCCTATGAACTATCACGCAAGAGTCTTCCCCGCAACTGGACTCGCGCAAATGTCTTTTCACGGAAATGTAAATTCGCGCATATCTCTTATTCTTTTCTCGGAAACGATCATAGGCGCAATCATTCCAGGACATAGGTAACTTCTCATGTTAGTCTTAAAAACCTGATAAATCAAGTAATTGTAAAATTCGTTATTTTGTTGCTTTGAAATCAATAAATAATTAGTCACTTAAGATTGAAAAGTGACGTCACAGGTCCATGTTGTCATACAAAATCTATGGGAGAATCGCATTTTGACAGCTTATTAAAAGTACGTATAGGAATTAATAAAGAGTAACCATGTCAAACAATTCTTTATTTTAATTTTTAGTTTTTTTTTTTTTAACTAAACAGTCGTTTTGTTGGCAGTTTCAATCGTCGAATTCACGACTACAAACGGAAATATATCAGTGCTGGTGGATCCGGGTGTATTCCATACTTGGACAGTTGAATTCCTTTCGACAGCTGCATGATTCACGAAAGATGTACGATATCTAACAGTAACAATTCCAGCAGTTGTTTGGCTTATGTTTGCATCGTCTCCAATTCTCTGAGGGTCAACTGGCTTTTGTGTTTCTTTTTGTATTCCAGCTGACGCATTTTTGGTGCAGTTTACGTGTCCACGATCTTTAAAAAATAATAAAAAGTCATCATCAAATTAATAACAATAGGTAACTACTTCACACGTCATGAACACCGTGAGGTAACCTAGACTTAACATAACATCACGCCTGTAATCCCCGAAGGGTTAGGCAGAGGTGTAGGTACCCATTAATACACCTACATTTCGCCAGTTATGTTTAAGTCTCAGGTAATAGGGGGCGAGCCTATTGCTATAAACCGAGCACAAATCCAGATAAAAACCTAACAGTACTTTTCACGGAACGCAATTGGATGTTTGAAACAGAGATAGATTATAGTCTGAACGTAAAGAACATAGGCTAATTTTAACCCCGGAAAAAATCTAATTGCCATTCCAAAATGTTGGTAGGCCTTTATGAAGAAGAATGAGCGAGATACTTAACGGAATGTCCGATGAGTATCTCGCTCATTCTTCTTCATAGATTCGTTTAATTAGAGTTTTACAAAATACTGGTTTTAATATTCTTGTTGCTTCTATCAAATCAGTTGCCCGTCGCGTCACGAAACGACAAGAAGAAGAAGCTTGTTCTACATATCAAAGTTAAATATTAGATTATAATTATGTTATTCTTACCAGCGAAAAGGTCACTTAATCCTGGTATAAAGAGTCCAGTTTCTCCAGTACCTAATTCCAAGTGAACTTTGCCAATATTAGATATTCCGTTAGCATCCATGTGAATTAAGCTTTTACCTAAAAATAAAATGTTAAAGCTATACTGCTTATTTGAGTCTTCGCCTGTCGGGTACAGGGGCGCGGGAGCTGGATGATAACGAAAGAAGTGCGGGCGGCAGGCCCTTGTAGCGTGATACACAAGAGGCGAAATGTGCACTGGACGGTTCTTAAGATATGTGAAGTCAAAGTGGTTAACGGTGAACAAGGTAAAAAAAAACCAAAGGTATAGTTGAAAACAAGTGTCAGGGACAAGTGGTCTAGAATTTTATGCTGAACTGGGCTACAATATTGTTTTTTGAAGTGAAAACTTCTTTAGCGGCGTTGAGCACTTTTTCTGTAATGGGTATAAAATCTTAAACTCGCGTCAGGACACGTGCGCGTCAGGACACGTGACCTGATCGAAAAAGCGTAGGACAGCGCAGGGCGCTTGCGCGAATGATAATTGTAATAGTTTTAAAGTTAAATTTTTAATGTAATATAAATTGTCATGTTTGTGTACGATAGCGCAATAAATGAATATTGTATTCTACCACATAAATGATAGTACTTTTATACTGATAAAGCAATTGGTGCAAAATTATTCCCTAACCATTCCAAAATATCAAACATGCTCAACGTTAATAATCAAGTTTTTACTTCTGCCGGCACTCCCGGAGTGCAACCCGTTTTTTTTTCTTATTTTTTTGTTTTTTTATTAAATACATAATGTACACAACATGGTCTTTCGTCTTTCTTAAACAGTGTCAGCAGGCGAGGACTAAATAAAGCAAAAGGTATAGGTACAGTAGGATTTTCATATATTCTATCTCCTCTCTCTAAAAGCTAGCTCGTCTCATGTTTACTTGTTAGGAACGCCTGTATTAGATGTGTGATATTTTTTGTTATTTCTTTTCGTAAACGTGTTTTTCCAGCCTGTTCTCGCTACATTACACTTTGCTCTAAGAAACTTGGTTTTATTGCTATGTTTAATAAAAATCCCAGAGGTCCTAATGTTTTGGCCTTATTTTATTCTTGGACTGAAATATTTCTTATTTTTTTTGCTAAGCACTTCTAAATCGTCATGTTTTATTTAATACAACTTTTTTATAGCACTTCATCCGCTTAGATTTAGTACTTCCCCTACAAAGTCACTACCCCTAAGGCCCACTTTGAAGGGTAGTTAAAAAAAAAATCTTAAAAACTTATTATTTACTTAGGTTCACATTTGTGCTATGTTTCAAGTTGATTAACCCAAGTAATCCTGGTATATATCCTGGTATCCTGGTGATATTCTTGTTACTTATATATGTGAAAACAATAAAGGTGAAAATAAAACAATAAAAGAAAAACATAGCAGTTTCAGCAGTATAGTAGTAGTTTTATTTCCTGACCGACCGCATATCCGTCATTCACCTTCACTTTTTCTTTTTGTAAATCTACGTAGGTAGATTTATGATTATACCTCTGCCTATAACTTAACTACTTATATTTACTTGATTTACTACAATTTTCCAGTCTACCCGGCTCTGTGTCCTCCTACTAACTGACTTTCCATGTCAAGGTGGATTTTGACGTCGATATGATATTATTAGACAATATTAAAGATCAGAACGATTTTCCACTTTGATAATTTTACCAGCCTTGCATCAGGGTGGGGTCAATGCCAATTTGTCTGTTGTTGGTTAAATATAAACATTTATCGAGACCTCGAAATGATAGGCTTAAAATATTCGTTCAATATTAATACAACGTGGGTTATGATTGGTAGCCAAGGTTTTATTATAGCACATACTCGTAGGTATATTTTATATTGTATGTTATATACTTTTTGCGCTGAAACTTAATTCTTTTCGTTAACTGCCAGTGACAGTCCCTTCGAAACCGGTCCAGGGTCCTTATACAAAGTAACATCGCTTTGTAGCGAAACGATATCTAAATTCGTCATCGTCTCTGACTTGTCAATTGTCATGTCTTGCTTCATGTCCACGTGACTTAACGCGGCTTATGTCAATCCCATACATTTTAGTGTTTTCTAACTTCGTTATCGTTTTGACATTGTTACTTTGTCTAAGCCCCCAGCTGTTATCGAGATTAGGTACAAACAGAGACAGACAAAAAGTTAAAAAATTGGTTTTTCGTGTCCGTACCGTGTAAACATCCATATTTATTTTGTAAAAAAGCTGTTATTTTGATATTACAAACAGACACTTAGGTACATACTTTATTTCCAGAGCAAAGGGTAAAATATTTTACTATACCTACACTCTATTTCAAATAAATATTAAATCCAGCTCCGTTTAATCTGTGTTGTCCGTATGTTTTGACAAGGCTAATCCTAAATGCTACGAATGGATTCGTTGTTCCGTTTTTTATTTAGTTTTCAGATAAACCAATGGACAATACATTCACCACACATTTTTTTGTTGTTTTTCCATTTTTATGTAAATCCTGCGATCTGTCGACTACAGCTTTGGTTATATATTTGATTATGACGTTTATGGAACAATATCCATTGATATGCTCCTATAATTATTTTGATTATGAGAATATAAGATCTTATAGTGCTATTCTCTATAATCTTTGCAATGTTATGTTCGGGAATTTGTCCATCAGAATATTTACTAGGTGGTTATGGATGTACGTGCTAGGGACGGATTGAGAGCTAAGAGGCTCAACCTCCCCCCAAATCATCTGTGTTCTTCCGTGACAAATAAAGTGAACTTGATATTATTGTAATTAAACATTTTTGCAAAATCGACAATCCAGGATTTGCCACTAACTTGCATAAGCTTTTTGTTAGTTTGAGAGAGACTGCCACTTCGTTCTTAATTGTGTTTAACTAAATAAATAACACAGTTTTAATTTTTTGAATCATTTTCAATTCTCAACTAGTTTAAAGCCACAGAAATCATTTTCCTATCTAAACATTGACCAAATCTGAGTTATTTAACTAAGCTTGTTTAAATATAATGTTCATCAAACGCTTTTGGTATTACATTAAACGTAATTAAAAGCTTACGTCGTCACTAATTAATTTGCCCTGTCAGGGCTCATTACTTATGGAGGACTTGGTTTAATTGACTTAACTTTGCCGCATGTTATTAAAAGGAAGACGCGGTGGACTGAGAAAATGTTTCGAAATTATGAAAGATACGTTGGTTATGAAATATGTATTCCATATAGGTAGTTAGGGCTGCCAAAAATTTTAAAATTCCAAGACACTTGGGTGATGTTGAGATTTTTTATTGAACCTCATGAGAGCAAAAACATCGTTTAAGTTTTCATTTTTTATAACCGGGTTTGGCAGAGATGTACTCATTAGTTCACCTACATTTCGCCAGTTATGCTTAAGTCCCATGTACCTAATAGGGGGCGAGCCTATTGCCATCAACCCGGTACAAATGGAATCTCCGAGGCTACTACTGAGAAATTCCTGATGGGAAAACCCAATAACACTTTGTACTTTGAATCGAACCCAAGACTTCATGCTCAGTAGTCACGCTTTGCGACCACTAGACCAACGAGGCAGTCTAGAGTGTCAGTTCCCTGACACTAAAAGTAAAACCCCTTCTAGACGGTCCCCGGACGCTCGCTAAACTAGGACAAATCCGGAGAATCCCGGCCGGATGGCAACCCATTATTAAAAATAAATCTTTGTTTCATAAAAGTCAATGTAAATACATACTTATGTGACTTTATTTACGATCGTTTATTGTTCGTAGATCATGAAGATAAACAAAAATAATAATATACGTAATATTCCTGCAGAACTTAAATATAACATTCAAGAACGTAAAAAAGAATTCAAGTAAGATGATAAAAATGCTTTTACGGACTTGTGATCATAAGTTTAGTCTAATGTAGTTTATGATGACACTAACGGAACGCCTGCCTCACGACCATAATACCGGGTGTAAGGGACAGCCCTCCGCAAACTGATAGGGTGCATTCAGCTCCTTATTTTAAATCATATTTCACTCGAAGTTTTCTCAGGATTTTTTTTTTTACCGTTTTTTCAGTTACAGTTTCTTTTTTTCAATGTAAAATTACATTTTTTTGTACGCAGCACTTAATTTTTATAAATAATACAGCTAAAATCAAAAAACCAGCAATGAATGTTAAAATAATCGTAACGATCGACGCGTGAAATCAGCTGTTCACTTTCTGCCTAGCTACGGAATTACGGCCGAAGGCTAGCTGCGCTTGCCGATCCCTATGCGATTGCCGCGGTCACGATACATTGCGTATGAGGTTTTAAAACAAATCAGTTTTTTTTTGGATTTTCATAACGTTCCTGAAACAATTTCATGTATCAGTCTTCTTAGTATGGTATACTGAAATCACCCCATCGGCCTGCGGAGGGCTGTCCCTTACACCCGGTATACAAAGATAGTAGATATGACATTTTAGCTTTTTTATTTTTCTTGGGGGAAACCTCATGGATACCCTACGTCCGGGGAGAACGGGGAGAGGGAACAAAGAGAGGGTTATACCGGACTCTTTCTGACTAAAATCCCACGGTTCCTCTTTCTACCCATGATTCGGGAGCACGCTTAACACATTATTCGCGCCCCCGACTAGTATTGGACCGCCATTAGCGAGCCGCTTCACCTTGAGCTGCCTGTCCTGCGACCACAGAATCTCTTCATCTGGTCGAGCAAGGAACTGCCCCAAGTTCACCGCCCGCAGGCTTCTTTTTATGGTGGACAGTATTTACAGACAGTCCGCAAAAGAGATAGGTATCCAGGATGGTCAGATAAAGTTTTCTTAGAAACCGATAGAGGTCTTCGATTGAAACTTAACTTAATTAATGAACTGTTTATTACTAATCTACTTTTTAACCGACTTCAAAAAAAGGAGGAGGTTATCAATTCGACTGTATTTTTTTTATGTTTGTTAGCTCCTAACTTGCGACTGGGTGGACCGATTTTCATGATTCTTTTTTTATTTGAAAGCTGGTGCTTCCCGTGTGGTTTCATTGTCACCATTTCAATATCTGATGATGAACTTCGGAGATATGGAATGAAACTCCTCACAGAATCACAGCAGCAATATCGTAACAAGTGAAATTGCTTTGTTTATACGTGTAGTCGATGACTGACTGAAGGAAAAGGGGGGGGGGGGTACGTCAACCCCCCTCCTACCAGTTTCCAAAATTAAATATATCGTGTGAGGTATTGTTTGAAAGGGCTTTTTAGGGACACAAGCACTAAAAAGTGAAAAATAAAAAGCTTTTATACAAAAAAAGATAACCGCCTTCAAAAACTACAAAATAATAATAAAAATAACTTTTGTCGGTGGCAATACTTACCTAAATAACAAAAAACAAAACCAAAGCCGCCAACTTCCAAAACTAAAGTTATTTTTATTTTGTAGTTTTTGAAGGAGGTTATCTTTTTTTGTAAAAAAGCTTTTTATAAAATTAAATTACATTTGAAAACAACCATCGGTTTCTAAGAAAACTTCAACTACATCTGACGACCCTACATACCTCTATCTCTCTTGTTGACTGTACATGACTAAATTAGAAATTGAAATAATATTAGTTTTCATACCAGGTCCGTACTTGAGTTCCATATTCGTATCACCAATGGCACTTATACCGTTTACTTTAAGGTTCAAATTACTTAGATGTTCAAGACCAATATTATTATTACCGTTACCGTCAGCAGCAATTAGTGACATCTTTTTTCTTTTCTCTCTTACTTCTTTGAGTTTTGTTTCTAGCTGAAATTAATATTTCTTGTGTTGGTTATAATTGATTGTGTTTTATTTAATACTAGCTTCGCTTCGCTTTAAACTGCCTCGTTGGTCTGATGGTCGCAAAGCGCGACTGCTGTGCATGAGGTCTTGGGTTCGATTCCCAGGTCGGGCAAAGTGATATTGAGTTTTTCCATCTGGAATTTCTCCGTAGCAGCCTCGGAGTCTGGATTTGTGCCCGGTTGATGGCAATAGGCTCGCCCCTATTACATGGGACTTAAACATATTTGGCGAAATGTGGATGTGCTAATAGGTACACCGCTGCATAACCCTTCGGGGATTACAGGCGTGATATTATGTACTTATGTACCTATGTATGTAATTTAGAAACTAATTCACAATAAAAAGAGACTGATGATGTGTAATGGCAGATCGTCAATAGAAGAAATAACGCAAATCACATTAAAGCTAATAAGAACATACATAAAATGATAGATTTGACCTTGACAGCAGACGATTTGTATTGATTAGGTTCGGAAGAACTACGAGCTACTAACATGAATACATATTATAATATACTCATCACACAGAAAAGGATAGATAAGACAGTTGGTTTAGTGGTCGCAAAGCGCTACCGCTGAGTATGAGGTCTTGGGTTCGATTCCAAGCCTATTGCCATCAACCGGGCACAGATCCAGACTCCGAGGCTGCTACTGAGAAATTCCTGATGGAAATACCCAATAACACTTTGCTCGACCTTGGAATCGAACCCAAGGATACTCTGCAGTCACGACTGCTACACCGACGAAGCACTCTCCTGATATATATGTACAGTCGCGGTCATAAGTGCAGTAGCATGCTTAAGTTTAAATTGCTGTGAACACGGGGTACAGGCCATACCTACATCTGTGTGTATAAGTGATGTATTCAAAGTTAAAGTCAAAGTCAAATAATTTATTTAATTAGGCCATTATATAAGACACTTTTGAACGTAATAACACAGTACCTGCGTACACCTCAAAATTGGCACACGACGTTGAAAGGTCGTAAGTTTAACCAAAGTGTCAAACGATTTGCTTTGTAAATTGCTACTCCACTTATGACCGCGACTGTACATATCACGCACATACAAGTTACACCATGTACCGATCCTAACAAGGTTACTCGACCGTCCCGAAGCCTCCGGCATCAGATAATTGACTTGTTTCGAACTTCGCACATCGAGGGTAATACACCAAAGGAGCAATTGTTTTATGTGCCAAAACTCTGATCACCAATTTAGTTGAAAATTGGTGAACGCAATGAAGAGAGATCGGTGTGGCGTTTTCAAGTGATACTTTGGCACTAATTATGTGCTCATTTCCTGTGACGTATAATTGTGTGGGCTTTGATCTTTTCTGTTTTAGAATGCTTTGTTGAATGCTTTGTAGACGATATTACAGTGCACATGTGTGTGCGCAAACACAGGTGCAGTCCCTCTTGCCTTAGGCCGTGTTCACGCAGACGCGGGGTGTCGGGCGTCGCGTCGTGCGGGACGGCCCGCTCTAAATTCAAATATATGGCGTTGTATGAGAGCGTTCACGGAGAAGCGATTTTAGATGTACTAATTTTCCCGCCGCGAGACGCCACGCCGCACACGCCCGACGCCCCGCGTCTCCGTGAATGCGCACTTACTCTTGTAGTCTGATTAGACGGCAATCCAACACGACCGGGGAAATATAAGTCGTGAAATGCTACTGAGAAAATCCTAATGGAAAACTCCATAACACTTTTGCCCACAGTCGTACTTGCGACCATGAGACGAACGGGGCAGCCCCCTCGTGAATGTCGGTTTTCTGCGGGGTTTTAATATTATTGCGCGGATCCCTAATTCTTTTTTCTAAAATAAAAGTGGCCTAAGTTACTTCTTATAACATCAAATATCCGCCAGTGCATCTGCCCAGTCTTTTCGGAGATAAGCCGATACAAACAGACAGACAAAAATTTAAAAAATTCGTTGTTTAGTTTAAGTATCGTTTAAAAACACTATTTGTATAGATTTTAAAATATGAAATACGTACCAATTCTAATAAAGTATCTTTTTGTTCTAAAAAAGCTTCATTAACTATTTCGCTTCGCCTTTTCGGATCTACAGTCTTAGAACCATTTTTAGCATTTTGATTGGCTTCAATGTTTTCCAGTCCTGCTAGTACCTACGAAAAATATATTAAAAATATTTATATCGCACATACATACATAAATACGAGTATTAACGCCTTTTACCTATAGGGGTAGGCAAAAACCACAGAACGCCACGTGCTACGATCCTTGCATACTCCCTTCGCTTCGTCCACGTTCATATATTGTCATACAAGCACGCCAGTCAAGGTATGTATGTGTCAATAAAGTTAACAAGTATGTACCTATGCATAGGTACTTTCTTAACAACATATTTCTCTATCTTTTCAGCCATGTTAAGATGACGTAGATGTAGCATACTTTAAGCTCTTGGACTATTATCTAACCTCTTACAGCATCTTGAAACAAAGATGGGGAAGTCTATTTTAGTCATCGACTTCTCGACTGAACAGCACGATTTCTCTATAAATGTACCTAATTTTCATAGCGTCACGTTTCATTTTAACCGTTTTAATAAGAATCAATGTAGGTATTTTTAAAACAAATTAGCTTGCGCTGTACTTTGGGGAATATTAATAAAACTTTATTAATGTTTGTTTAATTTTGTTGTACTTATACCTACTTACTTGCGTTGGCGTTTTAGATAGATACAATTTTGATCACTTGGAACTTTACATTTCTAAAAGTTAGCTGATAGGTACTACACATATCTGCGATTTTTCGCTCTCTAAAATGCAAAAATCATTTGATTGTACCACGAGCTTGACGTAATAAACTGAATTATTTCATCGCTTGGGGATCTATAATCATTTTCTGAATCAATGGTAAAAGGTTTTGTTGTAATGTCCCGTCCACACCTGATATAACGTCTGTTTTTCTTCTAATAATTTGTTCTACTAAATTATGTCAACGCTAAAGGGGTCTTCTTTTTAAGGTCGTAATAATCATCAAATGAGTCCTTGCGCCCTGGCTGGGACGGAAGGGACTGTCAGTCTTTTACTGACTAAAAAACCACCCTGTTCCTTCTGTTGCCCTTTACGTTCCGGGGCCACGGTATCCTGTTAAGACGTCCCGCAACCCCGGCAGGCGTTTGGCCCCATTGGGGCCCCGTCCCTGTGCTGACAGCTCTTTGAGGCGCGTGCGTACAGAACGCGCCGTCGACCCGGGCATGGTCCTTGATCGGACGGCGAGCTACCCATTACTCGCCGTCCGCAAGCCCGCGCCTACGGTGGCCGGATGTCGCCCCGCAACGTCCGACGCCCTGGGCGTCTTCCGCGGCGGCTGGGGCGTGAGATGGAGGGTGTTGTTCTCTCCCTCACGCGGCCCGCCTCCTCCTTCGCTAGCATTACTGCTTCGCAGAAGGAGGTGACTGCATCCCATTCACTCTCGCCCCGGAACATGGCCTGAACCAGGTCCGGACGCGAGAGGTCGCCTCCGTGAGGACACGGCGGTGCTCTGCCTAAGCGGGGCAGACCTGTACCGTATGCTCCACCGGCTAAAGGGGTCTTTAGAATCATGAATTGAATCCTTGGTAAAGTCACGATGTCCCTTCCACCATATATATACACATCAAAAGTGTCTAGGGATCAAGATGTATTTGGTAATAATAATATATTGATCCCTAGACACTTTTGATGTGTGTACTTACCTAATGATTAATTCAAAGGTTTGAATTAATCAATACTATGTATAAATATGAAATAATGCACAAGGCTACACACTTGGTCTATCAATCATCGTAATTACCATGTCTAGAGCCACCACTGACCCCAAGCCGAATAAAACCCCTTTTGACCCCCACGCTCAACAAATTACCACCCAGACGACGCATAGTCATAAATTGGTAATACCAAACATTGTTTGTTTTTTTATTTATCATAGTTGATACCTACGACTTTGTTTGCATGAATATGGGTTATCACCTGATATTTTTTTTGCCTGGTACCGTATCGTAATAAAATTGTCACCTATCACGGGTTTTATTTGCGTGGTACCCTAATTATTTTTCTAAAATAATAGTTAATTACCTAAGTTACTCCTAATATCATCCGCTATCTGCCAGTGAAAGTCCCATCGAAATCGGTTGAGCCGTTTCGAAGATGAGTCGGAACAAACAAACAGAAAAACAGACAATAATTTAAAAATTACCTTTTTTCTTATAAGTATCTTGTAAACATTCATATTTATTTTGCAATAAAGCTGTTATATCGATATTATAAACAAACACATCAATTTTATTTATTTGTATAGATGTATGGATATTTCGAAATGGAATAACAAATTGATCAATTGATGATACAACGACAACAGTAATCCCAAGCGGTTCATAGGTTAACATGATTTAGATTCGAATAAATAACGTAGATCTATACATATATAGGTTCCTCTATCATCATCTGCCCAGCCTTTTCCCAACTATGTTGGGGTCGGCTACCAGTCTAACCGGATGCAGCTGAGTACCAGTATTGTACATGGAGCGACTGCCTATCTGACCTCCACAACCCAATAACTGGGTAATACGATACCCCTAGGTCAGACTGGTTGTCAGACTTTCAAGATTCTGACGACTCGTAACGACTGTCAAAGATACACGTATGACAGCCGGGACCAACAGCTTAACGTGCTTTCCGAGGCACGGAATGATGTCAGTAGTGTCTAAGATAAACTTTAGAAAGTACATATGAATTGAAAAAGTCACATTGGTACTTGCCCGGATTCGAACCCACAACCTCATGCATGAGAGGCCTTAACCGCTAGGCCATCACGACACCAGGTTCCTCTATATCTCTAGAATAACATACCTATATCCATAAAACATATTGACATAGCCAATCAAATATCACAGATACATAATAAACATTTAATACCATCTACTCACAAACATTACATCACACTGGTCTATTTAATTTCCCAAATGGTTTGGAAGAAGTTCAAGGCCAATACTCATAATTAAAAACGATCAAAATCTAGTCGCATTTTCGTCTAAGTGACACTCAAAATCAAAAATGCAGATATACATAACATCACTTATCATCACGCCTGTAATCCCCGAAGGGTTAGGCAGACGTGTACTCATTAGTACACCCACACTTCGCCAGTTATGTTTAAGTCCCATGTAATAGGGGGCGAGCCTATTGCCATCAACCGGGCACAAATTCAGACTCCGAGGCTGCTACTGAGAAATTTCTGATGGAAAAACCCAATAACACTTTGCCCGACTTGGAAATTGAACCCAAGACCTCATGATCGACAGTCGCGTTTTACGACTACTAGACCGACATTAAAACTAGAACTAAATTTTAAGACAGTTAACGAAATCAATCAGTCAGAAATCCCTCACCATAATATTGCGACCGGTTGATGGCAATAGCGAGCCTATTGCCGTCAACCGGGCACAAATTCAGACTCCGAGGCTGCTACTGAGAAATTCCTGATGGAAAAACCCAATAACACTTTGCCCGACTTGGGAATCGAACCCAATACCTTCTGCTCAGCAATCGCGCTTTGCGACCAACGAGTCAGTCACAAATAATGTGGGTGTACTAATGGGTACACTACTCCCTAACCCTTCAGGCAGGGGCGCCGACTCCGTGGGTGCTCGGGTGCTCCAGCACCCACGAGAGGTAAAATAGTAGGTGCCGAGCATCCACGATTATGAATATCTAAAATAATTCTCTTTCTCATCAGTCATCGACTTTTAACCCGTCCCGCGATTAACCTACATTTACGTAAACGTACAAATAATAAATAAATAAATAAATAATAATATTTACCTAATCTCACGTTTTTTTTAATTTTAGGTAGACCTTCAGAAAAACTCACAATTCGCCAATATACAGCCAGAAACACGATATATATTATACCTTCCCGGCTTCGTTATGAGTTTACCTAACCAGTTATACCATTCAAACTGCTGTGTAATACAATAAATTATCTTTTCTAAATATCCTGTATTTTCTTGTGTCTATTAAATAACAAAAATATGTATAAGTAGCTAGGTATGTCATTAAAAAAACTGGAGCACTCACGGGAACTTTAAAAACTCGGCGCCCCTGTTCAGGGTAGTATGTTATGTAGTTTAAATAAATAAACTTTTTTTTGACATAAACCGATATCTTCCCAGTAAGGTTGAGCTGTCGGTTATTGTTCCAATTCCGTCTTTTACACGATGAGAAAATATTCCTTACTCAAAGCCTGCCTAAAGACACACGCCTTGAAAAAAGTAAAGCTTATCGAATCTGGAGTGACGCACGTACGATTGGCACGTGCAACGGCTACGAACAATTTATGTAACTGTGATTTTATTTTTCAAGAAGATAAATAGGATTGACATCTTTTTTTATCATCAATCTGCATTACATACATCTCGAGTAGACAGTAGTATGGTGTCTCACCAGGACATCTACAACTTGTCATAAGGAAACTCGGTAAGTATTTTAAATCGTTAGGCTTAAAATACTTACCAAGATTTCTTAACTTAACAACTTAACTGTCCAATGAGTCACATATGACTCACGGAGAACTTTTGGAATAAGTTCAAGAGTCACAGGTGACTCATTTCTTTATACAACTTTGGCACATAATTTTGTTATGAGCGTGGAGTAATATTATAATTATAATTACGTGAAATTAAAAAATTAATTAAAATTAATTAACAATTGTATTGTATAGGGACAGTTAAGTTGTTAAGAATGTCTGCATATCCTTTAGAATTAAGTAAGTCCTAAACTACTCGTATCTACGTCCACTGCGTTAAGCTCGATGCAATTTTTATGTGTGTCTTTCAGCTAATTTCGTTCAGCCATTTAAGGGTGCAAGTGTAACAGACACCCATCCATCCATCTTCACAAACTTTCACGTTTAAAATAGTACTAACAAAACATCCGATTCGTTTACTTAGGTCACGAAAGGAACAAAACCACGTCAGATTTCTTTGATTCAATTCCTTAACTTAGGTCACAAAAGGAACAAAACCACGTCAAATTCTTTGATTAACCACTTCATGTACATATATCTGATATAACAGACGTATACCAATTAGGTACACAGTTCGATTTGTATCCTAAACGTCAGAACGGTAATTACTCAATTGTCAACCGTCACATCGTACCGCTGTCATTCGCATTGAACCAATCAGGAAACAGTCTTTGTAGATATTAAAAAAATCCATGAAAAGTCCCGTCCAATAGCAGACAACAATATAGGGTGATAGGATAAGATATCTTTATTTGTTTAAACATCTGCAGTGTCGTGGGGTTATTAAAGTTTAGTTAAAACATTCTGTTTACGGAATACTTGAAAACTTTGACCCTTAAAATCTCCGTCTCCGTCTCCTAAGGTTCAGAGTTCAGAAAAATATGCTTCAGAAAAATGAAATATCCTCGCAAAGCGCGACTGCTAATCATGAGATCTTGGGTTCGATTCCCGGGTCGGGCAATGCGCTAATAAGGTTTTCTATCAGGAATTTCTCAATAGCAGCCTCGGAGTCTAGGTTTGTGCCCGGTTGATGGCAATAGGCTCGCCCCCTATTACATGGGACTTAAACATAACTGGCGAAATGTGGGTGCACTAACGGCTACAACTCTGCCTAACCCTTCGGGGATTACAGGCGTGATGTTAAGATAGAAATATCGCATTGATAGGAAGAACATAACTTTCAACTTTGTTAACCCGTTAAATCAGGTGTCTTATGTATCAAATAAAGATAATTTCTGGAAAAACCTACAAACTGGTTTTCGTACAAAAAACTACAAAAGAAACTCGACAGACAGTCAATTGATATATCTTATTCCCCAATGACTAACGCCAAAACAACGTAATTCGGGAGACGTAAAACAAAACTGTATGTAGGTATGTTTGTATGTATGCGTACGTACCAGTAATGTGAATGCCAAATGTGTACCCGCCATTGCGTTTTACTGTTGACGTGGTACGAACCAATAAGTCCGCCGTTGTACGGTGTTGCCAGCAAAAGGGAGAGAATTTCGACAATTACTATTGATGGTTACGTTTTTTTGGTAGTGTGGCGAGGAAATTAAACAGACACCCTCATAGAAGTTAAGAACGGCTAAGGTTTTAGTCGTTAGGCTTTGATAGCCAGCCTTTTTCATGATTATTAACAATATCATCACGCCTTTAATCCTCGAAGGGTTAGGCAAAGGTGTACCCATTAGTATACCCACATTTCGCCAGTTATGTTTAAGTCCCATGTAATATGGGGCGAACCTATTGCCATAAATCGCACAAATCCAGACTCAGAGGCTAATACTGAGAAATTCCCGATGGAAAAACCCAATAACGAAGCATTAAAATTACAACTAAAATAAGAAGTCAGTCAAAAAAAGTCAAAGAAATAAATCTGTCAGAAATCTCTCACAAAAATATTCTCCCAGAAATAAAGGAGCTTACCCAACACTAGCAACACGAAACGTGCGAAATTTTACGATCAGTTTCAGAAATCGACGTTTATAAATAAATACAATTTAAACGCATTTTATTGCTTGCATACGCCGATGCTGAAATGCATTCGTATCGAAATAGGAATAAATAAAACGACACTTCAAAGTGTAGGCATAACGTTTGAGTTCCTTCACCGATGACGTAAATAAAATGAATGATTCTGCGATACACCAAATATTTTTTTTATTGTTTAACATAACATCACGCCTGTAATCCCCTAAGGGTTAGGCAGAGGTGTACCCGTTAGTAGGTACATCCACATTTCGCCAGTTATGTTTAAGTCCCATAAGTACTGTAATAGGGAGCGAGGCTATTGCCATCAACTGGGCCCAAATCTAGACTCCGAGGCTGCTACTGAGAAATTCTTGATGGAAAAACCCAATAACACTTTGCCCGACCTGAGATCAGGAGAGTAGCTGCATCACAAAAAAAAATGCGTTGATAAGGGCGATAATTTTTGTAACTTTTAAAAATATTTGCATTCTAATCTCAATCTCAATATTCTCAATCAGTCAAAAATACCCCTATCTTGCTTAAAATTTTTAAAAAGATTTTGACTCTGTCAGTCGCTGAGAAGACTAGATTTCGAACGTTTTTAAAAACGAAAATTTGCCTTCTGATAATTTTATGCCTATCTTTATTTTTTTCTTTTCTTACACTTAATATTTTTTTTATGCTAAACTTGTATTCTACGTTCAACCTATTTCGTTGGAACCTTTAAAGCCAGACATAACGGTATTCGAAACAAATTCCATTTAAACACGTAAAAGCCATTACAGTTTTGTAGAATTTATGGATGTAATATTATCTGAATAAAGGAAATTTCGTCTAATATCCGTTAAACATCAAGTTTTACATAAACTTTACAGTTTTAGCGAAGCTTAGGTATAAGTACTTAGTACAAGTTATTGTTATTAGAATAATAATTTATTATTGATACTTATTCTAATGTCAACGAAATTAAATTATAGGTAGCCAATTATAATTGTACGACTACAGGGCAAAGGCCTCTTCTTCTTAATAATAATTAATTTAGATAATAATACCACCCTATTATTTTCCCACTGCCGGGAAAAGAGAAGGCAAAGCATTAATCATCACGATTGCTCAAGGCGGATTAACGATTTTAGACTTATATTCATTACAAGTCCAGGTTTTATAAGAATGTTTTTCTTTTACCGATATCATTGATGTCCAAGATCAACTGAGAAAGTAGGTACGGTCAACAACAAAAGTCGATTAACAATGTTACTTTTTTATATCATTTAAACAGGCACTAAACACATAATGAAGAATTTCAGGCAAAAGCTAAGCGTTTATTAGGTATATCTTAATTTTATATTCATTGCGTTTTACTTTTAATACTTAATAATTAGGATTTCAAAATCATAAATGTTAATCGACTTTTGTTGCTGACTGTACATATATAAATTGAGAAAGTCATATTGGTACTTTGCTAGGTATCAAACCTACAACCTCATGTATGAGAGGCGGGCGCTTTTACTTTTACCTTTATTTATAAAAACTAATATAAACCTATTAGGTCGACAGATTTTTAGATTCCCGTGTGGTTTCCGGGTAATAGAATAGAACCACCCCCTCTCAGCCCGTGGGTGTCGTAAAAGGCGACTAAGGGAATAGCCGGAGGAGTCTAGCGACTCCTCTGTGTGGTAACATTAGCCTCCAAGCTAAGGTCGCCGTGCCGAGAGCTGCATGACTAGGGGAGAGCCTAGCCGCGAGCGTGCCAGTTGTCTGGGTCCGGGCGCCCCCAGGCACTACTTAAGCCTTACCTCTGTAAGCGGGGCACTGCAGAGTGTGGACAATTTATATCCCTAGCTTTTCGTGGGAACAAAATGAGTAACAAAAATTTAAAACTCGGAGGCGGCGGTGATGCTCGCCACACACTACGCCAATGTTTCTCGCGGGGCGAAAAGCGAGCTACGGAATGTCGCTTAGCTACGCTGAATGTGCAGGGAGGGATAAAAGATAAGATGGATGAAGTATGTGAGGTAGTGAAAGACAAAAGGATAGATGTGCTTTGTGTGAATGAGACAAAAAGAAAGGGAGTGGACATATCCAAATATGGTTCTCTGACCGCTATCTGGTCCGGCGTCCATGAGACCCAAAGGGCCTGTCAGGGTGTGGGGGTTGTCCTCTCAGCGCGAATGATGAAATGTGTGAAAGATTATGTGTGTGTTAGTCCCAGGATTCTGTGGTTGAGAACCAAGGTGGGCTTAAACCGTATCTTTATTGTGTGCGTGTATGCACCTGATATGGGAAGCTCACCGACGGAGCGGAAAGAGTTCTGGGATAGTTTAAGAGATATAGTGAATGGATGCAGGGCGAATGAGAAGATTGTAATGCTTGGTGATTTTAATGGCTGGGTAGGTGTAAAAAGGAATGGATACGAGAAAGTGTTAGGTGCATTTGGAGATGACAGAGTGAATGAGAATGGTATGGATCTACTAGAGATTTGTGTGGAGAAGAACCTTACTGTGATGAACACTATGTTTAATCACAGGAAGATTCACAGGTATACGTGGGAAAGGCAAGGTAGTGGAAGTATAATTGATTTTGTGATTGTAGATGAAAGATTGAAGAGTAAGGTCACAGATACAAGAGCATATCGGGTTGTCAATGTTGAAACTGACCATTATCTGGTAATGTGTCGGGTGGATGGTTTATTCAAGCATTGGCGTCATCGAGTTCAAGTTCCTGTGACCACTCTAGAAAGAATAAAAGTAGAAAGACTGCAAGAGGCTAAAGTAAGAGAAGAATATAAGAGAAAAGTAAAAGAGAAGACGGATAAGGTATTTGAGAGTGGGAATGAGTTTAGTTTAGAGGAAGTCTGGGATATGACAAAGAATAGTATGGTAGAAGTAGCTACGACGGTATGTGGTCTAGCACAGAGGAAGTATGGTAGTAGGATGGATGATTCTTGGGTGGATAGTGAAGTGAAAGAGGTTGTGAGCAAGAAGAAAGAGGCATGGCTTAATGTGTTAGCCTGTAAGGCCCAAAGTAGGATGAATCAGGCAACGGATATGACAGATGATTTAGAAAGAGTGAAGAAAAGATACACCGAAATGAAAGCGAAAGTGAAAGAGATTGTAAAAAAGAAGAAGGATGAGAAGGAAGAAAAGTATAACAGGAAGTTCGCTGATAACTTCAGGGCCAATGTTAAACTGTTCTGGAAACAGGTAAGATTGGCTCGAGGGGTGACAGGAACATCAACTATGAACGTTGTGAGAGCAGAAGATGGATGCCTATTAAGCGAAGAATGTAAGGTTTTGGAACGCTGGAAGGGATATTTTGAAAGTTTGTTTCGTGATCAGGATAGCATGCAAGGAGTGGGCAACTGGGCGGAAGCCAGTTTTGAAGACCCACACGTAGATGTAGATGAAGAGAATGAAATAAAGATGGATGAGATTGTAAGAGCACTGAGAGGTATGAAAGTTGGCAAAGCTGCAGGCTATGATAGAGTGTCTGTCGAAATGCTAAAGAACGGTGACGGGGTGGTAGCAAGCCTGTTGTGCTTGATCTTTAATATGTGTTGGAGTTATGGTCGTGTGCCGGATGACTGGTGCAAGGCTGTAATTGTTCCACTATATAAGGGAAAAGGCTCACAGCAGGAGTGTAAAAACTACCGCGGCATTAGTCTATTAAGCGTTGTCGGCAAACTGTATGCGAAAGTTTTAATTAATAGGGTGATAGGAGTGACTGATGAGAAAATTTGGGATGTGCAAGCGGGATTTAGACAGGGAATGGGCTGTATGGATCAGATCTTCTCTTTAAGGTGTATAGCCGAAAAACATCTGGCAAAGCACATGAAAGTCTATTGCGCTTTCGTAGATTTGGAGAAGGCCTATGACAGTGTGTGGAGGGAAGAATTATGGTCGACTCTATCCATGTATGGTGTGGACGGACACTTGATACGAGCACTGAAATCTTTATACAAAGATTCCAGTGCTTGTGTTAGGATTAATGGGGCATACACTGACTGGTTTTGCATCTCAAGAGGTGTAAGACAGGGCTGTGTAGCGTCTCCTTGGCTGTTCAACCTATACATGGATAGTTGTTTGGCGGATTTGAGAGAGAGTGAGTGTGGATTAAGGATGGATGAGTTGCTTGTCAAATGCCTGTTATACGCAGATGATCAAGTTCTTCTTGCATCGTCGGCAGAGCAGTTGCAAGACATGGTAACGGTAATGAATGACGCGTTTAAGAGGAAAGGGATGAATATAAATGTGAACAAGACGAAAGTGATGGTTTTTGAAAGAGAAGAGGATGTATCGGTGTGTGATGTGAAAATAAATGATGAGAGTGTGGATCAATTGAATGAGTTTGTATACTTGGGCAGTATGTTTACTAGAGATGGAAAGATTGATGCTGATGTGGAAAGGAGAGTAACTGCGGGAAATAAAGTGAATGGTGCTATACATGCGGTTGTGACCAACCAGTTCATGCCCAAAAAGGCTCGACTGGCTGTTCACAACGGCGTGCTGGTGCCTACACTTATGTATGGAAGTGAATGTTGGGTTTGGCAAACGAGGCATGAGAGTAGGATTAATGCTGTGGAAATGCGTTCCTTGCGGAGTATGTGTGGTGTAACTTTGAACGATAGAGTGAGGAATGAGGTTATACGGGACCGTTGCGGATTAAAAGAGGATGTAGTGACAAAGATAGAAAAGGGTATGCTTAGATGGTTCGGTCATGTTGAGAGGATGAGTGAAAGACGATTAACAAAAGGTATTTATATGGCAGAGGTGAGTGGTAACGCAGGGAGGGGTCGCCCTAGGAAGACCTACACTGACCTTATTGGTGAGGTTCTTCAGAAAGGTCAGGTGCGGAGTACTCGTAACCGGCGTGCTTGTATGACGAGATGTATGAACGTAGATGAGGCGAAAGGAGTATGTAAGGATCGTAGCAGGTGGCGTTCTGTGGTTTCTGCCTACCCCCATGGGAAAAAGGCGTGAGTTTATGTATGTATGTATGTAGGTCGACAGAATATTACCAAGTTTTAGTTTTAGTCAAATAAATTGTCATGTATATCGGTATCCCTCTTTTAATTGTCTCTGTTCTACATGAAGCCAGTTATTTCAAAGAACAATACATAAGCCTCTGAAATCTTTTCTATTCAACACAAAACCTCAAAAAAGATATTCCTCAAATCGTTATAAGAAAGTCGGTAACATCGCATTTATAATATCGTTCCAGTCGACAATTTGCCAACAATTGGTATTTCTCAATCGTAGCAATAAATTGAAAAACCAATAAAACCGAATTGAAAGTTGCGAAACAAAAAGAATTTGATTTGAACAGAATTTCAATCAATCCGTTATTGCTCGTTGAATAAGACTAACGGTAAGTAAACTTTAAAACTTAAATATTCCCTTTTAAGCTTTTTCTGAAGCCTTTTCTTCTTAGATTTGTTTTTTAAATGTTTACTTATATTGCTTTTTGTCTCTTCTTTCTTTTTTAATTATACCACGCGAACACGAAAACGGGGTAAGAATTATCCTGTATGCTAAGCTGGATTAATATCGACATGTGTGCCAAATTTCACATATACCTATGTAAAATTTCATTCCATTCAGCCGATTTAGCGTAATTGTGCGTCCACACGATACAGACTTGGTACAAACTTTAGTCGCACAGACATCTGTACACACTGAAAAGCTTACCAATACACCGACATCTGTCTGCATTGCTATGCTGCACAGGCTAAAGTCTATAGAAATCTACGTAAACCTGCGTTTATACTTAACCTGCCCCGCGTGTGGCCACGCGTGAGAAAGCTATCGGTTTCACAAATTTAACAGGTTGCTCCACGCCACGCGGGGCGGGAATAAAGTGATCAGTCCTATACTAAATGTATGAAACCGATAGCTTTCCCACGCGTGGTGACACGCGAGGCAGGTTAAGCATAAACGTTGCTTTAGTCTGTACTAAGTATGTAACGTGTGAACGGACCATAAAAGAGCAACAAGCTTTCTTGCATCCATTTTACTAACTTACGCGTTTATGTATTAGGATACAGTATTACTTGATAAATATGCACCTATCAGCAAAATCCATTTAGAAATCCATACCTTCTACCTATTTATGGACCAATCACAACAAAAATGTTACAATAAATCACACATATATTTTTTATTTATTCTCAGAATATGTTTTTGCACGCGTTGACTGTACTGGTGGGGTATATGGCAGTCGCCTCCTCAAGGGAGATGCCCCGACCTATGCCAACCATAACCAACTCCCTTGTGAACCTCGGAAAAATGGAAATTGCATTTTATTTCACTGGTAACTCTCGTGGTAAGATTTGGATAGAATCAGACGTAATCCTAAAAGAAAATGGAACAAGTAAATCATACGAATATATTGAATGTCTCAAAAGAATTATGGAAACATTGTATGACGTATTCGCTTCAAGATTTTCGTTAGATGAAGGAATCTTAAAGCAAACTTCTACTGATTTTTTAATTGATTTATTTTACCAGAAATGTTTCTTAATATCAAATTACCATAGCTAAATGTTTTCAGATTCTCCTTCCCATGCAATGAAACCGGAACATGGCCCACCGTCTCGTTCATCTTTCTTCCCAAAACTTGAAACAGTTAATGAAGAACCGTGTCCTTGCTCAAGTCTCCGTAACGCCAAAGATTCCTTCCTGTCCAACCCTGCTAGTCTGTTTACCAAACTTCTAGCTAATAACGACCTGTTTTCTTTCAACAATGATCCAGTCCGTTCTTCCTTATGCTGTGATTCTCACGAACATGTTGTACATGAAGGGTCAATGTATTTTGAATTGTCTCCTCCTAACCAAAAACCAGTGTTACCTAGCCCATTAAGAACGAATCCCCCGCCTATGATGCCTTTTGTTTTCGACAGCATAATCCCAAACAAATCAATGTTACCTTCAAATCCGAAGGCAAAAGCAATTGAGCTATTTCTGTTCCCGAAGAAAAAGGATATTGTAGGCAGCTTTGACATGGCAAAGTTCATGTCAAAGAAGAAAGACACAGTTCCCAAAGAAGGTATAACAGTTGTTGGTGAAAAGAAGTTAGAAAATAATATCAATTTATTCAAAGTACCTCCTCCAGTAAAGAAAGATTTGAGTGCTCAAGAGAAGAATATAAAAGAAACTGAAAATGATAAACCAGCTGAAGAAGGAGATACGATTATCATAGAGTCTCCTAGCAAGCCTAATGCAGTGTAAATGAGAATAGTAAATAAAGTAGAAAGAGGATTTAAATGGAGTTTTAGTCATATTAATGTAGATATGATACCGAACATAGATCTTCTTTGCGTCATATTTATTAAAGCCGGAGTTAACTAAGAACCGGTTAAGTGCGAGTAGGTCTCGCACATGAATGGTTCCGTACTACCATACAATATAAAAATAAAAAAGGGCATAAACTTAAACAGGTTTCTGTTACGGAGACGCCCTTTTATTTTGAACTTATTTTTAAGCCCAAAACACACTGTGATATTTTTTAAGTGTCTAACAAAAGCCCTGTGACAGAAAGACAGACAGACGGATGAACGAGGGTAATAAGATTCCGTTTGGACCTTTTGGCCATGTAACCCTAAACATTTTTAATCTGGAATCAAGCAATAAATTGGTACACATTAAAATCTACATAACCCAAAACGATTTTACGTTATAAATTTTAAGTACAAACTGGTTATAACATCATAAAATGGTACGCCGATAATTAACTTTGATCAGTTAAATCAAACCCGGATGGAGCGTGATTATGATCAAAGATTAGATTTGCCAAGTCTTGCAGAATTTACATTTAAATGTAGTTCGATTCTGACTTTGGCTTTGAGAAATTACAAAGGCAAAATCGGAATACTAAAATGTTCTTAACAGAATTAGTTTCAGAAGAACATTTTGTCTTTGATGTCCTTTTTGTTACAAAGGAAATAATCCGCATTATTTATAGTGTGGTAATCGAATCATTGAATAAAATAATAGTAAGCTGCTTCAGTATTTACCCAAATGTCGAACTAAAAGAGCTATAATCATAAGTCAAACAGCAAAACACGACCGCTCGGGTCAAACGACCGGAGCGTAATGAAGTTATTTTGTACCCTGACATTTATTTATTCATACAATTACGCAGTAGTTTCCATTCAATAGTCGCCACTCTCTTTGGCCAAAGAATACCAACACAGTAAACGAGCAGTGTACATCGCCTGCGTCAATATGTTCGTCGTATATACGATTTACGTAGGCAGATGGCGGGCTCTGTAAACGTGGTACGTGTCTTTAATGCGAACTACCCTCATTTGCATTTGTATAAGCAAAGGGAATTATCTGCAGGTAACGTATAATGAGAGCCACAATGGTTGATTGGGGTCAGAGTAATTAGACCTTCTTTTCGTGGGATGTTTTTATTATTACCTACTTACGTGGTATCAAATTAGTTAACTAATTGAGTTGGGCTATGGATCCTATTAATTATTTTTAGCTTACGTTGTGTCGCTGCCGGACACAAGACCCTTTACACATCTTCGTCTGGATCTGCCTCAACGTTGGACGTTTTCTGGGACCCACAATGTAGTTGACCCATGATTCGTCAGACATGCGGTAGAAGTGGCCAACCCAGTCATTCCCAGAATGTTGCGCCACATGGGCCTCTAGCAAACCTCCAGTTTGGATCCTTCTATGGGTCCTTGCTTTTCTGAATATTTAGATAAAACAGTAACTATCTATCCTACCGGTTTAACAAAATACAAGGTCATAATTTTGAATTTTAAAATAAGAAGCTTCGTCGTTTTCAAGATACTCATCTTGATAATGCTCGTTTGTTTTAAGAAAGTAACGCCTCAGAGAGTCGTTTAGTAACTTGATACTCACACGGTAATGACATAAGCATAACTATATACAGTAGAAAAGCCTGAGGGATGCGTTTCATCAAGTTTTGCAAAACAGGCTTGTAGAGGAGAGCTAGGCCTATTGGGTACGGGGGTACCGTAAAAGTTGCCAAACGGAACCATATTACTAAGATTTTGCTGTCTGTCTGTCCGTATGGGTGGACACTTGAATTTTAAACAGGAATTATGGCTACTAAAACACAACAACATACAATAAAAAAACTGTGTTGTCGGGGGATCCCCGTCATGAAAAATGTTCCAGACACGTGTTTAATAGAGAATAGAATATTTTGAATAGAGAGAGAAGGAGAAAGACAGAGAAGGTCGCCTGGAAGAGGCATAACGCTTTTTCCTTACGTGACGAATTCAGCCAGTTGATTCCTACCGCAAGTAACATTAAGGTACCTCGTTCCAAAAATAAAAGATCCTCATCCCTCCCACCCCTATTGTAGTGTTAAAAATTGTAAGATGGTACGAAACCTTTCATGCACGAGTCTGACTCCCACTTGTTTCCAGCATTTACGTTTCCTGTATCTAAAATGGCGCTTAGAAAAGTCTGAACAGCAAGGAGCCTTAATAAATCTTGATACTTGAGATGTATCTGTTGTACCTACAACAAGAATAGAAAATCAACTTTTTTTTTGTAAAGAATTAAGCCACGTATATTTTTTATTGACAAAGAAATTTTATTATTTCTTACGCCTTTATAAATACCTACGTATTTACTAACTAAGCGACATTGAAAAATTAGAATGTTATTTGAGGGGTATTTTCTTTTTTCATTTTTACTTAACGTGAAGGGTGAACGTAATTTTGTGAATTGTGAGTTACCTAATTATCGTACATTCAACTGAACCTGACAACTCATTTTGCGTCGCCGTATTGCACAAACAGGACTTTTACATGCAGCGCAATTTACGTGTCTCACAACTAGGTAGTTTTTTTATGAGCCGTCAAAACACGATTTCTCCATAGATATTGTATGACATTTGTAAAATGTGAGGTCACTTATTTGCCAACTTAAACAACTAAGTATTTATTGTTTTCAAACCAACTAAAAATCTGTCACAGTAAACTAAAAATTAATCGGATTTTCAGAGCTAAAATTAAGTAATTTTTTGTAAAGTTGTGTCTTGGAAAATTATTGGTTAGGTAATGGTGTCAACTACCCTCACAAAATGAAGTATTTTTTGGGCTCTTACTTATTCTACTAATACTCACTGTTTCTCCTTCCGCTGCTGCCTCTTCTTCTTGAAGGCTCTCTTGACCCTCAGTAGTAAAAAGGCAGCTCTATCTATAGTTAGCACTGACGGCCGCTTGGCGGCGCTGGGCTCATCCATCCCCTCTTCCTCCGCCGGCTCATCGCACAACCTCAGGCCGAGCCATCGTTGTTTAGTCGCAGTCCTCGTGTTGCCGCCGAAGAGAACACACGTCTATCAACGAACGCACGCTTTTATAGCATTTTATATTTAAATTTTGATACTACTGATTGCGCGTGATTTTTACGACACTTAACACTGATTTTAAGTTTTATGCACACTGATTCTTTTTCACTTTGCACTTTTAATTACGTTTCGTGAATGAATGGAGATCACCTGAAACAAAGAGAATTTTGTTTTAGTTTTACCAAAGATTTGTAGAAGTGTAAAGTATTACTCTATGCCACTGAAACGATAAACTTAAAATTAAAGCATCTTAATATTAGATTCGATGGGGTTGGCATATCTGTTTAGCCACTTGCACGTCGACGCTCGCGAGCTGTCATGTGGGTCTTACGTCGCGACGCCACCGCGCAATCGCACCACCGCATAAAGCCGCGGTCGTCCCCGATAAAAACGTTTGCCAAAAGAAAAGTATTAGAGCAATTTTAAAATAAAAATTAACATTGATTACGTTAGCGTATAGAGAATAAACTTAAATAAAAATATATGCTTCAAACCTACATGAACATATCTAAAAAAAATGTTAAATTTAAAAAAGTAATATTTTTTTTCTGATTTCACGTCAATTTTATTTTTCGTAATTAAATTAAGCTATCTCTAGCAGTTATAAAAATCTATACATATAATAAATCTGTAACAGGTCGCTGTCTGTACATGGGAGATTTATGAGAAAAACTTTTTTTGGGGGCATTTATCAACGCAATAGAACCCAAAACAATGATTTTTAGATTTCTTTTCTGTTTGTCTGTTTGTCTGTTTGTCTGTCCGTTGAACACGCTAATCTCAGAGACGGCTCAACCGAATGAAGAGCGGTTTTCAGTAATGTATTGGGGTACCCTTTACTCAACATTTAGTGTTTGTTTTATTTAAATCGGTTCAAAACAAAAAAAGATATATCAATTTAAATAATCACGTCGGACATTTAATTTTGTTCTATAAAAATACCATAAAATAACTGTTTAGTTCAATTTTTTGTTAAGAATATTGTAGATAGCTGCGGATTAAACATCTGAAATAATTATCATCACGCTATACCTTCCAGGAGCTAAGCAGTCAATAAAGGCAAACTAAAAAAAACGAATACTACTTAATTTGTCCATGCCTATGAGATAAATGCTTCTTTATACTTTTGACAGACCGTCACTACGGCTGACGGCTTTGTCATTTATGATAAGTACCTTTAAAATATAGGTTTACTAAATAGCACTGTGTTATTATAGTAGATAATCTTATACATTTTAAAAATGCCTGGAAGAAAATCGATCCTCTCCCAGTACCTACAGCAAAAATGCTAAAAGGCTGAGATTAATTCGATCACAGAAATCTGAAGAAGATCTTGAGGCGAGACTTACTGCATCTCAGGAACATCGGGCCAGTATACGTGCTACAGAAACTTCAGCTCAGCATGAATCTCGACTGAATTCATATCGTTCTCGAACGAGGGCCTCTCGGATTCGAGAGAACAGTGAACGGCCGAGACACGTTTATCCGCCGATCGTGAGACTCATCAACTATCGCGTGACTCTCGAGTCCTTACTTGATAGACAAACTCACTTGAGCTCTCAGAGAGTTCGAACAGCAAGTGCTAGGTCTCGCGAGACACCTGAAGAACGCGAAGCGCGTCTAACTGCCGGTCGCGACGCACATGCACTATCGCGTGAATCTGAGACAAAATCCTTTGAAATAGAAATCATTAATCAATCAATCTATGATTTGTATGGCAATGGCTATTTTAATTGTTATTGAAAAAAAATTAGTTAGTCCAAAAACATAATTATTTGGTTAATAGCACGCAACATTCTATTGGCAGTTGCTCTGATTACCAGATGCGGTTGGATACGGTCTTGAGCATTTACAGATCAAAGCTACAATGTGAGGTGTAATATTAAAGCGCGTTTTAATGGTTTAGAACGAAAATAAGTAATATTATTTTTGAAAGAGGTTGAAGGCATACCATACGCCCTCCTTACTTGAATTATGTTTTAGTTCTATGTATGGCGCAAACCAATTACCAACCGGGCACAAATCTAGAGTCCCGGCGTCTACAGACAAATTCCATATATAAAAAACCTACTATTGTAACTTTGATGCCCGGCGCCCACTATCGGTGGGCATCGGTGCTGCTTGGTAACGCTCGGGCGCCTTACGGCGGCTTCGGGCGCTTGAGGACTGCTTCGGGCGGCTTCGGGCGTCTGAAAGCTGCCTCGGAATTCGTAAGCATACCTAATAACGCTGAGGATGGTTTCGGGTAGCTTCGGCAAAACTGGAATAGTTCGTGTGGGAGACACGTCACAGAGCATTCGTGACGTTACGTGACAACAGTTGTATATGTGTATTTATAATGGTGGATTGGGACTTATAAGTTCTAATTGTTCATCTTGCTGAAGAAGAAGAGTCACTTTGAGCCTTAAGGCAAAAAAAAGAAGATTTTGGGTGAATAAGCTTTGGAAGCAATGATGTACTTTTTTTTTCTGTCATCGTCAAATAAAACAAACATTTAAAACGTGTTATTAATGAGGCTGTTGCCTCTGGGTGTTGCCAAGCTAATGGAGGCGCGCGAACGTTATGACTGTTCTGCGACGTTACTGCCACGAAAATGCCACCGAGCTACCCGAAGACAGCCTTGGTGTCCTTAGGTATGCTTACGACTGTCGAGGCAGCCCGAAGCCGCCCAAAGCAGCTCTCAGGCACCCGAAACCGCCCAAGGCCGCCGTAAGGCGCCTGAGCTGTACAGAGCCGCACCGATGCTCACCGATAGTGGACGCCGGGCCTTAGAAGCCACCTTTGCAACCATTAGATCCGCTTGGAGGATTATGAGGGCAAGGCATTCAATACTTAATTCCTTAAGTAACACTAAGGTCCACGTGAGCGAAGCTGCGGGCACAGCTAGTACATAAATAAAGTAGACTATATTTCCTTCAAGATGATAGCAAAAGATTTATATTACATTCATGAGAAGTATATAAAATAAATTTTTGAAAACAGAGTCCTCGAGCAAAAAAATAACATAAAAAATAAAAGCAAAAAAAGGCAATATGGCCGCCTGGGACTGTGCAGACGAGTGATTTATTTTTGACTACTTAGTACTTAATAATTATAATTATTGTACTTCATGGTGTTTTTGTTTTGTTATTGTTATATTTTAATAAGAAATAAATAAATTTTTATTTTTTATTAATTATTACTTCTCAAACAAGGAAATGCAAAGGGTAAGCGAAATCCTATAACAAAAGCCCGTCTGCTCAAACCTCTTTTTTACAAACGTCAGTGGGTACCACAGTAACCAGGCACTTGAACGCTGCGTATCGTATTACTCATTTCGTTGAATTTGTTAAAAATATGAACTTACTTGATTTGTTGTATTTTATTTATTACTAGCTGTGCCCGCAGCTTCGCTCACGTGGACCTTAGTGTTACTTAAGGAATTAAGTATTGAATGCCTTGCCCTCATAATCCTCCAAGCGGATCTAATGGTTGCAAAGGTGGCTTCTAAGGCCCGGCGTCCACTATCGGTGAGCATCGGTGCGGCTCTGTACAGCTCAGGCGCCTTACGGCGGCCTTGGGCGGTTTCGGGTGCCTGAGAGCTGCTTTGGGCGGCTTCGGGCTGCCTCGACAGTCGTAAGCATACCTAAGGACACCAAGGCTGTCTTCGGGTAGCTCGGTGGCATTTTCGTGGCAGTAACGTCGCAGAACAGTCATAACGTTCGCGCGCCTCCATTAGCTTGGCAACACCCAGAGGCAACAGCCTCATTAATAACACGTTTTAAATGTTTGTTTTATTTGACGATGACAGAAAAAAAAAGTACATCATTGCTTCCAAAGCTTATTCACCCAAAATCTTCTTTTTTTTGCCTTAAGGCTCAAAGTGACTCTTCTTCTTCAGCAAGATGAACAATTAGAACTTATAAGTCCCAATCCACCATTATAAATACACATATACAACTGTTGTCACGTAACGTCACGAATGCTCTGTGACGTGTCTCCCACACGAACTATTCCAGTTTTGCCGAAGCTACCCGAAACCATCCTCAGCGTTATTAGGTATGCTTACGAATTCCGAGGCAGCTTTCAGACGCCCGAAGCCGCCCGAAGCAGTCCTCAAGCGCCCGAAGCCGCCGTAAGGCGCCCGAGCGTTACCAAGCAGCACCGATGCCCACCGATAGTGGGCGCCGGGCATCAAAGTTACAATAGTAGGTTTTTTATATATGGAATTTGTCTGTAGACGCCGGGACTCTAGATTTGTGCCCGGTTGGTAATTGGTTTGCGCCATACATAGAACTAAAACATAATTCAAGTAAGGAGGGCGTATGGTATGCCTTCAACCTCTTTCAAAAATAATATTACTTATTTTCGTTCTAAACCATTAAAACGCGCTTTAATATTACACCTCACATTGTAGCTTTGATCTGTAAATGCTCAAGACCGTATCCAACCGCATCTGGTAATCAGAGCAACTGCCAATAGAATGTTGCGTGCTATTAACCAAATAATTATGTTTTTGGACTAACTAATTTTTTTTCAATAACAATTAAAATAGCCATTGCCATACAAATCATAGATTGATTGATTAATGATTTCTATTTCAAAGGATTTTGTCTCAGATTCACGCGATAGTGCATGTGCGTCGCGACCGGCAGTTAGACGCGCTTCGCGTTCTTCAGGTGTCTCGCGAGACCTAGCACTTGCTGTTCGAACTCTCTGAGAGCTCAAGTGAGTTTGTCTATCAAGTAAGGACTCGAGAGTCACGCGATAGTTGATGAGTCTCACGATCGGCGGATAAACGTGTCTCGGCCGTTCACTGTTCTCTCGAATCCGAGAGGCCCTCGTTCGAGAACGATATGAATTCAGTCGAGATTCATGCTGAGCTGAAGTTTCTGTAGCACGTATACTGGCCCGATGTTCCTGAGATGCAGTAAGTCTCGCCTCAAGATCTTCTTCAGATTTCTGTGATCGAATTAATCTCAGCCTTTTAGCATTTTTGCTGTAGGTACTGGGAGAGGATCGATTTTCTTCCAGGCATTTTTAAAATGTATAAGATTATCTACTATAATAACACAGTGCTATTTAGTAAACCTATATTTTAAAGGTACTTATCATAAATGACAAAGCCGTCAGCCGTAGTGACGGTCTGTCAAAAGTATAAAGAAGCATTTATCTCATAGGCATGGACAAATTAAGTAGTATTCGTTTTTTTTAGTTTGCCTTTATTGACTGCTTAGCTCCTGGAAGGTATAGCGTGATGATAATTATTTCAGATGTTTAATCCGCAGCTATCTACAATATTCTTAACAAAAAATTGAACTAAACAGTTATTTTATGGTATTTTTATAGAACAAAATTAAATGTCCGACGTGATTATTTAAATTGATATATCTTTTTTTGTTTTGAACCGATTTAAATAAAACAAACACTAAATGTTGAGTAAAGGGTACCCCAATACATTACTGAACCTGAAACCGCTCTTCATTCGGTTGAGCCGTCTCTGAGATTAGCGTGTTCAACGGACAGACAAACAGACAAACAGACAAACAGAAAAGAAATCTAAAAATCATTGTTTTGGGTTCTATTGCGTTGATAAATGCCCCCAAAAAAAGTTTTTCTCATAAATCTCCCATGTACAGACAGCGACCTGTTACAGATTTATTATATGTATAGATTCTAGATAGTTTTCTTCATGAAATTAGGGTGTCATTTCTCTTGCACATAATTTCTACAGTCCGTAAACAAACCAAAAACCGATCGTAATCATACACAAACGGCACTCGAACACTTTCATTTGCTAAATTTATCAACGTTGGAGAATAATAGAGTATGATTATTATACACCATTGTAAAGGGTACATTGTCTAGAAAAATTTAATATATATTACACTTTTAGAAATAAGCAATAAAACAAGAGTATTTACGACATAATCACGGCAACGATTTCACGCACTCACACACGAAACACGCCTGACTTCAAGTCGTTGTACCAACCACAGAGTGTTGAATAATGTACCGCACTTGGTTTTAGAGCCATCTGTAACTATTCCTCTGTACTAAAAACCATAGCCCTATACACGAAAAAACCGTAATCAACCCGTAATTCATGTTTCCGTGCTTCCCTCATAATTGTATCTGTGGTATCCATGACGTGTGTGTCAAGATTTTTTTTGTGACTATGGTCACCCAAAACGTGCAAGTGGTTAGGTAAAAATCTCAAAACAAAAATAAAAAAATCCTGCCACCCGTTTATTAATAGAAAGAAAATAATGAAGGGAAATGTTGCCTGGATAACGCTTTTCCAGTACCTACGTGACGATAATATTACTAAAACACACAAATCAAAGTCAAAGCATTTTAAATTTTAATTAAAACAGTTACAGTCACTTATGGAATGTCAAGAAGTCGGTCAGTTAGTCACAAAAGTTGAAGCTGTTATCTGTTCCAAAACGTAGGTAGATCTCCACGGAGATGAACAAGCAAGAAATATTTAATAACTTTATTTTAACTTCTGGAATATACCTAAGTATTTTTAAAATTCATAAAGAGTTAAGTATAACAACCCAAATGTCCTTCGGTGTTAGTAGAAAATTATTTCATAACAGTTCAAAATTCAAACTGGCAATCTCTTTCAAATAAGAATTTCGATAGATAACTTTATGATGTTTCACAAATTCACAATTCCTATACACAAGCGTCTGTTCGCCTAACTTTATCAGGATTTGTCACGTCAAATGATGGAATTAATACCATTACGTGTATTGATGGAGTCTAGACGGTTAGAATATAAATACAAATTGTTCATTCATGTCTACTGAGATTCGGGATAACGTTATTCGTAAATACGAGTCCATAATTCGATCATTATTTTCTTCATGTTGAATAAACTCAATCCTAATAGGTACGTTAAGTATTACTTTTTATTCACACATGATAAAACAATAAGTATTTTTATAACATAACATCACGCCTGTAATCCCCGAAGAGTTAAGCAGAGGTGCACCCATTAGTACAACACATTTCACCAGTTATGTTTAAGTCACATGTATCTAATAGGTGGCTAGACTATTGATATAAACGTAACTTGTAAACATATCACGCCTGTAATCCCCGCAGGGTTAGGCAGAGGTGTACCCAATATTACACCCACATTTCGCCAGTTATGTTTTAAGTCTATGTAATAGGGGGCGAGCCTATTGCCATCAACCAGGCACAAATCCAGACTCCGAGGCTGCTATTGAGAAATTCCTGTTGGCAAAAACCAAATATATTCAATCTTCTATCAATTCTTTTTTATTGTGTTTATAATTTATCTCGGTTAAGGTTTGTCATTATGAAAGAATATTTTTGGAAAATACACCGAAATCATCGGAAATATGCACCTGTGCGAAGTCAGGGCGGTTCGTGCTGTATCCAGGGAGGCCCCCTGGATACAGCAAAAAATGCCTTCAGCGCTGTTGGATTTTCTACGCTCGCTTCAGTGCTGAGAGTTAAAAATCCAACAATAGAAATTACAATGTAATATTAAAATAATATTGTTTTAAAAGATGGCGGTAGGCCCCCAGGCCGTGCTATTCTAATAAATGTGCAATGACCTTAATTAGATAGATATTAAAATACATTCCCACAAACCAAAGCAGGTTTCATCAGAATTAAAAAAGTAACCTCAAAAAGAGTAATAATTATAACAGACGTGAAACACGCAAACGGTTGTGGTGGACTTTTATTAAGTAAAATATTTGACGACACGACTCATCCATTTCATGTGGTGGCCATATAAACATGTATTATTATGTAGGAGCTACCAGAAGGCCGAATGTTAAGCCATTTTTATGTGGCACACTTTTTAACATGCACGTGTATTTGGAATACTTTCGTGGCTACGAATTGGCACAATGGTAAGTTTCACAATTCACAGATAATAAGAGGATAATTTTACTAACTTTTAGGAACGAACTGTAGAAACCTCAAGACGTGGACGTAATATTGTGATTAATGTATTGTATTGGAATTAATGTCAATATTACTCAATATTTTGTGATTGAAACGCTTTATTTATTTCTAATTAATTTTTATATTGAACAAAATATTTTGTAACTAGTTTTAATAATTTATCTTAGCTGTCAGCTGTACTGACGGTCTGCCATAACCTTCTTATTTTAAAATAGCATTTATCTCATTAGGCATGACAACTTAAATAAGTTTCAGTTTCATGAGTGTCATTCAGCCAGGGCCTCTACAGATCACAATCTAATCTCAGTCTCAATCTGTCAAAAAAGTTTCTAATTTACGTACATTTATAGTTATTTATTGAAATTATCATGGATTGCAATAAATGATTTGATTTGAAATTACTAATATTGAAAAGTAAAAAAGACTTACTTCATAAACCTAAAGATAATTTGACTGCCTCGTTGGTTTAATGGTCGCAAAGCGCGACTACTGAGCATAGGGTCTTAGGCTCGATTCCCAGCTATGCTAATCTCTAAAAGACTATACGACGAACTCGTCACCGAAACTAGCATGGTCCCCAGTGGATTTTGAACTTTATGCTCTAGACCATTTAATTGAAAATCCATTAACGACAAACTCTCTCTACGACGAGTTCCGAAACGGTTTGTCTTTAATAGATTTACAACGTTGTGATCTACAGTATAAAGTTGAAAATCAACTAAACACAAACCATATAGTGTCGGCGCTGTCGCGGCGCTGTGTTTTTAAAAAATAGCACCACTGGTCGAGCCAAATGTTATTGGGTTTTTCCATCAAGATTTCTCAGTAGCAGCCTCGGAATCTGGATTTGTGCCCGGTTGATGGCAATAGGCTCGCCCCCTTAATGGGACTTATACATAACTGGCGAAAGGTGGATGTACTAATGGGTACACCTCTGCCTAACCCTTCAAGAACAACAAGCGTGATGTTATGTTTATGTGTATAATTTTTTCAAGTTATTTGATCAAATACTGATACCAATATAGATTGCCTGCAATGATTACAATACAATCCGATTTATCGACTAATGGCCAAATTATGCAAGAATACCATAAAATATCGGTGTTATTATAAATACAGAGATGATTAAGGGTCCATTGTTCGAGCAAGCTCGCGGATAAAACAATAATAAATAACGGTAACTAAGTTACATTAACCAGTTATTATGCATAATAATATTTAGGGGATTCAATGATTGTTTAATAATTATACAGCATGTAACAAAAACCCTGTCCGATCCTTAAGGGTATTATTCGGCATCGTACTGCGTACACATATACGTAACCATTTAATAGATTTAAGATTATTATTTTTCCCCAGTGAAAAAAAAAGAAGAAAGAAGAAGTAATTAAATTAAAATAAAACATAAAAACTGATCAACGGCAACACTGATCTGACAGAGTTTTGGTTACATAGTGTATTTCAATAGCGACCCGAAATATAATATAATAAATAATAATATAATAATAATTTATATCTATATATTATGTATTTAATTAATAACAATGTTTCTGAATAATATTACATTTTATAATTTATTTTCCATATATTGAAAATTTTATGTCTAATAATATAGTTTGCTGTTTTTATAAAATTTTAGTTATAAGATAATATTAATATTGAATTGCTGTGCCCTAACAGGGTCCATTATGTACTTAGCTTAAAGCCTATTGTAACATCTTGAACATATTATATGCAAATAAAAACTTGAACTTGAACCGGCTTTGCACGGCTGCAATTTACTATGAAATTCATAACATAACATACAATCTACTAAGAAATTCATAACATTACACCACGCAAGGATAATGTGATCCTTGATTACATGATCCTTGATCGTGATGGAAAAACCGAATAACACTTTTCCCGACCTGGGAATCGAACGCAAGACCTCATGCTCAGCAGTGGCGCTTTGCGACCACTAGACCAAGGAGGCAGTATTCACAATGCCGATTTAACATTATCTTTACTTCTATACTAATATTATAAAGAGGAAACATTTGTTTGTAAGTTTGTATGTAGGGGGTAATCTCCGGAAGTAATGAACCGATTTTAAAAATTGTTTCACAAATTGGAAGCATCACTGAGTGCTATAGGCTATATTTTATTATAAAAAAATTAGGGATCCGTAAGAAAAGTCACGCGAACGAAGTCGCGAGGAGCGTGCTAGTAAGCAATAAATACTAAAATGTAAATCAATAACCAAGTTTCAATTCTACAAATACGAAGGAAACAAAGTTTGAACCAATATCTTAAAAACTACATCAAAAACAAATCACATCTTGTAAAAGAACAATCATAACAGAGTTTTCAAACTTCCACTAACTGTATAACCCAAATGAAATAAAGTAAGTACCACGTCCACTTTATTTCTAAGTGTATTGTTTTTTCCAAGTACAATCAACAAAAGAGATAGGTATGCAGGGTCGTCTGATATGGTTGAAGTTTTTTTAAAAACCGAAGGATGTTTTCAAATGTAATTTAATTTAAAAAGTAGATAATTAAGTTAACTTTCATCGACGACATCCATCGATTTCTAAGAAAACTTCTACTATATCTGACGACCCTGCATACCTATCTCTTTTGTTGACTGTACACACGACGACACATTAAAGAGAACAAGTCCAGTATAAACTGATCTCACATTGTATTGACTTTCCATATACTGAGAGGTCCACGACTACTGGAAATCTGTAGCTAGATGTACCGTCCTGCTACCTACCTACAGTGTGCCCTCAAAGTTACGTTCAATATAGTACGGTCTCTCCTGTCGTTTCTTACAAAACTTTGTACCGTAGCTGTACTAAATCGATCTTGACAGACAGTGCACCCAATTTTGTTGAACACAAAGTTTCTCTGAGACTAAGGGAGTTGGAAGGTTGGAGTTTATTAAAGCTTTGGAGGCGTGGTGAGGTACTCGTGGCTAAGTAATAAAAGCCGCACGGGTCGATCGATCATGTTAAGCTACGCTTGCCAGGGTTGGTCCGTGGATGGGTGACCATCTTTACACACCGAAACTCTTCTGTACCTCAAACAGCACGTTAAGCCGTTGGTCCCGACTATCATACGTGCATCTTTGACAGTCGTTACGGGTCATCAGACAACCAGTCTTACCAAGGAGTATCGTATTATCCAGTTACTGGGTCTTGAAGGACATATAGGCATGTCGGTCCATGTAAAATACTGGTAATCAGCTGCAACCGGTAATACTGGAAGCCGACCTTTACTTAGTTGGGAAAATACTAGGCAGATTGATGGAGGCTTAGTGTGAGTTTTGTTCACTGCTACCTATCACGACCTTCGACTAAGTCTTAGCTCCAAAAGTGGCAGAAAACTTACCACTTTAGAACGCTTCGACTCCATCGACTATTCGTTGTAAGAGAACTGTTACCTGATCATTTTTACGATTCCCCCCCATTTTACGATACCGACAAAGTAACATCGAACCTTCAAAAAGCCAATAAAACTGGTAATAACTAAGGTTAGGATGGAGCTTCATAATTAAAAGAACTTATGAACCATATACATTTGAGTGCCTTTTTACTTCGTTGTTATGTGTTTAGGAATGCTGAGCATTTGGCCCGTTATCAAATATTTTTATGGTGAGTGGAATTCTTTGAGAAACTACCAAGTGAAGTATCTAGCTGTTAAAAGCTGGGAAGGTGTCGGTGCTTTTTGCTCTTGTTCTAAAAAAGAAGGTTTGACACCTTTTTTACGAAAATCCCCGATCTATTTCATTTTAGTGGCTGATATCACGTAAGTTTGACGACTCTCGGATTCTGGACCAGTTCTAAAGATAAAAAACTGATAAAATATATCAGTTTTCGGAAAAATATTTGAAATTGACTAAGAGAGATAAAATTATGAATTTGGAAATCACCCTGTAAAGTTTTCCTAGGTAATTTAACTTGATCTTATATTTTTCTACATAACGATTTATTCCAATCTGACTGGCAGTTCCAGAGATTTGCGCGATTACAAACAAACAAAAATCTCTTCAGCTTTACTGCTTATACATATCAGTTTAGATCAGCACGCTTCTCTGCGAAAAGCGTCTCTGAAATTCAGCTATGTACGACGTTCAATGGAGCGCATAAACGTTGGTTTGCGTCGATTCTTGCTCACAATTTATATTGCATGGACAATATCCCGCACGTTGCACGTAGTCGTATAAATATAAGGAAATACACCTATTGTCAAGCTCTCGGCTTTGTTGTGAGGCTTCAACTTGTTACAACTTTGCCAATAGCTGGATATTGATTGTGTTAAACAATAACTACTTGCATATTCGTTTTCAATTGCTGTTCAAAGTACACTTATTTAGTTTTCAAAAGACCAATAAAATTCTACTAATTAGAAAGGTTCACAATGTAGTCGTAATCTCATATCAGCGACAGTAAATGTTAAAAAATGTATGTAAAATACTTGTATATTATATACCTACACATCGACTGTCGCTTTTTAACAGCGAAAGTAGCAGAGAAAGTATAGTCAGATTAGATTGCAATTCTTCCTAAGTTAGTAGAATTGCTGGTATAGGTCAATTCTATTTTCACTGAAAGTCGTAAATAATAGTCATAATAAGATTTTAAATAAGTAGCAGTATTTTGTTTGTTTTTAAAAAGTAATCTCTGGAAATAAAGGTCCGATTTTTATAGGTCTTTCACTGATAGAAAGCTACACAATGCCGAGGCCTTGTTTTATGGTATACTTAATTACCACGTGGACGTAATAGAGGGAAGAAGCTAGTTTTACATGTCACAAGAGTATTTATAGGCAGTAATGTGTAGCAGAATGTTCTAATACCACTAATACCCATTAATTACCTATTTCAATAGTAAATTTCGTAATTCCTGTAATGACAACGAAGACAATATATAATTTTAACAATGTAGCTACCTACATGTCTCAAGTGTAAAATAGCTTAACTAAAAAAAAAGTATAGTCTATATTTTTTTTTATGACCTAAAAATGTCAAGAGGAATCTTACCTAAGTATAATTTATTTTTATGACATGAGTGAAATACATAAAAAAATAAAGAATGGGGTCGTGCGAGGAAACACAATTTTTAATCGATAATTCTAACAGCATCTTGTGTCATAAAATGTTCCGAATTTTTTTAATGTTTTACAATATTTAGATATAATTTGGTAATAAAGTAAGTTTTAAGTGGAAATTATATTTTTTCTTACTCCTCCGCTATTCTTTTCTGATTAATTTCGTTGCGGGACCCAAGACAGTTAATCGTTTCTCTGGGACTCGTCGAGCTTCATTGCCTCGGCGCTTTTCTGGTGGCCTCCACTGTTGATTCTGGCTTTCAGGAGTTGCAGTAGGTGGGTACAGTGTTGGCGGGCTTGTCCCAATAAAAAAAAATAGAATAATTAAAAATTTTGATATAGAACATTGGATAACAATGTTAGATTATACTGTGATTATATGCTATTTGTACTAGCCTCTGCCCGCGAATTTGTCCGCGTCAAAGTTGGTTTCTCCATACAAACTTTGGGCCCCTGTTTCATCCCCTTGGCGTGACTGGTTGTCAGATTTTCGAGCTTCTGACGACCCGTAACGACTGTCAAAGATCGATATAATTATGACAGCCAAAACCAACGGCTTGACGTACTTTCCGGAGTTGGGCCATCACGACATTTCGCAAAAATAAAATAAGCAATAGGGTATTCAATAAATCACAGGGATGCTATAAAAATCGACATCGAAAATCAAACATCCCTACGGGGCGTTGCCTAAATATTCAATCGTTAAATAACATATGGTACTAGCTCCTTTTATAGCCATTTTACGAGCAGTTGCACTTTCAAATGATTATTTTGTACTTACCATGTAATATTATAAAATCGTATGTACAGTACGGTCATAAGTTCAGAAGCATGCTAAGGTTTTAATTGCTGTGAACACGGGGTACATGCCATACCTACATCTGTGTATATACGTGATGTATTCAAAGTTAAAGTCAAAGTCAAATCGTTTATTTAATTAGACCATTATTTATAAGGCACTTTTGAACGTAATAACACAGTACCTACGTACACCTCAAAATTCGCACACAACGTCGAAAGGTCGTAAGTTTAACCAAAGTATCAATCGATTTGCGTTGTAGATTTCTACTCCACTTATGACCGCTACTGTACCAGTCAACAAAAGAGATATACGCAGGGTCGTCAGATATACATAGTTGAAGTTTTCTTAGAAACCGATGGATGTCTTCGATTGAATCGGTCTAGCAAAAGATGTTTAGAGGTACCTTTTAATGATTAAAAAATAAATAATTTGAGTTCTTTTTTTTTTAATTGATTTTTTTTTAATCGTAACTGCTGAGCATGAGATCTCGGTTTCAATTCTCAGGTCGGGAAAAGTGTTATTGGGTTTTTCCATCAGGAATTTCTCAGTAGCAGCCTCGGAGTCTGGGTTTGTGCCCAGTTGATGGCAATAGGCTCGCCCCCTATTATATGGGACTTAAACATAACTGACAAAATGTGGGTGTACTCATGGGTACACCTCTGCCTAATCTTTCGGGGATTACAGGCGTGATGTTATGTTAAATAATTTGACTTTGACTTTCAAATGTCATGTAATCTAATAGACACTCAAATAAAATACCTAGTAGATACCTCACTATACATTAAGTAAATAATACATAGAAGCAAGGTCGAACCACAGCCAGCAGAACTAGCAGTTAAATCTCTAACCTAATTTAATTCAACCGCTTTCGTATTAATTAAATGCTCAAACGACCAGACTTGAAATAATGGCATGTGTTGCCAAATAATTTTACTCTAGTTACGTGGCATTCGCACCACAAAACGAATATTATCTCTCATAGGAATATCTATATCACGGCATTATGCTGAGCGTCAGCCGTTTCGCGCGGTGGTGACGCATATTTCTTAAGTATTTGTATTTATTTTTTTAGATTTAATACCAACTTGTTTTTACTTTGCTTTTATATACATTTTTTTTCTTTTTATGTTATGTGCGTTATTTACGCGTGAATAAACAGTTTTTCATTCATTCTTTCTTTCTATTTTTCATTAATAATATTTCCAGCCTTTTATTCATTAATTCCTTTGTATTCCATAAATTCCTTTTATTCATTTAAGCAAGAGCATTATTGAGTAAATGCCTGTTCTTATACAGCGAGTATTGATCACCACGCTTCCTCAAGGCGGATTGGTGATTTCAGATTTTTTGTAATTTTAAATCTATCTTTTGTCACGATGTGTTTACAAACAGTCAAATGGAATTACTTTCGCATTTATAATAATAATAAAGTAGGTATGGATATCGATGGATAGTTACTGCTGAAGAATTCTGAACTATAAAGCGAAAAACACAAAGCACATTGACTCGTGTGAAACGAGACGAGTGTCGGTGTGACCAACCCGCTTAACTTGTTATTTCTACTTAAAAAATATATAAGAAATCCGCTCTCAATTTCGCCACATGAAAAATTGTCTTTCAAGAAGCTATAAAAATGAAAACGTCAGGCAGGGTGTCAATTCTACTGGCTTTTATAATAGAACTACCTTTTTACTGCGACTTTGTCCGCGTAAAGATTGTTTATACAAAAAGTAGCCTATGTCCTTTCTTGGGGTTCAAACTTACCCCGTACCAAATTTCATCCAAATCGGTTCAGTGGTTTAGTCGTGAAAGCGTAACAGACAGACACCTAGACAGACAGACAGAGTTTCTTTCGTAATTATAATATTAGTCTAGATAATATAATATAGTATGAATGTTCTTTATGAGTATTGACTAGATGATCTCAAGCGTTTTCTTACCCTTAAAATATCATTATTAGTTTAGATAAAATGTTCAATATTAACCGATTTAATTATAAAAAATAAACAATCTCAATAAAAAAAGAAACTTCAACTAAATAGCATCAAAAAATTCATCCGCATCGCCATCAACTGGAAATGCGCCCAAAAACCTGACCGCATTGAAACATTGGATTCCTACTCTTTTAGATCTATATAAATATCGCTTATATGACATGAAATAATCAGATTTGCGTGTATCGTCCCTTAAATTGGTCTCATTAAAATTCTCTTTAATATTCTAGTTAGCACACCGTAGCATCAGCCATCAAGAACAGTAGCGGTGCGTGACGTCACAATGGAAAGCCCTATCCCAACTAAGTATGCTCCAGCCATTAGGGACGGCCATAATTAAGGTATAATGAAGTTGAGCATCTTTGCTATTGTTACAACCTTGCAGTGAAGATTCTTGTCCTTATAGAGAGGCTTTTAAACGGTGGTAGTAGTCGGATAACCTTATTGCTACGTCGCCATGTGCCAGTGACCATTTTTGAGGACATTTGAATGTACAAGTCAACCCATGCCATTTTATCCGTGTCATACAAACACTGATCAGGCAGAAGCCATAGTCCTTCCATAGTACCAAGTAACCAGTCCACTTAAGCCACATAAACCCATAATTCCATCTTTGTTTCCATATCCTGCTATTAGTCCTGCGCCAACCGGGGGTGCATACAGGGATAAATTGTCGGTTGGTGTTTCATTTCATCTTAAAGCCGTCTAAGGAGCCCTTTGCGAGCTGGCTTCGACTCATCGTACGCCTTTCAAAGGTCCGGGACCCTAGGGTCCCGAATCACAAAAAAATTAAATAAATAATTATGTTAAAGATTTTTATACATTTTTTTTAATTATATTACTTGTAATTTCTTTTTTAAAAAGTATGTTTACAAAAAACATGTTATAATAAAGAATGTTGAGAAAAGATAAAGATTTTATTCATCATTCATTAGCGCTCAGCACACGCACAGTTCAGTTCAATATTAAAAATATGTAGTAACCAACCGGCATCGGGAATAGGGTCCAAGCTACCGGTGGTCAGGGCTCCTGAGAAAGGAATCTCATAACAATACGCGCCGTGTCTAGGAGTACCGTTTTCTGAATCAAGCCCTTAATCCAACCGCCCAACGAAAGCCTCCTTAGGTGTTGGTCGAGGGTCTTAGGGCTATTATGCCATTGGTCGTCACGACTGTCGGCACAATGATTGCTGTACTCACATCATAAAGATTTTTATTGTTACTTACAGAAGATTATTATGTTGTATTTTCATCAATATAAGCACTGACAACTTTTTTTATAGTTCCAGTGGCAAATAAAGCGATTTGATTAATGAACGGACATCGTGAGTCAGTGTTAATAGGCAGTCTGTTGAACTTTCAACGTTTACAAACTATCGATTAACCTTTTTGTCGTATTGGCACAAATTGATGGTTTATTACTTTATTATGTGCAAGTTTCGAAGAATCATACTTTGTAAGTGCACTTTTAGTTTGTTGAGTAATAAGTACTTTCTGATATTAACAACTTTCAACTTTAAAGTAGGTAGGTTACAACTCTTTTTGTATTAATTGTATGTTACTTTTAATCTGTTCTAATATTTGTTTGTTTTTTGTTTGAACACGCTTATCTCCGGAAGTACTGGTCGTATTCTGAAAATTATTTCGCTGCTAGGAAGCTACGTTATCTCTAAGTGCAGTCATATTTGATTATGCAAAAAATTTAGGTCTATAAGAAAAAAAATACGGACGAAGACGCGTGCAAATCTAGTAAAGTATTTGGACCTAATATAATATAATTATTGTTCGTGCAATTTTAACTTTATAAATGGCACGCTGTTTTAAAATTTAGGGCCAGTTTAAAATTTTCAAAAGTTATTTAAAGTTCAATTAAATTAGATTTTATTACCCCAAGATAAATTTGAATATAAATTACCATAGTTTAACCATCACAACGGTTTAGCTTGACAGAGACAATAAAAACCATTCTAAACTTTTAATGGAAAATAGTTTTTATAACATAAAATTAAGTCTTAAAATTAAAGTTCTTCATAAAAGAAACATTGTTAAATTGCGAATTCAATTATTGTTAAATTGTTATAAATTATTATCCATCTAAAAGTATAATAATTTAAGTCACATCAAAACTCAGATGTCTACTTACTGTCCAGACGAGACTATAGACTAAAAATAATTTTATTTTAAGACATTAGAAGTCACGAATTTGGTCTATTTAATCACAAATGACTGTGAAACATATAACGACGTAAATTATTAATTTTGAAAGTAAGTAATAATTTATATGTATTAGATTTATTTGAAACAGTTGCTTTCTATTTGTATTCTGAGGTCTTTATAATTGAGATCAATATGGAAACTGTAAGGCACAGCAGAAGGGTAGGAGAGAGGAAGCCCTGTTTTAAGAGATCATTTAGTTTTTAATAGATTTTTTTTTAACTTAGTAAGTGTGATCATTTGGAGATTATACAGGAGACTGACCAACAGATAAGAACAAACTAAAACTCCAATGAAAATGAAGAAAAACAAGCCAAATAAATTTAAGGTTTTTGAAATCAATCTTCTTACTTAAATAAATAAATAAATTAACCGTATTGTAGATATTGCATAGATCAGCTACAAAATTGTCATCGCTATCTCGCCAATATAAAAGTTACAAAACCATAGGACGATCATCACCAAAAACTACCGAATTACAAAAGTATAATACTTTCCTAAAACTAAATTGAACAAATTGTTCACAACCCACGCCTTAGAACAAAACTTGAGCTATAAATTCTGGGTACCTACTTAAAAAAATAAATGGCTCTTCGTAATTTTACGCAAGGAACCTGCAAACTGGTGTAAAGCCTTGGCTACACTGTGAGATAAACCAACTTAGCTTGCTCCAACTTTTCTTACTACTCACGCTCGCATTGCGAACTGTAAAGCTAAGCTGAGCGAGCTAACTGAACTATGGGATAAGGTATGTGGGATAGATAAGTAGATAACCCGGTGTTTTCAGCTTAGTAAAGGCCTGACCACACCGGAACGGACAACTTAACTTCTCTCATTTTTTGTTTTTATTATTATTATTGTGTGCACATGGTCTGGTCTATAAACAGTTTTTCTTTCTTTCTTTCATAAGGTCGCGTTCACTGCAGTAATATCTGTATCGACAGATCCACTCGAACGCGGGCAAAATACTACATCAGCTACTAAAAGACCGAAACTCCTGCGTGTAGCTAGGCTGCGTAAAAATGGCCTTAGTTATGACATACGTGGACTTAGATGTTTTAACTCACCAAGTTGTTGTTGTTTGACTTGCTCGTTGGGGTTAAATAAAAGGGGACTGTATAATAAATATTTCCGAATTTATAACAAGTGACTGTCCCGGACAAACAGTTTAGTGAATCGTTTGAGAGTGGTCGCGAGTCCCTTGCTCACAAACTAAACTAAAATTAGAGAATTGTTATCTCTTACTAACATACGGCGAAAAAAAAGGACGTAATACCATAGAACTAAGTTAGAGATTAGAGATGTCAAATTATCACACCATTGTCGTCCATCGCGGTGGTTCTTGAGAAAGCGAATGACGAGTGTTCGTTGGGTGCGAATGGTGCAATTCCCATCAAGCTACTTGAGCTAACATAGCTTCGCTTGCAGTGCGGTGTAGCCTGCGCTCAACACTGAACGAGAAGCTAGCAAAATGGCCGTATTATACCGTGAATTTTGAAAATATTTTATATTTTGCGTGCAAACGACTTGTTGCTTCAATAAACATTAAAATGGGGGAGAATTACGTTCAGCCCGCATGCAAGCGTTTATTATTAACTTTATAAAGAATAGAAATAAGAATACATTTATTTTTAACTTAAATTACAAAAATATGTACGTACGACAGCGCTTTAAGGTAAACACTGCAGCATCATATGCCGTTGTAATAGGAGCGATTTTACAACGAAAAAGTATAGACTGATGTTTTAGCGAGCATCAAACCACCTTTTTAAAAACATCATCATCACATCAGCCAAACGTCTGCATCCACTGCTGGACATAGACCTACCTTAAAGATAGCCATAATGACCGATCACAAAACACAATAAATATCTGCTAAAGAACAATTCACTAAAATTTAGTTTTCATTATCACTTAAAATACTTACTTCAATTAATAAGAGTAGAAATAATATAATATAATATTTACTGTAATTGGTTTAAAAACCGTTGTAAATTAAATAAATAAATAAATAATAAATAATAAATGAATACCTACTTATATTATTTCTACATTAATTTTAAAGAATTTTCTCGATACACATATTTTTTAATCTACGCCTAAACAAAAATTACGAGTTAGCATTTTCGATGCCGTTGCTCATTAAAAAGAATACCTTCTCACTTTGCATAACCAGCAACTTTTAGCGCCTTCATTATTTTTTCTTTGATGAATTTTTATTACAATTTTTCCTAAGGTAAATCAAAATTTAAAAAATAAATTATTAGGTAAACCGCGTTAAGGGTCGGTACACATTGAATTAAAATAAGTGCGGCAACGCATCGAGCCGCTGTGCGATGCGTTGCGGCGCCTTGCAAACCATAGCGAAAAGATTCTTACGACCGAAATCGTTGATGGGCGATTGTGACGTCACAGTGTCAAAATGCGCGGCGCGTTTATTACAACAGCACGGCTCCGACACAGCAAATTATTTGCCATTCAAATTACGACTTTAGTTCGTGTGCATAGAAATATATTTTTTTAAATGACGAAGATAAAAAGTTGACGGCTTGCAGGCGGCGCGCTGACAGCCAAAGGTTGGATTTTTCGAGGCGATATTGGCTGGGCCCTTGCCGTCTTAATGCGATGCTGTTGTAATGTGCGATGACCATTACTCGTCACTCTACCCTTTTATGTAGGTCGACGTGTACCCTAAGCTAGATTTTACTAAAGAATTTGAAACGCTCGACAAAGTAAATAAGAAAACAATAGACAGTCATCTTCACTTCTGCTCTAACGTTCATTGACCCGACAAACATATAGCTGAAAATTAAATCCAACAAATCCAATATTAAATTCAATTACCAACATATATCTGAAGAAAATGGCGTCCGCGAGATAAGACTCTTAAGGGAAATGGTTGCCACTTAATCCTAGCCAGTTCTAGCCGGATTTATTGCACACTATAAATTCAGTGAAGACACTGTTTCAACATCTTTCGGCGGTTCAGTGTGAAAAAATCTTTCTGCAGAGTTGATGAAAGTAATTATTTTTAACTAGCTTTTGCCCGCGACTTCGTCCGCGAAATTTTAGTTAGAGATAAACTACTATAACATGGCGCTCCCCTCCATATTACTATTTCAATAATAATGATGCCGTTAGTCAAGCAACAATGACACGCTGATTTGTTTTTGTTTCGAGAGCCGTCTCAGTACGCACGCATGCGTTGTAAGTCTTGTAAATACTTTTACAAATACTTTCAAACGTTTTGAATTGTGGAAGGGCGCGCCAAGTTATCGTACCTAGTTATTCTATTCTCTGACGTCTATTATCTGACGATGTATATGCAAAATTTCTGGGTTTTCGGTTCAGTAGTTTAGGCATAAAAAGCTAACAAACAAACTAACTTTCGAGTTTGGATTTTTATATGCACATATAACATCACGCCTGTAATCCCCGAACGGTTAGGCAGAGGTGTAGCCATTAGTACACCCACATTTCGCCAGTTATGTTTTTAAGTCCCATGTAGTAGAGGCGAGCCATTGCCATCAACCGGGCACAAATACAGACTGCGAGGCTGCTACTAAGAAATTCCTGATAGAAAAACCCTATAACACTTTGCCTGTACTGGAAATCGAACCCAAGACATCATGCTCAGCAGTCGTATTTTGTAACCACTAGACAAACAAGATGGTCACTGGACACTAAATAACCTAACATAGTTTGAAACTGGTGTGAAAAATCTAGAACATTTTACAGCTTCTCACAATAGAAATAATCATATTCTGTTGTCGCTGTGGCATGTTTTATTGCTTTGTAACGCGAAGTTGGAAATTGCGTGACTTAATATTGGCGAGTAACGCAAAAATCTCCATATTTTGCCAACAATTGCCTGAGGGGAGCTCAGTCCGGCAAAGTTCCAGCCTGTTGCTAGAGTTTAAAAAGACTGATTGGGTAGGTACTACACACTTTCGAAAATAAAATCATGAAACTTAAACATATCTGGTGAAATGTGGGTGTACTAATGGGTACATCTCTGCCTTACCCTTCGGAAATTACAGGCGTGATGTTATATCATGTGTTTAGTGTCCATATTTCGGTAACACTCGTGTGTGTTACCGAAATATGGACACTAAACGTAGGTAGGAATGCCAGGAAATAAATCGTATTTCGAGGCCCTTGTTAAAATCTGATACAAAACCTGAGCCATCAATACTGTTAGGCCTATTAGGAATCGAGTAAAATGTCAGAATAAGGCCACATGGAATTTGAGTAAAACCTATGTTAATACTGGCTTCCGAAATGTCACTAACATTCACTGAACGAAAAATAAAGGTTAGAAATCAGAGATTTTGAGTTTCTTTTTTCGAATATCCAAGAAAATGTTGATGGTCCAGTGTTTAAGGCGCCCGCCTCTCATGCATGAGGTTGTGAATTCGAAATCGAGCAAGTACCAATGTTCCATAATATACCCTCTCTATCTCGGACATTACAGACATCGATGAAGGAAAACATTGTGTGGAAGCCTGGACTTATCTACCTATACTATATACAAAATGTACTATATATAAAGTCAGGTTATTTACACCATTTATAACTCAAGAACGGCTGGACCGATTTTAACGATCTATGATTTGTTGGATTCATCTACTCCGAGAATAGCAGAATAAGTATTGCATGGGAAAAAATTATGAAAAGAAAGGATTTAATTATTCTGAGGCCGTACGAAGTTTGCAGGGTTCAGCTAGTTTGCTATATCTTTGAAGTCGCCAATTCGCCTTGAGCAAGCGTGGTGTTCAATGCTCGTGCCTTCTCTGTATAAGAAGAGACCATTGCTCTGCAGTGGGACTGACTGAGTAATAGGCTGATATAACATAACACATAACATAACATCACGCCTGTAATCCCCGAAGGGTTAGGCAGAGGTGTACCTATTAGTACACCCACATTTCGCCAGTAATGTTTAAGTCCCATGAAATAGGGGGCGAGCAGATTGCTATCAACTGGGCACAAACCCAGACTCCAAGGCTGCTACTGGGACGGGGCCGAGAATAAGGGCCAAATGCCTGCCGGGGTTGCGGGACGTCTTAACAGGATACCGTAGCCCCGGAACGTGAAGGGCAACAGAAGGAACAGGGTGGTTTTTTAGTCAGTAAAAGTCTGACAGTCCCTCCCGCCCCACCCAGGGCGGAAGGAGTCATTTGATGATTTTTACCACCAAAAAAAAAAAAGACAGACTGAGAAATTCCTGATGGAAAAACCGACCTGGGAATCGAACCCAAGACCTCACGCTCAGCAGTCGCGCTTTGCGACCACTAGACCAACGAGGCAGTCGAGTTGAGTCAAGGCTGATATTTTTTTATTAAAAACAAACGCGAAAACGGTGGTTGTTATTTCAACGCGTTTTATAATTATAATTGTACAAAGATCTTTAATTAATAGTTGGCTATTACTTGCTTCGTTATTCATCTGATGTATGTACTTACTATTGAAATACTTAATACTAGAAATTAGACTTTTAGTTCGATAGGTACGTCAGCGTTCACCTTCATTTCGACCATCCTATATGTCCTTCAAAAATAATTAACTAACTAGTACCTAGGTCATACAGCTGTACAGTCACGAGCAAAAACAAGTGTACACTTGGCAAAATTCAAAAGCCGCGATTTTCTTGTGAAATATTGGTTGTAACTTTGATATAAGACCTATTTCATAGTAGTATCGAATTCAAAATACTATATTCATAAAAACATGACATTTCAATCAATATATTCGAAGACAAGCTACTATAATTAAAAAATTAAAAAACACGACTGCAAAAATTGCACATATTTGTACTTTGTTTACTCGTCAGTTTTTTTTACGACGTTTTTTATTAACAGTGTGATATATTTTTTTAATCTACTTTTCAAATTCTAGACGATAAACGTAGACACGACCAGATTCATTAAAAAAATAAATTGAGGCTGGTATTAATTTACGTTTTAAAGTGACCACACCGGTTTCTTTTTATTTTGTACTAGCCTATGTTACTCGGAACGATGCAAGGATTGTAACGATACCCCATACATCTAAATCGGTTCAGGCGTTTAAAAGTTATGGTGGAATAAAGAAACTCACATACATACATACATACATACATACATACATCAACCCTGAACACATAACACTCCTTTTTTTGGGGCAGTCGTGTAAAAATAGCTTCGTAATGTTGCTAAGTGTATACTTGTTTTTGCTTGTGACTGTACTAGACAGCATTGCGTGAACAACGCCTCTTTAATATTAAAGCACGCTATAAAAAAACATTCAACGATTTATCAAATAATACAATGGATGAAACCTTTTCAAAATTGTGTTGTGAAATATCGAATAACAATGGAGGTAATGATACAACATCACTGATTGTAAGCGGAGCGAGCTTTCCATCGAATTCCGAGATTAATATAGGTAGCTGTATCTACCTACAGCCAGATCATTAATCCATACTTTTAGACTATACAAGCACTCTCGCCGCGACTTCATTCGCGTGATTTTTCTTAAGGATCCTTAATTATTTGATTATAAAATATAGCCTATAGCACTCAGTGATAACATAGATCACAAAGACAGTAAATCCGAACAGTAGTAGATGGAGCGACTGTCTATCTGACCTCCACAACCCAATATCTACGTAATAAGTTACGACTGGTTGTCAGACTTTCATGCTTCTGACGACTCGTAACGATTGTCAAAGATCCACATATGACAGCCGGGACCAACGGCGTCAATGATGTATAGATAAAAATTAGAAACATACATCGTCGATCGTTGACATATCTATACATATATTATAATAAAATCGTAGCGAAGTCAAAACTGTATATTTAATATTTTTGAAAAAGAGTAATTGCTATGAGTTCGGGGAGTGATTCCAATAACGAAAAAATTTTTTTTTTTAATTTTTGTCTGTTTGTCTTTTTGTCTGTATGTTTGTTAGAGCATCACGCGAATACTGCCGGATAGATTCTGTACAAATTTTGTATAAATATTCCACATTGGCCAAATTAGTCTATAGGCTATAAATTATCACGCTATTTGCTTTGGGGGGTGAGCAATGTTTCATTATGACTATGCAGAAACAAACTTTGACGCGGACGAAGTCGCAGGCAGAAGCTAGTTCTTTATAAACTTTAAATACTTTACAGTCTCTTTGGGCTTTTAAACACAAAAATAAACATTTTTAACGCACTCTCTTACTCTATTTCATAATTAGATGTTTCTAATTTTCAATTCTCTAAGCAGTTCTCAAATGGTTCACATAATATACTACTCGTGAATGTCAACGATCGATCTTGGATAGCAACAAAGTAATTGAACAATAGATTGTGGATAATGTCGCCCTAATGTTTCCCTATCTTCGTAATAATATGGGAGGTTAAGGTCACGCGTCTACTCAAGGTTTTCACAGGAATGCTTTTGGAGAAACCATATTGACGTTTGGGTAATGATAAAACAATCTTTTTAAAAAAGTTATTTACTAAAAGAAAGAAAGAAGATAGAATGACTCTTTGTAATTCGCTCATTAATTGTAATAATACGTATTTTATTGTGTACTAGATAGTTGGCGTAATTTTCTGTATGTTAAATTGTGTTATTAATTATAAGCTGTGAAGTAAACAATAAATATATCATAAATGTGGTTTTACACTGCCGAAATTCTAGCAAACTTTGCTTAATAGTAAGTGAGCTTTGCCTAGTATAGAGAATGTATGAAGGAATAATTTATCACTTATACGGGACGATGCCGTATCTGTGGCTACACTAATATGTGTGAATGATTCGGTCAAAACAAAAGAAAGTAGCCTTTATAGTGGTCATAAAAAGAAGGTCCACATTTGAATGGACCTTCCGTTCTAATGCTTTCTATATTAGCTTGTGTCCTCAACCCAAGGTTCAGTCCAGGGATCTTCAATCCAACAAACGTAATACAAAATATCGTATAAATTCATAAGCCAACTACAACAAAGTACGAACTTGATATAACAGCATTGACATTGACAAAATGTTGAGCGCAACTGGGTACATACATTTGAAATAGAACAACATTCTATTGATAAATTGAGTCTTGAAATAAACTTGGCTAAGGATATAATTATGCAAGATAAATAGTACTACTTCTCATTTAAAGAGAAGTCTCATTGAGAGTTACATAAGTAGATGACGAAATGGCGTAATTTTACTTTACGAACTAACTTCTGCCCACGACTTCGTCCGCGAAGAAGACAAGTGTACAGTCGTAGAAAAAAACTTTTAAACTAAGTATGTTTCGAGTTTGTCAGTTCTTTTAAATCACTCTAAATAAGTTACAAAATTATTTGACACTACAAGCTTAAAAAGTAAACACAAAATAACAATGAATGGCAATGTAACAGAAAGATAATATTATTGTTGTCTGTCAACCGCAGAACTTCTCGCGACCGTACCATAAAACATAGAAACATAGTCTATGGCACTCAGCAATAAAGAGTTTTCTATCAGTTCTAGGGATTACGTTAAACAAATCATAAAAAGAAACGAACTTTATCTCTTCATAATAACATAACATCACGCCTGTAATCCCCGAAGGGTTAGGCAGAGGTGTACCCATTCGTACACCTATATTTCGCCGGTTATGTTTTAAGTCCCAAGTAATAAGGGGCAAGCCTATTACCATCAACCGGGCACAAATCCAGACTTCCAGGCTGCTACTGAGAAATTCCTGATGAAAAAACCCAATAACACTTTGCCCGACCTGGGAATAGAACCAATACACACTAGACCAACGAGGCAGTGTACTAAATCTATGGTAAAAGTTTTCGCCACAATGACCATTCTTCCGTATAAGTATACTCTTATATTGTTTTCAATGGATAGAAAAACAACATTCCCTCTATAAGAAACCTTGAAGATGTTTTCATGTCACTTGCAACACGATGTCGCACTTCCATTATTTTTATTTTATTGCTTTGTAAGTTTTGGAAATGTTGATAAATATCCCACATTATTATATTTGTGTGGCTCAATAAAAACATGAAGGCGTGACAGTCGTCATTTCTCGCTTCACTTGCCGATTCACGCTTAATTTGCACCGGATTTTAAAGGAACATTTTAGTTATACTAAATGCCAAAAGACATTAATTTACAAACAAATATGTTTTTTGGATGCGTCATTGACTTGAACGCTCGATAAAAAGGTCACTTCAACGCTGTCACGTCCTTCATGCCCAATAACTACTGTCACGCTACACTTGCACTTAATACATTACTAAAATAAACTATACCTAGTTGTTTACAACGAATATGTCATAGAATAAGCAACGTTTATAAAAATGTCACGCCCCATTTGGTGAAGCTTCCTAAAAAAGGCCACCTAGACGTCGTCACGTCGCGAGCACGACCCTGTCTATTCACGCTCCGCCTGCGATCGCGATGCATTTCCACGGAAAATTGCTCTTTTTGTGCAACTTTAGTTTTTAATTAAGGGTTCTGAAGAAATACATACGTACGCTTGCTATAAAATCATATGTAGAGCGTCTCTTAACCACATGAAAATTAAATTGACGGATGACGGTGCATTTTATTTGTTGTTTACAATTTCGATCAGCTGCTGATACCAATCTGATATGAATTCACTATTCCACTATTATTCTGTACTTAATAAATAGAGAAAATCCAGTTCCTAGCACAAATTGCAAAACAATGACTTATCGTTTTCTTGCGTCACTTTTAACAACGTAGGAAATACAAGCAGATGTTGCGAAAAACTCATTTTTAACTGCTTCGTAAATAATTAATTTTTAAGTAGGTACTTAAAAATCGTATGTTTAAACTTCACGCAAAGAATTGAAGCATTTTAAAATATATCTTTAAGACACTGTTTACTTAATAAACAAAAATCATTTTAAACAAGTAGGTAATTATAATTTATAGTCTTGTTCCAAAATTGTATTTAACAGTCGTAAAGGAAAGTTTATCGTACGTGTTTCTAAGTTAAAATAAGAGACACTCATATTCCGTACACGTTTGTTTTAAATAGCATCCTTACTTAGCAGAATGTTAAACAAAAGGTGCACCCAGACAGAGACAACTCGTTCACGCTCCGGTTGCACGCTTGCAACAGTAGCGGGATGCATTTCAAGAGACGCGTGACAGTGCTGGAAAATTACTTTTTATTTACAACGTCGCTTTCATATAAATGTAAAATTTGTTTCAAAGGATTGAGTAAAGTAGCCTTTTGCAATTGGCGCAAAACAAAAGCAGGTTTCTGCACGGTGAAATGAAAATTTAATTCAAAGGCTAAAAGTCAAAACAGTAAAAAAATTAGAGTTTAATTGCCTGATTGTCATTTGGCGATCGTCGTTCGGTACTTTTGATTACCAACCTTATTATTTAAAAATAACATTTTTGGACACACATTATTATGTCATGTTCTAATTCAAGCTCACCAAATTGAGTTTTGTGTCACGACTAAACCACTGAACCGATTTTAATGAAATTTGGTACGGGGTAAGTTCAAACCCCAAGGAAGGACAAAGGCTACTTTTTATTCGACTTCGTCTGTATCAAACAACGTCTGTATATTGAACGATCGTCCTATATCTCCATGCATCACCCAGCGTCATCTGGCTATAAATGAGAAACGGTAATGAGTTTATAAAAAAACTACTGCAGACTGACCTTTAGCAGAATTTAATCAAAAAGTTAATACTGCGTCTTTGTAAAAACTCTGGTTAAAATGTAAAATTCAGAAAATATTTAAAAGTTATAGTAGCTAGAAAGTGACTTTGAGAATCCCTAATAATATTATAAATACGAAAGTAAATCTGTCTGTCTGTTATGCTTTGTAGATTTGTGCCTGGTCGATGGTAATAAGCTCGCCCCCTATTAAATATATAATATGTACACGGAACTTAAAACATAACTGTCGAAATGTTGGAGTAGTAATGGGTACACCTCTGCCTAACCCTTCGGGGATTACAGGAGTGATATTATGTTAAAAATCAAATAAATAATCTTTGTCATTTTCTTGTGTGTAATTTTTAGCTCTTGTGTATATTTTTTAGCTCTTGTGTATAATTTATATGCGCAGAGTCTAAAGGCCCGCCTAGAACATCAGTTGGCCACGCTTGTCTTCTTGGATGTAGCCTGAACTTTGACATTTACCTTAATTAATTAATTAGGATAATAAAGTTAGAACCAACCCACATAATTATTATAACAAAAAACCCCGTTTCGACCCTTCGTTATAATACAAGTTGAAAAAAAAACCTTATACTTACAACATTCTAAGTTCTAATATTCTTTCTTTCTTTCTTATATTAAAGAGGGTAGAAAGTTTCCTGAAAGGTCATAAACAATGTCGTATTTTATTAGGTTTATGCTATTAGGGTGCTTTTTCCTTATATTTCATGATAGAAATAATCATATAAAAAATAAGAGCAGTCACGAAATGATCCCCGAAACTCCCTGAGGCCTGACATACATACATATATAATTTACTGAAACTAGGCATAACATAACGCCTGTAATCCCCGAAGGGTTAGGCAGAGGTGTACCCATTAGTACATCTACATTTCGCCAGTTATGTTCAAGACCCATGTAATAGGAGGCGAGCCTATTCCCATCAACTGGACACAAATCCAGACTCCGAGCCTGCTACTGAGAAATTCCTGATGGAAAAACCCAATAAAGCTTTGCCCGACCTGAGAATCGAACCCAAGACCTCATGCTCAGCAGTCGCGCTTTGTGACCACTAGACCAACGACGCAGTCTGACTGAAACTAGGAACGAAAAAATTTTACACACGGCTTCCTTTCTCCTCTAAAAAAGGATTTTGTAAATTCAACCCCTAATAAAACAACAATCGAACCTTTCCTCCCCCGAAAAGGGTCGATTGTATGAACATTCTCATTGTTAGTCTTTGTATTTCTTTAAATTCTATTCCTTAAAATATGTTTTAATTTATTAATATTCAACAATTAACAAAGCTTATTAGAAACATATCTGCCCAAGGCATTAAGTCCGCCTTTGTACAATGTATTTTTTTTTACATGTGCATAAAGTTAAATAAATAAATATCTCACACTAGCTTCTGTCCGCGACTTCGTCTGCGTAGATTTAAAATAAGGCAAAAAGTTCTAAATTATCCCACATATATTTTTTCATGTATTTCTTTTAAGGTACCGGCACGAGTCGTGAGCACAAATTTCACCTGCGCATTTGTTAATTTTTTGGTCTCTTTGGCGGAATGAAGACGGCGGGGGGCGCCGATCCTGCAGTCCGCTGCACGCGATTGATTCGTCAATCGATGCTCATCGTCTATTGGAATATCGCCTGTCATTCGGCTGCGAAATCCTACAATCATTCTGATGCAAAAGTTATATTACTGTAAAGTTTCATTAAAATCCATTCCGTAGTTTTTGCGTGAAAGAGTAACAAACATCGATACATCCTCACAAACTTTTGCATCTATAATATTAGTAGGATTTATCTAGTTTTACTATTTTTTGAGTTCCGTACCTCAAAAGCAAATAAATGGAATGTTTAACATAGGAGTTTTATTGAATCTGCCAGCTTAACAACTCATAACGAATATTTACCAAACACATAACATAAGTAAATACATTATTTAACTTCAAAAGTAAATAAGAGGCGGCAAGATAATCTGTAAATTCGTTTAAAATTATTATAATGAACAAGCCCTTGAATAAATATGAGAAAACGTTTCACTACAAATGAGGCCTAATATTTTTAAATTAAGAATGAAAATTACATTTGTTTTAAGCGTTCTTGAACTTATTTCAGCCCCAGTGGTTGTAATATTTTGCCATCGGCCGTTTGTAATCAAAACTTGAAATTGCAAAGTTTAGAATATTCTAATTTTGTATTGGATTAAATACCTAGGTATAATTTGTAATTGTCAGACCCCAGATTACGCTACGTTGGTTGAGTTAGTCATTCGGAAAATTGATATTTTTAATTTTGTAAGCAAAATATTATCATAGTAATTTTTTTAATGTAATATATTTTTGAATAGAATTTTTATACCAAAGGGTGCCATCGGGATCAATATCCAATCAAGGCTGTCTGTCCGTCAGTTTGTCATAGAGCTGTATCTTTGGAACTGTAATAGGTAGATACTTGAAATCTTCAGTGTGTATTAGTAATACTATGACTGCTATAAAAACAATCATCTTCTCTATAAATAGAAATGAATAGCTAAATGTGTTGCTTAGCGCAAAAACTCGAGAACGGCTCGACCGATTTGGCCAATTTGTTTTTGTTATGTTCATAATTTTCCGAACAAGGTCTGTATCATCGTCAGTTTTTTTTTTTTGAAAATTCACCTGTGAATTCGGAAATTTGAAAGGAGATTGCCCATGAGCAGTACTCTTGTTTTATTACTTGTGTCTCAAAATCTTGAACGGCATGAAATATCTAAAATACAAATATATTTTTAAAAAGACTTTGATTGATATTTATAATGGGATAGTTTTTTGAACAATAATTAGTACTTTTATGTTTCCGACGTTATAGTACGCCATTTTTTACTATCGGCTGTCAATACCTACAAGAGATGTCCATTTTTTCTATTGCGGTTAATGTAACCTACCTACATAAAATAAAATGATATCGATTTTGTATTGACTGTTCAATCTATTATTGTAAAGTAATAACAGAGTTCTAAATCACATGTTTTTGCTGGTATTTTTAATATCAGTGGTTGTAAACGGCGGCATCGGCGCCAAGTTGTATTCGTGAAATACCACTGGCTGGTTTACGGAAATCGATCAAAAATCAATACAATACTGTTATTTCTGCTGGTTTTGGTGCGTTGTGCTTCGAGTCGAGCCTTTTAGTTTCTCTGTTATTGCTGCTAACCCATTGATAATAAACATACTTCTAACGCCGCTGCACCGTGTGTGTTGTTTATTACTAAAGGCGGGACTTTGTGTTGTGATCATAGTGAGTGCGACTATAAAGGCGGAAACAGACTTATAACACGCTACGCCACGCCACGGCATTCAAGCGTTCTCATTGGCCACATTTCGTCTCGTGAAACTACTCTTTGTGTTTTGGCCAATAAGTACGCGTGGGATGGCGTAGCGACTTATCAGTCTGTTTCCGCCTTTATGCAATGTCTCAACTGCTCTTTGAGATTAACGCCACTTAGGCGCAGACACATGTTGTCGGAGATTCCGAATAACATCATGGACATTTTGCGAGTCTAGATCTCACCAACACCGGTAAGAATGCACATTGTCTTTTTAACGTAGTATGATTTACACAAATATGCTTCAAAGACACCAAGTTCACCCGTAAACCCATTCAGACCCTTTTAAATAGCTTTTTTCAACTAATTTTTCGTCGAACATAACCTCAAAATAGTAATTTCATTTTTGTAAATATCTCGGAAATGCCATTGTAGTTTGTGTTAAATCTTTTGAGGTAGTATTTAGACATGCCATCGAGTATTTTAAAGTTGATTTGATGAAGACACAACAATTTTGAACTGAGTACATTTGTCCATAGCGCCGTGGGCATTCTCCTTTTAAAATGAATACTTAAAGGGACCCCATACAAGACACGTGTTAAATATTGTACGGTAGTGCGGAACCCTTCATGTGCGAGTCCGACTCGCACTTGGCGGGTTTTCAAAATGCACCATACAAAACAAGAGGGTAGTTTCAAAGAAGCAAACACATTACACCTACCCCAGGCGAAGCTTGAATCGCGTCGTGAATACAACTCATTCATAAGGCGATTAACACACGGCACCGTACGCCGCTCCGGCATGCGGTGATGCGGTTCTCACGTCGCACTAGCCTCTATGAAATCCGCTTGAACCTTGCACACGAAAACCGCACGACCGCGCGGTCGAGCGGTGTTCGAAAATCGAAATCCGCTTCACCGCTACCGCATGCCGGAGCGGCGTACGGTGCCGTGTGTTAATCGCCAAAGCCGAGCATTCATAGCGCTGGCATTTGATTACAGCATATTTCTTATTCTATTCGTTCATAATATGGGAATTGAAACATGTAATACCTTTTGTGTTTATACGTGGTTTTCATTCTTGGTGTAAAAATAAAACGTAAGCGAAATAAAATATACAGACAGACATACAAAAATAAAATAACATATTTTGGTATCGAGTAAAAATTCAGTAAAAAACTCTGGAAGATGAGTCACAAGTGTCAGACTCAAGTGTCAAGAGTGTCACGGGTGTTAGTCCAGTGTCGTGACTTTCAGAGTCGAGTGTCGCGAGAGTGAGAGTCGAGTATCGTACCAACTGATGGATTATTGTATTAACGACATTAACGGAACTCGACACGACTAAAGCGATTAAAATTAATGAAGGCAATTATACAATACCCATAACAAAGTATTATAATATTAAACGATATTCACGCCATAAATATGCAAAGTGCTTATTATGATATTCGTTATTTCACCCCATTTAAATGATTCTGAAATTTAATCATTGAACGGTACCTTCGAAAACCGTCCCGGCTTACCTACATACTATTTGACTGCCTCGTTGGTCTAGTGGTTAGTGACCCTGACTGCAAAGCCGGAGGTAGTGGGTTCGATTCCCACCCAGGACAAACTTTGTGTGATGAGCATAATTGTTCGTTCTGTGTCTGGGTGTAATTTATCTATAATATGTATGTATTTATAAATTATATAAGTATGTATATCAGTTGTCTGGTTACCATAAAACAAGCTCTGCTTAGCTTGGGATCAGATGACCGTGTGTGAGTTGTCCCAAGATATTTATTTATTTAGATATTTATTTATTTAATTGTTGATTGAAATGTTAAGAGAGATCGTCTACAGTTTCAATATTTGTAAACACGTGAACACTATGTATCTTAGAACATAATTTACCCGTCAATTCCTAATTTGTAATACTTTTACGTATTATGATAAGTACTTACATAGTTTTTATGCAAGATACATTGCGTTCACGTGTAATTTTGTATGATTTTGTATGTATGGAGTTTCTTGCTCATTCTTCTACATACGAAACTACCCTTTTGGAAGGGGCAACTACATTCAATACATGGTTTTTTATTAATATGACGTTCAAAAGTGCCTTTTAATGGCCTAATTGAAATAAATAATTTTATTTTTAATTTACCAATTAACAAAACCGAAGGAATGAACGAATGAATGTGAATGAAATTTTTGGTTTCATTCACGAAGACGTAAATATCTTAGGGTTACTCTGAGCGTCGGAAGGCAATTGCCTTCGATCCCAACCCTTGCGAGGCCCACTTAGACCCCAGATAGCCGATATTGCTTCCGATGGGTTAAGAATTCCGATGACCGTTGTTCTATTTTCAATTTTATTGTTTCTTTGTTATCTATTGCTTGACCTTTATTCTAAATTTTGTACTGAGGGTAAAAAAAAAACACAAACGTCTTAAAAAACATAGTAATATTTTTATATCTTTTTTTTAGTATTTTTTTTTTTTTAAGTAAGTATTCCTGCGCTTTGCTGATGAGAGAGGAAGTGCCCCTATTTGCGCACACACTTGTGCATATCTCTTTATTACTTTGCTAGTCTTTATTTAGATTGACCACTGTGACCAAAATTCAGTTAAGAAAAAAAAAACATAGCATAACATAACATCACGCCTGTAATCCCCGAAGGGTTAGGCAGAAGTGTACCCATTAGTACACCTACATTTCGCCAGTTATATTTTTAAGTCCCATATAATAGGGGGCGAGCCTATTTCCATCAAACGGGCACAAATCCAGACCCCGAGGCTGCTACTGAATAATACCTGATAGAAAAACCCAATAACACTTTGCCCGACCTGTGAATCGAACCCAAGACCTCATGCTCAGCAGTCGCGGTTTGCGACTAGACCAACGAGGCAGTAATAAAATAAAATAAATAAATAAACAAACAAAAGTAGTAACTAACACATTTTTCACACGTAAGTAATTTTGTATAGAAGTACAAAACTACGTGTGAAAATGTAAATGACTTCACATTTAAGCCATTCTCACCGAAGTGACAAGTTATTTAAGCAAAAGCAAATAATCCTGCGCAAATGTAACACCTCGCTTGAACCCTGCGGGGCTGCTGGTTGCTCCGGGATTTTGTTAATCTATACAAATAAATAAAATTGAAGTATCTGTTAATAATGTCGAAATAACAGATTTTTACAAAATAAATATGAATGTTTACACGGAGCACCATGTAAACATCTCAAATAAAAAATGTTGTAGGTGTTGTACCTACAAGATTTTTTTCTGTATATCTGTGTGTTCCGACTAATCATGGAAACAGCTGGACCCATTTAGGCGGAACTTTTACTAGCAGATAGATGATATTGTAAGAATAACTTAGGCCACTTTTAATTTAGGGAAAATAATTAGAGTTCCGCGCAAACAATATAAAATCCCCTGATAACCGACTTTGGACTTTTGGATTCAATTCCCAGATCAGGCAAAGTGTTATTGACTTTTTTCATCAAGAATTTCCCAGTAGCAGCCTCCGACTCTGAAATTGTGCCCAGTTGGTGGCAATAGGTCCGCCCCCTATCACATGGGACTTAAACATAACAGGCAAGATGTAGGTGTACTAATCGGCACACGCTCTGCCTAACCCTTCGGGGATTACAGGCGTGATGTTATGGGTGTGTAAATGAAAAAAAAATACAATCACTCCCGTAAACGAAGTTACGAGTATAAACTAGTCGTATCTAATTTGATAAACAGAAGATACATAGCCATCCTAAAAGTTGTTATAAATTATTCATCTCTATTTCACGAGAGGTGTAATAATGTTATAAGTTATAAGCCTTTATGTGTGTGTGGCATCGGAGATCCCAAATGAATTAGATAAGTTATTTCAACACAGTTTTTTCGGTGAGTAAGTTTGACTTATTCCCATGAGAATACTTGCTACTGCCCGCGACTTTGTTTGTGTAGACTTCCAAATTAAGCCAAAACCAAAAAAGGCATTATGCTGAGCGTCAGCTATTTCGCGCGGTAGTGACGCGTATTCCCGTAAAAAAATACCTACTTGTTTTTGTTTTAGGCTTTTGTAAACAACAACTTTTATGTATGTGCCTCACTTTCTCGTGAATAAACAGTTTTTCTTTTTTCTTACTGTCTACGTTTTCTCGGCGACGTATTACATAAGTACACTGAGGGTGTCGTATAGCCTTTCGCTAAAACGTCGATACACGACACCCCTCGGCTTAATCATTGTACGTGTGATAAGATTGCTTATTAATTATTCAGAACGAATCATTCTACCAGATAACAATCCTTGTTACAGCGCAGATTTAACCTCCTGTTTCACAAGATATTCTTATCTATCTGTTCTATCCATCTATACATATAAAATGCTTTGTCCTTAATGACTGACTGACTGACGGATCAACGCACAGCTTAAACCGCTGATCGTAGAGACCTGAAACTTGGAGGGTGTGTTCTTTGTATGACGTAGGCATCCGATAAGAAAGAATATTCCGAAATTCTACCCCTTAGGACCGCCTAAGGGGTAGAATTTTCAGACTTTGCCCCCCCCCCCTTTACCCGAATAAGGGGGGCAAAGTATGGGACAACATGATTCCTTGGTCCAAACTACTTCAAAATAAACTTTTTTTAACAGAATAGATGGAAGACATGCTTCTTATTTTATTAAAATTCATTCCCTAACGGTGTTAAAAAGTTGTTACGTACGGTCGGGGTCATAAGTGCAGTAGCATGCTAAGGTTTGAATTGCTGTGAACACGCGGTACAGGCCGTACCTACATCTGTGTGTATAAGTGATGTATTCAAAGTTAAAGTTAATGTCAAATCATATATTTAATTAGGCCAATATGAGGCACTTTTGAACGCAATAACACACTACCTAGGTACACCTCAAAATTCGCACACGACGTCGAAAGGTCGTAAGTTTAACCAAAGCGTCAATCGATTTGCTTTGTAGATTGCTACTCCACTTATGACCCCGACCGTACGTTGGTACGGAACCTTTCGTGTGTCAACCCGACTCGTACTTGGTCGGTTTTTCTAGACGATACCTAAAGGCGTCATTTCATCTGATTGCAAGTGCAACGTACTACTTCTCCGTTATGAAACCTAACCCTTTAGTGAGTGCAATCCGATGAAAGTGGCTGCGCAATTTGAATAAAATAACTGAGAATCTATCCTATCAGACAAACATGATGAGTTCAATCGACTTTCGATCGCGGGAATGAAATCTGGAAACATGCAATTTCTTTTGTTTTATCCTACTAATATTATAAATGTGAAAGTTTGTGAAGATGTTTGGATGTTTGTTGACTGCCTCGTTGGTATAGTGGTCGCAAAGCGCGACTGCTGAGCATGAGGTCTTGGGTTCCATTCCCAGGCCCAGCAAAGTGTTATTGGGTTTTTCCATCGGAAACTTAGTCTGGATTTGATGGCAATAATAGGCTCGCTCCCTATTACATGGGACTTAAACATAACAAACGAAATGTAGGTGTACTAATGAGTACCTACACCTCTGCTTAACCCTTCGGGGATTACAGACGTGATGTCATTTTTGGATGTTTGTTACTCAATCACGCGTAAGCCGTTGAACAGATTTGGATTGAAATAAAATTGGCCCGTAGATAGACCATTTCCTGGATTAATACAAAGGATAGTTTTTATTCCGACCAACGGGGCAGTTCGAATGAACACTATAGGTATTGTTAGTAAAGCTAACAATATCAAATATGTGTAACAAAAACATAGGTCTATATGCCATTACAGTTTGAAATTACAATTTGTACCCTCCGTGTAAAATGTCATGTTTTGACAAGGGTCCCCAAATAAAACAATGATATTGGTAGGATCAAAATAACTAAAAAAAGGCTTATATAAACAAACCCTATTAAAATCGAGATGTTTTTAGTTTTTGAGAAAGAATAAAAGGTTTAAAATAAAAATAAAATTATAAAAAACATTTTATTCACATAAAATACACAATTTCTATGAAGTCCCAGTCTCCTGGTTCAAAGACCTGTGTTACAGGAGTAAATGTCTTCACCCATCAATTCATCATAATATAATGCGACTAATGATCGTACGAGACTATAAGTTGCAATGTGGGGTTAGGTATTAGACGGAGTGTAAAAAGACACTTCACAAAGCCGTCAACGCATTCTGCCCATCCAACTTAGTAATATATTAGAACAAAAATTAATTCCTGAGAAAAGGCTTTTTTTTTATTTTCGTGAAAAATCACTTTTTTAGAATAGCGCGCAATGAAACACACGCAAAAAATAACACGTAGGTGTATGTTTGCTTGGTGTGTACGTTTATTTGTATAGGAAAACTGTAACAGAAAAAAACAGTAACTTTAGATTTAAATAATGTTCGATATATTTAACTTAAACTTTTACATGGAAAGTTTTATATTTGCACAAAAGAAAAAGTAAAATCACAACTGACTGAGAGCAGTTGGCGGTTTTTAGATTAAAAGTTATTGGTGCCGATTCCCTTGTTCACAACTAAACTAAAATTAGACTATTTCTATCTTTTGCTGTCCAACAAAACAAGAAAGAGACAAATTTAAATAAGAGCTGTCAAATTTAGTCAATCTGACCCTCTAGACAATTACAGTTGACATCGTAAAACGTGTAGATTAAAAATACGGAAAAGTTCAAAACGGCAAAACTAATTTGACATCTCTAAGGCTAAGCGCGCACCGCGATAAAAATCGTTGCGATTTTTTTAATGCGAAATAAAATCTATAAGGCTAAGCGCGCACTACGATAAAAAATCGTTGCGAAAAAATATCGCAAATCTGTGAACCACAGAAATACACTACAATCCGCGCATTAAAAAAATTTAATTAAATAAAGGAGAATGGCGAGACTACATGTAATTTGGGACCCATTGATAGAAGTAGTGTGTAATATTGAAACTGATTTGTAGTTAAAGAACGACTTAAGGCTAACCAAAAATCAAATGGAAAGTAATTTGAAAAAGTTGGGAGAAAAAAAATATGAAAGGTGGAAGATTATAACCTAAAATAATCTAAAAGTAAACTAAGACTCGCAATTATTGGTTATTATTTATTTAAACATACTATATTATTATTTATTTTTATTCCGGTGCTAATAATCAGTCATATACCCGTTTAGCCAGATTCACCTGTAATTCATATTTTTGCATAATATCACAGGATAAGGAGGCAGCTTTATATCTCCTGGAATATTCTTTAAAAGCACAGTTGATGTACTTTTATCTACATTTACCAGAGTTTTGTTGAATAAAACAACATTTATTTATTTAAACCTTTATTTATTTTGTAATTACTTATAAAATATTCAAGACATACAAACATTGCATCTTCCTTTAATCTTGTTTTGCGTTCCTAGATAGTATTTTATGATAAATAATCTTTTAACCTAATTAAAAGATTATCTAAGAAGCTAGCTGGTGCAGCGACATAGCTTTGGTGTCTGGGATAATCCACGTACTTACCACAAAATGCTCATACCATGTGAGCAAGAGTCCACATTCATGTCCCCAAAAGGCAATGGTGATAACAACAACAAGAGCAGAGTTTCTGTGAAAACTGTCCACCATACTTTACCGCATACTTTGTTGTTAAAGATTAACTGAAACAATATACAAGTAAAAAGTTGTCAAAAATACAAATGTAAAATAATAATATGAATAGGTAAGTACAACATTTATTAATTTCATAACCAACCTGTCGGGGTGTTTGACCATATCTTTTGGTCAATAATAAATAGTTAAAAATACTGCTTGATAAAACTTAAACCATTTTTATTGCTGTTGTAAAATAATTAATCATAATTTGACATCTTTGTTATATAATAGTTTCCATGGTTACGGTATGACATTACACTTTTCTTTCTTTTTTAGGTTTTTTTTCAAGCATAAATACTTTTTACATTTATGTGTAACCGTTGAAAATAGTGTTGCCTATCGATAGTCGACTATCGCTAAACTATCGATAGCCTATCGATAGTATCCATATTATCTATAGATAGTAGTAGTAGTTTACGTATTTTTATAATGATATACAAAAATAGTATCGAAAGTATTAGTTCCGATAATATCGATGCTATCGAAGTCCAGCATTTGTTTACGAGCAATACTGTCGATAGTATTGATGGTATCGATAGTGTGAGCTATCGATAAAACTATCGATGTTGTAATACTATTGATAGTTTTACAAACTATCATTAGTATCGATAGTATTACTTTAAAAAATCGATATACTATTGATAATATTATCATGTTATAGTATCGATCCTATCGATACTCTCGCTTCCAATCAATAGTATTAGTTAATTGGTGATATCGATAGTATCAGTGGTTTAGCATTGTTACTAGATTTCGAGGTCATCTATCGATAGAGAAACTATCGATAGTTGGGCAACTCTAATAGACAAATAGTTGACAAATGTCAACAAAAATGTCGTCAGTGTCAATTTGATAATGACGTTCCGTTTCTCCGTTTCATATAATCCATTACGTATGTAGCAAAATAATGAGTCTTATTTTTTTTTACGGTCTATTTACATGGTTCGTATGTTTCATCGTTATGGGTTTTCAGAATATTTAACAACTTTTTAACAAGATGTATAAGTATAAAAGAAGGAAAATAACCAAGCAAAAACGAACTACTTTTTATCTAATCATTAGCCTAGAAAGGAATGTAACTATATGTTTCGTTTAGAAACTGCACGATGATTATTTTTTGTAATTATGAATAATAATTAATAACTTTTGATTCCCGTTTTGTAATAACTCAGTATTTTTTTGTTCAACACTTATTTACTTGATATTATAATTGATATAAAGTAGACCGTGCACATCGCGCCGTTCATTTTGGGTCCACTCTTGCCATCCTTCTTTTTCATGGATTTTATTTCGCATTAAAAAAATCGCAACGATTTTTATCGCGGTGCGCGCTTAGCCTAAAAAAATTATTTTCGCAATGCGCGGATTGTAGTGTATTTCTGTGGTTCACAGATTTGCGATATTTTTTCGCAACGATTTTTTATCGTAGTGCGCGCTCGACCTAACTTAGTTCTTAAATGTCATCGTCCTTTTCTTTCGCTGTATGTTAGTAAGAGATGTCAATTCTCTAAATTTATTCTAGTTTGTGAACAAGGGAATCGGCACCATTATTAAAAAAAGTAAGAACCGATTTATTTGTGCACATTTCGACTAAAATTGTGGGTATTTAGTCGACATGTGCAAATCAGAAGCAATTTGAAGAATAAACTTATGTCACTTTGACATATTTTCCACACAAAAACTGTCAAACCGCCATATTTATTCCTCAAATGCGTATGACAGTTTGACATATTTTCTTCGTTCACATAATCTAGTACAAAAAGTCGAGGTTACTACAGACTAGCCACAAGAATATAAGTAATATTACCAATAATCCCAGACTGAATAGAATGTACTAACGAGGGCCTTTGTGCTGTAAATAATTTTCTCTGTATTTCAATAGATTTCCCTCATCCACAATCATCGTATTTTATTGGTAAAGAATTTTTCTTTTTTGCTCAGAAATTTGACGGCGAGCAGAACTCGGTAAACACGTAATTCGATTTTATTGGTTCAACTGTTATTCATGCTGGAAGTATTATTATCGGGAATAAAAATTCCTTCTGGCGTGGTATAATATCGAAGTGTGTATATTTCTGTTTTTTAATGTTGTTGAAATAATATTGAGTAAAACATAACATCACGCCTGTAATCCCTGAAGGGTTAGGCAGAGGTGTACCCATTAGTACACCCACATTTCGCCAGTTACGTTTAAGTCTCACGTAATAAGGGGCGAGCCTATTGCCATCATAGGGCACAAATGTAGACTCCGAGGCTGCTTTTGAGAAATTCCTGATGGGTAAACCCAATAACACTTTGCCCGACCTGGGAATCGAACCCAAGACTTCAATCTCAGCAGTAGCGCTAGCAAAAATATGTCTTTTTAAAATTCTATTGTAAATGAAAATAGTGACTCAAGTCTGCTTACAGCCTTAGCCCAATCCATATATTGGAACTTGTTTTTCTTAATATTCTTTGATTACATCTAAAATCAAATCTGAATAATCACCAAATGCACCTAAACTCTCCAATATCAGATGTAGCTTCCAAAGAATCTAATAACGACATGTTATTTCCCTTGCTACAAATTTAATTTCACTTTCTGAAAACCTCAGAAACCTTCATCTTTTCACGAAGAACAACAACATTTCAGGCAATAAAAAACACATAGGAGTTCAAAAACAAAGCTACGTAAGCTGTGCAGGGGTCATCCACCGCAGCGGAGCAATTTGCCGTGAATTATCGCCCCCGCTCGTTAAGGCGTGTTCACACTGCGACGCGGATGGAGCGTGGGACACAGAGCCAAAAGAATTGCGGTAACGCGTTTTTATGGAGTTTGTAATTATGTAAAAATCACCGCACCCCTTTTGTCGTACTGCGTCGCGTGGTGTGGGGCAGTGTGAGCGACGCCTAATGGGCTCGTAAGGGATGACCAACACTGGGCTGTTTTAATAAATTCTACGGGATTTTTAATGGTCTCTTTACCTTTTTTAGACTTGCAGCAGTCATACAACATTGGTATAGATACCGTTGATTTGTTATTTGTGTAATAATACTTAATTACTCAAATCCCACGTAATGAGACACAAATTGATTTTCTATTGTTCTGACTTACTGGTAAGTCAGCCGGGGCTTGACAGGTGACAGGGACTTAGCAAACTATACTATAAAACATAAACTTATGAAGGCCTGTTCAATAACAATTAAAATCAGATCCGACTGTGTATTTAGAACCCAGAACACAAAGTTCGACTCAGTTATAAAAACCTTAGTCAGGGCGCATACCTTTTATATAAAAGTGGTGTCTTTTGTAGACAAATAAGTTTTCCTAACAAAACAAAACCATTTAGTCGGTAGTGTGTGCGCCAATATTATTTTCAAACAAATGAAAATAGTGACTCAAGTCTGCATACAGCCTTAGCCCAATCCATATATTGGAACTTGTTTTTCTTCCATACACATCATTGTAGGACATTACTCCGTATATTATTGAATCTACGAGTATACTCCATTTAGACAAAATAATGGCCAGACAGTTATACAGTAATATTGTTGAAAAAAAATTACTAACGTGTAAGTAATTTTTGGTGATACATATTTTTTATGTTAATAGCTACAGCTTTAAAGTTACCGTGAAATAACGATAGCGTTGTTACGTTATTTTTCTAATGTTATATTGTATGAAGTATTAGTTACGATGTATCTTCTTATTTATTTAATAAATTATAGAGAAAGTATTTGTATTTTTGTTTGTAAACGTTAAACTCAAAAACTACTTAATCGATTTTTTGAAATTCTTTCACCTATGGAAAGTTACATTATCAGCGAGTAACATAAGCTATATTTTATTTTCAAAAAAAGTAGGGATCCGTAAATAAGTTCACTCGGGCAAAAAAAGTAATAGAACTTAAATATATATTCACCAGTGTTGTGGCGCCATCTAGAATCATTACGTGCATCAACAATGAATTTCCGCCACGCTGTCAACTCTGAACCACTGAAATACGTTTCTTTAGAACAACGTTACAAATGGTGAGCAATGACAAATTGCTGTTTCCTTTCATTCATGCGGAGTGGTGGCAGCCATATTTACTCATGTTTAGAGAGCGAAAATGTCACGTTGGTATTTACAGGTTGCATGTGATATTCAGATTTCTTTCAAACCACAACATGGTTGGCGCTATAGCTGGGCGATCGGGTGTTGCGCTGCGTGTCACGGGTTTCCATAAATATTTGTTTGACTACCTCGTATGGTCTAGTAGTCGCAAAGCGCGACTGCTGAACGTGAGGTCTTGGTTTCGATTCCCAGGTCGGGCAAAGTGTAATTGGGTTTTTCCATCAGGAATTTCTCAGTACCTACCAGCCTTGGAATCTGGATTTGTACCCGGTTGATGGCAATAGGCCCGCCCCCTTACAGGACTTAAACATAACTAGTGAAATGTGGGTGTACTAATGGGTACACCTCTGTCTAACCTTTCGGGGATTACAGGCTCCAATAAACTATTTTTTATAGTAAATACAATATAATAAGTACATTGGTATCATTACAAAGTAAAACGAACAACGATTTCATCAATTTCTCGAACAGTGACGTAATAATACTTCATCAAGTGACACGTTATTGCTCCCTGGGGATATTCTACTCGGTAACAACTGTACACAGTAAAGCCATTATGGTTATTATTTTATTTAATGCATAGAAATTGAAAGGAAAGTGTTTAATGTGTTATTTTATAATTTCTGACAACTACGTACGGCCGCCATTTTCTTTCTAATCAGAGCGAGCACGCTATTATAATTAAATTAATAGCTGTTGACGTAATTTTGTAGCTTTTTTTCATTTTTATCTTTTTTTGTGTTGATTTATTTTTAATTATGATATTTATGGATTTCTTTTTAATTTTTCAATGACGAAAAGAGGTGATTTTATAGGTATGGCTATCAGTCGTCACGCAACATTTCCATAGTACATAAGTATGATCGTGTATGAAGAGTTTTGTTTTAAAAAGGTAAGATTGAGAAAAAACTAACACGGTCTTTTAAATCAATCATTTTGACTTAACAATTTTCAAAAAATTGTGATACAGCTAAATTGCAACGAATTTAAGTTTTCCACAGAAATAGATATTTCTAATAATCTTTTTATAATAAAACATTTCGAAAACGATCTCAACTAACTTTTTAGACCAATGTAACCTGCATATGTGTAGAAAGTTTCATTAAAATGGGTTTATTCATTTCGAAAAATAAGCAGTCGAAAGTTTGCATGACATTCCGTATGTCGTAAACGCTCTTAAGTCACTTTAAACACTCATAGAAAAATTAATTATCCAAAAACCACCTTTTAAAAAAGTAAAGCCAGACATCGTTTCTGCGTTACCTAATTAATCATGCAGAGCCATAAAGCTTTTCTTAATTACTTTTTCTCAGGAAGCAATAAAAAACCCTGAATGTGACATAATCCTGCTGAAGAAATTAATATTGTATGTTGGGACATATCTATTTATATTCATTATGAAACACCGAGGCAATCACGACTGTGTCGTCTTCCAAATAGAGCTTAATTTGGCTATGAGGTTGTATGAAATGTATTAGAGAAGTAGTTGTTAGAAATTCGACTTTAGAGACTTGGAAATTGGGTAGGTTTTGGTGTGTCACCGTGTGTATATTTGCCTTAATTTTGATGCGTGAGATGTAGGTGTCTGTTCGTCAATTAGAAGGGAATTTAGATAGCTATTGCTTTAATATATCATGACACCTCGGTTTGAGAACTTAATTATAGAAAGCAACTAGATTAAAATAGAGAATAATGTTTGAAACTTCGAAATTCATAGCGTAAGGTCGGTAAAGGAGATAATTTTAGATTTTAATCAAGTTTATCAACACTTTAGACATGGAAACTGAAGTTTATTATGTTCGTAGAATGAAAGAAAGAATAAAGAGTTTAAATAAGGTAAAGATTTGTTAAATGACACGGTTGCTTTTAAGCTTAAAGATAGTCAGCACAAACCTAGTCTTATAATATCACTCCTCTGTCGCCCAAAGGGCTAGGCAGAGGTGAACGTTTACCCATAAGGTGCCTGGTATTTCAGATATCTATAGTCAGCGGTGACTGCTCAACATCAGGTGGTCATTAGCACCAGCTGGTTTGCCATTCCAATACATTTAAAAAAACATTTTATATGGGTGTACTAATGGGTACACCTCTGCCTAACCTTTCTAGGATTACAGGCGTAATATTATGTTATTTTATACGGCAAGCACAAATATTTTCAGCCATTGATGTGAATAAAACCTAACTGAATAAACATTATGATATGAAAAGGGGATTTCCAATTTCAAAAAAAGCGCGCGGAGTAAACGTAACGTAATTTCGACCGATTCCAATTTCAAAATCGGTCGAAATTAAGTACGTTACGTTTACTCCGCGCGCTCGCGCTTGGACTTCTGTTATGAAATAGCTAACAAGCACTTGACGGAAACTTTTCAGCTGTATCCGGGTGACAGGCGGAGTGCAATGATAAACGAGGATCTAAACTTTGAACATTTTGATTACATTCAAACTCGTCAGAGCTCTCTTCAAATTTTATTAATATTACGTACACGAGCAAAAATAAGGACATACATTAAACCCGAAAAAAAAAAGTAATTATAAACGAATTCGTGACTTAATTCTTTTATAAATAAATAAATAAAACAGTGGTTTGTCTTTGTATATTGTAGCTATATGTCACATCAGAATTTGTAAAATTATCTTCCAATCACAACAAAATCTAACAATTGGATACTTTACAATTAATTGACATACTTTCTAAACTGCTAAACAATAGTACAATGTGACGTCATTTTTTTTTTACTGCCTCGTTGGTCTAGTGGTTATAGTGACCCTGACTGCAAAGGTAGTGGGTTCGATTCCCACCCAGGACAAACTTTGTGTGATGAGCATAATTGTTGGTTCTGTGTCTGGGTGTAATTTATCTATAATATGTATGTATTTATAAATTATATACGTATGTATATCAGTTGTCTGGTTACCATAACACAAGCTCTGCTTAGCTTGGGATCAGATGGCCGTGTGTGAGTTGTCCCAAGATATTTATTTATTTATTTATTTGCCAACACAATTGAATAACTAAGTATTTATTAATTTTAAAGCAGCTAAAAATCTAATTTTACTGTTGATTGATATTAATCGGGTTTTCAAGGGTAACATAAAGTAGTCTTTTAAAGAAGTAGTGTCTTGAAATTATTGGTTAAAGGTCAACTACCCAAGTACGTCGAAGTCTTGTTGGTCCTTTTGTCTTAAGTTCAATCAGCACGTGTATCATCATCTATTAACAGCTGATCTCAAATATAATCTAACCCTAAATGCTTACACGCTATAATACCATCAGGGTCGTATGAATGATGTGCCGACAGGTATCCATAATCAGGATTAGACTCTTATCAAATCGATTAAACCTTAAAATAATATCGACACTGATAACATTGATAAGGTTCTGTGATAGTTAGTATCATAAAACATGTGCTGCTGGTAAGATAGTACGAGAATTTCCCAAAGAATTTTCCTACTAGAGCTTTCGATATGAAAGATAATTCTCTGTACCCAGGTGAGTCATATATTCTCCTGACTGAATTTTGGTCGGGAAGGCCAATCTTAATAGAGACCAGCCAAGTATACAGGAGAAAATAAAAAATAAGTTAAAAAGTCGTAGTCGGGTTTTAGTTATTTTTAACTTATTTTTTATTTACACTATTTTGGGGGCTAAATTATTTGAAGGAATAACTCTATTTAATTATTTGATATAATAATAAAAACAAAGTAGCGAGTGAATTTCAAATGTACTCATTAAGCCTTTTCATTTGATATCCATGTTGACACTGTTAAAAACAGACAAAGTAGCTAGTAAAAGCTATATAATGTATATATATTTCAAATGTGCTCATCAAGCCCTTTAGTTTGATACCCATGTCGATACTGTGCGAAAATATTATTTTTTTCGATAACGACTTCACATCCCCTGGAGGGCGCCATATTGGATTTGGTGACACGTCACCTACCCTATAACCAGCGGACAACTGAGACGCTTCTAACGACACCTCATTTGTCATGTAATGATAAGTAGTTTAGATGTTACGAGGGAACAAACAAACATACATACATACAAACATACATACATACATACATACATACATACATACCGGTCAAAATCATAACCCTCCTTTTGGCTTTGCCGTAGTCGGGTAATAAAATAGTGCACAAGTGTGCGCACAAACACAGGTGCACTCCCTCTCCTCACTCTTATAGTCCGATGGAACGGCAATCTGACACGACCGGGAGAACATCAAGCGCGGGGGTGTCATGCGAATAAATTGCTTATAGAAAAGCTCAATCGATGTTTGCCCTACCTAGGAATCAAACTCAGGACCCCACGCTTACCATTCACACTTCCACAAGACCAACAGACAGGCAGTCATAAAATGTTATTAAATAACACAAAGTAAAAAAAAACAAGAAAGTACGTTCACTAATCTTTTTATTACATAACTTCAACCACCGATCGTAAACGGAATCATTGTGATTCCGTTTACGTTCGATGGTTGACCTAATCCAAATCTCTTTGACCCAAGTTTCACATCTATAAAGGGTAAAATAACCGACCATAATGGAAAACAACTATACAGTCCCAGCATCCAAAGGTTTTTGACCTTGGGAACTACAAAACAGCTCCCAAAAGTTCAACTAGTTACCAGGGTCGCATACAATGTAACAAATAGGTTTGTAGATAACAATAAAATAGACCTACCGTCGTTAATCCAACTCCTTTTGTTACTGACAGCCTGGTAAGTATTGTGAAGGTAATATCGAATATTGCTTCCAATTTAGGAGCCTATACTTTCTTGTTATCAAAAAATAATAACGTAACACTTTATATCGACGTTCCTTTAGGGCTAAACACAAAACCACGATGCGATGCGATGCCGCATTGCAAGAACTTAGGGAACTTTAACTTCACAGGAATTCGCAGATATTTGTGATGCGATTCGAATTCGTGGTTTTGTGCGGGAGCCCTTACTTCCTAACCTTTTCATCGAGCTTCTTGCTCGTTCTTCTCCATAGGAACCTACTTTTTGGAACGAGCTTCTTAACTTCATCCTGACTGACTGACTGTTTGCTTAATAATTCTAAATGATATGATATTATTTTTGCAGTAAATAATGTTTAAAAATTAAAATAACTCACTTCTAGGTGAAGTTTATGTAATCAAGTTAAATTATAAGTACTTATTAAAGGGACTTTCCCGATAGCAAATCCCGTATTATAAGTAGTTTAGTCAATAAGTAATTCAACTCAATGTAATTTTGTACGTAGATACACATTTAAAACACAGATTACAGATTTTAAATTTTGAAATGAATTCACTAGTTTTAAATTTTGTCGGGAAAATCCCTTAAAACAATTTTCAGCATCAGTTTAATTTATAGCAAACAAAAAAGATATTACGTAAATAATAAAATTTATAGTTAACATAAATCTTGCTTTTATTTCAATTTATTATCTAAGTATTAATATTAACGATAATTCTCCTGTCCTGGTATGCTAAATATTTAAAGTGACTGTTGACAAATCTTAATGGAATTTATTATTACTATATAATTTACGAGACGAAGGTTTTGTTAGTGTCGGATTCCCGTTTAGAAAAGCTTTCACAAATAAATGTAAATGATGATGTACTTTCACAGTGAGACAACCTTCAATATCGAGAAGCAAAATAGTGTAAAAATGTTTACGGGAAAATAGTTTCAAGGTTGCCATCAATCTTCTAAGAATTTTCTCTTTTTCGATGAGTGTAGAACTTTTATACAATAACATCTCGTATGTGGAGACAGTATTGTACAGATGTCTTTGTTTACTGCAACATTTACAGTATAAGACGGTTCTTAAAATTAATAGCATTTTCATCTTGCTGTTTTTTTTCTTTTAGATTTGTAGAAACAAAAGAGAATCGTAATACTTAGTAGATTATTAACCAAGGGGATAAAGCAGTGTCTTCTGTCGCGGGTGACGATTTAAATCGCGAGCGTAACGAAGGACTCGAGGTTTACTCCCGAGCGTAGCGAGGGTGTTAAAAACTTAAATCACGAGCGAAGCGAGGGATTTAAGGCGAGTCCTGAGTGTAGTGAGGGATTTAAGTTCACCCAAGACTAAGACAGCTTTATCACCGAGGAAAATACTCTACTTTTCGTACCATTTGCGAAAAAATTAACACAATAATAATATGAGATATGCATTTTAGAATATTAAGTTATTTATAAAAACTAATTAAAATAAACTTAACGTTTATGTATTTGCCGCGTTTATATTTTTATTATTTATATTATATTTATATTATTTATATTATATTTTTTTGTCGGAAAAGCAAACGCATCAAGCTCATACGGCCTCGTCGGTTTTCGTAATTTTATTTAATAATCATAACTGCATAATAAATGTGTATTCCTTTTTCAAAAAGATGTATAATGCTTTATATTACAAACTCAATGGTGTAAACACAGATGTAGTGCAGTATAAATTTCGGTAAGTATTCCAAATTTAAATCACATTCTCTCCCTAGAGGATGAATGAAATTCAGTACAATTTTCTTTCCCTGTTTTTAACAGATTAAAAATGACTATTGTTATGTTCGCTTTTTGTGGCATAGAATGTCACTTTTTTGAGCAACTGGTACGAAAAGTCAATTTTTATCCTTTAATTCCAGTACCTACTCACATGTTATGGGAAAAAATAGTTTTTAGACAGTTTATTAATCTGATAAGCTTTATCAAACTTAAATATGGTCCAAGATCAAAGAGTCACCACACGTAAAATTATGTAAATCTAACTATTTCTATCTATTTCAAAAGGAATACAGCAAACTCAAAAGTTCATCACTTGAGAACAGTTAGACCAGTTTGGCTGTGTTTATTTTGTAGCTTGTGTAAAAGGTATTAAAACCGGTTCATATGAAAGATTTTATTTTTGGGAACTCGAGAGTCAAAAATTGCTATGATGTTTAACAAAAGGTATTTATATGGCAGAGATGAGTGGTAACGTAGGGAGGGGTGTCGCCCTAGGACGACCTACACTGACCTTATTGGTGAGCTACTTCAGAAAGGTCAGGTGCGCAGTACTCGTAACCGGCGTGCTTATATGACGAGAAGTATGTACGTAGATGATCCGAAAGCAGTTTGTAAGGATCGTAGCAGGTGGCGTTCTGCGGTTTCTGCCTAACCCCATGGGAGAAAGGCGTGAGTTTGTGTGTTATTGTATGAAAATCTCAACAAAAACATGTGACGTTCGTATAAAATAAAATAGATCCCATGCAAAAAATATCAGCCCCGCCATAAAAATAAAAAACATCGCGCTTTTTTTTGGGGTGATAAAAACCATCAAATGTGTCCTTCCGCCCTGGGTGGGGCGGAAGGGACTGTCAGACTTTTACTGACTAAAAAACCCCCTGTTCCTTCTGTTCTCTTTGCGTTCCGGGGCCACGGTATCCAAAACATCATGCTTTACAATAAGTTCGGGTTTGTAGAGCTTCTCTTCCAAAGGCTCGATGTAATGACACATCGAAGCTGTGTACCTCGTATACACACCGTATCACTAATTCAAATTAAATTGTTTTGCGTCAACGGCTTATCACGTTAATCAAGAGATAAGCCGGATTCTGTGAGAGTCAACACCGTGACCGAACATAGGAAAAGGCACGATAACAGTACACTTTACGGTATCTATTCCATTGTTGCAAATGATAACTGTTAATGGGACAATATTTTACTGAAAAGTTGATGTTTAAAAATAGATGTGCGACTGCCTCGTTGGTCAAACAGTCGTAAAGCGTGACTGCTGAGCATGAAGTCTTGGGTTCGATTCCCAGGTCGAGCAAAGTGTTATTGGGTTATCAAGAAGTAGCGTCAAAATATGTGCTATAAACGACCTTATCTTTAGATTGCGTTGACTTAGAAGTTTGTTTTTTTTTACTGCTTCAAAGGGTATTAGACCTGAGTATTTGATATTATTTTAAGCTTGATATCTCCACGCGTTCCTGAGAAAAAGGGTCTTGACAGACGGACAGATGGACAACAAAGTGATTATATGTATAAGGGTTGCGTTTTGGCCGACTGTGATTCTAAAAAGTAAGTAGGTACCTATTTAAAAAATCAGGACAACGTAAAAGTGAAAGCGACGCTTGCCATAAATTAATTAATCAAGCCATAAGGGTCGACGTGAAAACGTAATGGAGACTAAAACGTGTGTAATGTTCAGGAAAGGCGCGAGTTTTGTCACCACTCACCTGTGATGTTAATTTTAGAATATACCCTTACTAATTATGTTAGGCATTATGTTCATACTACTGCTCATAGTCTGCGACATCGTCTACGTGAAAGTCAAGTACCTACCTATGCAATAAAACATAGCCTATGGCACTTAGGCATAAGTCAGTGAGTGAGTGAGTGTTAGTGTGTAAGTTTAATAACAATAAATAAATAATAAATAACGTAGCTTCCTTTTAGTGAAAGAATTTTCAGAATCGAAGCAGTAGTTCTGGAGGTAAGCACGTTCAAACAAACTCAACAACTACATAATAATTATGAAACTAAAAGTTTAGAGTACACAGTATGTATGCAGTAAAATGATTATTACACATAAAAAATTGCCTCTATTATGGCCAAGCCTGAAGTATAAAATAAAAACAAACAACCGTTTTTTTTTTCGATTAAAGTGGAATAACTATTGGCTATTTCTTTAACCGGATGGAAGGGGCATCGTAAAGAAAATTGTTAAGTAATGGATTTATTCCATCGGTTATTAAAGGCGACAAATGTAAAGCCTAGTTTGTCTAAAATCATAAACTAAATTCATAGTAAAAGTTTTCGTTACGTGGTCTCTTCCACCGCGTATCTTTTAAGTCGATAAAAGTACTGTCTTACTGTTCGTAAAGAAGTTAGACTTTATTACCAACTGCAGCATCAAATCCAACAACAAAAAAACACTAACAATTTCTTAAACAACTTCAAAATCCTAGCTACACTTTCGACCACACGAAACCGGTGTTCTATTACAAATCGTGCACATAAAAGCACCCAGCATCTCGCCTGTCTGCACGTTTGGCCATAACAATAATACAGTCTACGTAGAATGCCCCATTAGCGAAACATGAAAGGTCAATCTGACTGGAATTCTACAATTTTTCTCATTTCTTTTTATGGTCTGAGATCTCGGAGTTACTAGATCTACGTCATTTTATTACCGGTATGGCTTAATTTTGAGAATTATATAGAGGAGTTTGTAGTTAAAAGTGAGAGTAGAGTTGAGTAGAGTGTGTTTCTTCCACGTTCTTAACATAGAAACGTACTTTAAGAAACGAGCATCTAGCTTAATTCAATGGCCTGACTGACTGACACCTTGGCAATTCAAAAGTGCTTATAAATGGTTTATTTCAAATAAATGCTTTGATTTGATTAAGTATGCCTACAGGCTTATCTTCGGTAGTTCGGAAAAAAAGTTAGTAAAAAAAGTCAAATAATATACTATACTATATTATACTAATGTGTATAAAAGTAATGTGTATAAAACTAAACTTTGTATTAGAAGCAAACCCATCGGCCACGCCGTCAAAATACAGTTTGATATTATTTTTTGTCATCTTATGTTTATATGAAAGAAGTTCAACAAATATAAATCAGAATGAATCAAGGAACATAATAAGCAAAAGAAATAAAAGAACAATAAACTTTATTTACGCATGAAATCGTAAAAGCGCGTATTTAGTCTGTCGTAAATATGCGACTGGCGCGGCTAATGGGTTAATCGTGGTATTCAAGCCATTAATAATGTGTATTTGATTTGATGAGGTCGTGTTGACCAGGTTTAATAACAAATGTGTAAAATGTCTCAGTATAGAAATCACAATGCAAGTTTAAATTTTAATTATAAGTAACACTATGCTGACAGCAGCATAGTGTTACTTATAATTAAAATTTACCTATTTATTTATTTATTAATTAATTTTTATTTAGGGACCCTGTTACAGCCTCTAACAGGGTCCCCAACTGTATTTCGATTTAAGCATTATTGCAATATCTTTTATACAGGTTTGACGCAGACATTTCCTGAACGTGATTACTTTTTACAAAGAAACTACTATTATCGTGCGAAATAATTAAAAAAAAAAATTGTCAGCAAAACGGTTTTTTATTTTGACCCACTGTGATAAAATTCACCCTCATTTAGAGAAGTTCTCATTTTGAGAAGTGCTCAATTTGAGAAGTACTCAACATTATGGTATGCAAATAAATGAATATCTACATCTCTCTCTTCGCCTTATGTCAATCTGCGCCATGTTTGTAAAGTAATATAAAGTTTTTGTTTTATTTCTTTTGGGGTAATAAAGAGTTAAACTGTGGGTAGTTCCGGGTCTCAAATGGAGCTATCTTATTTATTTTTATGACTGAAGAAAGAACATTAAATTGTTCAGATAACATGGACAGAGCGTGGATGGAACGCTTCAACTGTATGCGCGGAATACTGATTCTTTTTTAATTACAGTTAACGACTTGCCATTATTATTATTTATTAGCTCCTGCAGGTTTTTTTTACCCTCGTTATGTTTTTGGTTACTGCTCCACTCTCGTGGTCAGTAGCGAGATATTTTATAGCCTATATGATTCTCTCTGATATGCCTATATGATTCGATCTGGCTATCATATGCAAAAAGATTTTCTCTAAACCGACTGGTATTTCCAGAGATTAGGGCGTTTAAATAAACAAACAAACAAACAAAAAAACTGTTCAGCTTTATTATATTACTAGCTGTCCGCCGCGGTTACACCCGCGTCTTTGGTTACTGCTCCGCTCCCGTAGGTCGTAGCGTGATGGTATATAGCCTATAGCCTTCCTCGATAACTAATCTATCTAACACTGAAAGAATTTTTCAAATCGGACCAGTAGTTCCAGAAATTAGCGCGTTCAAACAAACAAACAAACAAACAAACACTGCAGCTTTATAATATTAAGTATAGATTAGTATAGATATAGATAATACCTTCTATGTTTTTATAAGAGCTATTTAATAACCTCAAAAGTATGTAAAACACATATCGGAAGACTTACTCACATTTAGAAAATTTCATGTCTTAAACATAGCTAGGTATTTTGTGTCAGACAAGGTTTAAGTAAAGTCTAAGTCTTCCAAGGTAATAAATCTATCAATATATACCTATTTATTGTGTACCCACTCACACTCACTTTAGGGTCGATTTCACGAGACGAATTAATTTGACACTTTTTTTTCGTTATTTGCAAATACCCGTTTTATTGCTAACTGTCGGTTTATAACGTTTACTTTAATGAAGTTATGTACGTAAATGAAAAAATCACGGTGCGTATCTACTTAGAAGTGACAAAAAATCAAAATCAAGGTAACACGAATGAGTTACCTGGGAACACGAATGAAATTCTCATTACACAAATGAAGTCTGCATGACACGAATGATATTGGCTAACCGAACCACCATAATTAATGATTATGATAATTATTAGGTTTTCACCAGCACCCTAGAAGAAGTCTTTAAGACGCTGGCAGCCAAATGGGAGGAAAATGGTATTGTTATCGGCGAAACGAGACTAACCAACCTACGTTTCGCCGATGATATTGTCCTCTTTTCCCCCTCAGCCACAGGACTAGAACAAATGCTAATAGATCTCAGCACTACGAGCCTTGAGGTTGGACTTAAGATGAACATGTCAAAGACTAAGCTCATGACCAACAGTTCCACAAGAAACATACACGTAGGCGGGGAGAATATACAATATGTCCAGGAATATCTTTACGTGGGCCAAGTAGTCTCTTTTCAGGCAAGGCAAGATAAAGAAATTGCGCGCCGAATAGAAAATGCCTGGAAGAGCCACTGGTCCATGAAAGAACAATTCAAGGGTTATACCAATATCACTGAAGCACAAGCTAATGGACATGTGTATTCCCCCCATCTTGACCTACGGTGCACAAACTTGGTCTTTGACTAACATCCAAAAGTTCAAACTCAAGGTTTGAAAACGTGCTATGGAGCGCAGCATACTTGGTGTTAAACTAACAGATCGCGTTCGAAACACCACCTTGCGCTCCAAAACACAAATCATTGACGTGGCTCAAAAGGCTGCCCAGCTAAAATGGGACTGCCGGACTGGGCTGGACATGTTTGTCGCATGTCGAACGATCAATGAGCCCATAGAGCCCAAGATTGGTGCCTTGAAATGGCGAGACGGAGACGCGGCAGACCACGAAGAAGATGGCGGGATGACCTGGTCAACATTCTTGAGGATTGGCAAGACGTGGCGCAACATCGCGATAGATGTAAGGAATGGAGAGAGGCTTTTGCCCAGCAGTGGGACAGTACGGGCTAGTTATTTAAATATATTAGGTTCTTAACACGCTTTTATTAGGTCGACTTGTTTGTATCTAACTATGTAATGGACTCTTAGGTAACTAATTTAACCATCTTCCAAGGATCGTAGCGTCATGAAAATTAGCAGCTGTATGTAATTCTGATGAATACAATAATATGGTACTGTCGAACTGATCTGATGATGGAGCCGAGAGATATGAACTGGAACTTTATGATGGAACATCATATCATAGCCGTGTTTGGACTTGTTAGAAAGGTCTTGTAATCAACTTTGACCACGACTAGGTTTCATAGTCCGATGAAGCCGGAAGACAGGAACTGGCATTCCATGATGGAATATCGTATCATAGCCGTGTTTGGACTTGTTAGAAAGGTCTTGAACTGGTTGTGAACTTTGACCACGAACTTCCTGGCGGCAGCTGCATAAGGTCGCACAAGAGTATAACGTTTATGCCGCGAAAGGTTACCAAAGGGAACCAAAGTGCAACATTAATTTTACGTTTAACCAGTCTGTACGCCTACGCACTTAATATAGTTTCACATATTGCTCTACCTAAACTAAAACAAGATAATTTATTTTCACCATCATACAAAAATGCCCCGTTAAGTGCCCGTCGTCGGCGTCTATCACACTACACGGAGACAGAAACCGCAGCGCGGGCGCGGACCTGCCTCCCCGCGACGGGTGTCAGCGACGTGGCCCGCAACTTAGCACTTCTGTATGGACTGCGCGGGCGCTCGTTTAACGCAGCATTGGCCCTTAGTGTCGTCAAATTTGGTTTTAAACTTTACTTTTAAAGTTAAAAACAAGCAAAGAATCGTAACCCTCCTTTTTCGTAGTGAAGTAATAAACTGCTTCATTCGTGTCGAATGGAATTTCATTAGTGTTATTCAAAAAAGTTACACGAATGAAGTGACACGAATGACATTTTTGACAAAAACATTTGATAAATTGCGTCGTATAACATTCAGACGCTATTAGAAGGCCACAAAATGTCCCGGTTATTTGTTATTAATCAACGTGTATGATAAAGAATTCATTGTTCAAACACTTACTATCACACCATTATAAACACGAATGATTACATTTTTGTACTAAGCACAGATATCGAGTAAAATTGTGGTATCTTACCAGAATGATGAAGCGCGTGTCTGCTCTCGCCTAACGTGTAAGTGCCACTAGGGTCCCTTTACGCGGCGTAGAAGTGTGGATGGCGGTAATGCACAGGCGTTGATAATAACGCAATTTTAATTAAGTCGACACAAATGATTGAAAAAATTGATCGCAAAATAAAACACAGGGAAATCGTGTTATATTTTAAATTAATTTAAAACTATTAGCGTAATTTGAGGCTATGGTTATTAATGTGTAACCAAAATAAAAAAATATACAATATCACAGATTAACATTTTTTATAATTAAAATTTTGTTGAAAAAGCAGGAAAATGACCGGTGACACTAATGAAAAAATAGATAGTTTTTTATAATTATCTCGAATATTAAATATGATAGTTCAATATTTCCAACTGTACAATATTATAATGTAATGTAAGCATCGCAATAAATAGACATTACATGTATTTCAACAATATTTTAGGAGTAATTTCATAAACCAACTTTTTGCGGTCGGTTTGAAATCGACCCTTTAACGCGTATTAATATTCACAAGACATCGCATTAATCGATAACGTTATTATCCTCGTATTCCTCAATACACAATGCAAAACTCACGAAATAACAGTAATGTCAATATTAGAGTTGCCATTCTCACGAAGACTCGTGTCGTAATACCCTGGGAATTACGACAATTCCTTACTTCCCACTCCCCACAGGAATTACGAGAAATTCCCACTTCCTTCTTTTTACTGAGATTGTCTTATTTATACCGTTTATTGAGGTTGATCTTGTTGGTACGTGTTGAGATTGTAAGCTTCCTTCTCGAAGGTGCAATCAAACGTAGTATAGTGGAAACTTACCTGTTGACAAAATAAAATAGAAATTAGTCGTTGTGTTAGAAAATACTTGGAATAAATAAATAACGTTATAATTCTAACGTTATTTCGATATAAGCAGTTATTAAATTGGGTTCTTTAAGAATAATTCAAAGCGTTGTAATTTATATACATAGTATTTAAGTTTTTTTTAACCGACTTAAAAAAAAGGAGGAGGTTATCAATTCGTCTGTATTTTTTTTTATGTTTGTTAGCTCCTAACTTGCGACTGGGTGAACCGATTTTCATGATTCTTTTTTTTTGAAAGCTGGTGCTTCCCGTGTGGTCCCATTGTCACTATTTCAATATCTGATGATGAACTTCGGAGATATGGAATGGAACTCCTCACAGAATCACAGCAGCAATATCGTAACAAGTGAAATTGCTTTGTTTATACGTGTAGTCGATGACTGACTGAAGGAAAAGGGGGGGGGACGTCAACCCCCCTCCTACCAGTTTCCAAAATTAAATATATCGTGTGAGGTATTGTTTGAAAGGGCTTTTTGTAAGGATTTCAAACATTAATACACAAGCACTGAAGGCGGTTATCTTTTTTTGTAAAAAAGCTTTTTTTTAAAGTAAAATGCTGTTATTTCAACAATAAGACGTAATAACCGTCGTTTGTTGTTTTGACTGCCCCCATTCATCTCGTGGTTGCAAGTGCAACTGCTGCGAGTAGGGTCTTGGGTTCTCAGGTATTTCCGTTAGGGTTAATTGGTCCTGCGCCTGTACTGTACCCAGTAAAGGATGACTGTCTCAACGGACTATGAGAGTACGGAAAGCTAATCTTCATTGAGATTGGCTGCCGTGACCAAAATTCGATCGGGAGGTTAATATATTACCTATTCTAAATGGAGTTTAGATGTAGGTAATCCGTACTAAATATTATTTGTACAGTAGCGGTCATAAGTGGAGTAGCAATCTACAAAGCAAATCGATTGACACTTTGGTTAAACTTACGACCTTTCGACGTCGTCGTGTGCGAATTTTGAGGTGTACGTAAGTACTGTGTTATTACGTTCAAAAGTGCCTTATAATGGCCTAATTATTTAAATGATTTGACTTTGACTTTAACTTTGAATACATCACTTATACACACAGATGTAGGTATGGCCTGTACCCCTTGTTCACAGCAATTTAAACCTTAGCATGCTACTGCACTTATGACCGCTACTGTACATATTTATCTATATACGAAAATTTCTCTGCACGTCTAAAACGATGAACACAATTTTAATGACGTATTAAAATCGACTCTTCAGTCCGTCATCTTCTAATTAAAACGAAACACTCAAAATCTACATGACAATGCAAAGATTTATCTTAAAACAAAAGAGCAGCAGGAAATTAAACAAGCACTCCTCTAATCACGTCCGATGAAAAAACAGAAGCGTTTGCGTTTCAACCAACCTTATTCCAACGACCTAAGGTTTATTATCCAGGGACGCTATAGCAATAGAGCCCGTTGGAGCTACCGCCTTGAAAATTGAATCAATTTGCGTTAAGAGCAAATTGCGCGAGAAGGGAGATTGGCAGTTTCTTTTTTTTCACATCTAATCGAGTTAAATCAGACTCTGTTGTCAATTGTCGTTAATGGACGGTGACCTGAATAAAGACCGAATGAGTCATATATACAGGGGTGTATGTAAAACACTGGTAAAGTGACAGGACTATAATATGTATGACTTTAAATAATTCATAAATTTTATTTGAACGTAGATGAGATGAAAGGATCGTAGCAGTGGCGTTCTGTGGTTTCTGCCTACGCCTATGGAAAGAAGGCGTGAGTTTATGTATGTATGTAAATTTTATTATTTATAAACAGTAATATGTACAGTATTTACAGACTTAATAATAAAAAAAAACAACCAGAATAAAAAAATAGAAATAAACTAAATGGCATCAAAAAATCTTAAACGGTTGGTTGACACATTCCGTGACCCAAGGGCTGGCTACTACCTTGGCCAGAGGCTAAGCATTGCCATCCAACGTGGCAATGCGGTCATTCTTTTGGTCATATATTTACAGTTGATGGCGATGCGGAAGAATTTTAGTTAAAAATATTTAAATTGTACCAAAAGAAACAAACTAGAAAAAACTATAATAGGCATTCTATTTTTATAATAGGCATTTACCTATTATAAAAATAAATCAAAAAAATTGTATGTTAATCAAAATATGAAAATCCATTTTGGATAAAATTATTAAATTTTGTAAAAATGATGATGATAAACATAATAATTAGTCCGAGATTATTAGTAGTATTTAAATAACCCTATATATTCCTGTAGGTACATAACCATATTTAAGTTAACAAATAGCAATCTAGGCTGTGATAATTTTAATTTCACTGTTCAAATTGTATCAGACAGTTTCTTGACTAAGATTTCTGATTGTCAAAATGTGTGTTTTAATCTAATATTAGCTCTAGAATTTTAGGTCTTCGCACTAAAACAGAGCAGAATATTCAATTTGGCCCGTGGACGGACGACTGCGATGTCTAAATTGTACCTAAATCGAGAAATTCTGATATTTCGTTCATTGACGTGTCAAACACTAAGTGCTTTGAAGCTTGCCCCATTTAATTTAATTTAGGTTCGAGTCAGCACGTAACTTTGGTCATATTTGAATATTTCATTAGTTCCAAAATGGTTGCTTTATCGTTGTATCGCTATTAAAACCGAATAAAAAAGTGTAAAGTAATTTAGATTTTATCTCTCAAATAGACCCAACTTCATGTTAAATTGACAAGTAGGTACCTAATCACCTATTTTTATATAGAAACCTAGAAATTATTTTTAAATCTGTGTGTATTAGAATTTTCAGTTATTTTATTGCCTGGCATTTAGAATATAAAATAATGGTTCTTGATGATTGTCGAGTTTCACGAATATACCACTATAATTATACCTAATCTCACGACCCAAAAAATAAAGTTAAAAATCTAAAACAGGACTTTAACAAAAACGTCCTCCAAAAAGCTATAAACAAGATATCTAGGTGGTATTTATTATATGTGGTATTTGTGGTATTTGTGGTGGTATTTGTTATATTTGTATAGGTATATCACTAACTATCAAAAAATAATATTAGACGAATTCACTTACACCCCCAGTGTGAGTGAATTCTTTGCTATGACAAAGAATACCTATTGTATATAGCCGCAATCACACATCATTAATCAATATTATTCTATAGGCCGGTAGATCAAACAAATTACGTGTGATTACGATTTTATACGACGCTTCACTATTGTCAAGAAGAATTGCGCACACAAATGAACATCACATACATAAACTGCTAAAATCAAAACCCTCCTTTTGGCTTTAGGTACCGTAGTCGGGTAAAAATGCATGTTTCATAACATCTGTTTCACATTTACGTAACAGAATGAATACAGCAAAAGCCAGCGAACCATTTCAAGATATATTATAACTGTCGCGACAGATTACCTACTGCGCGACCAATAAAAATGTCCAATTTAAATAACAGATAATAAAATATTCAAATCGGGCGTAAAAAACGAACGAAAAGTGATTTCCGAAATTTGATGACATCGCGGTGTTGTAATCATAAAAATAAAAGTGGCGAAAGATACCTACCCGCGGATTTAATATTAGAAAGAGGTCGGAACTGGGCTTGTCAACGAGTTTCGATATCGAGTTGGAGCCATTTCTGTAACTGGCAGCCCAGAATTTGATTTTAGAACGTGTTGTCAAAAGTGAAATCTTTTATTAAGGCGCTGACAAGATTCAAATACTTAAAATAGATTATTTTAACATATTTTTACCGAAATCTATTAAGTTTGTGATAGCGGAAAAAAATATAGCAATTTAGCACACAATTTCCGAAGACTTTGATGTTATCAAAATACTTTTTTTTTTATTTCTCAACACAAATACGTGATAAAGTTACCTCGTAACTCGTAATGGGACCTTTCAGCAAAAACGTTCATATTTTTTATATTCATAGAAGTTATGTTTTTTTTAATCGCCATGTCAATCGCTATTTTCCTTTATCGGCTACGTGAATAAATTAGGTTTTGCCCGATTAGAATCTTTTCACCAAATAAAATTATAGAGGTGTTTTTCAAATCACGAAGACGAATACCATAAATAAAATGTTGGTAGGTATATGTAGGTATCCACGATAAAAACGTGCGATCAATGTATTTAATTATATAATGTAGTCTATATATGTAATAGCGTTTTACTAAATGCATAATTAATGTTAATATATATTATAATAAATAAACCATATTTTTTAAACGTTGTCTGTTTGTTAAACACGTAATCTCTTAAACGGCTGGACCGATTTTGACCGGACTTTTCACTGACTGATGTTTAAAAGAGTAAACTACTTTTAATTTAGAAATAAAATTATGGTTCCGCGCAAAAAAGGCCTAAGCTAGTTCTTAAAAATGTCCTCAGCAACATTTTTAAATGAAAAACCATTTTGAAGTATTTCGTAAATTCTGTACGAAATGCAAATAAAATGCTAAATGAAAATCAATTTACGTGCTGAAAGCTACACAATACGGTGTTTTGTGGTTAGGGGGCTCAATTTTCAGCATCAACGCCTCTCTCTCACAGTGATTTACGACATAAACATGATAAGGGGAAATCTCAATGCCACATATTTATGCGTGCATATTTACGTGCGTGCTATTCCGTAAATGTGAGGCTATTTTGTATTTTCAGGCTTGTTTCTATGCAGGGTTGGCAGGATAACTGAATATCGTAAATGAAAAATAGAAGAAAATAATTTGCATTTTTCAGTCAAATCTGAAGGACATACTAATTAAAAACGTTCAAAATCTAGTCGCAATCTCATCACAGCGTCAATAAATGTCAAAAAATAGAAGTCAAAGGTGTCAAAAGTGCCTCTAAAATAGTGCCATTTTTGACAGACTGAAACTGAGATTAACTTGCGATCGGTCCTAAAAGTCTGTAGAATTGCCCCCCTCTTAAATGTTATCCTAAAGTGTATTTTTTTACTGCCAAATCAATACAATTTTTAATACGCTGTTATTCAATTTTATACATAAAAGCACTACTCTCGATCCAAAAACGAAAAAAATATTTTCAGTTAACACACAATAGATTGTGAAAAATCTTGGCAATATAAAAAATGAGCATAACAAAAGGCGGGTTGTTCACGCCAGCCTCAAACAATAGCCGAAAACCTACCCTGTTTCAGTACCGCCTCGTAATTAATAGTTCCAATTTATCTAGGGTCAGGCCTGATAATTTGTGTTATAAGACCCATATGTCCCTGACCTTAGACCTTTGTTGTCTTACTGTACTGGCCTTTTTACTCTGTGGTTTTTTTTATTAATCATGTGTGTGTTAAGAATTATTATACTGCGTAAATCGTGGTATAAATTCGTAATATATGAGACGCACTAGAATTATTTTATGATAGTAATAACATACATAACATCACGCCTGTAATCCCCTAAGGGTTAAGCAGAGGTGTACCCATTAGTACACCTATGTTTCGCCAGTTTTGTTTAGTCCCATGTAATAGGGGGCGAGCCTATTGCCATCAACCAGGCGCAAATCCAGACTCCAAGGCTACTACTGAGAAATTACTGATGGAAAAATCCAATAACACTGTCCGACCTGGAAATCGAACCCAAGACCTTACGCTCAGCAGTCGCGCTTTGCGACCACTAGACCAACGAGGCAGTCAATAGATAGAAATAATTCTCATTGAAAAAAAACTGGTAAGAAATAATGTGAAGTGGTTAGACAGTTAATCGTCGCAAACAAAAAAGGGTAGGGCACGGCAAACGGCAAAACCAATAAAAAAACCAAATAAAAAAGCCTCCATAGCTACAGAAACCCATACACGTACACCATAATCAGACCTCCGCTTAAATGCCAAATACCAAGCATCAGCAAATTATTCGCTTGATTTTGCAATCTTAATGGGAATAGGGGAAGTCCCCCAGCCCCTACAATTTCCCCTGAGATTAATCACAGACATTGCTGATGCCAGGTACTCACTATAGGTGTGAACTAAGGTAAAGTTACTTATGGATGGATTGAACTTATGTAACCTGAGCTTAACTCTGCTTAAACGACTCAACAATTAAAAATAAAATAATAAATAAATAAATAATAAATATATCTAACAAATTAACCCCTTGCTCATTAAGCAAGCTGATTCAGTTTGCTGTCAAAATATGCCTATCCGCTAACCAAGCTGAATCAGTCTGCTACTCGGGGTCGAATTGTCAGTGTGACAGATGTCAAAAACGTCATATTTTCTAACGTCAGTTGACCTCTAAAGCTGCGTTATAATAACCATTCAATGTCATCATTCGATTACGTATGTTTCACTAATTGCAATGCGTGATTTCATTAGGATTAAGGCAGATAAAGTCGCGTATTTAGAAAGTAATATTTATGAAGTCCAATAAGCTCTGAGCTCAGGTATAAAATGTTGGGTAACTTTTAATCCCTATATTGGTTGAGTTGTACCCAGGCATTGTATATGGATCTGGTGTAATAATCTTCGATTGCGTGCATGGGATGGGAATTTTGATATATAATTCTCGTTTGAATTTGGACTGATAGTAAAAAAATCTCAATGGTTTCGGTGAGTAATGACTTTTAATTGAGATTCGTAGCGCTACGGAACGCTACGCGGCGTAGGCGATCCGTAGCAATTCGTAGAACATATTAACCAACCATTCTTAGTTTTTTAATAATAATAATTGTAGTGTAGCGATATCTATAGCACTATAAACAAACTACAACTGACGTTTCCTACATCGCCCAATCAAAATTCGACGCGACGTTAGCATTTAAAGCATATACATATTACGTAATCCCGATAACAACTGTCGGGCAGTAGCCCACCAGACATAACACCCGTTTGGTCGGAGGATCCTCCCTTTTCAACAGAGGATTATGCTTACAAGTGCATCCAACAAATACAGGGGTCGTGGGGGTAGAAAAAGGTATTATATAAAACTTATTTTCGTAATAAAATATTAAAAGTTGAAACTTTGACCTTCAATATTTTCGTAATCAAAAGGTTCCCAGGTATGGTCCTTCAGAAATCATCACAGTGATGGGAAAACCATTAATGTTAATCGTTATTGTCATGTGTAGAACCAAATATAAATAAACAATAGCAAGTCAGTATCTTGCTTCATATGAACAGTTAAAGCTAAGTTTTAATTAAGATAAACCCACACTCAATTAACCAAAATGCTAACATTGTTAACTAAAGAACAATCTGGCCAATTACTGGTTTCCCAGAATTTGTTTAACAAACATAACATTAATTATACAACTCCACGTAAACTGCAAAGTTTTAATAACTGTCGTTTTAAGTACAAATTATTGTTGCAACATTTTGTACTGATTGTCACTTTTACATAGTAGGAGCTCGTGGCTAAGGGTACGAGTTGGTAGCCGACTGCACGCGACAGCAGCAGACGACCATGTCGTCGCGTCAGTACAAGTCGGTAGCAAGTTGGTAGCAATTTGTACTGAAGCGACGACATGTCGTCTGCTGCTGTCGCGTGCAGTCGGCTACCAACTTGTACCTTAAGTAATAACATCCTCACGGGTCGACCCTTCAGGTCAAGCTACGCTTGCTGGGATTGGTCTGTAGATGCGTGACCATGTTCACACACCGAGACCCCTTCATGCCATAGTTACGGGCTGTCAGGAACTCAAAAGTCTGACAATCAGTCAGAATTTCAGAATTCAAGATGGCGGCTGTTTTTAAGTTTAGCTTTTATAGATTTTCCACGAAACAGCACTCATTTCTAATTTGGAAGTCAGGTCAAGTAAGTTAAGCTCTTTGATTTATAAATATGTATTTTAGTTTTTAGAACCTATTTCTGTATTAGGTTGTTAAATCAAAATAAACTTGTTAGGTCTAGAGCAGACTTACCCTACAAATAAAAAAGGATAATACAGTTACGCAACCTTTATTTTCAAGCTGATTTTTCCAAAAATACAAAAACAACACATTCATTTTAATCCATTTTAAACAAAATAAATATAAATGGACATTTTCGGTTCACCGAACTTTAACTTCTGATTGCCTTTTCGTGTTAAAGCCCGCCTTGATTGGGATATAAATAAAATATGGAGTTTTTGGTAGACAAGCATGTATGTATATACATATTCCTATATGTCAGACAATACATAGGTTGGCATAATTATTATACATTTATTGTAGCCTTGCTGACAGTTGGTTTTTGAAAGTATTTTAGTTCGTTGTTTAAAACCAATCTACATTTTTTTAACTTATTCAACTAAAACGCAAAATACAAGGTATGCAAAATTTATACAAGAGAAAGAGGGACGCTCATATACTCGTCCGCATCGCTGTCAATGGGGCAAGAGCCCAAGACTGGCAAGCATTGCCACGTTGTATGGCAATGCTGATTCTTTTTTAGACACGTGGAAAGTCGACCAGTCGCGATGTCCCGAAAAACAAGGTCAGCACTCGGACCCTAAAGCCCCTAGTGCTTAACGTACTTATGGTATGTAATTTTTGTAAAAAGCATTTTAATACGTCCTATCACGATATTTATTTTTTTATGAATGTTACACTTTTTAACCGACTTCAAAAAAGGAGTAGATTCTTCATCCGAATCTTTTTTTTCAAGTACGTATTTTCCCCGATTACTCGTAGACGCATGAACCGATTTGATTTTTTTTTTTATTATGTTTCCCTAGTAGTCCCATAGTCATCAAGTCAAGACCTGATGATGGAACCCTGGAGAAATCGAGGGAACTCTTATATTTTCTATAAACCAAAAGTTGTAAATTGATATGCAATTAATTATTAAAAATTACAGCAAAAATTCTTGCTGTGTGAACATTTGTTTTAATTTTGTGACTTCACCACTGTTTCTCCAACACGAGTGAACATCACTGCGAGTGCGTGAACAAATGTTTGCTTGTCTACAAACCGAAGCTTTGTAAACAAAGCTCTCAAAATTAAAATAAACAATTGTTTGCTAACCAAACTCCAATTAGCCGCATAATACTTTGCATGGCTCTATTTTAGGTAAATAATACACACTAGGAACAAGCAAAAGTCGTCATATTATTTGTCTTTTATCTTTTTTGGATTGGTAATAATTAATTTCTCAAGTCCTACGTAATGAGACACAATTGATTCACAATTTCTATTGTTCTGTCATACTGGTATAACGGCCGGGCCTTTCTTTTTTTTTTTAGGTGGTAAAAATCATCAAATGACTCCTTCACGGCCGGGCCTTAAGCGGTTAAATTGTTTTAATTAAGTTTACAAGCAAGGTAACCCACAAAACCTGGTACTTATGCTATTCTCTAAAAACACAGCGCCGCGGCAGCGCTGCGGCAGCGCTGACACTATGATTTGTGTTTAGTGGATTTTCAACCTTGTGATCTACACCATAAAGTTGAAAATCCACTAAACACAAACCATAGTGTCGGCGCTGCCACAGCGCTGCCGCGGCGCTGTGTTTTTAGAGAATAGCACGGCAGAACACATACATGTCCAAGGCATTAAGTCCGCCTTTGTACATGTGCATAAAGTTTAAATAAATTAATTAATAAATAAATAGGTACATAAGTACCTAACATTAAAAAAATCTGAAGATAGGTAAGAATTACCCAATTTAAAAAAAAAAGTTTAGCTCCTGAACTACAAAAATCGTAGAACATACATGGGGGTGTTCTGGAAAGCTCAGAAGACAGAGGCTTCCAAAATTTACTTTTGAACGTCACGAACTGGGTCGCCCTGTATACACTTATAAATAAATTTAACATCACGCCTGTAATCCTCGAAAGGTTGGGCAGAGGTATACCCATTAGTACACGTACATTTTGTCAGTTATGTTTAAGTCCCATGTAATAGAGGATGAGCCTATTGCCGTCAACCGGGCACAAATCCAGACTCCGAGGCTGCTGCTGAGAAATTCCTGATGGAAAAACCCAAAAACACTTTGCCCAACCTGGGAATCGAACCCAAGAGCTCATGCTCAGCAGTCGCGCTTTACGACCACTAGACCAACGAGAACACTCTCGTTGGTCTGTTGGTCGCAAAGCAGTATAACTGTATAAGTTTAGTATAAATAAGTTTTATACTTATAAAACCCTTGGTAACTGGTAATCATGTCAAACGACATGTCGTATTAAGTTAGTCCCACTCATTTTTCCATCCCTTATGTAAATATAATATGTACAAAGTAAAGCCAGAATTGATAAGAGCGTCGTATTACTCCTACACTAAAAGCTTATAAAATGGCAGTGACAACATCACTTCGTATTAACGGTTTTCTCAATAATTCTTAAGTACATAATGTCAAGGAAAAAATAAAGAAAAGTTGTCCTTTTTGTATTTTTCGTTTCATTGCTTATTTCTCTATACAGAGGCCCTAGATAAGCTCGCTGAAGTAAAACTTTACAAGTTAATTTTCGAATTGGAAATAGGACCTTTAATAAAGGCCATTTAGGTTTATTGTACGACGAGCAAAATTAGTATCACCCATTGGTTTTAAAAGCTATCAAACAAAATAAACGTATGCGAAACGAACCTTCTTAATTTAAAAGTCAATAGAATATTCGTTACGTTTTTTAAAAACAAAAGGCCTATTCTTTATTCAAAAATCGGGCTTCCATGTTTAACCTTTTTTTTTTAATCTCCATACACGTGTAGCAAAAGCTAATATATACTTTTTATAACGATACCCAGTTATGTTCTAATAACAACATGCTATCGTTATTTTTCTATCAAAAGTATTCTTTATAAAAATATTGTGTGACACAGGAGAATTCTCAAGCCAAGGTTATTCAGTTTCATCGTTATGAGTTTACACAAGCGTCTGCGAGATATCACCGCATAGTTTGTCTTAGACGATATCTTGTTGCTGCTTATATTTATTTACAAAGCCACTGTTTAGACTTGATTAAATGATGATATATTTGAACTCGTATGCAAAATAGAACCCGAAGCAAATAGAGATGAGAATTCTAAAATGAGATAGCGCTGTTGATTAAGATGTTATCCCCAACTATTCTTACTATTCTCACGACCGAATTTCGGTCTCAGTGGAAAATCTCAAAGGAGACTAGCCAAGTACCTACCAGGGCTGTAGCTAGAGTCGAATTTGAGGTAGGGCAGCATTGGTTACAGGTAGGGCGAAAGTAAAAAAAAATGTCATAATAATTATGACTTATCAATTATTGATCTGCCCTCGAAACATAGTCTCCTAATCAATCACCATGTACCTATATCTGACATCTTATGATGACTCAGAAACTAGGAACAAACAATTTAATCATAATAATTTATCTTATTTTTGGTATTTTTAAGGTAGGGCATTGTGATTTCAAGGTAGGGCATTGCCCCACAATGCCCCCCCTAGCTACGGCCCTGGTACCTACGCAGGACATTTTGTAGTGCACAAGTGTGTGCACAAACACACGTGCACCCAATTACAGTTTACCCGACCTAGGAATCTAACCCTGGATAAAAAAATAAAAATAAAATATTTTGCAGTTAATATTAGTGTTAACTGCAAAATATTTTTTTTTTATTATGGGAGGTCGTAACTTTCACATATATTTTGCAATGCTTGCATGTTGTGTTTAAACAAAACAAATAATGTTTTTGTACTATATTCAAATATTTTCGTTTAAAATAATGTAGTCGTCCAACTGCACGTTATGGTTCTCACATTCATTACCAATACAAAACAAAACACACGAAACAAGATATACTCGACAGGAAAAATATTTACTGGGAATTGAGTTTAAAGAATGGGAAAAAATACAGAAGAAAAATAATTTAGATAATCAGTCGACAATTCTTGCGATGATTGATGAACAAATAAAAATAAACATACAGACGAACATAGAACCTTCCTTTTTAAGTTAAAATAAATTATTAAGTATTACATTTTTAATAATCAAAAATGTATTAGGTACAATATTTACAAAAATAGAAAAGCAAAAATGTAATAAGTTAGGTATGGCCTTTTTTTACATTTTTTCTGTTTTATAATAACTTCTAACTCATAAAAAAAAGTAATATTTGGTGACCATAAAGGTAAACGCACCTTCAATTGACTTTCATGAAGCCAAGTTAAAAATACACTTGCCCAACGTGGACAATTTTAGCTCAGTCCCCTCCAAACATAAACACGATAGGACATCAATTAAAAGAAACAGAAATAACTCCATATATTTATATCTTGTGTGTGTCTATACCCATACTCATATAATATTTTACTAGCAACTGCTCGTGACTACGTCCGCGTAAATGTCGGTTATTATCGATATAATCTTGTTTCTCTATACAAGCTTTGGATTTCCGTTTCACCCCCTTAGGGGGTGAACAACAGTCTCATACTTTTCAATAGGGACAATTTCTTTTTTGTCCAACACGGTCATGGTATGATACAATGTGGGCAGACTCCTTTAAACCAAACTAACAATTGATCCTTTTTGGAAGCTGTGAAATGCGCAAACAGTAAAATGTTGAAGATTCATCGAATTTAAAACAGAATCCCTTTTTTCGGTCATAACGGTTGACTTGACAACCGTATTTGCTTTTAGGTTTAGGTTAGACGTTTTGGTTTTTCGGATTTACATTTTGAAACACTGCAGTGTTGGTAAGTTACTGGCCTGAAAAAGATGAAGAGCGAAAGAAAAGTAAAGATCGTCTTTCACGATTGTTCTTTATTTTACTGTTTTATTTATACACTGTTATACATTATTCAAAAGTGTTTAATATAATAACATAGACAAGTCTTGTATAATTAAATAATTATACCATAATGTTTTATTCAAAATAAAATAATTGTACCGAATATAAAAAGAAAAATCACATACCCGTTAACCACGCATACTGCCCATCAAAACTAAGTAAACTTTTGATCTAGTTCTGCACTAATCCTAACGAGTACTCTTATCCAGTGGATAATTGCTTGAAAGCCGCCAGTATACGACTCCGCAAACATACCCGATGCACTGCAGCACCACGGCAGTCCCAACAGCATTCTAAAAGCATTATTGTACTGGGTTCGCAGAGCTATGTAGGATCGCTGCTTATTCTTCTTTACACCCGATATGTAGGTAATTTAAAATATAAAAATTTCTTTTGAAAATACTAAGTATCAAACATTTTTTTTTCAACACACTTGATACTGCTCAGCAGATTTAATTCAAATAAAAAATTATTATTATCGTGTTTTCCCTAAATCAGGATACCTAGGTAATAAAAATAAAAATCATGTTTACTTTCAGAGTTTACAACACAAAAATAACTCTGTTGTAAAATGCGTGGGTTTTGAACCCACGCATTCCGCAGAGAACTGAAATGTAAACTAAGTATACTTATTGTTTAAACTAAATGCGAAAACATTAGCATATTGTCACATGAATATTTAGTAGCACCCAGAACTGGTATAATGTTATGGATTTATACTTTACTTCCACGAAATCAAGATGACAAATTGAGTTTCCAACGTATGCTTAACATAATAATCTAAACTAATATTACAAAGAAAGAGAGAGAGAATAGAGGGCTGGATTTTTCTTAGGCCAAAGTGTGCGTCCACACTGAATGCGCGGTGACTGGAGCCTAGGCGGGCGCGACGAGCGGGGGCGTGCGGTGGCCACAGTGACGCGCGAGCTCTTGTAGCTGTTCGACTTATATCAGGTGTTGCAAACTATGGACGAGGATTTGCTATTTTTACTAGACAGTCCGATCCTGAGATGGGTGGTGTTTAACACTAGAGATAGTGTGCACGAAATAAATAAAAACAGAGGAATAACCATAACTTTCTTGTTATTGTGCGATTACTGTGGTGTGGATGTTTGCTTTGCCGTATATGTGGTTTAGATTGAGTCGCACTTAAAAACAACTCAGTATTTACCGCCATTTTATAGACAAACAAATACTTGAAACGCTTAAATGCCGAGCGACAAGACCGAACTGGTTTGTTACCCCCGCCACCCGCGCATTGGATCGCTCGCTGACTAGGCCCGTAGTGCGGCCAGAACGCGCGGACAGGAGCGTTTGAAAACTACGCGCGCTGTCTCGCTCAGTCCCGTCGCACTAGGCTTCCGCCTTAGTCACTACAATATGGACGCAAAGGCGTGTTTCATATGTTTGATACTTCGCGCCCGTCGTCGCAACCGCGCTAGGCTCGCAGTGTGGACGCACACAAAGAATCAGCATTGCCATAAAACGTGGCAATGCTGTCAGCCTTTTGGGCACTTGCCCCATTGACAGCGACGCGGACGAATTTTTTGATGCCCTATGTTGTATGTGGTCCACCTTTCTGTCTTTTTTATAAATTGTACATAATATATTTTATAATTATTCTTAGGTTTTATGTTTAGGTTAATTATTGTTATTTTGTTTTAAAATGAATAAAAGTCACTAGTGAAAAAAATATATATATACGTATTACAAAGAGAAAAGATTTGTATTTTTGTTTGTAACATATACCTAAACTCAAAAACTTGAACCGATTTAACAAATTCTTCCACCTATGGAAAGCTACTTTATCAGCGAGTAAAGACTATGCTTTATTTCTAAAAAAACATTGAGATCCGTAACAAAATTCACGTGGGCGAATTCGCGGGCAAAATCTAGTAGAATAATAAAAAAGAAAGGCAGCTAGATTCAATTCTTCTTGTAAATGATATTCAAAAGTGCCTTTTATTCTGGTCATTAAATAAATAATTTTACTTTGAATATTTTTTGTAGTTTAAGGTACAATTCAGACCAACCGGCTAGGATCGGGCCGCATCGGAACGGATCCGTACGCATGCCGCGGCATCCGAACGTATGCGGCGGCAGCCGAACTCGTGCCGCGGCAGCCGATCGCGTCCGTCGGAGCCGTACGGCCGTCGCGACAGCCGAACGCATCCGGCGACACGTCGCGACGCGTGGCCGGATGCCGACGGAGGTAAAGTTGCATGCAAATATGAACTATAATTGTTGATACATTTCAATGTTCTTTACCGCATTGTAAAATGCCGCCCGGCCCGGCCCGGTGCGAGCCGGTTGGTCTGAATCGTACCATATAGGACCTATGTCTTGATGGCTTGAAAAGGCTAGGAAGATGATGATGTACTTTCTAAAGTTTATCTTGGACATCACTGACATCGGTTAAGGAAAACATCGTGAGGAAACCTGGACTTGTAATTAATATAAGTCTGGAATCGCCAATCCGCCTTAAGCAAGCGTGGTGATCAATGCTCATTCCTTCTCTGTATGAGAAGAGGCCTTTTCCCTACAGTGGAACAGTAACAGGCTGTTATTATTATTATATTATACATAGTACCTAATTACCGAATTTAAATTTTGCCTCATGTTTACGTAACTCTAAAAACTTGGGGTAATTCGGTAACCTCCAAACATCAATTCAAAACTTTTGTGGCCCATTCTGGCCATTTTATACCGATGGAAACTTTCAAACACAGTTTTGACAGGAATCCGATTCGGTCCACGATTGGTCCAATATTCCAGATATTGGCTGAAGAGTTTGACAGCGTTAGGTACTATTTCGTTGAGGGTACTAAGCCCGTATCAAAGTGGCTTTAGATTAATTGTGGTTCAAACTTAAGGCTGTATTGGAAAACTGAAATAAACATTATTTATTACTTAAGCGCAGGCCACACCGCCAGCTAGCGGGCGGGCGGGCTAAGCGGGCGGGCGAAGCGAACGAAGGAAACTATACAAACTACGCGAAATATTGGCGAGCTAAACTATGGGGTTCACACCGAAAACTACGGACAGACGAGCGACGGATATTTCGTTAGCTTAGCTCGTTGAATAGTCGGTAGCTCGCGGTGTGAACCGAAGTATGTAAAGAGGTGAAACGATATTCGCCCGCCTAGCCCGCCCGCCCGCTAGCTAGGAATCGTCGGATATTTCGTTAGCTTAGCTCGTCAGGTTAGTCGGTAGCTCGCGGTGTGAACCGAAGTATGTAAAGAGGTGAAACGATGTTCGCCCGCTTAGCCCGCCCGCCCGCTAGCTGGCGGTGTGGCCTGCGCTTCACCTGAAACTGAATTTAGTAAGTACTTAACTTAGTGGTATAGCGATACCTACGTTACAATGACTAACTACGAATTGATTTTGTTAATTAGACATAAAATAACATCACGCCTGTAATCCGAGGGGTTAGGCAGAGGTGTGCTCATTAGTACACCCACATGTCGCCAGTTATGTTTAAGAGCCATGTAATAGGGGGCGAGCCTATTGCTATCAACCGGGCACAAATTCAGACTGCGAGGCTGCTACTGAGAAATTCCTGATGGAAAAACCTAATAACACTGCCCGATCTGGGAATCGAACCCAAGACAATAATTTTTAAACTGCCCCGTAGCAATAAGCAATAACGAACACTTCATACGAGTACTTCATATTAAAGTTTTAAAATTAATTGCTCGCAAGTGGAACGTAGGGTAAGTGACATAATTACCCGACATGCTGAGTTTCATTAAATTATTTTTGTAACCGAATTAAGTCAGGATTCTTCGTTTGAATTTTGTTATATTTTTAGTGGCTGTGTGGTTTGTACTCAGTATTTTTCATACACACGAAAAGTGTATACTCTTACATTCATACAAATCCATGAAGAGTGTTTAGAATTTATATACAAAACAACTCAAAACCAATAACTTTAAAAATGCACAATATGATCTTTTATTTTGATAGTTTATAAAATATTCATCATATCAAACGTGACACTGGTGTAAGAAATAATAGAATAGAATAGGTATAATAACACAATTTTTTTCTTTTCTTACCCCAAATTACAGTTTAAACTTAACTTAGTTTATAGATACATTTTTGTATGTAATTTGTGGAAGACTGGTGCCTAAACTAAGCTCTCAAAACCTAGTCACCAAAATAATCGAGATCATATTACATTAACACATAATTAATAAAGCAAAGCTTTCAGAACTATTTAAGTAAAAAAGAGGTGCCATTAAGTAAAAAAAAAAGTGACCTTCTTTGTTATTTATTTTTAAACTTAGAACACGCTATCTTTTTTATTTAAACCACTTCCATCTCTAAAACTATACGTTAGTGAAGGTATCCGTCACATAAAATTATTTAGATTTTACATGAATATCGTATATCCGTTTACAAGCTCAACTAGTTTATGCTAGTAATTTATTCATAGATTGTCATTCATGCATGTAAAAGCATTTAACACTATCTAAACTAACCTTTAGCTAACTAACGCTATCGGATAGTTTAGCTTTACTTTGCAAGTCTGTAGTAAACTATTATAGTCTGATTTTTATGGAATTTCCACAAACCAAAGACGTATAACTAATATTCTGAATAAGGTTTATATTCTTATCAAGTTTCAAATTATTTACGCAACAATAACATTGTTGATACAATAAAAGAACTCCCCGTTTTCACCCCTTAGAGGTTGAATAACAAAATTTCACTTTCCTAGTTCCAGTAATATCGTCTGTGCGCTAATACGTCAGTCAGTTTATTTGGTTCTTCCTTTTGATATTTAGATAAGGTTGAATATGGCTAAATCAGCCTGTCTCTACAGTTACCGACGTTTTATCCTGAAATTTAAAACATTTTCCACTCAGATGATTCTGAGAGGTTTGGCCAGTAAATAAATCATTACGAAACTAATATTCCGGAGCAATAAGGACTCTCTTAGATTATTCTTGTCGATACTTTTAAAGCACTTTATCATCATCATCATTTTAGCCAAACGACGTCCACGGCGAGACATAGGCCTCCGCCCTGGGTGGGGCGGAAGGGACTGTCAGACTTTTACTGACTAAAAAACCACCCTGTTCCTTCTGTTGCCCTTTGCGTACCGGGGTCACGGCATCCTGTTAAGCCGTCCCGCAACATAGACCTCCCCTAAAGATGGCCACAATGTACGGTCCTATGCTGCCCTTATCCAGCGGTTTCTCACGACCTTCACCAGGTCGTCAATCTACCTAGTGGGGGCAACCTTCCCACACTGCGCCTTTCGGTACGTGATCGCTACTCCAGAGCCTTACGACTCTAACGGCCGTCTATTCTACGAGCTGTGTGCCCTGCCTATTGCCACTTTAGTTTCGCAATAGGCTAGTTGACACAACCATCAATTGACGTACTTTTTATGACCTGTCAAAACGCGATTCTTTCATAGATTTTGTATGGAAATAACAAGCTTTGACGTCACTTATTTGCCAACTCAATTGTCTAACTATTTATAGATTTAAAAACCACAAAAATCTAATTTTGCAGTAAATTGAAAATTAATCGGGTTTTCAGGGCTAAAATAAAGCGTTTTTTTAAAGAAGTTATGTCTTGGAATTATTATTAATAGTGTCAACTATCCAATTCTGAGAACTATGAAGGTTATCTAAGCTTGAACACTTCATGTACTTTAAATAACCAAGTCTTAACAAGAAGTTATGATTATTATTTTTAGGTAATACCAAACATTTCCAAACTCTTCGGGATTCTGACGTCCTGGTAACTACAATCAAGTTGTCAAAGAAGAAATTAGCATAATAACAACTTTCAACAGACAAATTGTGATAACTTCAGCCATAAAATAAATGGAGGTACTACAAAATAAACCCATTCTACGAAAGTTTTTTTTTCATACTTTCTCTCGACTTTAATTGAAAAACGTGAAATAAAACTTTTTTCACCGAACCTTAATTGGTTTGTTACTTTCAAAGTTTCAAATAAAACCGACTAAAACAGATAGAAGTAAACGTAAATTCAGAAAGTTATTCTTGTCACAGAATCTATAAAAATACTTGTGTGGGTGGTACAGTTAGCAAGGTAAGTTTTCATAAAAAAATATTTAACATTTAATAAAAACTAAATTTTACTTTATATTATCACTAAAACGTGGTAATCAATGCTCGTGCCTTCTCTGTATGAGAAGAGGCTTTTGCCCTGCAGTAGGATAGTAATAGGCTGGTACCTATTTTTTTTTATTATGATTTTGACACAATATATCTCGGAATCATGGGGTCTTGGGCCTTTGGAAGGCGTTCGGAGGGCCTAAGTAATATTGTTTTATTACTGTTACGAAGAACAATTTTGTGTCATACTATTTTCCTTTTTGTTTATTTTTTCTACGCAATGCGTGCCTGAAAGTGGCCAGCATCGCCGAAGACAACCCAGAAAGGAGGGGCAAGATGATCTGGAAGCGTTCCACGAGCTGGTTCGAGGTGGCACGGGAAAAGAGTTCCTGGAAGGATTTGGAGGAGGCCTTATCCTCGAAGTGGAAAAAAAAAGAATTTTTCAGTATCCTTAAGAGAACTCTTCAAAGTATGAATAAAAGTATAAAGCAATTTAAAAACTTTTTACAAATATTAACTACTTTTCCTACTGTCTGTACCTACTAAATAAATCTTGAAAAGCCACCGCTTTATTTCCACAAACACTGGCAGAAAACAAACCACAATATTTTTCTTTCATAAAACGAACAAACTCAAGACACAGATAATAATAGTCATAAACTTTCATTTACAGTGTCAATGACCTTTGTTTTCAATAAAAATAGAATTGTCAAAGAATCTAAACTAATACTATAAAGAGAAAAGATTTGTATTTTTGTTTGTAATTAATGAATAAATTCAAAAAATACTTAAGTGATTTCAAAATTCTTTCACATAGAAAGGTACATTATCAGCATGTCACATCTTACTTCCTACTAATATTAAAAATGTGAAAGTTTGTTACTCAATCACGCGTAAACCGTTGAACAGAATTGGATGAAAATTAGCACATAGGCAGACCATTTCCTGGATTAACACAAGGATACTTTTTATCCAGGTAATGTGTTCTTTTGGGATACCTAAAAGTTTAATTAACTAGAGTAGGAGTAGGCTATATTCTATTTTCAAAACATTTTCTTTCAAATTCACGCGGGCGAAGTCCCGGGCAAAAGCTAGTCTGTAATACAAATTTTAATAATGCACGGTTTTTACCTGAAAATCCTGACTGTCAATGTTTTATGCGTCATATAAAAATTATAGCTTATTTTTGTAGGTCATGCTCTAAAATGTGGATTACAAAAATTCTTTCAAACATATTTTATGGCACATTTTTTCTCGAGAGCATTCAATATCTCTTCCGATACTGTCATTTTCAGGCTCCACTTTGCTTGAACGAATTGACGTTCAATGCATTTTTTTTTTTCTTTTTCCTTTTAATCGTAATAAAAAAAGAAGAATAGGTCGATTTTCGCATGTGTTTATTTTTTTTTAAAAACAATATTTTGTTTAAAATTCTGCCCGCCTACTAATTACAGCCAGATTGCATTAGCATACAACCTTTACAGTACTATTCGATGAGGAATAGTATAAGTATCTTTTTTTTTGCATATATTAGCCAGTAGCCTGATTCATAACCGGGGTTGCGGGACGTCTTAACAGGATACCGTGGCCCCGGAACGCAAAGGGCAACAGAAGGAACAGGGTGGTTTTTTAGTCAGTAGAAGTCTGACAGTCCTGGCTATTATATACAAAAATAAAAATTTCAATCCGACTTGTAGTTTCAGAGATTAGCGTTTAAACAAACAAACAAAAACCTCTTTAGCTTTATAATATCAAGTATTAGCGTTTGCCCGCGACATCGCCTGCGTGTTTTTTTTTTACGAATCCCTATTTTTTTGACAATAAAATAAAGCCTATGTCACTCGCTAATAATGTAGCTTTACATAAGTGAAAGAATTTGTGAAACAGGTCCAGTAGTTTTTGAGCTAATTCTTTACAAATATACAACAATATAAATCTTTCCTTTTTATAATATTAGTATATAAATAGATAGATATCTAAGTACCTACCGTTTATAAGATTCTCGCCCCGCTATTATACTTATCACATTAGTGTAATATTAGATTTCAGATGTCCTCGTTAAGCTTCCATCACTAAAAGAATGCCCCAAATCGGTTGAGTGGTTTTGTAGGTTACGCGACATACATAGATAGGTAACTATGTACGCACATGATAGTTCTTTTGACAATCTACGTCTTCTTATGAAACTTTGTGAAGGTAGGTCTTATATAAAGTTTCTTTCCGACTGTCTGTCGTAGTTACGATTATTCGAGACTTAGCTGAGTTTTTGAAGCAACTTATCATTCTATACTTATTAATAAATACAGGATGGACCTGAAAAGAGGTGTTCGAACTCATCATTGTAAACAAACACTGACCTTTTTTTTAAGGATGGGAAATCATCATACGACTTCTTCCGCTCTGGGCGGAGCAGCGGAAGGAAATGTCAAACTCTGACTAAAACCCACACTGACCTTATTGGTGAGGTTCTTCAGAAAGGTCAGGTGCGCAGTACTCGTTACCAGCATGTTTGTATAACCAAATGTATGAACGTGGACGAGAACGAAAGGAGTATGTAAGAATGGGGGCAGGTGGCGTTCTGTGGTTTCTGCCTACCCAAATGGGAAAAAGGCGTGAGTTTATGTATGTATGCATTATGAACAACGTTTACTATGGGACCAACCCTGAAATCTTTTCGGGTTTTCAGTCAATTAACAGTTTTAAATAAAAAACCACTTGTTAGGGACCATTAATAAAAAAAAACACATACAAAATCATTTGTGTTGCTACAACTCCTAAATCCGTTTCCAAAATCCTAATCAATATACTCGTACATAATCCAACACCTAATCTTTAGTCGAGTGCTTAGATTGGCTGTTGTCATTCCGCTTAACCAATCACAACGCAACTGCTATTATGAGATTAGTTTGACAGCAGATTTACTAATCACTGACTTGATTAGACATTTTGGAACTGAAGATACGTCGAACGTAAGGTATGGTCGACGCACTAACGCATCATCGGTTATGTGTGTATGGTTGGATATTTTATTATCTATTTGACTGTTTCTGTGTTACACGACTGACGATACGCAGCGTATCTTCCGTCAGATGTGAATCGACCCTAGGGTGTTATTATATCTATTTCATGAAAATCCTAATTAATACAAGTCACTAAAAATCTCCCTGAATAACAACAACGCAAAGCGCGACTGCTGTGCTGAGGTCTTGGGTTCGATTACCGGGTCGAAGTGTTATTGGGATTTAGATCAGGAATTTCTCAGTCAGCCTTGGAGTCTCGATTTGTGCCCGGTTGATGGCAATAGGCTCGCCCCCTATTACATGGGACTTAAACATAACTGGCGAAATATAGGTGTACTAATAGGTACACCTCTGCCTAATACTTCGGGGATTACAGGCGTGATGTTTTGATGTTATGTTTAGGCAGATGTCTAAAATGAGCTCAAAAGAAACTTTCCTACACGGAACTCACTAAAAGATTAAATAAAGTTGCATATCACGAGGTAGCTTGACCCCAATAAACACCCGACTCGTATACTAAATGACCCCCTGACAGGTGGCGTTCTTTATCGGCCTCCTTCGTCACACTGTTTTTATTAAGAACGTGAGCCCTCCGTAGCTTTTCCTCGTTTTTTAAGCTGAGTATAAATTGTTTCTTCACAAAAAAACTTATGAGAATGCTCACTGAATTGTCAAGTAAGAGGAAATCGTATATTCTGCGAAAAAGAAAATACTCTAGGCGCAAAATGGCTGAAAAATCCTGTATTTTTCTGTTAGTTACTTAGCAAAAATAATATACGAATCTATACTAATATTAAAAAGCTGAAAAGTGAGTTTGTTTGTGAACTCGCTTATCTCCAGAACTACTGTTGCGATTCTAAAAAATCTTTTGAGATTGGTTGTTTTTGTTACTCTTTCACGCAAACAGAACACGTGAAAAGTACAGAAAAGAACACAGAGTACTTTTCATCCAGAAAAAAAAACATGCGGACATATGCAAGTTCAGTCAGTGTCCTTTATTACCTGACCCATCTTTCTCTCTACTTATTCCTAAAAAGGGTCACATAATGCAGAGGACTCACCGTAGTAGAGCTCATAAATGAAAAAGAAATATAGCTCAAGATGCCGTCATAACACAATACTTTTGTCAACAATAATCTTATTAATACAGTTATAAATATTTTGTCTACTTCTTGCCAGAAATAAACAAACTATTTTTATAGGTGTCAAAATAGACATGATCAATTGATTCTATACAATATTCCAGTCACAATAAACTAGTTCTAGACACAACAACAATAGATTTTGTTTCGAATATCTATGTGGATTGTGGACTCTATTTCGAGGAGTTAAAAACTACGGGTAACTATCTAATCAATCAAATCTATAGTACTATAATAAAGCTGAAGAGATTTTGTTTGTTTGTTTGTTGAATTGGAAAAAACCTTTTTGTATGTAAATCCAGATTCATGAGAATCAGTTTACGCTATATAACTATATATATAACGATAAGTATATAACTCGACTGAAAAGTCACACATACGAAGTCGATTGCAGAAGCTAGTCTTTTAATAAAGTTATGATTTGAACTTCGAATAGTATTTATTTTTTCTGTAGGTATGTATTTTTTTTTAAAGATCCGTTTAAACGTATTTGTTATTAGCGTATGTAGTTGTATGAGCGAATTCACACAGAATACAGTATTCGAGATCCAGTAAAAAATACCGATCCGACATCCAGTAGCGACGAATCAGTTAAAATCGGTCCTGTAAATGCTGTGTTAATATCACTTCCAGTAGCAACGGATCAGTTAAAAAGGATCCTGTAAAATCGGACGTTCCATGTGTACGTGCGCCCTTAGTTTGGTTTTCAGCAGAAAGTTAAAGCTGCTAATTAAAAACGATTAAAATCTAGTCGCAATTGCATTTCAGCAACAATCAATAGCAAAATATGTAGGTAAATGATGTGCATTTTTGACAAATTAAACCGAGATTAGATTACGATAGTTCCTAAAAGTTAGTAGAATTGCCTCCGAGAGATCGGATAATCAGATACATATTTACCTACCTTTTTTTTTCTACAAACCAATTATTTATAGAAGTTGCAATAATTATACTTTCCTAGCAAACAAACTCCTGAATATGCATCAGATCACTTCACTAGTCATCAGCGAGATATATAAAGATAACTCTAAAACCATCATACCTACCTCCAACGGGCTTTTACGATATAGTTATTCCCGATCCATCCAGGCGTACATAAAAGCGGAAATCTTAAAAGTGGATTTGCCAGCGTTTATTCAAGGGATCACAGCGCAATCTCTGGCCATCGATCGCTTTACGAACACCCAAGTAGATACGATACATTTCTATTTTATCTTACACATTATGGCCAGATTATAGCAGTATTTAAGATAAACGTTCATGTTATCACAATAAACCGGTCGTTGGATATGAGATAATAAATAAATAAATAATAAATATCTTGGGACAACTCACACACGGCCATCTGATCCCAAGCTAAGCAGAGCTTGTGTTATGGTAACCAGACAACTGATATACATACTTATATAATTTATAAATACATACATATTATAGATAAATTACACCCAGACACAGAACAAACAATTATGCTCATCACACAAAGTTTGTCCTGCGTGGGAATCGAACCCACTACCTCTGGCTTTGCAGTCAGGGTCACTAACCACTAGACCAACGAGGCAGTCAAACGCAGTATTAGGTCAGATGCCCGTTAAGCGCCACTAACATATCAACGCTGTGACGTCAGGACTAGTGAATGAAACCCAGTAACAGCGGATAAATCTGGTGGGGCCGATGCCCTAACAGCGAACCGACTGCGGCTTATGTATTGGATTTCTTACCGCAAACACTGATGATAACTGGCACTTACACAATAATTGTGTTGTTCGTAGCTATATATGTATCATAAATAAATAATTCCAGCGTTTTCCTAGTGCAGAGCAAAGGATTCTTCTCCTACAGAGAAGGCACGAGCATTGATCACCACACTTGCTCAAGGCGGATTGGCGATTTCAGACTTATATTAATTAGGTATAAGTCTTCCTTAAAGAAGGTTTCCTTCACTGGTGTCAGTGATGTCCAAGATAACCTCGGAAAGTACATAATTATGAATTGAAAAAGTCACTTGCTTCTCACTACCAGAATCATTTCTCCAGGACTTGTCGAGCTTCATTGCCTCGGCACTTTTCTGGTTGTCGCCACTGTTGATTTTCACAATCAGGAGTTACAATGGGTGGAAATAGTGAGGCGGGCTTGCCCCAAAAACAATACCTCTGGATATAAAGTATTTAGCGCGAGTTTTCTACTAGTACAGTAGAAAATATAGTCATTTGTTTATAGGAACCCAATCCTTTATCCACTACATACTCTGAACCATTAGCATATATGAATATTTTACTTTAATATTATCACACGTCATCACAGAAATTCTAGGGCACACAGGCAGACAATATTCACCTGTATTACCAACCAATAAATCTGCGCGTGCATCTACGTGGAACGTGATTTATTTTAGAAACTATGACGCATAAATTGTGCATAACTTCATACATGACTAGGGCTGCCATCCGTTCGGGTTTCCCCGGATTCGTCCTAGGGTAGTAGGCGTCTGAGGGACATCCGGAAGGAGTTGTCAAAAAGAGTAATGTCAAGGGAATCCTGATTAATTGAAAGATAAGCGATAAATCAAAACAAATCTTAGTTAAAAAATTTCTTAAGCTAATATTAGTATTGTAATATTATTTTCTGGGATGTCCCGGAAAAAATCTTAATTTCACTCAAATGTCCGGGGGTTTTAAAGTTTTTGTCCGGCGTCGGCAATTTAGATAATGGCAGCCCTATACATGGCCAACAATGTACTGTTTATAGCTGCGAACTTTATATATGGACCAATAAACCGAAATATTTCGACCAATAAAACCAGATTTAAACTTCAAAGTCTTTTACTGTTTTTAGATAGTTTAAGCGATTAATGAGTGACACTGTTGCTGTTACTACTGATGCTGATAGTTTACTTTTTACCCGACTGCAAGGAAAGGGTTATTTTACGTAATTTATGGTAACAACTGCCTCGTTGGTCTAGTGGTCGCACAGCCCGACTGCTGAGCATGGGGTCTTGGGTTCGATTCCCAGGTCGGGCAAAGTTTTATTAGGTTTTTCCATGAGGAATTTCTCAGTAGCCTGCCTCGGAGTCTAGATTTGTGCCCGATTGATGGCAATAGGCTCGCCCCCTGTTACATGGGACTTAAACATAACTGGCGAAATGTGGGTGTACTAATGGGTACACCTCTGCCTAACCCTTCTGGGATTACAGGCGTGATGTTATATTTTTATTGTAACAAAGAGCAACATAAACATTAAGATTTTGTTTTACTTTTCTTAAGCTTAAAATCGAATGTCAAATAATCAAGGGTGGGTCCTTAAAGGATAATTATTAATTGGGGTGAACGTTCTATGGTAATTATTCAGGCCAACGTGCTTCGGTCAAGCATTTATTCGGTCAAACGTTTTTTTCAAGTTTCGTCCCAAATAAAGAAAAAGCCGTAATAGTGCTGCATTAAAGTCCAATTTTCCCTAACATTCTTCAATACATAAGTTATTATCACCAATTTCATGTGTAAACGCCTTTACAAACATCTATTTGGCGACTAGCCAACACTATTTACCTAAACGGATAGTGTGGCATAGATAAAAATCTTTGTAACGACTATATTGCACGCGTAGGCGCAGCATACATCCAATAACTATTGGTGATTTTGTTATATTTTGATTAATAGACATGGAATTAGGACAATCTGTTATGAAGACTTCTACGAAAATATGAGGAAGGAAGCATAAAATATTTACTTTCTTCAGTGCATTGGAAAACTTATTTTTATATTATAGGAATTTGAATTTGGTGGTCTTATTTTTGAAGCTACTTTCGCAACACTAGTTTTACTCACGTAAGTAACTAACTATCGTAATTAACTTACGATTTTGCAAATGTAAACACTCTTTGTAAGTCGCTTATCGTAATTTCTTAATACTTTTGAATACAACCGTCAGTTATTTACATAAATATTACGGAAGCAACTTAAAGTGTAAGGCTCATTTACAGAGACGCAGGGCGTCGCGCGTCGCGTGTGGCGTGGCGTCAAGCGGCGCGAAAATTAGTACGCCAAAAATCGCTTCTCCGTAAACGAACTCATACAGCCGCGCCGCACAACGCGACGCGCGACGCCCCGCGTTTCCGTAAATGAGGCCTAAGGGCGGCCTTAACATTTGTCTGTAAAAACAGAATAATTCTGACTAGCTGCTTATTTTTTAAATTATTGACTAAAGACAAGTTTTTTTTTAATCGATTTTATATAAGGAATTATGCTCACCTACCTAAGAGCAATATAAATACTTGCAATTTACCATATGAGACTCATAGAGTATCGTATAAGTTCACCATTTTACGCCTAACTGGATATAACACATAAAAAACGATGGAAAGAAAAGCTGTAAGCCTCGGAATCTACATACATTTACCTACGGAAAGTGAAAAGATTCTAGGAAAACATTTTATACACTTTAACCACGGTGCTTAAAGTATACATGTTCATTACTTAAACAACCTCAAAGGGGCCCATTAAATACTTCTAATCTATGTAAATAGAGTACGAAAACGCTTTCGCTCATTCTCTATTTACCTTTATATTAGGTATCTTAAACAGAAAAAAAAATTACGTTCTTAATTCAAAATGCAAAATCAACTTACAAAAGAAGTTTTATGCCAATGCGTAAAAAATAATATTATCTACTTATGATTCAGGTCAATTCTAGGCTTGAGCATAGACAAATCAACAAGGATTCAAAGAGTCCGAACTACATTGCCCTAAAAACATCTAAGTTCTATTTTTATACTAGCCAGTCAAGACTAGAGTTAATGTGTCAATAAACCACAAAGGAGGACACATGACAAGATTTAAGGCTAGCAACACTCGTAACCTCATTCGGCTTTCAATGAAACCCACACCTTTGATTGCTTACGGACATAGCCTTTTGGCCCCTTTTCTTTAATGTTATTCTGAATATAGTTGACAGAAGTGTAGGTAGGCAGCAGGCACATACAGAAACTATTTACCTATTAAATACTTTTGTAAAAATTATGTGTGTGTGTTATTAAGTAATTGTGTGTTTTGTAAATTATGGCCTAAGAAGCACTGTGATTAATATGATAAAATCATAGTTTCGAAAGTTTAGGTATCGTTTCAAGTTTTAGTAGAAAGTTTAAAAAATAATCATAGATGAAAAATAATAAGTACGATTTTCTTTTTTATACTTGTTTTTTGACTTTAGCTTTGAGCTAACAGAGAGCTGACAAATACAAAAATATAGAAACAACTTTACTTTTTTTAAGAATAATGATTATGTGTATAATGGAGTATGATTTATTTACTTTAAAATAAATAAAAACATTAAAGTTAATTCAATGTCAATAATAAACCACAGAACAACGAACATCTCAGAACAGTAATAAATGAAAAAGACACACGAACGCAAACAGTGAACGTCTCCTAACAAAACGTATTGAACGATATTACAAAAGGAAAAGTTTAATAGGACATTCTCCATTCTTTGTAAGTCTACCCAAGTACCGACTTGTACAAAGTTTTGAACAAAAATACTTATTTCTTCTTTGTAAATTTATAAGCCCATTTATGTAATTTTGGCAAAAAAGAGGCTATTTGTGTCAACATAAGTTATTAATTCCTTTGATGTGCTCAATTTTCTCTTGGCCAATTAATGAACTGTTGGAGAAAATTATATGTCTACAGATTATTTTCAAAACACCGGTCTGTTGACTATTATTATTAGGTAGTTCAAATACTTCGTAGTCCCCACAAAAGGGAAGATAAATTCATTTGTAAATAACTGTCTCAATAGAGTAATATTGATAATAATCCGAAATAAAACTCCGAATCTCTTTTATTTCAGCTCTTAAAAGTACTTAATTCAATCGCCTCAAAAATCAAAAACTTACTTCTTGTATGGATGGATGTTTGTTACTCAATAACGCCAGAACTGCTAAACGAATCTAGATGAAAGGCACAGAGATAGCTAGATCATAGCCTGGAAAAGCACATAGGCATTTATCCCGGAAAAATGTACGGCTCCCGTAAGATATATCAACTTTGATACAGACAAAGTCACAGTCATAACCTAGTTGAATATTCCTCAGTCTGCCTAATACGAATTCCAGTCTCTTTGCACCCTAAACCATTTTTATTTCATTTCTGAAATGGAACTTAACCCTCAAAATGGAATACAAAAACAATGGTAGGTATTCCCCATTCTACGTAATACAAATTCCGGTCTATTTGTCTTTGCAACACTGAAAAAGGTCTTCATTTCGTTTCAACTTAAAAAAATATCCGTATGTCAAGTTGATACATCTCGTAGATCCTTTTAACCCCAAAAATAATTGGGTAGTCTAGCTGGGTAGTAGGGTGTAACACCCGCGGGCGGCGGTCAGTATCCTCTGTGCCTAGCCCCCCTAGGCTTATCCGAAGTAAAGACTTTCGGGTTACAATCGTAAACACTCCATATCTCACACATTTTATAGCTTTTGTGGTTGATATCGATTCTGTTATTAAACTTTATCGGACTTAAGTTTTTAGATAATGGTACAGTCAGCAACAAAAGTCGATTAACATTTATGATTTTTAAATCCTAATCATTAAGTACAATATTAAAAATAAAACGCAATGAACATAAAATTAAGATGTAATAAACCCTTAGCTATTACCTGAAATTCAAAAAGCCAGTAAATTATGTGTTTAGTGTCTGTTTTTAAATGATATAAAAAAGTAACATTGTTAATCGACTTTTGTTGCTGACTGTACCTATCGATTCTATAATGCACGAGCTAAACTTATCGACTTAGACTATATCTATCTTAATCTTTCCAATAAAACAAGAAAAGGGCGGACATAAATAAGAGCTGTCAATTTTAGTTGATCTAAAACTTCCATAAAATTATAGTTGACATGTCTTTCCCCGGTTTCCCAAACAAAAAAAAATGTGACGCATTGTCTTTTGATAATTTGTCACATTCTTTTTTTTTCGTGAAACCGCGGCTTTATCTTCTGGCACAGCAACATCTAAACGGCTATCAAAAAAAGGTTCAAATCTTTAGCAGGGCAAAGGGCATTATAGTGGTAGACCTCCTGTAAGAGGACTAAAAGGGACAACACTACAAGACTGTGTTACTTACTATAAGAAAGCCTGGATAAGAGACCACCTTAAACAGCACGATACATAAGCTCATTTAGGATTACGCCTTGTATCAATCCCTAACTAAAAAAGGGTTTTATAAATACCATTAAAAACACAATCCTAAATCAACCATAATAAAGACAGTTATTAAACGCAATCAATAAATTACAAGAGAGAAATATCGTTTCAAAAACCCTAAAAACAAAAATATCGAACGTAAAGCCCATTACAGGTTTATTGTATCCCTTCCATCAACTGGGTAAGCATTGGGCATAAAAACACGAATACACTGGGTACGCAATACCTATATGTACCTACTTGTGTACTGCCTGGGTACCCACCTGTCACGGACAGAAATTATATTATGGCCGACAGGTAGGGACCGTATTAACGAAGGACTTGGCTAGTGGCCCGGACTTGGGAGAGATTCACGAGTTTCATATAAATCTATAGAAATTATAAGGTACCTAAGTACCTTGATTAAATCAGTACAGTGCCACTGTTATACAACCTATTATAAGACACTTTTATGTATACTTTTTTTCTATGTCGTTTTGCACAAATAAATAATTATTATACCATAATGATAATAATAAGATTCTCCAAACCGAAACTCAGTTACGGCGGCTAAACACAATGGAGACTAGTCTAACGCAGGAGACGCATTAGATATTACAGTGTACAAAGGTGTGAGCAAACACAAGTGTACTGCCTCTTGCTTTACTCTCATACTCCGATGGGACGGTAAACCGAGGCATGGGAAATAAGCAATACTATACGTAGAAATTAGAAATATAATTAGCAATGAATATTGCCTTTAAACAAAATTATTCTGGGATTCTGTCTTTAATATTTGGAAAATAGATACTTGTTTAGGTATGCTTATCTTAATAAAATTATGTTTTGAAGTATAATTGTAATGTTTCGTTTTTCTGTGGTATATTCCAGTCCTGAGTCTGTCCCTGTGTCCAGCAAATGACAATTTGTCCATACACCCGTACCTCGAGTTCCTGATTGAATAGACATCATTTTAGATATCATTCATGTTACGAACAAATACAATTTACTTCGATTCTGACAAATGAGCTAATATTGATCGAATATTGTAGCAATTTTGTTCAATTATTTGTATTTTTTTCGCAGAAGGAACAGCTTGTGGCTAATTAATAACAGCCGCACAATCGATCCATTAGGTTAAGCTACGCTTGCCGGGGTTAGTCCGTGGATGGGTGACCATGTTTACACACCGAGACTTCTTCGTGTCTCGGAAGCTGTTGGTCTCGGCTGTCATGTGTGGATCTTTAACAGTCATCAAAAGCCCAAAAGTCTGACAACCAGTGCAAGGGGTATCGTATTACCCAGTTACTGGGTTGTGGAGGTCAGATAGGCAGTCACTCTATGTAAAATACTATAATATTATATTCATCTGGTTAGACTGAAAGCCGACCACAACATAGTTAGGAAAAGGCTACGCGGATTGATTTATTTATATTTTTTTAAACAAATGGATGAACAAAGTTTCAGGTTTATTTTCCGTCTAGTTCTGAACGTTAAATGGGCATTTTCATCTTTTCCCGATACGTCGTAAAAGCGACTAATGGATTATCTAAGAGTATCTTAGTGCTTTAATAACGTCATATTGCAATCGTTAATCTAAAGCAATATTGCTCTATGAAACTGTAACAAACGTACTCGTTATATACCTACTTAAGTAGTACTTAATGATTAAGTTAAGTAAGTACCTAATTGGGTAGTTGACACCTTATACCAATAATTTCAAAACATAACTTCTCTAAAGAAAAACTTTATTTTAGATTAATTTTCAATTAATTTTAAAAATTGATTTTTAATTGCTTTCTATTTAATAAATAGTTAGTCAATGAAGTCACAGTTGTCTTTTGCCATACAAAATCTATGGGAGAATGATGTTTTGACAGGTCATAAAAAGTACGTCAATTGATTAGAGGTGTCATCTACCATATTGTTAGTTGAGCACTGTCACATAGGATTGTATCGTCCAGAACATTGAATTCTGCAAGTTAAAATCCTGCAGTTCATGAATTGAATTCTAGGTCTCCCTAAGCTCACTCTAGTGTGTACTAGTTAAAATTCTAGTGCTCGTCGTCATTGTCTGTAGTTCTGCAGTTTAACGGTAGATGGAGGTAAATTCAGAAACGTGATCTACTTAACAAATTGTACCCAACTAGCAAAAAGTTGTATAGTATTTGAATTATACAATTAACAGACATGTAAAGGTTTTATAATAGTTTTTTAGCAGTTAACAGTTTTACAGTAGTGTTCAATTCGACGCATTAGTTATATATTATTTATTTTGCTAGGTGGGTAATTATATAATCTTACTAAAATTTACTCTTCGCCACTAGTACCTACTAAGCTTTTATTAGGAGGATCAGTCAACAACAAAAATAGACCACATTATAAGAAGAAATACTAAATAAGTATAAAGTAAACTCTTAGCTATTAGGTACCTGAAATGCTGAAAAGCAGACCATGTGTTATTTCGTATCTATTTAAACAATATGTACAAGTAAAATTTTAATCGTTTTTTGACTGTGACTGTATCTTGTTTACTAAGGTAAGAACTTACGAAGGTAGGTACCTTTTTGAATGGGCAACTAGATTCAATATTATAAAATTTTTATTTTCTCTAGTAAATGACTTTCTCTCCTTTTAATGGTCTAATTGAAATAAATGATTTGACTTTGACTTTGACTTTCAATGCTTCTTCGTGTAAATAGTTTTTAGGCGACTATCTATGCCTATTGATGGCCATGTACAAAGTAAGTCCATCTCGATTCGAATAGGCCTACAAAGTTGTACAACAATGCTTGATTGCAGGCAATCAGTCTAGAAACACATACGATCTGCCTCCAAACATCTGCGTTACCAATCAGACCCGGTTGTTGTATGTATGTGTATCCTGTAACACATACAACAAAAAGCTACCATCATACGTGAACATAAGTACCTTTACCTCCATACCTTTTTTTAATGTTTTATTTATTTATTAAGGGACAATAAACATCTATAGCATATAATGTAAATGTAACAAATAAGGTTGATTAAAATTAAAGTAGTAATGTGCATTATCCGCAGATAAGACATATTTAAAGGTCAGTGGTTGCCACTAGACGAGTATTACCAAGATTATCATTACACGTATGCACACCTTCTTTAGCGGTTAGGCGCCCGCCTCTCATGTATGAGGTTGTGGGTTCGAATCCGGGCAAGTACCAATGTGACTTTTTTAATTCATATGTACTTTCTTAACTTTATCTTAGACATCACTGTCATCATTCCGTGCCTCGGAAAGCACGTTAAGCTGTTGGTCCCGGCTGTCATACATGGATCTTTGACAGTCGTTACGAGTCGTCAGAAGCTTGAAAGTCTGACAACCAGTCTTACCAAAAGGTATCGTATTACCCAGTTACTGGGTTGTGGAGGTCAGATAGGCAGTCGCTCCATGTAAAATACTGGTATTTAGCTGCATCCGGTTAGACTGGGAGCCGACCCCAACGTAGCTGGGAAAAGGCTAGGCAGATGATGATGTATGCATACCTTCTTTAGAATACCTAGTACAATGCTTTTGGTCTAATCAACATTCATAAACCACAGCGGGCTATAAGTTTAGAAGATCAGTAAACCACCAGCATTCACGGTTAATTACACGGAAAATTACCCCCATTTTCCAACTGAAAACACAAATAAGTACTTCAACAATATCTCTAACAAAAATTCGAACCTTTTTTTCAACGAGAGGATCACTTAAAGTAAATGAGTTCTTCAAAAAATATTTTAATAAATTCAAAGACTTTTTCTTCTCTAAAGTAAAATATTAAAATTAAAAAACCGGCTAAGTGCGAGTCGGGATCGCAGACGAAGGGTTCATACTTACAATATTTCACACTACATAATTTACATACTAGCCTAGCTGCTCCCTGCGACTTTGTACGCGTGGTTTTACCCGTGTTATGTTATATATTTGGTTACTGCTCCGCTCCCGTGGGTCGAAGCATGATGATATATAGTCTATACAATTCTTCACGTATCTGGCTATCGTATACAAAAACATTTTTCCAAATCTGAGTGGTAGTTTCAGAGATTAGCGCGGAAAAACAAAGAGACAAACAAAAAAATATCGTCTGCTTTATTATATTAGTATAGACACAGATAATATAATACTAAGCGTACCTAAGTGTAGATAGTATCTATCTTTGTTTCTTAACATCTAGATAGAATAGGAAGTAATGCTATACACACATAACATAACACACGCCTGTGACCCCGTCATTTCGATTAGCGCGTTTTTAAACAATCAAACACACTCTTTAGTTTTATATATGTATTAGTTTAGAAGTATAGATTTCTCTATTTATTTGTTTGTATTCTGTAATAAAATTTTGAATTACTATATTTATGTAAAATGCAATTACTTAATGTAATGTTTTAACTACAAAAGTACGCCGTTATTGGCAAAACATGAACGCTCAACATCTGTTAACTCCACACCTTGCATGTCTGATTAGTCAGTTTATGTAAAAGCATGTTTGACAAATAAATTATCTTATCTTTAATATCCTTTTTTTCCCATCCAGGTACAAGTAAAGCTTTCACTCAAATCAGACGCTGTGCTACAATCCATTTATTAAGGACACCACACCAAAAAGTTAAGACTGATTGTCAAAACTTTTCGCCTACTAACTTCTGACTACGACTTGACATGCTCTCAGAGTCACGGAAGAATAATGGTTAACACCCATGAAAGTTTCGACGTGACGAGGCACATCGTACAATGGTATCTAGGTACCAATGTACAGTCAACAAAAGAGGTAGGTATGCAGGGTCAGATATACATATGGTCAGAGGGATGTTTGACCGCGCATCGGCAAGCGCAGAGTAGGACGTCCAGTACGTCCACCCACAAGTGGACAGACGATCTGATGAGAACAGCGGCGGGATCGCGCTGGATGCAATCCGCTTCCAACTGGTCCTATATTGGAAATCTATAGGGGAGGCCTTTGTTTAGCAATGGACGTCCTACGGCTGATATGATCCGATGATAATAATGATGATGGATGTTTTCAAATGTAATTTAATTTAAAAACAGTTTATTAATTAAGTTTCAATCGAAGACATTCATCGGTTTCTTAGAAAAATTTAACTATATCTGACGACCCTGGATACCTATCTCTTTTATTGACTGTACCTACAACTTTTCCTTCAAATCCCGAACAGCTGTTTGGGATCAAGGAACCCTCATTACTTTATTTATAAGTCACTAGCGACCCGCCCTGGCTTCGCACGGGTGCATGTATTAGGTATACATATAAACCTTCCTCTTGAATCACTCTATCTATTAAAAAAACCCGCATCAAAATCCGTTGCGTAGTTTTAAAGATCTAAGCATATATAGGGACAGACAGACAGACAGGGAAAGCGACTTAATTTTATAATATGTAGTGAGTAGTGATACCCGTGAGCTGCAGACATGTTAAAGAATTTATGAGTATTATGTTATCTTTATTATGCTGTTTTCTTGGGTTCCATTCCCAGGTCGGGCAAGGTTTTATTGGTTTTACCATTAAGAATTTCTCAGTAACAGCCTCGGAGTCTGGATTTGTGCCCGGTTGATGGCAATAGGCTCGCCCCCTATTACATGGGAGAAACATAATGGCGAAAGGTGAGAGAAAAGATTTCTATTTTTGTTTTTGAAGTGAAAACTTCTTTAGCGGCGTTGAGCACTTTTTCTGTAATGGGTATAAAATCTTAAACTCGCGTCAGGACACGTGCGCGTCAGGACACGTGACCTGATCGAAAAAGCGTAAGACGGATGGAGAGTAGACAGCTATCCCCTCTCTACGGCGCGGCGAAAATGTATGCCTGGGCCTACTGTTTCGTTTAGACAGCGCAGGGCGCTTCACTATGGAAAATGGTAGAACAAGAGCTGATTAAAAATACTTTTTTCGAATGATGCAAATAAGACATGATCTTGGTCTTATTTTTTAGATAAGGAGTCATTCTTTCATATTTACATTGTTTTTCAATAACTTGTCATTTAAAATATTGCGTAAAATACGTTAATTTCCGACACTTAGAAATTTCTGTTAGTTGTATTTTGAAAATCATAGACTTTCGAAGTTGAATTTTGGTTGTTTCTTTAAAGAACCTCTTATAGTGTTATATATCAATCGAAAGGTTGTTTATTACAGATTCATAAACAGTAGTTTTTATTTAATTATGTGAATAAATATTTTTGTTATAAATATTTTTGTAAAATATGGGGCAAAAAAATAATTCTTAAAATTCGTCGAGACTTTTAACTGTTAGCTACACTTGCCTACATTCTGAATTTGATATTAATACGTTCATTGGATACCTAATAATATTTTAGTAAAGAATCAGCTGCGCATTTTTGCGCGTTCAGTAGTTATGAAGAAATATGTGGCAGAGGTGCCAAAATGCATAATTGTAGCAAATTGATAGATAAAAGTTTTTTTTTATCATTGGTCAATTTATCCGTGATTTTAATTTAAATTATCGGTGAAAGCGTGGTTTTGCACACGTTCGACGTGAGAATAAAGAAATCTATGATAAAAGTCGGTACGTGGCGTACACTATATTCATTATGATTTTCCTACATAAAGTGAAGCACAAAAAATGTTTTGTTACGTTAATTATTTGCAATCCGCAATTAGTTGCAATTGAAGCAAACCTTGTCGAATTTATATCGACAGCAGAGGCAGAAAAAAAAGTAAATTTTCGATTTGCTTGGCCCTAGTCAGCTTCAAACGTTATCCGAAGAAGTAACTTTGAGTGTTTATATTGACTTAGACTTTATTTTTTTGACTTTTCCTTATATTTGAGAAATCTGACCGATAAAAGGAATGTTGATTGTTGTGTGCATACTACAAAATTCAGGAATGTAAAAAAAGTTGTCACGCACCACCTACTTCGATAGACCTTCGACCTATATTTTACTTAGGGCTGACTTTTTAATAGTCAGATAACTTTTATACGAGGTATAAATATGACAGTTTGACATATTTCCTATACAAAAGCTGTCTTATTCGCATTATTAATCCTTCCGTTAAGAGTTATCTAACGATTGAAAAATTAGCCCATAGTAATAAAAATATTGTAAAATGTGTCAAAAAATATTTTATTTTTAATTTATTTTGTATTATTTAATTTTCTTGATATTTAAAAAGAATTAAAATATCATATTGAAGTCAAATTCATTCGTATATATAATATTTTTACGGATTCCTAAAATAAAGTGCGAGTAAAACCACGAGCTACCACTAGTTTATATTTTAAGTATTATTAGTCAAATTCCTATACTATGTTCTATATGTGTGCAAAATTTCAAGTTGCTATGACCGAAAATAAAGAAGTTACAGATTTTTAATCAGAAAAGCACCTATATTTTCCATAGTGCGCTTGCGCGAATGTTCGTGTATGTTAAACGTAAACGTAAACGTAAACGTTAATAATCAAGTTTTCACTTCTGCCGGCACTCCCGGAGTGCAACCCGTTTTTTTTTTTTTTTTAAAGGTTAGTAATTGAAACTCAATAAATGCAATTTTAAAAATTCTTTCACTTATAAAGTTAATTAACATTGGCTATATTTTATCAGCAAAACATATAGGTATTGAGAGATCCGTAAGACGCGGTCGAAGTCACAGGCAAAAACTAGTAGTACTTAATAAACTAAGAAATAATCTTTTGCAAAACGCGTGAGTAATGTAAATATGTAGCTATTTTTAAATCTTACTACTGAAGAATAAAACAATATGTTGTCATACAAAATAATTACGCAATAGTGTTCATTTGTGACCGCAGACGAAAGAGATACGATCGCCTAGGTCACATTGTTCAGAATAGACGAATGAGATGAATATATAATTATTATCAACTGGTGTATGGTACTTCAAAGTCAAATCATCTATTTCAATTAGACCGTTAAATGGCACTTTTGAACGTCATTTACAGAAAAAAAAAACATTTAATCTAGTTGTACTTGCTATATGAATAACCCCCAATTTCGAACGGAAAATTAATGTGTCAAATTAAGTAGGTACTTGTCAAGTACTCAAGTACCATTAACCAATAGGTAATTTCAAGACACAACTTCTTTAAAAAAAATCATTTTATTTCAATTAATTCTCAATTAAATGTGAAAATAGATTTTTAGTTGCTTCTAAATCAATAAATAGTTAGTCAATTGAATTGGTGAAAAAATTTCGTCTCAGTTTACTATTGCCATACAAAAATTGGGAGAATCGCGTTTTGACAGCTCATAAAAAGAAGTACGTCAATTGATTGGTAGCATCAAGTACCAAATTGTCAAATGAGTGTTAACAGTTGTGATTGGATGACTGAATTTTAAAACTGACCAATCACAGCAGTTTAAATACGCGCCTTTAACAATTTGTCACATTTATTTTACGTTGATTTTCGTTCGATTAATCGGAGGTTAGAGAGATAGAGACTCTGCAGTCTTCCGAAAGCATTTAATATTCATAAAAATGTTTTCATAAAAAAAAAATATTCGTGGTCCTTGTGCTTCCATATTTTTTCAGGCGTAAGATAATAACAAACTGCCATTAATTTAACTAAGTACACGCTTCAGGTTCGAGGCAAAGTACCTACAGCTTACTAAATCCCTCTTATACCTAGTATTATATTTTCTATAAAAAAAAAAAACAGTTAAACCGTATTTACTGTTCTTTGTTGAGATCCGTAGAATGATAAAAAATCCCTTTCCTTAATCTAGGGTTAATGAAGACAGATTCAACGTTGCGTGGTGGGTGAAAGAAAAAGGACAGGAAAAACAGGATAAAAAAATAAGTTCCATATGGTTGTGTTTATGTGTGGCAGGGGAAACCAGAATATATGGTGGACAGGCAAAACTGGAGAGAAATTTGTAGTAGACCTTTGACCGGAAAATAAGAACATAATACACATCACGCCTGTAATCTCCGAAGGGTTATGCAGAGATGTAGCCATTTTTAAGAACATCCACATTTCACTGGTATGTAATGATTATGTTTAAGTCCCATGTAATAGGGGCCTATTGCCATTACCCGGGCACAAATACAGACTCCGAGGCTGCTACTGAGAAATTCCTAATCGAAAAACCAATAACACTTTGCCCAACCTGAGAATCGAACCCAAGACCTCATGCTCAGCAGACGCGCATTGCCACCACTACACCAACGAGGCAGTCATACATACTTATATTATCTATAGCTTACTATATAAAATCCCATATATAAAATATAACTATATGTTTACAGATACTTTGGGGTTAATTTAGCGTAACCATCCACTGTAACACCCAATAAATATTACTAATATTCAACGTCACTAATCACCAAACTTTGCCAAATAATCTAATGCGTATCTTCACAATTTAATAACCGTCCATCGAATCCCATTAAACTAAACGGAACGTTAATATCTACGGATTTAACATTGATTGCGAAAGTTAACGATCGCAAATGAATTCGAATGATCGAATGAATTCATTATAATCGACTAAATGAGCACTGCCAACTCTATTCTCGGTGTCATTTCACTAATGGCTTTTGAAGGCGCGGGAATTGTTATTTGCTGGTGTACAGGTGTAGCAACTAGCAGCCGTAGCGGGTCATGCTATTCTCCTCAAAACGAGATTGTATGTCCACAGTCGGCCATGATTGAATTAAGCTTCTTAATAGAAATTAGTTTAAGTTACAATTTTGCCCGGAAAATTACAGGTACCCATTTTTTGAAGGGGCCCGCCAATGGCGGTCTAATAACAGTCGGGGGCGCGGATCATGCGTCAAGGAAATACTAGATTCGAGACTCATTGTCGCAGGAGGAACGTCGGTAAGAATCCGACATAATCCTCATCTTCAGAAAGAGGGCGTCAATGAGGATATCCCCATGGCAAAAAAAAACGGTAGCCATACTCCGGACAAAATTGTAAACTCTAAACTGGTCTGAGTCTAACATAAAAACTAAGTTAAAGCTTCGCAAAACTAAGGAATCTAAAAACCATCACACACAGCATTACAAAATACCATTAGACTTGATCAAGAAGGCAGTTCGGGTCTTAAAACATTTATAGGTCAAGGACCTAATTACAAAGAAAGCCGAACGAACGTAGTAACATTTAGTACTTACCCAATTTAACATCACCAGATGCAGACGACGTAAATTGGGTAGCACTTTAACGAAAATTAGGTACAAGTCCTGCCAACAGCAAATTTTTTGGTAGATATTTGCCGAAATTAGGGACAGGGGCTTAATCATAATCTTTATTACGAGCAAATACTCATATAGGGTTAGTAAAAATATTCTTGGACCCAAGTGTTGGTAAATAATACTATAATATAGACAGCAGCGAAGTATGAACAGGCAGTCCTATCTTCATAGCTATCCAGGGGCGTATCAAAGATACAGGCCCCCCGCTACAGGGCCGCTACAGGGGCCCCAAATCCGTGTAAGAACAAAATCGTAAAATATAATTACACTCAAACTCTTAGGCCCTACGTTAAACTTCCCGGGAAAAAATAAACATGTTATTATTGTAAAAAAATGTGAAAAATACCGCAAGATTTTTCTTTCAAAGATTTTGTCAAATAGGACAAGTAGTTTCTGAGATTTGCGCGTCCAAAGAAACAGTATCTTCAGCTTAATAATATTAGCATATCTGAAGATCAAACCCAATTGACGCCTCAGCTTTCTAGAAACCATTTAAAGTAATGAATGTCTCATTTTAATCAATCAAATTGAAAGACAGGGGTAATTATCCTGTACCGACAATCATGTTGTTTGTAACCGCATCGCGATTGAATACAGCTGCCCTGATTACAGACTATAATCTGTCAGTCACAGGGTTCTATTTTAATTGATAGATTTTCTCTTACCAATAAATCAAGGCTGAAGTTTAAATTGCTTTTACGGTACGAAGAATTAATTGTAATTTCTAAGCCGAGAGTAGAGTAAAGTAGAAGTATAAATTAGTAGTTATTGGATTTTCGACGACCGCAAATTATACCTATCTAATTAATTCTAATTTATTGTATACTAGCACTTTTCCCGCGACTTCGTTCGCGTGATTTTTCTTACGGATCCCAATTTTTTCTAAAATAAAATACAGCCTATGTTACTCGCAGATAATATAGCTTTCTAATGGTGAAAGAATTTTTAAAATCGGTCCAGTAGTTTTTGAGTTTATCCATTACAAACAAACGAAAATACAAAGTTTTCCTCTTTATAATATTAGTGTAGACTAGGTTCTGCTCGCGGCTTCAGCCGCGTAAAAAGTAACTTTTCGTAAAACAAGTAGAACTATTATCCCAAAAGAAAACATTACCGGAATAAAAATTTCCTGCATTAGGTAATCCTATGTGTTAATCCAGGAAATGGTTTATCTATATGCCAATTTTCATCCAAATCTGTTACACGGTTTACGCGTGATTGAGTAACAAACATCCAAACATCTACACAAACTTTCACATTTATAGGTAGAATTTATTATCTTGTTTCGTGAAAACTGTGAACTACTTATTTTTGTTGTCTTTGGCTCCACTTAACTGAGCCAGTCATGCCATATTGATTGCATGTCGAAGTATTATACCTATAATTATTATTATTACGATCATACAAATGAGAGTCGTTTCCTTAAAAAGTAACGCTACAAAATATTTGACTAAGTTTTCAATCAAAATTGACATCCACATGACAATATTGCAGGTTTTTGGGCACTCTCCCATTGACAGCGATGCGAACCAGTTTTTTGACGCCGTTTCTTATAAAATTGTAGGTACTTACCTACGCAATTTATTTACCTATTTATGTTACAAATACATATAAAATACGTTATATGTTTTGTGATACATTTTATTTTCTTTTTAAATAAAATGCTGAATACAAAAGTTATGTACAAAAAAAAACAATTAGCATTTAATCTGATAAGTACCTAAAAGTTTTTTATCCCAAAGATAATTTTAGTGTAAACTTTCATTTGTTTCAAATTACTGCACAAAACAATGGTTTATAGTCGTTAAAACAAATTCTAGCTGAACAATTTTATTATTAACAGCACGCATTAATAGTTGTCAACTACGTTTGAAATCAGAGAACAACAATTACCAAAATTGGAAAATCGAAACTGAAAAATAAACGAATGTTTTTTATTGCCGTATTCTGCTCTGATAAATCGTGTCTATGGTAACTACGTGAGTACCATTTTACTTTTTCAACAATATGGCTACGGAATTTTCATGCAGCCAGTTCTTTTTTAAATCGTTGAGCACATGAAACGATTTACAAAGGCCAAACAGTTCCCGCAATGATAAAATATTTAGAGAATAACCCTTTAAATATCCCTTTAGATACCCCAGGATCTTAAATGATAACGAAACCAAAATCATGCTAACGATTGTCGGAAAGGTCAGAAGTTAATTAAAAACGATAAGACCGAACAATTCGGATGTACCTAATGCGTACAATCGTACATACCTACCTACTTAGTCGAAAAGCGTGATTGAAGATAATTATGTAGGTTCATATAATTTTTCATAAACATAATTTTTTTTTTCTAAAAAAATCCATAATGTCAGCACTATAAAAACTTGTAAATATTATTGTTTAAAGTGTAAGCTTTGAACTTCTGTAAATATTTATGTACCCACTTTGACGCATCTAGCGTGTTAAGCGTTTTTTTATTATAATAATGTTTTAGAAATTCATGAAAGAGTTTTTTTTTTTCAATGTCAGGGAGCAATATTTACCTAATTGGATGTTAAGCACTATCAATCAATTGACGTACTTTTTATGACCTGTCAAAACGCAATTCCCCATCGAATTTGTATGACAATTGTAGAGTATGACGTCACTTTACAATTTTTACAGGTTTTCAGGGTTAAAATAAAGTGTTTCTTTATAGAAATTATCTTGGAATTATTGGTTAATGGTATCTAATACCCAATTGTAACAAACTTTACTACGGAATCTACTTACCCACTTTTATTCTTTCAAAAATTCCAACTGTCACTTTAGCTATTATTTAAACGCTTCCTAAAAAATACGCATCATAAACATTCAATAAACAAATCTTAATTTTCTCATCAACTACTTTTTTAATCTAAAGGAAGACAACTCTTTGACTTAACACAAAAATAAAAGCCAAGCCGTCTTTGATCTTATTTAGGTAAATTTTAGTGACAACGTAAAATACATAATATTTGTGACAGATTTCCCAACAAACCAGCATTAGTAGCTGTTTTTAGATAACGACATGTGAAATATCCACGCTTGACAAGTGATGGTGGTTGGTTTCTTTTAATTAAACACGTTGCAACTCACTGTAAAAAACTCTCCAAACAAAAGTAATCTTTCGTTACGTCATGTAAAAAAACTATCAAATGCTGACGACAAAAATAAAACTTACCTACAACATGTTATCTTATAAGTATAAGTAATTTATAATAAAAAAAACTTAACTTACCGATTAACGAACGACGCGCAGGCCAACCAAAAAAAAATCCGCAAACAAAAAAATATAAAACTTTATCTAAACCGTAACCAACACTCAAAAATTATTAAAACTTCTCAAAATTAAAAACTTTTTACACGTACGGCACTTTGACACTCGTTACTGGCCACTTAGGCGCGCGAACTTAACAATCAAAATTCAAATTAGTTCGGATTTCGAAAAGCGCGGGAAAATGTCCCCGGGCGTGCGTTCAGAAGAAAATTTGAGTCGAACTGAAGGGCGGCGCTTCTGAATGGACGCGTCGCGACCACGCTCATGCGCTCTCATGTTAGCTACAACGAATGTTTTATCAACGGACTTCAAGCTTTTTCACGCTTTAGCTGGAAAATATATTTTCGCCTTTAAGTGCACTGGGCGCTCAGGGGTTTGTTCTAAAAGCGAGGAAAATTCTGTACGCTGCCTCGTAAGGTAGCGGCGACGGATCTAATAAAGGGAAAGTTGTAATCTCTTGCAGCGCTGTTATTACATCCTAACATTTACCCATTCTTATCCTAGCTTTACAACTTTTAATGCAGTATTGTAGAATTTATGTGCGGTAAGTAGGTACAATCAGTTTTTTCCCAAAGAAAATATTCCGATAAGTACCATTTTGATTTTCCTTGCAAATGGAATTCTTGTATCAACATCGAATGCATTTGCAGTGGCATCTTCCTGGAAATTCTCGCAAGTAGGTAAACAACATGCGTCATTATGTTATTGGTTAGTGTGTTAAATAAACAAATGAACAACGTACTTATATCATTTCTAATTCTTGACATTTCCAATCTTTATTTTACGTCTCTGCGTCACCTTATAAGGTAGGTAGTAAATATGTACCTACTTATTATGACATAGGTACTAGCTTTTGCCCGCATCTTTGTATGCGTGAGTTTTTTGCAAAACAAACATTATATTTAATATTAGGTACCTATGTATATATCCTATAGCACTCACATAGTCACATACACATAGCTTCCTAATAGCGAAAGAATTTTAGAAATTCTGGAGATTTAATCCGGCTTTTTTTTCAGGGTTGGGTTGTTTTTTGCAGGGTTGGTTGGGTTGAATAAGGGCAGTGTGCGTAGTTAACCGATAAACGGCTATGTAACGTGTTTTTTTTTACTTTTTTACATCCTTATAATTATATGCTCTAGAGTCTAGAGCCTCTCCAATCGCACACAAAAACTAAACACTAGCCTTGCGACTACTCTAATCTAGGTATCCGACAACCGCGCCACGATTGGCGCAGAGACGGCGCAACTGGCTTCTGCAGCCGCAGATTCGATTCGCGCACCAAATTTTGGCTCAGATGGGCTCCGAAATGTGTAAGTACAGATGCTTCTATCCCAGGGGTGCTTGTGCATGTGAAAATTGTATTGAACCCTCAAAAGATAGTCATCATCATTATCATATGCTCTGCTCGTATCCAACGGTTTCCATATCAGCCGAACGACGTCTACTACTGTACATAGGCCTCCCCTAAAGTATGTGTATGTAAGGTATTAATTATAATAATATTATCTAATTATAATAATACTAGCTGACCCCCCGCGACTTCGTTCGCGTGATTTTTCTTACGGTTCCCTAATTTTTTGATAATAAAATATAGCCTATAGAACTCGGTGATAACGTAGCTTCCAATTTGTGAAAGAATTTTCAAAATCGGTTTAGTAGATCCAGAGATTACCCCCTACATACAAACTTACAAACTTACAAACAAATGTTACCTCTTTATAATATTAGTATAGATTATAATTAATTCACATCTTATTTCGCTATTCTTTAATAATTTGTATGGCAACTGGCAAAACATAGCGCACTACCAATTTTTTTAAGATCCTGCATGTATGATTACCTATGTTTTACAAATAAAAGATTATTATTATTATTATTATTATAAAGGTAGCCACAAAACCGGGGCCAGCGCAGACCACATACAGCGGATTCCCGCGACCTTTGGTCGACGGTCCGCCTCGTCGAAGGCTTTCCCACACTGCGCTTTCCGGTGCGTGGTCGCCAATCGAAAGCCATACGTCCCCAACGGGCGTCTGCTCCACGACCTATGTGCCCTGCCCCCTAAAGCTACCTACTGACCTACCTAGTGTGTAGAAAACAGTTTCCATAAAATTCTGAGAGAAAAACATTTAAGTTTTTTTTTCAAAGTCGAAATGGACCGATCCTTTTAACGTAAAGGTTTTTACTAAAAGATCTTATCCCAAATTTCGAGCGAACCATAACATTGAGGATCCCACAAGAAGTGACGGGTCTAATTACTTTCGTAGCAGATAAGATAAATCGCCTTAGTGGGGCTTAGGACACGTAATTAAACCTTTTTTCTAGAAAGTGATTAGGTCGTAACTTCGACTATGCTTCGACCTATATCTGTCCAGCAGCCCTACCATGAACTCTTATCGCGATCCAAAAACTGAACTGTTCTTCAAATACGTCAATATAATGACATAAATTGATGCGTTATATTGACGTATTTGAAGAACAATTCAGTTTTTGGATCGCGATAAGAGTTCAGGTCCATTTACTATGATATGTTTTTTATCTGCCTTATTGGTACGTCGTCTGGCTTAGGATATACCTTCTCATCATCATCATCATCTGCCTAGCCTTTTCCCAACTAGGTATGTTGGGGTCGGCTTCTAGTCTAACCTTCTCTTTATCCTAATTTCAATTCCAATAACATTTTGCCCAACTTCTTCTCAATAACGCAACTTGTCAATCAAGTGTAGGGTTATTAATTTAATAACCTATTTATTAAACATAATATAAAAAAAGTCGCCAATTAGAAAATATTTTGACATCAAAAGTAAAAAAAAAACTTACTTAATAAAAAAAATAATCAAGTTGTGTTATTTGCCTCACAATTTTTCATTAAAGAAAAAAACGTAGTTTCTTTATATTCAGTATCCGGCCCGATATTGCGATACTATCCGGTATCCGGCCACTACTATCTGTATCTGTTTCATGTATGTTGGGTATGGCCGTATGGCTCCGAGAGATAATTTACATCGAGTTGGATAATTTTTGGTTTCAGAGTTAATAAAATTAGATACCTACCTATTATGGATTCCAACACCACCTTTTTTTTGTTTTCAGGGAGTTAAAATAACTATGTAGGTACTTACCTAAACCCATAAGTACCTACTTATGGGTTTATTTCAGTGTACCTACACTGAAATAAAAAAAAACACAAAGCCCAGAAAACGAACAAAATAGTAGATTATTAACCAAGGGGATAAAGCAGTGTCTTCTGTCGCGGGTGACGATTTAAATCGCGAGCGTAACGAAGGACTCGAGGTTTACTCCCGAGCGTAGCGAGGGTGTTAAAAACTTAAATCACGAGCGAAGCGAGGGATTTAAGGCGAGTCCTGAGTGTAGCGAGGGATTTAAGTTCACCCAAGACTAAGACAGCTTTATCACCGAGGAAAATACTCTACTTTTCGTACCATTTGCGAAAAAATTAACACAATAATAATATGAGATCGGCATTTTAGAACATTAAGTTATTTATAAAATGTACATAATAAAATAAAATATTTGAAGAAAACAAAAACGCGGCAAATTCCTAGAATTATTTTGTTGTCGGAAAAGCAAACGCATCAAGCTCATACGGCCTCGTCGGTTTTCGTAATTATATTTAATAATCATAACTGCATAATAAATGCGTATTCCTTTTTCAAAAAGATGTATAATGCTTTATATACGAACTCAATGGTGTAAACACAGATGTAGTGCAGTATAAATTTCGGTAAGTAAGTATTCCAAATTTAAATCACATTCTCTCCCTAGAGGATAAATGAAATTCAGTACAATTTTCTTTCCCTGTTTTTGACAGATTAATAATGACTATTGTTATGTTCGCTTTTTGTGGCATAGAATGTCACTTTTTTGAGCAAGTGGTACGAAAAGGTTTGTTATCAAACGACGTATGGCCACAGGTCAAACGGATTATCGTACTTATACGAAGTTTCCTCCGCCATTGCGTAGGCAAGCAAAAACTGTCCCATTTTCATGGGCCGGTCAACGAAGCCCACAAAAAGGTAGTTTATTTTCATTCCATCAAAGATAAGCTTTCCTCAAGATTGTTAACTTTAAGGCGATTAGCACACTGCCCCGCATCACGCAGCGTAACGCGGGAGTGCGTGTTTTTACGTTGTTTGCAAAGTATCTGTGTTTGTATAGAAAACACGCGTAGTCCAACACAGAAAACGCAGTCACGCGCGGTGTTGCAGATCACGCGCCTCCATACGGGAAACACGCACCCCAGCGCGTGGCCATAGCATGACTATACTGTAGCCCCGCGCGTTTGTGCGGGAAATCTGCACGATTATTATTATATTATAATGCAGATCGGCACCCGCACGCGTGGCGTGGCTCCGTCGCCACGCACCCCGCGTAGCGCGGGACCGGGGCAGTGTGCGAATCGCCTAACATACGTAGTTTATTTATTTAGAAAATAAGACATGCAAACCTCTTTGAGATTAAAGAAAAACCTTGCAAATGTGTTGATAAATAACTTTTTATCGAAGTACTGATCTCTTTCACAATTCAAATGATTTAGTTGTCATCGACGCACAAAATAAGGTGGGTGTACCATGGAAGGCCACTCTAACGAATAAACAGTTACTATTTGTTTATTTACTGGATAAATGAAACTAACAAATATTTAAGTAGGTAATACTTTGTTTTATTACGTAACATAATTCCACTTTTTAAATTGATGACAATTAAGTCAATAAACTTGCTTGAAGCAAAACATGACATTTAAGACTTTTTGACAGAATTTGAAATTCTAAAAACGATTCTAGTAATTACTCCCGGTATTATATTACTAGAATCGTTTTTAGAATTTCAAATTCAATTCAATCAAAGCAAACGCTAGTTTCGATGAAATGTGATAAGTACCTAAGTATGTAAAAATAAAATAAAACCAAAAAATCTTGACTTTCTAATTCTTTTAGTGAATGGGAACCGAAATCAAGCGACAAGGTCTTTTTTATTGGTCTGAGAACAAGGTATCCCCCGTTTCGCTCAATAGGCGCGCAATGCGCGCATTACAGGTTGACTGATGTCAGGATTGCCAACCTTACGAATGGGATTTTGCCAATCTTTTAAATTTGAATTTACGTTACATTTATTCAAAGGTTACACGCTCATTCTGGCGTCATTCTGGTCCATCAGTCTGGTCAGAATGACGGGAGAATTATCGTGTAACCGGTTGATTGACGGACTGATGGTCCAGAATGACAAAAATTAAATATTTTAAATATTTTTCATCATTCTGTTGTGAATGACAGCAGACTGATGCCAGAATGATCGTGTAACCGCTCGAATCATTCTCGCGTCAGTCAATCACTGACCACTGTCCCCGACGCAATCTAAATAAATATTTTTTTTATTTATTTAGATCAATACAACTATCATTACATGTCATGTTACCCCAAATCGGTAACGTGGTATTTCATAACATAGGTAGCTCATACAAAGCAACAAAAAAAATAACAAAGTGAGCTATCGTAATCTGATACGACAAATAATTTGGTTTTGCGGCATACTTGGCCTTAATAACAATCATAGATTTCTAAACGTAAGTTTCAAGGCGAGAAATAGTACGTAGTTTACTTTTATTTTAACAAAATGTTTATTTTTCAGATTTCTCTGATCACCCAATTAATAAAAAAGCGTGAAGATACTTTTTATAATCGGCAATAAAATACAAAAAGCAACTGTGTCCGCCCGGGATCGAACCGGGGGCCTTGTGCGTGTGAAGCACACGTGATAACCGCTACACTACGGAAACTTGATTTCTGAAGCTAAAATTACGCTTTACTATGTTATGACTGAAGTTTTATCAGTCTGCTGTCATTCTAGAATTAGCGTGTAACCGTGTTTTTCATCCATCATTCTGGCATCATTCTTAGCCGGACCAGACTGATGGACCAGAATGACGCCAGACTGAGCGTGTAACCCATGTTCGCGCGTTCGCACTAAACCATGCTTCATTTACACTCTCGCCTACAGGTCGCGTGTGTAAACACCACGCGCCAAGGTAAATGTATTATTATTACTATGATATAAAATTTAAAGGACATAAAAAAACATTACGTTTCATTGTACCTACTTTCAACAAAACGTTTATACGTATCTACAGATTGACAATTACTCAAGTCCCGCGTAATGAAACAATTGATTTTCTATTGTTCTAACTTACCGGTACCTAAGGTACGATTCAGACCAACCGGCTCGCACCGGGCCGGGCCGGGCGGCATTTTACAATGCGGTAAAGAACATTGAAATGTAGGTATCAACAGTAATTATGGTTCATATTATTTGCATGCAACTTTACCTCCGTCGGCATCCGGCCACGCGTCGCGACATGTCGCCGGATGCGTTCGGCTGTCGCGACCGCCGCCGTTCGGCTCCGACGGACGCGATCGGCTGCCGCGGCACACGTTCGGCTGCCGCCGAACTTTAAACGTTTATATTATTAATTTTACTATTGTTTTATTGAAATTTCAACACTATACTTTTTTTCTATAGTTTTTAACAAAATACAATATTTTTCCTATAAAGCGTATTCAGCGTATATGGTACATACCTTATGGTACGATCCACTAAAATATAAAGTTGGCAACACTGGTTGTCTTGTCATTTGTCAAACTTTGGCAATTGGCAATTGGTATTTTTAATTTTACATTTGTGATTTGATTGATTTTACACTTAGTATTTGTAAATAAAAAATATCCGCCGCAACCGCCATACCTAACAAAGCTAAAATTGTTTTAACTATTTCACCACTAACACAAAACATATTTTTAAATAAAATAGAACGTAATATTTTATGCAATAGATTTTAACAATAAATAAATTCGATACTTACTAAAATGATTACAAGAGCCGCAGCACGAAGAGCACGCCAGCCATCACCACCGGCCTCGTCGCCGGAACCCAGCACCAGCTCGAGACACGAGTATTGGTCCCCGCCCACGACACCATCACCACCGGCCTTGTCGCCGGAACCCAGCATCAGCTCGAGTGACGAGTATGTGTCCCCGCCCACGTCACCATCACCTGCACGTCAACGGGAAGGACGCCGGTCGCCGTATAACCTAAGACCTCGAGGCCCACTGGCCCGCAATAGGCTTACAGCTCCCAGAAATAATCAGCGCATGCGATGGACACTGGCCATGAATGAAAACGTAGTGCGCGCTTATTTTGGGGCTACAGAGGGGGAAACTAACATGTCCTCGTACCGTGGTCGGATGGTTTCATTTTTTCGGTTGTTAGAGCCTGATATTAACGTATCGGCGCAACGACTCGCGGATCAGGCGCGGGCCATTTGGCGCAATCATATGGTGACTTGTTTGGCAATTATTCGTCTCCAGGTTGAAATGGAGTGCTGCCGTCAATACTATTTGTTGACTAAATGTCAAAGGACACGACAAGTACTCTGTTTACGGCACCAGAGACAGGGGCACAGCCATCTCATGTAAAAAAAAATGTTATGAAATGGTAGGGGGTGACTTACACACTCAATAGATCACCCCTTAAAATCGTCATGAGCACACAGTGAAAACGCTTTAAGAGGGTAACATATTCTGAGGTGCTTGAGCAGTGAAAAGGTATTCCATGGCTATCAGGATAATCCTGGAAGTATGGGCAAGATCCCTACCAGTACTATATTGGAGCACTACCTTCCCTCGGGCAATTTTGCTCTTGCGAGTCTCCACTCAAATAGGCCAATGAAGGCAAGACAGAGAAGAGAAACAAGACTTCTCCCGGGAGATCAGGTCCGTGGGGTCACTACTGCTCAACAACTCGCCTCATGCTGCCCTGCGGGTTTATTATTATTCCATTTATCATAATATGTAATTGTAATACAAAAGAACTCGTAATTTCAATTTAATGAGTAGCGGTCATAAGTGGACTAACAATCTTACAAAGCATTGGATTAAAAAAAAATTAACTTACGATCTTTCGACGCCTTTTGCGAATTCTGAGGTGTTCGTAGGTACTATGTGAATACATAAACACTTAACACACAGATGTAGGTACAGCCTGTACCGCGTATTCATAGCAATTCAAACCTTAGCATGCTACTGCACTTATGACCCCTTGCTGTACCTACCTACCTACCTACTTGAAATGATTAGTTCTTACACCACTCAGGGTAGTGTTAACCTACCTACCAAGGGCGGATCCAGAGGATGACTCATGATCCCCCTGGGGATGGTGTCCTATTTCTATTTATTTAGAATAATAATTATTGTAATTGAAATGGAGCAAGTCCTGACTAGACATTATTATATGACTCCCCTTGATTTGAAGGCTGGATCTGCCCTTGCTGCCCACTAGGTAGTTATTAACACAACCCACGGCTGATCAGTAGTAGTTGCTTGTAATTATAAGTGTAGAATATCTTTTAATTTATTATGATTAGGCCACATTAATTTTCACATTAGAAGTATGCACACTTTCAAAATATACAACTCCCCAGAAAGCCATTTTAGCATGGTTGAAATTTTTTAAATAGATAGGGTAGTATAGTATAATATAGTTGACTGCTCCGTTGGTTTAGTGGTCGCAACGTATGACTGCTGAGCATGAGGTCTTGGGTTCGATTCCCAGGTCGGGCAGTGCTATTGGGTTTTTCCATCAGGAATTTCTCAGTAGCAGCCACAGAGTTCTAATTTGTGCCTGGTTGATTGCAATAGGCTAGCCCCCTATTACCTACATGGGACTCGACTGACGAAATGTGGGTGTACTAATGGGTACACCTCTGCCTAACTCTTCGGGGATTACAGGCGTGATGTTATGTTATGAAGTAGTATATCGTAAAATAGGTATGCATATTGTAGCTTAAATTCTGGGGCCCTTTTTCAGGTATTAAGGAGCAATTGTACTTTTAGGAACCCCAAATATGACTATAATTTGCTTACACTTTTTACCAGACTGCAGCGAACCTCAAAAGGAAGGTTATTGATTATGATTGTCGTCGAGATGAGAATGGGACTGTAGATTTTTTGAACCTTTTTAATATTAAACTTTATTGTTAAAATCCATTATTTATTATTGCCAGATACTTCGTTGGCCTTAACTTCACTTCAACCAGATGCTAAGTTCCGATCTTTAAAGCGTCTACCTAGCTATCAACAGCTCGATGTATCCATCACTTCTCGTAGAAACAATAATAGGTATTGTTTATATGAAAGTTGTTATTTTATAAGGTACCTACTGATACAAAATTTCTATAGCTAGCAAAGTAATATCACAGGTCATAATCTTTACAAGCTAATAAAAGTCAAACATCATAACTTTACCTCGACTTGGCTGTTGTGTTCATAAATAATTCTCCCTTTTCCGATGTTATTAAATGTTTATTTCATACCATCATCTTATAAATAAAATGTAAGTAACAAAAATAAATACAAACAGGTAATCAAAGACCATTTCCATTTGAAACATATCAATTTAATATGATTTCTATAAACATTACCTATTGTATAATTTATAAACCGAAATCTTACACTGAACATAACGACACTCGCGTATAAAATGCTTTTGTGACTTAAGCAGGATGAAGGTATAAAAAAACTGTATTCTCTGTGGTCTGTTTATTAAAAATGTGTTGATCCGTTGTCCGGACTATATCCGAGGCCGGTGTTCGCACGCCGACCCCTAACGTTTGCGCGGAATGGTGACTACTCGATGACCGTTTGTTCCTCTTTCACCAAAAATTCTACAACTTCCTCTACCGTCGTTGTTGTCGAGTCGGTGTCGATACCGTCTGTGTCAACATCTGTAGAAGGAAGAAACGGGTTAGTTATAGTCGTACACTGAACAATATTATTGTATAATAACCATTTTGCACATTAAAGCGAGAACACACTATTAAAAAAGCTTGTAGTAGGTAGCCTTGCAGGTAGTAAACAAGGCTTTTTTCCAAAGCGACGTCCCCCGCGAATAATCTGGTAATGACCTATTACGGGGTTTTTCATGTTATGCGTTTTTCGGCATCTAGAAGTTAAAATACACCATGTAATTTTTTTTCAGAATTTTTCTATGTTTATTTACGAAGATATGAAAAACTACGCGTATATTCCATAAAAATTCATTAAAATGTATTTTAAACGAATAATATGGTTTTAGATCTTTACGAAAAAAAATATCAATATGATTTGACAGTAAACATTGTTACGATATTATTCGGGTAAATAGTTTTCTACCTTCTTTAAGTAAGTGCTAGTACAGGCTTAGGTTAGGTTAGGTTAGCTGGGCTGTTTCCGCACTTAGCCTCTTTATTGGGCCATTGTTAGTACAGGCTTATTCTGGGTTTTTAACGATTTCCAGCTACATTCATTATCGAGTGGCTCCTTACACAAACGAACTATGTTTTGCAGAAATATAAAATTGAAATAACAATTGAACCGGAATCTCCCGACACTGACAGCATTACCTACTGTTGATAAAGCTATAGAGATAGATAGGAAATAGATAGAAAATTAAACGCAGATATAACACACTCCAAAGTTCTGCAAGGGGTTCTAAAGGAAATACCACTCCTGGAGCCACCCATGGACAGAACTTCATGTAACCACATCTTAGATCGAAGATATGATATCCAACTCAAAGCCGAGGCTGCATCAATGAAGTTAGGATATACACAGACGTATCCAAAACCATAATAATATATGGTACTGGAGCTGGCGTCCCCCGAACGACTTAAACATCAATATTTCAACAACTTTAGACAAACTAAACACAATCTTCCAAGCAGAATGTATTGGTATCACCAGAGCGGCTCAAGCAGTTGCAGCCAGAGACGTCGGAGATCTCAATATCAAAATTATCTCAGACAGTGCATCGGTGCTTCAAGCGCTACAAAACAACATTGTAACTTCTGCCCTCGTTTTGGAATGTCATTACACACTCCAACACATTGCGAACACAAACAAAGTAACCCTGCAATGGATAAAAGGGCATAGTAACTCACTGGGTAACGACGCAGCCGATGAACTGGCTTAAAAAGGTACGAAGACAACAGTATACGGTCCGGAAACGCTGCTGCCCATACCCCAAGCCCAAATAAAATCATGACTGCGTAAGAAAACCGAGGAAACACACCAAATGGAATGGAGAAACAGTGTAACCGGCAGGCAAACAAAGAATGCAGTTCCGGAAGCATCAAAAAGACTTGCCCGCAGCCTTATTAGATTGAAACGGGACAAAATCCGCAAGATCATAGGCATCATAACCGGCCACTGTCCCCTAAACAAACACCTATTCACCATAGGTGTGACAGATAGCCCTCTGTGCAGAGGATGCATGGAGGCGGAAGAAACACCACAGCACGTGCTCTTGGAGTGCAGAAGCGTGGCGGATCAACGGGCACGGACTCTTCAATCGCCGGCATCGCTCCCCGAAGCCTGCAGCAGTCTGAAAAGGCTGCTGGCATTCTAGGAGGACTTGGGATGGTTGGAGGACCTGGGATGGTTAGAGTAATTTTGAGGATATTTCTTTACACACACAATGGCCCAATAAAGAGGCTCGTCACGATGAGGATTCTGATTAAGATTTTTAACTGTATAGGACCTTATTATAATTTTCATGATTGTGTAATCATGTGTAATAGTCGTGTCTTCAGTGCAGTGTCTATTTTTTATCATAATAATAACTATCGTATTTTGTCAAACTAACCAAAGTTGTTTCATTTACTAGAATGTCCTTTATTTCATAAAATATACTAAAATAATCATCAAATAATACTTAAGTAAACTATTCGAATAAACAGTAATAGTCATAACAATAAAATGTACGTAACTGTTAAACAATCGAATAACCTAATAATAGCTTTTTACAAATTTTCAGTATACAAAACAAATTACATGAATAATAGCGCAACACGATTTAACCGTTGCCGTCGAAAATATAAATTTACACGAATAATATCGTAATGTGACATTACTGACCAGAGCTTGACCTACACTAATATAGTAAAATGCATCCAGCCAACTTATAACGAAGCCCTTGGGGCTATTTAAATTTTGATGAAATTACCAGATACCTGAAAAAATTAGCTTCCATATGCGATATAAAAAGTCTCTAATACTTGTTGTTTAATGGAGTTATTAAGGAAAAATGGTTTTTTATTTTTCCTGAACATTTACACTTTTACGATTACCGGATTATTCGCGGGGGGCGTCGAAAGCTCAAAGTATTTGACATATTAATTACATCACTGCTAACACCTAGAGGATTAAATATGGTCGTTCATCAGTTTTTGTATAGAAAATGTTAAACTGTCATATTTATTTTTTCAGAAAAGTTATTTGACTATACTCAATTCAGGATTTAAAAAAATACTGTTTAAACTTAAACGTAAATGGTAGGTAGATTATTAGATTGAAAAATTAAACATTATCTCAGTTATATACAATTGTTAAAATTTAAAATAAATATGTATTAACACATGTAACCATTGATTGTATAATTATTGTTCTAGTTGTAGAAATACTGATCTCAGTAAGTATAATTATTGTAATACATAACTTTTAACTAAGTATACATATTTTATACATATAAATTAATAAGAATTGTTTTTTACTAAATTGTATTGTTGTATTTTAATTTTAAGAACTTTCCTTAGTCATAAATGTATATATCAATATTTTTTATATCTGTACTTTAGCTTTAAGCCTTATGTAACATCTTTTATACATATGATTTGACATTATGGTATACTAATAAATAATTATGAATATTGAATCTAAAATAACCCAGCTTAATACACTCTTAAATCGAAATAACGTTAGAACAGTGGAAATATCAGCTCTAAATACAATAAAGTAATACATACAATTTCTGAGCTCGAGCCGGCGCGGCTTCTGCTCGTTCCACTCCTGCACCTTGGCCTCGCGGTACTCCACGTGCTTCTTCATTTGCTCAGTACGCTTCGCCACCAATTCCTATTAAACAAATTTGGAAAATATTTATCAGCTGTCCAGCAAAATCCGGAAGATAAAAAGCATCTAGAGCTTAAAAAGCTCTAGTATACATAGATTTTTTTTTCTTTCAACCGTACTTCAGTCGCGGTGGCCAATCTCAATGAAAACTAGCCAAATAAACAGGAGATATTTAAGAGTAGTGTGTGCGCAAACACAGGTGCTCTCGCTCTTTCTTCACTCTCATAATCAGATGGGACAGCAATTCGACACGATCTAGGACAGATCATGCTTAAGACCACCGGCTTTTAGTGCTTTCCGAGGCACGGGTGTGTCACACTATCAACTTCCAAACTCCGGGCTGCTGTTGAGGAAATCCCATTGCCCAACATGGATAAATTTATATTCCCGCTGCCACCCAGATCCTGAGTACGCTGTTGATAAATTCATATTACGAAACTTGAGTCATACCTTGCTAGCTTTGCTACTGCGCATGCGGTCCTTAGACTCGAACTGTGAGTAGTATTTCTTGAGGTTCTTCTTGATGTCCTTCTGCTGTTTCTCAGAGAGTAACGTCGGGGGTCTCGGCCGCCAGTTGAACTGCGCGAAGCCTTCTTTCATCACTCTGTATACATAACGAAAATATTTGATTTTATAGACAACTTTAATCAGATAATAGCTTCGGCCGGGTAAATGGCGACTTAATCTTGTTTCTCTACTACTTTAGGCCCCCGTTGCATCCCCAAGAGGGTGAATTTTGTCCATTTCATGTTTGTTACAACAAAGTATTAGTTTAGGACACAATAGTAATTATTACATACATGTTTTTTCGATCCAAGTTACTTGTGTTCAATATGTATGTTAATTATTGTAAAAATGATAAATAAATAAATGACGCGTGTATACAATTAACTAGCTTTTTTCCGCGACTTCGTACGTGTGAAGTGAGTGAAGTTTTCATACGAATTCCTTAATTTTTTATTTATTATAAAATTTAACCCTTTTTCAGAAACAGACGAGTATCGGAGATCAGCGAGTTCAAATAACAAACACACCCTTCAGCTATATACTCGTAACATTTGTACAAATCCATCAACATACATAACATCCATGTAGCATCATCCATAATCAAAATACTGACAATGGGTTTTAACTAGTACATGGTAAAAAAAAACACAAACAAAAACAGAACTAAATGTTGTAGGATTGCCTAACACCAAACTTGGTGTAAGCTTGCATACTGTGGCAATCTGTGTGGATTAGATATTGCGTTATTTATATGAATAAACGCTGCTCCATATCACAACAACCGTTAATCGCCTATTTAGACACTTACAGATAACGATAATCATTTCCATTTCTCATATTCATCATTTCAAGCAATTTTTTACAGGATTGACATAATAAAAACTAGTATTTACGAACCTTCTTAAGATTTTGCCCTGGAAGGACCAGATGTAGTAACCGGTATCAATCTTGCTCTTGAGTGAAGACACGCCAGTCACCACGAAGCGACCAGTCGGGTCCCATTCGATGCCAGACATCTGAGAATATAATGTTTGGTTAATAACTAAGCATTTAAATTGTCAAGTCAACTTAGGAGTTTACTGAGAAAGAAAATGTAATTTTACAGTTACTGAATATTAATTTCTAAAACAAAAAAATGTGTCATAGAATTATTGGTTAACAGTGTCATTATTTTATCCGTTTATTTTTAAACCAAGGTACGAATATGGTATAACCCGTGATTCAAAAACACAAACGAATTTAAAATGGCGCCGCTATCGTGTCCTCTCACTCACTTGCTATACTGTGCAAGTGAAATAGCATAATAAGCATATCCATGCAGAGGACTGTTTAGCCGCCATTTTTATTTTTTACGAGAGTTAGTCCTTTTTTTAGCGAGATAAATGACACAATACTACTACGAACTTGCTTGATAATTCCAAGCCAGTACAAAATAAAGTGGTATACACACCTGATAGTGGTCCGAAACATTCATGATAGTAAAATCATTAGTGTCCAAGAACTCCAGAGCGCCGCCAGTCAGTCCAAGGTTAGCGAGAACAATGAACTGTCCAGACGGAGACCAGAACAAGTGATTGAACGGCTGCCTCTCAAACTTCTTCAACAAAGTCGGAGCTTGACCTGTATTCACTTGGTAGAAACTAATGCAGATGTTAGCTGGGTCACCGTGGATGATTGCGAACTTAGACCCGACAGGCTCCCAGGCAAACGCTTGAATAGGTTCCTTAATTTCTACTGAGTCAACCGGAATCTCCTTCTCCCTCATATGGAATATTTCAAAGTTGTAGTACATTCCTGAATACTTAATTTCGTTTTTGTCTTTCTTTACTTTGGAGTAACGATCTACTTTGACGCACAGGTAGTCTCCACTCTTCTGCCAGTGGATTTTACAGTCGGCTACTGAGAACAAGTTTTTAGACCGGATTTCAGTGCGGTTGGGGAGTTCCAGGAGTGTTACCCTGGCTGGTACGTCTTTGTCTTCTGCTACCCAATATGCTACTATATTGTCTGTCGGCGACCAACTGAAGTCTCTGTAAATGGTAATAGTAAGTATTAAAATGCAGCTAATAATAGATACAAAACGAAAATTGGAGAAATAAGTAAGTACTATTTGTGTCATACAAACTTTTTGTTTGAATAAAAACAAACAATTTGCAACACTGAGCACTTTTATTTCCTGAATGCAAGAAGTATAAATTCATATAATTTAACCTACTTATAGAATATTATATGCATAACATTGTATGTGTAATATTTATTAAGTATGCAGATATTGTTGATACAGAAATAAGAAATGTAACACATTTACAATATCATTTTGAGAAGATTACTGATCCAATTTTAAAGGTTCAGGAAAGTATTGGTTTAACTAATACCATTAATATTCGGAACTGTTCTCAAAAACTTCGAAAAATGTCTCTTACCTGATCCCTGGTATTTTAATAGACTTCTTGTCTAGCAGACCGAAGCTCGGCGTCTCGTACACTGAGAGTACATCCTGGCCGAGCCGTGCGAAGTACCTATCGTCCTTGCTCCATCGGAATACGGGCCACGTCACGTACTCGTCTGGCGGCGGGAAACTACGCTTCTCTAGACCCGTCCTGAGGGAAATAAAATGTTTTAAGTATAGGAACAACACTAGATTACATGGGACTTAAATATGAATGGCGAAATGTAGGAATATCATCATTTCACCTTCGGGAAAGATGGCGTAGTTTTATGTACAGGAAAGGACAAGCCTAAAAGTGTGATGTAGATATACACTGTACCTAGTGTGTATAGTACATGCGCAACAAGCAAGAAAAAAAAAGGCAATGGCATCTCAATACATAATTGCATAAAATTTTGTTTCTCTGTCATCTGCTTAAATGTATTGAAATACAGTTTCAGTAGTTTTAAGTAGTTACAGAAAATTAAAATTGTCTAGTTTCTTTAAATAAATCCTATGAAATAACATAAAAAGCTGACTTTCTAAGTTTGTTAAAAACTCATAAAAAATATTCTTAAAGTTTTTGTTCATATGTAAATCTGTAAATACCTGTTGGTATTCTAACTGTCTCAGACTCTCAGCTCGTATGTCGCGACTAGAATACGTAATAACAAACCTGTTTGCCTGACGAATAATTCACTATTAAAGAATTAGAAATGAAGAACATTTTGTTTTTGATACTAAGAGTGCTGAATTTTAGGCACATAATGGAAATGGCATTAGACTAGTCAAACATGTGTGTTTCAACTAACTGTGCCAAGTAGGCTAACTGAATTTGAGTAAATTATGTACTTTTTATAGATGTTAAATCTGTGTAACTTAAATGATAATAAAATAACTATGTACAAAACAAATGTTGCCTAAAAGTTTTTAAGAACTACTAGTGGAACTTAACATATAAATATTGGCAGAGATACTATACAGTGAGGACATCATAAAACAGCTACTGATACTAACCTGATATCCCAAATAATAAGCTTCTTATCTTCGCCTCTATCACCAGTCGGTGAGAATGTAACAATATAGTTTTCACACGGTGAGAAGGAGATGAACCGGGCTTCTGGATGGAAGAACTTCTGGAACTGGGAGAACTTGGGGCCTGCCCATAGGGCCACACCCCGCCAATGGAACGTCGCAAGGTATGTGCCTAGCGGTGACCACGCGGCGTAAGTCTCCGTCCAGTTCTAATGGAAGAGAAAGAAAAGAAATGATAGTATAGTCACTAATATTCAACTAGGCTACATAATGTATTGTATATATTTGACTGCTGTTTATAAATATGGTGTCAACTAGTAACAATCACATATATGTTACGATTTAGCAGTACACTTTTTACAAGGAAGTTCTAGGATACACCTGAAATAACAACACCTACTAACAATACTTTGTTTAAGCAATTTAAAAGTTGAATAAAGTTTTTTTTTTAAATTACAAGAAAAGCACTCTCTATTTATTGGCTGGTTTAGCTATTAACACATTGACTTTGGGTAAACATTTGCTACATCAAGCCTGAAATATGGCTGGCTACAAGCTTGGTGTGTTTGCTGTGAAAAACACATAATTATGCTTGTGTGTGCACTGCACTCATGATTTTTGTAGAAACACAACAGGTGTGTTTTCCCGCAGTCAGAGGCTTCTAAAAAAGTTTGGTGTAGTAACATTTTCAACTTACCGGCCTCTCCTGCATAAGTGTAGGTTCAGGTAGGGCATTCTGCCACACCTGCAGTGCTACACCAGTGCCGATGCCAACCAAAAACTGGTCATATGCATCAGGGTCCATCAGGTACCATTGTAAGTCTGATGCAACCTTGAAAGGTTGAGGTGCTGGCGGCTCCCATTCCTTAGGGATATCTGAATATCTGATGAGGAAACAATGGTTTAAAATGGAGAAAGTCACATTGAAGTAAGTGAGAGTGAGTGAGTCTATATTGCCAGATGTGCCTATTTTAAACTAACACATCATCATGTGTTATCTGTTTAAAGTTAGATGTTTCAATATCTGTTTGACTGTTCTGGTGTTATACAACCGATAATACATGCTCTTTAATCAGATCTTGCATTCGCCCTAAGAGTAAATGTGAGTTAAGTAACATGATAAGGTGTTTGTTTGTGTAATAGTCACAAAAAGCTTATATTATTTATGTTCAAAACATCATAAAATCAGTCCCATATTTTGACTAGAAACTTTAATTTGTAAACTTATTTACAATAAAGAAACATGTTATGTGGCAAACTGACATGTAACCTACAAAATTTATTCACAGATTTTTTTTAGTTCAATTGCAAATTTTATTTTTGCTTTGATGGAAATCATGTCCATCTACAATGGCTATGATGTCCAATGGTAACTAAAAAATGGTTACAAAGTAAGCAGGAAAACATAATTTTTAAATGTCTCATGAAGATCAAAGGTTGGTAAAAACCTACTTTGTAATAAATAAACATGATAACACTCATATCCTTGAATAATTGGCACATAAGAATTTTAGATCGAACTAAAAAGGGTAATGGTACTTACTTTTTAAAATCGGTGAACAAATTCACTAAGAATGTATGCTGCTTATCTAATTTACAGTTATTTGTCGCCTTCACGGCTTCGGCGGCGTTCTGAGGATTGCTGTACTCCAGGAAAATGTAGCCAGTCGTGTTTCCATTCTCGCTGGTTGGGTAATATTCGTTGACGATCTTCCCGAACTTGCTGAATATCTTAGTTATCACACTCTGGAGCTTCTCCAGGCGCTCGGGTCCGACCTGCGGGCACCCGTCGACCACGACCACGTTCTCATAACTGTCAGATTCCTTCGGTTTCTGCTCTAAAAGGTCGGCCAACAACTCTGCAACGTCAAAGTTAGGTTAGGATTTTAGGACTCTCATTACACTGCTAAAACTCACTGGTAAAGTTCTAAATTTTAACCAAGTACACTTGCCAACACACACTAAGCCTCACAATTACGTTAAAAATAGTAACAACATGAATGAAAAGTTGTAAAATGCGTGGGTGACGCATATGGCCGGTCAAACTTGTCACATAAAATTGCCCACCTTCATCAGGAATATCATCTACGAAACCCTCCGGATCCTCGAAATCGGGCTCTTCGTCATAATTGGGCTCCTCATTATCACTTTGAGGAGCTGGGTTCACTTTTTCGTCGCCTTTTTTCTTAGCCATTTTGACGATTTAACGTGTGTAACAGGAAGACACGCCATTAGTGACTGAGCATAGAGAACGAATTTTTGACTTTCACTCAGTCAAAATGGTGAAATTGCGTTTTGTTAGCAGTTGTGAAGTTTCAAGTAATATTATTAAACTACGTGGATAAACTTTAGCAATAATGTTTGTAGGGACGCAAAATTTAGAAATAAATATCAAAATCATTAAAAATATATATTTCCAACAATTTTGAGTAGAAAAAATACGTTCAGCCTGTTGCCATCATAAAAAAAGGTTGTCAATTTTGTCATCTACCCATAGACAATACAACAAAACAAGCCAAACAAGGCGGGCGGGATTGATTGGCGGAAAATTTAAAACTTTGTCAAAAGAATATTGCTGGGATTGTTGATAATATTTCGTCAACCTTGTAATTAATAACGTATAATACGTTAGTAAAAATAACAAATCACAGAACACATTATATTTAGTTAAATAAAAAGAATTATTTTATGACATCATAGTCTTTAATTCAATTTTTTAACTAAAAGAAGTACAACTATTAAAAGTCAAGTTTAGCGAAAGGTATGAATGTTTCATATCTTTTTCTTTTTGTGATGTGCTAATTATTATCTTCACTAAACGGTTTCTTTTGATTATTATGTTATAAAAAAAAATCCCAAACATTAATTTGACTGAATACATCATAACTATTTTGGTTTAGATTAATTATTGTCGTTGTATAAAATTATTCATTGATGTTTTGTTTCAGATACAGAATAAAGTGCAAAATATGGTACAACTAAGTAATTGTTGAACCACACAAAATGTGGTCTAAGGGTTGTCTTATTAGGGGCGGAGTAGACCCACCAAAAGGTCTGTCAAACCTATCAACGTCTTTTTAGATAGGTAAGTATGTAGGTATGTAGTATGTATGTATCATGATTTACTAAAAATTTAGTAGCTAGGACATAACTAAAACTACTTACTAATATTGGTAAGTTAATACGCCTAATATGCCTCCATATTTTGGGCTACATTACCCTAATCCAGAAATAAATGAATCGCCCTTCCATACATTTTGGCCGTGCCGTGCCGTTTTTGGCCGTTTTGTGTGTTTTGACCGTGCGTCCCATTCAAAAATAAAAGGAAAATGTACAATCTAAACAAGCTAATGTTTTTAAATTGCCACTAAAGCACGACACGCACCTCATCCGTGTATCAGATGAGGTGGCATTTACGGACGGCTGACGGGTCACCGCACATGAAAATTGAGGTCGCACTGCATGCAGCGCTGTATAGAGTTAGTTATAAATAGGTAGGTAGCTATTATAAAGACTGTTACAGTACCTACCTAATGTTATACGCGAAGGTAATGCTTGCAACCATATAATAGGCGTGTTTCGATTAAGTAATTGACAATTCGTAATACGTCATGTGAATATTTCGAACTTTCGATGACTTGGAAGCATTTTAGTCGATTTGCTACAATGTGTTGGTTGCATGGAGAAATTCTGCCATAGTAAGAACTATTCCCATAACCTTGGCTTTGGTCACTTGTTTTATTTTCCTTTGCTCTTAGAACCCCGGAGTCTTGTTTCGTGAGATTCGCCATGTATTACCTATATCAGGTAGGACTTACACAATGATATATACACAGGTAGAATAGGTGTAATTTATTATAAAAGGCAGAATTATTATAAAAAATTTTTTCATTTATTTCAGACAAAGTCCATAGTCCTACATTTTTAAATACCATTTAAAATACATTAAAAACTACAATTACAAAATAAATTATAAATTACAATAAATAGGCATTGCATTCAATAGCCTCCGAAAGTCTGAACCGTTTTGAAATATTCTTTCACTGTTGGGAAGCTACACTATCCCCGGGTGACATAGGCTATATTATATTTTATTATAAAAAAATTACAGATCCTTAGGAAACATTACGCGAACGAAGTCGCGGGGAGAGTGCTAGTATTTTATAAAATTAGGGATCTGTAAGAAAATTCACAAGCACAAGGCTGCGGGCAAAAGCTATTTAATTATAAATAGAATATGCATTACACATGAAAAAACAGACATACAATGTACAGTCAACAAAAGAGATAGGTATCCAGGGTCGTCAGATATAGTTGAAGTTTTCTTAGAAACTGATGGATGTCTTCAATTGAAACTTAACTCAATTAATGAACTGTTTATTATCGACTTTTTAAATTAAATTACATTTGAAAAGATTCAACGGTGTCTAAGGAAACTTCAACTATATCTGACGACTCTGCATACCATCTCTTTTGTTGACTGTACGTGTCTAAAATATCAATTTTTAGCTGTGTGTGATTGCTGGTTGGTAATAATAGCTTATAGGTAGGTACTGTGTCAAAACTTTGACTGAAAGCTGCCTACTTAGTACCGTTATTCTTGAATGACAAGGCAACATGATAATCAAGAGATACATACCTACTACGATTGCATGCATGCGGTTGGAACACGAAAAATGCGAATTGTGAGATCAAGATCTATACTTATTGTAAACCATATATTTTTTTTTAAAAGAGTAAGTATGGAGTTTCTTGCCCGTTCTTCTCCATACGAAGCTACCTTTTGGAATGGGCAACTAGATTCAAATTTTTCTCGACGTTCAAAAGTGCCTTTTAATGGTCTAATTGAAATAAATGATTTGACTTTGACTTTGACTTGACAAGAATGATTTAAGTATATTTTTAGCACATAATAGGTATCAAGTTTTGGAGACCTGAACGTGCCTAATGACAATGAGTTTAACAAATGCACGATCAACGGTATCAAAATCTAGGTATGGATACTAATATTTTAAAGAGGATTTTTTGTTTGTTTGTATAAGGAAAACTTTGCAAGTTCCAAATATCGTTTCACTGATGGAAAGCTACTTTATTATCAAGTGTGGCTATGTCTTATGATAATTAGAGTGCACTACGTGAGTTCGACAAATGGTTGTGCGATGCACGCTAGTGCGACAGTTCTGTACCGCGACACACGATAGTTCGAACGCACGCTTGTGCGACACACTGAAGATCAACATCACCCTAATGCTACAAACGATTGTGCGACCGTAGTTCGACACATAGTGCGACAAACGATTGTACGGCAGTAAATATCTCGGATACAATAAAAAATATGCATTTATTCTTTTCCATTGCATCCAGTCTCTCTCAGCTTAATTTCTAAGATAGCTACTGGAGCTTTCATCAAACAACACACTTTTTATAAACCTACCCATTCAAAAAATGTCCAACATTCGCTGCCATTCACAAAACATGACAACGTACTCTTAATACAAATTTAATAAAGCCATTAGAACAAACCCCGCATCTCACATTCCATAAATAGCAAGCAGAACACTAATCCCCTTATCAGGCCATTTCATAACTCTTATCTTAGCTCGAGTATGGTGTAAGTACAAGCTTACCGACGGGGCACCGCTTTCTACGGGCTTCGAGCTTGAACGAGGTCGCAATAGTCTACGCAGGTTTTAATACTGGTACCAACGTCTTTCGTCACAGCCAGTGCCACTGACCGAAGTTGATTGCGGCTTGTACTATGATTAGAGTGTTTGTTCTTTTTTCTAACTGGTTTTTTTGCTAAACTAAGTATTCTAAGAGGTATGCCATGTTTGCATGCTTTTAAGAGTTGAATAAACAAATGTTTGGAGGAAACTCGTTTGGATAGCTTTGGGCCCACTTACAAACGAGGGATTGACAATTGGGTATTAGACACTAAGAATCAATTGACGTACTTTTTATGACCTGTCAAACTCAAAACGCGATTCCTCTAAATAAAACTGTGACTCCACTTTTTTACCAACTCAATTGACTAACTATTTATTCAATTTAGAGCAATTAAAAAATATTTTTAAAGTTAATTGAAAATTAATCATGATTTCAGGGCTAAAATAAAGTGTTTTGTTTAAGAGAAGTTATGTTTTGGAATTATTGGTTTATGGTACTTACCTACCCAATTCAGTGTCTTTTAGGACATATGAAGGTGTTTTTCTATACTATACATAGATAGGTATTATGTACCTATATTACATGATAAGTTTCTGAGGACCAAGACTTCTATTGACGAATTTTATTTCATGGAGACTGCTGTCTATGTCATGATGTCATGTAACCAGAATATACAAGTTACTTAACTACAATGTTTTTACGACTCGGGCAGGGCACACACGTTATTATTTACCTACACCTCGACAACAAACGTACACTGGAAATAAACTCGTGATTAATGCGTGCATAAAACGTTGCGAGTGCTCGTCTTTGAATATTGTAACTAGTTCCTACAATCCTACATCAATATTTCAGTCAGTTCAAACTGGTATTCTCGAGTAAATACGAGCTAGAAAATAATAGCTCGGGCCTATGTAGATTAGCCAAATTAGCGGGTCTGACAACCCAGGGCACCGGCTCAAAAAAAAGGTTTATGTATCAAACAAGCTATTTGATTTACAGACAACAATAATTATTTACTGCTACATCGCCATTCATTGTTATTTTATGTTCACTTTTTAAGCTTGTAGTGTCTAATTTTTTTGAAACCTATCTAAACTGGTTTAAAAGAATTGACACACTTGAACCATTGTTTATAAGTATATTGCAAGTTAGCTGCCTGAATATCAAATGACTTTTTCAACTGTACCTACTTCCAAAAACCCGGCAAAACAGAAAGGAAGGAAGTACTATCTACCTAGGAAGAAAATAAACTATCAACACATTCAGGCAGACTAATACAAACTAATACGCACAATCATCATTGATCAGTTACAGAGAAATTTTTCCATGCGATTATTTTCTTGGATCAATCAAATAACAAGACAAACGGCCGGAAAATAGGGCGTACGGTTTACGTCATTTTCTTGCTGTGGTTTTGTACGATACTGGGAAAACTAGGGACTAAAGCCGCATATAACGTAGCAAGTTTATTTTACGCAGGCCGGTGCCGAAAAATATTAAGTAAAATTCTAGCTTTCTTTACTTTGGAATGAAATAATCAACATTACATTCCAAAAAAAATGGCGATGGAAATTGGGCTTCGTATTTTAGTTCTGTATTTACAGAGGCAAAAGCAGCAGTAAATATCTATACTAATATTATAAAGCTGCAGTGTTTGTTTGTTTGTTTGTTTGAACGCGCTAATCTCTGGAACTACTGCTGCCCTACCATGAACTCTTATTGCGATCCAAAAAACTGAATTGTTCTTCAAATAAGTCAATATAACGCATCAATTTATGTCATTTATTGACGTATTTTCTCTTATCGCGATCCAAAAACTGAACTGTTCTTCAAATACGTCAATATAACGCATAAATTGATGCGTTATATTGACTTATTTGAAGAACAATTCAGTTTTTTGGATCGCAATAAGAGTTCATGGTAGGGCAGCTGGTCCGATTTGAAAAATTCTTTCAGTGTTAGATATATTAGTTATCGAGGAAGGCTATAGGCTATATACCATCACGCTACGACCTACGGGAGCGGAGCAGTAACCAAAGACGCGGGTGTAACCGCGGCGGACAGCTAGTTATGAATAAAGATCTAAGGTCGGACGTTATTTAACTGCAGTAAAAATTCCCATTAGGTACCTAGGTAGATACATTTAGGCGAAGTTCAAAGCATACAAAATGAACATTAGATAAATCTACGTAGGTATCGTATCTTTTAATATAGATTACCCTGATTACCTCACTCGCTATTTTCTCAACAAAACAGAGTGATGTCACCCACGCTGGCCTGCCTATGCGTGACACAAAAACTATCAATACCCTTAACCGTATTAACGTGATTTGTATCCATCGTCTGCTTGAGAAAACTCTGGAAAAATCTAGATTATGTAGGTAGGTGGCAACCAGTCTTTTATCATCATTCTAAATTGTGGACAGTCATGCAAAAAGTATAATAGGCATCATCTCTACCTACTAGCGTACATCTGTGTAAACTTAAATTACAATCGCGTCATTACTAAAGTTTCCGCTTGGAACTAACTTTAGCCAACTTAAAATTGATGTGGGTACAAAGTAGGAAGAAAGTGACTAAGACGAATGTAGAATCTAATTCCAAGCATCGCTAAGTGGGACAAATGCTTAATTAAATCTACCTATAGATATCAGTACTCGAGACTTGTGTTACTCACTTATTTACTACTGTAATTAAGTAGGTACACCTACATAAAATGTATGAGTTGCATGAAGCAAGCTAAGTCAGCTGTATAAACATTGACTGACATTGAAAAAGAATTCTTTCGCTCGACAATTGACTGATGAAACTCCAACTTCATTGAATAGTACAATGTTTTGAGGTTGTAACTTGTACACACGCTGCGAGGTCCCATAGTTGTGACTTGTGGGGCAACGGAGGCAGCCGCTCGGTATTCGAATACCAAGCCCAGTCCAGTCAGTGCCACCGCCATAGCGCCCGCGGGTCGCCGCGTTTCCCGCGTTTTTGAAACCATTGACAAGCATAATTTTATTCCCGAATCTTCCCGCGCAAAGGTAATCAACGGTACCGTTTGTTTTAATTATTCCGTGTTTACTTTTTTGTGAAGTGTTCAAGTGTGCCACATTAGTGCAGGTTCACGCCCATTGTGTTGCTTTTGTTATTAGTTTGCTTTGAGTCGAGTTGTGCCCGGTTTTTTTGTACAATACACTCAAAAGGTACTCGACGTGTTCTCAATAATAATATGTAGAGTCTGCGAATTTTCCATTTTGCGATTAAATTGTCAACAACTTTGGATAGGTATGCTTTTTTAATTCTTATGGGCTAATGTAAAAAATTCGTTAAGTTGATTCTTTAACACTAATAAGCACCCTTCAGTTCCATCAAAACAAATAAATTCAGCCCGAATTTCTAAACTTAGTAGGTAATAGACAAGTTTTTTTTTATAGATTCGTCAAGTTCTCGATAGTAAACTAGTTTAGCGAGTTTTTTTTAAAATTAACGATCACTCGTAATTTAGCATCAAGCTATAATACTTAATTATGTTTTCTACTTATAAGCTGAACTACTTACCTACTTTAGTTCATAAGCAAAATGAATTACAGAAACAATAAATCTTATTAAATTTATAATCATAAATACTTACATATTTTAAGTTCCTTATTAAAACATGTAGGGTAAATACGCTAAATGTCGGCCCCCTTACGGCTTTTCTGTTTTGGGATCGGTCTGGCACCATCAATTTCCAACGAAGGATAGCTTCCGATGCGGTTTTGGATAGTTTGATAAATCTATTTCATGTTTATGGGCTTAAGGTTGACATTTCTACTACTAGGAAAAAGTTATAAGGTTCAGATGCGTCGAGAACGAAAAAACCCTAAAGTCGGCCATTCAAGGCCCATGGTCGGTCGCGTTTTTCCCAAATGTCGGCCGGGTATAGGGTGTTTTAAATTAAGACAGACAAATATTATTATATGATTTATTTTGGCAGGAGTCTCACTAAGTAATTAAGTATACATTATTAATTTATTGCCTCAAGCGCTTCCTTTATTTTTGTGCAATCGTAAGCGTAACTGCATAATTTTCTTAGTTTTTTGTCATTGTAGTACCTTAATTAAATTAAAAGCATTAATTCTAAAGACAGCTTTTTGTGACATGCAGGTTAAATAATGAATGAAAGATTCACGACCAACAATTTATATTTTTTAAGCTAATTAATATGGGTTTATGAGGTAGCAAGTTCCAAAGAGCAATTTATATCTTATATTCCCAAACCGTAACAAGTTTTACGATAGCTTAAGATTTTTCAATATTATCAACTCCTACATTTAAACTTAACTCTTTATATTATAAATAAATTAAATGTATAATAAATATTTAATTTTGAGAAAATAAGAAAAAGTAATCAGCCTGTATAGTTGGGCTCGAATTCGAGGCTGGTCGACATTACGATCTTTAATGTTTCTAAAGCCGGCCCCTATTTTGTGTACATTATTTCTCGAGATTCAACTAATATCACCCCGGCCGGTATTTGGCGATTAAACGTAAAATAGATTTATTTGCCTATATGCGTTGCAAATTCTCCTATTAAGCCAATGGAATTAGTACAATTGGAATTTATAAAACAGACTGCATTTACTTTAAGTCGGCCACGGCCGAGAATCCGGTTTTAACTCAAAATTGGTATTCTATTGGCGGCCTCCTATTTTTCCTTTAAAACAATACATAAAACATTGAAAAAACTATCTCAAAATATAGTAAAAATCACTAATTACTGATAATAAAGCTTAAAACAAAAAAAAGAAATGTCTTACCGTTCTAATATCAATGCCCGAAATGTGGGTATTCACAGCAAGTAAGGTACTTTTGATATGAAATTGACGCTTCGACGGCGCAATCGCTAATGACGCTCAGTGTGCGAAGAGTGAGTGACGTAATCGGAAAGTAACGGTTTATACATATAGAGTATGAACTAAGGTTGTAATTCGAGTGGCAAATTTGTCACTTCATTACGTTTTAAATGAACGCAAGCTGAAAATGTGCAGACGGCCGAAGTTTGGGGGGGGGCCGACGTTTGGCGTATTTACCCTATTCTCCGCTTATCATACTGATGCATAATGTATTTTACATTAAGCATGCATGAGTATGATTATGTTATATTATAATTATTATAAATATCTAGAGAACATTTTTATATTATTTTATCACTTACACGTGTGGGTATTACCTATGAATACTAAATAAAAAAAATACTGAAGAAACTTTACAGATTTTCTCTGTGAAGTTAATAATTAGCGAAAAATAACTAGCGAAGTTAGTAATTTTACTTTAAATTAAGTAGGTAAGTACATTATTTAAAAATAAATTATAACAATGCTGATAAACTGTCAACTTATGCACCCACCTAAGATTTAGGTAGGTACCTACATAAAGATTTTTGTTTTTGTATTGGCCGTACCTACATATCACAAAATAAGATACCTAGATAGGCATTAAGGTAAACGCAGCTATCAACGACCCATCGAAAATCTGCAGGTATTACCGACCTATAAAAGTAATTCGAAATCTTTACGTTTCCAGAACTATTTTAGCTATAGTAGGCAAAGTTACACACGCGTTTATTCCTTGAGCATCGTATACTTTTACGTTTTTGTGAGTAGCTGTGCAAAAAACAGATAAAATACGCTAATTACTGCGGGGCAGCGTGGACGCAGGGCGTGTAGTACTGTTCCCTTGTTCCTTCAAGTAAGTACGTGACTTTTCTATTTAAGACATTTATACAAACAAATGACGTCTATACTTTATCTTATATTACTAAATGTATTCATTTAAGTGTCAACTCTTGATTTCTTACGACATTTTATTAATAAAAAGTAATTTGAAACGATAAAACTTTAAATTAAAATGGGACGGTGTTAGCTTCATCAGTTTTAGTCGTGGCAGCTATCAACGACCCATAAGTCGGCAATGGCAGCAAAGTAACTTTTCGGTTTATTTTTCTTTTATGTTATTATTTCACACTAACACAAGTATTTTATGGACCAGTTTAAATCTAAGCTATCAGTCTTTATAAAAATCTATTAGCGACTAAACTTTTTTGTCTAGTTTTTACCTTTTAGCGTTGTCAATTTAACCAAAGTTATGATATTTTTCGAGGATCGATATTGAATAGTATCAGTAATAAATCATTGTTTTTGTGTTTAAAACAGTGTGCATTTGTTCATATTTTTGTGACATTAATCAATTATAATCTATTTTATAGTCCGAAGGTCAATTAAATTAAAATAACCATTTTTTTATGATTTAGCTGATTTTGGTTTTGAAATGTTCGTGGATGTCTAGGGAAGGTTTAAACGGTGAGAAAATATGGGGTAGAGATAGGGCAGAGGTAGGGCAGAGGTAGGGCAGAGGTAGGGCAGAGGTAGGGCAGAGGTAGGGCAGAGGTAGGGCAGAGGTAGGGCAGAGGTAGGGCAGAGGTAGGGCAGAGGTAGGGCAGAGGTAGGGCAGAGGTAGGGCAGAGGTAGGGCAGAGGTAGGGCAGAGGTAGGGCAGAGGTAGGGCAGAGGTAGGGCAGAGGTAGGGCAGAGGTAGGGCAGAGGTAGGGCAGAGGTAGGGCAGAGGTAGGGCAGAGGTAGGGCAGAGGTAGGGCAGAGGTAGGGCAGAGGTAGGGCAGAGGTAGGGCAGAGGGAGGGCAGAGGCAGGGCAGAGGCAGGGCAGAGGCAGGGCAGAGGCAGGGCAGAAGTAGGGCAAGGTAGGGCAGAGCTAGGGCAGAGGCAGGGCAGAGGCAGGGCACAGGTAGGGCAGAGGTAGGGCAGAGGTATTGCAGTGGTAGGGCAGAGGTAGGGCAGAGGTAGGGCAGAGGTAGTGCAGAGGTAGGGCAGAGGTAGGTCAGAGGTAGGGCAGAGGTAGGGCAGAGGTAGGTTAGAGGTAGGGCAGAGGTAGGGCAGAGGTAGGGCAGAGGTAAGGCAGAGGTAGGGCAGAGGTAGGGCAGAGGTAGGGCAGAGGTAGGGTAGAGGTATGGCAGAGGTAGGGTAGAGGTAGGGCAGAGGTAGGGCAGTGGTAGCGCAGAGTTAGGGTAGAGGTAGGGCAGAGGTAGGGCAGAGGTAGGGCAGAGGTAGGGCAGAGGTAGGGCAGAGGTAGGGCAGAATAGGGTAGAGGTAGGGTAGAGGTAGGTCAGAGGTAGGGCAGAGGTAGGGTAGAGGTAGGGCAGAGGTAGGGCAGAGGTAGGGCAGAGGTAGGGTAGAGGTAGGGCAGAGGTAGGGTAGAGGTAGGGTAGAGGTAGGGTAGAGGTAGGGCAGAGGTAGGGTAGAGGTAGGGTAGAGAGATCATCACTAGCTTATACATTCCATTGCTGGCCTTCTCTCATACACGATCGGGAATAGCTGCATAAAAATCGTTAATAGCTTCACAGCCGTTTTTATGGGTCGGTAATAGCAACAATCGACTAAGTCACTTTGTAAATTATTTTTTACAGGATAATCCTTTATTTAAATGTATTTGATTCAGTAAATACATTATTTATACATAACACTAGCATATAAAATTAAACTATCAATCTTTAGAGGAACCAGTATACTAAAAAAAAATTGTTGATTTTAAAATTGCCTTAGGGGGGTCGTTATTACCTGCGTTTACCTTAATTATAAAAATGAAGTCAGTAACTAGGCCCAATACAATCATATCTTAGGTCATGTTTTGAATTTGTGTCGGAGTTAAATTTTTTGTAGATTTGATGTACAGATACTTCTGGTACCTACCGTATTTACATATTTACTTTTAACTTTTATCAGTCTATCTATAGTCATTTGAACAGGAAGCACGTATAATTTTATTTCAAAATTAGAACACTTCTAAAAATAAGAGGGGAAAACTATCCAAAATTTTTCGATTTGATAACTATTAATCCTGTGCAATTTTTTTTTTAGCTAGGTATAGATGGGCAATCCACCGTGCACCGTGTTTAAACCTGGTGGATTGCCCATGTATACTTCTAACTCAAACGTCAGAACTATAGGAATATTACAACGATTACTTCATAGAGTAAATCTCCAATTTTCTAGAAGATGTGGTGGTTACTTCTCTTGGTCCTGGCCAGCGCCACCGGCGAGGAGACCTGCCTCTCCGTGCAGGATGACCCTTACCTCCTGTTTGGCACGAAGACAGCCTACATCTTCGCTAATAAGGACATTCCCATCACGAGAGCTTTTGATGTACCTGGTAAGTTAATCCTATATACTAATATTATAAATGCGAAAGTTTTTGAGGATGTATGGATGTTTGTTTACTCTTTCACTCCAAAACTAGGTACGGGACGGATCTGGCTCTCCTCTTACTACATGGGACGTAAGCATTAACTGGCGAAATGTGGGTGTACTAATGGGTACACCTCTGCCTAACCCTTCGGGGATTACAGGCGTGATGTTATGTTATGTATTTTATATTTATCTGACCAGAATAACTAATTAGCATCTTTTAATCTGACGCGCGGTTCACACGCGAATTTTTCCCGAGAAAAATAAACTTTCCATTTTCTGAGTATCTGACGGCTAACTGGACGTAGGTACCTAATTAGGAAAAAAATAAACGTTTGTAAACAAAATCTATACCAGGTCCTCATTGGATGCTTTCTTTCACACGCAAAACATTAATCATCACATTAAAATCTACATAATGATAAATTACTAAAATATGTAAAACAGTACTTAGACCATTATCAAGTTATAACTTTACATATTTCTCTGCAGTATACTTACGTCCTTACGTGTTTTTCTCTGTAAATACTTCAAAAGGTTGCGAGTCCCACAGCCTACATATTTGATTTCTTATTTCGCGATTGGATTGCTTACGCGTAGAGAGGAGTAACTGTATCCGCAAATGTAAACTGTGGGTTGCGGACTGCGGTCAATTTGCAACTTTTGTTTACCGTCAAACACAAACAGAGAGGCAGAAAACAGATTTGCTTGACTATTTGGATTCTTTATGTATTTAACTGAGTGTCCACTGTCCTATACAACCTTATGAAAACTGAAAAGGGGTCATTGTGCTCATTATTATGAACAACAGTATGGAAACAACATTGAAATCGCAAAAAAAAATGTGTTCTGTGATCCATACATTAATTAATCGAGTTAGGGCGCATTGTCACTATGTCGTGACGACAGATTATCGTGACTTTTAAAGCGGCGGCTTGTGTATTTAAATGAAGGGGTTACTTAAATAATAAATAAATGGAGCAGCATATCAGGGTGGACCACACAAAAGAAAAATTGGTGATGTTCACATACAGGACGACACGATGAACAGTCGTCCACAAGTTGTTTTTGCAGTAACGACAGATTGTCAAGTGTGGGAACAGCTAGATGCGGCAGTCGTCCAACGATAAATAAATCGTCACGACATAATGGGAACGCGCCCTCATGCGAAATACATTCAGATTTTTTTATCACGATTTCAGTGTTGGTAGTAAAAGTTGTTAAAAATAAACTTTTATAAAAAGGTACATACATAGTATAAGTGCAGAGCATACGAACAGGAACACCTGCACCGAGCTTAATAATTTATTCCAAGGATCTTTCATTCCAACAATGGCTACATAGAGGTTGCAATCGAATATTCGAATATTCGAATTATTCGAATTTGCTTTCCAAATTTATATTCGAATAGCAAATAAATACATATTCGAATATTCGAATACTATACTACCAAAAAATTACTAGTCTAAGTCTATGTTGGTAGAACTTAAAATTTGTTGTTGGCAACACTGCTTGACGGTTTGACTTGACTGACGCCATTTTGTTGCGTTTTTTCACTTACAGAACGCGTTGTTGTCAATTTCAATGACAAGCCTTTCAGAAACTTTGTTAAATATTTGATTTTTTCAATTTTAATTTTATGTGTCCAATTTTATTGTTTTGATTTTAATTTTCTAATTGACGGTATTACATTGTTGTTTTTTTTATTTTTAAAATTTTATTTGATTTCTCCAATTTTAATTTTATGTGTCCAATTTTATTATTTTTTTAAATTTTAATTTTATAATTGTTGCTAAGACATTGTTCTTTTTATAAATAAATAAAAGGGTGATTTTTAAGTGGTTTTTTTTATATTTTGAAAATATTCGAATATTCGAATAATATTCGATCATCACTGAAAAAATATTCGAATATTCGAATAATATTCGAACATCACTGAAAAAATATTCGAATATTCGAAAATTAAAATTATCGAATTTTTGCAACCTCCAGCACATTAAGATGCACATAACTATCAATCAACCAATTAAAGAATCAAGGAAAATGAAAACAATTCAATTAACAAGCTACTATAATTAAAAAATAAAAAACACGACTGCAAAAATTGCACATATTTGTACTTTGTTTACTCGTCAGTTTTTTTTACGACGTTTTTTATTTACAGTGTTATATATTTTTTAAATCTATTTGTCAAATTCTAGACGATAAACATAGACACGACCAGATAAATTAAAAAAATAAATTGAGGCTGGTATTAATTTACGTTTTAAAGTGACCACACCGGTTTCTTTTTATTTTTAACTAGCCTATGTTACTCGGAACGATGCAAGGATTGTAACGATACCCCATACATCTAAATCGGTTCAGGCGTTTAAAAGTTATGGTGGAATAAAGAAACTCACATACATACATACATACATACATACATACATACATTAACCCTGAACACATAACACTCCTTTTTTTGGGGCAGTCGTGTAAAAACAGGCGAAACTAGACTGTACGTTCTAGCATTCGTCGGAGATTTTTACAGACATAAATAACATAGGTATGTACTTATACGAGTAGGTATACATAGAACTAGTTGATCTAGCGGAACTTCGTACCGCCTCAAAATCAACAATTTCTTTTTCGTGAATATTTTCCATATGGCAGAGAAAACGTTTGTGAAAGAAAGAAAGAAATAAATAAATATTTCATTTAAGCACAAAAAATCCAACAAATCAAAGATCATAAAAATCGGTCCAGCTGTTCTTGAGTTAAAAATTGTGTAACTAACCCGACTTTGTTTTATTTATATAGATTTAATTAACCTAATCTAGTGATCACATAAAAGTCTAAAAATAAACGACAGTTTAATTGTTATTTTAGTGCAGGAAGCACAATTTGTAATGGACAATGCTAGATTGCTCACCCAGATAAAGTATCTGAAGAGAAACGAAGCGGTAACGGAATGCCATTCAATTACGAATATTTGGTTACCTACCTAGATTAAATAAAAATTGTTGGATTGTTCACGAAAAAACCTGCAAAACAATGTACAGTCAACAAAAAAGATAGACTATCCACTGTCGTCAGATATAGTTGAAGTTTTTTATACGTCTTAGCTCTCTTTCTAGTGTGAGAGAATCATGCTAATGTAGACCTGAGTGCCAACTTATTACCATTTTTCTCGCAGCAGTCGTGTACAATCAGCACATTCACCCCTGTAATACAATATACGTGATATATTTTCACACCGGCGACGCGTATTGTGTAACACTCATGAACAAAAAACCGAGTACGTTAACCTGACATCAAGTGCCTAATCTATCGAGATAGCATTATGGATTCGTTACAAACACTGATTATTATGAAAATAAAATCATTACCTCCAAAACACTGTTATAGACTACAGGCCCATGTCCAAAACTGGTGGGTCATATGAACCACCAGGTGACGTATATAGGACGATATAAGAGCATAAAGTAATAAGATTCAGCACTATGCCGTCACTTGTAAGCTGTCCAACTGAGTGCTGGTAAGAATTGAAAAGTGCAGGTAGAGTGAGTACATTTTGGTCATATGTTTCTGTACGGCATTTTTACCATCGATAGATCCATGAAAAATAATAAGAAAGCGCGCAGTGCCGTACAAAAATGTTGGGCCACAAAGTCGGTATTTTTTTTGATATTCTGACAATTTCCAGGGTAAATATGGTCATTTGATTCTGTACGGCATCAGTTTCATACTGTTTCAATACAGCTTCTAATCCATTATTCCGCAACGCCGTACAAAAATCATGCGACAAGGGGAAAAAATCGAGGGTTGCAACCCCCTCTCTTTCCGTGGTCCGGGGGGCGATTTGAAACAACATAAAATTAATTTATTTTGAAAGTATTTTATGCATAGATAATATTTTTTTACATGCCGTACATTTTCGTTGGTCCAAAGGTTTGTAGGGGAAAAACAACTCAAGGAAAAATCCATAGAACGAAATGATATGAAAAGATATGGTCTGCATTAAAATGTACGGCATCTTTTTTTCCTAATTTATTTATCTTAATACTATTTAAAACAAGGGAAAAATGTAGAAAATTGCTATAGATTATTAATCTATGAATATTTAAACTTTTGCAATAATTCAGTTTTTGTATTTCTCTATAATTTTTTTTAGAACAGTTTCTTTTCAACGGCAATACTATATAACAATTGTATTTTACAATATCATGTTAAAAATGAAGTTGCCGTACAGAGTCAAATGATTTTACAGCTTTATAAATCAAATATACCATGAAATTAAGATAATTAATTAATTTACATTCAAATGAACAATAATTTTTTGACGGCATTATTTTTAATAGTACTTTTGAGTGCTAGCTAATGTTTTGGAACCGAAGCCGTACTTTTTCAAATCGCCCCCCGGACCACGGAAAGAGAGGGGGTTGCAACCCTCGATATTTTCCCCTTGTCACATGATTTTTGTACGGCGTTGTGGAATAATGGATTAGAAGCTGTATTGAAACAGTATGAAACTGATGCCGTACAGAATCAAATGACCATATTTACCCTGGAAATTGTCAGAAAATCAAAAAAAATACCGACTTTGTGGCCCACCATTTTTGTACGGCACTGCGCGCTTTCTTATTATTTTTCATGGATCTATCGATGGTAAAAATGCCGTACAAAAATATATGACCAAAATGTACTCACTCTACCTGCACTTTTCAATTCTCACCAGCACTCAGTTGGACAGCTTACAAGTGACGGCATAGTGCTGAATCTTATTATTTTATGCTCTTATATCGTCCTATATACGTCACCTGGTGGTTCATATGACCCACCATTTTTGGACATGGGCCTGTAGTCTATTACTCCGTGGTCGCTCCTTTTCACTACATAGTATACTTAAAACAAAGTCGCTTTTTCTCTCTGTCTGTCCCTATATATGCTTAGATCTTTAAAACTACGCAACGGATTTTGATGCGGTTTTTTTAATAGATAGAGTGATTCAAGAGGAAGGTTAATATGTATAATACATGCACCCGTGCGAAGCCGGGGCGGGTTGCTAATAAACAATAAAATAGCCTGATGTTCTTAGAGTTTAATGTGTCTGTGTAAAATCTTAATAAGAACTTTATTAACGTCTTTTAGGTTGAAAGCAAATTCGTAATTTATAATTTTCACAAATACTAACCTATTTTATCTTGTTCCAAATAATAGCACATAAAGAGTATGAACTTATTTAGGACATTATCGGTAGATTCCTTGTGCTTTTTACCGAAATCTCCAGTAAATAAGTCTATATAAAATAAATTAATAATACCGCCTATTATTACACCCTTCTCCTCCTCAATTACATGGAACTTAAACATAACTAGCGAAATGTGGGTGTACTAATAGGTATGTACACCTCTGCCTAACCCCCCGGCGATTACAGGCGTGATGTTATGTAATTATTGTCCCACTGCAGAGCAAAGGCCTCGTCTCATACAGAGAATGCACGAGCATTGATCACCACGCTTGATAAGGCAGATTGGCGATTTCAGACTTCACCAATGGGCCATCACGACATAACTTGACTCAAAACATGTCGATTACTATGATTAATCATACCTCCAGCTTTGCTTGTGCCAAAACATTTCGCTAGTTTCCCCAACTCAATTAACTCTCTCTTTAATCTTGCATCAATGTTTATTGATACAGTGTTTTAGCATTGTGCAGTGTGTATATAATACCTATGGAGTATCATTGTCTATGACGCGATGCCCTATTTTAATCTGTATTTAATATTTGGAGGCGGTCCAATAACGTCATTACCTTCATTAACGAGGAACGGTGGGCCTTTGAAAGTTAATACCGCGTGAACGGTTTACCCTACGAGTAGAACGCAATAACGCGTTTGTTAACAGATTATTGCGCTAATTTCAGCCTTATTATCGGTGACGTTGCCTTATGATTTTTGGCTGAAATATTCACAGCTAAACTGCCTCTTCTTTTCTTATTAACCTTAACAGTTTTCAAATCATTGTGCAATCATTTTTGGTAGACACGGGTTGGCGCAGTTACTGAGCGACTGTTGCTGCGGTGCGTGTACACCGCATTTCCACATTCACCACATTCGATACCCGCACGGATCCAATATTTGTAGGCCTACAAAGGCTACAGATAGTTGTTCCGGATCTGGTTGTTTGTGTATGTGAGTTTATATATGTTTTTTAAATCACCCACGATACACGATTCATAAACAACTGTAACACGCGGAGCTATAACTTCAATACAAAACACATTTTTCAATAAAAAATATCTAGTTAGTTTTACGGTTTAACCCTACATAAAGCTGCTGAGTTAACAGGCTGGAATAAGGCTAATCTGTATAGCTAAGTTTATCCGTCACCCGATGCTCGTGTGGGGTCACAGCAGGGGTGGGATGTAGGTACGTTACATGACACACTTTTGCAGGCTATTGTTAACTATGGCTATGAAGGGTGCTATTATACATGGAACAACCTCATTATGTGACGAGATGGAGCTTAGAAACTAGCTTGCAACTAAATGTTATGTAATACTACCCTTATACCTATTTTATCGGCTCTTTTGTAAGAATTGTTTGGGCAAATTTTTAAAAGGAATTTGAACTTTGAGATGACATATTATAATTTGTTGCCAAAAAGGACTCTAATATTTTGACTGGATTATAATTTACGATTAAGTCTTAGTTTCCTTGTTGGCAATAAACTATGATTTTAACGTTAAAATCCCTTTTAAAGTTTCGACACAGTGCCTATAGCTTTCGACCCGATTCATCCCTCTCTGCTTCCCTTTTCACCCCCTTATAATATCGATAGTTATTAACGTAAACGCCATTTCGATGATTTCTGTATTGCATTTCAAAAACATTCAAAGGTTTTCAAAAACCCTCGTTTCTAATTAATTGTTTGTAATAAATTAGAAAATGACCTTAATTTTTGTCTAATTGGACCATCAGTGTCTTTTGCTCTGCCCGCATGCGGGTAGGTAGGTAGTATTAACGGAACAATATCTTCCAATGTCAGAGATAGGCCTTTATTTATTATTTTACCCTTTATGCACAAAGGTACAAAGCTGGACTTTAGCAAACCCAAAGGTAACTGGAGGAATACCGTGGGATTTTAATCGGTAGCAGTCCGACACACCCCACCGCCTAGTCAATGCGGATTTTCCCATCAAAAAAGAATGGTAGACTTTGACTTCATAGCCAATTTCTCCAAATTTGACCTGTTAACCTGTATAACTTAATTATACAACTAAAGAATGCTCCCAATAATCTAATTGTAGCAAAATCAATCTCTATAATGGGCGTGCTCGTTCGATTGACAAATGGTTGCTAATAGGTCGATCAATCTTAGTTATGAGCTCGACCTGGCATGACCTATTACTTACGAGCATTTTTATAGGAACATGCAATGCAGAACTAAACTTGTAATCACCATCATTAAATCGTCAAGCCTTAGATAAAGCTTCTGCTCATAACTTCGTCTGCGTGGAAGTCAAAACCTTAAAACATCCTTTGACACTCGGCATTAATGTAGTTTCCTATCAGTGAAATAATTTTTGTAATCGGACAGAGATTTCCTTTTTTAAACGTTACAAACAAAGTTTACGTCTTATTAGTGTAAAAGTACAGTGACAGTCGCAATCTACTGATGATCAATAATGGATAAAAAGTACCAATTCTACTAATTAATTAAAAACGTTCAAAATCTAGTCACAATCTCATCTCAGCGACAATCACTGTCAGAATATGTAAGTAAATGTGAGGCGTTTTTAAGACTGAGATTAGATTTCGCAAATTTTGTTCCAACATGTCATCACATCGTCTCCTTACTCCATGCACGTCTTTATCTTGGCGTGCAGTTAGGCATCAACGGTAGCGAAATGATTCAATTATTTAGACCTTATCTTGATCTACAGCGTTATCGTATTCTAGATCTTGCTCCAGAACCCTTAGGTTAATCAAAGCAATTAACAATGGGATAGGTCAAGCTACAGGTTCGGGTGAAATGAAAGTAAATTATTATTGCGTTATTATTAACTTGTTCTTGCTTGCTATTTCACTCACAAACTCACGGGGAGCTTTTTATGTAGGCCTGGATAAAAACAACCTTGATAAACCTGGATAACAACAAAGTCTACCTTGAAAGGGCGGTCCAATACTAGTCTGGTCTCGTCTAGTCTAGTTGGGGCTTTAGTCGGGAAGAGTCCGACATCCACGGAAAAAGAAAGATTTATCAAAATCCGAAGTACGATATCAAACATAAACTAGATATACCAAACTACTCAGGAATAACGAATTAACGAAGCTTCGTATTACCGCAAGAATTCTCAGAATCGGACCAGCAGTTCCGGAGATTAACGTTCTAACAAAAAACAAATTGAGCTTATAATATTAAAGTACAGATTTGATTAAGGAAGGACTGACTAATAAGAATGAACCTTATCCCCTAAGTATGTACCTAGGTATAATTATAAAGAGGCAGACTATAAAGTTCATATTACGAATCAGAAGATAAAATAAATAAAGAACATGAGAAATAAGACTGAATGTTTTGATGTACTACCACATCAGCAAAGATAATGACAAGTAATATAAATAAAACACCATGGGAATGCGTACTACTAGTACATGGTAATCTATTTTTAATGTCATGGTTCCGTGGAACGTTACCGCGTCGTTGTTCCGGGAACGTAGGGCGGGTTGCGGAAGATGCAATGTGCACGGATTTACGGGCTACGGAGTCTTTGAATTAGTTTTATGGGGCAAATGTTAGTATGCATACCGGATGCATTGATGTAATCTATAACGTGTGGAATACAAATAGGGACTGGTTTTGAGAAATTTAGGTAGGTACGGGTATAATCGTTACCTAGTGGATATCTTATGTACTTTAATGCATAATTATGACAATGTTAGAGCTAAAGTTGACACACTGACCTTATTATTGGTGAGGTTCTTCAGAAAGGTCAGGTGCGCAATACTCGTAACCGCGGCGTGCTTGTATGACGAAATGTATGAACGTAGATGAGGCGAAAGGAGTATGTAAGGATCGTAGCAGGTGGCGTTCTGTGGTTTCTGCCTACCCCCATGGGAAAAAGGCGTGAGTTTATGTATGTATGTATGTAGAGCTAAGGTGTTCGGCCACCTTTTGGCTAATAGAGATTTTTTATCAAATCATGAATATTTGGGTGTCGTCGATTTTGAGGAAGTGAGAATCGGACGGCAGAGGTTCTTATACAGTATGTTAACTAACAGAGGGCGTTCCCGTTAAACCGCAATAGTATAACATCCATACATGCTAAAAAAAATAGTACCATTTGAAAACAAAATGTTTTTATTTTTTTTCAATATTAAAATATTGACTAAAAATGTTAAACTAACACGTAAAAGAAACACTCTATACATTATGCGTACTTGAAGAACGGCAACGTCGCAATGCTACTTACGCTAGGTACTATTCCGCCACAGAATATTCCGCGCTACTATTTTGATTTTAAACAGGAGGTTTCGAATTTATTGTCAATTAATTATTTTTTTTAATTCGGATTATTTTATGCTTATTTTTCTATGCTGATATTTTTATTATAATCTCTGATATAGATTAACAAGTTTAATGGAACGCCCTCTGTTATTTAACATACTGTATTTCTAACTAGCTTCAGTCCGCGACTTCGTCCGCGTCTAAATTAATATTCAGTGTGTTATCCCACGGGAACAGTATATTTTCCGGGATAAAAAGTACAGTAGCATGTGTTATAACATCACGCCTGTAATCCCCGAAGGGTTAGGCAGAGGCGCACCCACTGGCACACCCACATTTCGCCAGTTGTGTTGTTGTTGTGCTATTTCAATCTACAGCATGTAACAAAAACCCTGTCCGATCCTTAAAGGTATTATTCGGCATCGTACTGCGTACACATATACGTAACCATTTAATGGATTTGAGATTATTATTTTTCCCCAGAGAAAAAAAAAAGAAGAAAGAAGAAGTAATTAAATTAAAATAAAACATAAAAATTGATCAACGGCAGCACTGATCTGACAGGGTTTTTGTTACATAGTGTATAGATCTTTGTGCCAAATTTCATCCAGATCCATTCAGCCGTTCTGGCGTGATTGGGTTTCAAACATCAATCCATCAAAACTTACGCATTTATAGGTACCAGTCGTAAGATAAGTAGAAATAATATTTTGAACTAATTCAATTAACTATATTTTATTTTTATATCAGTAAATATTTTAAGAAATGAGAGCCAAATAGGTCAAGGATTTTTATTAGAGATTAATGTGTCATTTTTTTTTTAAATAAACCACCGTTATGGCAGTATCTTTTTTTATAAAATTAGGCATAATAAAGACTAGGTTCTGCCCGCGACCTTGCCCGTGTAATTTTTTTTCACCCGCGGTGTACCTATTACGTCTTTTTTTTGTCTGCCCCCGTGGGTCAAAGCGTGATGTCATAGTAGAGCCTTTATATTATTCCTCAAGAATGTGGCTATCATTATATGTGGCTATTTTTAAAAAGAGTAAGTAAGTATGGACTTTCTTGCCCGTTCTTCTCCATACGAAACTACCTTTTGGAATGGGCAACTAGATTCAATATTATAATTTTTCTTCAAAAGTGCCTCCTAATGGTCTTATTGAAATAAATGACTTGACTTTGACTTTGACTTACAAAAAGATTTTTTTTCAATCCGATTGGGAGTTCCAAAGATTTACGCGTTTAAACAAACACAAAAAATAAAATCTTCAGCTTTATGACATTATTTTGAGTAGATGAGCATGCAGTTTTTAGTTGTAACGATAAATCAGAGTAGACTTGGTCATAGCATAGATGATAGATGTGTGAATTGACTTTATTACGGTAAAAAATCTGTGTCGTACCTACTTTGCAAAGAGGCTTTCTGTATCTCTAGGTAACCAACCTAGCAACGAGAACCAATTATTATTTATCTAGCAATCTAACCATGCTGACGCTATTAAGCTTTATACAGGGTCATTGAAAATTTACCCGAAACCTGAAAAGGGGTCATTGTATTCATCATTATGAACAACTTTTACTATAACCCTGAAATCATGAAAAAAATATTAGCTGTTCCCTACAAAAATGCCACATAACAAGATCGTAATGTATGGATTTCAGGGTTGGTCCAATAGTAAAAGTGTTCATAATGATGAGTACAATGACCCCTTTTCAGGTTTCGGGTAAATTTTCAATGACCCTGTATAACTATACTTCTGCCCGCGTCTTCGTTCGCGCGTCAAAGTTGGTTTAGCTCCATACAAACTTTGGACCCCTGATTCATCTCCTAAAGAGGTGAATTTTGGAAAATCCTTTCTTATCGCATGCCTACGTCATACAAAGAACACGATAAAAATGTTCTCCACAAATTTTTTAGACCTATGTATCCTGCTTACATGTAAGAAATTTCATTAAAATCGTTTCATTCATTTCCCAAAAGCCCAAAAGCAGTGATTACTCTCTTTCTCTCTATGATATATTTTCATTATGTGGATAGGTACATTAATATAATGATTACCGTACCGTTGTTCCATTGTACATAGTATGGCCTAATAAAAGATACAAAATGATAAGTAGGACGGAAATGACAATTTTCTTTTCTCATTTTTCTAAGATACCCTACTTTACTGAAAGTAATAGATGTTTTCTCTTTTGTCAGGTTGTCAGCCCACTGCCTTCTGGTTACTGAACCGACACGGCTCCCACAACCCTGAGGCGCACGAAATCGTCGAGCTGCAGAAGCTTGGAGACCTCAAGAACAATATTGTTAACAACTACCAGCGTGGCAACTTTAGGAATACCAATGTAAGTAACATGAATTTAATTGTTGAGTCATCATATTATTATTAGATATTTTTACGGAACTTCGTCGGCGTAAATGTCGGACCTCCGTTTTATCTCCTTAGAAACAAAAGATTTTCCAAAATTCATCCCGAATTTCGGATTTTTTTTTTTTTTGCGGACGTCTACTAACTATAAACTACCTCCCTACCAAATTTCATATTTTTACGTCAAGCTGCTTTCAATATTTCGTGATGAGTGAGTGACTGAGTAACCTTTTGTTTTTTATATTTAGATAATGCCTTAGCAGCTTTTAAATAACGAAACCTTCGCAAACAACAGACGAATTTAAACAAACAGCTGTCCAAGGAAGTAAGTAATGACCAACATTGTAGTATGGCCAGAATATTTAGTTTCGTAGACACGTGTAAATAGTTTGCTCGCCTTACTTACCTTGGAAGTACGACAAAAGCTACGGAAATGTACTGTTCTATGGTACAGTCAATAAAAGAGATAGGTATCCAAGGTCGTCAGATATAGTTGAAGTTTTCTTAAAAAACGATGGATGTCTTCGATTGAAACTTAACTTAATTATTTACTTTTTAAATTAAATTATACATATTTGAAATCATCAACATGACCTATCTCTTTTGTTGATTGTACCTACGATTTAGGTAAAGTTCCATGAGGTGCCAGCCATTAGCACCTTGTAGGTACTTAACCTTTACAATGTTTTATGGATTTGCTATTTCTTGCTCGTCTTAATTGCGAAGTTCAACATATTACTGCGAAATTAACCCTACTAGGGCCTCCGAATTGACTGTAACAGTAATACCACATAACAATATTACTTGCTTAGGTTTAAGTCTTACTGGAATAAGGGTAGGAATGTGGAGTATAATCTTTCAATGTTATAAAGCTGACAAGTTTGCTGTTTGTTTGACGCTACTAATCTCATCAACTGCAGGTCCGATTCTGAAAATTCTTTCGCTTGGTAGCTACGTTATACTTTGGTGCTATGGGCTATTTATTATCAAAATAATAACTGCCTTAGAACACACGCGGACGAAGTCGAGGGCAAAAACTAGTGAGATATAAAGAGGAGTCTAAGAGTCTCATCATAGACACTCATCATAGAGACTCATCATAGAGACTCATCATAGAGACTCATCATAGAGACTCATCATAGAGACTCATCATAGAGACTCATCATAGAGACTCATCATAGAGACTCATCATAGAGACTCATCATAGAGACTCATCATAGAGACTCATCATAGAGACTCATCATAGAGACTCATCATAGAGACTCATCATAGAGACTCATCATAGAGACTCATCATAGAGACTCATCATAGAGACTCATCATAGAGACTCATCATAGAGACTCATCATAGAGACTCATCATAGAGACTCATCATAAAGACTCATCATAGAACTCGAAAATTAATTCACAATGTATCGTATACAGTGCCCGAACATGCATCATACCTTCCGTATGCACACTCATCACACATTTTATGAGAGTATCTTCTCATTCAGAGTATCTTCTGTTCTCAACGCACTATTTCCTTCACAGCAACGCATCTGCTCTTCGGACCTGAACATCTTAGAACAATGGCAGTGGAACAACCGGCACAATGCGACGTTTGCCGGGGACCTCACCATCGATGGGTACATGACAACTCAGCAACACGCCCAAGCTTGGAAGCAGAGGTTCCCTGGACTTCTCACTACCACCCGCCAAAACTATTTGGTAAGATGCTTTGTTGTGCTGATAGTATAATTTTATTGGGGGTGAACTTTTTACCCAAGCCATGCTCAATTATGATTTATCAATGTTCAACAGTCCTATTCTGTAAAAATCACCCTTGGTCAATTTATGTTTAAGTCCCATGTAATAGGGGGCGAGCCTATTTCAATCAACCCGGCACGAATTCAGATTCCGAGGCTGCTTCTGAGAAATTCCTGATGGAAAAACCCAATAACACTTTGCCCGACCTGGCGCGACCCCGAATCGCCGTTTCAGATGGGTTCGATTAACCTATCTGTGACGAAACGGTAACTCGGGGTCGCGGCAGGCCACGAAGGAGGTGGCGGGACGAACTGGATGGATTTCTCCAAAAATTGGAAAGATGAGGCGCGGAAACGTGAAGGATGAAAGGAGTGGTGTGAGGCCTTTGCCCAGGAGTGACACAGCGACAAACCGGCTAACATAAAAATTATGTATAATGAATAGACATCAAAGGATTTGCTTTGGCTTGAAACCCTGAATGCCGTTGACCTATTTTTGTTGGGTAATCGACTGTATATTGGAATTTTGCCGGCACATGGACGTCCTGCATTCCTTACCCAAAAAACCGTTTAATAATCTATCCCGTAGTTTGATCACCGCTTTCGGTACATGCATTAACCATAGCTCACGCTATTGTGTACGTGTTCCGTATATCTAATAGTCTTCCTACGGACAAAGATTACTTAATACTTGCGTAACGGCCCATTACACACCTACGAATAAAGCAAAACAATGCAATTGACTTTCATAAGTTGGTGGAGTAGGTATTTAGATTATCTATATCCTTGGCTTCATATAGGAGCTGTTTTGTAATGTCTTCTTGTAGTTCCAAATATCGAAAATATTATTATATCATAGACCCGTCCGACACCAACTGCGATTGTGTACCTCCTGATCAGACTATGTCCCACAAACTGGAGTATTCCGATTGTTCGTTCATATGTACAGTAAGCGGTCATAAGTGCAGTAGCATGCTAAGGTTTGAATTGGTGTGATAACGCGTTACAAGCCGTATCTACATCTTTGTGTTTAAGTGATTATTAACACAGTACCTACGAACACCTCAGAATTCGCAGACGGGGTCGAAAGGTCGTAAGTTAAAAATTGACAATCTATTCTTTGTGTGATTGCTACTCCACCTCTACTGTACAACGCTTACTGACGCAGTTATTGGGCCCAAATACCTAGTATAAATTCTTCTATCGATGATACGAAAGGAATGTTGACCAGATAAATTGCTGGACCATCTTTATTCCTACACTTCATATTACAGCATTAATTCAGATTTAAGAGTCCCTTGAGGTCATTTGTAGCTTCGAACCTAGGTGCAAAGAAATGTGTTTAAATTTTGTTACAAAATAGAAAAGGAAGGACTTATAAAATGTAATTAAAATGTAGAATGAAAGTGTCCACGTCGGTGTTTTTAGGCTAACCACTGGCATGCGGGTTAATTAACTTCAATTCAGTTTTATTTATTGCAGTGATGTAATTAAAATTTGGGGGACATTTGTTTATTTCATCATGTGAGTACCTTACCAACCTTACCTTGGTAGGTAGGTTGGTTGCAAAGCACGACTGCTGAGCATGAGGTGAGCATGAGGTCTTGGGTTCGATTCCCAGAGGTCGGGCGAAGCGTTATTGGGTTTTTCCCTCAGGAATTTCTCAGTAGTAGCCTCGGAGTCTGGATTTGTGCGATCTGGATGTGGTCGATGGCAATAGACTAGCCCCTTTTTACATGGGACTTAAACATAACTGGCGAAATGTGGGTGTACACCTCTGTAGTTGTAGTTAGGAACCTACCTAATACTAATTGTTAACAGTATCCTTCTGATTGGAATTTGCTTCCTCTACATCTCTAGATGATGCTATTCAAGTCCACGTTTCATTTAACTTGGGTATCCAGCCAGACGTAGTTCTTTAATACTTTGTCCTAGATGCCTACCGACTGCGTCGTTCTCCGCTCCATGACCCATTAGTTCCAAGGAGGTGCATTACATTTTCAGTGACATTACGTATTCTACGGGCGTGACTCATTTCTACTGTATAATAGGTGATGGTGACGTCAGTAGACTCGTTTCGTGTTATTTATATGTTTTGGTCTTTTACAATAAATTGTAACGGTTCTATCACAATACAATACAGGACTATTAAGGGTTCTCTAATTCTAAAGAACTGCCCAGTTGGCCTCATAGTCTCAAACTGAGTGTGGGTTCGATTCCTAGGTCGAGCAAAGTGATATTTGGTTAAGGATATTTCTGAGTTGTAACCCGAAGTAAGGAAGTTCGTGGTGAACACATGAACCCGGCTGATAATCGTAGATCTTTGACACTCGTTACGGGTAGTCAGAAGCCCGAAAGTTAGGCAACCAGTCTTACCAAGTAACTGGGTTGTGGAATTCAGATAGGCAGTCGCTCCATGTAAAATACTGGTATTTAGCTGCATCCGTTTAGACTGAAAGCCGACCCCAACATAATTGAGAAAAGTCTAGGTAGGTGATCATCATGGCATTCTTAGAGGCAACTTTCAGACTCTTAAGTAGATAATTAAAAATTTGCAAGTTCACACTCATACGAGAACCGAACAAAATGATTAGTTCATGTAAAGAGCAGAATAGGTCAAATACTCCTTAATTACACGACTGCCCCAAAAAAAGGAGTGTTATGTGTTCAGGGTTAATGTATGTATGTATGTGAGTTTCTTTATTCCACCATAACTTTTAAACACCTGAACCGATTTAGATGTATGGGGTATCGTTACAATCCTTGCATCGTTCCGAGTAACATAGGCTAGTTAAAAATAAAAAGAAACCGGTGTGGCCACTTTAAAACGTAAATTAATACCAGCCTCAATTTATTTTTTTAATGAATCTGGTCGTGTCTATGTTTATCGTCTAGAATTTGACAAGTAGATTTAAAAAATATATAACACTGTAAATAAAAAACGTCGTAAAAAAAAAACTGTCGAGTAAACAAAGTACAAATATGTGCAATTTTTGCAGTCGTGTTTTTAATTTTTTAATTATAATAGCTTGTTTTGAAAATTCATCTTATACTGTTTAAACTAATGGAGTAAAAATCGAATCCCTCAATCTTTTTGGCAGTTTTCATGACCTTCCTAGATTCGACACTCGCTATATTTACGTTCTTATTTACAGTTCAAGTTTGTGAACGATGGACGATCGAGTAACACATTCAAGGCGTTCACAGAAGGATTGTTCGGAGATCAAGCAGAAAGCTTTGATATACCCAAGGAAAATGATGAAAAACTGTTACGGGTAAGTACTACCTAGCTTTCCAGTCTTTCTAAGAACATTATCACCAAAAATAAGGCTTGGAATTGTTTTTTATTACAAGCTTTTGTTTAGCTTGCACTGTTCGTATAATTATGTATGTAGGTAAGTTGTCAATCAAAATTTGCAAACCATTTTTTGACCATTTCCAAATATAAAAAAAAACATCTTGTTTTAAAAATCCTAACTAATATTATAAATGCGAAAGTGAGTTTGTTTATTTCTTTATTACTCTCTCACAGCTAAACCACTGAAGCGATTTTGATGAAATTTGGTGCAGACTTAAGCTTCAAACCCCAAGGACGGAGATATGCTACTTTAAAATCGTCTTCATCCGCAATATCTGTCATATATATTATATTTATTTTTTAATATCAAATATGTCTTTTCTGTAGCCGTACAAGTTCTGCCCAGCATGGACTAAGGCTGTGGGAGAGAACAACGACACGGTGACACAGCTGAACATCTTCGAGTCCAAGAGGGAATTTAGAGATGTGAGTATTATTACATCATCATAATAGACTACAGGCCCATGTCCAAAAATGGTGGGTCATATGAACCACCAGGTGACGTATATAGGACGATATAAGAGCATAAAATAATAAGATTCAGCACTATGCCGTCACTTGTAAGCTGTCCAACTGAGTGCTGATGAGAATTGAAAAGTGCAGGTAGAGTGAGTACATTTTGGTCATATATTTTTGTACGGCATTTTTACCATCGATAGATCCATGAAAAATAATAAGAAAGCGCGCAGTGCCGTACAAAAATGTTGGGCCACAAAGTCGGTATTTTTTTTGATTTTCTGACAATTTCCAGGGTAAATTTGGTCATTTGATTCTGTACGGCATCTGTTTCATACTGTTTCAATACAGCTTCTAATCCATTATTCCGCAACGCCGTACAAAAATCATGCGACAAGGGGAAAAAATCGAGGGTTGCAACCCCCTCTCTTTCCGTGGTCCGGGGGGTGATTTGAAAAAGTACGGCTTCGGTTCCAAAACATTATCTAGCACTCAAAAGTACTATTAAAAATAATGCCGTCAAAAAATTATTGTTCATTTGAATGTAAATTAGTTAATTATCTTAATTTCATGGTATACTTGATTTATAAAGCTGTAAAATCATTTGACTCTGTACGGCAACTTTTTTTTTAACATGATATTGTAAAATACAATTTTTATATAGTATTGCCGTTCTAAAGAAACTGTTCTAAAAAAAATTATAGAGAAACACAAAAACTGAATTATTGCAAAAGTTTAAATATTCATAGATTAATAATCTATAGCAATTTTCTACATTTTTCCCTTGTTTTAAATAGTATTAAGATAAATAAATTAGGAAAAAATGATGCCGTACATTTTAATGCAGACCATATCTTTTCATATCATTTCGTTCTATGGATTTTTACTTGAGTTGGTTTTCCCCTACAAACCTTTGGACCAACGAAAATGTACGGCATGTAAAAAAATATTATCTATGCATAAAATACTTTCAAAATAAATTAATTTTATGTTGTTTCAAATCACCCCCCGGACCACGGAAAGAGAGGGGGTTGCAACCCTCGATTTTTTCCCCTTGTCGCATGATTTTTGTACGGCGTTGCGGAATAATGGATTAGAAGCTGTATTGAAACAGTATGAAACTGATGCCGTACAGAATCAAATGACCAAATTTACCCTGGAAATTGTCAGAAAATCAAAAAAAATACCGACTTTGTGGCCCAACATTTTTGTACGGCACTGCGCGCTTTCTTATTATTTTTCATGGATCTATCGATGGTAAAAATGCCGTACAAAAATATATGACCAAAATGTACTCACTCTATCTGCACTTTTCAATTCTCATCAGCACTCAGTTGGACAGCTTACAAGTGACGGCATAGTGCTGAATCTTATTATTTTATGCTCTTATATCGTCCTATATACGTCTCCTGGTGGTTCATATGACCCACCATTTTTGGACATGGGCCTGTAGTCTATAAGCTTTATAACAAAAAAAAAACAATTAGAATAAAAAAAAGGAAACTAAAACTAAATGGCATCGGAAAATTCATTGCCGCGCCGTCGATCATCATAACAACCATTTATCATCATAATAACCCAACCTCCAACCAACCATACAATCAACCTCTACGCAGTTTTGTTAGACGGTGAGTATTGTAGACACAGCAGTAATACTAATATGCTCCTGCAGTGCAAATTTGATAATTATCTGAAATACAACAGAAAAAGAGTTGAAAGCTACATTACAATTGCGTGTTACATTACATCGTGCATCGCTCGCAATCCTATATTTTACACACTATTCTCGACTACCCCCTTTTTTAGTTTATTATTCTACCGAAAACTGGCCAAAACATATTAACTGTTCTGTTTGCGTTGACCCTAACACTACATAACTCTCTTTAGCATTCTCATCATAGCTGCATTTCGCAACATAATAAAATATTTTAAAAATTTTAATTATTTCAATTATCTGATATTCAAGAGGCGTATGGTACCTAGATGCCTAGTTAGAATGTGATATCTGTGAATGTGGCCTTGCCACCCCCTCTTCCCTTCCCGCAGGCCCCGCAGTCGTCTTACTATCAATATTTATCCGATATTTTCGCAAATGACGTCACAACTGCCATCTGTCTGGCATTGGCTAATTATTTTTAACCGACTTCTAAAAAAGGAGGAGGTTCTCAATTCGGATGTTTGTATTTTATTTTTATTCAAAAAGTGTGCAGGAAAATATTATAGTAGGTCTTATCTCGTAATAAAACCGTTGTTTTGAATAGGTAGTGCTTTTCAGCGATTGGCTGCGTCATGCGTGGCGCGGGTTCAACTCCCGCAACGCATGGTACAAATATTTATATTTTGGGCTTTTATAAATATTTTATTTTATTAATAGTCTGAATTTTAAAATGAAAACATTATTGTATTTAATTTCTTCGATAATTTATTAAGAAGTCAACTCGAGTTCTAATAAATTAAATGGAAAAAGCCTGCCTTTTGGCCCGACCAATTTTATCCGGACACGCATCCCAAAGCCTGATTATATCCGGCTTTATCCGGGCGCCTGGCATCACTACCTACAAATAGTTGTTCCGGAACTGGCTGTTTGTGTATGCGAGTATATATGTTTGTACACACAACGATATTGTAACACACCCACGATACAGGAGAAATTCCTAGTAGGGCGCAATGTTTTTTTAAAAAAGAAAAAATAACTGTTAAGCCCTAAATTAGATTCTTCCTAAGCCAAAGTTGTTGGGCCCGCCAGGGCCAGTGCCTGCCAGGTTTTTGGATTTTGTTCGAAAGAGTCACCGCGACCCTGGAACGTAAGGGTCCGTTCTCACAGACCGGCTCGGAGAGGAGATCAGATTCTTATCACGTTGAAAACAGAGTTTTTAGTATTTGTAATAAGGTTTATTTTTGCATGTGCACTGCTTTTGTCATTTTCTTAATGACAGAAGCAGTGCACAGTCATGCAAAAATAAACCTTATGTACTAAACCTTACTTAAAATGTTTTCAACTAATAAGAATCTGATCTCCTCTCCAAGCCGGTCTGTGAGAACGAGGAACACGGATGGGTTTTAGTCAGGCGGAAGAAGTCATTTGATGATGATGCCTAAAGTAGTACGTAAACTGTACCAACGTACCTACCAACAATTTGCTAATTACAAAAACCTTAAATAGATTTTAACATGACCGTGATGACCTTGGTCGCAAAGCTTTAATTAATTCGGGAGGTTACTTACATTATGCGGAAACAGCGTATTTTTTGCGTTAATTTTCGATATGTATATGCACTAATTGGGTTCAAGATGGTTCAAGTTTAATTCTTGATACAGAACCACTGGCAGAAGATAATTGGGTACCTTGAAAAAAAAATGTGACAGCACCAACCAATAGTTTCAAGATTCTTTAAAAAAAACACTTTATTTTAACTCTGAAAATGAAAACTCAATTTTTTTAACACCTAATTAATTCGATATTTAGTTGTTGGTCAATTGAATTGGGAAATAAGTGACGTCACAGCTCCCTTTTGCAATAGGAAAACCATTGAAAAATGTATGTCAATTATATTTTGCAGTCCAAATTTTTCTTCTTCTCATAACTTTTCTCAACATGTTTTGCATTTTCTCTGTCAACCAGATGATAAGCAACATATCCCTCCGCCTGGGCTTCAACTACGACATACAGAAGGAAATCATCTTCCGCATCTACCAGATCTGCCGGTACAACAAGGCGTGGGACGTCGTGAAGATATCGCCTTGGTGCGCTGTAAGTATTATACCAAGCTGTTCATAATAATATTCTCTTGACCAAAACGGCGGCCAGTCGCAGTGGAGTCTAGCCAAGGACGCAGAAGATATTATAGTGCACATAAGTGTGTGCATAACAGGTGTACTCCGTCTTTCCATTCGCTAAGAGTTTGATGGGACGACAAGACCGGGGAGCGACCTGAGCGTAGGACCAGCCTAACCAGCCAGAAGTTTTCACATCTAAACCGTCTAAAACTAATTTTTGTATCGCATTTGACATGCTCCTGAATTAGGTAGGTGTCATTGACACCATTAACCAATAATTCCAAGACACAACATCTCTGAAAAAAACTCTTTATTTTAAAACTTGATTAAAAATCTGATTAGTTTGCAATTAACTGTAAAATTAGATTTTTAATTGCTTCCAAATAAACAAATACACACATCAAAAAAGTCTAGGGATCAAAATCCCTAACATTTGTTAGGGATGTTGATCCCTAGACTTTTTTGATGTGTATAGTTAGTCAATTGAGTTGGCAAATTAAGTGACGTCACAGGTTGCTATTGACATACAAAATGGGGAATCGGATATTAACAGCTAATCAAAAGGATGTGAATTGATTTTTGGTGTCAACTTTCCAATTCTTGTGTTCTTCATAATACTATATCCAAATTTCTTTAGAGCAAAAATACGCAAGCTACGATTAACCAGATAGAGACACATGGCAGTGTACCAGCTAAGTTCAGAACAAAACAAGCGAACACAGAAGTGTGTATATTACACGAATACTAATTTAATAAACACGTTCTTCCCAGGCCTTCACCCGCGACGATCTGAAGCGCCTGGAGTACGCTGAAGACTTGGATACGTACTACAGGTACGGTTACGGGTCTGCACTCAACAAGGACATCGGCTGCACCCTCGTCAAAGACATGATGACGTTCTTCGACAAATATGTTGGGAATGGTAAGTTTATGTTGCATGCAGTGTCTGATCAGGTCCTTTCAAGTATATCTTCAAAATGCCACGATCTGGTCCGGACACATCTGATCCAGTGTACCCTTGCTGTCCTAGCAACGCCCTAAGCTGAATTCCGTAACCCACACCCACAGGGCTCGTATTTGCTTAGTTTATAAGTTTCACTCCCAGCCTGGAACTCTTCATTTTAAAATCACTACAGGACAGTCCAGTTAAGCAACCGACAACTGCCTTTTTTCGGGGTAGAAAATCCTCATGGATTAATAGAGAAGGGGTCTGTTAGACTCTGACTTGCTAAAAATCACTCCGGGGTGTTCTCTTCCCTCATTTACAAGGACACTTTTTCTGAAAGCGTACACGCCCTCCATGATCCCCGACTGATGCCCGCCTCTGCAGGCCTCCTCAGGTGCTGACAATCTCCTAGATTAATAAGCGAGATGACAATCAAAAAAAAAAGTTTCTTGTCTCTACCTCGGTGTTGGCGCCAAATGGCGATTTTGATGCGTGACCTAATCAGCTCCTAACGCCATTTTGGGCCAATTAAACTTTCAATTATATCAACAAAGTGACCCAGAGATCCACTTTATAATGAAATAAATGAACCTTGAACAAATTTCCTGTATCCTTATTAACGCAAATAAAACGTAAATTACCACATTAAGTACATTGTTGACATAAGAAAACAAAATTAACTTGTTTTCAAGTAATTTATTGTGCTATGAGTCATTTTGGTTTTTGGTTATGTTATGCGTAATATCGATCACTGATGTGACTCAGATGTTATGGAAAATATTGTTGAATTAAACATTTGGTATGCTTACTGTATTAGCTGAGGTGTAATATAGGTACCTATGTGTCATGACAAAAACAAAGTTTGTTTGACTTAGTATCGACGACTACATATTTTTAGGGTTCCGTACCTCAAAAGGTAAAAACGGAACCCTTATAGGATCACTTTGTTGTCCGTCTGTCTGTCTGTCTGTCTGTCTGTCTGTCTGTCAAGACCTTTTTTCTCAGGAACGCGTGGAGGTATCAAGCTGAAATTCATATCAAATACTCAAGTCTATGGTCTCTTGGAGCTGTGAAAAAATCAAACTTCTAAGTCAACGCGATCAAAAGATACTCCCGTTTATGCCGCAAATTTTCGACACTCGCAAGGGAATCAAAACCTACAGGGTACTTCCCGTGAACTCAGAATCTTGAAATTTGGTATGAAGCAACGTCTTATAGCAGAGATATAGGAAAAATTGCGAAAAGTATAAATTTTTAGTTACATCATATAATAAAAATATTTTTAATAATTTTAAACTTACTACCCCTTTCCTCATGAACGCGTAGTGGTATTATATTGAAATTCATATCAAATACTCAAATCTATAATACCTTTAAGCTGTAACAAAATCAAACTTCTATGTCAACGCAATCAAAAGAAACAGGAATTAAAACCGCATATTTTGAAACTCGCCACTACTCGCAAGGGAATCAAAACCTACAGGGTACTTCCCGTGAACTCAGAATCTTGAAATTTGGTACGAAGCAACGTCTTATAACACAGATAAAGGAAAAATTGCGAAAAGCATAAATTTTTAGTTACATCATATAATAAAAATATTTGTAATAATTTTAAACTTATTACCCCTTTACTCATGAACGCGTAGTGGTATTATATTGAAATTCTTAACAAATACTCAAGTCTATAATATCTTTAAGCTGTAACAAAATCAAACTTCTACGTCAACGCAATCAAAAGATACAGCAATTAAAGCCGCATATTTTGAAACTCGCAACTACTCGCAAGGGAATCAAAACCTAAAGGATACTTCCAGACTACCTGGAATCTTGAAATTTGGCATGAAGCAACGTTATAAAGTACACATATAGGAAAAATTCCGAAAATCTTAAATTTTTAGTTACATCACATAGTATATTTTTTTTAATAATCATAAACTTACTAGCTGACCCAGCAAACGTTGTTCAGCGATTAAAAAAAAAAAACAGATGTTGGCCGATTCTTAGACCTACCCGATATGCACACAAAATTTCATGCAAATCGGTTCAGCCGTTTCGGAGGAGTTTGGAAACAAACACCGCAACACGAGAATTTTATATATTAGACTTGCTGACCCAGCAAACGTTGTTATGCGATTAACAAAAAAAAATAAAAAAATAGATTTTGGCCGATTCTCAGACCTACCCGATATGCACACAAAATTTCATGCAAATTGGTTCAGCCATTTCGGAGGAGTTTGTGTACGGAACCCTCGGTGCGCGAGTCTGACTCGCACTTGGCCGGTTTTTTTTAAATTCATTTCGAGTATCAAGCAAGAGCCCATAGAAAAATACACTAAAAAAAATATATAAACAATCTATAAGTACTTCTATACTATAATATTATAATATTAATATTATAAAGAGGTACTTAACATTTGTTGGTAAGTTTGTATGTAGGGGGTAATCTCTGGATCTACTGAATCGATTTTGGAAATTCTTTCACAAATTGAAAGCTATTTTATCACTGAGTGCTAATAGGCATTATATTATTAAAAAAATTAGGGATCCGTAAGAAAAATCACGCGAACGAAGTCGCGGGGAGAGTGCTATACTCAATAAATGTATTCATAGTAAAAATAAAAACTAAATATACTTTTATGCCAATGAATGATACTCGTGTATTACCTATACACGCGAATTTATATTACAACAACACAAATACTCAAAATACAAATATGTAATGTTTTTACAAAATCAAACCCGAGTAGTTTGAAATAAGACCTATAAAATATGCAACGTTATAATAGTACCTAGGTACCTAGTAATTGTAGTACATACCTATAGCCAACATTGTAATTTTCGTCAACGCAATTTAATCGAAACGTTGAGCTTTTATTAAACTCATTTAGACCCGAGTAATAAAATAATTAATTATGTTCCCTACACTCCCAACAGGCAGTTTTACAACAACGAGGCCTAAAACTGTATAAATTCTTCGCTGTTATGTCGAAAATCTACCCAATTTATAATTAGACACTGCTGAGACTGCGTAGACTTTATGTCTAGCATTAGATTTCTTTCGGTGATGACGTCAATACTGTTGTTTTCGATTCTCGCACGGAACAAATATTTGAATGGCCTACAGGTAGTTGTTCCGGGTCTGGTTGTTTGCGTACGAGAGTTTATATGTTTGTAGACTCACCCACGATACAGAAAAACTGCCTAGTCCCAACAGAAAAATGTATTTGCTGTGTTCTTAAATTATCTAGCGACCCGCCCCGGCTTCGCACGGGTGCAATGTAGATACTAACTTTACGTGCCTATACAGGGTGGCCCAGATAGGTATCACCCCCATGTATGTTCTCACTTTCAGGATTACTTATTATCAATGAAAATAATTTCAAGAAATGCGATTCAAAAAGAGAAAATCATCAAAATCTGATGCATGGAAGAATGTCCCCAAAAATATTAAAAATCGTCTAAGTAGCTCCTAAACCACAAAAAATCGTAGAACATAGACCTACATGAGGGTGGTTCAGGATAGCCCAAGAAGGGATGCCTTCCAAAATTTCCATTTGGACGTCGTTATCTGGGCCATCCTTTAATAAACCTTCCTCTTGAATCACTCTTGAAATTGATAAAAAATCGCATTAAAATACGTACTAGTATATCATTATTTTTCGTATTAAAATTTTCTAAGTAGTTGCGTCTTGGAATTATTGGTCATAATGGTGTCAAATACCCAATTGACCCTTTCCTACTGATAGGTAAAATGTAAGGAACGAATTCAGAATACATAATATCTATCCATCATTCCAGACGCGCCACCCCAACAGCCGCGCGCCATGGTGCACTTCACGGAGGCCGCCATGCTGCTCATGACCCTCACCGCCATGGGGGCTCACGAAGACTCCGCCCCCCTCACTGGAGACAACTATCACTCCGCTAACGTGCAGTCTCGCAAGTGGACCACTTCTACCATGACGCCGTTCAATGCTAACCTTGCTGCTGTGTTGTACAAGTAAGTTTTATGTAATTCTCTTCTTTTTCTAGTTTTGACTTTTAAAAGTGCATAGTGGTCTTTGATTTTGACAGTCAAACTCAATCATTTATTTAAATTAGACCGTTAAAAGGCACTTATGTCATAGTACTTATGCATCCTGTAACCTGTTACGGACAAACAGACAGAAAAAACTGGGTGCACAGCGATATATGTATAAAAATAATTTCAGTAATTTCAATCTTTACTAATTAATAAAGCTAAAGAGTATTTTTTGCAATACGCTGATCTCTGAAACTACCAGTGGAATTGTTTTTTTGTTTGTATGTCAAATTGTCAATAGCTAGATAGTTATAGATACAGGGGCGCCGAGTTTTTAAAATTCCCGTGGGTGCTCCAGCTGACATACCTAGCTACTTATATATATTTTTGTTATTTAATAGACACAAGAAAATATTATAGAATTATTTTAGATATTCATAATCGTGGGTGCTCGGCACCCACTATTTACCTCTCGTGGGTGCTGGAGCACCCGAGCACCCACGGAGTCGGCGCCCCGTAGATATCCTATATTCATAGCATAAATATTCATGAGGAATATAGGCTATATTATTATGTTTAACATCACACTACGACATCAGCGAAACAGTATACCTAACCAAAGACAAGTATATAGTGGTATATAATTAGGTAGCTAGAAAATAAACAAAATGGTATGGTGTGGTACATAATAAACAATCTCGACTCTATAATAAATTTCTAATTTAAATCAACTGTCATCCTTGAACCTAAAACTACAGGGAAGTTTACGATCTTAAACTGTGCCAAGTACCAACTACCTATGAGCAAACAATATTATTATTATAATTATTTCGCCAACTGTCATTTCTTGAAATAACCGAGCTGCGAATAGGGTGGCCAGATCCTAGATCTGGGAAGCCGGAACCACCAGTCAGTCACTTTTGTATAAAATTGGGTGAAAAAGCCGGTTTTTTGTCTAAGAGCAGATTTTTCAATAGTCAAATAACTTTTATCCAAAGAATAAATATGACAATTTGACATAAATTTTCTATACAAAAGCTGTCAAACCACCATATCCCTCTGCTATGAGTTATGTCATGATTAAAAATTAGCCTTAATTTGTTAAAAAGGTGAAAATATTGTATTTGGCATTTTCGATGCTTTATTATAAAATCGTTTTTGGTTAAATGTAATTTAAGCCTAACAAAAACCGGACAGGGCGGACACGGAATAATATAATACACACATCCAAAATGCCTGACTATGTCCGGCTTTATTCAGACGTCTGGCTACCCTAGCCGCGAGTAATAGTCGCACATACATTATGAGCAGTGAGATATTCCTAGATGTTTTCTAATAGGTTCGTGTAGGTACTTGCGTTGGCTAGGTACATAATGTGCTTAATTACTTGTTTACTACAACGTTGACCGTACCTACTTCAGACTGGTATAGTCAACGGAAAAGTTTTGTATTGAATGCTACGACAAAGAAATAGGCAATTTTATAGGCAAGTAGGGAGTAAGCTCGGTGGGGCAAAGTGGGATGCTTTCATGCTCTGGCTCAGGATGAACTCTTGAAATCAATAATCTTCGAAACTAATATTCGACGTAGGTATTCTCTGAACTGATTTCATAAATTATTTTAATATCAGAAAGCTACACTATTGAAAACCAGGCTAACTGAATATATGGCTACGCCCATGGCAGGGACGGACTCAAAACTAGTTGCTACTTATTGTCCCATCGCAAACTCATCCTTCCTGAAACTCCATAAGCTTCCGAATCCTACAATTCTTACTTAATTTTGTTTTCTTTCCAGATGCACCCAAAACGGCAACTTCCAAGTAAACGAAGAGTATCAAGTCATGTTTCTGGAGAACGAGCATCCAATGAACCTACCAGGTTGCAGGGTCGGACTCTGCGACTGGTCGGCAGTCAAGAACCGCTTCGGAGACCTCACGAAGAAATGCGACCTCCAATTCTGCAATAACGCTAATAAGTTGAGTGGTCTTAGTGCCATAAGTTTTGCTGCATTCGCTTTTATAGTAAAGTACGCTGTGATCAGGATATAAGCATTTTTAAAACCAATATGCATTTTGTGAAGTGTAAAAACGCTTTGTTGTTGTATTTAGGAGAAAAAAAGAACAAAAATGAGAACAATCTCTTCAAACAAGTCTCCGCTTGAACAAGCCATCTCCTAATTAAAATATTTCTAGTGGGTTACCTAGACTTACTTAGGAACTTACATCTAAGACAAATATTAATAGGTAGATATTAATAATCATGTATTTAAACTTACACCCCGGTTTGTGAAACAACAAACAAAACAAATTAAACGCATATCAGTACTGTGATTGGCTGACTGTATCATCAACAACCAATTAGATCACTTGGCACATAAAATTTCGCCCAGAAACCGGGTGTTTGATTTCCAGTCAAATATCAGCTAATGATTGTCTGAAAAGCAAACAATTAAAGAATTAAGGAACGTTCTCTTTCTATTCACTTGGGTTTTTCTGAACGCACCTCAACATTCTGGGCCTCAACCGTACAAAATTTAAACGGCATTTCGTAAAACGTGTTACCCTTTTTTCTCATAGACGTCATGCTTTTCAGATACTGAAAAGTAACATTACAAAATGTAACATGTACCTATAATTATAGAAAATATTGTTGTAATAAAAAATCAAATGATATAACTATTTATATGGTCGATTTGCACTGTTATTATTTTATTTATCTATTTTAATATGTAGTTTTAATGTGTTTTATAAATCAAGTTAACATTCTTAGGCCAGTATTATTTTTGTTTCTATAATTATAATAAAGCCTTGTCCTTGAAAATATATTCTAATTAAGTACCTAATTTATTTTTAAGGTACTTACTATACCTACTCAGGAACCATTTTAGGTCATAAGCTCATTAGAGCCAACAGACACCCGACCAACACCGCCTCACCTCGAGCGGTTAGTATTCATTGTATGGAGTGCTATGGGTATACGCTTAAGCTTACTTCAACTCCGGAGCGATTCGCCCACGGGCTGACCACGCGCAGACGGCGAGTGGACCCCTCAATAACCACCTGTTGCTCGCACGCTTGACTTGCGTTGCCCACGTGCAGGTTCCGAATGGATGCATAGTGATGATCCTTGACTAACTAATCGTCTTTTTGCGGACAACGCAACGCAACGTCCACTCGTTGACCACGTGACGCTCACTGGTTGACACGCGGTCCAAGCGTGGACTACCTGTCGACAACGAGTGGACACCGAGAGACCAGGTGGTGGTGGTCGGGTGTCAAGTGGCTGTAATGAGCGTTGACCTTTAGGCTTAAGGATGTACTTATTTTTCTAAATCGCATTTTAATAATTTCTTAAATCTTTAACTCTTTAATTACTTATTGTATAAGCACAATATTTTTACACAAGTTGTTACTAAGTAAACGCTTAATGTTGATGTTTGAGAATATAATATTGTTGTTGTAACTCGCACCAAATAGAACTATGTAATAGTTGAAATAAAATGTTTTAAGTAGAACTTGTATTTTCATTTTAAAATTAAATGAATGAATGGGTTTGAAAATGTCTGACGTTTGCTGCTAAATAATAACCACCTGTAGGTACTTCTGTATCATTATACAGCTAACATTGTAACAAGCCGGATTTGACAGCTATCAAAATCCTTTGTGTAGTGTTGTCAAAACGTCTTGTCAAAATATAAATCGGCAATTAATTCGTGTTTGTGAGTGTATTTTTTCAAAATTAAGTTAAACTTAATGTTTACAAGTGATACTCGTTGTTATAGTGTATGGGTAACATAGTAATTATTCAGGATTGTGAATTGGATTTTTCAAATTATTACGTAGGAGAAACGTCAAATCCGGCCTCTTAGAACGTTAGCAGTTTAGGCATTCTCCAATTAGTCACTAACGCAATGGACTAAGTCATGAAACTCTGGTACTTTTATATTATTTATCGTTTTCTGACTACCAATATACTTTTATTAGAATACATACCTACAATTTCGATTAATCTTACAACTATTATAAATCCGAAATTTTGGTTAGCCTGAATAGGCTGAACGGATCTGGATGAAATTTAGCATAAAGATAAATTTTAGACTGGAATAGCATTTCGGCTACTTTCGCGGACGAAATCGGGGACAGAAACTAGTTGACTGATATAACATTAATTTAAAGATGTAGTACATAAATAATAAACGGTTTTTATTTCGTTTACAAAAATTAACAACTTATCGATAAAATCACAAATTGCTCATACACAATTTCACATTATGATAGCATACAATTAATTGTTTTTAAATACAAACGACATTTTTATGTACAAATGCGATATATTAACATTTTTCACCTAGTAAGACAGCAGCTTTTATAACTTAGGGACTTGTTTGTAGCTTACGATTATTTTATAGAGTAAGTATAGAAGTACTCATTCGGGATTGGATTACCATTGGAAGATATTTGTTTATGCATGCGATATTTTTGCCTAAACAAGCTTTTACGTGACGATATAAGTATAAATATGCATGCATACTACACAATAGTCTAGTTGACACCACCAATCAATTGACCTACTTTGTATGACCTGTCAAAACGCGATTCTTCCATAGATTTTGTATGGTAATATACGAACTGTGACGTCACTTATTTTGCAACTCAATTGACTAACTGTTTATTGATTTCAAAGCCATAGAAAATCTAATTTTAGAGTAAATTTAAAATTAATCGGGTTTCCAGTGCTAAAATAAAGTGTTTCTTTACATAAGTTATGTCTTGGAATTATTGGTTAAGGAGTCAACTACCTAATTCAAAGTGATAAAAAAAAATGGTGGCGCGCTTGTCACGCGTCACCCACACGAAGCGATTTTAGTCACAAATGAATTACACCACGTAAACGCTTGACTGGGCAAATTTAATTCAAGAGATTTTATTGATTACTTAATTTATTGGTCAGACTGCATTTTTTTGTTGAATTACTGTTCACATATGTTTAGTTTCTCCCGAATTCAACAAAGCAGTGCGGCAGTGATGGCTATGATAATTATTATCGGTCAGTTATCATAATTATGCTAGTAACATTACAGTAATATCTTAGATTCAATAAAAGCTATTCAAAAACATCATTTAGGCACATTTTTGTTGCATACACTTGATATTAATTGAAACTATGATGTTGAATCACTGTTAGGAATATTTTTTAAATGTACTAAAATTAAAATTTTACTGCTTTGCAGTGTTCCTTACAACATGCCGCTGTTTGCATATAACATAACTATTTCATTTAAACAATTTATCAATGCTCCAGTTAATAATGGATTCACTATTCCATCGCCTTCATAACACATTGTAACTTTGTTACCAAATTAAAAGTCTATAATGTCAATTTAATAATTTTTAAAAGTCTTGACTTTGATCATTTATGATAATCTACAAATATCAAGTGAACTATGAACCAATAGTTAAAAAACACAAACTATTAAAAATGAATACTTTGATATAAGCCCAATACACACAGAGAGCGGGAGCGGGACGTGAGCGTCACGCTCACGTTCCGCTCACGTCCCGCTCGTTCCGCTCACGTCCCGCTCACGTCACGCTCCGCTCACGTCCCGCTCGTTCCGCTCACGTTCCGCTCATGTCACGCTCGCGTCCCGCTCGTTCCGCTCACGTCCCGCTCATGTCACGCTCACGTTCCGCTCGTTCCGCTCATGTCACGCTCACGTCCCGCTCACGTCACGCTCACATCCCGCTCCCGCTCTCTTTGTGTGTTGGGCTATACATATAATGCTAACTCATAAGATATTATATTTCATCGAATATTCTTTCTGTTATAATCTAATAATTATACATTTTAACAAAATGCAAAAGATGTGTTAGAACATTAAATTGATTAGACTTAAAAATATGAAACAACACATTTTCTATATAACAAACTGATATTTTTTTTCATGATAAACGTAAAATTTTCGGAACTCCATTGATACACGTTCACACATTGATTAGCAGCACCAAAATGTATTACGTAGATTAACAACGTGTAGGCTCACAGTTCACTTATGATCACTAAGCACTGGTGGGTGACACTACTCTACAATTTGATAACCTAACTAAGGCGAGAATCACGTCGCATCATGCGCACTGCTTGAACTAATATGCCTAGTCCTTTTCCCACTACCAGTGGCGGATTTATTTTTGTGTCTTTTTCTATCACTGTCTTCTTCAGAAACACTGTTACACCTCTGTTTTGGACTCATCATTGTATCAGAGGATACAGAATCTCTTTGAGATTTCTTTCTTTGTCTCTTCGGTACGTTTTCGCCGATTAACATTTCATTGAACAGTCTCTGGCGAGCCTCCCAGTACGAGTTCTGTCGCTGGACCACTTCTGGGTACTTCGTTTCGAAGGCGATGTCTGGTGGTATGACCAGTTCCCATCCGGTCTTAGGATTGAATTTGGCGACGGAACGGATGATTTCTAAGACTTCTGCGGCGGGGAGACGAACAGCTGCTGCTACCTTCCGTCGATCAACGTACGCATGTTGTGTGAAGAGATACAACTGGAGAGAAAAAGCAAAATAATATATCAATAACTAATAAAAAATTAAATCACTCTTGTTTCGATTATCTAGAAGTTACTGCAAAGGTTTGTTGGTTGTTGTTGATTTTTTGGGGTGACAACCGAGCTTGAAGTCTTGCGTCAAATGCCCAGATAGGTGAGTTGGCAGTCTTTCCATCACAAACTTTTCAATAGGAGCTTGACCGAGCTTGGAATCTGTATTGTGCCCAGTCAATGGCTATAGTCTCGCCCTTACATGGCACTTAAACAAAACATAATCAATGTGGTTCTTTCTTTAACCCATCGCAGACATAGGCACATTACTCACAACATGGTCCCTAGCCGCACACATGAGCCTAGCGGGCACGGGCAGAGCGCGCGTGTACAGGTCTGCGGAGCGCGGCGTCCACAGCCCGCGCACGCAACACGCCGCGCCGCTCAGAGCTGACAGTAATGCGCTCTCGCTGATGGGGCCCTCGTCGGTGCGGATGAGGGCACGGAGGTCGTTAAAGGTCATTAATTTTGCTGGAAGTAATGAATATTATATTTGTTTATTTTTCTTTTCACTAAATTGATGAGGAAGGTGCTTCTTACTGGGACCTCCTTACACATACGGTGAAAGTGGCCCCCTGAAATGCTATTGTCACAATTGGCAAATTCTAAAACACAATTTAAAAAAAAATCAAGAGTTGGCAAATCTATACTAATATTATAAAGCTGCAGTGTTTGTTTGTTTGTTTGAACGCGCTAATCTCTGGAACTACTGGTCCGATTTGAAAATGTTAGTTGAAATTTTTTCAGTGTTAGATAGATTAGTTATCGAGGAAGGCTATAGGCTATATACCATCACGCTACGACCTACGGGAGCGGAGCAGTAACCAAAGACGCGGGTGTAACCGCGGCGGACAGCTAGTAAATGATAATTATCACAGTTTACTATTGTCTTCAAAATCTAAGGGAATTCTCGTTTTGGCAACTCTTAAAGAGTATGTCAATTACATAGTTGGTGGTTTCTAGTTTAGCTTTGGCAAACTTTGAGGCATAATAGCTTGACTGCACACATATCATTTCTGTTATATAAATATGTAAACAGAGAAAAAGAATAACCTAACCCTTAAACTGTATTGTTAGAAAACCATAAATGTTTATCATCTCACAAACCTCTAACAAGTATTTCTTTCAACTGGTCCTGCGGCGAGGGTCTCTTAGTGGGCGCAATATCGGCCTCGTCCTCCGGCGGCGCGGGCACTAACGCTCGCACGTATTCTCGCGCACGCACCATAAGCGCCGACCCGTCTGATGAAGTTGCGCTGAACAGCTTCAAGCGCTCCAACTGTGGGAAATGTTACAGAAATGTTTCATAAAATGATCTACTAAGTTTGTTATGCTTATTTTGCGAGTGCCTGCTGATTTGTATGCTGCCTGCAAGGAGTGGAGGTGGTTCCAGACCGGTTCAAGACCGCTTCTCATACAGAAAAGCACAAACATTGACCAACACATTTCCTCAAGGTGGATTAGCAATTTCAGACTTATATTAATTAAAAGTCCAGGTTTTCTCGTGATATTGTATGATGTAATATAATTCTGAATTTGCTAATCCCCCTTGAATAAGCAATCAATGCCATCTCTGTATGAGAAAAAGCCTTTGACCTGCAGTGGGACAGTAATAAGCTAGTATTATTTTTATAAAAAACTGTTTTACTTACCTCAGCATGATCTGTATCGCAAGGTTTCCAGAGCGCGTCATACCACGACTCTTCGTTTATTCGCTGAGATATCGTCTCGAATGATTTCTCTCGCGCTTTCTTAGATACTTCCGTCTCTTGACGCGCAAATTTCACTGTCACCTGCAAGATAAATGTAATTACCATCATTATAAAAAATTGTGTTAGATGTTAGGTCTGCGAAAGTTAATGGACATCAGATTTTCTCCTATTTTGAGCATAATTGTAAAGATTTTGGATACCTATTTAATGCTGATTAATTTTAAATATATTCCAAACAAAAGTTTTGGATGTCCAATGAACTGTTATTGCTAGATATTTGATTGTTATTTGGACATGGTTATCACCCTGTATATTTATAATCTTAGATAAAATGATTATTAATATACAGGGTGGCCCAGATACCAGATTATACCAGATTTGAGACCCAAATTATAAATATACAGGGTGAACCTTAAATACTATTGTATTATAGATTCAGAATTAAAATTTTAGTTAATTTACTGATTTGGATACTTTTACCATTCTGGAAACCATACTGTGGCACCCTACACATCATTTCTTCTACATTTCATCAGCTTGTAGTCACAATACAACTGACTGCAAGATGAGCAAAGGAAAAAAAGGTAATTTCCGAACGACATAAAATAAAGTAAGTATGTACCTGTTGTGCTTCAGATTCTTTGTCTTCATCATCAGAATCAGCTTTGCTCTTATCATTGCTACGCTTGTCTTGCTTATCATAGTAGGAATAGGAAGGCCTCATTTGAATTATACCTAAAAACGAAATTTTAATCAAGATAACAAATTATTCATTAATGATTAATGCACATATGTACTTAAGCGGTGACATGGGACTCTTGATAGGCATTATAATATTATTATTATCATTATTTAATTTTCCAGTGACAAATCTCCCTCTTGAATTTATCTATTGATAGAAACTGCATTACGTCAGTTGCATAGTTTAAAAGATGTTAGAGTACAAATAGTGAGAAGCAGGGACTTTGACTTTGTTTTATACTGTGTAAAGATGTTGCAGACCAGTCAGCAAAACATATTTTCTTTTCTACCAAAATAATTACTAAACTTCCATACCTTGAATGGGAGTGCAATGTAACTCCTTATCCTGTAATATGGCCACGGCATAGTGCTGAGTTTCTGTGCATGGAGCACTACTCTCATAGACAATTTTGTCCATAATGCCATGTCTAAAGTATTGCGACTTGTCCTTCTCCTTAATGTGCCATGAAGATTCCTGTTCACAATAATATACATGTTGCAGTATAATTTTTACTAAAACACAGTACTTGATACTCTAGTAATTTTAGGTACTGTTAATGTTGATTTTGATGTTGTTAAAGGAGGTAAGAATTTATGTGAAGAGAAAAGGGCAGCAGAAACTGTGTGAAATTAATGTAACTAGTGCATTTCACAAGCAGGTGATATTATTCAGCTTATATTGCATCACAAACCCAAAAGAAATAACCACAGAGCATCATTAACCCATAAACCTATGATAATATGGTAAGCAACCATGGGTACAAGAATCTTAATAATACCTGTTGGCCATCGGTATTGAGCGCAATCTGCTCGCCCTTAGACGAGCAATACTTGTCGCTGTGCGTATCCAAGCCGACTTCCAGTCGCACCATCTTGTTCCTAGGCTTCACGGATGCATTGACAACTTTCACGTCTTTCCAGTCCCTATTGGCTGGTCTCACTGGATACTGATATATGTACAGATGCTCTGATAACGCCTGAGACAGAAACACAGGTATCTGCAACGAATAAACGGTAAAATTGAATGAAAAGCGAAGTTTTTTCTCACCATAACATAACCTAATGCACTACCACGTTGTTAATGAATAATATAACTTAGGTAATACCTCCTGCACCACAGGATCTTCTTCCTCCATTTTGCTGTAACGTTTTTGTGGAAACGAACCTATAACATGACCGCAATAAATAAACGAAATTTATATAAAAATCACACTGCAACGCCACTATGACAGAAATCCACCATTTTTGACGTATTTTTGACAGATTAAAATAAAACAGCGCTCTGTCTACGACTCTGCGTAGCGTAGACTATGTAGGTAGATGTACCCTCCCTCGCACAGATAACTATATAATTATATATTAGTCAGCTCCCTCGTCCCTCTTCCATAGAGGATAGGTAGAGTCTTTGGACTTTTGGAGTGAGTAATAGTCCCTACTCTACCCAATACTTAGTAATTTATCATTGTCATAGCCATTCAATAGTACATACTATTTCCATGACATTGACATACTATGATACTACATATGAGTGCCTAATATTTACTATTATTCACCATGGTATTGCTACAGGGGGTGTAAAAAGAAATAAAAATAAAATTTCGTCAATTTCTGGCAAATTAAATAATTTTTGGCATCCAACAACAACACAAAAGAATGCTTCGACCTTCGACTTATAGATTTCTTACGAAGGCCTGCTTGCAGGTGGTACACGTAGATTTTATATGCTCTTTGGGTGGTACTGTCTGCTGTCAGGATATTATTTTTGACACAGTTTTTGAAGTAATTATTTTATTTTTGTAAATATGTATTATTTCCGATCTCGTTAAAGCTTGAATAAATGATCCACTTTCAATTTAAGAAAAAGGGTTGAATAAAATACTTCGAAAATGTCGGATATGATAATAAATGGTAAATTAAATACATTAGTTTTGCACCCATTATCGTTTTATACTCTTTGTATCATAAAACAAGTATCAAGTTGAACTCCAACTGCTATTTGGAATTACGTAAAGAAAAATATACATAATTTTATCATTAATACAATATTGGCTACTATGAACTGCCATAATAGACAGCTATTGCCAAGTTGCCACTTTGTACTTACAGCCCCAAGTCAGTAGCTGAGCTCACCCGGCCTGCTTGACTCAAGAATATACATAGTAGCTCCTGTAACAGCAAAAAATAGCTATCCTCAAATCCCTCAATTCAAATGCGTACACAGACGTTAACTGCATATTTTAGGGGAAGTCGTCACCTAGCCGTGATACAGCATTCCATAATCATTTAGGCGGGGTATTATTGATCTGTGAGCTACACTGGACACACTCCGAGTGCAGTAAGGTACTCTGAGATCTACGTAGGCCTCTTGAACATACGTGATAAATAATATTATGGTGTCTTATGTAACGCATGAGGTGCGGGGTCACGTTTTTATACAAGGCAGTCTCAGATCTCCGCAGTGAAGTAGGTAATGATTCTTCGAAATGTTTATCGGCTACAAAACTATTGTATCGATTTTTTCATTATTGTATCTATTTTCGATATATTCTGCGTATAAAAACACCTGATCGCTACGTGGCGCACGCCACCCCTATACGCAGCTCCATCGAACAGTCGGCTTTTCCAGGCATCTCCGCCCGGCGGAATTGACCCTGGAGTATCAGTGTAAACTGACCCTAATTTGTAATCAACATATAGTCTACAAAAGTATATTTTATTTTTCAGACTCTGTTCCAGTCGATAAAAAATGGAACGAGTTAATAAAATATAATATATTTATTATGAAACTCGTTGAATTTGTAAGTATTTTTTTTCTTTTTCTTGAATATTTTTCTTTTTTATATTAGTTACATTTTCATTCTTTGTAGGGTATTTCACTTGTAATTACCATATTACCGTGGATAATTACAAAACCAGCGGGACACATGTACTGCATATCAACTGGTCCTACGCTAATAATATCGTTATTATTCATAATCTTGTATTTACGAAGAAAAGTGCCGTTATTTATGGAAAAAATGTACTTATTTTTCCAAATTTTGTTTACCTTTGGTGCTTTTATTCAATGTTTTCTAATGAATCTTGCTAGAGTTTGGCTATGGTTAATTTACGGTATATTTTATTTTGGATTGTTAACAGCATTATCACTCGATTTATTTTTGATTGCTAATGAAAGAGGGTGTACTTTTAGTTGTGCATAAAAACAATTTATAATTTACCTAAACAGTTTTACGTGTACCAGGCATAATTAGTATTTTAATACAATATTTTTTGAATAAATGTCTTTTGATTCAACTAATTAACAAAGGAATATTTTAATAAATATCTCAAATAAATAATTAAGGCGAGTTTTAAAATAGTCGACAAAGAATCATGGGCATTATGGCCGGCCCTACGTATACGAATCAAAGATAAACCACGCGAAAGAATAAATTAACCAAAATTTTTAACAATGGCAGCATTTCTCTAAGTGCCCGGAGGAGCGAGTTATTTAAGCACTCTAAATATAGACCAGTGCCGAAGCCGTCAAAAATGATTAAAAACGAAAATAAATTAAAGTAGAATGAAACCTATTGGAAAAGGAAGGGAATACTACTAAAATAAAAGGAAAAATAAATTACGGGCGATCTGAGGTTGGGAAGGGGTAAGGGGGGGGGTTTTAAGGTTAAAAGTCGGTAAATCTCGATTTCCGGCAAAACTACAAGTCCTATCGAAAAAAGTTAAATGGCAAAGTTGTAGATAATAAAAAGATCTACAACTTTTGTATCCACACTTTTTCTCCATAACCTCAAAATTCATGTAAAAAATCCAAAAAACCACATTTTTGAATTTTTATTTATATCTTTTACAAAATTATTTTTTTTTTTCATGGTATTTGGTGAAAACTTACCTCTTTATGTCCCAAACACACTGGAATTTTGAAGATTTAAAATATTAATTTTTTCACCCTATTTTGACTCGATATCGAAAAAAGCACCCTAATTTTCAATCGAAAATTCTCACGTCAAAATATCTGATTTTTCAAAAAAGTCGGTGGGCTTTTTGTTCGTTGAAATCTCTATTTTACGATGGTGTAAAAAAAATAATACATAACCATGGAAAAATTTTTCAGAAAATGCAAACGAAAAGTACTAAAATGTATTTTTCGTTTGCATTGTATGTATGTTTTTTGCGATATTTACGTTTAATTGGTTTGTAATTTTTTTGTTTATTAATCTAACATGGAACCTAACGTTTTTCGAGTAATTAAAGTAAAAATTTTAATGAATTCCTCAAAATTGTACATAAAGATTAAAAAAAAAATCGAATTTTAGTATTTTTCGTTTGCATTTTCTGAAAATTTTTTCCATAGTTATGTATATTTTTGTTTACACCATCGTAAAATAGAGATATCAACGAACAAAAAGCCCACCGACTTTTTTGAAAAATCAGATATTTTGACGTGAGAATATTCGATTGAAAATTAGGGTGCTTTTTTCGATATCGAGTCAAAATAGGGTGAAAAAATTAATATTTTAAGTCTTCAAAATTCCAGTGTGTTTGGAACATAAAGAGGTAAGTTTTCACCAAATATCATGAAAAAAAAAACTTTTTTGTAAAAGATAAAAATAAAAAATCAAAAATGTGGTTTTTTGGATTTTTTACATGAATTTTGAGGTTATGGAGAAAAAGTGTAGATACAAAAGTTGTAGATCTTTTTATTATCTACAACTTTGCCATTTAACTTTTTTCGATAGGACTTGTAGTTTTGCCGGAAATCGAGATTTACCGATTTTTACGCTTAAACCCCCCCCCCTACCCCTTCCCAACCTCAGATCGCCCGTAATTTATTTTTCCTTTCATTTTAGTGGTATTCCCTTCCTTTTCCAATAGGTTTCATCCTACTTTAATTTTTTTTTGTTTCTAAAATTATCGGCACTGGTCTAATACGTTACAATTCGTGTATTATAATTGTAATTATTTCATGCCAATCCCATGTTTACAAATCCTATGTTGACAAATTAAAGTAAAATAATTAAATACACTTGAAAGAGCAAATTATATGTTCCCTTTCTTATTAAGTAATATAACTTTTACCTCTCGGAATCTCAGTTTAAGTACTTTAGAAGTCGTGTATTATAATTGTTATTATTTCACGCTGATCCTATGTATCTATTCAAGTTAAAGTTATACCACGCGAAAGGTTTAGTTATAAAGTCCATTTTTTACTAGACAACATTACTGTAAAGTCCCGAAAAACGAGATATATGCACCAGGGACCGATATCGATACTTCAAAAATATCGATATTTTTGAGAAAATACCGATAATGGTATCGATAACAGGGATAAATATCGGTATTTTGTATCAGTTTTTTGAATATCGGTAAAAAAATATCGATACTTATATCGATACTCAGTACTGATATCGGGCCGCAACTTGACTCGCAAGTACTCGCAACGTCGCGACGTTGCCAGATCGCATATCATAGGTATCGCCACCGCTACCTCTGGGCGCCGCGCCGCAGTGGCGGACGGTGCGCGAATCGGAACGGCAACAGTGCAGTGAGCTGCGGACATTTCTTTGATATACCTACTGCTCTTTGCATTTAATCGAAAGCAGCGCGTGAGCCGTGCCTGCTTATTGTTCTTTGTACTTTTTTTTTAAATCTAGTTTTTCTGTAGGTACTGTGATTGATGTAATGGGGCGTAATAAGCAAAATAATGTTTATAGCTTAGATTATATAATGTCTAGATCAGTCATGTCAAAGATACGGCCCGCGGGCCGAATCCGGCCCTCGGGCCATTTCGATACGGCCCGCGATCACAATATATCACAAATAAATGAATCTTGTTTTTTAGAGATTTTAGACTGCACTCGATCCTCGAGCTCAAAATAATTACCCTCTTTCTTACTTTTGGTATGATTTGTAACAACTATATATATAACTAAATAAAAAATAATGGTGTTATAATAATTCAGTACGTTTTAGTTTTTTAATTGGAACCTGGCCCGCCTACACATTCTTAATCTAATATATGGCCCTCTGCAAAATTGAGTTTGACACCCCTGGTCTAGATGGAGCGTCGCCCTACAATCAAAACAAAAAAAACGAGCCAACAATTTCAAGCCTGTGTGCGTTTTACATAATTTTAGTGTAATTAATACACACATCAAAAAAGTCTAGGGATCAACATCCCTAACATTTGTTAGGGATGTTGATCCCTAGACTTTTTTGATGTGTATATGAAAGTTGTAGCAAGTTGAAAAGGATTTAAGTTCACAAAAATAATAATAATAAAATGCCTCTTTTTCCACTATGTTCACCCGGGTGAACATAGTGGAATAATTCGAGTAGAGGAGGGATGAGGATGGAGTTGTGTGACATGACTTCGATTTGTATATTAGCCAGCATTTAATCGTATTGATAAATAGATATGAATTTTAGGCTTACTACATAAAGTACATATCTCACTTTTCCGATAATTATGACGGAATGTCGCTTAGCCAAAAATGATGCTGAAAAATATGCCTATCATATGTTATACGTTTGGTTTGTATGCATAGACCGACCAGGTTTCATACAAACCTGCCCATGATTCTTTAAGAACAGCACTAGTAAACGCCCTTCACCCTTGCATCCATCCAGTTAGATTGACACAGGCATATTGTCATGATCACATGACTCACAAATGACTGTCGATACTGGTCGATTGAGACGATTGATGCCAGCGACAGTACGAACTATGATCACTTATCAGTAAAATAACAAATGAGGTCTAAAAGGAGTCTTAGCTAACACAAAAAAATATATGAACTGGGCGTGCATGTATACACTATGTCCTGTCAGATCAGTGTTGCCGTTGATCAGTTTTTATGTTTTATTTTAATTTAATTACTTCTTCTTTCTTCTTTTTTTTTTCACTGGGGAAAAATAATAGTCTCAAATCCATTATATGGTTACGTATATGTGTACGCAGTACGATGCCGAATAATACCCTTAAGGATCGGACAGGGTTTTTGTTACAGGCTGTATATACCTACATAGAATGGGTGATAGATTATTTTAATTATTCGTTCAGTATTGCCTCTGTCGTCCATTTTTAACATCAGCAGGTAATCAAACTCAGGCTGTCCATTTTATTCTGTTTCAAAATATTAGGTAAGTCCAAAAAACACATGACATAAATGTTATAAAAATTGTTACTTTTAGGTTATATCAATGGTCCTCATGATTCTCCCGTTTTTTGTAACGGTGAGCGATATCTGGCACTGCCTGTCCGTCGCTCCGACCCTCATAATGGCTGTTATGTTCATCGTGCTATACTTTGTGGACCAAGTGCATGATTTGGCTGAACAACTATTCTTATCATCACAAATATCTTTAAATACCATTACAGTTTTTGCAACAATGATGGCTCCATCTGCTACTGGAGCTATATACGGACTATTTTATTGTCATCAGCTCATTGCACTTTGCTTAGACCTGTACTTTATCATCAAAGAGAGAGGATTTGCATTACTAAGAAAAGATCAAAATAAACTTGATGATCATGATGATTACAATAGTTATAAAAGCATAATATCGGACAGCCCTAGGGCCTGGCCAAAGGTAGTATCTAAATCAGAGATGCATTGATTATCACGCTTATTTAGGGCGGATTGGCGTTTTCAGACATAAATTGTTTAATTCTATGCACAGGTTTTCTTGCGATGTTTTCCTTCACTGATGTCAGTACTGTCCAAAATAAACTTAAAAAGTACTTAAGAATTAAATATGTCATAATCTGTACTTGTCCAATATCGAAACCGCAAACCTCATGCATGAGAGGCGGCCTCTCAACACTGGACCATAAGGACATCATCATCATTGTTAAAGTTAAATTAAATGCTCCTGAAAGCATTATAAATTCGTATTAATTATTCAGTAGTTTCGAGCATTAAAATGTCACTAAGCCATTTTTAATACTTGTAATTTTGAACATGTGGTTAAGTGCACGATAACAATTTTTCTTATTTATAGTAATAATTAATTATAACCGAAGAATTATTCTATGTCTTGAATAAGTCTACTTACAAGTGGGTCCGTCTCTTACTTTTAGGTAGTGGCACTGCTCCTCAATATACTGCCTCACGTTGTGACACCCCTGGATACATTACAATGCCTGGTGGCCGGGCCCACTATCATGTGCTCCACACTTTTTATGGTGCTATATGTCGTGGACCAAGTACAATATGAGGCCGAGTTCTATTTTGTCACCATTGAGCTAATAGTAACTGTACTGGCTTTATTACATCTATTTGCTATCGGTAAAACGGTAGGAGCCATATATGGATTGTTTTATGTAGATTTAATAATAGCATTCTCAATGGATTTATTCTACCAGCATAAAGAGAGAGGCTTTAAATATTAATTTGTTCATTAAATTTGTTGGTATCTGTACTATTGTATTATTTTTAACACGAGCTTCGAGTTTAGGATATCTGTTAATGATTCCTGACAACGCAGCTATATCCTATGAATTATACAAATGTGTGGGTGTGTGACTAATGATGATAAAAAGGGAATTGATGTGCCTTAATCCAAAATGTGTTAAATATTGAAACATTGTACTACGTCTATTTTTAAAAGACTCCTGAAAGTGCAGTTGCTTGTATTAATTTGGTTTATCCTTTTTTTTATTTTTCGTACCTTGGTATAGATGTTCAGTGATGTAAAAAAAAATTGTGAAATGAAAGCTTTCGTTTTACCTGGTTTTAACATGGCTTTTAATTTTTCTCTTAAACGTTTAGCTGATTTAGCGACGCGGTAACGCACACTTTCAATTGCAGTATTTACATTAATATACGTTTATAATAGGCATGAAATACTTTGTAGAGAAAAGACGAATTCTTAAAAGATATTACCCCAATTATGTACTTACAACGCGATTGTAAAACATCGTCCGAAAAAGATGCCTATGTTAAAGATGTGATGTAATATATAAAAAAGTTGAGTATTATGGCACATGCTTGAAGAATAAAGATATGCCATCAAAATTGAAACTACTGACTTGACATTACTTTTATAATATAAATGAAGACGAGTTTTTAATGTTTATTGCAAAGTACAAATTCGTGGTAGTGGCAGAAAGTGGCGCCTACAATGATTACTTAACCGAAACATTTTGGGGAGCTATCAAGGTGGGAACTGCCTCCAGGGCTACCGCCGTATCAGCCGTATTCAGCCGAAGAAACGGAGCCCCCAGCTACAGGGGCCCCGGGCCCAAACACGCAGTTAGGTAGAAGGGCCATCCAACAAATTTTCATACAGGGCCCGTCTAGGGCAAGCTACACCACTGACTGAACCCTTATAATATAATGTAATTTTAATTCGCCGACTATCAAACACTGGCCACCAATGGAAAATCGGCAATACTCCTGGAATATTATCTCGCACTAAATATTTTGTATGAACATATTGAGATATTATTGCACATTAATAGTTTCTACGAAGACTATTCAGAACATAAGACAAAACAATTGATTACACGGATGCTGTTCCATTGATACAACGACAGGCCCTATAGATACGAGTAACATAATTATGTAAACGAATTTTAAGGTACTTGGCACTTGTCCTAAAATGCGACTAACTATTGCCTATTTAATCGCGTAAAAAACGTACATAATGTAGATGATAATTTCGAGTCAATAAAAGACATATATTATTAGTTGATCACATACCATACACACTACCAACTAGAACTGGGATCTCCTCACTAGTTTTTCGTAGCGACAATTACTATCAAAGAAAAAAATCGCATAACGATGCTCGCTTGGCAGTCAGAATACTCGCCTGGTAGAGTCTCGCATGGTACATGTGATAAAACCGAGCGACAAAACTGTCGATAATACACACTCTCTTCTCAATACACGTTTCTAGTTCTACTCGCTTCTTGCTAAACGTCAGCGGTGGGATAGGTGCTTATACTTAGTACATTAAATCTTGCTTTATCGGGACCTTAAGAGTAATGTTGCCTTAATAAACACTGGAATTTATAACTGGGCTTTTCGCGTGGTATGATTTTGATTTGCATATGTACGATGAAAAAATATAAATTTTATGGTATTTCTAATGCAAAAAGCTCAATTCTCAATTCAATTCAGTGTCGCTCAGATAAAAAAACGGGTTGCACTCCGGGAGTGCCGGCAGAAGTGAAAACTTGATTATTAACGTTTACGTTTACGTTTACGTTTAACATACACGAACATTCGCGCAAGCGCCCTGCGCTGTCTAAACGAAACAGTAGGCCCAGGCATACATTTTCGCCGCGCCGTAGAGAGGGGATAGCTGTCTACTCTCCATCCGTCTTACGCTTTTTCGATCAGGTCACGTGTCCTGACGCGCACGTGTCCTGACGCGCACGTGTCCTGACGCGAGTTTAAGATTTTATACCCATTACAGAAAAAGTGCTCAACGCCGCTAAAGAAGTTTTCACTTCAAAAAAAAGCTAAATAAAAATAGACCTCTCGTATGCGTTTGATTGATTTGTAATTTTTTATGCTTAGATTAGACCCGCCTCATACAAATCTGCCCATGATTCTTTAAGAACAGCACTAGTAATCGCCCTTGACCCTTGCATTCCCATCCAATTAGATTGACAGACATTTGTCATGATCACATGACTCACATATCTGTCGTTTGTGGTCGATTGAGACGATTGATTGATGACACAGATATTGATGACAGTGACAGTCTGACAGATATTGAATTATTGACAAAGTAATAAGTAATTAACGAATGAGGTATGAGGGCGTGTTAATTAACTAACACAAATAATGATTCAGACTGGGCGTGCATACATACAGTATTAACAATGGTGATTGATTATTTTAATTTTTAATATTTGCATCAGTCATTGAGATTTTAAGTTGCGAACGTTGCGAAATAAAATATGCATACAGATTTAACTGCAGGTAGTACAGGTACTCAAGTGTACATACTTAGTTAAGTTTTATCCTGACACCAGAGCATTTAATACTTAGGTAAGTCCCAAAAAATACGAGACTTGAATGTCATTAAAATTGTTACTTTTAGGTTATATCATTGATCCTCATGATTCTCCCGTTTGTTATAACGGAGCCCGATATCATGCACTGCCTGACCGTCGCTCCGACCCTCGTCCTGTCTGTTATGTTCATCGTGCTATACTTAGTGGACCAAGTGCATGATTTGGCTGAACAACTATACTTAACAATACAAATATCTTTCAACGTTATTACATTTTTATCAGTATTGGTAGATCCAAGCGCCTCTGGAGCTTTTTACGGACTATTCTATTGTCATCTGCTCATTGCACTGTGCATAGACCTGTACTTTATAATCAGAGAGAGAGGATTTGCATTACTAAAAAAAGACTGAAGTTAAATAAAATGCTCCTAAAAGCATAATAAATTTGTATTATTCAGTAGTTTTGAGCATTAAAACGTCAATAAGCTATTTTTAACTTTCAACTAAGTGCATGAAAGAACTTTTCGTAATTATTATTGCTAGTTATGAACTGATAAACTATTAAATAATTTGGTTTGTAACATGAATAAGTCTATCTACAAGTGGGTCCGTCTCTTACTTTTAGGTAGTGGCACTGCTCCTCAATATACTGCCTCACGTTGTGGAACCCTTGGACATGTTACAATGCCTGGTGGCTGGGCCCACTATTATGTGCTCCACACTATGATGGTGCTATATGTTGTGGACCAAGTACAATATGAGGCCGAGTTATATTACGTCACCATTAAGCTAATAGTAACTGTACTGGCTATTTCAAATCTATTTGCAATCAGTAATACAGTAGGAGCCAAATATGGATTGTTTTATGCAGATTTAATAATAGCATTCTCAATGGATTTATTCCACCAGCATAAAGAGAGGCTTTAAATATTAATTTGTTTATTAAATTGTTGGCATCTTTACTATTGTATTATTTTTAACAGAGCTTTGAGTTCAGGATATTTGATAATGTATTCCTGCCAACACAGCTATATCCTGTGAATTATACAAATGTGTGGGTGTGTGACTAATGATGATATAAATGAAATTGATGTGCCATAGTAATAAATGTATTGTGTAAAAGATAAAAGCGTTGTACATGGACAGTTGTATTTTATATTTTAATAATGTTAATACATATTTTTAAAAGACTTTTGAAAGTGCGATTGCGGGTGTTAATTTGGTTTATGTTAGTGTTTTTATTTTTCTTTATTTTGATATGGGCATTTAGTGATGTGAGTAACACAAGTGTAACTAAAGTAGCTGTTTCATATCCAGTGATACTTTGGTGGACTATGGAGTTCCCCGGCATAGCAAGTACTAAACAGTGCTCAAATGGTGTCAAGTGTTATGTTTACAGTGATAGAAAGCAGGCTCAACATTATAATGTAGGAGCATATCTGTTCTATGCAAGTACTATTGATTTTAAGACTCTTCCTGTACCAAGACAGCCTAATGACGTAATTTGGGGATTGTTCCATGAAGAATCTCCGAGAAATGTAGAAGAGTTTTTACACGAAAAGGCATTAAACTTATTCAATTTTTCTGCAACATTTAGCCGGTATAGCGACGTCCCCTTTCCATTGCAACATTTACAATCATATACAGATATAATAAGCAAGAAATATTTTGTAGAAACAACCAAAAAAAATGGATACTTAAAAGAACTTGCTCCAGTTATGTATTTACAAAGCGATTGTGAAACGTCGACTGAAAGAGATGCCTATGTCAGAGAGCTGATGAAATTTGTTAGCATTGACTCTTACGGCTCATGCTTGCAGAATATAGAAATGCCATCGAAATTTAAGAATGACTACTTAAATAACTTGAACGAAGATGAATTTTTAATGTTTGTTGCAAGGTACAAATTCGTGGTAGCCATAGAGAATGGAGTATGCAATGATTACGTAACCGAAAAGTTTTGGCGAGCTATCAAGGTGGGAACTGTCCCCATATATTTTGGTTCGCCAACTATTAGGGACTGGTTACCGAATGAAAAGTCTGCAATACTTCTGGAAGACTACCCCACACCAGAGATTTTGTCTGAACATATTGAGGTATTAATGAACAATAATAGTTTGTATGAAGAATATTTAGAACATAAAACAAAACAACTGATTACAAATCAGAGATTGTTGAATGAGTACAACGACAGGCCTTATCAGTTTGATGGTTTGAATGTTGTTGATAAATTTGAATGCTTTGTATGTGAAAAGTTACATGATAAAATGAAGGGTGAAATTGGAGTGAATATTGTAGGTAAAAGCCATTATGATTGCCCCAAACCCCTATCAGCTTTAACTTTAGGTGTTAATCTTGAAAATAGTTGGGTATATTCTTGGGAAAATGCTGGACATAATGCTAAAAAAATTTACAACAACATTCTTAATGGAGATTAATATACCTTTTTGTATTATTATTTTATTTTGTTATATTAATATACATTTTTGATACATGTTGTATGATTTATATTTTACTGGCACACCGCATCTAGAGGTGAAATTGGAAGGATATCGTAGCGCAAACCCCTCTTGATAATGTGAGGAATTGTCTTAGGCACCATTCTGTAAAATAATTAAATACATTTTTGGAGTATTTTGTACTTAAACAAAAAAAATTCTCACAAAATAAAAAGCACTAAACCAAATTGGATGAAATTTTTATGGGACCAAATGGCAAGTATACTGCATCGAACAAAAAAAGGATCACACTAATCGGACTAAAAACTTCGGAGTAATCGGTGTACATACATAAAAAAAATTACCGGCCGAATTGAGAACATCCTCCTTTTTTTGAAGTCGGTTAAAAAATAGGTAGAAAGAGGTGTAGGTATTAATTGTATAAGACACCTACCTTGAATAGGAAGCGAGCAATTGTCATCAACTGGGCGCAAATTCTAGCTACTACTGAGAAATGAACAATAGAAAAACCCTTTGTCTGACTTGGAGATGGCACTCAGGAACACGCGTCAATCTTGCAACCACTAGACAACGAGTCAACAGTCTGTTGAAGAGTTTTCTTTTCGCAATACTTAAAGATGCAAAAAGACACCAAAGAATTCTAAAAGTACCTAGATATTTTTCATCATTGCGATACTATACCTGGGAACCTTCAGGTTATTTGGTTTTGAGATGTTAAAGGTCAAAATTCCAACTTTTTCTAGGTTTTTTTTTACATAAACAAGTTTGAAATGTTCCATCTAAACTTTAAATACACCCATGACCCCTGTGCTGTTGGATACGGCCATAATCACAATGTTACATTGCGCACTACCATAAAGAGTACTTTTCCCACCAATAGGAAATTGTTTCCCAGCAATAATTTTAGCTCAATGTTGCTTAGTTTGATGGGCAGTATTCATAGTTAATGGGTGTGTAATGTGTCTTTTTACACCTTGTATAAGTTTCATTCTATTTAACTTTGCTAAAATACTCACGTTATGCAGTCGATGATAGGGCAAACAGACAGACACAGCGTGCATCCTGTGCAGTCGTCTGTCACTTGCGGTATGTGGGTATTGGGGTCAAATCTGTTGAAAGTAATAATAGTTTGATTCGGATCGGTAAGAGCTGGGAAGAGTCTTGGCATTGGCAATCTCAACGCCAACGATAGGAAGCGACAAGCTTCCTATTACGGCATTGAGAATCAGCATTAGTTTATTTTAACCTATGTATAGTCACCAAAATAATAGTACACGATCGTTTATACGAATATGAATCTTATTTGTATAGGTAACTAATATTCAAAATGGCGGACATGCCACATTCTGACAGGTATTCAATATGGCGGGCATGCCACATTCTGACATATTTTCTTTTTTTTTTTTTACAAACGATAAGAATGTTCTGCATTGTTTTATGAATCATAAACATTATCTATGTTCAAAGATGGAAGGAATAGAGGGAGGCCTTTGCCCAAGAGTGGGACAGAACAGGCCAATAAAAAAGAATATTCAAAGTAAGGTACTTACTCGATAGCTTGGTATCCGGAATCTGCGCAAGCCATGTAGCATTTACCGCAGTTTATACACATATCCTGAAAAATACAGATATTTAAAAAAATATTTTTAAAAAGGGATCCCCTATAATTATGACGACATTATCTCTGTCTATCAGTCTCGATGAATTTTTCAATCGATTAGATACATACAAATGGTAATTGCTGATATGATAAAATATGTTTAGGTGTGCTATATAGCACACACTACACATAGTATCCAATTGTCTCCTTTTTTAAATTGGGTTTGCTCTTAATTATAATCAAGGTCTGAGGTGACAGAGACAAAGTCGACGATGGAGTGAGCTTACCCAGAGAAAAACTGTTTACTCTAACTTTGAAGAGACTAGAATCCGTTCGGAAACACAGACGCAGGTCAAGCTCGGATCCAGCCTTCGAGTCAGGGGGGAGGGGGGGTCATATAACGAAGGTCTAGTCAGGACAGGCTCCGTTTTGATTACAGTAATAAATCTAATTATGTAAAAGGAAATAGTAAGCCCCCTGGATCCGCCCTTGACGCAGGTAGAGAGTTCCAGTACTTACATCATCAATAAGTGCAACGACTTGCTTCGTGTTATCCAAATGTTTGTAAGTCCCAACTCTGGGCAACGCTTCGCCGACCACATCTTTGATCTTAGGAACTTCTGCGGTCTCTTCATGGTGACCATTGACAGAACCATTTGTCAAGTAAGTTTGGACCTTATTATCAGCCAATAGGTCTGATTTTAGTCTGGCCTCGTGGAGTAACTGTTCGCGCTTTTTGCTGTATGTACCGAAGTGGGCTAATACCTGAAAATAACGAAATTTTTTATCTGCTTTAGTGCATATAGTGAAAACTAGACTTTAGTGCCTGTCAAAAAATCGACCTTATTAACGTTAAAATAAAGTTGAAAATAAACTAACTCGGCCATGTTCGCGAGATCATCAATCTTGATTTAGGCATATTACCTGTTGTTTATTTATTTTCGACTTTATTACAACAAATGCAAGGATGATATTTTAGTACTTCGCAGGGTAAATAAAAATAAATTATAGGATTGCTCCATTTTATGTAGGATGTCATTTGTTATCTATCCGTCAGCAGACTATTTCCGCACAATAGTGCCTATAGATAAAAGCAGCTACGATTAATCAATAATGAACTCTATTTCAAACATAAAAGGTTCAATTTAAACATTCATAAAATTCTAACATCGAGAATGAGCTTTACATCTACAGCTATAAGGTTCAATTTACCTTGCCATTTTCATCATAGAGCGTTTGGACTGGTTTGCCTTTCTGATGCTTGAAGGTCGGCGGCGACTGTCCCATCCAGCCTTCAATACCTCTGGACCGTAAGTATAGGAGAGCCTTCAGACCAGTTATGTAGTCCTCGACTACTGTGAAATCTTGGTTCTGGATTGCACTGCAAATCTGAAAAAAGATAAAATTATTTCCCTAAGCCTAAGTCTCGGCACGTTTGGCGCAGTGGCTGAGTGATAAGCTGCAGTGTCGCGTGCCGTGTGTTCGATTCCCGCATGAAACAAAATAAATATTTGTATCTTACTATTATTATAAATGCGAAAGTTTGTATGGATGTTTGTTTCTCAATTACGCCAAAACGGCTGAACGGATCTGGATGAAATTTGGCACAGAGATAGATTATAGTCTGGAATAGCACATAGGCTACTTCTTACTATACATTGTATCCCAGAAGAATGTACGTTTCCCGTGGGATTGAAGAGTTGAAATTTTCAGGCTAATCTATTCTATTGACGCTATGACGGCAAATAAGAAAAATAAAGTTAAAAATTGAAGGGACACCTCATATAAGTACCTACCATGTAGTGTTATATTGTAAGGCCGTACGAAACTTTTTTTTATTAAGCGACAATTTCAATAATTTTGAATCGTAGTTTTTTACCGAATTCATGGTAACAGGTTGTGCATGCGTTCCATCCTCTATTTACGGTCAGATAGGTAGGTACCTAATCTGTAAAAAGGCCAAGTATAAGGGTGGATTCACATCTGGCGGAAGATACGTACTCAATACTCAATATCTTTATTGCTTCTCCATAAGTATACTTAGGTGGTAACGTCTTTAGTATGTTCGACGCACTAACGCATCATCGGTTATGTGTGTATGGTGGGATGTTTTATTATATATTTGACTGTTCTGGCGTTACGCGACCGATAATACGCGACGCATTTTCCGTCAGATATGTACCGACCCTAAGAAGTACCTGAACAACGGGCGCCCCACACATAATGAACTGTAGCGCCGACTCAGCGGAGTCTATACCGCCGATGCCCAGGATTGGGAAGCCGGGCAACTTATTCCCAATAGCTGACACCGCCCTCAAGCCCATTGGTCGAGTCGCGTTGCCTGACACACCGCCGTACGTTGTGTGTTTTTCTACACCTGTGACAAGATAGGAGGAATAATGTAGGTACTGTCTTGATTGAGAATGCCTTCATATTTTATTAATTGATTATGATCTTAAATACATCACAAATAGAGTTGAAATTTTGTGCAGCTTATAATTCCGCGCAGTATGTAGTGTCTTGCAAATTATTACGCAATTTTAAACTCTATGTCCAGTGAAATTTAATTAATTATCAATTAATTTAATGAAAATTACTCAAGCATGTTGCTGTTCTGAAGATTCTAAAAGATTATGTATGGTGTTTCTTTCCCATTCTTTAGTTTTTTTTAAGGCCATTTTATAAGACTTTGCAAATTGCCTATGAAACATTATATAAAAAAAAAGCTCTTTCTATGTTTTCGTCAGAAAAAGCAAAGGTGCACTTACCGACAGCCGGCCACGGTGTGGCGTCAGGTTTGACCGACATCAAACCAGATACTGTGTTGATTGCTGAAACACCGCTCGCGCCACCTGTAAACATATGATTTAGTTGAAAGGAGACTATTTTAGTTGAGCCTTTATACCCTTAAAGGCTGATATTTGCAATCGACAGAAAAAATACTGGAAGATTAAATATGGCAGTTTAAGTTATCGTCCTAATGAAAATACAGCTCTAAAAGGAGTATAGCGGTCTCAAAACCAACATGATAATTATTTAATTTTTTGAATGCTATAATTAGGTAGTTATAGTTTTATAGTACAGATTGCAGACTATACAGTACCTACCGGTAAAATAAAAAAGAAAACCATTTAATAAATCAGTTTCAAATAAAAATAAAAGATTGAATGTAATATACCTTCATGGGCAGCCACAGCGATGGAGACAATATCAGTGATGTTCGGCGTCAGCTTCACGAAGAACGGGATCTTGACAGCTTTCCGCACCCACTCGGATATGCCTTTCACTAGCACGGGGTCCTGTTGTAAGAAACAATATTATATTACTAGCTTTTGCCCGCGACTTCGTCCGCGCAAATGTCGGTTATCGCGGACGCAGACGAAGTCGAAGTCGAAGTCTACCCGGGTCTTAAACTAGGTATCTCCATGCCAAATTTTTTCATCAAAATCGGTTCAGTGGTTTAGGCGTGAAAGCGAGACAGACAGACAGAGTTACTTTCGCATTTATAGTATTAGTAAGGATAGCTAACTTCTGCCCGCGACTTCGTCCTCGTCTGGTTGTTTCTACTTACAAACTTTGGACCCCTGTTTCATCCCCTTAGGAGGTGAATTATGCAAAATCCTTTCTTATCGTATGCCTACGTCATACAAAAAACACACCCTAACTTTTTATGGGGTCCAAAGTTTGTATGGAAAAAAAGTCAGACGCGGACGAAGTCGCGGCCAAGTTTCAGGTCTCTACGATCAGCGGTATAGGCTGTGCGTTGATCTGTCAGCCAGTCATTTAAGACAAAGCATTTTATATGTATAGATTTGCTTTTGTGCCCAGCAGTGTGACAACAGAGGCGTGAATATTATCTATTACTAATCAAGTAGGTACATCACCTGTCCACAAGCGAGCCCCATCCCGGACTCTCCCATCCCGTGTGGACACGACAGGTTCAGTTCCAGTGCGTCTGCGCCGGACGCCTCCGCCTTCTGCGCCAGCTCCGTCCAGTCGGCCTCGTTGAACGAACACATAATTGATGCTATAATTACCTGGAATTCGAATAGATTACTATAATGGTGATATACTCCATATACAGGGTGTAACGGAAAGGGTATATACATGCCAAGAGCAAGGCTTCTTTGGATGATAACTAACGATATGGCAAGGGTTTTTTAATCCTATCTCTACATGTTCGGAAATTATGATCAACAAAGAACACCGCCTGCAGTAGGCTTCTATGCGGTACTAGGCGTGCAGAATTACAGAAGAGATTTATCGTGATATTAGGCAAATAACGTGGAAAGTTTTTGACCCACGCAGTGCGGTGACTCGTTTGTTATGATTTGAATTTAAAAGAAACATATGAAACCGAAAATTTGGTATCAATTCTTAGAGTATTTTATATTGAGCTGAAACACTTGCCATATCGTTAGTTATCATCCAAAGAAGCCTTACTCTTTGTATGTATATACCCTTTCCGTTACACGCTGTATATACTTATTTAAAAAAAAGTGGCTAAATAACAATACTGATATTGTCGAAAACTCACACCTACTACACTAAGTTTGAGCCACTTCTTGCTACGGTTATCTGTGTTGTACGGAAACTTGTTTTTGCTTTGTGTCGACTCAACTAACATTGCATGTTTACTTTTTTCTAAGACTACCTTATAATTTATAATTTTTTTTTTAAATGTTTACTTCTTGCAATACTCCCAACAAATTATGTATAGTTTTAAGATTCTCATGTCAGTGAATGTATATTCTTATGAGAATAAAGTTATCTCAAACCTCAAATATAGGTACAGTAAAGCAATCTCACAAAGCAATAGATTGTAATTTTTTAACGTGCGACCTTTCGACGCCGTGTGCGAATTCTGAGGTGTTCATAGGTACTGTGTTAATACATAATTACTTTACACACAGATGTAGGTACGGCCTGTACCGCGTGTTCACAGCAATTCAAACCTTAACATGCTACTGCATTTATGACCGTTTACTGTACATGGTGACATTAGCAACAACCACATTTTATCAGACGGCATGCAAAAGTACAAAGTACACCGCAGAGGTACTAAGAAAAAAAAAAAAGAGGTACTAAGAACATAAATAAGTATAGAAACAATTCTTCCGTAGTTAATTTATTTCGTATTGAAATTATATAAAATCAATTCATTCCTCCGGTAAAAAATCCGTCACACTATGATATAAGTTATGTGTTTGTGTTACTTACTTTACTTGGAAAATCTTGCTTAAGCTCAGTGATGCTCTGGCACCAGTAGTCGGCGCACTTCTCGGAGATCAGCTCAATGTTGAGGAAGCAGCCCTGGCCCGGCCCGTAGTTCTCTCCGGAGGTCACGCCGCGGACTATGCGCGGAGACACGTTGGTTACTAGGTCCTGTTGGAGCGAGAGAGTAGTACTATTGTATATTTGTATTGTCATAACTCCTCATAAAGATGTCGTGATGATCCAGGCCCGCCACTCATGCATGAGGTAACCGGTTCGATACCGGGCAAGTTTGGCACCTAATGTGCCTAAAAGCTCTAAGAAAAAAAGTAAAAAATAGGATAATCTACAATAATCGACTCGAAAAAACATCGTGAGAAAACCTGGACTTGTAATGAATATAAGTTTAAAATCGTCAATCCGTCTTGAGCAAGCAGCAGCTTACACACGAAAAAGGGAAAATTCCTAGAGTGGGGAACGTTTTTATAAAGAACATACCTTATCAAGTCCAAAAGTTTTGGTGACGGCGAAGCCCCATCCTTGCTCGAAGGCTCTTCGTATCATCGCTGTACTAGTGGTGGGCGGAGCGCTGGCTAGACCGAACGGGTTCTCAAACTTGATGCCGCACACCTCTACTGATAGGTCTACGTCATCGATAGGCGTGTGGAACTTGGGCAGCTCTATTGGGGCTGTGAAGGGTATTCCCTGGAACATGGGAAAAGTGTATGTGAACATGAACCAGAAGACTTCAGTTGTTTTGTTTTTTAAAGTTTGATAACATGTAGTCCACAAGTTTCGTTTAGAAACATAAAAAGCTTTTAAAAATAACCCTTTGAAAAACGTTCCTATTTCATTCAGTACTTATGATAAGAAATCTACACTTATACTTAACTTAATATTAACAAGAGGTCAGTTTTGTTTAATTTTCAAGTAAACACTTGAAGTACCTAATGGTCCGATTACAAAAAAGCTTTATTAATAGGAAGCTACAGTCACGGGCAGAAGCTAGTTCATTTATTTCGTTAGTACGTACTACAGTACCCGGCGATAAATATTGCACATCGACCTTTATCGTATTTCGTATTTTATACAAAGAAGAAAAAGAATTATCAAAAGAAGCAAATCATAATTGTTTTAACAGCTCTTAATAGATACCGGACTGTTTGTATTTCGTGCGACAGAGATAACGCTCTACGAAGCCGAAATTAGCCGATTGTCTCTTTCCAAAGGTCGATGTGCAATATTTATCGCCGGGTACTGTACTACGTTACCTCTATGTATTTAATTAATATCTATACAATATGTAGTAAACTAAAAAACGCGAAAACGGGTCATTACCTCACAATTTTAAACAATTTGTTTTATGTGTCCAACCCTCTTTTGTATGCTTATCTGAACTCACTGTTTCACAAGTGTAGGGTATAATAATCAAAACTTATAAACAAGTATACCTATAAATAGGGCTGCCATCCGTCCGGGTTTCCCCAGATTTTTCCTAGTTTAGAGGGCGTCCGGAAGGGGTTGTCAAAAAGAGTCCGGGTAAAACCCGGACACTTTTAATGTCAGGGGAATCCCGATTAATTAAATTTTTATTGTAATTATTTTTTCTGGGATGTCCGTTAAAAAAACTCAATTTCACCCAAATGTCCGGGGTATTTGAAGTTTTTGTACGGCATTGGCAATTTAGATGATGGCAGTCCTAAGTATAATAAACTACTCAACAATCCAACTAACCTGTAAATAACAATGCATGTACCACGCAGCCGTCTTGCCATCGTTGACGGACTCGACCGTAGTCTCGGCGACGCCCGCAAGGTCTCCGCCCACGAACACTTTCGGGTTGCTCTTACTCTGCATGGTTTCTTCGTCAACCTCGGGCAACCCCCAGCGGTTTAGTTTTACACCAGACATCGCGTCTTTTACTGGAAAGTTAAAGATTGTTTTGGATATTTTAGGTCTTTTCGAATGTTTCGAGGTTTTGTATCCTCTCTGGTTCTCCTTTCCTTTTTCCAACTGCCGGGGTGCGGAAGACTGCTCAGAGTTGGTAATTATGGTTGGTAATTAGGTAGACTTCAGAGAGACAAACTAGACCTCATTTGCAACAAAATGATCACCGAAAACTTTGGCTCAAAATTAGGTTGATTTCAAGATTTAATTTTAAGTTTTTGTAGTAAATTAATGTAACTGTTGTCTTGTGATGGTAAGAACCTTTTTAGGGAGCTTTATTCCAAAAACTAAGCGTTTAATATTTTAGCATAAATTATACAACCCATTTAAATTATAAACAATCTAGACTTTTATCCAAATTTTCAGTCTTTATTAATGTTCGTGACGTCCTATATAACAAATAGTTTGTAAAACAATACATTTTCTTACCATCACTTTCATAAAGTCCGGATCCAAACGCCGAGATGATAAAGTTAGCTTTCAGCTGCATCACTTGGTCTTCATCTTCTATCCATTCTCCATCATCCAACTGCTCTGTACGACACATCTTTAAGGCAGCGATCTGTAAATAAAGAAACAAATTTTGTTGACAAGAATCGTACGAAGATATGTCCTAAAAAAATCTTAACTGTATAGAATCCTAAAATATGTTTTTTTGAAGCTTATTGTATGTTCTTACAAAACAATAACGTTTATGTTTAAAAAAACTTTGGGTTCGATTTTTATTGGCTGTTTAAACTGGACGTTATTAAACATCAATGACTGAAATACCTTTCCATTTTTGACAATCACTTCTCTGGGAGACATGAACGGTACGAACTCGCATTTCTCTTCTTTTGCTAAGTCAACCTGGAACAAATTAAAGAAAAGAGAATGTAATACTTATTTATAAGTATATTTTTACAACGTTGATGGTGTGACTTCCCCTTGCCTCGAAGAGCACGTCAAGCCATTAGTCCCATATTTTTGACAGTCGTTACGGGTAGTCAGAAGCCCAAAAGTCTGCGACGGATATCGTGTAACTCAGTAACTGGATTGAGGAGGTCAGATAGGCAGTCGCTCCATGTAAAACACTAGTACTACATCTAGTTAGATTAGAAGCCGACCCCAACGTAGTTGAGATAAAGCTAGGCAGTTCATGTTTTAAAGAGAAACCTTACCTCTTCAGGCACTGCCCTAATGTTGGTGACACCCTTTCTGAATACTACATAAACTCGTCTAGCACCACATCTGAGCGCAGAGGTCGCGCAGTCAAACGCAGTGTCGCCCGCGCCTAGGACTATCACGTTACCGTGTAAGGAAGGTAGCGCAGATTTGCACGCGCATAGACCTGGAAGAAGAAAGTGTTGTTCCATTGAAGAGTTTGCGTCTTGAACTTGAAAAGTTTTCTGAAGGTAGTTTCATATCACGAAGCACGGGTCACGTAACTTTTAAGACATTGGCTTTAGGTTTAAATTGCTATGATTGACGTGTGCTTGTGGAATACAACAGTTTTTATTTTTTTCGTTGAATAAGTATTAGATGTTTGCGCTAAGTGTGTTTTACTTCATAATATTTTGGTATACCTACAGATCTCATTGAAAACAAGACCAAATATCATATTGGTAGCTTAATTAAATCCATGCACATAAAATATTGTATCAAAGGTATGTTCACGTACCCTTCTTGCTTCCCTTAGATACAAGGGGCAGGAAATCCTTGCTCGTATAGAAGCCCATTTCTTGGTTAAGTCCTTTGAAAATTGGAATGCTTTTCGGTTCCGGGAGGCCTATTCCCAGGAACACAGCTGAGTGGCCGTCTTCTAGAAGGCCCTAGAAATGCAATAGATTGTAAAATATTGTGAGGAAACCGCCGACCAATCAGAAACATATTCACAATTTAACTGCTGCCATTACATAATATTTTTCGTCAGTTTATAAACTCGCGACATTTATTATTAGGTGACGGTGTTTGCAATTATCCGCTACCATAATATATACATTTGAGTCATGAGAGATTCGATTCAATAAAAAAAAATATTAAAGATAAGATATTTTGTAATGCCCGTTTGCCCAACTGATCCTTCAAATAAAATAGGTACTGGCTGCAACTCCATATTGATATGTTTATTCTCAATATATACTTGAAAAGTAATTAAGTACTCACATTAACAGTAACGTCCTGTGTAGACAGTTTCCTGCCAGTGACGAACTTGACTCCCAGGTTTTTTACAAGATCCACCTCAAACTGCACCACATCGAAAGGAAGACGATATTGTGGGATTTCCGCAGAACTGAAATTGTATACCCACAATGAATTATAACCGTAGCTGGTCGTATTTTTTAACGCATCCAGTATGAGAAAATAATAAAAAAGAAAATAACATCTTCCGACCGAATTTCGGTCACGGTAGCCAAAAATAGTGCAGATGTTTGAGCGCAAAAGGCGCAGTCTCTCTTTCCTCACTTTCACCCGATAGGACGACAATTTGACATGACCAGGGAAAGATCAGACGCAGGACCAATGGCTTTAAGGGCTTTCTGAAATACGGGGGTATTACACCAACCAGTTTAATACTCTGGTCTGTAATTGAGAAATTCCTACTGTAAAACCCAATAAAGATTTGCCCGATCTGGAAGTCAAACCCAAGACCCCACGCTCAGCAGTCGCGCTGGCGACCGCGGGACCAACGGGCAGTCAAGACAACTAATCATGAGAACCTGCTCATGACTAGGTGTCTTTACTGTCCCGTACTAAGACGCTAACCAATCCAAAAAACAGTGACGGTATTTTCTTCTAATTTTGGGAATATCTTTACCAAAACTAGAGGGACACAAAAGAAAACAAAAGAAAAGCCTTCTATAAAACGCACCTGAGTCCACCCAAGAACTTCTCCTTCTCATAGACAGTAAGGTTCTTATAGCCAAGTCTGGCCAAGAAGCAGGCGCAACTAATACTGGCAGGTCCACCGCCGATCAACGCGATCTTTTGGTCACCGCCCTTTGGAAGAGGCTTGGTGTTGGGATCCAGGGTTTGAGGTATGCCCATCTTCATGAAGACCTGGAATTAATTGTCTATGAAGTATTTTGGCTGTGACATTTTTGACACTATCATTAGTATAACCGAATTATCTAAATATTTACATCAACAGCAAAATGCTGCAGTCCACCAATGTTGATAGCGCCTTCTTCACTAGCATGCAGGTTACATCCTCCCACACAGAGGTCGCTGGTGGGACACACCATGCCGCACGTCAACCCCAGTGGATTATCCGAAAGGATCGCTTTTGCCGCTCCATAGTAGTTCTGGAAAAAAAAAGACAAATTTACCTTACGTGGACCGACGACGAATTGGGTGTTAGACACCATAATTAACCAATAATTAAAAGACATAACTTCTCTAAAGAAACACTTTATTTTATTTAATTTTATCCCTGAAAACCCGACTAATTTTCAATTAACTGTAAAATTTGATTTAATTTGATATAATAGTTAGTCAATTGAGTCGACATAGAAGTGACGTCACAGTTATGTTTTGCCATACAAAATCTATGGGAGAATCGCGTTTTGACAGGTCATAAAAAGTACGTCAATGATTGGTGGTGTCAACTAGCCTATTGCATAATATTCTGGTAGACGGTTTGAAAATCAGTACAAGTTCATTAATATACCATTAACAAAACGCAAGGGAAACCCCCTCGTATTTCTTTACAGCTACGAAATTAGAAAATTGATATGCTTATAGGATAGATAAAAATATTCCAATGTTTGTTTTATAAAATACTGGTAGGCATAACGGCATCATTGGTAATGAAGCTTTATTCTGCCAAAACGAGTTAACCCACAATGACTCAAAAATTATAACTAATTTAACATGTCAAATGTGTTACATAACTATCTAGTAATTACAGTTTAATATATATACTTACAAAATCAATGCTTAGATTAGATTAAAAATTAATCAACCTATCCAAAATGGCTACAAATATTTCGAAAACATTGGATTTTTTTTTGACGCGATTTTATTTGTTTGACCAATTTATCAGCAGTATTATCGAACCTTCACACCCTCATTGTATTTTATTAAAAGTAGGTCAACAAACCTTAGTAGCAATGCTGCTGATGAAACTCTTAACATCTATCTGTGTGGGACAGGATTTCTGGCAGGGTGCGTCTGCGCACTTGAGACATCGCGCCGCCTCTTTCAAAGCACCGCGCTCGGATAACGTTGTATGTTTGATGTCGTCGAAGTTCTTTGTTAGAGTTGGACAAGCCTGAAATAAAAAGGTTTATTTTTTACTCGGCCAGAAGTCATGTCCTAAAAGACAAGATCTGAGATGATATTGCTTTCAAGAAAATCATCACCACATCAATGCCGTTTTGTTCTCTCTGGGTCCTCAGTTCGATTATCATGTCGGTCAAAGCGATTTAAGCTGTTCCATTAGGAATTTCTTAGTAGCAGCCTGGACTTTGGAAGATGGTAATGTGACACCCTGGTGCCTCGGAAAGTACGTAAAGCTGTTGGTCATGCGCCTGATATCTCCCAGGTCGTGTCTGATTGCCGTCCCATCGGACTATGAGAGTGAGAGAAGAGGGAACGCACCTGCCTGTGTTTGCGTGCTCACTTGTGCACTATAATATCTCTTATGTACAGACGCCAGCATCAACCTATCCGAATCTGTCAAATTTTACCAATCGAATATTAACCTTCCAGTATTGTGATAAGGTTGAAAATCTATTAAAGAAGTTTGACAGATTGAGGTAGGTTGATGTGCTGGCGTCTGTACTTACTTAGTCTTCATTAAAATCGGCCGCCGTACGTGACCCATATTCGGTCAGAAGTATATTATTACTAGCTTCTGCCAGCGACTTCGTCCGCGTCAAAGTTGATTTCTCTATACAAACTTTGGAACCCAGATTTATCCACTTATGGGGTGAATTTTGGAAAATCCTTTAATAGCGGATGCCTACGTCATAACATCTACCTGCATGCCCAATTTCAGCCCGATCCGTCCAGTGGTTTGGGCTGTGCGTTGATATATCACTATGTCAGTCAGTCACCTTCGAGTTATATATATTTAGATTACAAAAATACATAATATTAAGTTATTACAAATAGAAGCTATTTGCCCTACAATTAATTTACACAATACAATAATCAATCACATTTTATCATCAAGTAGGTACCTACGATCACGTAATCAGGTGTACTTAAATGCATTTTTAGGGTTCCGTACCTCAAAAGGTAAAAACGGAACCCTTATAGGATCACTTTGTTGTCCGTCTGTCTGTCTGTCTGTCTGTCTGTCAAGACCTTTTTTCTCAGGAACGCGTGGAGGTATCAAGCTGAAATTCATATCAAATACTCAAGTCTATGGTCTCTTGGAGCTGTGAAAAAATCAAACTTCTAAGTCAACGCGATCAAAAGATACTCCCGTTTATGCCGCAAATTTTCGACACTCGCAAGGGAATCAAAACCTAAAGGATACTTCCAGACGACCTGGAATCTTGAAATTTGGCATGAAGCAACGTTATAAAGTACACATATAGGAAAAATTCCGAAAATCTTAAATTTTTAGTTACATCACATAGTATATTTTTTTTAATAATCATAAACTTACTAGCTGACCCAGCAAACGTTGTTCAGCGATTAAAAAAAAAAAACAGATGTTGGCCGATTCTCAGACCTACCCGATATGCACACAAAATTTCATGCAAATCGGTTCAGCCGTTTCGGAGGAGTTTGGAAACAAACACCGCAACACGAGAATTTTATATATTAGACTTGCTGACAGTTATACAATACTATAACTTTTCAAAAGTTAAAAATAAAAAGATTAAACATTTACTCCAAAAAAAAAATACGATTTAAAAAAAAAAAAAAAAACCATCTTTATAAAAATAAAAGGGAGAGCATCTCTTCCAAATATAAAATAAAAGAAAACTAATTAGTGGACCCAAGTGGCTGTGACTGTGGAGCAGGACCAGCATTAAGCCAAGCTTTTTTATCAAGGATATAATCCTCTAATTTATAATATGCTTGTCTACATAGTGTGCGTTTTATGCATGTTTTAAATTTTGTCTCGTTCAGTTGTAGAATCCGCAGTGGTATTTTATTATAAAATTTTACACAATTCCCCATAAAAGAATTTCGTATCTTAGCCAATCTAAACCGAGATTGATCCAAATTGTGCCTATTTCTAGTATTAAAATTATGTCTATCACTTCTCTTCTTAAAGAGATGAAGATTTTTCCGAACATACATAATGTTTTCATATATGTATTGACAAGGTACCGTCAGCTTTCCACATTGTTATGTTATGGATTTCATTTAGCAATAAAAATACCATAACTTTTACTTATATACCTACAGGTTTGTACGGAACCCTCGGTGCGCGAGTCTGACTCGCACTTGGCCGGTTTTTTTTAGTATCAGAGAAGATAAAACAAGTGTAACAAATAACGAGGATAAAAATTATGTGCAATTATTCAGCAGCTGTTTGATAATGAAGTAAAACATAACACTCAACTCATATTAATACTAGCTTTTGTCCGCGGCTTTGCTCGCGTTTAGAATTTAGAATTTGCTATATTATAAGTACCTTTAAATCAATTCGGGTTGCACTCTGCTTGTAGATAATAGTGGTAATTCGCGGTAAAAAAAATATAAGTCTGAAATCGCCAATCCGCCTTAAGCAAGCGTGGTGATCAATGCTTTCTCTGTATGAAAAGAGGCATTTACCCAGCAGTGGGACAGTAAGCTGGTGTTGTGTTTTATTAATTTATCAATGAAAACCGCTCGTGCATATTGTGACTCTATTTGCGCTGACCATGACCCTACAAAGTTGCTTTCCGACTTACTTAATTCTTTGGACTATGCAACGTATTTTAATGTGGTTCATCAATAGATAGAGTGATTCAAGAGGAAGGTTTATACGTGTAGTTAGTATACATATTGCACCCGTGCGAAGCCGGGGCGGATCGCTAGTAAAACATAAATCAATAAAAAAAACGGTGCAGGTATTTCTGATATTGCATGGTTTATCAGTATTGATATCTCTACTTTTTGTCCTTTCACGATGCAAACAGATATGTTCAAGGGTGTGGTGATATACAACAAAGCTATACATAACATAACATCACGCCCCTAATCCCCGAAGGGTTAGGCAGAGGTGTACCCATTAGTACACCCACATTTCGCCAGTTATGTTCAAGTCCCATGTAATAGGAGGCGAGCCTATTGCCATCAACCGAGCACAAATCCAGACTCCAAGTCTGCTACTGAGAAACTCTTGATGGAAAAACCCAATAACACTTTGTCCGACATGGGAATCGAACCCAATACCTCATGTTCAGCAGTCGCGCTGTGCGATCACTAGACCAACGAGGCAGTCATATAAAACACCTATAAAAGCGTTAAAAATATCTTGATAACACTCACGGTACATTTTCGATCTTCGTTTCTCTTCCAATGCTGCTTATTTCTCTTAGTTTGAGCTGAAGGGACCAAGTTGGTGTAAGGTTTTACTGTCGGATTGAGCCTCAACAGGTTCTGAAATAGTCATAGAACAAGGTAAACAACAAAAAAAAATATATATTTAGAAATTTTAATTTTATTATACACTAGCTTTTGCCTGTGACTTCGTCGCAGTGAAAGGTAGCCTTTTTTTTTTTAGGAAATGTCCTTTCTTGGGGTTCAAACGTATGTACGGTTAATAGCGTATGTAGTTGTATGAGCGAGTTCACACAAAATACAGTATTGCGGATCCAGTAAAAAATACCGATCCGACATCCAGTAGCAACGAATCAATTAAAATAGGTCCTATAAATGCTGTGTGAATATTACCTCCAGTAGCGACGGATCAGTTAAAACGGATCCTGTAAAATCGGACGTTCTATGTGAACGCGCCCTTACTCCGGACTTAATTTCATTAAAATCGGTTTATTCGTGAAAGCATAAAAGACAAGACAGCGAGTTACTTCCGCATTTATAATATTATAGTAAGTATGGATAAATAAAAAATTTTCCGCATTTATAATATTATAGTAAGTATGGATAAATAAATTTTTTTCCGCATTTATAATATTATAGTAAGTATGGATAAATAAAATTTAAGTGTCTGTTTGTAATGTCAAAATAACAGCTTTACGCTTTACGGCTTTTACTTATTGCTCACCAAAAAGAAGTTTTACCTATAATTTTTTGTCTGTTCGTTTGTTCCTGTTAATCTCCGAAAAGACTACACCGATTTTGACGGGACTTCACTGGCAGATGGCTAATGTTATAAAGAGTAACTTAAAAAAATAATTAGGATTCCGCAAAAAAAAATGCCCTGCACAAATCCGATATATATTCAAGAACGAAGTCGCTGACACAAGTCAAACAAAATAAAAATATTTAGCCAATAATCTTTGTAGGGTCAATTTATTATTTACTTTCCATAATCACTACGTAAACATTGTAAATGATGTAAATATTGGCCTTGATACAAATGTGTAAATCATAAAGAATATTTCACACAATCTTTAACAAAGGATAGCCTTTGACATTTAGTGAAACAGTAACTAAGTAATCGTAATCATATTTGGTACGAAATCAACAATCAGTCTGAGAAACACGCCTCTTTATCAGAAAGGGTTATATTACTATACTTGTTAGGAAAACTGGGTTTACTTGAGTTTTGTTTGTCTCCCCCTTTAGGAAAGGCAGTCATTGTTGTATAATTTTTGTTTACAAATCTTTTCTCTATGATAGCCAGAAACATGAGAATTAATAATGTAGGGTCTATTACATCACGCTGCGGCCCACGGGACCGGAGCAGTAATTAAAGTCGTAACTAAACGCGGATGAAAAAAAAGCCATGAGGACGAAGTATTGTATACAGAAGCGCCATATTTATTATTACTTCGTTATAGATTTAGACGATTGAAATATCGACAATAAATCTGTGAAGCACGTAGACCATCATGCTTTTAAAAAACGAAGCTGTACTGACTTATAAGAACACAAATAGCAAACTAAACTAGAGCTTTATTGTCTATTGGCCTTGGACCAAATAAAAAAAAATGTTTATGTTTTAGTTTAAACTTTAATCAGTCACACGAAACAAACTTAATTAAGTACGTCCGCAATAACTACCCAGAATCTACTACTACTATTTTTATTTCATCGTGAAACTAATTTAGTATAATAGATTGTCGGGTTTAGAATTTATATTTTATTGATAACTGACGGCCACACGAGGTTAATAGAATCAATAGAATGTCTAGTAAATTACTAGTTGAGTAATTTACTAGACTTCCTATCTAACTATGCATTTACTTTGTTATCAATGACCTTATCAAACAGAACGAGATATTATCGATACAACTTTATCATAAACCTGTTTTAAATTATCTACTACCAAAACATTAGTAGGTAAATAGAAATAGCAATAACTAACCTCAATATCAGGCAACTCTTTACTCAGTAGCACTTTCGACATTTTTGAAAATGAACTTTGTTACTTTGATTTTAAAGTTATTTTTTTGGTAGCACGTTTTTATTATTTCTTTGTTTATAAAACGCGGGACAGACGTAGAGGACTGCTCACTGGCAGCGCCACTCAAACGACTGATTACAAAACGTCTCGAGATTACTATATTTACTCGTATCCAGTTTACGTTGAACTTTGTTTTTCGCCTTAAACTTAGTAAACAGTTCAGTTGGAGGAAGAGGGGGCAGGTCAATTTATAATGGTTATACAAAACTATAATACGTAATAGATGTTTCAATGATCGTTAATTGTTTAATGTTTATATTGGTCACTTGTGTTGTATGTTTTCTATACTTCCGTATTGAAAATTGCAAGTTATTATATCGCCTCCAAAAAAATGGCGAATGTGTTGTAAAGTTTAGGAGACCTTGACACAGCTGTTGACTGCAATCATGCATTTAGCTGTATGACGCGTTGCCGCGCGAACTTTGTACCGTAGATTTACACATTCATCAATTTTCTATGCAATAGAACAACGGTAATCAATCCTATAGACTCGCACGTATTTTGAGCGTTTGTTTTAGTGTTCGTATAAATAGACCTACCAGATAAAACAGAAAATTAATCTTGGGAAGATATCTGTCACAAAAAATTTGGAAATTGGGTCGCAAAGCGCGACTGCTGAGCATGAGGTCTCGGGTTCGATTCCCAGGTCGTGCAAAGTGTAATTAGGTTTTTCCATCAGGAATTTTTCAGTAGCAGCCTCGGAGTCTGAATTTGTGCCCGGTTGATGGCTAGGCTCCTCCCCTATGGAAATAAAACATAACTGGCGAAATATGGGTGTACTGGGTGTACTAATGGGTACACCTCTGCCTATCCCTTCTGGGATTACAGGCGTGATGTAATGTTATGATAAAAGGATTTAAAAATAGGTCGATTGGATTTTTATCATTAAAAAAGTACCTAAATATTTATCGACAGTAATGGTATCACAAATATGAATGTTTTCTTGACTGACAAGCTTGACATAGCTACAATATTTTTTTCTGACATTATCACCTAATTACATAGAAGATTTTATATCTGTTGCCAAGGTTACGCAATTTTTATCTTCTACCATTTGTACAGTCAACAAAAGAGATAAATAACCAGGGCCGTCAGATACAGTTGAAGTTTGCTTAGAAAAGGATGTTTTCAAATGTAAATTAATTTAAATAGTAGATAATAAACAGTTCATTAATTTAATTAAGTTTTAATCGAGATCTAAGAAAACCTAGTTACTTTATCTCTTTTGTTGATCGTACATATAATGTCATAAACAACTTTTATCTACTACTTACTTTACAATAGCGATTCTTAACATAAGATCAAATTAATTTATATTTGTTCCCATGAGAAAAAGGCGTGAGTTTATGTATGTATGTATGTATGTTGTTCTAAGACCACAAATCTCCAAGTATGAAAACTATGTATTACCTACTAAAAATATCGTGTGACGAACATACGAATTTAAAAAAAAAATGATATATATATATAGGATACATAAATAAAACACATTGTTTGAACAGTTAATATAAATATATTTTGAATTATTCAGAGGCTTTACAATATTTGGAAGAATTACTCGACAGCAGCGTTATCTAACTATCATATCGAATTATAGACACAGCGCATATCTATACATATACAATTTTGTATAAAAATAATAATATTATACAAGCTGTTTGAATGAAAGCAAATGCAGTACATGGCAGAGAGACTACATATTCAACAATACGATACAATCAACAAGATGACAACATAACACTAATACAAATAAACGAGTCAAACATACACTAAAGTCCCCGTCACGAGATGCTATAAATTATGTAAATAAAGAACTTTTACTAAGTTTCAATCGACAACAAATAATCCTAAATTCAATCAACTCAAAGTAACACACGTGTAATACGAAACTAACGAGCAATTTCACTTGGTCAGGTTATATTATAGCGATATCAAGCGCTGTCGCATGTCGTCGTCTAATGTTCGAACGCGTCTGACACATGGATCGTAAACATTTGGGCCGTTATTTTGAAGTAAGTTCACGCTGACGCAGTATTAGATCTAAGGCGCTCCACCCACTGAAGATGCGTCCCGCCGCGGTGAGCAGAGCGACAGATAACGCGCGCGGCGACGGAGGCGCAGATCTGCCTTACTTAGCGGTGAAATCTGCTCCCCCGCGCGGTGAAGCAGATTACGACGGCCTCGCGCTAAATAAATTTGTCTACGTCGAAATCCATCGTGCAAACGTCTGTACAGTATAAAATCACGCCCGGGACGGCAGAGCCGGTGTGTCATATCCCGCGGCACGCCCCGCGCTCCCGCGCAGATTGGCAGAATCTGCGCGCGGTGCGCCTTCCCGCTCGTTTCCGCGTCGGCAGTGTGTTGTGCTAGGCGTGATTTCTATATAAATTGAGATACTTGCATACAACGGTAAAATCTGCCTGAATAAATCTGCGACGGGGCGCGGGGCAGTGGGTGGAGCGCCTTAGAGTTGCGATCCCCTGAATGTGTGTTTACAAAATTTATAGCTTCCCGTGACGGGGACTATAGAATTTATATACTTAGGGAAATTTGGACGAACGGACATACTCAATGACTAAAAATACTTTTTTTTTTACAATCGCAGTAGTCCTGTGTATTGCATGTATGTATTTGACAAAGCTTTATCGACACATTGGCTATTATGAAGCCCCACTCATTTCACCCATTGAAAAAATATTGAAAAATATTTTCATTATTTTCTTTTTACAAAATAATAATGCATCTGTTTCAGGTTTAAAAAATATTATTCATGTTTCAAATCGCGTCCCTTCGCTGCCACAACGCGATAATTATATTGTTGACTTATTATTAAAATTATATATTTTATAACTAGACATAATATAGTTAGTCCATTCAACCATAAACGTATTACAATATACGACAATACATAAAAGTACACAGCGAAATTATTAATTTTTGATTTAAATGGTGAAAAAATTGGATCTAGTATAAAAAATGATACACCAAAGTAAAATGGCGTGTGTATATTTTATTTTTGTATTTAACACTAAATTACCGGTATTTACATGTTGATTCTTCTAAATATTTGCATCTGAACAATACATACATTAAAATCTTACCGCTAGGGATGTTCTGTGCAATTGTTCGAGCTTTTTAAATTTAGAAACAGAAGAGAAAAAACTCAAAGTCAACTTTTCGAAGAATAAAACTTTATGGCATCTAGTTATAAACGGCGTGCCGCGTTCGGTGACAAGCAACAACAATTGCACACTTAAACCAAACTTACGTGTACTGTTTTTTCTTATTATAACATTTATATTATAGGAGTGGATTTAGACAGTAATTAACTTAGTGCCATTTTATTTACTAAAGAAACGATCTGTCGAGTTTACAATAATCGTGAAGTTAGGCGTATAAGGTAAAAAAAGCGTCTCATATCTAAAGGCCGTGTAAAAATGTCTAAACAGTCAATTAGAGCCTAAACCCGTTTATCACATTTTTAGCTAAAAATGCCTCCCGTGACAGTAATGCGACCGAATCGAGATGGTCGGCGAGCGAGACGTTGTGGAACAGAATGCTGTTCATCGCGATTCGGTCGGTTAATGCTAAAAGTAGTTGTGCGGATTTCACGTCAGCCGAAGAAGGCTCAACGTTTGCGATACAATCTTATTGCTTATTGAAAACTGCGCCAGTGGCTAAAGATCTGCAATTTCAAACGAAAAGAAACGCGTTACATATCTCACGAGTCAGCAAAGGCTACGCTCACCCGTCAATATGGTAAAATTGACTCTATTTTCAAGAAGTAAGGTTCAAAATCGCAAATCTACCGCCACTAGTATTACAAAGACGTCACGATAGCATAGCTACACTTTACCAACGATATGTATCTAAGTATTGACCATTCACGCGGGCGCTTATACTCTTAAGCTTTTAGCCGATTCAGGGAAATAATACGCAGTAATGAAATATAGTCATTGCATTATGCTACATGTGTCGGTGGCATAAGATTTAAAATGCAATGTTTACACAGCTTGATAAATGCAACAGCTATATTCTTATAAAATGGCATATTATTGACCAAATGACTTTTCATTTAGTTCGCGACTCCAATCAAAGTAGACATTGGAATTTTCAGTTACTTGAAATTATGTAATGTAATGAATTAGTAAATGCAGGGATTATGTGCTTGGGTTTAAAGTTTTGTACAGTACAGTGGGTTCTTATTTAAGATATTTTAACCTACAAATCACATCCAAGTTAATTTATCCAGAAATCTGCGTAGCATATTAAAACGAAATACAGTTTACATCATATATAGGTACATATTATAACCATTTAATTAATTAAATATACAATGAATACGAAACTTTAATGATTAACCATTTTCTTACGAACGAATGCTGTACTTATTACGCCACTAGTCCTAGTCGACATTGTAACTCGTATACAATTTGAACCTTAACACTTTTCTAATAAGGACGAAAATGTATACGAACTTGAGAGTCGACCGTAAACATTGATATACACAACAATGTGAAAACAAATAAAAATCAATAATAAATCGAAAAATATAATCTCTGGCAAACACAAATTTCAACAATTCCATTTTTTTTAAAATTAACCGTTCAGAAGTGACGGTGAAGTATGTTTAAACAATTTGTACCCGAAATTATCATAGATGTAGGAATGTAATTACATTTTAGTAATAGCGACGGTCAAGTTATGATAAAGCACCCAAATATGAGTTACACTCGGATAGTTACCTAGCAGTCACTGACAGGCGGTGGTATGGCTATATCGTGAACGTGAAAAATAATGTACAAACATTTGATTTATCAATTACATAGCTAGAGGTAGAAGTTCACAAGTATTACGACAGTTCCACGACATACAGACAATGAAACTACAACATAATTTGAATAAAGAATACAGTGACATCCATAGACAAACTTCTGCAAACGATTAGGCAAAGGTCAACCTTTGTGCAGCCTTTACAAACTGCCAGTGACAAGAATATCCGGTCGATATAAAAAAGCGTTACACATTAAACGGACCTCACTCACACCAACCCACGTTACATATTAATTAATAATGCGTACTTTAACAGTAAAAATTAACATCTATGTATGCATTTATTGCAGTCCATTCAGTTACAGCGCTCGTGTTTTATGCACATTTATACTGATGTTGGTGCGCTCTATTGTAAGCTATGCTGTATACACTGGCATCGACGTCTGTACTACGCTATCTGGAAACAAAAATAGGAAGCATTTATTTACTGTTCAAGATGTAAGCTTCACAGAGGAATGATGATGTATTAACAATCTCCTAAACAAATTTCGGTCGCAATGGAGACACAAATACAGCTTCACTGTCATAGTCTGATAGGACGGAAATCCAAAATGATATGGGAGAGATCAGGTGCTAGAACCAACACGTTTAGGTGCTTTTCAAGAGTTTTGAAAAATTCCTACTAGAAAATCCCAATAATACTTTGCCTGACTTTGGTATCGAACCCAGTTCCCCACGCTCAGAAATTGCGCTTGCAAAGTTGCAACCACGAAACCAACTAGGCAGCCATAAAAGAATAAAATGCAACCAAATAATAATAGTCCTATTTTGTTTAGTATAGCTACAAAAATCGCCTTTTAGATCCATTAGTAATTTAGCAAAATGTACAAAAAAACATGAAACATACAAAAAAGATATTTATTATAGAATATAATAGAGTGACATTGGTTTGCCATATCCCTGCCATACACCTATTTCTTATTCTTCGGGGAATATACGCATGGTGTGTAGTTATGTTTACTTTGTCAAAGAAAAATGTTCGTACCTTATCTGACAATGCTAGACAATCATTAGAGCAGTCTACACTTCCGCTTCGGTTTCATGGGCTGCACGGGACACAGCACGGCGCGGATGGCCTCGTCGAACACCGTCTTGAGGCCCTTCTGCGTAAGCGCAGAGCATTCCAGGTACTTCACCGCGCTGATCTCTTTAGACATGCCGAGGCCCTAGAACAGGAAAGAAAGTTTTGATTATGATCATTGATGATAATAGTAGAACGAAGTTTTAACTTGGTCTTAAATTTGTAAATACTAGAATATTATTTTATGTACACTAAACAAATCACAGTAAAGTTTCAAGGGTGGTACAATCGACGGTCTTAGGTAACTGTATACTCAAACGTTTTTGATACAATGTTAACAATGGAATTGTTATTAAAGAAATTGAGTACTTATACCGAACCAGAAGTTAAAGCCAAATTAATTATTTCATTTAGACCATAGGTCTAAATTAATTAATTTGGAAATAATTAATTTGGTATTGGTACTTTTGAACGTCATTTATAAGAAAATAAGAACGCAAGAAATCCAGTTGCCCCTTCCAAAAGGTGTATAGAGAAGAATGGGCAAGAAACTTCATGTACTTTACTTTTAACCCTGTCATCGAAATCAAAAATATACCACTGACATTGTTGTTAATAAGATCGAACTGCCATAAATTGAAATAATTTCTAAAAAAAACTTGCAAGTACAAAAATACCGCACTACAACATAATATCAACAACATTCCAATAGGTATAGGTACCACGTTCCATCTGCATAAGATAGAACACCGTAATATTCGCAATACAAACGCGAACATTTGTAATATCCTGCGGGCGACAGGTTACGGCACTTCCCACCTCCGAATATAAGTAAGCGCGCCACGAATAATATATACGTCAAGTGTCACGCACATATTGCCGACCCGGGGTTTGTGTGCTTCCAATATAATAGCTATTATTACAGTATCAATCATATGTGAATCTGTGATGTTTAATCTGAGTGTTTGTTATTGGGACAGTCCTATTTATGTGTTTTTCATATAAATATGATGTTTGTCAAGAAAAAAAAATAGCCAGGTATTGTCTCAATGACCTGACGAAAACAAAGCCTTCTTATACTTGGGTATTAGATTAATCTTCCTGTACTTGCGCCGAATAGAAATAGTGAACAGTAATGGCACGTTATTCTGTGGTAATGGTGTTTTGCCGGTCTGACAGACCATTACGCGCGAGTTTAGGAAGGTTCAGAAGTATACTAAATCCACACACATACACATAAACTCACGCCTTTTTCCCATAGGGGTAGGCAGAAACCACAGAACCACACACCTGCTACAATCCTTACATACTCCTTTCGCCTCATCTACGACCACTAAACCCTAACTAATAATAATAATACCATTAATAATAATAACAGCCTATTATTATCCTACTGCAGGGCAAAGGCCTCTTCTCATACAGAGAATGCACGAGCATTGATTATCACGCTTGCTCAAGGCGGATTGGCGATTTCAAACTCCTAAATTCCAGGTTTCCTCACAATGTTTTCTTACATGGTAAGTCCAAGATAAACTTTAGAAAGTACATAATTGAAAAAGTCATATTGGTAAGCCAAAAAATTAAGGAAAATACTTATGTTTTATAGACTTAATAGGGTTAATAAAGTATGTAAAAACATGTTAGTTTTACCTGTGTGTAAGTGATGGGAGCTAGTTTCTTGTCCTTCAGCTTCTCAATGGTATCCTTGTCTTCGCGGAGATCGAGCTTGGTGCCGACCAGGATGATGGGCGTCGATGGGCAGTGATGCCTGACTTCGGGGAACCACTGGAAAGTACATAACACACTATTAGTAACATCATAACATCACGGCTGTAAGAGGTGTACCCATTTGTGCACCCACATTCCGCCAGTTATGTTTAAGTCCCATGTAAATAGGGGGCGAGCCTATTGCCATAAACCGAGTACAAATCCAACTCCGAGGCTGCTACTGAGAAATTCCTGATGGAAAAACCCAATAACACTTTGCTCGACTTGGGAATCAAACCCAAGATCTCGTGCTCAGCAGTGTTGCGCCTTGTGATCATAAGACCAACGACGTAGACACTATGGTAACTTATAGAAAAGTTGTTTTCATTTTTGACACGCAAAATTTAATAGCTGCTAATCCATGCTAACGACAAATCTATACTAATTTTAGAAAGCTGAAGAGTAGGTTTGTTTTTTTTTGTATGAACGCCGTTTTCTTTGGAACCAGCAATTCTGAAAATTCTATCTATAATATGAAGCTCCGACATTTCTTAATTTTTTGCCCTACTGCTGGCCAATAGATTCTCCATCGTCGACTTTATGAGTCGAAAACTAACATAGTCGAAATTTTCTCACAATCTTTGCTTGGGCTTTTAACGTGCAAGATAGAAATCATATTTTTATAATTTAACAAATTCATTGTAACTTGGTACTATCCAAAACCAAATACCTTTAGGGCTAATAATTATTCAATCGTCAGTTAACTCATAACAGATGGATAAATGTGGCGTTTGACAGCTTTTGTATAGAAAATATGTCAAACTATCATATTTATTCTTTAGATAAAAGTTATCTGACTATTGAAAAATCAGTCCTTAAAGGTCCTCCACAACACAACATTAAAATCTTGACAAGATTTTCGTTAAAGCAGTATAAGTCGCACTTCCTGATTTAATGATTCATATTCTAAAGAAATCATTAATAAGTGGCATGCATCAAGTCGAGAACAAAGAACAGACGCAAGGGCAGACATGTGCAACTTTATAACATATAACTCTTATCAGTCGGTACGATGATTTTACGACTTCCTATTTCAGCACGTTTTGGTTTTAACGTGATAATGTTGATACTTTGTTACGTTATTTATTTACTAAGTTATTACGTGTTTGGCATAATGCACATGGCTGTTGAGAGCTTTGTCATGCCAATGTCAAAAAGAATCCTAATTATTTCTGAGCTTGAAGCTTACCTCGTACTTCGTATGGATTCATAAAACGTTTTCGCTTAGTGGTTTAACCGTAAAAGCATAATAGACTGATAAACTACTAGCACTCTTCTGCACTCTCGTTCGCGTGATTTTTCTTAAAAGTTTGGGATCCCCAAACTTTTTGATAATAAAATATAGCCTATAGAACTCCGTGATAATGTAACAGTGACAAGAAATGGAAGCTCTTGGTTTTGATGTCAGCAAAGCCTAGGTGGACCTAAAGACCAGATATTATTTTAAGAAGTAAGGACCAGCTTATTAAATTAGCTAGCGCACAAATTGCAACTATAGTTTCTTTTGTCCTTTTGTCACGCGGACACGCGGTACATCCGTCACAAGAAATGGAGGCTCTTGGTCCTTGGTCCAAAAACTAGGTGGACCCAAAGACCAGATATTATTTTAAGAAATAAGCACCCACCTTAGCCCGGACGTTCTCAAACGACGCTGGGTTGACGAGCGAGAAGCATATGAGGAAGACATCGGTCTGTGGGTAGGAGAGAGGTCGCAGTCTGTCGTAATCCTCCTGACCTGCCGTATCCCAAAGGCCCAGGTTGATCGGCTTGCCGTCCACCATCACATTCGCAGAGTAGTTGTCGAATCTGTGGATGTTTGGAGATTCATGTTTTAAAGAAATAACGGGTAGAGGGGCTGTGTCGTACATAAGTGGAACACCTACACAGCCAAAATGTATGGAACAGCTGTTTTTTTTTCAATACCTACGTAATATACAAGGTGTTAGGTAGAACCAGTGACATACTTCAAGGGAGAATAGTACTTATGAAAATGAACAACTTTTATTAAAGAACCAATCTTGAAATCGCAAATAAAAATCAGCAGTTCCCTACATTAAGTTGAGAATTGTACTGATTCTTTTTTGCGAATTCAACATTGTTTCCTTATTAAAAGTTGTTCATTTTCAAAAGTATTTTACTCCCGCGGAATACGTCACTCGTTCTACCTAACACCTTGTTTACTTCAGGGAGTCTAGAAACATGTACGGAATCCATTTAAAAAAATTTCGTTACAATATCCCATGAGGTGGTTAAAGACCATACTAGATTTTGGAAGTCTTGCGTGTCTTTGAACAGCGAAAGCGAAGATGAGATTCATAAGTTGTTAGATAGCAAATAGGTAGTCGACCTTGCAAAAATGCCTAGCAAAAAGAAGCTCTACTGGTTTCGCTTCTGTTTAAGAATGTTTCATTTAAATGAATAAATAATTTCATCTGGTCCACTTCGAATTAAATGCTAATCAGCAATAAAGCCAATTTATTGAGCTTGGAGAATTCTGATGATCGCAACCACTAATAAAATTGTTTGGACGTTGTTTTACAAATTAATCATTATGATAAAGCTTTGAATTCTGAAAATAGGTCAAACAACTACAAATATCTTTCCTATAATGGGGTAGCTTACGATCTTGTTATATTTTGTTTGATTTAGCCAAACTTTGCTAACGAGCTGCGCATAACTTTGCTAGTAGGTACGTATTTAATGTTTTTGATTAAAGTCCAACAGTTTGTTACTTACACTGTAGGTATGTACTCTCCTGGGAAGGCATTTGTGGTGTAACTGATGAGCAGGCATGTTTTACCGACGGCTCTGCGAACAAAGAAATGAAAAACGTTAAACATTCCCTTCGGTGAGATAAAAATGTTGACACTTTACAAAAGAAAAGTATTAAAAACAATGTTCAGAGTTTCGGCCCAATTTCGTTGTGACACCCGCCATCATAAATCTCACAAATAGGATGAGATTATAAAAAGGAACAAAATTTAAGCCAATCAAAACTTTGAAACGGAAATTGCAACCTCATTTCAAACCCTGATTATTTTTTCGAATCTGCAAAATTGCGTTCAAAATTATCAAGTATGGAACGTATTTTATTTTTCGTATCACTACTTCAAATCAGCGAGATGCCTGGTAACCTGCCAGTATTTTTTTTATTCAAAAATAATTACAAAGGAGGTACATTACACTGACCCAAAGAAAAACAACACTTGAGCACGTTCTTGCGTGCTAAGGATGAAGGATGTGATAAGTTGAGTGAACATCACATGCTTGCCACAGCAAAAAAATAATATAAGTACCTACATAAAATCTAGACCTAGATGCAGACTTTATAAAACCCTGACACACTTTAAGATTTTAGCGTTCGCTGTTCAAAAATACATTATTTATTTGAAAAGAAAAGTTGTAGCTGCAGTAGGTAACTATACACATCAAAAAAGTCTAGGGATCAACATCCCTAACAAATGTTAGGGATGTTGATCCCTAGACTTTTTTGATGTGTGTATTTACGGCGTATATAAATATACACGTTAGCGCATTTTACTAGAATATTGTAAAAAAAAAGTAAAACCGACGCAAACAAAAGTAAACAAACATAAACAAAAGATTAATTAGCGCGCATACTGTAGGAAAAAACATTATAGAATTCTGCTACCCGTTATCATAATTCAGATTAAATATACCACACAAATTATAGGTATCTGATCTGCTATCTGCTGTAATGCCCCGTTAATATGGTTATAAATAACTAACTTTATATTCGCCACCTACAAGTGCACCAGTATACCCTCACGAGTATGCATTACAAATCCTGTGTATAAAACAATACAACGCTGTCCTCTATTCCCGGCTTCGTCTAGAGGTCACAAGTGCACAACATAAATTGGCCGTGTTATAACGATCGCTAATATTCTGCCCTCGTATCGTGTCGAGTACGACATCCTGTCAGATATTCCTGGCCAGGGAATGTCGATGTCGATAAACTCCGTTCTGTTGTTTACAGAATGTTTGTTAAATAGATGCGATTTGTATTGTTTTTATAAATAGAAAGTGATTTAAGAACAGCTAACTAACTGACTTACTTATAAACTTGACTTAGAATGTTAATGACTTCCAAATAAAATGTATGTTAATGATTCATCAACATGATTCATCGAGGTCTATAATCGCTTATAATTTTGTCAAAATTCCTAATTAAAAATTTTCGTAAGTACCGTATCACAAAAATTACATCAATAAAATGCTAAATAAACAATAAATCACGATAATATAACACTACTACACCAGTGCGAACCCTAACAAATATAAAGAAGGAAAGATCGTCGAATGACCGCCCATAACCCTCGACCCGGCGCGTACGCATCTCTACAACGATCGTTCTTCATTCCACAAATGAATCACGTTGCATAACAGGCAGCTAGAAGGAAATTCTGAACATGGGAACATCTGACCTGAGATTGTTAGTCACCGACGAATAGGAACAAGAATAAATCACTACTGGCATATCCGTCTGACTCATTAAGCATCACGATTGTAATCAGAATGATATATTTTATTACGTTTATGTTTTCCGAGAAGTCTTTTATCAGCATTTGATAGACGTTATCGTGAATCAACGGGTAGATTTGCCCTACCATTGAATACACAGGGTTGAACTTAGGCAAAGTCCTATCTATTCTGTACTACTGCGGGCACTGCGGCCATTAAACTAAAATTAGATAATACAACGATAAGATAGTTAGTTTTCCTCTTTACCCGAATTAACAACGAGGTTATCGATCGACCGTTGAGTTTTAGATTTTTTGTGCGATTCTCGGTAACTTAATTGTAAATAAATTAGACGACCAATCTATCCTGTTATTCTATATTTAAATATTATAAAGAGTTAAAGTTTGTTTGTGGGAGGACCCTGGAAGCACAGGTCTGATTACAAAAAGTTTTTCACTGATAGAAACTATAGAAAGAAAGCGACATTATTGCCAAATGTTATCTAAGTACTACGTGTACGAAGTCGCGAGCAGAAGCTAGTTAACAAATATCTCTACAAACAGTATTCGCTGCCTCACAGAGTTCTGAATTCTGTCAAAACTACCGAAATTACACGTCTACATAAACATAACACAAGCCAGCAGCGTTATGTCAGGAGGGTTTAATTAAAATAACAAAGCCGCGAACACAAATGACATATCCCAAAAACATGACACTTGGATATTAAACAAATGAAGCCGATACGTCAATACTCACGTAACGATTCGATAATATCTCTTCGTGACTGACTCATCATCCGTGAGTCAACGAAGGTCAAGAAAGCAAACGTTGTTGGGTAAATAGATGTTTTTGACTGGCCAAGATTTATTTGGTACATTTTTTTGTAGCAATAAAGACCGTGGGACGTCGTGATCGTGAACTGTCCAAACCTGGTGTTTGTTTTCTCGCCTTGAGTTATTTCTCAAAATTGGGGCGAAGTTACAATCGCATCTTTCCGGTTTTCAGTGTTGATAATTTGATAGCTGTACTAATATAAAAAAGTTTAGAGTTTTTTTTAATTTGTTTAGATGCACCTAGCTCTAGAACTGCTACTCGGATTGGAAAATATCTTTTTGTATAATATGAATGCCACATTCATGGAGAATAGTATAACGCATCACGCTGCGACCTACGAGAGCTTAGCAGTAACCATAACAAATACATAACTAAACGACGGTGAAAAAAACCACGCGGACGAAGTCGCGGGCAAAAGCTAGTTTATTTATAAACATGCGTTACTTTACACTGTTTTTTATTTTCTAGATCTATTTTAATTTTCTTCAAGAGTTTATTATTATTAAATCTGCAATTGACGACGGCTACATTTGACCCTGTCCCACACTTTTGCCATGCTTGTGCTTTTCAAAGGAGTCGTTGGTCCACCGATAACCGTCATGAATCATTTAAAACACGTGTTCCATTATAGCTGGTGACACGTTAACCATGTGTGTGTCTCGCTTAATTATCGCATTAACTCACGCGGGGGTTATTGTGTGTTCGTGTGAAATGAGAGCGCTTCCAATATTCGGCTACGTAATTTTAAGTTAATGAGCTAAAGTTATAATAAAATACCCGGTTGCCCTGTTGCTAAGTGTACAACAACCGACGCAACGTCATTAATTTTAACAAGTAACACAGCGGTTACCGCACAAAAGCAAGGAAGGAATACTGCCTTCAAAATTTAAAAGGATATTCTTGACCGCGCTGCTGGACGGTCCGTACGAAAGTAGTCTAGCTCTATTTTGGTCTGTAAGTATCTAAAACACATCTAAAACACAAGATAACAGCACTATTATTATGTGATCGTCCGCGTCGGGCAGTGTTATTGTTTTCATCAGGAATTTGTCAAGTAGCAGCCTTGGAGTCCCGGATTTGTGGCCGGTTGATGGCAATAAGCTCGCCCCCTATTAAATGGGACTTAAACATAGGTAACTGGCGAAATGTGGGTGCACTAATGGGTACACCTCTGCCTAACCCGTCGGAGATTACAGGCGTGATGTTATGTTGTTATTTGACGGGAAACGAACCCTAACATATTAGTGCCTGTTACATATTCTACAAAACTTCATCGAGTTTAATTATACATAATTATAATTACCAAAATACCTATGACTAGACTACGTTTTTTATGGACGGCACTGCCGATATACTCTATCTGAACACAAGTCCTTATTACGAAAAAAAATCGAAAGCATATATTCCTGCAAAGAAATATGAGTTTTATAGCGAAACGGGAACGAGTTACCAGAGTTACCAATACAGTTGATGCGTAGCGTAGGGCTGTCGCGAAATCACAACACCGCGGGAGAGTTACACGAACTTTATAAATAGACGGGAGTAACTGACGACTTAAAGCTGTATAATGTAAATATATGAAGTCATTCATCGTAATAGCCAGTCACGAAGAAGAAGGTACGTCGAAGAAGCTTTATCTGTCTAGACTGGAATTATTTAACGTTACCATGTTTCCACACACGGTAAAGTAAAAGCGACTGTAGAGTTTTAAGAAATGGATCGTTAAAGATTTTATCTATAGTACGATTAGGTATTTGATAGTTTATCTACGAATAGACTGGATTCACTTGAATTGTGAGAAATAGAATTCACAGAATTATCAATCACTAAAATAAATTACTTATTTATTTACTTGTTAGTTTACAACAAATTACAGTAAATCAATTTGATAACGTACATCTGATTTGGATGAAGTTTGGCACAGAGGCAGATTATAGTCTGGAATAGCACATAGGCTAACTTTCTATCCTGGAAAAAAATTATGTATGCACTTTGGCGCGGACGAAGCCGCGGGCGGAAGCTAGTAGTTATTTATATTCAACTAGCTCCTGCCTGCGACTTCGTTTGCGTGTTTATTTTCACCCGTGTTTAGGTTACTTTGGACCCCCATTTCATCCCCTTAGGGGGTACATTTTGGAAACCCTTTCTTAGCGCATGCCTACGTCATAATAACTATCTGCCTTTCAGCGCAATCCGTTCAATGGTTTGATCTGTGTGATGATAGATCAGTCTGTCAGTGACGGTTGCCTTTAATATTATGTAGGTAACACGTGTTTGGACGAAATAAAGGTAGGTAAGAAGTACAAAAAAAAACAAAGAAGTCTCAAACGGAAGCGTATGAAACAATTTAGACGTTTTTCGGCTATGATGACGTTGAGATAACCTTCAATTTGGTTTCTCAATGTTTTCCTAGTAAAATGGTTTGTTGAGACAAGTGTTTAATCGCTTCCAGGCAATGTTGTGATAGTATCAACACCGTGTTTTGACTAATCTCACGTCTTGCGGTTTCTGATGCTCCGAAACGGTTACCTGACAAGTTTTTGTTTAGTTTCCAAGTTTGTGTTTGCTTGAAATAATTCGTGTTGTTCTTTAATGTTGTTGTTTAGCACTTCAGCTTATCCTAACACTGCTATTATAAACGTGATCGTTTGTGAGGATGGATGGATGGTTGGATGGATGGATGGATGGATGTTTGTTACTCCTTCACAAAAATCTACTAAACGGAATTTAACGAAAATTGACAGTAGGTAATATAACTTTTACATCAGAAAAACCCCTCCGGCCGTTTTCGCAACTGAGTTTCGTAACCAGTTGCGAATCAGGAGTAAATACTCCTTATTCGCAACTGGTTGCGAAACAGGAGTATTTACTCCTGATTCGCAACTGGGTTGTGAATAAAGAATAAAACACACTCAGTTGCGATGGAAGAAAATGATTTCCTAATTCGCAACCAGTACCTAGCTAAGATAATGATTAAAAATTGTTCTAAAAAAATGAGGCCCGGTCGACGAAGCTCCGCCACGAGGGGCTCGTATTTCAAGAATCCTAAGTTCAAGAAGACAAATACGCCAAGTTATTGACATTGAAAAAAAAAAACATTTTAACGGTAAAACATATCATTTAATTTAATAAAAACATATTGGTACCCAGCAGTAATAAATTGTTTAGGTAGCCTAGCAAGTCCAACACACCTTGCGACGTGCCTTTTCTTTGGCCTTGTTTTTATTTGAAAAGCCTTAGCTTTCCTCCAGAGGCTTCGATTAAAATGGTAGTAACACCCGCGAAATTGAATTTTTGGAAACACTTGATTGACACGTTGGAAGAAGACATACTTACAATATTTTTATTAAAATAGACTATGAAATACAATAACAAATTAAATTACTTTTGTGAAAATACTTATGAGACGTACGATTAAATTAAATGATATGTTTTACCGTTAAAATGTTTTTTTTTTTCAATGTTAATAACTTGGCGTATTTGTCTTCTTGAACTTAGGATTCTTGAAATACGAGCCCCTCGTGGCGGAGCTTCGTCGACCGGGCCTCATTTTTTTAGAACAATTTTTAATCATTATCTTAGCTAGGTACTGGTTGCGAATTAGGAAATCATTTTCTTCCATCGCAACTGAGTGTGTTTTATTCTTTATTCACAACCCAGTTGCGAATCAGGAGTAAATACTCCTGTTTCGCAACCAGTTGCGAATAAGGAGTATTTACTCCTGATTCGCAACTGGTTACGAAACTCAGTTGCGAAAACGGCCGGAGGGAGAAAAACACTTAAGCTATGTTTTAAAATATTGTAGGCTTTAGTTTAGCAGTACCGGAATTGTCCTTAGTATCTTCAGGAAGTGTTTCTTTGTAATTTTTTTTTAATATTTTTGTTTGTAAGAGGTAATCTCTGGAAGTTGTGGTCCGATAACAAAAATTGTTTTACTGATAGAAAGCTACACTGTTACCGAATATTATGTCATAGGATATGGACGATTGGATGATTTATGGTATATTTGACTTCCACGCGGACGAAGTGAGTAGAACTTTTTTTTTTTATTTGAGATGGGTTTGCTCTTGACACTAGTCTAGGTCAGAGGTGACAGAGACAAAAAAATATATTTTGTGTAAAATGTTGAAATTCACTAATCAGTGACGCAACAAAAAAAAATATTTGAAGCGTCACTGTATTCATATTATAAAGTTTCCTAATGAGTAATTAGTACTAAATAAAAGTGGTAACACAGTTAACGGGTAAAATGATTACTAGGTATCCTTGTTTTCAACTTTACCTTTTTAGGTTATATTAATCATAAACCACCGTAGTTCGAACCAAATACTGATTGCACTACTAGTAGTTGAACTCATTCTTTATTTCTATACCTACCACAGTACAATAAAATTAACATGCATTAGGTAGGTACCTACTTCCTTATGAAAAAAAGTAACAGGATGACGCATTGTCAGCTAGATGCTTTGTGGACGTATGCTCAGCTGACTCAAACGATCTTTGCTCTTTTATTTCCTAGACAACTAATGTATTTATTTTTATTTACACCATTATGTTTTTGTTTAACCATCACTGGGCTATCACGACATAGTCCGGCTATGGGTTCGCAATCAAGCAAAAGTAAGTAAGTACCAATTTGGCTTTTTCGATTTTTATATCTAGGTACTTTCTTAGTTTATCTTGGACATCACTGGCATCAGTGAAGGAAAACGTCATGAGAATACTTGTGCAAACCCTTGAGTATGCGTGGTGATCAATGCTCGTGCCTTCTCCGTATGAGAAGAGGCACTGGAAGGTCCCACTGCAGGGCAAACCCTGCAGTGGGACAATAAAAGAATGGTATAATTATTATTTTATTTTTTTCATCAATCCTAGAACTAGAACTCTGCTGTTTACTTGTTTTCCGTGAAACCGTTACGGTAGTGGAATTTAATTATCAGTCAAAATAACTGTTGTACGTATGACCCATTTTAAAGCAGGAAAAGATTTAGTTTAGTTCTCGGGAATCCGTGGTTTAGTTGGCTACTTCACTCGATATACAAAATTATACAATAATAAAAATGAATATAGTTTCCTTTAGCATGATGACACATACAATAGGACGAGACTTATCGATTATAATAAAGTGAATAAGTCCTTGTATGACCCCATTCAATTTCTTTGTAAGTCAATGAACTGAACTGAACCGACAATGCATACAAATATTCAAACATTCCTATTTTATTAATAATATTTTTACAAGTGAGTTGTGCTCGTATGAGAACACATGCACCATCACCATGCAATGCTGGGGGTCAACGCCCTTCGCAGACGCAATTGTTTATTCGGATATTCGGATACAGAGATCATACAAGTTTGTTTATCATAACGTAATAAACTCATGTTATGTTTAGAATATGGGTTGATTTGGCGGAAAATCATTATAATAAACATATTTGTGATTAGTTTACTATACTGTTTACTACATATTTGTAAATTACAATTAACCTGACATATTTGTTCATGATCATGTCAGGCTCTTTCCGTTCCAATGATTTAATTCCTTTCAGATTGCGTGTACGTCAATCAGTGTTGTAAAATGCTCGGAACACTCTTTTTATATTTCTTTCATACAAGCAGGTTGTTACTTATATATGATACTTCTTTATTAAGGCAAAGTTCTGTCAGCTAGGGTTAGCTTATTAACCCCGAGTTAATTGCCTATTATAATCTTAGGGTGAGTTCTGCAAAACGAATCAAATCGCATTGAAATTTCTCGTATTTTTAGAAGATATTGTAAAGATATTCGGATATTTAACGGTAATTAATATGAAATAAGCATAAGCATAGGTTTTGGATAAAACCTAATATAATTAAGTATTAAGAGATTATGGATTTATTTTGACAGAACTAAGCAAATTATTAAAATACAATATGCCATAAAATTTTAAGTATTTTATTAATTTGCAACGATATCATATTTAACCTGGTATTATACATATTAGCAACTAACTTTGAGTTAAGTTTCTGACGTAAACGGGCCAAAGTAACTAGAAAAACTAAACTGCTGTTTTACTGCAACTAACCTTATCTTAACGAGGTGAAAACTAGAGCAAGCACAAAATAAATCGACGTTAAAGTTGTTGGTTAAGATTACATGGTATTATCTAATGGTGGTATCGTTATTCGGTGCACAAACTAACTGTAAGTAGAGATAATGTTACGTTGAACGCAGTGATTACACTTACTAGTGATAAGAACCGCTAGACCGCTGCGATTCCAATTAGAGGAAATTGTTGAGAGATTAGAATTGAATATCTATAATAATAAAAAGTTATGTTTGTTGAAGTATCACGCAAGTATTACTGTACCTATAGATTCTGTTCGAATGCCTGAATATTCCCTACTGGTCTGGTCAGTCTATAGGCTATACATTATTACGCTTTTCGCTATGGGGGATGTGCAATGTTGTACTATGTCACACACTTTACAACGGTAGGAGGATTTTGATGACATAGTGTTCAATAAATTTATTTCCGTTAAAACTTATGTCCACGTGGAGAAGCCCAGCAGCACAGGTAGTTATAAAATATAATCATTTTAGTTCTGTAAACTATACACATCAAAAAAGTCTAGGGATCAACATCCCTAACATTTGTTAGGGATGTTGATCCCTAGACACTTTTGATGTGTGTACTTCAGGATCAGCTCACACCGACACGCAACGAGGTGCGCACTTTTTAAAATGGAGACTAGTTACCTACTAACTTAGCGTGTAGGTACTAGTACGTTCGATATTATGTCACTATGCTAAAAATCGGTCAAACCAATTTGAAGATAAATGGGAACATCCGTTACAAACAAACAATCTCTCACCCTAAACGCATGTACCTACCTTCTCCGTTCCGCCGTAGAACTAAAATGATCGTCGCGGCGGCGCGTCACGTCTCGTTGTGAGCTCACCCTAACTGCCAAAGAACAGTCCTATAAATCCCTATGAACCACCAACAGAAATACAGAATTACAGACATAATAAGTACCTACGTTGCGGTTCATTACATTTGAGGAAGACTGATTACAAAGACGTCATTAAGGCATACGTGACCTAATAATGATGACCATACATTCTTAAAAATATGTAATGGTTATAATTGACTATGTTTTCAGTTTCCTGTAATGATCCATCGTCATCATCACCCTAATTGTTAATAGAAAATATGGGACGAGATGTATAAACGTAGATGAGGCGAAAAGAGTATGTAAGGATCGTAGCAGGTGGCGTTCTGTGGTTTCTTCTTACCCCCATGGGAAAAAGGCGTGAGTTTATGTATGTATGTATGGGACACACATTGACTGCCTCGTTGGTTTAGTGGTTGCAAAGCGCGACTGCTGAGCATGAGGTCTTGGGTTCGATTCCCAGGTCGGGCAAAGTGTTATTCGTTTTTTCCATTAGGAATTTCTTAGTAGCAGCCTCGGAGTATGGATTTGTGCCCGGTTGATGGCAATAGGCTCGCCCCCTATTACATGGGACTTAAACAAAACTGTGGCGAAATATGGATGTACTAATGGGTACACCTCTGCCTAAATTATGGCGTGATGTTATGTTACATTTCCATACTTTAAATGCAAGAATTTGTATTTCGCCTTGTAGTCCGAGAGCCGGCTGCAAAATTACCTACCTCATCGCCTACCCCAATAGGCTATATTTAGATCGTTAACCGACACTTAAACACGTAAAAAAAATCAGGTCTGCCAGAGCCGATCCTGCCGGGTCATAGAAATAATCGATATTTTTTGACGTAATTTTTTAGTAAAAATTACGTCATAAGATACCCGAATGAAAGTGCTGGCAGCAGTTAACCATTGAATAGTTATGTAAAAAAAAGTGGGTCTGCCATTGCGCACCCTGCCGGAAGTACTTGGCAGACCCCTAAAATATGCCCTTCTGACACACTAAACCTACCTCATCGAGTACCCGGATGGGACCAACGCTAAATAATAACCAAGATGCCCCTGATAATGGATCAAAAGGTCTGCCAGGTCTAAGCTTGCCGGAACTTAGTGTTCAAAGCATTTGAAGTTGATAGGGAGCATACTTTCACCTGAAGTCAAAACAACATTATTTTGTTTCTAATGAATATTAAATATTTTTTTATCATAACATTAAATAAAACAACAAGTGTAGAGATAAAAGATGTACATTCAAAAGGAGCATGGGCACCTTTGTATGAACCCTGGGCCCACTCAACATATTGCTCAACAGTAATAAGACATCAAATGGAAGCTCTTAAGATAGGCTTCATTTCATTCTATAGCAGCTAAGTTCAAATCAAGCGCGAAAATGGTGTTTTAGTGCATTTTGTCATTTTTATTAAAACCTCGAGCCTAGTTTTCCACATTGTTCAACAGTGATGAGACCCATGCCAAATGAGAGCTCTTAAGGTGTACTTCATTTCATTATATGGCAACTAAGTTCAAATCCAGCGACAACATGGTGTTTTTTAGTACGTTTTAAAAAAATATATATATTTATTACTATTATAACTGAAAAATATGATAGTGCTTCTCAACAGTGATGAGGCCCATGCCAAATGAAATCTCTTAGAGTGTACTTCATTTCATTCTAAGGCAGCTAAGTTCAAATCCAGCACTAACATGGTGTTTTAGTACGTTTTCAAAAAAAAAATATATTTATTACTATTATAACTGAAAAATATGATAGTGCTTCTCAACACTGATGAGACCCATGCCAAATGAAAGCTCTTAGGGTTAACTGAATTTCATTCTAAGGCAGCTAAGTTCAAATCCAGCGCCAACATGGTGTTTTAGTAAGTTTTCAAAAAATATATATTTTATTACCATTATAACTGAAAAATATGATAGTGCTTCTCAACAGTGATGAGACCCATGCCCAATAAAACCTCTTAGAAAACTTACTAAAACACCTTGTTGGCGCTAGATTTGAACTTAGCTGCCTTAGAATGAAATGAAGTACACCCTTAGAGCTTCCATATGACATTGGTCTCATCACTGTTGAGAAGCAGGATCATATTTTTCAGTTTATAATAGACTAGCTGTCCGCCGCGGTTACACCCGCGTCTTTGGTTACTGCTCCGCTCCCGTAGGTCGTAGCGTGATGGTATATAGCCTATAGCCTTCCTCGATAACTAATCTATCTAACACTGAAAGAATTTTTCAAATCGGACTAGTAGTTCCAGAGATTAGCGCGTTCAAACAAACAAACAAACAAACAAACTCTGCAGCTTTATAATATTAGTATAGATATAGTTATTTTTTTATACGAAAACTTTAAAAAATACCATTTTAGCGCTGGATTTGAACTGAGCTGCCATAGAATGAAATGAAGTACACCCTAAGAGCTCTCATTTGGCATGGGTCTCATCAGTGTTGAGAAGCACTATCATATTTTTCAATTATAATAGTAATAAATATATTTTTTTTATGAAAACGTACTAAAACACCATGTTGGCGCTGGATTTGAACTTAGCTGCCTTAGAATGATTTGAAGTACACCCTAAGAGCTTTCATTTGGCATGGGTCTCATCAGTGTTGAGAAGCACTATCATATTTTTCAGTTATAATAGTAAATAAATTTTATTTTTTGAAAACGTACTAAAACACAATGTTGGCGCTAGATTTGAATTTAGCTGCCTTAGAATGAAATGAAGTATACTCTAAGAGGTTTTATTTGGCATGGGTCTCATCACTGTTGAGAAGCACTAAGTATCATATTTTTCAGTTATAATAGTAATAAATATATATATTTTTTGAAAACTTACTAAAACACCATGTTGGCGCTGGATTTGAACTTAGCTGCCTTAGAATGAAATGCAGTACACCCTAAGAGCTTCATTTGGCATGGGTCTCATCAGTGTTGAGAAGCACTACCATGTTTTTCAGTTATAATAGTAATAAATATATTATATTTTTTTTGAAAACGTGCTAAATCACCATGTTGGCGCTGGATTTGAACTTAGCTGCCTTAGAATGAAATGAAGTACACTCTAAGAGGTTTCATTTGCCGGGGTTGCGGGACGGCCGGGGTTGCGGGACGTCTTAACAGGATACCGTGGCCCCGGAACGTAAAGGGCAACAGAAGGAACAGGGTGGTTTTTTAGTCAGTAAAAGTCTGACAGTCCCTTCCGCCCCACCCAGGACGGAAGGAGTCATTTGATGATTTTTACCACCTAAAAAAAAAAAAAAAAAGAGGTTTCATTTGGCATGGGTCTCATCACTGGTGAGAAGCACTATCATATTTTTCAGTTATAATAGTAATAATTTTTTTTTTTTTTGAAAACGTACTAAAACTAGAGGTTTGCACCGGAGCGAGATTTTAACAACCGATTGAATTCACCGGTGATTGGGCAATCTCCGGGGAAAAACCGGAGGTCGCCGGAGAATAAAGAAATTTTGTTTCTATTTTTAATTTATACATTTATTTTAATATGAAGAAATAAGAATAATGAATTGATATACTTTATATAATCATATATTTAAAAAAAAAACGTTTTTTAAAGACAGCAAATGCTGATTTTCAACCGACTTCAAAAAGGAGGAGGTTCTCAATTCGGCGCGTATGTTTTTTTTTTTTTTGTATGTATGTTACCTGATTTCTCAGCCAATTATGAATCGATTTGGATGATTCTTTTTTTGTTTGAAAGAGTATACTTCCGAATAGATCCCATTGAAATATTGTCATGATCTGATGGTGAACTTCGGAGATATGGAACGGTACTCCTTATAGGATCACAGCAGAACCGTCGTAACAAGAAAAATTGCTTTGTTTATACGTGTAGTCGATGACTGGCTGAAGGAAAAAAGGGAGGGGGTACGTCAACCCCCCTCCTACCACTTTCCAAAATTAAATATATCGTGTGAGGTATTGTTTGAAAGGGTTTTTTGTAAGGATTTCAAACACTGCACTAAAAAGTGAAAAATAAAAAGCTTTTTTACAAAAAAGATAACCGCCTTCAAAAACTACAAAATAAAAAATAACTTTAGTTTTGGAAGTCGGTGGCAATACTTACCTACATAACAAAAACAAAACCAAAGCCACCGACTTCCAAAACTAAAGTTATTTTTTATTTTGTAGTTTTTGAAGGCGGTTATCTTTTTTGTAAAAAAGCTTTTTGATTTAAAAAACACAACATGTCAACAGCGTCATACCGTAACATATTTCTTCTATCATTTAGTATTTGTCCAATCGCCGAAAATACTCTCTCTGACCTTATAAAAGTAGCAAGCACAGCTAGCTATTTCGTCTAAAGGCTGAAATAATAAATCTAATTCAAAAAAAAATAAGATGCGACGATCACCGGAAATCAATCGGTTAATTACCGATTATTTCAATTGAGTACTTTCACCGGTAAATCACCGGTTATTCTCCGGTACTCAATGCTCCAGTGCAAACCTCTAACTAAAACACCATGTTGGCGCTGGATTTGAACTTAGCTGCCTTAGAATGAAATGAAGTACACCTTAAGAGCTCTCATTTGGCATGGGTCTCATCACTGTTGAACAATGTGGAAAACTAGGCTCGAGGTTTTAATAAAAATGACAAAATGCACTAAAACACCATTTTCGAGCTTGATTTGAACTTAGCTGCTATAGAATGAAATGAAGCCTATCTTAAGAGCTTTCATTTGATATAGGTCTTATTACTGTTGAGCAATATGTTGAGTGGGCCCAGGGTAGTGATGAAAGGACTCGAGTCTTTTAAGTCTTTAAAAAGGACTCGCCTCGGTTATAAGGGTTTGCGACTCAATCGAGTCCTTAAACCCTGAACCCTAACCCTTTTAAGAGTCTTAAGACTCACGACTCGAGGCTTAAAACATAAGACTCGTCGTTTTAAAAAGACTCCTGTTTTTAAACGACTCAGGCGCAACGAAAAGGTTCGAACCCTTTTGAAAAAGACTCAGTTCGTGAGTCGTGCTAGTCGCGAGTCGTGAGACGCGCGCGTAAATACGCGTCAACAATATTTTACAATAATTGGGCTTGTAGGTATCTTCTGTACCATTAAAAGTTTAATAAGTATCTTCTAATCTGTAATAAATAATATGTTTTAATCATACACTGAAGTTTACATCATTATGGTCTCACGTTAAACGACTCGCTTTGTTAAAAGTCGAAAGTCAATGCTTTGAACACTAAGTTCCGGCAAGCTTAGACTTGGCAGACCTTTTGATGCATTATCAGGGGCATCTTGGTTATTATTTAGCGTTGGTCCCATCCGGGTACTCGATGAGGTAGGTTTAGTGTGTCAGAAGGGCATATTTTAGGGGTCTGCCAAGTACTTCCGGCAGGGTGCGCAATGGCAGACCCACTTTTTTTTACATAACTATTCAATGGTTAACTGCTGCCAGCACTTTCATTCGGGTATCTTATGACGTAATTTTTACTAAAAAATTACGTCAAAAAATATCGATTATTTCTATGACCCGGCAGGATCGGCTCTGGCAGACCTGATTTTTTTTACGTGTTTAAGTGTCGGTTAACGATCTAAATATAGCCTATTGGGGTAGGCGATGAGGTAGGTAATTTTGCAGCCGGCTCTCGCACTATTGTGACTGTGTTGCATAAAACATAGGTTTACAAACATACAACAATTTGACACGGCATATAAAGTAATTTATTGTTGTGCAAAATCTTAGTTGAGGTTAGAAATCTATACAGATATTGTAAAGCTAGTTTCTATGTTTGAAAGCGCTAACTTCAGGAACTAATGATCCGATTTGAAAAGAAAAAATTATTGCGTTAAAGCACTTTTATTGAGGAAGAATATATAGGCAACATAACAAAAGTAATCAACGATGTTACTTAACACGGGTGAAACAGCAGAATATTGCTAGTATAATATTATGTAAATAAATGGTTCACAGATAAAGTATCACAGCTGCAAAACAAACGATTAGTTTTATCTAGGGCTGCAATTATCTAAATGCAAACGACAAACAAAAATTTCAAAAACCTCGAATATTTGGGTAAAACCGAGATTTTTTCCTGTACGGGCTGTCCAGGAAAAAATCTATCTATGTAAATCTAATTTTTTTTTTTAATTATAATAACATCGTTTACATATATTTTTTTTGTATTATTTAAATTTATTTCTTATCTTTCAATCAATGAGGATTCCCTTGACACCCCTCGAAACCTTTTCCGGACGGATTCGGGAAAACCCAGACAGATAGCAGCCCGAGTTTTATCTAGACTTGAAATATAAAGGCACAGAGTTCATTATGTGTTATACTTATTAGTATATTATGTATACATAGTAGATTTAATCTTTGTTTATTTACTGCACGTGCAACACATCAATTAACATTAAAACAATTAACACATACGTTTGGTTCGTTGCAGGCGAGACCTATTTTAGATTGATTTAATAACTTGTACCATAAGAGGTATGAATGGTGATTATTTTAACATTAACAACATAACAGTGAAAGATAAATTGCTAAAGCATTGAGCGAAACAAACGAAAAGCTTTCAGATCAAAATGCTTACGTTTCTCGGCGATAGTAGGAAATATGAGAAAAGTTGGCGAAGTTCCTGATTGTTTCCGAGAAATCGGCTACACATTTACTACTACCCAAACACTGCAACTTCTAATCAAACGCGGCGATCACCAGAAAAGCGCAAAGACAAGAAATGATTAAACTATCTTGAATCCCGCAAGGAAATTAATCAGAAAAGGACAACAGTGGAGTAAAAAAACTATTTACCTTATACCTCTAAACAAAAGTTAGTTATCCGATACAGTCTGTAGTATCCACTAAATCTATTTAACACTAAAAGTAAGTACCAGCCGGTACTACGGACTACGGCTTGAGTGACTAATGAACACATGAGTCATTCGAGATTCTCATTAACTTGGCCGTTGCTGGCTAACGTAACTGAATAAACGGGACTACTATGTGTGTGACTCAAGAAACGTTAAAATATCATTAAGTGCAATAACGTGCACTTTAAACCGTTACTTGGAAACGTAAGATCTGATGCGTAATCATGCGTAAGCTTCTAATGTGAATTTTGATGCACTTTTTGCGTAGCTAACGGGCGTGGTTTTCATCTCTATTCGAAGTCTATTCATGGAAAACTGTTTATTATTCAGAGAACGCACTGGTGTCCCGTTATTAAAATAATAAACGACATTTTCTAAATATTACATCGTCTATACTATCTTTAAGCATTGTAAGTATCGTGTGCATAATCCGTACTAAATGTAATAAAGCTAAAGAGATTTTTTGTTTGTTCGTTTGTTTAAACGCGCTAATCTCGGGAACTACCATCTTTTTTAATTATGATAGCCAGATTTATGAGGAACTAGCTTTTGCCCGCGACTACGTCCGCGTGGAACTTGTTTATATCGTATTTGCATACAAACTTCCACCCCCCTTTTTACCGCCTTAGGAGGTGATTTCCGGGATAAAAAATTCTATGTCCTTCCCCGGGTTCCCCAAATTTCATCAAAATCGATTCAGCGGTTTAAGTGTGAAGAGGTAATAGACAGACAGACAAACAGACACACTTTCGCATTTATAATATTAGTATGGATAATACAGGCTATATATAACATCATGCTACGACCCACGGGAGCGCAGCAATAACCAAAGATGTAACTTAAAACGGGTGAAAAAAAAAAACACAGACGAAGTCGCAGGGAGTAGTTAGTGTCTTATTAGCTACTCCACCGATAGAAATTTAAAACATGTTGCAAACCGGTATTGTACTGAATGAATAGGTAAAGTACCTATTCGCTAGTGCACCGCGCCCTTTCTCCCCTCGCATGATGTACGGGCGCTATGCTAATTTCATTAAGTACTGCCAGGCACTCACAGCGCGACGCGACTATATAGCCGTATCGCTTAATAGCCTGGCTATTGGTTCAATTGATTTGGTGTGAAGACTGTGAAGTGAATTTTGAGTGCATAGGTACTTTTGTTATGATGTGACGTGATTTTTTGGTGACCAAGAATCTATAAAGCTATTATATAAAAGTTAAATATTATCCACATCTTAGCTGGAAACTGATAATTACGAAAATAATCCAACTTTCACACAGAACTACCATCCATTTTTCATTACTGACAATTTTATCACGGAGAATAGTTAAAAAAAAAACTATTTTTTTTGTACGGAATCCTAATTCTTTTAAAAAAATAAAAGTAACCCAAATTACTCTTCGTAACATCAGCTATCTGATAGTGAAAGTCCCGTAAAATAAGTCCAGCCGTTTCGGACATTAGCCGAAATAAACAGGCACATAAAAGATTTAAAAAAATATGTTTTTTTTTCCGTGTCCTTACCGTGTTTTCACATTTATTTTGTAAATAGCTTATTTTGACATTTTAAACAGACCCTTCAATTTTCTTTATTTAAACATAGTCTATATTAATAATTATTACAACTACCACTTACTACACAACGTTCCATCCATACATACATATCCATTCAGACAATCTCATCAGTTAGATAGATTAAAACATGGCATGGTTGGTCCAAGCAAATATTTGCGGTATTCCAGTCGTTCCCTGTGTTTGGACACTGTAACGACAGGTATTCTCGAGATGAATTTCAAACATTAATGTTATTACCGTGTCCCTTATACGGAGAAGCTGTATCATACGTGGATCCACTATTTGAATCTGTATGTTTGTTTTGTTATGTAACGTTTAATGTTATTACAACATTGTTGATTAAAACATAATAAGAATTTCAATCCCATCTTTTGTTTAAGTTCAATTGTATTTAAGTTTTGTTTCTAATTGTTAGGATGAATTGTTTTGCTTTCACGAAATTACTAACAATATCCCACGGTTTGACCCGCGTTAAGTTAGGTATTTTTAAAGTCAAAAGAAAAAGTCAAAGTCAAAGTCAATTTATTTCAATTAGACCATTAAAAGGCACTTTTGAACGTCATTTACGAGAGAAAATAAAAGTTATAATATTGAATCTAGTAATTTAATCTTTGATTACTGCCCTTTGGGGTCACAGCTTAATGTTATATAGCCTATTAACCTTCCTGCATAAACGGCTTCTATAACGCTTCTATTTTTTCAGATCGGACGAGGAGTTCCTGAGATTAGAGCGTTAAAAAAAACAAACATTATAAAGCCAACTCCTAAGCTTGATAATATTAGTACAGATTATTTAAAGCAACAGAATAATCGTATGCAATCATATCAAACTCTGAGGCAACCAATGAATTTAATGCTTTTCTTTACACCTTTAATATAGCTTTTATAACGCAATCCGTTCTCGACTCAGTTATGACAGGAACAATTTTATTGCGTTCATCAACATCAAACTTATAATAATCAACTCTGTTGAAATATGTTTTATGTTAGTTTTTAGTTCACTAACATATCTACCGGGACTAAAATAAAGCGTTTATTTAAGTGGTGCTGCACACTAAGCCACTAGTGGCCACCACAAGTTGTCAAGGAAATTTTCTATGGCAGCGGTCCTAAAGCTTTTTTTGCAACGGAACCTTTTGGAAATCGAAATATATGTAGAGCCCTAAAGTAATCAAAATCAGGCTTATTTGACATAAACATTCAAAATTTTTACTATTCATCGAATGCCGCGTGTCAGGTTTTTTCATTCTGACCGGTATTTTCGCGGAGAGGCTTTGTGGAGCACTAGGGCTCCGTGAAGCACACTTTGATTATGACTGTTTCATGGTATCGATCGCATGGCCACCCACCTTAGCGACTGGTAGCCGCTGGGTTTGGCAGCTGTTAACAACCACGGTCCTTAGTCAACGTTGAGTCAAGAATTGGTACCGCTGTTGTTTTAAAAGCGCTGATGGATCAGGGCTTTTAAGTCTCTTTTATCACAGAGGCTGTAGTACAGTTGCTCGGACTAAAGAAAACACCTGCTCACACCGACATATTTCGACTAATAGTAGCTCAGTGTGCGGCAACACTTAATGTGCAGCTCATACTCAAGTAAGCACTAAAAGCTTTCCGTCAGACACTCTTTTAAAATAGTGCAAGGTAGAAAGGTTTATAGCAGCGCCCATAAGTGCATGAGCGCTGGTAGACTGTGGTTAGTAGACAATAAAAGTTGATTTTAATTAAGAGATAGGCTTGTAATTATTAGTTAAGGCTAAGCACAACACCACAGTATTCTTAAAACGTTAGCAACAGAAGCATCTTCCGCTATATTAAGGCAATTTGTGCGTAGTGTCGTCTCAGCAAAAATTGCATTTCGAAAGTCAAAGTCAAATCATTTATTTGAATTAGACCATTAAAAGGAACATTGGAACGTTTTTTTTTTTCTTAATTGTCACTTAATTACCATTAATTACCTTACAATTTTTTTTTACTACGAAATTAAATACGAAATTAACATTCCACGTTCAAGCAGTTTTACTTTTTTTTAAAGGTTCTTTTGAAAAAACCAGATTACTGTGTAGAAATTTAAACTAGATTATGGATTCAAGACGTGTACAGATATGATGGAAATGTGTAACAGTGAAATGCGACAGTACCTCATCCTACATGCACAGTTGTCGACCAAGCAGAATACAAAACGTTGATAAAAGCCTTCATGGCGTGGCCCAGCGACGGAACGGTAAGATAAATGGAACGGAACCAAATATTGTATGTCACTCCTCAACATTTGCGTCAATTGTTTATCAAGATTAATAGTTAGCTGTATCCGAAACTACTTAATTCTGCGTTATGAGGGAAACTGATTCGGATGACATTACCTTCATAGTTAATAAAGTTACTAGCTTATGCCCGCGATTATGTCCGCGTGAGTTTTCTTACGAATCTCTTATCTTTTAATACTAAAATATAGCTTAAATTACTGACGGATAACGTAGCTTCCTATTAGCGAAATAAGTTTCAGAATCGGATCAGTAGTTTCGAAGATTAGCACGTTCAAACAAAAAAATCAGCAAACAAACTTTAGATTAACTTATAGTAGAACAGAATTTATAGCAGTTAGTAGCATTTAAAAAAAGAACAATAAAGCCCTTTGCCTTGATATATTAATACTTTTCCCATTAAGGAAATTTTAATGTGTCCTTACCTAAACAAACAATCCCAAGTTTCTATAAATAAGTAGGAATACCTTTTTTTTTTTTTTTTTTTAGGTGGTAAAAATCATCAAATGACTCCTTCCGTCCTGGGTGGGGCGGAAGGGACTGTCAGACTTTTACTGACTAAAAAACCACCCTGTTCCTTCTGTTGCCCTTTACGTTCCGGGGCCACGGTATCCTGTTAAGACGTCCCGCAACCCCGGCAGGCGTTTGGCCCCTATTGGGGCCCCTGTCCCTGTGCTGACAGCTCTTTGAGGCGCGCGCGAACAGAACGCGCCGTCGACCCGGGCATGGTCCTTGATCGGACGGCGAGCTACCCATTACTCGCCGTCCGCAAGCCCGCGCCTACGGTGGCCGGATGTCGCCTCGCGACGTCCGACGCCCTGGGCGTCTCCCGCGGCGGCTGGGGCGTGAGGTGGAGGATGTTCTCTCCCTCACGCGGCCCGCCTCCTCCTTCGCTAGCATTACTGCTTCGCAGAAGGAGGTGACTGCATCCCATTCCCTCTCGCCCCGGAGCATGGCCTGAACCAGGTCCGGACGCGAGAGGTCGCCGCCGCCTATCGCCTCCGTGAGGACACGGCGGTGCTCTGCCCAAGCGGGGCAAACCTGCACCGTATGCTCCACCGTGTCCTCCGGGCGGTCCACACAGTGGTGACACCCGGGCGTTTCCTCGCGTGCAATCCGACACAGGAACCTCCCGAAACAACCGTGTCCGGTGAGGACCTGCGTCAGCCGGAAGGTGAGGACGCCGTGGCGCCTCTCCAGCCACTCCTCAAAGAGGGGTCTTACCGCCGCGATTGCAGCGTGCCCGAAGTAGGAATACCTAAAAGGGACTGATCCTATTGACGTCACTGCCGCTTACTAATGTAGAAAATATGTTATTATTGTAACTTTTATTCCCATTTTACCGTAACATTCAATCGCAAACTGAATGGTTATGCCATGCCATCAAAACGAAACTTTTATTGCAAAATGGCGCGAGGCATTACGAAAATGTGTTTTCAAACTTTTCAATTCCCAATCGGAAACCAAAAGCGCATACGAAAATAAATATTCACACAAGTACGGGAATACTACACAGCATTCTTCTTTCATTTTCCATTTTTGTATTTCGGGAAGCGACGTATCGGAATTTATCCGCAGTTCCGTATCCGAAGAGATCACTGATTTGACCCACTTTTTTGTGTATATCCAATAGGTAAATATTCCCAAGCCGTGATCTTCAGAATGTACGCAATAAGAAATACTTTCTCGTTTGAATACACCCGAATATTCTTCGACAAACATTTCGGATTTTGGGGTAAAATACTTTTTGTGTAAGGAATATTGTTATGTATTTCATTGTCATATAAAAGTCAGAAGTCAGACATTTATACGGTGTAAGAGCTAAATCCAGCACGTATCAATATGAAAATAACATAAATTAATTACACTTTATTGTTCTGACTCACACAGATAACAGCTGTAGGCAATGAATAAAATTAGTATGATTATAAGTCTTGTTGTCTCTCCTCGACGATGGAAGAATATTACTATATGTTAGTATCGTGTCTCATGCTCGTCGCGCCACATATGTTTAAAGAAAATTTTATTAAATTTTTATCCTCTTGAACGCATCCTTTCCCTTTCCTCATCCGTATGTTCCTGTCAGATGTCATTCGTTTTTTATGTGTCGGAGCGCCACCATATTATTTTCTTTCAGCTCGCATTTTAATTTTTAAATCAGTGTTAATCCTGATAAAATTATAGAAATATGGAAAGAAAACGCAAAAGAGAAAAAAGATTAAGGAAACTCTACAAAAAACTGAAAAGAGTTTTTGATTTCGAAAAGGAATCTAGCGATTCGGGTAAGTATAATGTGCGTCGGTAGACATTTTTTCTTTTAGACCAAATTCTGTGAAGAAAAATCCTAACTACAACAACCTAGGGTATCCTGCGGGGGTTCACATGGTTGATTTACACTGTTGCTATACTTCTAAGAGTATCGAGCAGTGTTTTTTGTAGAAAAATATTAGGAATGAGCACGCGCACGTGCCGACTTGTCGAGTACTTAATTCTATGACATACAACCTAGGGTATCCTATAGGGATTCACGTGGTTAATATAGATCATTGCTATATCTTGAAGGATATCGAATGATCTAGTCACAGTAGAATTTCAAACTACAATGAATAAATATCTGCCATTTGAAAATGTACCAGCCATGGTACCTCCAAGGTTAAATCCAGAACTTTGTGCGGCAGTGTCCGAGATGATCCGCAAAAGAGATTACATAATACATGAGAGACAGAGACAAACAAGTGCTGCTCTGTCTGCTCTAGGCACAGCCCTACAATTGTTTCTCACGAAAGAAGGAAACAAGATTGAAATAATCAAACACATAAATGATGCATCTAAAATTATGTGCGACAGTATCCACACTGACACTTACAACAGAAGACAACTCTTGATAGGTGTCGTCAACAAGGATTTGAAGGAGGCTCTTCAAGGAGAGCCAGATGTCTGGCTGTTTGGTAGCGATCTTGGTGATAAAATTAAAAACACTCGAAGTGTACAACGCTCAGGGCAAGAGCTTAAAAACAATTCTACATTCAAACCGATTCCAAACCAAGGACATAAAAGTGCAGCCTTCAAACCAAGGACTTTAAACTGGCGGGGCCCTCCTCGTCCGAGCTCAAACAGCTCAGCGACTGCGGGAAGAGGAGGGAGACAAGTGAGAAAACCAGCAGCCGAGAAGAAGAAATACCATCCACGCACCAGGCGCTAGAATTACAGGTAGGGAGACTCCCCTTTCATATCTCAGCTTGGAGAAATATCACCAGTGACCCTATGGTTCTAGACTGGGTAAAAGGTTATCAAATCCCATTTGATAAAATTCCAGTTCAAGAAAGCATCCCGCTTAACAACAATTTCTCTTATAAAGAAACACAACACCTTAATAATGAAATAAAAAAGTTAATTAACTTAAAAGCCATTGAACTATGCACTCCAGTAAGTGGTCAATTTTGCTCAACAATATTCCTTATCAAAAAACCAAATGGTGATTTCAGATTTATATTAAATCTAAAGAACTTGAATAAATTCGTAACTACAGAACATTTTAAACTTGAGGATTACAGGACTGTATGTAAACTTTTACATAACAATGACTATTTAGCAACAATAGACTTAAAAGATGCTTATTATATGATTAACATAAGGAAAGAACATAGAAAATACCTCAGGTTCTACTTTAATAATAGGTTATATCAATTTACTGTGTTACCTTTTGGGCTGAGTACTGCACCATATCTATTTACCAAAATTCTTAAACCAATTATAGCTAAATTAAGAGAAGGTGGATTGTTATCAGTTCAATATTTAGACGATTGCCTAATAATCTCTAAATCTTATGAACAATGTTTACAAAACATAAATACTGTAGTTAATTTATTTACTCAATTGGGATTCCTCATTAATAGCGATAAATGTAATCTCATTCCAAATCCACAATGCAAATTTCTAGGATTAATATTCAATACAGTTAATATGACCATATCAATATCAGAGGAAAAGAGAAATAATTGTCTTAAATTAATTCAAAGATTAAAATCAAAACAAAAATTCTCTATTAGATTCCTAGCACAAGTGATTGGTACACTAATATCAGTGTGTCCAGCAATTAAATATGGTTTATTGTACACAAAAGAATTAGAAAGACATAAGTATTTATCACTTTTAAAAAACAATGAGAACTATGAGGCTTTTACTTCCTTACCTAATGACTGTCAATCAGATTTAGATTGGTGGATTATAAATATTAAAAAGAGTACATGCCCAATAAGAAAAAATGATTTTGCCATTGAAATACATACCGATGCATCTACTTCAGGATGGGGAGCATCATGTGGTAGAGAAACTGCTTATGGGCACTGGACTAAAGAGGAGTCTTCGCTCCATATAAACACTTTAGAATTAAAGGCGGCTATGTTTGGACTTAAATGTTTTGCAAAGCATTTGTTAAACTGTGAGATACTGTTGCGCATTGACAACACCACTGCCATATGCTACATTAATCGCCTAGGGGGCATACAGTATCCCCATTTACATAAAATCGCAAAAGAAATATGGCAGTGGTGTGCAACTCGCAACATATGGATATTTGGTTCATATATTAATACTAAGGAAAACATAATAGCTGATTTTCAGTCAAGAAGAAATATTAATGATACAGAGTGGGAACTAGGTCATATTTACTATAATCAAATAGTAACTATGTTTGGGGAACCTGAAGTAGATTTGTTTGCCACAAGAACTAATACCAAATGTTTCAAATATGTATCATGGCACCCTGATCCGGAGGCCTATAGAATAGATGCATTTACTTTTTCTTGGACAAATACACTCTTTTATGCTTTTCCACCATTTTCTATGGTTTTAAAGATGCTTCAAAAAATCAGGACAGATGAAGCAATGGGTATAGTGGTTGTACCTTACTGGACTGCCCAACCCTGGTTCCCTCTCTTTAGAGATCTTTTAGTGGGTGATCCTATAGTTTTTAAACCAAACAAAAACTTACTTATGTTGTGCAATTCCAGATCACCACACCCGTTACACCAGAACCTATCACTAATGGCAGGACTGCTATCTGGCATGCCTTCCTAGCTTCTGGGATCAGTGAAGAGGCAGCAGAAATAATGATGAACTCTATTGCACCAAATACACTTAAGCAATACATACCAAATATTACAGATTGGCTTTCATATTGTAAGTGCAACAATTTAAATCCTATGAATGCTCAAATACCGGAAGTCATAACATACCTTACTATAAAATTTCACAAAGGAATGTCATATGGAAGCTTAAACTCCTTGCGATCTGCCTTGTCACTAGTGATGGGTTCTCATATAGGATCCAATGATCAGATAAAAAGATTATTCAAAGGATTTTTTCGGTTAAGACCTAGTAAGCCCAAATATAATTATACTTGGGATGTGTCTACCGTTTTAAATTATATAGAAAATAATTATAAAGACTTAAATAACTTAGAAATCTGTTCAAAAAAGACTGCCATGTTATTAGCTTTAGCAACGGGACAAAGAGCTCAAACTCTTTGTGCCATTGAATTAGATAAAATAAGGATAGAAAAAGATGTTGTTTATATTATGATTTCAAAGTTAATTAAAACATCTGCTCCTAATAGGCAACAACCCTTTATTAAATTACCATTTTTTACTACAAAACTGGCTATTTGCCCAGCACAAACACTGATAAATTATATAAATATTACAAAACCTATTAGGAACAATGTCAATAATTTATTTATTTCTTTCAAAAAACCTCATAAAGAAATATCTGTCAGTACAATCAGCCGGTGGATTAAGAAAGTGCTAAGTGAAAGCGGTATAGATGTTAATATATTTTCAGCGCATAGCACAAGACATGCCTCTACCTCTGTGGCCTTACACAGAGGAGTGTCAATTGACGAAATAAGAAGGACGGCTGGTTGGACGGGCAGTTCTAATTGTTTTGCTAGATTTTATAATCAACCAATTATGCAAAATACTAACTCAGTATTTGCGGAGGCTGTGATTGAAAATACTAATTAATAAGAAATGATTAGTTGTAATAAGTCAATTATGGAAGTTCTGGATCTCATTTTTTGTTTTTTATTAATAAAGAAGACTGATTCTACAACCTGACTTTAAACATCTAACATATAGTAATATTCTTCCATCGTCGAGGAGAGACAACAAGACTTATAATTATACAATCAAACAAGCTTACCTGTACGTGATGTTCGATTGAAATTATAATCTTGTTGTCTCTCCGAAGACGATGGAACCCTCCCTCCCAAAAATGTATTGGTATTATAATTTATGGAACCCCTATTCAGTTATAGAATCAGGAATACTTTGAAATGAATGACATCTGACAGGAACATACGGATGAGGAAAGGGAAAGGATGCGTTCAAGAGGATAAAAATTTAATAAAATTTTCTTTAAACATATGTGGCGCGACGAGCATGAGACACGATACTAACATATAGTAATATTCTTCCATCGTCTTCGGAGAGACAACAAGATTATAATTTCAATCGAACATCACTTACAGGTAAGCTTGTTTGATTGTATAATAATCATGTACAACGAGAAAATGAAGGCATATTCTGGCCCCTTTTTAGGCATCACATAAACCGCATCCCTTTCCAGTCGGGTAAATAGAACAAAAGCAAAACGCGCACCAGGGAGCACTAACTTTGTGGAAAGGCAAAACCCTACTTTGCATAGAAAAGATCAGAAGAAACAATGTAAATTATGTTTTATGCGGACGTGATAAGCTCTACAACAACAGCAGAGATAAGTCTATTTGTTTTACAAATGGTGTACTAAATGAGGATAAATATGATTTAGTGACGTCATTGCAGGCAGACGTTATGCGTTACCGCAAACGACTATTTTGAATGTGAAAAATCACATTAGTAGGAAAACTGTTATAAATTAATTGTTTCTGTTGCTTGATTTTATCAATGTAAACTCCTCATGTAAGTATTTAAACTAGGAACATGACGTTTTCTCAGTTATTTCCATGAACTTCGGAAAATCGCATTGCGCAAGGAATTTTTGTTAGTTACAAGGGAATTTTGTTGTTTACCTTATTAAAATGTTGTAGACACCAGTGGCGCAGGAAAAGGGGAAGTCGATGGCTACAATACAGAATACAATTTTACTTTTCAGAATTTAACACCATCTATTCAAACCAAAAGACAACAAAATCGAGCACTATGCTTTTATTTATGGTCAATTTAAAATGCCTGCAGTGTGACTATATTATTTAGCAATACAGACAGAGATATGATAGTAGATACTACTAACTAAGCTGTTCTTCCGAACTTCCGAAGGGTACGCATCGAGTTGTCGAGGAGTCCCCTTGTAGATCCATGACGTATTTGAACAACTGCCTTGGTAAAGCGTAATTTTTGTTACTTAAATATTCAAAGCGAAAGGACACTTTTACATCAATCGTCATTGTTATCGTGTTTTTAATGACATAGTTTAATGTAACAGCACACCAATCATCTAATAGGGAGGCGGTGTAGGTGTATGTTTACCAAAAATATAACTAAACGTAGATAGGTAATATTACGACTTGACACAAAACCAGCCCAGCCTGTAATCATGTAATTATTCATTTAGTAATTGAAGAGCAACAACATAGCAGTTTTACAAAAGCGGCAGTAATAATCTGAAGGTCAATTCTACTAACGAAAAATTTAGTCGCAATCTCATCTTAGCAACAATCCATGACGAAGTTCTATTTAAAAATATTATACATTGTCATGCAATGTTATATTCAAATTCTAGCTCAATCGAACAGCGGGAAGTGGGTCAAATTTTGTAAGATTTGATTTAATTCCTATGCACACTTTCCGGCTCCATTATCAGACCAGCTCTGTGACATCATTATTTTGCATTGTCATGCAAATTGCACATTTATGCAAAATTTAAACTCAATCGACTATCTGGAAGTGGCTCAATCTCGTAAGATTTGATTAGCCACAGACAAACTCGGAACAGGTGAAAGTGAATAAAAGCTTGTAAAAATTAAGATTGTCTTTTATGACAGATTAAAACTAAGATTTGAATATGATCGTTTCTAAATGTTAGTAGCTCCGTGTTAATTGCCCCACTGGTAACAATAGGAGCGTAATTTAAACTTAAAACACAACATCATATATTATTTCACACGTTCGTGATATAGAACAGAAACCAACGCGTGCTTTATTGCAATAACAATAAACATTTCGTTTCCAAACACGTACTAAACAATTGCACTGAAATATGGCTGAAAAGTTCGTATTAGGCCAAATATGAATAGACTAAACCTAGGTACTTCATTCAATCGCTTTCGTTATTTTTTTAGTGTTAGCGTGTAATCTCCGTTATTTTACCATAAAGCAATGTAGAATCAGGCATTTAGAACAAAAATGAAAACACCAAAATGCGGTTATTTCAACCGTAATTATAACACAATAAATGCTATAATTTTTATGCAATATGAATAAGAAATCCTATCGAATCGCGATTCTCTACCAAGAAAGCGCAAGGGTCGATTTCAAACCGACCGTAAAAAGTTGGTTTATGAAATTACTCCTAAAATATTGTTGAAATACACGTAATGTCTATTTATTGCGATGCTTACATTACATTATAATATTGTACAGTTGGAAATATTGAACTATCATATTTAATATTCGAGATAATTATAAAAAACTATCTATTTTCTCATTAGTGTCACCGGTCATTTTCCTGCTTTTTCAACAAAATTTTAATTATAAAAAATGTTAATCTGTGATATTGTATATTTTTTTATTTTGGTTACACATTAATAACCATAGCCTCAAATTACGCTAATAGTTTTAAAATAATTTAAAACATAACACGATTTCCCTGTGTTTTATTTAGCGATCAATTTTTTCAATCATTTGTGTCGACTTAATTAAAATTGCGTTATTATCAACACCTGTGCGTTACCGCCATCCACACTTCTACGCCGCGTAAAGGGACCCTAGTGGCACGTATACGTTAGGCGAGAACAGACACGCGCTTCATCATTCTGGTAAGATACCACCATTTTACTCAATATCTGTGCTTAGTACAAAAATGTAATCATTCGTGTTTATAATAGTGTGATAGTAAGTGTTTGAACAATGAATTCTTTATCATACACGTTGATTAATAACAAATAACCGGGACATTTTGTGGCCTTCTAATAGCGTCTGAATGTTATACGACGCAATTTATCAGATGTTTTTGTCAAAAATGTCATTCGTGTCACTTCATTCGTGTAAGTTTTTTGAGTAACACTAATGAAATTCCATTCGACACGAATGAAGCAGTTTATTACTTCACTACGAAAAAGGAGGGTTACGATTCTTTGCTTGTTTTTAACTTTAAAAGTAAAGTTTAAAACCAAATTTGACGACACTAAGGGCCAATGCTGCGTTAAACGAGCGCCCGCGCAGTCCATACAGAAGTGCTAAGTTGCGGGCCACGTCGCGGACACCCGTCGCGGGGAGGCAGGTCCGCGCCCGCGCTGCGGTTTCTGTCTCCGTGTAGTGTGATAGACGCCCACGACTGGCACATAACGGGGCATTTTTGTATGATGGTGAAAATAAATTATCTTGTTTTAGTTTAGGTAGAGCAATATGTGAAACTATATTAAGTGCGTAGGCGTACAGACTGGTTAAACGTAAAATGAATGTTGCACTTTGGTTCCCTTTGGTAACCTTTCGCGGCATAAACGTTATACTCTTGTGCGACCTTATGCAGCTGCCGCCAGGAAGTTCGTGGTCAAAGTTCACAACCAGTTCAAGACCTTTCTAACAAGTCCAAACACGGCTATGATACGATATTCCATCATGGAATGCCAGTTCCTGTCTTCCGGCTTCATCGGACTATGAAACCTAGTCGTGGTCAAAGTTCATTACAAGACCTTTCTAACAAGTCCAAACACGGCTATGATATGATGTTCCATCATAAAGTTCCAGTTTATATCTCTCGGCTCCATCATCAGATCAGTTCGACAGTACCATATTATTGTATTGTCATCATAATTACATACAGCTGCTAATTTTCATGACGCTACGTCCTTGGAATGTGTATTGGTATTTTCCTTGGAAGATGGTTAAATTAGTTACCTAAGAGTCCATTACGTAGTTAGATACACAAACAACGACCTAATAAAAGCGTGTTAAGAACCTAATATATTTAAATAACTAGCCCGTACTGTCCCACTGCTGGGCAAAGGCCTCTCTCCATTCCTTCCATCTATCGCGATCTTGCGCCACGTCTTGCCAATCCTCTAGAATGTTGACCAGGTCATCCCGCCATCTTCTTCGTGGTCTGCCGCGTCTCCGTCTCGCCATTTCAAGGCACCAATCTTGGGCTCTACGGGCCCATTGATCGTTCGACATGCGACAAACATGTCCAGCCCAGTCCGGCAGTCCCATTTTAGCTGGGCAGCCTTTTGAGCCACGTCAATGATCTGTGTTTTGGAGCGCAAGGTGGTGTTTCGAATGCGATCTGTTAGTTTAACACCAAGTATGCTGCGCTCCATAGCACGTTTTCAAACCTTGAGTTTGGACTTTTGGATGTTAGTCAAAGACCAAGTTTGTGCACCGTAGGTCAAGATGGGGGGAATACACATGTCCATTAGCTTGTGCTTCAGTGACATTGGTAAAGAACAATTCAAGGGTTCCCCTTGAATTGTTCTTTCATGGACCAGTGGCTCTTCCAGGCATTTTCTATTCGGCGCGCAATTTCTTTATCTTGCCTTGCCTGGAAAGAGACTACTTGGCCCACGTAAAGATATTCCTGGACATATTGTATATTCTCCCCGCCTACGTGTATGTTTCTTGTGGAACTGTTGGTCATGAGCTTAGTCTTTGACATGTTCATCTTAAGTCCAACCTCAAGGCTCGTAGTGCTGAGATCTATTAGCATTTGTTCTAGTCCTATGGCTGAGGGGGAAAAGAGGACAATATCATCGGCGAAACGTAGGTTGGTTAGTCTCGTTTCGCCGATAACAATACCATTTTCCTCCCATTTGGCTGCTAGCGTCTTAAAGACTTCTTCTAGGGTGCTGGTGAAAACCTAATAATTATCATAATCATTAATTATGGTGGTTCGGTTAGCCAATATCATTCGTGTCATGCAGACTTCATTTGTGTAATGAGAATTTCATTCGTGTTCCCAGGTAACTCATTCGTGTTACCTTGATTTTGATTTTTTGTCACTTCTAAGTAGATACGCACCGTGATTTTTTCATTTACGTACATAACTTCATTAAAGTAAACGTTATAAACCGACAGTTAGCAATAAAACGGGTATTTGCAGATAACGAAAAAAAAGTGTCAAATTAATTCGTCTCGTGAAATCGACCCGCAAACTGGCATAAGTTTACAATATCATATATGCTAATGTGAAGCGGCAGTGAACTCCACGAGCCCAAACGTAGGCACAATAAATGTAAGTTTATGGGGAAGCTCAAGCCATAAAATATGGGCTCGAGTAAAGTGGTAAGCATGGATGCAGAAAACGTTGCGCAAAGGGGTAAGAGAAAATCATCACTAGGGCTGGCAGATTTGTCTTAACTGTCTCCTTCAATATTGAACACGGGCGATTTACCCCCCCCCCCCCCCCGAGTACACTTAAAAGTGATATCATAAGACTTAAAGGCGACTTAAAATTGAGTTGCGATTGAGAATTTGGCAGCTGGAAAGCCACACAAAGTCTGGTGAAACAAACACTTTTAGTTTAGCAAAGCAATCATCTTGAGCGAAAACGTTAATTGTTCCTGTTGAAACTGTTTAAATTGCTCCAAAATTGCGCTAAGTCAGTAAACTTTAGCGTTAAGACACAGTCGAGTCTACCACTAAATCTCGGAACTAACAATAAAATTGTATAACAACTAAAACTCGTAAATCGCAGCCCTATTACTCTGGTGTAGCACTCGGGGCCTAAAAGCAGTCACATCTACTTAATGCTCCTATTCTGAAAGCAATTCATTTTACTCCTGCAACGTTGGGAGTTTTCAAAGCACCATTAACATGGTTCTCCACTGTCGGAATGATAATAGCAGATTAAGAGATGAATTGTTTCGTAACGCATTTAAATGTTTGCTGACAAGGTAAAATAATAATAACACATTCAGTACTTACAAAACTAGTAAACCTATGGCCTCCTTAGGACTATGTTGTTGACGGCCATCTAAAAGGTCACCAGTTCATTGCAATCCATTCCAATAAACGTTTAGCAGGAATATCAGTAAAATACTGACAGACATGCAACAAATAGCTTTGCCTAACGTTTTCATGGAATTTTCGGTTCCACTCGATTTTTCCATCCGTAGCGACTCCGTTTAATTTATAGATAGTAAAATGCATTGAAACTAGGGCTTCACGCCAGGTTACACAAAAAGCTCATCTATTTTGAGTATGGTTACTAAACAACGGGTATCTGTTTGATCAACAAACACGACTGCGTTGAACAGTGAACTCATTTACTAGTTAGTGCCTGGAGATGCTAATATGGCGCGGCAACGTAGCCAGGGTTTACGTGGGACCATAAAATACTTGTGCAAATTAATAGCGAGCTTATGTCGACAGCAAACTATTGTAATTTATGCTGTCGGAACTGCATACGTGGTTATACATCGGTGAGGCGAGGAGTGCATTAGATGAGCGAAAAATAAAAATTGTTTTAAATACTCTATTCTGACAGCACTATACCTAGTTCAATGTTGTATAAACAAATATTTCAATTATCTTTGGCCATCTTTGGTGTGAAAGCTGGATGCGCGTGGATATGCGAGGCGAGAATTTAAATATATTTGTTGGTACAATATTGAACTATATTACTCCTTAAATTCAGTCTCGATTGAGCCGGTACGTGCCAACGCTGGTCGGCGCGATACATCTTTCGGTGTAAAGGGTCAGCTTGATTTTAATTCTCACCCATCCAATCCATGTCTCGCCGCGCCGGTCTAATCCACCTTTATGCAATTTTCATAAGCCAGAGCAAGCCCCAAAATACAAGCGCATTGATTTAGAAGACCACTTCTCATTAGGAAGGGTCTTAACGAAGTAATAATTGAAAATTATGAGTTAAACAAAATGTTTCATGTTGGAACGAATTTTGATGAAACTTCAAAGAACATTTCAAGGAACCTAATTGAGCGAGTCTGCCGCTAACTCAATTTCCTCCGTAGATCCAGATTTTCAAGGACGTGTTTCAGTTTCAAATTAAATTTTCCAATACCGAAGGCCCATCGATCCTTTTGATGTTACCAACATAAGATCATCCATGTATAAATAACCCTAATATTGTTTCGATCATGACCCAACACGCGGTACAGTATACGATGACGCAACTAAAACGCGTATGCTACTCGTGGGCAACAATAACTTTATTGTTTGGACTCACGATGCTATTTCTTATTCGTAATAGTTGCCGGCGTTGATAGCGTAATTATTTTGACCCCATTGTTCAGACACAAAACGTACAATAATTGTATTACTCGCATCCGTCACGTAACTCGACGTACTACCGAAGTTATCTTAAATGGAATGGTTTTATTGCAGTTTGTCTTTCATTCATTAATTGCCGTAGGCCTCCATTTTAATCACAGCTGGTTGCCTATAGTAACCTAAATTCGCCAATCAAACGCTCTCGGTTGAAACTTATCGATTCAACAAACCGATGCAGTTTGCATTGAACGCAAAGAGGTCATTCGACTGACTGGTCGGGATCCCAGAGGTACCAGGAATTAGGGCAGAGCAGTAATTACTTACACGCTCAGCGGCCTAGGGTCGAACCGGCAGAGCTGAAAGGGCTTTGTGAGGGAAATAGTCTCTTGTTACGGCTTGTTGAGCATTTCGAGCCATCTCGGCTACACGGCAAAACGGAAATGGGTTAACTCGAAAATCCTTTGTTTGTTTATTGCTTGTTTCTCTGCAATAACTATTGTTTTGGACGTTTTTCTTTACATCATTGTTGGCTTCGAAGCACTCAATAGGAATTAGAAAGTCGGCTTCTTCAATTTTTCTTCGTGATTTATTATAGGATTCAAGTGCTCGTGAATAACATCCATTATCGCTTGAGTGGCTAAGTTCTACCAATCAAAACAAATGCTTTGTAATCACTTTCACGGAATTCGGAAAGTGGAATTATGGAGTCTTGCTCTTGACCAGCTGTGTTGTATTTGATTTAGAATTAGAACGCGGCCGCATGCGATACGCTTAGTAGTGTACAAATATGCTATGGATAATTTTAAATTCATCGTATTGTAGCTCGTTGGATTGCAACTCAGCGGCAGCGTCTGTCTAGTAGTGTCTAGCCTTGACAAAACCCACGCGTATGTACTTGCTTCAGATTTCTAAAAAGAAACGTTTTGTAATTCAAGATTATCATATTGTCCAAGTTTCGATTTGTTCTTGTACATAGGTAATATTACGTAAGAGATACGATATTTTTTCAAGCTTTAGCAACGTAACCATTTCATAAATATTGCGGTGCAGCGTATGCTTTTAGATCAGTCGAACATAGGTATCTGTAGTTCGTTCGTAAAGAGAACTGGCTGCACAAAGCTAACCAGGTTTCTTGATCCCTAGCCGTTATTTACTTTCCCGTCTGTGAACAGTCGCGAGACGTATATCGGGGGGATCGGGAGAGCTCGGCTGACTGGATCCACTATTGTCTCAGAGCGAAATTCCGGTACCTATACGCCGGATCGACCGGTTCCTGCAGGACGAGGGGAGCGCAAGGTTACGCGTTATTTAGCACGCACGTGCGACGCAATACTAACTTCATGATCGAACTAAAACTGTGTTCCAATTATATATTTTGTTTGTCTTGCAGCATACTTCAATAGATCGTTACGACTTCATGTCATCAAAAATAATTTATGGATGGCTGGTGCGAGTTTCCCACGGTCATCTTTGACTGTCAGTAATGGGTTCTAAGGTTAATGTCGACTCTAGGCGCATTACTAGACACGATACTAACCACTGCTGTCATTATTTTCGTTTAATGACTGTAATTCGTTTTTTTACGATAATACTTTCTTCCACGTCGACATGATTTATAAAACATCGACTTAATCGAACTGCAGACCTGCAGTTACATATCAGACAGTACAGTAACCATAACCACAAAGAAAATACAATAACCGTAAAGAAATACAATCCATACAATAACTGCAGATTGAATTACATAACAATGGGCCTGCTTGTTCCCACAATTTCGAATTGTCTGACGCATCATAAAGTCTTACAGTTTAAATTACCCTCATTTCAGATAAGGAACTTGGTATTGCGTACTTATTGACACACGGAGTCCTGGATTAGATTATGCAGGTCAAAGTGGAAGGAGGTTTAAATTACATTTCCCCATCTCTTAAATTTGATAACACAAGAAGCGTGCGAGAGCTCGCAATATAGAGACTCAATTACGGGACTGAAGTGGCTCGGAATGGCTCGGATAAAAACAGGCTGAAAAACGAAGCAATACACGGAGCCTGTCATGTCCAACCGAGACAAAAAACAGAAATGAAAAATTAAAATTCAAACGGAATTTACGACTTTTTATGATTAACAGTGGCAGACTGACAGCTGTAAAACAAAAAAATGTTTGGGAACATTAATATTTCAGCGTTGTGTTCCGGAGGGCTTCAAACTCGTACCGAGAGATGAGAAAACCGTAGATGTTGATTTAAAAGGATTTTTTAATATGAACGGATGTAAAAACCTAAAGAAATGAATTTGTAAGACTATAAGAATGAATACCATTGCCAATAGTCGTTCTGATCTCTACCTTTTTTTTATAAGAATAAAGTTGTTTGTTGAAAACATTAACCTTTATTAATTTGTGAACTAGGTATAACGTCGAAAATTATTATAATATTCGAGTAGCTTTTGGCTACAAACTGACACAACTTTTGTCGTTTGTACAAATTCCTTCGAATCCCTAATTACGGTTCATTTACATTTTTTAGAAGTGCGTCGTTTGGGGAATTTCTTAAAATTGTAATTTACCGTATTAACATAGTTATCTGAAAGTAAATTGAGATCTTAGTTTATTCTGATAATATCGAGATAATATTTCTAAAAAGATTCGTAAAATTTTTACCTGGTCCATACCAGCATAACAGGGAAGGAAAATCCATAATAGTAATTTTAAATATAGGTAGTAAAATATATTTAGATTAACAACAAAACAAGACAAAAGTTTATTTTCGTCCGATCATACATATTCATAGGTAATTATTTCATAATCTATAGGTCTGTAATTTAGCGTTATTTCCTTTATTTGGCCTATTATGATAGGCATACATGACATAATCCTATTGCCTTTAAGTCGGTTTCTAATACATATTTACTGGCATAATGCAGTTTTTGCAAACAATCGCCGCAGTTTCATTTAAGGACACTCATAACAAGTCTTAAATAAAAACGAAATCACTAATAGGCAATTAAGGCTCAACTTAAATGATCTTAAGATCCAAGTTTAGAAAACGTGGCTCTCCAAAAATCTTAATAACAAAATACCTTGAGCCCAATTAGGATGGCGATTATAAATACGAACCAGACGCGAGTGCTTCTCCTTAATTAGATTTAAGATTTAGCAACCAGTACCGTACTCATGGATGATATTTTGGGGCCCACTTGAAGACTGAATCATAGCCAATTTGAAAGAATACGATACTTGTGTTCCTCTTCTTCATTCAAGCGTTTCAGTCTATGGCCAAGGTTCGCTTCACTTATAGAAACTGGTTGTGAACGTTTTAGCAAGGACAGAATTAATTAATAGCTTATAAACTGCGATTGAACGCAGAAACGCTATTGTTTTGTCAGTCTTTACTTTAGGATTATCTTAACTAATAATTTATAGAGAAAAGATTGCAATGGAAAAGATTAAAAACTACTGAATCGATTTTAAAATTTTTTTCATTTAGAAAAGCTGCATTATCAGCGAGTAACACAGTCGAATTTTATTTAAAAAAAAATAGGGATCTGCAAGAAAAACTCACGTGGCCGAAGTCGCGAGCAAGTGTTCAATAAAACATGATCTTTACTGCTCTTGTTTTAAGAACACGAGTTCAACGTCTGATAAACCTCTAATCCATGCATAATCCTGCTTCACTCTAATGCTTTGTTACATAAGAGTACAACCTCATAATGTAGACTTACATAATCTCATACCAGGGTCCCAATCGTTTATCAAACACACATCTGTCTACTTACCCACGGGGCAACCAGCATCCATCACTTAATAAAAGCAATGAGATTGTGAAGTTGCGACCGTGGCCAAGAGCGGGATTTGTACGACTGGCTCACTAATTTGATTACGTATTAAGCTGGTTTTGTATGCGGGCAAGCATTGTCTGAATTCGTGGGGACATACGGTCTAAATGTCTGCAACAGTGCCCGCGGCTGTCTATATCTAATTCGATTGATCACATTACACAATAGAAACGAAAGTAGACTGCTGTAACATGTCAGTTTCAACTGTCTTGCTAATGACTCTCATTGTTGGCAATATTACGGGAGATTAATTTTTAAAACTGTTGTTATTTACTTTCTATGCTAGAAAATTTAATCTCTAATAATACAGAACGGATTAAATTGGCTATAACGGATGTAAGATCACACTTAACCCAGTCCTAAACTGTCCAGTTACATAATAATATTCTTCTTGTATTTGTGATCATGTTTTGGGCTGGATTAGAGATGAAAATTGACGAATGTTTCCGAAACTTACCAGGAAAGTTTCCAATATTGCCGGCAATATTGCGCAATATTGCCGGAAAGTTGCCAAAGTTGCCAGATTAGATAGAGTTTTTCCCTCTCCCCTCACAAAAACTAAAAATTAAATAGTGGTGCTGCTCCCATGGGTAACTGAGATGATGTAAGGAAATCGAAACATTAAACAAAATAAAACATTCAAATAAAAACAGTTCCCCTCTTCCCCCCCCCCAACCCAAAAATTTAATAGTGGTGCTGCTGACACGGGGGGTTATAGGGGGGAGTGAAATTTCGGTTATTTTTCGCCTAGGACGCACCGTTTTCGAGAAAAAATACATAGAAGCCTCCGCTGTCCGTCCGTCTATCTGTCTGTCACCAGGCTGTATCTCATGAACAGTGATAGTTAGGCAGTTCAAATTTTCACAGATGATGTATTCCTGCTGCCGCTATAACAACAAAACAAATACTAAAAAACAGAATACAATAAATATTTAAGGGGGCTCTCATACAACGAACGTGATTTTGTTGCTCAATATTGATAACGGCAACAGATAGACGCTTGAAATATTCACAGAATATTTAGGTATATATTCACTCCAAAAATAAATAATTAAAATAAAACAAATATTTAAGGGGGGCATCCTATACAACAAACGTGATCTTTTTGCCGTTTTTATAGATAATGGTACGGAACCCTTCGTGCATGAGTCCGGCTCGCACTTGGCCGGTTTTTTTTTCATAGAATTAAAGTTAAACTACAGGGTGTCCCAGCTAAGGACGTCCAAACGAAAATTTTGGACTCCTCCCTTCCTGGGCTATCCAAACCACCCCCATGTATGTTCTACGATTTTTTGCGGTTTAGGAGCTAAACGACATTTTTATATTTTTTTGGGATATTCTTCTTTACATCAGATTTTGTAGATTTTCTCTTTTTGTGTCGCATTTTTTGGAAATATTTTAATTGATAATTAATCCTGAAAGTATGGTCTTCGATCGATAAAAACAACTGTCTGTCTTATTGTCACCCGAAATTACTTAAACTTAGTTCAAAACCAAAAATGTTGTTTTGTAAATTTCGTTGCAGATTTTCGGCTCTTAAAGAAAAATCACAATAAGGGCCCAAATCACCTTGAAGTAATTTCAAAAACTTCCACGGACCCTCAGCTCTTTAAAACAGTACAAATAACTAGTATTTTTCGGGTCATTATTCGGAGCAATTGAAGTTCGAACATGGTAAGGCGAAAAATACAATATTTTAGAACATAAGTGAAACCTAATGAAAATGAATTAAAATGAACTTTTATCAAGTTTTCAATGCAATATGAGCTCTATGTCATGTTTATTTTTTGCACAATGGTGATTTGAAGTGGTTAGTAAAGTTAGGTTAGGGTTAGGTTAGGTTAGGTAAACCTAACCTAAGTTTAGTATTTTTTTTTAATTAGTGGTGTTATTTAATAAAGTCAATGGCATAGAGCTTAAATTATATTGAAAACTTAATAAAAGTTCGTTTTAATTCATTATCATCGGCTTTCATTTAAAAACGAAAAAGTGAGACCTGATTAAAATGAACTTTTATCAAGTTCTCAATGCAATATGAGCTCTATGTCATGTTTATTATTTGCACAATGGTGATTTGGAGTGGTTAGTAAAGTTAGGTTAGGTAGTTAGGTTAGGTTAGGTTAAACGAACTTTCAATATAATTTGAGCTCTATGCCATTGACTTTATCAAATAACATCACTAATTTAAAAAAAATACTAAACTTAGGTTAGGTTTACCTAACCTAACCTAACTACCTAACCTAACCTAACCCTAACCTAACTTTACTAACCACTCCAAATCACCATTGTGAAAATAATAAACATGACATAGAGCTCATATTGCATTGAAAACTTGATAAAAGTTCATTTTAATTCATTTTCATTACGTTTCACTTATGTTCTAAAATATTGTATTTTTCGCCTTACCATGTTCGAGCTTCAATTGCTCCGAATAATGACCCGAAAAATACTAGTTATTTGTACTGTTTTAAAGAGCTGAGGGTCCGTGGAAGTTTTTGAATTTACTTCAAGGTGATTTGGGTCCTTATTGTGATTTTTCTTTAAGAGCCGAAAATCTGCAACGAAATTTACAAAACAACATTTTTGGTTTTGAACTAAGTTTAAGTAATTTCGGGTGACAATAAGACAGACAGCTGTTTTTATCGATCGAAGACCATACTTTCAGGATTAATTATCAATTGAAATATTTCCAAAAAATGCGACACAAAAAGAGAAAATCTACAAAATCTGATGTAAAGAAGAATATCCCAAAAAAATATTAAAATGTCGTTTAGCTCCTAAACCGCAAAAAATCGTAGAACATACATGGGGGTGGTTTGGGTAGCCCAGGAAGGGAGGAGTCCAAAATTTTCGTTTGGACGTCCTTAGCTGGGACACCCTGTATAAGAACGTAGAAAAAAAATTACGATATTTCGAAAATAGTTATGGTTTCATCACCAATGAACTGTCATGGATAGCTTATTTCTTTTCTTTAGTTTATCAGTAAGAAAATAATTGTAAAAGCTAAAATTTTCGATTGGATATTGTAGATAAGCATACGAACTACCACCCTGCAGACCGCAATTTTAACCTACTATCAATTACATTAGTATAAGTTGTTTTTTATTTATACGTTTCTTGCCCAATGTTGCCGGCAACATTGGAAACATTCCCGGGAGTTTTGGCAACTTTGGCAATATTGCCGGCAATTTTCATCACTAGGCTGGATCATACCAAGGAAGGGTACCTTTAAGTTATGCAGATAATGAAGGTCAAAGTTCCAACTTTTTGTCACGTTTTTCACGAAAACGAGTTTTTAATGTGAGAACTAAAATTTGAACACCCCTACGACCCCTTTTCTGTAGCATTCATACGAAAGTACAATGTTTAGCGTGCGTTACATTCTGCGCTTACCATAAAAATACTGATGTTTCACTTAAAAAATAAAAGTAATTTCCCAGCAATATTTTTTGCTCTAGGCACAGAACAATTTCGTTTATAAAAGATCCATTGCGCAGCCAAGCAGCTAACTTCATACCGCCAAGATACGTTGGCCGTACTATATCGTCGCTGTGCTTGCAAAATCCGCTATGTGTTTTTTTTTGATTTTCGGTTTTTGATGCCATTTTATAGTATTTCTCAAGCCGCATGTGCCTGTGAAGTCCGTTTTCTAATAACTCATTTGGTTCCGAAGATAACAAAATCAGCTATGTTATTTTGGTCAAAAATGGACTTGAAGAACCCTCTATGTGTGCAAGAGACACATAGCGTATTTTCGTTTCAAAGCGAGTCTTTTAGAGTGTGTTTAAAATTTCGCTTTGAAATGACACATAGCGGGTTTGGTCAACAGGCAAAATATTTTCAGGTGTTTTAAAGTGTTACAAAACTCATTATAGGTACCTGTTTTTGCGTAATAACTTATTATTATTACTAATAGGCTATTATTATTGTCATTATTTTATTTTAATTTATGTAACTCGGGACCCGAATCCAGCTCGCAGATGCCCCTTAGATAGCTTTAAGATGAAATTAAACACCAACTGACAATTATCCCTGTATGCACTATGCAAGTGCATCCAAGGATAACCCCTGGTTGGCGCAGGACTATTGCAGGATATGGTAACTAAGAATGGGTCTATGGGTTTGGGACTGATTAACTGGTACTATGGCAGGACTATGGCCCCTGCCTGACCAATACTTGTTTACACGGATAAAATGGCAGGGGGTAACTTGCACACTCACTCAATGGGCCCCCTAAAACATTCGCTAGCACGTGTTGATGAAGCGACAAGGGGGTAACCTATCTTGAGATGCTTGAGAATGAGAAGTGGAGAGGTATTTCACGGCTATCAGGACAATCCCGGAAGTACGGTCTAGTACTTCCCTACCAGCGCCTTACTGGAATATTTCCTTTCCCTAGCCGGCCAATGAAGGCAAGCCAGAGATGAGGAGATAACTTCTCCCGGGAAATAAAGTCACTACTGCCCAATAGTTAACATCCCATCCTCCGTCGACAACCATGCGGGCCAAATCAAGATTCTTTATCTGCTTATATCTTTCTCGACTTTCACGAGGTTCACGTCAAGTGGGACGCCTATGCCAACAATCACTGGGTGCCTCTCTAAGCGATCCATCACCACTATATCAGGCTTATTGGCCAGAATAATCCTGTCCGTGGTGACGAGTTTTTGAAAATAGCAATGTCACACTGTACTGAGTGTGACATTGCTATTTTCAAAAACTGGGCCGGGCACATACCTGTGATACTGTACTTCCGATTTCACGAGGCAGTATAGAGCAAGTATTGCTGATAGATAACCCTGGCTACAAGGTTGTGCCTATGCAAACTTACTCTTCGTTAGCTAAACAAGAACATAGAGGTAATCTGACAGACTGATTCTCTCGGCCGGTGGCATGACCGACAAATGACAACCGTGCCATCTTTCACAATAAATCTTCGGTAGTTATTCGTCATAATAACTTCGTCCACAGAGAAAACCCTCAATTTACCCAAATAGGTCACCGAATCGAAGCCAGGATAAGGACGCTAAATAATGTACATCGGGCCCATGCTACATGGGCCCGGAAAACGTGAAGCTCCTTGCTCTGCCATACTTCCTCGCGATCTTTAGTCTCAAATCCTACAGGCCTGTGCCGTTCTCATTAACCAAGGAGAGCGGGGTGAAGCTCTTATCTACTGCAACCACATCTCGGTGCATGTCCACGTCGGCTCCAAGGAAATATTCCCTTAGACTGCATATCTTGCGGTTGTGGAGGGACTTAGCATTTAAGAAGCTACAATCACCCAATTTCATGTTATTATATAGTCTCATTCTCGATGACCGTGGGTGACGCATATTCGATATGCCATCAGCAATGTATGGACCCACCTATCCAGGGCGTCAAGTAACGTTTGAGTCCATTTGAGTATGCTGAAAGAGTACCTCAAAACCAGAAAAACCAGTGGTAAAAAGTCACATAGAGGTATTTACGACTCAAAATAAAACCGCTAAGTGCCCAAATTCACTTAAAAAAATTCTAGCCCCCATAATAACATAGTAAACGTCAAAAATTTTATATATCTGGATGTCTCGACATAAAGTCTAATTTTCTGCATATTTAGTTTTAAAATGTCATCACCAGGTCGAAAAATAAACAGTTTTTTGCTTCTCCTGAAAAGTTGGGTTTTTTTCCATAGCGGATTTTGCAAGCACAGCGACGATATGTGATGTATCTTTTTACAACCAGTACGTTACTGGAGATAAATCGCATTATGTTTTCATTTAATTACAACGATTATTACGTTTTAATTACAAGTTTAATGTCGCATAAGGTTATCTAGACGTAGGTATTAAACGATAGTAAAAAGTAGATCGTTTCTAAGAACGCAAAAGCCTGCTAATCGCTATCGTTATCGATACTATAAAAAATACTCAATCAATTATAGCCGATTGTTCATAGTGATAACATGAAATTCGATATTTATGTTGATATCAGACGCCATGTTTTGGGTAGTTCTATGTAGGCGACAAATTAATGTTTTCCAATAAAGTACCTAGGTAAGGAGGGCGGAGAAAAAAGCGGGCGAATTTATTTTGTATGCGTCATTTTCACGTGAATAAAAAGTTTTTCTTTCTTTTCTTTTCTTTAGAAAATCGGAATTGGCATATAACTCAGTTTTCCAGATTAAAAGATTCGTTTTAGCAATTTATTACGCAACATAACTTCTTTCCATGTCCACGAAAGACAACAAATCGAAATTAAAAATACACAGGAAAAATGAGTAGGAAATTAATCACTCATTTACTATTAGTAACTTAGTGCAAGGGTGCAAGCAGTAGCAGTTGCATTAAATTGCTCCGATAATTGGATTAACCATTGAAGTATACAAAATTATCTACCAACTATCCTAAAGTACATGTTACGAAAACAAAGGCACCTTAACAAAAGTTACGTAGGTAGGTGGTTAGGTATTTAGAAAAGCCTGTATTTTAAGGCCGTGCCCTATTTGTTCTTCACAAATGAAACCCCATTGTTTCGACTTCTATTCACAATGACAGGAAAACATGCCAAAAGGTAGAAAGTCTACTTCCAATCTTCGTGAACTTACAAAGAAAGTTTGAGGTTGGTAGCGATTCGCTAAAGAACACTACTTTTTTCACACACAGTTGATTTTTACAATTTGCACTGCAGATAAAGTAACACACCTTTTTTTCATACATTTAGCTACCAATTGGCCTCGCCTTTTAGTGTCATCGTTTGATCGAATAGTTCATTCCGTCACCGGCTGTCTATGGGTTAACAATACACCTCTGCCCTTTGAGGATCAAGGCTAAGTTCGTTTGTCTGTCTATATATCGTTTGACGAAAGAGTTCGCTCATGGTTATTCCTCCTGTCAAACACAAATACTTTAGCAAGACTTTTATAAGTTCAAAGACTTCCAAGTTTCTATGGGCAAAGATTAACGTGATTGATTAGATGTAAACCTAACGAACTCTGTGATCGTGCACTTTTTATAAAGGAATCTGCAATCCCTTTCTTGTAAAATGCTGAGTAATACATTTTCAGAGTCGCTCAGAAACTTGATGGTGGTCTGGCGGGAAGCTTTGCAAATAAATCTAAAATGTTCGAGAGGCTCACGAAAACAGGTTTGAAAGTTCTGCAATAAAGCCCTTACTTTATTTTTTCTTTATAGTCTCGGTTTGAGAGTTACGTATCTCTCGAATATTCCTGGAAAATTACGGTAGATTCTGTGAAAAAACTTGTGGTCTTATCAGACCCCAGACCTCTTAGCTCTAAATGAAATAGGAAGGAACAACAACTCGTAAAAAAGAGTATTAAAAGTAATAGGTGCGTCCAATTCGGTTTAAGACGACCTTCAAGCTCCGTGCGGATTTGTAAAAACATCAGAATGTGTGACGAACAGAAATAGATCTGTATTATTAGTGTGTAAAGTAGGCTACATTAGCCTAGGTCTAAATTTCTATAGACAAAAGATTAATTTTGCATTGTCTATTACATAATTAATCGTCAGCTCAATTTATCGGCAATGATTTAAAAATCTATTACGTCGATTGTGTGCCCAAAATGAGCACCTATTGAACAAAGGTCGCGACGCTCAAGCATGCAATGAGTACCTACTTTTTAGGCTGAAATGACGCCTGACATCTGACGATTATCAAAGACAGTGCAAAAAGTGATGCAGTATGTTGTGTCAGGGGAACCCCGATTAAATAAAAGATAAATAGTTAAATAGAAGCAATAATTTTAAATAATAAAAAACTGAAACTATAACTTTGTGTCTGTGTTTTATTTTTATCGTAAAAATATTTTTCTCAAGGGCATCCGGAAAAAATCTAAATTTCACCGAAATGTCCGGGATTTATGAAATTTTTGTCCGGCGCAGGCAATTCAAGTCTAGGTATGCTTCACAAAATTATGTCAAGTTGTTAGTTGGTGGTACGGTTAAACCGTTATCTTTACTAATATTATAAAGCTGAAGAGTTTGTTTGGTTGAACGCGCTAATCTCAGTAACTACTGGTTCGAATTGAAAAAATATTTTTGTGTTGGATAGTCAATTTATCGAGGAAGGCTATAGGCTATATAACATCACGCTAAGATCGACAGGAACGGAGCAGTAAACAAAGACGTACCTAAATTTACGCGGATGAAGTCGCGGGCATTATATTATAATTGGAAATAGCTGTTCAAATAGTAAATGCAAACAAGTGCAGAATGCATTTCTAGGTAAGGAGATTAGGTACCTACATAGCGCTAAAAGGAAACTAAACATTTGCTCATTGAGACTGTCCTACTTGGAGCTGTTGTATGAGAAAATGTTAGCTGCCTAAACTTTGCTTAACATGAAAATAAATGAATATTTATCTAATGTTAGATACTATGTTTATGTGTATAGTATATTGTATTATATTTCTGACATAATAAAAAGCATTCCTTAATTGTACCACTATTATTATTGTAATAAATGTAATAATAGAAATGTCACTAGCTGATGACTGGTACAACATGGTTGAATTAAGTTTGCACCTCGGGTATACAAAAAGGGGTAGTTTATAGTTAGTAGACTTCTACTATGAAAGGGTCCAAAGTTTCTATGGAGAAATCAACTTTGTCGCAGACGACGTCGCGGACAGTAGCTAGTTCAGCCTACTAAGTAAATAAGCATTTATAAACTCTTTGAGTAAATCTTTTTCCAAATGCACACAGAACCTGTCACGGTGTATGATCTCATAAACTCCTATGTATTGTATGAGTCAGTAAGGGCAGGTTCACATTGCAAAGCAATATATCACGGTATCAATTAACTGCGGAATATCACATTACTCAGCATCTGTGCGAGTTACGATGCAATATGAGATTCTAAACCTAGTCTATTGGAGACGTGCTTATTTGCATAAAGCCCTAGATTGCTTGATTTTGATTAAAGTGATATGCAAATATTTATAGGTCCCTACTTATATATGATGAAGTACTTACTTCAATTTTAGGCTTTCATACCCAAAGGGTGCTGCACAGAACCATATTTAGTAAGGCTTCTCTGTTTGTTTGTCTGTCATAGGGCTGTATCTTTGAACCAGAATAAATAAGACACTTAAAAATTTCACAGAGTGTGTATTACTAATTACTATTGATGCTTTAATAACAAATCATAAAAATAAAATAAAATTTTAATATTGTATGATGGAATGGAACTCTTAGTGTGGAAGTCTGAATGGCATTTGCCAGATTTTTTGTTTTATTGATTGCTTTATTTTTTTATTATAACTAGATTCCTTTTGTAACATTTAATTATCATTGTTGCAGGATACAATTAAGTATCTACTCACAAAGTTTTATTCTTCATATTCTTAATAACTTACGGTCGTAAATGCCACAGAAAATACTGCCTGAATTAATTATTATTTGTAATTGAAATAGTGGTATATTTCAGTACTATTTGATTTAACTTTTATTAAAAGATACTGTAGTAAAAAAATTCCACCTGCTTGAATTTACGATTTGAAAGATAAACAAGCAAAAAGTGTACATCAGTTCATTTTTACCTCTTTTTATCATTGTTTTTATCAATTCTGTGTAAGTATTAGGTTTCTTGATAAGATATCAAATCTACTTTTATACTATTATGTTCAATAAATGGTCAAAATAACATAAAATAGTAAACATGCTATTTTAATCCTGATTTTATATTCCTGGCACATAGGATTTTTATACAGCAACATCCTTTGTCACTAATTTAAAAAGTTACATATTCAAATTAGGCTCTATGGCTAGAGTACAGTTGAATTGCTATTCTAAATTGGAAAAAGGAAGTACTTAGTTATGGAAAGTTTAATTTAATACTAAATAGGTAGGCATGATAATGAAAGTCAAAATAAATTGAAGATCCAGGGTCCAATTTATTTTATCATTATATTGTTAATAGACGGTCTTAAGTATACTTTAATAATCATATGTAACTAGTTAATATTATTTTATTTTCGTGGTAATTGCTTTTTAAACCATAATTAACATACATTTTCCTATCTTTGTGTAATTGTTGTTTAACATTATAACGAGGAATATTTGAGTGTCCTAAAAGGATACCTTTGAGGAAATTGTCCAAACCAGAATAACTATGATGAGTTATTTTACCTAATTTATAACGTAAATAGGTACAATTACCATCAAACTTTAAATCATTCACCATGGTAAAAAAAACAGTAAAATACTGACAATATTAATGATTTGGTGACCAAAGAACAGGTTTTTCCTTCAGCCGAGCATTTGGCTATTTATTCGTGACCCTGGCCATGACGGCATATGTTCCAAACGTTGCTAAGGCCGAACACAAGAACCTACAGGTTACTTGGCGTGTTATTTTTTATCACCTCTTTCCCCAATACTTTTTCTAGTACGCGCGTAGGCCGAGAACACAACAGAATAACGATAATAGTAAATAAAACGTATATTATCGTTGCTAACCAGAATTAAATCAAACGCGCTGGACATTTAGTACGAAGAGTCAATTTAAAATATGACGTCAGAGTCGGACAGTTTACCAATAAATTGTTACGTTAGGAAAGCATGCATTTCAAGTAAATATAGAAAACTTACCCGTCACCGACCACTACACATTTAATCGCCTGCATTTCTGAGTTCTACTCGACCGTTGTCACTAATAAATCACAATTATTTATCAAGGGTGGCTTCGGAATCTCGGATTTGCTAAAACTGCACTGTTACCACGTCTAGTTGCAAACAATACACATCCGCATCACAATCAACACTTGTACGAGTGAACTGCACAGTTTTTAGATAGAAATATTAATTTCATATCTCTTTGCTAGCGATAAGAGTAATTTGTTCATGAATCCTCCGTTTCCGTTTCGTTCACTTTGGAGACGTTTCGCTCGCCGATGGCGATATCACATTCGGTAGTAAAATTAATGTTGCCAGCAATGAATTTAATTTCACCTATTTCCCTTTTCTTCAGCTAAATGCTAAAGAAATAATAAAGTCTTTATTCATTCGCGAACACATTGTATAATAAAATATTAAAATATAATAATATTTAGAAGACCCGAAAAGATTTTATCGTTTCATCTTCTTTCTACAATCGCAACAAAAAATCAAGCAGGGCCTTTGACAAATTTACTAGTAACAAAAAAGGAAATAAATTAATTCAGACCAGTAGCAATGTCAGTTTATGGGATGTTATTTATTCCATTTTATTTACAAAGTGCTATGCCTGGTTTTGCTAAAATCGCCCGTTTTAACTCGTATTTTATAATACTGGTAACATTTTAGTGCCATAGACAAAAAAATGTTTTTTTTCGGTTACATGATAATCTTATTGGGCCTAGCAAAAATTATCATTTTTCATTTTTAAATGTTAGATAATACTTTAAAAATAATGACTTATCAAGATTATATCGAGAATAGGGCGACATATTTCTTGTTGCATTAAATTACAAATTTACGAATAATTTACGGTTTTCGGTAACCACTCTATTATAGCACGTTTTTGCGCGCTTGATTATCTATAATCTATGCTATTATGGCGACTTCGATAGATCGCGTTGCGCGGTATTGCGTGATACGATTGTTGATTTCCGTAATAATATGGCAAAAGGTGATAAAGAGTTAGAAAAACCAATAGTGAATAATGAACTACCTAATCCGGAGTGTCGGAGCACGGACCATGAAGACTCGGAATCGACCCAGGAGCAGCCTCTCGACATCGGAGAGCATTATTTGGTGCGGCGTTCGGATGAGTCATGGCACCCGGCTGAGCTTATACAGACGCGATACAATGCCCCGGAAGGCTGCTACGAGTATTATGTGCACTATGTCGGCTACGATAGAAGGCTCGATGAATGGGTATCCCGCCACAGGGTTATGTCAGATAGATTCGACGTGTGCGAACAGTCGAACAACAACATAAACTGTGATCACCTGCTCACCGACAAGTCCGGCCGGAAAATAACAAGGAACCAGAAACGTAAACACGATGAAATCAATCATGTTCAGAAGTCTTACGCGGAGATGGACCCCACGACAGCGGCGCTTGAAAAGGAACACGAAGCTATCACAAAAGTCAAATACATCGACAGGATTCAGTTTGGCAAATACGAGATAGATACGTGGTACTTCAGCCCTTACCCAGATGAATATGGCAAACAGTCGAAGCTGTGGATATGCGAGTACTGTCTCAAATACATGAGAATGGAAAAGACATACAGGTACCATCTGAGCGAGTGCGCAGCGCGGCAACCACAAGGTAGTGAGATATACAGGAAAGGAACAATAGCTATATTTGAAGCGGACGGCAAAGAACACAAAATTTATTGTCAAAATCTTTGTTTAATCGCAAAACTGTTCTTAGATCACAAAACTTTATATTTTGATATAGAGCAATTCTTATTCTATATATTGTGTGAAGTTGATAAGCAAGGAGCACATCTTGTTGGCTATTTTTCTAAAGAGAAGGATTCTCCTGAAGGTAATAATGTTGCATGTATACTGACTCTACCTCCATATCAAAGACAGGGCTATGGTAAGCTACTTATAGCATTCAGTTACGAGTTGTCCAGGCTCGAGCATGTAGTGGGTAGTCCAGAGAAGCCATTATCAGACTTGGGGAAACTAAGTTACAGGTCGTACTGGTCCTATGTCTTATTAGAAGTATTAAGTGTAAGCAGAGGTACATTGAGTATCAAAGATCTGAGTTCAATGACAGGAATATCTCAAACCGACATAATTTCAACCTTACAGTCTATGAATATGGTGAAATATTGGAAAGGGCAGCATGTTATATGTGTGACACCCAAGATAGTGGCAGAGCAATTAGCTAGCTCTCATTTCAAGAAACCCCGGTTGTCTGTAGATCCATCTGCGTTAAGATGGACACCCCCCCATAAGCAAGGGAACTCGACAAAGGCTAAAAAGTAGTACAGGCTAACAGGCACAGCTTAGAGAATAAGTAAATAGTCACAACCAAAGGACTTTCTCTAAGTGCTGGCCTGTTCTAAAAATACAAATAAATTGTTTATTGATGTTTAATGTGCTAGGATGTAACTTTAACATCACATATGAGTTTGCAGATCTGGTGTGGTTCAAAGTGCCTTTAGAGCATATATAGGATGTTGATCCTGTCCAAAAATATAGTATTCACATTCTGATAAACTCTTAAATGACGAATATCGCCTTACATGTTTGAGTTACAAAATATTTGGGATGAAAATTGAAAAATTTGTGGTATGAGATTTATAACTTTTTCTTTACAGTCACTCAAATTGGATGTTAAAAGTACATCCTACGTTATATGCAGTGTTAAATAGATCATTGCTAGAGTATTATTGGTAAGTTACGAACATGCTTTTTGCATAAAATCAAATGTTCTGTGGCATTTGTTGTTGATGTAAAGGTAGATTATAAAAAGTGGTCTAAAGATATACCAGTGAAGGAATAACCAAGCATTTGGAAGGTAGTAATAGGCAAAATATAGAAAAATAAGTAAAAAAAAATATAATATTTGTAAACAAAAAAAAATCATAGTCATACAAGGTTATGAGTGCATAACAAAGCCTTCAATTAGTAGATTTATCTATTGATTTATAATTTTTCAGTTTTTTTTTCCCCCAATTGGTTTTAGTTGAATTTGTAAATTGACCTGTAAATATATCTCATTGGACTATTGAATGTATGTAGATAATGTGTATAATAATATCATTATCATCATGTTCATGACCAAACATGCATTATGTATGCAGCTGACTCAAACCACTCATTATGTCACTAATTATGCATTCATCATAATTACACTTATAAGTGGTATATTCTTGCAAATTATAATAGGTACCCATTTATTAATGATTTTAAAACTCGACATATTGATGAGCTGTTCATTTTGCCAGTTGAATTTTTTTTGTCAATGGTTAATTTTTTAATGTTGTAGTCTGGTAACTCTAATCTTTCATTAATTTTATGAGAAAATTAGTATTATTGTCATTTTACTCCCTATGTGGTGGAAGCATTGAAACATTTTATTAAGCTACTATTAATATTAGTAAGCTAGTTAATTACATTAAAGATAAGATCACTATGATAAGAAATGGTACAAAATTCATGAATCTTACTTAGAGTTGCCAGCAGACTAAAATTATAAAACTTCAGTGGTAATAAGAGTAGGTTTCGTTGGTACCTTTCCACTTCTGTGAGAACTATTAATTTAAAAATTAAAAGCTTTATAGCACTTAGATCAATACTTGGCGTAATACCAAAAGTTTTGTGACGTCATTTTCAGGTCGTTGACCTCAGATATTGATATGAAAGGTCATAGCCAACTTAAGCATTTGCGGAAAAATTATAAGACGATTTCATCGTCAAGTCAGATGGAATACCCCCATCTCTTAAAGCAATAATTTAAATATTACTTTGTAATTTCTGTTGTTGGATTGTCAACTCTCGGCGCTGAGTCGAGCGTTGAAAATCCAACAGTGCATAAGGCAAAGTAATATTAAAATAATACTGTTTTGAGAGATGGCGGTAGGCCCCCAGCGCAGTCGACGCCATGCATACACCTTTGGTTGAAAGTTTGAAACTGTTTCAAAGGTCAATGAAGTAAACTCTTTTTACCACTTTTTTTTCCAAAGTTTTACCTAACTGTCAACTAGATCTGTATTCTACAACTGATTCAGTTCCTTTTTTATACTGGTAACAGTGATACTAATGATTAAGTTAATTTAAGTTTCTACAGTGATGAATGAAACTGTCTGACAGTGTGCTTGTTTAATTTAGCTTTAAGAGTATGTAACCTTCGTCGTTCATATGTTTACGACTTTCTGTAACACTGTTACAAAAACTTAGTTATGTAAGTAGGACTTCTAGTTGTAGTGACAACAATACAAGAGCGTAACTGGCAATCTTGCGCAGTTTTTTTCCCAGCTGCAATTTGCCTCAGAACATTTATAAACCAACCGTTTTTCATTGTTAATAATTAATTAATTATTGAATACCCAAGTCCAATCAAGGCGGTATTGATCAGCGATATATTTTACAGAAGTTGTAAGTATAAAGTATCTATAAAATAAAGGATAAATACCTTGTTGACGTTTGCAATCTTTGCTAATTAAGACTATAAATATTACGTCATAATTATTTTTACTACCGACGCAGGTCGGCCCACATATATTTGGATAATGGTCCATTATGTTAACTAGGCGATGCCCTAAAACGGGTTTGCGCGTAGAAGCAGGTCCGCGTAGGCAGCCTGTTATTGTTAAAATATTCTTTTAGATCAAGCTTGTTCTAAATGCTGTGTCATCTCGTGGAAATTGTTCAGGCTTATTTAGAACAAACTTGTTCTGTTAATGCGAATTCGTATTTCCACGTCTAATGTACAAACGTAAATGAATGTAAAATCCCAGACTAAATGTTAGCATAATGAATGTTTTTCGCTTGTCTTTTTAATTATTTCTTTTTTGTCACTGGTTCCATTCGGTTTCATAAGTTAGTTTAATTGCTATTTTGGTATCAACAGAACAGTGAAAAGCATACTCGTGACTCGATTGTTCATTCAAAATCTGTAATTCTACAACGGTTTTAGATATCTACTATACGTTCGAGTAGAGCGTGTGAACTACGCTAATTGCCCTCATTAACAGCTGCTGTGTACAGTTGAATGATCCGTGTAGTCGTTGCTGGGTGGGTGCCCTCAAAATAGTGTCGCTCTAAAAGCCATCGTTGCATCACCCTATTGAGGTGAACACACTGAAATTATTGTGAAATACTTATTTTTGAAATAGCACTGAACAAAGTCTACGATATTTTTAGTTGGATAAGTTTGTTTTAAAATTCTGTATTGTTATTTTGCAATGTAAGCATCTTTAGTTGATAACGATTTGCCACTTTCTGTTGTGACAAGTTGCATTAGAAATTTAAAGGTCTACCCGTTGCCGTTTTTTTTATTAGATTCTGTGAATCATCAGTAATTTTCACTGTTTATTTGTGATAATTCTAATCCTAAGTAAAAGTGTCAAATAAAATGAATACAGAAAGCAAGTTGTTGTATGATTTAATTTTTCCTTCTAAATTGTACTTACATAATTAAGATATTATAATGGTTTTAGTTTCTATTTCAAATTATGTTACTAGGCCCGTATATGCACCTTTGTGGCTGAGGTAAAGAGGATGTATTTTGCAAACTGCAACATGGACATTCTGAAATGCAGTTGTAATCTATACCTACTAAGATAATAAAGCTGAAGAGTTTGTTTACCAACACGTAAACTACTGCTCCGTTTCTGAAAATTCTTTTGCGAATAAGGAGCTACGTTCTCGTGGAATACTATAGACATTTATTAATTAAAAATGAATAGAGATCTGTGCGAAAATTCACGATAATAATATTAGGGCCCGTGAAAATATTGACTATAAATAGGTATCGCAATTAGAGTTATCTTTCATTAAAAAAAAACTTGTTTTTGTCTTTGTCCGCATGTTGGGCGCCAGTCCAGTGTACTTGACAGTGCCATGCCACTCCGAGGACATTGGAGGAAGAATAATGGCTACAAGGTTTGACCTGTCCTTGAGGGAACGAAACAGATATAGGTACAACAACAATCTGCAACTTCTGCAAGTCGGTAGGTAGAATGGTGAATGTATGATGGATGAGATGGTAATAGCCGAATGTCCATACCAATCACAAATTCACAACTGTGTGACTAGGAGAAGCTTAGGTAGCTTAGCTTACCTACTGGTTGGACTGCGGTAAAGTGATGTTGAAATTATGAATAGGTATTATGTTTTTTCGATGAAGTATCCTAAAGTAGTAGATATATACAACTGCGGTATATAATTACTAATTAGTCTGTTCAAAAGTAGTTAAGTACCTAGTAGGTTTTGTCTGGCTGGCACTGGTCCGGAGATCGAGAATTCGAGAATATGTACCTAGTTATACTATAGTTATCAGTCTACACATTACCTAATTAGGTAGGTAAACATGAAACCTGTTATTATGTTATTCACTATGGTAAGTAGTTTTTTTAAGATATTGTCGGGGGATTGCCAGTAAATATTATTTAAATACTGGCTTCTACACGTGACTTTGTCGAGTAAACTAAATTATATTTTTAGGCCTAATTATTGACTTCTAAATTATTACACAGGAACACAAAAAACAGGATAAAAACTATCCTAGATCAATATGTGTGCCTTTCGGCTATTTCCTTTCAGCCGTTTAAGCGTGAAAGAGTAAGAAACACATCCATCCATCCATCCATCCACTTTCACAAACTTTCGCGTTATATTAGTACCTAGGCAGTTTAGGAAATAGGATTTCTCGGTAATTTCCACGATTGGTTTTCAACTCTCGACGTTGAGCAGAGCGTTGAAAATCCAAAAGTGGAAACTATAATTTTATCGGTAGGTACTTGAAATATCCATACCAATATTTACGGAAAGGTAAAAAAAACATTAAAAAGCCTACACTAACCTTGCAATTCGATGAAGTCACTTTGACGGTTTGACCGTGGTCGCGAGATGACTAAAGTGTGGGTGGCCATCATTGTTGTAAGCGTCAAGTGATATTTCGGACTACCCGCATTTTCAAACAAAACTGTTCGAAACATGACTACATACTTATAGAAATTGAATTGGGCAAACACAATATAGGTACAGTTGCCAGCACATCACTATACCTTTTTGTTGTAAAATCGCTCCTATTACAACCACATAAGATGCCGCAGTGTTTACCTTAAAAAGCGCTTACAAATTGATGGAAAAAAGGGCTACAAATAAAACACACCGTCCACAATATCTATTATTCCAATTAATTTTTATTTACCATTATTTCATTTGCACATTATCAAACATCTAAACACATTACAGAAAGTGTAGTACCTACATACTGAATATATTTACCGAATTGGACTCATTTTGGTTTGTGCGTTGGGAATTGTTTTATAGAAATTCTTGAATAAAAATCACGCTTGATTAAGTGGTAGGTAGTTGGTATTAAGGTTAGGCTTTGGATTTTAATTAAAACTGACCCGACCCCTGACCCGAGGCGGGTCGGCACCAGTCGGGGATCGCGGAAGGTGCGTACGCGGATGGGTTTTCCCTGCGTAAGTGTAGAAAGGGAACACCGGAGTGGTTTTTAGTCAGTAAGAGTCTGACAGACCCCTTCGCCCTCCTCAGGGCGGTGGAAATCTATGAGAATTTTCCAACACGGAATAAAAAAACCGGGCTTGCCTTTTGCCTACATATTTATACCTGCACAGCTGGCTAGGTAAAACATGGAAGTACAGGGATCATTATGAGATTCTATATTAATAAACAAGAGAAAAGTCATGAAATGGTTAAAACTTTAATCGTCATACCTATTAGCCTATTATGATTATGCATAACGCAATCACCAATAACGTTTTATGTAAAAATTGTTATCAACAGAAATTAGGTCACTGAATTTTATAATAAGCCCTTTGAATTCCGCATTATGTTATCTTGGGCTTATCGCAAACATTGTAAACGGTCGCTGATAACGGTTATTTGATAAAAATGTGCTAGCTTTAGATAGGTTAAGTTAAAACTAGCAACACTGACAGGTATATATCAATTTTACCGGTTATAAGTACAGCACTAGTATGTACTCACATTAAAAAGGTTGTCTTCAATTTAAAGGTAGGTATATTTTTCGACATAAGAAATAAATTAAGCAAGGCCGGCTACCTTTGATATCCATAACGTTAAATATATCCATTATGTAAAAAAAAAAACAATAAATTATCGGGTTTTGAGCCCAAAATTACCAACAATAAAATAAATACGTACATTAATGTCTTTATTCCGAGATGAGATGCAGAATATTGTTTAGATAGGTGCATATTCATGTACCTATAAAAATCAAGAATTGAAGGTAGGAAGGTAGAAAATTATATACTTAGATAAAAAAAAATTAAAATTATATAGTAGTAAAATTATATACTAAAAAAAAGAAAATTATATACTTTTTCACACCACACTACCCTCATTATAAATTTATGATACAGAGTCATAATAGGGTAGTTCCACATTCCTCGTTTAGGTACATCAGAATTACAAAATTCATAATTATTACGAAAAATCAGATTTGATTTTCCAATATTATTTACCCACAAAATAAATAAACAGGGTGTCAGATCAATAATTAAAATACCTATATGTAATTAAAATGAAAATACGAACAAATCGACCACAATTTTTTTTTTTACAAGATTTTTTAACTTTCTACATTTCATCTCACGAAACTGTCTTTGGTAACTTAAAATAAGTACAATACAATAAAAAAAAAACAAAAATAAATAAAACCTCTTTTTTATACACTCGTCTTAATATTAAGTATTTACCGAACACTGAACGACTTTAGCATTAAAATACTCAACACTTATTACAATATTTTTTTTAATGTTTAGTAGATTTTTTTATTATCTTCAGAACATACTAACCAACATACAAGATACATAATATCTACGGCTAATATTATCTACGTAATATAGTGTACAGATGAGTGTTTACATTTTAGCAATTATGTAAACAATACAACAATTTTTTTTTATTTAAAAATTTTCTATCAATCATGTGCTGGAAGGGCATTTCATGAAATTGCTTTTTTGAAAATAGAATACAAACACGAGTAAACTTTTAACGGTCAAAGAAGACAGACCCAAAACATACTCAAGCAGTGTTCGTTAATCAATGAATAATGAACTAAAACACAACCACAATAGAGCTGAACTTTCTTTAGTTGCGTGCAAGATTATAACTACCACACGGAATTATATCTTGCACACAATTTTCGACTCTATTTTTAATGAGTTTTAGTACATAATAATTTGATCCACAAAAACTGCATAAGCATTTTGTTGCTCTGTTTGCGCTAATAGTCTGTCAATGGTCATCATAAAGATAATATACCTAATTATTAGGTTCATGGGTGTTCTGACTACAGAGGTCAGGACAATGCATAAATATATTAGAAAGAGACAGATAATCAAATGGCCCTTTCGCCTTAAAGCATGTAGGTATGTATGTATGCTTTTGCCAGGTGACATTTTCTACTCGTCTCTTTTTAAAAATAATAAGTAGTGTTATTCTGTATCAGATTAATTTCATTTCCAAATGCGTCACTAAAGTTTAGTGTTGTGTTAGAATGTGTGCTTAAATAGGTATTTCTTTAAGAAGTGGATATGACAGAACGTTTGATATTACAATTTTATATATTTACCTAAATATATACCTTGATTGAAATGTTTTTTTTTTTATATATAACGACGATGCCCTTAACACATAAGACTGATATGAACTTTACACAATTCAGATGTACTCATTACTCTGACAAGCTTGCAAGCGTAAAAAATCGAAGTGTTGCCAACATTAACGGTGATTTAAAAATATTTTTTTGAATAAAGAATACATCTGAATACAATTATTATTGCTAAGAATTCTTTATAAAGAATAATAGTGCAAGCTATGGAAGTGATAAAAACATCTACCTAAGGGCTTGCTGACGTAAGAAGCCAACATTGATAAATATCACGCTATAATTATTTATTTATATATTAAAAATTATAGAGTTTAGAACCATTATTGCACACATTAAATATCCTAGAATTAGTTAAGAAATGCGAATTTATTTTTTTCGCGAAATTTTCACGTACTGTAAAATTATATAATTATTCGAGTTGAAAAATATTTTTTGAAAGAGATTCTCACAAGTATTCTATTGACCTACATAGTCATCTTTGTTAATAGGGCACCATTTCCACACAATAAGTACCTATGTACTTTTCTATACACAGTGAGTACAACAATCACACTTACAGACATATATTAATAGTTTTCCATTATTAAACATCAATCTATCAGCAAGCCGACTCCTCAAAGCCCTACGGACACATTTCAATTATTCACCCTGGGGTCAAATATTTTGTACTCAATTTTAGACCTTAGCAGTACTCCAACAGACCTCAAATTCCTAAAGCTTAGCACAGTAAGACATTTAAAAAAATATGAGAGTAATAATAAAAATGTGCCCAGAAATTAAATATAGTCTAGTAAGACAGTATTACCTAGAATATATTTTTTTATATTAAAAAAATACTATGATCTTGGCTAAAGCGCTTACGTCATACATAATAATATAATTAAGTATTAATACTGAAGGTATTAGATCGATACATTAGGTACATTTTGTGGATATTGAAAGACATTTATGTTAATATACTGTAACACCTTTTAGTAGTGATTTTCAAATTTGAAATAGCCATCTTGCCGCTGGCTGTGCCGCTGCTGGGTTTAGCCAGGCGGGGCGATGAACTCACACGCACACAGTGACGTAGTCCACGCGACACTGCCTACCGTATACGTAACGGGGTGATTCTGTTCTTTGATAAAGGTGTATTCTGAATTATACTTTCAAACTTAAACAGCTTATTGGCCAAGTTTCGTAGTTTTATACGATTATTTTTTTAGAGGTTATCAACCTTCTGAAATTTTACGAGAATGAAAAACTGTGCCGTGTATAGTTAACAATAAAATTCATGATCCAATGTGGTGCTACAGTAATATGATGACGATATGCTGTTTACGATTAAATATCAACTAATGCTTACCTATTAATATTTCGACTTAGTTTTATAGATTTTTTTCAATATCCAAGCGTGGTTACATTGTACATTACACAGGGTAGTCACTAAGATAGTTTATATATTATATTATGTATATATTTTTTAATATATAAATATTGTAAATAATATATTTTAGTTGGTTAACTGGGGCCTTGTATACTAATCAAAACCTCTTGCACTAAATTACTAAGGTAAGAAACTATGTACGGTTTTTCGAACGAAAAATTAATGTGACAAATTGTCAAGCGCGCGTTTGTTACTGTGATTGGTTGACTGAGTTATCAACAACCAATCAGCCAGGCTTATGTGCGGTTGTCAATTTGTCACATTAATTTTTCGTTCGAGAAAACGTACGTTAGTAGGTATTACGATTCTTTTTTTAAAACTTAAATACTTACCTACTTCTGCAGTAAATAAAATAGTGCAATTTTGATTAGTTTAGATACTTATTAAGTTACCTAACATAAGGCCAATAAGATGTAGTTTAAAATACAATAAATATTTTTTAATACATGATATTGTACTATTTTTTTCTAATAGGTATATTATATCGTTTTTCTCAGTAACCACTCTGCTTCAAGGATTGCTCTTAATTTTAATATACTTATTAATTATGTATTATCCTATACGACGTAGCTATAATGAGGTATGGGTGATTTGAAACTGGCTGATTAGGACAAAATAACACTTTTTAATAAAAAAATAAACGTTCTATTTTATAGTATAAAGACATGGCACGATTATGGTGAAGAATTATTAAGAAATAAAGTATCACATGACACTGGATTTGTGGTCTCAAACGACAGGTGGCAGCACTGTAGAGATAGATTAGAGATTTTTTTTTACTCTATGATTTCAAAGATGGCGCATGAAACTATTAAAAATACTAAGTACTCGGCCCTTTTATTGCGAGTTCAATTATTTATTTTGTAAATTTAATTTTTGATTCATCGTTTGAGACCCGGAATATTTTGTAGTTTTAAATATGTTTACAACACATAGTTATTTACATAAAATATATGATGTTATATTATTACATTATATACTTGAATATTGTCGAGATATACCTACAAGCAGGTACTGTGAAGCGATACACGTTTTTTCATATACATGAATATTATAAATATATCATCTGATTACAATGTACATAAACTTTGGTATGATTAATGCAATGACTGATTATGACTACACTTAATAAATAAATAGAAAAATAAGCTTCATTAAAATAAATGGACATGATTGCTAAGATAATAAGATGAATAAGATAAGAATAAGATTGAATAAGATTTTATAATAATAATCAATTACATACACTTTTGTATGTACAGAATAGTTTGGTAAATCTTTGGTTACTGTGATACTAAAGTAGGTATCGATTATCGATTATGAAAATCGATTTTCCAAAATCGTCAAGATACGATGAATTAGTTGATTTCCAATAGCGTGTTTAATAATTATGATTTCCTTTGGTATTGCTTTAGTTATAATAATTTATTACTTAAGCAGTAAATATGTGAGATTGCAAATAAAACTTGAGAATCATTCATCCTGATGCCGTGACACAGCTTAATAAGTTGGGGCCGTGTAGTCGATGTTTCCTGAAATGAAAATGAGACTAATGTTACAAAACAGACCTCATTTAGTTTAGAAAAAGCTAACCTGTAAAAGTGTCATTTTTAATCAATTAAAAAAATTAATATCATTTATTTTTTATTTTTTATTACGTTACTATTTCCTTATTTATAGGAAACGTGAACCATAGATATCTAAAAAGATATGTATGAAGGTTTTCTTTAGATAAAAAAAACCTCTAATGCTCTTTGAACTCAACTGAATGATATCCTACGAGAAGACCGCCCCTTAGAAGACCCACTGACCGAAGAACACCCTATCCGACATAGGATCTGTCATTCTGTAATCTGTAGTCAACTAGTCACATAGTAAGTTCGAGGCTCAAGCACATTTTATACTTTGGTTGGTGATAATGTTAAGATATGAACAGTCTTTCTAGACCAGTTACCCACCAGAGCCATGTGTCTGTGAGAAAGGCGGGTCGCTGTAGGCAGGCTGCGGGTCGGGGGCGGCGGGGTAGGCGGGGAAGGCGCCTGGGCTGCCCACCGCGCCCTCCACCTCGTAAGCCGGCGCGAACGCCGCATCGGCGCCCACGCGGAACCGTTGGAAGGCAAAGAAAGCGCATGCAACCTGGGGAGAACAATACTTATATCAAGTTCTACTTCTAGAAGTTTAGCTGGTCGTGTAAAGAAAGCTAAAGTAGTAAAGTAGTAGTAAAGTATTATATAACGTATCGGCTTGTCTCGGTATAGACCAGTATCATCAATCAGGCGATTACCGTCTTCTCTCGTCTCTTCTATTTACGCCGGATTCTCGAACGAAAAATTAATGTGACAAATTGTCAAGCGCACGTGATTGGTTGACTGAATTATCAATAACCAATAACAGACGCTTACACGCGCTTGACCATATTATGTTCCATTAATTTTTCAGTCAAGAAACCGGGGATGAGTTAAGCAGACGAAACTTCTCTCGTCTGCTCAACTCACCCCCGATTTCTTGACTGAAAAAACAAAAAAAAAAATACAAGTCATATATTTTTTAAAAGTCATATTTGTTTTTTTTTTCAGTCAAGAAACCGGGGATGAGTTAAGCAGACGAAACTTCTCTCGTCTGCTCAACTCACCCCCGATTTCTTGACTGAAAAAACAAAAAAAAAAATACAAGTCATATATTTTTTAAAAGTCATATTTGTTTTTTTTTATTGTCTTTTTATGTGCACATGGTCTGTGTCAAAAAACATTTTTACTTTCTTTTTTTGCTTTCGATATGATACTAAACAAGACAAGCGTTGCGACAACGATAAATGGTGCTCATGTAGATTCCCACAACCTTCATTTCTTTCGTCAGTCCACATTGACACCACAACACACTCACCCAGGCGAAGATAGAGAAGAAGCAGAAGGCGATGGCTCCCTGCATGTTGTTGGCGGTGCCCACCGGTGGGTTGTCGGTCTTGCCCCACGCGTTGGACAAGTAGCAGAAGCCCACGAAGTAGAGGAATGCCCAAAATGCTGGAGACAATGATACACGTGATAACACGTGGTTAGAAAATGTTCATGCTTTAGGTAATGAGAAAAGTTCTTGTGATACGTAATCATCTTTGTAAGAATGGTAAATACAAAAAAAGGCTTTGGTGTTTGAAAGAAAAAGAAAGAAAAACTGTTTATTCACGCGAAAATGACGCACATAACATAAAAAGAAAAAAGAAAAATTGTACATAAAAGCAAAGTAGAAACCAGTTTGTATTAAATGTTGTTTGCTTTATTTTCTATTACATAATAATATACCTATACAACCTGAATTTTAATCCGTTGCAAATCTTTCAGGGGGTGAATGTACTCATGAATATGAACAACTTTTATTAAGGGACATAGTACGAAATGCGAAAAAAAAAACAGCTGATCCATACAATTTGATCGTAATGTAGTACATTATTGTATGGATCAGCTGTGTTTTTTTTAATAAAAGTTGTTCATATTCATGAGTACATTCACCCCCTGAAAGATTTGCAACGGATTAAAATTCACGGTGTATATGGGGTAATGTAATATCATGCAATTGATAATAAAATTAGTAATTAAATAACATGCCGTGTCGTGTTCATGATGTCGTGATGGCCCAGTACTTAGGTAAGGCTTTTTAATACATATATGGTTCTTTCTAAGTTTATCTTGGAGACTTGGACATTACTGACATCGGTGGAGGAAAATATTGTGAAGAAACCTCTGCTTATTATGCCTGAAATCGCCAATCCGCCTGAGCAAGCGTGGTAATTAATGAATGCTCGTACCTTTGCCCAGCACTGACACAATAACAGGGTGATACTATTATATTTTATTTAATTATATAGAATCAGATTTGTGACAATAAATATATTTACATTACGGAACATTAAATAAGTGCTTTATAACTCCGTCGCGTTTTAATATTTCCTGGCTATTCCAGGAAAACTTTCACACTTATGCTAAAAGAAAAGTGGCTTTCCATGTAAGGTGATCGTATTCGACCTCGTAAACGTGAATCCGTTTTCACACGATAAGTAACAAATTAGGGTAGATTTTACGACCTATAAAATTTTACACCCAAAGAGGGTTATTGTGAAGCCGATCGAACCGCGTTAGAATCTTGTTGTTGTGGAGTCATAAAAGATAGAATGACCTGACATTAATGGGAGTTGTAAAAAATAGGGACGAAGCTAAGTTTTATTTTATAGGTGGTAATTAATATTTTAAGTATTATGACTTTGGGGATTAAACAAGAAGTACCTACTTATCTTAGGAATTGGAGAGACTAGAAAAAAGGACGTAAAGCATTTTTTAAAGAAATCCGGTCTTTGTTAGTTACTTCACAATTAGTATTGAATGTGATTCAGTTTGTCTAAAGGTTTCTTTTTAATAAAGGGATTATGGCATTTTAGGCTTATTTATTGCCGTCCAAGGTGTCCCTTGATCCCACTTGATCCTCACTTTAGAGGACATTAAAAACGCTACTGATGCCGCGATAAACTTGGCCACAAACTGGGGCCAAATGCTCAATAAAAAAAAAGAAAAAAGGATTCACTTATTCGAAAGGAATAGGAGGCTAATAATATACTGGGTTTGTAGCAGATTTTTAATCATTGTTCAATTTTATTGACTCGTAATTATAGAATTTGAATTACTTATCATAATTATTTTTTTTTAAAGGAAACGGAGCACAAATGATAATTAGATTTAAAAGTCAGTTAGGTAAGCGTGTATGTACCGTGATAGGATTTTTTTCAAGTATGATGTCAAAATCGCTTTTTACTCCTTTTTCCTTGAGATTTTTTATTACATCGTATTGAATCAATATTATGTAATATTCTTGCAATAAAAAATCGCAGTACACGTTCGCTTTTAGAGCAAGCATCTACGATGAATGTCACGAATTTATATATACAGCATGTAACAAAAACCCTGTCCGATCCTTAAGGGTATATTATTCGGCATCGTACTGCGTACACATATACGTACTTAACCATTTAATGGATTTGAGATTATTATTTTTCCCCAGTAAAAAAAAAGAAGAAAGAAGAAGTAATTAAATTAAAATAAAACATAAAAAATGATCAACGGCAACACTGATCTGACAGGGTTTTTGTTACATAGTGTATATAGAAATTAACTTTTGCCCGAGACTTCATTCGCTTAAATATCGGTTAATGCGAGCGCAGACGAAGTCGCGGAATAAAAAGTAGCCTACTACGTCCTTCCTTGGGATTCAAACTTAACCCGTACCAAATTTCATCAAAATCGGTTGAGTGGTTTAGTCTTGAAAGCGTAACAGACATTTAGATAGAGTTTCTTTCGCATTCATAATATTACTAGCACTCTCCCCGCGACTTCGTTCGCGTGATTTTCCTTATGAATCCCTAACTTTTTTGAAAATATTATATAGCCTATGTTACTCAGGGTAAATGTAGCTTTCTAATGGTGTAAAGATTTTTGAAATCGGCACAGTAGTTTTTGAGTTTATTCATTACAAACATACACACACAAAACACAAATCCTTCCTCTTTAAAGTATTAGTGTAGCAGATAAGGATACGCTCATAATAAATGCTTGCGGTCATTACCTACTTCAAGTTTTCTCTTTATTATTATCGTACTCTGCATCATGAGTTGTCTAATGTCATGAGTAACCCATCAATTAACTCAACTCACAGATAATAGGCCACGCAGACATAGGCCATAATTAATTACCTATACACTGATCATTGCATAACTAGGATTTGAAGACTTAAGTACCTAGGTACATAACATCATACATAATATCACGCGTATAATCCCAGAAGGGTTTAGGCAGTTGTACACTTTAAACAACCCCCTACCCCCCTACCCTTTGAACATTAATATGAGAAGTTTCGTAGTGCCCACTTCTAATAATTATTATGGTCGCAGGTGTGGAAGTTTTTTAGTCCCAACTATTTTTAATAATCTCCCAGCCGATCTTTCTTCTTTCTTTCTTCTCTTTTTTCTTTCTTTCTTTCTTCTTTTTTTCTTCGAAAGAAAGAAGAAAGAAGAAAGAAGCCGATGTAAATAATTGTATCACAAAAAGATCTTTCGAAAATAAAATACATAAACTCTTTGTAATATACACGGTTACGTTTAGGTCTTTCTTGAACCGAAAGCCATAAACTCGATCATCAAACTCGAAACGATTGGGACCATATTTTTTCAAAAATAACAATTAAAAAAAAACAGCTGTTCAGTACACTTTGACGAGTTAAACGAACATAAATGTACTGAACAGCTGATTTTTTTTATTGTTATTTTTGAAAAAAAATGGTCCCAAAAGATGGACCTAAAAGTAACCGTGTATTTTGCCAAAGCCTCGCTGTAGAGAATAGCTAAATGTCTGCTTTTTAATTTAAGGAATACAGGAATAGTTTAAACCTAGGGGAAAAAGTGTCATTATAAAATATTAATATTGATGTACAAAAGCAAAAGGAGCTACATCTGCCAACAAACTGCTTTGCAGTTTGGCAGAGGTAAATGTCGTGTGTAAATGAAGTATTTCTGTGAATAAACACTTTTTTTATTTTTATTTTTTAGTACACCCACATTTCGCCAGTTATGTTATAAGTCACATGTAATAGGGGGCGAGCCTATTGCCTCCCTATTATACACTATGGTCACATTTATATTTTTAAAACGCCCATAAAGTCGATAAACGATAACTTTATGGGTTTGTTTTTCGTATTAAGTAGGTTCTTTATAAAAAGTGTCTAATGCGAGTTTTTTAAACCTACTTATTTGGTCGCTTTTACCTACTAGCATTTGCCCGCGACTTTGTCCGCGATAAATTTGAATACTCCATACAAACTTTGGACCCCCGTTTCATCCTCTTACGGCGCATACACATAGAACGTCCGATTTACTGGTCCGTATAAACGTATATGTTATTAGCGTATGCAGTAGTTGTATGAGCGAGTTCACACAGAATACAGTATTCCGGATCCAGTAAGAAATACCGATCCGACATCCAGTAGCGACGAATCAGTTAAAATCGGTCCTGTAAATACTGTGTGAATATTACCTCCAGTAGCGACGGATCAGTTAACCTCTCAACTGTCAACTGTACCTATGCGGTACAAAAGTGGTGGAGGTTTGACCTTCAACAGTTTTGGCCCGACGGTTGACGGATTAAAAAGGATCCTGCAAAATCGGGCGTTCTATGTGTACGCGCCCTTAGGGGGTGAATTATGGAAAATCCTTTCCTAACGGACGTCTACTAACTATAAACTATCTCCCTGCTTTTCATCTTTATACGTCAAGCGGTTTTCGATATTTCGTAAGTGAGTGAGTGACATTTCTCTTTTATACACATATATTTAGATTAACGAGAGGGGGCACAACTGAGGAATCTTCTAACAATGCGCACCGTGCCTAGGAGTATCGTTTTCTAAATCAAGCCCTTGATCGAACCCCCAACGAGAGCTTCCTCAGGCGTTGGTCGCGGCTTTTGGCTATTTGCCGACAATAATTACTGCTATACTCACATATATCCCACATGTCAACAACGTCGCGAGCCAAGTCAAGATACTTAATTTGTTTATCTTTCACAGATTTCACAAGATTCTCCATGATTCGCCATGCGAGACTGCTATAACTACAATCATTCCGCGAGGCTCTAATCGATCTATGATCACTATGTCAGGTCTATAATTATTTATTATGTACCCACTATTAGTGCAGTTTTCATTTAATTGCAGTCTTATAACCTTCAATGACACAGAATTGCAGTACCTACAGATAAATATAAATCTGCCCGCCAATGATGAGGCCAATTAATTCGACCTCAAATTCAATTTATCTCCTCTCCGAGTTTATTGACATACTTAGCTTGGAATGGAGACTTATTTCAAGATTTAGAGTAATGGAATACGGTTGATAGAAGATATAATGGTAGTTAATTATTTTGTGCTGCTATAAACTTTGCAAGCAATTTGAATGAGAACTCTTAATATGCAAGATATTGCATAGATATTATGTGATATAAGTCCTTCTTAGGTACTTAAAATTTCTTGCCGGGTGCGCGGTGAATGCTTATGCGAATTCCGTACTAGGCCATGGGAGAGGTGGAACACTGCGGTCGGTCGTTTTAGCCGCGCACAAAAAAGAGTTTATTATTATAGTACCTACCTAGTTATCATAGATGTTTTCTTTGTTCGTTTTGCAACTTTCAGCGAAATTCTCGATTTGATTAACTGGCCAGTACGAACGCGCTAAAGTTATCAGTTGAGTAAATTTTCAAATTATAAATAGACTATCGTATAGCATTTTGGTTTAATTTTATTCGACAAGCACGTCAATTAGTAGCACTCATTCACACGAATAAAGCCTTCTTCCTAAATAACGAGTATTTCTATTTTAAAAACCGATCGAATTTCCGTTACGTTCGGAATTAAGTTTTAACTGATTTCCGTGTTTAGCTAACAAAATACAAAAACCAGTGACTCCAAAGAAAAATTCCTACTAACCTCGTACAAAAGAGGCTTCAAGCCTCGACATTTAGGAGTTCACGAGTAACATTATAAGCTCTGCAATTATGTGCAGCATTTGAAGCTGCAACGTCACTCACATGCCAGTTATGTTTGAGTATTTCTCTAGTGGCATATTTACCACCTTTTACTTTGAGATAAGTATTATATTACTTGCTAGTCTTGCTACAGAGGTTGGTTAAGTGCAGGGGCGTAGCTTGTCCTAGACGGGCCCTGTATCAAAATTTGTAAGGGGGCTCTAAGGCCCTTTTACTTAACCGCGGCGAAGCCCAAATGGAAACAATATGTTTCTTTTTTTTGTTTCCGGAAAGTTTAGCGTACAGCGTAACTAAAGTTTGAGTGAGATAGTATTTTACGATTTTTTGCTTTCGGGGCCCTTGTAGCTAGGGGCCCCCTATCGTAGCTACGTCCCTGGTTAAGTGAGGCGGCCGTTTTGGCAGTTACATCACGATGACTAAGCGCGCTTATGTCTTTGATAGTAGGCTTAGGCCGAATTTTATCTAACTTTTATACCTGCCTAGTAGGTATAAGTCTTTAATCCGTGGAATAAAATGGACGACTGACCATTTCTGTAAAATTGGTAAAATATAAGTAGAACCTAACAAAAGCAAATAAAAAAGCTACTACATATTTGAATGTGGAACCCTCAGCTCTACATTCAAATATTAGGACACAACTCAATTATTATTTTTTGTTTCAATTTAAGGCATCTTTTACCAATGTGAATACAATATAAAGAGGACCATGTACTTAGCCTAGGTAACATACATAACTAATAATAATATTCTATAGAAATTTATATCGAAGTCTCGATCATAGCTTTATCTAAGACCGTTCACTTGTAAATATTTACATACTTACTTAGGTATCACGTTTTACTGGTAGGTTCTAATGCATCACATATAAGTGCTAATTTACATAACACTACACATGTTTTGCGTTTATTTATTGTGTTAACGGACTTTGGCAGTCTTTATGTCGGGTGATGAAGAGATAACCATAGTGATTGATAAAAAAAAAGAAACATTCCTTTTTCAAAACGAAACATCTTATTGTTAAACTAGCGATCCGTCCAGGTTTCGCACGGGTGCAATATAGATTTATGTATTTACATAAACCTCCCTCTTGACTCCTCCTCTTGCTAACTATTGATGAAAACCGCAATAAAATCCGTTGCGTAGTTTGAAGGATGGTTCGTTGTGTATAGACGGCGGCGGGAAGCGACTTGGTTTTATACTATGTATGTATACATAATTCTACATAGGTTTTATTTGAACGCCATTTTTTATTAGCTGCTATTTTTAAATTTGGAATACCAGTATTCTTTACTGATATATCTTGAAGGGCTGATTTTTAATTCGTAAGATACATTTTCACAATGGCCCAATCAAGCGGTAGACTTTATCTGTAGAATAAATATAATATGACGGTTTGACATATTGTCAATTATTGTCTATACAAAAGCTGTCAAACTAACCTATTTTTTCTTCAGGTAAAAGTTATCTGTCGTTTGAAAAAATAGCCCTAAATCTAAATAAAAATCAAAAGAGCATCAAATTACTTACCAGAGAATCCCATGTCAGCCAGTACATAGTGCTTCCTAGTCTTCACAGAGGACATCTGCTCGAACAGGTACTCTCCGGCGATGAAACCGATGGCCGCTATAAAAGCGATCACAGAGATCCCCACGCCATAGTTGCAGGCGTTCGTGTCATCGTTGTACACACAATATTCCTTGCCATCTTCTGCTGTGCGCCAGCCCTTGGCTGATATGCAGCCCATCACTATAACGCTGAACAGCTGTGGAGAGAAGGATTATATTGATAAGGTACATAACATGGCATCACGCCTGTAATCCCCGAAGGGTTAGGCAGAGGTGTACAATACACCTACATTTTACCAGATATGTTTAAGTCCCTTGTAATAGGGGGCGAGCCTATTGTCATCAACCGGGTACAAATCCAGACTCCGAGGCTGCTACTGAGAAATACCCAATAACACATGGCCCAATCGAAGCCAAGACCTCATGCTCAGCAGTCGCATTTTGCGACCTTCAAGGCAGTGATAAGACACATCACTGATAAGTACTAGCCTGTCAACGTAGGTGAGAGACTGGTTTGATTAAATTACGTAGAAAATAGTAGTAATCTGTTTTAATCTGTGTTCTCTAAGGGCGAGCGCGCACTACGATAAAAAATCGATGCGAAAAAATATCGCAAATCTGTGAACCATAGAAATACACTACAATCCGCGCATTGCGAAAATAATTTTTTTATAGATTTTATTTCGCGTTAAAAAAATCGCAACGATTTTTATCGCGGTGCGCGCTTAGCCTTACCCATAGTAAAATTAGGCCAATCTTTTATTTTTGTTAGTCTGTTCTGTCCCGTTCTTGGGCAAAGGCTAAACTTAAACCTTAATTTTTTTTTATGGTTAAGCTGAAGTTTAATATTGGCGTGTAATTTTACTTCGCCTTTTTTAAGTGGGTGTTTGACTAAAGCTGCGTTTTATACTTAACCTTCCCGCGTGTCGCCACGCGTCAGAAAGCTATCGGTTTCATACATTTAGTATAGGACTGATCACATTTGTCTTGTCCCGCCCTGCGTGGCGTGGACCGCGTGGAGCAACCGACTAAAAATGTCAGTCATTCAGCCACGGAACTGCTTTATTTACAATAAACCGTCAATTGTGCTTACAGTCTTATAATGAGCTACAGGAATTTCCATTGTTCGGTTCAGTAAAGGTTTTACATGTCGCTTAAGCCCTTTATTACCCGACTACGGCAAAGCCAAAAGGAGGGTTATGATTTTGACCGGTATGTATGTATATGTATGTTTGTATGTATGTATGTATGTTTGTTTGTTCCCTCGTAACTTCTAAACTACTTATCATTACATGACAAATGAGGTGTCGTTAGAAGCGTCTCAGTTGTCCGCTGGTTATAGGGTAGGTGACGTGTCACAAAATCCAATATGGCGCCCTCCAGGGGATGTGAAGTCGTTATCAAAAAAACAAATTTTTTGCACAGTATCGAAAATTAAATGGGTATCAAATTAAAGGGCTTGATGAGCACATTCGAAATATATATACATTATATAGCTTTTACTAGCTACTTTGCCTGTTTTTAACAGTGTCTACATGGGTATCAAATGAAAAGGCTTAATGAGTACCTACATTTGAAATTCACTCGCTACTTTGCTTTTATTATTATATCAAATAATTAAATAGAGTTATTCCTTCAAATAATATAACCCCCAAAATAGTGTAAATAAAAAATAAGTTAAAAATAACTAAAACCCGACTACGACAAAATCCCACTTGCGGTTGTTTCACACAATCTTTATTGACTAGGTGGCATACGACCACGGCTATTACTTAAAAATTTCGAAAATATCGGTCAAATGAATATTGTTCTTGTTTTATACTTTTCAGTGCGCGATTTTGTCGTAGTCGGGTTTTAGTAATTTTTAACTTATTTTTTTTTTCTAACCAACGGTTAACCGGGTTTCTCGAACGAAAGATTAATTTTACTTTTCAAGAGCGTGTGCTGTGATTGGCAGAATTGTCAACAACCGTTGACAATTCAGCCAATTACAGCAGCATACGCGCGCTTGACAATTTTTCCACATAAATTTTTCGTTCGAAGAACCGGGTAAAGGCCGTCTTCCGTCGTCTTTAACTGGTAAAGAATTATTTATGTAATACTGCATACGTGATTGGTCTAGTTTCGGTACTGTCGACCCACTTCAATAGTTTAGGACATCAATAATTTATAGTACTGGCAAGCTGAGATACGTGGTCGAAAATGGAACAAGAAAAAAAAGAACAAACGTTATTTTTCTTTAGCTTGGATACGTATCTAGAATTCTTAATGGACAGCTACAATTTTTGTTGTTACATATTTATATCCATGTTATTGATTTCCAAGGGCCTTGAACCTTGACTAAATTACATTACATTTGAGATTATCTTTTAGAAACATCAACATTCAGCCATTAATACAGTAATGGATTGATAAACCTATATAAAACAATGTTAATGACTCGGAAGGACGGCCTTCCTTTTGTATTAAAATGTTTTGTTTTATTTTATAGAGTACTAGGTACTAGTGTTTGCCCGCGATTTCGTCCGCGCAAATGTCGGTTATCGCGGTCGCAGACGAAGTCGCGTACCTACCTATTTAAATGTCCTTTTTTAGGGATCAAACTTACTACGTAACAAATTTTATCTAAATCGGTTTAGTGGTTTAGTCATGAAAGCTTAACAGACAGACAGAGTACTCTCGCATTTATAATATTAGTATCGATGAATAAACAATATTATTCTCGCTTTGAAATGATTTATTATGATAAAATATTTTCTATGCCATTTCAATTGATTTTTATTAGGTCAAGAATGCATTTATAGGGACGTATCTATAGGTACCTACAAGAGAGACAAGTACCTATTGTTGTTCGTATAATGTTTGTTCAGTTTTTTCTGCTCATTAATGGCCATTATTGAAAAAAATAATTACAGAACTTGGCCTTAAATAGACAGAGCATCCATCTTCAAAAATAGAAAATCTCTCTGGACAAAATAATGATCCAGTGTGACCCGGTTAATAAAGTCTATAAATATTTAATTAGTTTTTAAAACAAGCTCCATGATGTAATCAATGTTAGTGCAGTGTAGCTGTAACAGATTCAATGACTACTATCAATATAGGTACAATGCACGCACATAGTGGCATAATCGTATATATTCTTGGTTACATATCTCTTTACTTAACAGCTTACACAAGGCCACAGTCACATGCCCTATAAAACCTACTTGCTATGACTGAAATTTTTCTGTTTAAAAATAAAACTTTAGATGTTAAGCCTTTTTGGTGCGCCTTTGTGGTTTTAGTTTAGATTCTAATTTCAAAAATATTTTTATTTAGTGAAGAAAGTAGGTTTTATTTAGTCGGATATCCTGGTACTTTCTTGTGTAGGTACCTACTTACTTACATACATACCTAATAAGGGTTCAGTTAAAATCGTCCATAATAAATTATACATAAATATTCAATCCTTTATCAAATTAGGGAACCTCCTACCTTTTACGAACGTAATGTTAGAATTTATAGGAAAATTGTTACCTTTATCCATAAGTTAAAAAAGCTTATTAACTCGTTCTGTCTGACCTATAAAATTCATAAAAGCAAGTTGATAGTGCATGAAAGTATCTCTTACCCAACAGACCGCCCTGACGATCACGGGCGGCCTCTGGATGAATTGTTGAGGATCGAAGGCGCCCCCAGCCTTGCCGCCACCGTACGCCCCGCTCGCATCCATATTTTCACTTTGGAATGAGAATTTTGCTGCTAGAAGCACAAACGTTAACTATCTGTCCATAAACGGCTCAATAAGTATTCACCGTCAGTAACTTCGGATACCCAATTTGTGTTATCGATCGCGCAGACCAAATTCACAGATGACAACAGGGAAATCTGACATTACTGCGTTCTCGACGCCCGCGTTACAGAATCGATCTGCCGTAGCGCGCTCTGATTGGTCGTAATAAAACCACTGAAATAGGGTTGCCAATAGGCGACGGGGAAATTCGGTTATTAGGAAAATGTACCACAGACTAACAAAAACAGACTGTCGACGAAATACCAAAGCATTATAAATAAGTAGGTACCTAGTTATATTACACATTATTTAATATTATATTACAACATGATTTTTTTATTCGTACGTCGTTTGTGTTAAACAAAAGAATAAGATTATAAGATACCTACTTAATAAAAGAAAATGCTTTTGTTTTCTCAAATTATTAGAGATGGCGCGGCGAGCACATATTTCCTTCCGGTTTTTCCGGATAACGGATATGAATTCGTGAACTGAGCGCGGCATTTGAATTTTTGTACGATAATGATAAGATAATTATTTGTTAGGATTTACAGAAACATGAAAAGTATTGTTGTTAACTAATGTAGGACTATATGGTCGGTATTGTATTTCATTTAAGTTTCAGTATCATTAATAAATCAGCTGTTCCCTACAAAAATGCTACATAACAAGATCGTAATGTATGGATCAGCTGTTTTTTTTTTTCATGATTTTAGGGTTGGTCGAATAGTAAAAGTTGTTCATAATGATGAGTACAATGACCCCTTTTCAGGTTTCGGGTAAATTTTCAATTACCCTGTATATTTAGATACAGTAATATCTTACTATATTGAAGGATATAGGTCGTTGGTTGTAATTATTGATAGATTCACCACAAACTGACAGATTTTCATTTTATCTGATGGCATTGGAACCATACTAAGGCTAAGCACAGATAATATAATACTATACTAAGTTAACTGCGGTGTCTAGTATTTTGTTTTTACCACTTATCATCAGCGCCATTTTCATACGTAGAACTTCATACAGCTTTACCTGTAGTTTCTTAAACCAAAAAAACAAACTGTCAAACATCGTAAAATGCTGTGATTGGTTGTATAAATTATCAACAGCCAATCATAACAGCTTACGCGTGCTTAAAAAAAATCACATTAACTTTGCGTTGATTTTCTTTCGAGATAGGTACCATTGGCTTAGTATAAGTGTAATGCCAAACGAACGTAATTTTGTAAGTTTTGAGTCGCGTAATTTACGCTGCGCTACTTGTTCATACAAAATCCCTATTTACGCGACACGGTGACGTAAAATAAGTTGCCAGTTTCAGTTGAATGCGACTCAAAAAGAGCGACTCAAAAAACATGACTCACAAAATTAGGTTAATTTCACAGCGTCCGTCACACTAAGGGTATCACACATAAATAAGACTCAAATTAGATATTACAAATATATTTATTGAAATAAGAAACGAACTAAATGAGGATCATAAGCTGCTCAATAATATTAAATTACATTTGAAACAATTCTGTTTTATCATAATAAAATTATAAAAATTGCTTTCTTCTGCCGCCACTCGAACGCAATAAATTTTGACTAGTTCAATGAACGTTACTTAATTAAAATTAATATGTTGGGTAAATCATTTTGCTTCATTTTTCTAGCACCTTACAAAATATGAGTGGCGGCCATCAATGTTTTGTTATATTAACTTGTAGGTATACAAAATGTTTACATTTGAGAGTGAATATCAAAGAAGACTGTATATAAACACTGATTTCTATAAAGATATTTACAAAGTTAAGCTTAAATATACTGTTCTACGTTTTAATAAGATGTTATTTTTTAATTACATTCACGGTGTTAATTACGGATTGTATTAGTTATTATGGGCGTTATTTTGTAAACAATGTTAGGTAAAATATAACATCAAGCCGTAAACGACTTGTTATAATAATAAGAATAAAACAATCATAGTTATCTTAGCTAACTACCTAACATTTACTATGTAGGTCTGTATGAAGACGATTTGAAAAATAATTTCATTTTATCATTCGCATTCCACATAAATATTTAAATAAGGAACGGGGTTTTTCTTGTCTTCGTTTTTTATTTGTCTATGGAAAGTTTCATTTTACATAACATTGCCATCACAAAAATATTAGCATATTACTGTTATGGCCGCTTCATATCACGTTCGAAGTGGACATGCGTTGAAAAAAGTGGAAAATAAATTAGAAATAATGTTTTGTGGGTTTTATTCGGATGTGAACAGTATCAAAAGAGTTTTTAATGTAATTCGGTAACACCATATACATTTTTAGCGAGGGCGAATTTGCATTCCGTTGCAAGCAAGGTGTTGCTAAGCGTTTAGATGGAGGAGTATGGCTATTTATAAGTGGAAGCATAACTTTGTAATCGTATTCAATGATGGGGCAAACGGCATGTCCTTAATGCGTTACAAGAATGTTAACATACAAGGTCTATGAGGTCTATAGCTAACTTTATAATTGTCTATGATACATTAATATGTAAACCCTAGTTTTTCACACTATCACTAGACTAATGTTTTGTATAAATTCTAGCTACCTTTAATCTCTACATCATAATCAAATACTCTACAATTATTGTACATGAAAAACTAACTACTGGGATATATTTTATCTATGACATAATTTAAGTAAAACAATATTTACAAAAATAGCCATATTTGTCTGTTTTTTTGGATCCGTCTAACATCTAATTTCTTTACTATCCCAATAAAAACACTCAATTTTTAATATTATAAGGAACTAATTATTTGTAATAACAAAAATACACAGCTCACAAAATTTAAATAACAGAAGATATTTAGCAAACTATATGTTTAAATTACAAGTAGGTATGTATAAAATGTACTATGTCGGTACAAAATGCTACAAAACTATTATATAGTACCTACGTATGTATTTATCTGTTTTGTCGTGTAGGAATAGTTTGATGGCAAGTGACATTGTCATCTACGTTGCTTCATGTGTAGCGGTCTCTGCGCAGTAATGGAATGGTCACACATTGAAGCAACATTGGTAAAATTCGTAGATTATAGTCACGTTACAATTTCGAGGACTAAATTCCCCTCTAGACTTCGAAAGTCGAAGTAACATCACATTCTACTTTACTCAGTCCTTTGACATAGAGGTAAATATAATTATGCAATGGAAGAAATGCTTACACAGCTCAGCTCGATAAAACACTAAATCCAGTAATCGCGTGATCCGAAATTCACAATCGTCATAAGTTCATAACGATGCAATACACAAAAAGATTGCTTTCATTTTGCTACACTCCTAAAATAATGTAGATGCTTATTAATAGCTGCTTGCGTTATCAAAATGTCAGCATTCATTATATTAGTGGAAGTCTTTGCCGATGTCCAATTCTTTGGAATTTTTTGACAAGTTTTAATGTATTCGAGTACAAAATATGTATTCTATTCTAGATAGTCTGTGAGTTTTAGGAATCTGTGAGTCCTTGGCGCTTTTCTTCCTCGAGCATGGCGTCGAGTTCGTCCGTTAGGTTGGCAAGCATGTTGCCGATGTCGTTGAGCACGTCGACGGGCTCGGTGCTCTTCTCGTCTTTGTGCTCGGGGTGTGCATGCGGCGCGTGAGGCGTGCTGGGCTTCATGTCCGCGCCCCGGGGCGGCAGGCTGGCCAGCCCGATGCCGGTGCGGCCGTAGTCCACGGTGTGCGGCCGGCCTCCGATCTGGCTGCGGTTCTGCTTTATGGTCCCGGCGTTTTCGTTTGCGAACGGAATACTATCCGACTCTGTGCTGGAGCTTGACTGTAAAAAAAAAATAGGAAAACGTCAACATAACTTGAATTTTCGGTTAGATACTTGTTGCTGTTAGATAACCACATCAATGAGTAAGTCTATTAGTTTTTCTGATGAATCTATATTGAATCATGTTAGGTAAAAAAGAAGCTTGACTGTGTTAGATAAGTACCTAGTGTATATTTTGTAGAAGTTCATACAGTAAACTCACCTTAAAACTAGCATCGGATCCCGTGCGCAGCTTGTCATCGTCGTACCTGCGGGGCGGGCTGGAGGGCGCGGGCGGCGGGGGCAGCAGGCCCGTGCTGTCCAGCGACACGGACAGCGAGTCCGAGCTGGGGTACGCAGGCAGCGACAGCGGCAGGGACTTCTCCGGGTGGATCTCCACCGTCGTCTGCCCGAAGCGAGAGAACGGCGCGTACTGAGAGCTCTGACGCTTCGGAGGATCAGGCGGCGGCTTCCTCGCCACGTGAGGACTCGCCCCGTAGGCCACGCGCTGCAGACGCGCCGAGTACGCGATCTCGTCGTACGTGTAGTCGGGGGACTTGTCCCGGTAGGCGGGCGTGGCGGCGATCTTGGCGACGGGGCGCGGGCGCACGAGGCCGCGCGGGCGGGGCAGCGTGCCGCCTCCCTCGTAAGAGCTGTCATTCGTCGGAGTGATGTCACCGTCGTCGTACGAGCGTCGCCACTGACCTCCCCCGTAATAAAACCCGGCTTCGGGCGAAAAGGTGGTGTGCGATGCTCTTTCTGAAGGATCCTCTAGACTTTCTAGTGATTTCCCGCGAGGGTGACGTATCTGTTGGCATTTGTAAAAAGTTTTAGAACTATCCCGGATTCATAAGTTGTCGACTTTAATTTTGAAAGTTATATTACAGAGAAAGTTTGTTCAAGAACATTTACAAACAACGGCATCAACTTTTTCACAATTCACGTTAATGCTTCACGTTTCTCGTACCATGCTGTCTGTTTAAGATTTTGTTTGGTCAATCATTATTTTTTTCAAATATTTATAATGTTAGCGTTAAAAAAACCATGCGCAATTAGTATAATAATGTATTAATTCATATAATAATTAAAATTAAAGTGTAACATCTAACTACCGTGCAGGAAAGGTCAATCACAGCGGTTTCTACGGTAGTGGGGGAAGAGGTTTAAAAATCGTACAAAAATAAAACACACACATGGAAAACACTGCGTTCACTATAACGATATAATCGTGTGCACATAAAAGCCGGGTGCTCGGGTGCATCGAGAACAAATTGACAAGACCTGTGCCAAAGGAGGTTGTCTCATACCTGAATGGGGACCAAATCTGTGCCACAAAGGGGCGTCGGTATGGCATCAAAGTTTAGGTCTGGGGGTTTATGGTAACTCCGTTGTCTCTCCCAAGGCTGGTAATGTAGCTCCCTCGGATATAAATCCTTTAGCCGATTATGTCCAAGGTGCGGTTTGTGTTTGGAAAAAGAAAAGAAAACAAAACATTCACATGCTGCTTCGGGCTAGTGGTATGAGGTGGATGCAGCGGATGGATGTGTGTGCTGGCGGATCACAACCCTGCGACAGACTCAATGACTGACCGATGCAGCCACTATAACGTTTTGTAATCTGAAGAAATGCCGTCCGGCTAGAAGACAATTTATAAAGAGAACAATTTCTTCCGAAAGTGCTCACTTTATTTATAAATTAAATATAAAAAACACTTTTTTTTCTAATGCGGAAATAAAAGTGATAGAAATGTTATGATCGTGGAGGTTATAATATCGCAGAACTGTTGGACATCCGACCAGCGAAGGCGATGGCGATGGACGACGCCTAAAATCTAAGCAAAATGATAACGACGTTTCTGAACGCATCGGGGAAAGTCCACAAAAATTTTAACACCACACTCGTATATTATTGAATTTTGTTATTTATACTTTACGCCAATCGGTTAATTACATCAGTTTTCCCATAATGTGTCAGCTTTCGGCTCGGCAAACAAAGCTTTCCAGCCATTTTTGTGCTATAGGGTCACACATTTGGATCTAACAACAAAAGCCTCGACTGGCTCAACGGATATATTTAATTAGTAAAATAAATGTCAAAATAATGAAGCTATTAAATGAATAAATCGCTTTAAATTGTTAAAATAACGCTGTTAGTATAAAAAGAAAAATAATTACTTAAGTAAGTATTAGATTTTTAATAATTTTTTTAAATAGTTTTCTGTTAGAAGTTCTGGCGGCAAAAATCAAGATGGCCGATTGAATGAAATGAGATGTAACGTGAAAATAAACAAATCATAAAATTTTGACAAAATAACGTAAAAATTATTGATTTGGAGTGATGCTTTTTGAAAGTAATCTTTTGATTGACAGAATAGAAAATCTAATTTGCTCTCTATTGCACGGTCTATTTGGAATTTAATTACGAAAACGGATTAATTTTTATTTTATAATATCCGCTGTCATAAATAGGCTGTGGGCTATTTTTATAGCAGACTTTGGGATGCCAAGTGGAGATATTTAAAGGTATTTTTTCCATTCAATAATAAATTAGCAATATTACTTTATAGGCTTTTAAAGTCTGCTACAAAACAAGCCAAAATCTATCAAGAGTCTAAATTCTAAAACATCACTACAAACACAATGACAATGGGAGTATTAAGTAGTCTATGGTACTGACCTGGCCGGGTTGTATTCTCGTAAAGTCCAAGGACCCTTGGTTGCTAATGCTTCTCTTGCCTGCTCTAATATCTTTCACTCTTTTGATGGCAAGAAGTATTTTCTTTTGGTGGCCCAAACGGACTATGCCCATGTCTTCTAAATCCTGAAAAGAAAAAAGAGGTTTTTATAGATTTATCCCAGGCAATCTAAACTTTTTTTGGTGATATTTTATCATGTTGATAGAGTACCATGATTTGGTTTGGATCGGCAGAACTTGGTAAAACTAACTGTCGATTTTTTAAAGACTCAAGTTCTGTGTGGAATCTCCATTTCAAGTTTGAAAATAACAAAAGATTCCAGAACAAACTTAATAGGATTTTTTGATAACAGAGAGATAAAGTTGAAAGAGGAATCATTAAAAGCGACTACGTATTCCTAAGTTGAACGTGAAGTGCTTCTGTTATTGTAAATCAACGCGTATTAGTTGTAGGAACTTTATTATTTGTATGTTGAGGTTCGTAATAATTTAGTCACTGTGTTACCAGCCATTCATCTATACTTACCGAATATACCTACAGCGACAGAGATTTTTTGTTATTTGTTGGGATTGTAAAAAAATCTTTCGAATAATGACAGCCAGATTCATAAAGGTCCGGGCTATATAACTTCACGCTACGACTAACGGGAGTAGAGCAGAAATCGTGGGGTATAGTTTGTAAAATATATATTGATAGCAAATATGTTGATCTCTCACCTCCCAAGCGAGTTGCGTGACGTCGTGAACGGTGCGGTAACCCTGGGCTACTAGTGCGGGCCCGTATTCCTCCAGTCGAAGTAGTCGCAGCCATTCTTCTAGGGAACCCTGGAATTAAAGAAAAAGAAAATGCTTTAGTAGGCTCAACAAGATGGCAGAAGAAATTAGAAGAGGCTGTGTGTAGAGTAATATTCTACTTTAAAAACAGCTTCTTCCAATTTTTTCTAACCACGAATTTTCTAACGAAACTTTAAGACGTTCTTAAATGTATATCTGTTGCTATAATACACCTCAAAGTGACAGAGATAGCCGTTAGACTCTTTATAAGCATCTCTTTAACAATATTAACCGCTCGCGAAAAAACTGTTTGTTTTTTAAATAAACATATACAAAACTTATAAATTGAATTAATATTGTTTAGGAACAGTGGCGACCAAAAGTCCATAGGCAATCACACAAAGCAAAAGATTGGCGTTTAGACTTTTGAGCGTTTCCCTACTGTACAAATGTCTAACCTAATAATATTTGTAATACATACCGGTATATAATCAGGCAGGTTATCCGGCACGTTGAGATTGGCGAGTTCTGCCTTTAACCGTTTGCGATGGTTAGGTTTTTTGATGCCCACTGCCGTGAGGTCTTCGGGTGTCATTCGTGTGACGGTGGGCAGGTCATAACCAGCGTCTATGAAGAGTCGGGCGTACTCCTCCATTTGAAGGTCTGCTAGACACGCGTGGATTATGTCTGTGTCCTGAAATGTTTAAGGGTAACTTTGAGTTAGTTTGACATTTAGCACAACTAAGGGATACTTAGGTCTTCCTAGAAAGAGCATGAGGTCTACTTAATCTTCCGTGTTACTGCAGAAAAAAAGGAGTTCCTATTAAAAAGGTTCGTTGTCACTTAATTTTGTATTTGGAACTTTGTTACTGGCCAGTTTTGGCTTAGCTGTTACTCCTTGAAGCCCACAAGACTCTGTGTCTATGACTAGTTTTAGGCAACCATTTATTTATTGTTGTGTCTCGTACAATTAAATTATCTGTCTCCCTTTACCACCAAGTTCTCATACTAACCGGCAGACCCTGTGCGATCATTGCTCGCACCCTATCAGCGAGGTCCCCACAGTGACACGCGGCGTGGTGGTGGTGCGGCATGCGACCTGATGCACGCCCACTGTCAAGGGAAGCCGAGGAGTGGCGAGAACCGGACCCAGCGGACCCTGAGGAGGAACCGGGGCTGTCGCGACCAGGACTCTGGAAATGTGGACGAAAGAGGTCAACATATGGTTTTGGAAAGTTTTTCTATGTAAGAAAACAAGCATGCAAAAAAAGTATGTGCAAAATATTGATTAATAGTTATCAGTGTTAAAAAATTTAAATCTAATAGGTAAAGTTTCTTTGTAAAAGGATTATTAAAGCTGACCGAAACAGTAACCATGTTCGACAACCTTATAAGTCTTTATTTTTTCAAATGCGAGTAAAATACTTTGGCTAAAACTTAATTATGGCAACTTGGTTACTGGCAACCAACAAAAATAGACAAAGAGGTGTAATAAAAATTATAAAAGATAGGAAACAAACAAAGAGGTTTGTCTTGCTATCTTACCTGTGTCATATCGATTCCCTGATCGTCGCTGAGTGCTAGCTGATGGTGGTAGTAGACGGCCGCCTTGTGTGTGAGAGGCTGAGCGGGCGGCGGGAACGTGAAGGTACCGCCCCCTGCTGGACTCTTGCCGAGGCTGCCACTCGCGCCCGACACGCCAGAGACGCCGGAAACTGTGCTGCCGTAGTCTGAGTGGTCATCTGGAATGAACGGTTTTAATTCCAGTTAAAAAATATTGGTAAGAATTAGGAGACATGTTCATTTTTGGTAGCGGTATGCTGTTTTTTGCGGTACTATTTGTTCTTCGTAGTCTGGTCCGTCAGCAGCTCATGATTCTCATATTCATAAGGTATTAGACCCAAACTACTGTAATGTGAGATAAAGCTAATATCTGTCTGAAATGGAGATACCTAAACCTATCGCTTCTTAAAACTCCAAAATGCTTGCTTGATAGGAATTTGCAAGAGACAAAAGATTTAATGTAACTTTTTGGTTATGAGCCAGATATTGTAGTGTTATAGGATCCTTACCTCTGGTATGTGATGGCGTATCAGGCGGCTGTGGGTACGGCTGTTCCTCGCAGGAGGCGTACCCTTGCGAGCCAAAGCTGGAACCTGAGTGGCGGTGCTGCGGCGTCCCGAAGGCGTCTCCGGGGACCGCTGGCGGGGGCACGCGCTTGGCAGTCGCCGTCTTGCCGGCGCCGCTCCCGCCGCGAGACATCCCGCCCACTGCGGAAAGAAGGACCAGGTTTAGTAAAAGTGTAGAAGGTTTATCTTCTATTATGTTGGCACCTGCTATGGATATATCTAGAAGATTTCATGTTGGTTAAACCATAGGAGAGTCAGCGAGGTTGGTAGAGGGGCTGAATGTCCAGGGAATAATGGATTTAACTGGTTAATAGGATATCTATTTCCAAGTATTTGGTGTTCGTTTATTACGTGTTAAGAAATTACTGTAATTTTCAGAAGTTCACGCTAATTTTCGCATCGTGGCGTCGAAGGTGAAAGACCTTTTACGGCATTGAAAAATTATTTTGCACTTACTTGTTAGTAAGTAACGTGGTTTTACGATTATTGTTGTTTGCCAGACTAATGCGAATAGTGCTAATTAAGAGATCAGCTTTTTCAGAGATGACGGTTAATTTTAAATAGAACAGAATGTTTCTATGAAATCGCAGACAGTACCTACCTACCAACTTCGTTTCGCATCACCTCACAGCACTAAACTCCGCACAATATTTGCACGGACCGAAATCTCATCACTCAAATAAAGGGTTCGCCTTTAGACCCTTAAAACCTAATATAATGAATACGCAAAGGAACCCAAAGGGATGTAAATGAAATAAATGAAACCCTTCAAAGAGTTCAAACACTGTTATCAGGCTTGAACACGACGTAACCGCAATCTTGTAATGAGAAGCGCCCCTCCCCGCTCCCCCACTGTAAGCTGATAAGCCGTGGGGGGGATAACTTCGGTAATAAGGTAAAAACGTCATCAATCATGTTTGGCCCATCGCGGTGATCGGACGCTTCGACCGACGGCCCGGATCGGATCGACCAGCTAATTGCTTGTGTCGAATCGATAACGTTAACTAATGGGCGGGAAAAATCGACATCGAATTAATTGCGATGCAAACCCCTGATAGGAAACCTTGGCGAATTTATGCGAGAATGGAGTTTTTAAAAACAATTTCTCGCTTGAATAATAAGGTTGCTGTTGTTGAAAAAGCTTTTTTATTTTGTAAACAGCTAGTGTTGTTAATTGGCAGAGAAATTGTTCATTAGATTATTTCAACAAGGTTGATTTTTGAACAAAAACAAAATGAAAACGAGTGAGATACGGGGAAGGTTCTCAGAACACGTACCTATACAGTTTTAATAGCGTAAATGTTATTTTATAACCCTCAACATTCTTTGGTACTAAAAGTTATGGCTTCAATTACACGCACGCAATATTGGAATATAAAAGTTCAATCAAGAAATAAAATAAAAAATATCGGCGAACATATGAATTGAACAGCGTGCGAAATTGTAGAAGATTGAAATGAAATGTGCAAGTTCTGTGAAAAAAACAACGAAGAATTCGTAGCGTAGATCGTGGCACTGAATTAAACCATTTTCAAAACGTTTTACTGCAGATTTTGTTCAGTTTTATTCAACAAACAACTGTATACGTCTATTGTGGAGTTTGCTCTGGATGCATATGGCAACGCATTTTAAAGTTTGCGAAGATAACTATCGCATTTATAAATGACTAGCTTATGCCCGCGACTTCGTCCGCGCAAATGTCGGTTATCGCGGACGCAGGCGAAGTCGAAGTTGAAGTCTAATAAAAAGTAGCCTATGTCTTTCCCCGGGTCTTAAACTATCTCCATGCCAAATTTCATCAAAATCGGTTCAGTGGTTTAGGCGTGAAAGCGACACAGACAGACAGAGTTACTTTCGCATTTATAATATTAGTAAGGATTTAAAAAAATAAAGGCTAATACCTCTGCCTAACCCTTCGGGGATTACAGGCGTGATGTTATGTTTATTAATTTCTTGAGTAGTTCTCATGCAGGTACCTACCCAATTACTTGTTTGAGAAAAAAAGCAATGAATGAGCTTTACTACTCAAAACATAAGTAAAGAATGTCAGATAATGATCCGGGCGACTGGCTGGTAATCCCGTAAGCATTGCCACCCACTTTACGTTTATTACCCTGTCATTATCGCGGTGGATTACCCACCTGGCCAGCTTACACTTTGATGGATCATTTAGACGTGGTACTGTCTCAAATCACGAAAAAAGTTTGCGTTTTTTTTATCCCGTCGTTAAATTGCGCGGCGTAAAACAAATGCTTCTTAATAGTAGGTTAAGGGCGAAGGTAGAGGGCAAGACTAGCGAGATTGAGAATGAATGTAGAAATAAAAAACGTATAAGAGTAGGTATAGACGGGACGCTAACTAGCTAATAGTTTATGGGGATCCCAATCTTTCTTATATTGCGACTCAATTTTTAGGCTATAATTTTTTGCCACACCCTTATAAAAGAAGATATTAAAGACGATCTACGTAACTTTAGCAGACATAAAGCTTATTAAATTTAATTATTGAATTAATTAATTAAAGAAAATCAAAACAAAAAAATTGACTGCATCGTTAGTCGAGTGGTCGCAAAGCGAGACTGCTGAGCATGAGGTCTTGGGTTCGTTCGGGCAAAGTGTTATTGGGTTTTTCCATCAGGAATTTCCCAGTAGGAGCCTTGGAGTCTGGATTTGTGCCCAGTTGATGGCAATAAGCTCGCTCCCTATTACATGGGACTTAAACATAACTGGCGAAATGTGGGTGTACTAATGGGTACCTACACCTCTGGCTAACTCTTCGGGGATTACAGGCGTGATGTTATGTAGAAAACTTAAAAATCTTAGTAATTAATAAGACTGCAATGATCGTACTACAAACAATGAGACGGACATCGTGTGCCGGCGACACCTGTGCCTACTGTAGCGCGGTGCCCTCAGGATAACTCCGAGACGCCCCAGGGCATCACGACGCACAGATTGGGAATCCCTGGTTTAACCAACTCATATGAAACCATTGCATTATAAATTATTTATACACGTTTATTGAAATAACGTCCGCAAGCGTAAGCCATAAATACACGTAAAATAAACATTCAAGCGCATAACGTCTTAGAATATTAAAATGTGTCAATTATAAAGAAAAAGTTAGATATCAAGGTACCTACTCATTTAACATAAACCTTTCATTAGGTTAAATTAAATGGACAGCAAGCTTTCTTATCTTTATTAAAGAACAAGTTAATAGGATATGAGAGTCTATAAAATTTGATTATTACGTACCTATTTCTGCAAAATTATTAGTTTTATAATTGACATACAAACAGATAGCTTTAATAAGTAAGGTAGTAAATAATTATGGTTATCAATGTATCGAGGCAATAGTTCCTCAGGTTGGGAGTTGCAATAATTGCCAATAAGCAAAACGGTAGCACTTCTGGCTAGTAATAAATAAGTGCGTATCTGCTAATTCCCGACGATTAAGCCTGTGATTAAGCCACTATTACCAACCGGGACAAACTTATTTTTGCTACTGATTAATTGAACTGCAATTTAATGTATACCTTATCTGCTTACATTAAGTGTTAAAGTAACTAGAGAACGGTGACAGACCACTGCATTACCTTACTGACGCCATCTAGTAACGTCGCGCGTCGTATGGAATTAATTAGACGTATCTGAAGAATCAAGTAAGTTGCTAATATTAGTATCTGTTGACATACGCAAGCGACCCGACATTATTAACAATTATGCGGCGCCGACATCAATGCGTTGTTTATTTTTAGAAGACCATATTAGACTTATGTGGCTACAAGTTTACCAATGAAGCATAATTTTAAAGTCCCGATGAGTTTGATAAGCAGGTTAGTCGTAAACACGATAAGTTAGGCATGCAATAAACAGAATAAAACAGAAAATTACTATTGGTAGCTTATTTCTCACGGGAAATTAAATTCAATATAGCAATAAAATTCAAGACTTGATAGGATCAATTGGGAGTTATTAATAGGTATTTATTAAGAGCAGATACATTTTCAGGCGCTATATTTACGTTTTGAAATCTTGTTCCATTGCTGTAATGAACAGTTCGTTATAAAGTGATGTATTATTTCCTATTTCTCTATATAATTAAACAGAGATCTGTTAAGAATATTTGCAGGTTACAAATAATTAGTAGACCAGACAATAATTCGCCTGGTTTACTAAAAGCAACTGTTTCAATTAATTTATTAGAGTTAAAAGAAAAAAATGCTTATTCGAATGCAAGTCTCAGCATTACACTTAATATGCGTGCAATAACCATTTTTAATTTGAATTGAAATCCTCCGTAGTGTAAAACATGCTAAAAGTATAATTATGGAGTTCAAAAACCAATAGACGACTAAGACATCATCATACTAACAACTTAAAAAAAATATCTTGATTTTAAATTATAGCTATTAAACAATTATCTATTTGCCATAATCAATTTACAACTTTACAGAACTACGAAAAGAGTCTTAAATCATATGAAATAATAACTTTCATCGCAACTGTAGTTAAAGGGATTAATTGTAAGCTCGTACTAAACATTTGTGACATAATAACTGTCATAGTACTCATTAAGTTCGTATATTGCTTCAGTATATTACAGAGTAATACAGAGCAACATTCTACAGTAGATACCTACGTCGGGTGCTTATGACATATTGAGCTTGTAACGGAGACAATCGAGTCATAGAGATCGAAATGACGCTTTACAAAGTCGAACTTTTTTAGAGCTTTACATTTGCTTTAGGTACTACAAACACCGCTTGTAATTAAAAAAAAAAAATAGTAGGTAGGTACATAAAATTGATAATTGTTTCAATATCTAGATTTTATTTATTTTGATCAAGATCATGCATAAAATGAACTTGGCGCTGCGCTGCGCAATGCAGTGTTAAAAAATGAACAAAAATAGGTGACTACTTATTAGTTTTACGATTAAATAATTTATTTTGAAGATAATCATGAAGTTAGCAAAATATCATAATTATATTCGTTGGTCGGTTGGTAGATACCTAGATTCATATTCATGTACGTGAATGAAAACTTAGCTATCCACACATTTAATGTAAAAAACGAAATAATATTCTACGTACGAATATAAAACCTAATCTAGTTAAAAGCAATTTGAAAACCGTTTTCACATTCCAACAAAAAGCGTCGTAAACCCGCCCTAGTTCATGTCAAAGGAATTTACGCATACAGCCTTATGCGGCTGGTTATCAACCGTTTGACTAATTGAATGGCGAACAATGGCCCAGTGTGTAAAGATATCGGGACATGTTTAGACTTTCACTGCGTTAACGGCTACTAAGAAATGGGTTTAGAAAATTACAACCGCGTTTTAAATTCACTTACCGATAGTAATGGCCACACCTATCGTTTAAAACTATCTACTTTTAGACGTAAGCTAGTAGTACCTATTGGTAGTTAAAATATCTAGGTATAGAAAGTTTAGTAAAGTTTTAATAGTTTTTTTTTTCAGGAATTGCTTTTGAATTTTTTCTGTTAGGTACTCGATAGCTTGGACCCGTAAGCACAATGATTTCTGTGTGTGCTTACATAGAAACTCTTCACACCAAAAATAAAAAGTCGTGTCCCAGCAATTTTTTTTTCTTAAAATTATTTATTTTGTTATGCAGTATGCGGTTGTTATACCTCGTATGATTAAACAGTACAGTGACAAAATGTCTCTTCGTTGCTTACCAGCGGATACGTATTTTTTGTGTTACAGCAATTTGAACTTTTAGTGCATCTATCAGCAAATGCAAGGATTGTTTGTTGTCCAATGCCATTATATTTCTCAGTTTGTTTTCCTACTCGACGTAATTTGATCAGTTTGTTGTCAATCAGGTATCAATTAAGACCAGTATCAATTAACTAAGTAACTTAGTATCGATAACAAAGTGTATTTGTTTGAGAAAAATGATAATGAACGATTTGAAACGATTTCTGTTATATTTCCCGCTTTATAACATGACAAAAATAAGTCTATTTTTGTCCAATAGGTACGATTAAAAAAGAAAACGGCAATTCTTTTTTTATAATTATGTTTGAATAAAGAATACTGCAGTCTATGATTTAGGCATTTGGGCATAATAGTGTAGTCTGCTGTGAAAATCAAAAAATGAGGTTAGTTATAGGAAACGAAAATCTCCTTCGATCTTTGTCTATTTAGCAGGAATGATTATTTAAGGGACATGCACCAGAACATAGGAAAATATTAATACATTTATTTATTTGATATTTTTACTCAATATTTGTTTTAATTAACTGTCAAAATTCCAAATATTTATAAAATAAAAATAAAAGTTTATTACATTATGAGGTAAAACAGATGCATGAGGAAATGCACATGGGAACATAAATTGTAATTTTGTTTGTTATTATAAATCACGATGTATGCACCAGACACGAGCTAACAGTAAGCAGCCATGACACACACCCAAAGTTACAGTGAAGTTGGCGCAGTTATGCGTCTGAAATATTCAGACAACGTTGGTACGAACCTCGATCGTCGAACCTCGATTTTCCGAAAATGTCGTAGAAAATTGTCAAGCGGGCGTAAGCTCCTGTGATTGGTTGACTGAATTATCAATAACCAATCAGCAGCTTACGCGCGCTTGTCAATTTGTTACATTAATTTTCGTTGGAAAACGGTTACCTTACAAAAGAAATGTATAATAAAAGACAATCGGGAATGAAAATCGCTACGGATTTTCAAAATCATTCTATTACCGCGGTAATAGAATGATTTTGAAAAATTGTTTGCGATTGTCAATTGGTTTCAACTGCCTGTCATATCTACTATTTCATTTATAGATAAGAATCATTTTCGAGTTTGGTTGTTTGTGTATGTAAGTTTATATGTTTGTAAACATGCCGATGAAACAGGAGAAATTCTCTTTTTTTATAATTATAATGAAAATGGTTGCTAGTCGTTTCATGAAAAATCAATTAACTAAACTCACTTAACGATTGAGAACAGAACCTGTACTTATTCATTTAAGCACGCCACATATATGACTGTCGTTCAAAGTGGGCATAAATTACAAACGCAACGAGGATGGTTACTCAATGGCACTAAACGTTCCTTGACTGATAGTCATTATGCCTCAAACGTTCACGCTATTTCCGCTATGAGGTAACCAGTTAAGGAATGTTTAGAACAAAATCTGCAAAAAGACAGTTTAACTAAAGAATTAATTAGTCTTGAAATTGACTGTGCAGTAAATGTCACTGATTTGTATCTATGGCCCTAACTACTGTCTACAGTCAATGAAGATAAAATATAGCCGCCAAAAGTACGCCTAATATCCACGCCTTTTTTGTATAAGAATCTTAAATCAGATAATTATTACACAAAATAGTGGTCATATACCACGTTTCTTCATACATTGAGAAGTTAAGGGTATCACTTTGGGTATATCTCTATGGTAAATGTCTTGATGAAAATTGACAGATTTTATACAATTCTAAATTCAAATATTTAGAGTTTTATAGAGATTTTTAAGTCCTTGTTTACAATGAGGTTTAAAAAATAAAGATTTGCTCTAGCATGATGGGCATCATTCTACAATCATTCCTAAAAGCCAAACAACATCTAATCGCATTTTCATATTTTGTCCTAAGGCTGGCTCCGCATAATCAGACATTTCAGTCAAGACAAGATGTCTTATATATTTCTTAGTATTCAGTTGTTGGATTTACGATGCACGATTAGAAAGGACTCGAGATTAACCATTTGAACGGCGTCGTAAATAGTAATCCTATGCTAAGATAATAAAGTTTGATTTAAACTTCTGTCACAAACGCGACTTGTGAGCGTTGCTTTGGCAGAGAATTGTCGATAGCTCGTTTGTCGTACATTAGTAACTGATTAGATTTTGAGGGTTCCACTTCCGAACCTCTAAAGGAAAACCGGAAAACCATACTTTTTGGGCGTCTGTCACAAAGAGGATTTTCTTAAGATGTATGCAACATAATAATTTGATTTTGGAATGTTTTATCTTGATAACGCGCACGTTTATTAACAAGGAGAGACCATTTTTTTTTAATATTTATTTGGCTAATCATTTTAATCCTAAGTTTTTAGTTCAAGTGCGTGTGTTTCTTTTGACAGTACCTACTAATAAATAGATTATTGAGATCTTTTGTTTGGGGTAATGGAAAGTGTCTTTACTGAACTAACAGGTCCTGAGATGATGATAGTAATTGTATAATTTAATTTAAATCAAATCAATCAAAGTTTGCAAAGGTCGAGCAAAGTGTAATTGGGTTTTCCATGATGAATTTCTCAGTAGCAGCCTCAGAGTCTGGATTTGTGCCCGGTTGATGGCAATAGGCTCGCCCCCTATTCTATGGGACTTAAACATAAATGGCGAAAAATGGGTGTACTTATGGGTACCTACACCTCTGCCTAACCGTCGGGGGATTACAGGCGTGATGTTATGTTTTTATTTATTTAGTTTCGCCAAAACGAACCAACCCAACGTCAAACTTTCTTGTAGTAGGTACTTAATTGCAACAGTTTTGGATATTTACCGCTCATTCATTTTAAATCTCTTCTAAACGTCACTTTTAGATGTACATTGTACCTTATCGTTAAATAATAACGAATGTAACTCATTTGTCACATTGCTTTGATGCAGTACCTAAACATAATCATTGACAGATTGTGTCTTGTCTCATTTTGCCATGAATCCCTTACGCTTGCTCAAAATAGCGCCAGACTAAAACAATTCCATTCCACGCTCCAAATTGTTTAATTTATTTCCAATAACCATTTCAACTTGCTTATCGCTAACGTCACAAAATTAGACCACACCAATAACTTTAAAGTTATCTGAATGTCACTATTTGCGTAACAATAAAGCTTTAGGCGCAGACATGGCTACTATTGATTTAACTTAGGCACAACTATTCTTACAAAGGTATCGAGTTTCAAAGCTTGCGGCTTGCGAATACTAATGGTAATCGCTCGAGGTATTTGTGTTTTATCGAATACGTTCGCTGTTTAGTTACTAAAATGGCAATGAGTGCGACATTGCTGGAAAAGTTGAACTTTGCGGGGTAAGAGTTCCTGAGCTTGTAGGATTGGCAGCTTGACTAGATACGGAAGGCGCGAACGCTACCGGGATCCTGTTTGTAGGGAAAACGAGGGTGTTTTTAGTTAGTACGAGTCTGGCAGACTGAGGAAGAGAAGGGAAGGGAGAGTACATCCCCGCAACAAAAAAAAAGGATTGACAGCAGCTCACCTTAAGCTCACTTTAATCTGACTGAAAACCGAGAGGGATTTTTATAGAATAATCCTTTATCATCTATGATTCATTTGAGAGAACTGTTAAAATAACTATGCTTTTGCGTTTATTCGGGATAGATCTATACCTACGTAGGTACCTACGTAAGTATCTATACCTACGTAGGCGCCTACCTGGGGTTGCAATCACCTAAATTGCCGACGCCTTCAATTTTCCCGAACGCTATTGAGAAAAATATTTTTGCAAAAAAAAAGAAAAACATCGTTTAATTATGTTCAATTTTATATTATTTATAGCTTTTCAGTACCTAGAGATTCTGCTGACACAGAAAGTGTCCAAAAAGGACACTTTGAAAATCCCTTCCGGACAAACTCTGGACGCCCTCTAAGCTAGGACAAATCCGTGGAATCCCGGACGGATTGCAGCCCAACACCTACTTAATACAGTTTTCCAAAGTATGGCATGTTTTTCACATGTGGCCATGGTATGGAGCTGAAAACTTCTAAGAGTTTAGATCAACGCATGAATTTCATGAATTTTCATTACACGATTGAAAATCAGTTGCCTGCTGTAACTGCTTTTTTATGTGCTTTTTTATATTTTTTACTAAGTAGTATCTACGGCCTCATCCGCGTGGTTGACAAAATGTACCATACAAAAATAGCCAGTAGCATTTAGCAGTGCAGTACCTTTTCATCTGTCAAATTGTTGTACTTTCAGAGATTACCTCTTAAAACAAACAAAAAACCAACAATCTTTACCTTTTTATTGTTTTATTAGTGTAGTAGTAAGTAGTACAATAGTCTATTTTGTAGATATTTCAATCCTGCAAGAAAGAAAAGAAAGGAGAAGCCTTTACCTTCTCCTTTCGCTTTCCAAACTTCTTTTCAGAGCAAAAAATATATAACCGTGTTACCATCACAATAATAAACGAGCAATGTTTAATAAGAAACTTTTTACTAGGATATAACACATTGACAGAATATACCTTGAAGGCATAGCAGAACCTCTTTAGTCGTAATCTCTTGGTCGCTTTCACTTGTAGGGTCCTATTACGTAAATCATTTTTGTAGACTATCTCGATTTACTTTTATTGTGATCAATCAACGAAAGTAATCGTTGGTAATTGTATGTTGGACTCGCGTGATTTCTATTATCTTGACATAAGGAATTATGAAAGTGTTTTTACTCTCCGAATTGTTTCGTTAGGCAATCAATCACGGAACACGATTGATTGATTGATATATTTTTAGCTAAGTGACGCTATCTAGATCTTTGCATGTATTAATGTTTGGTGTTATTAAATTGAAATTGAGAAAATAATGACAGGATGGGATAATAAAGTTCGCGCATCCATTACTCAAAGTAAGTATTGCAATTCTAAATTCAATTTAAGGTAAAGTAATATTTTATCTATAAACTTAATTTGGAATGTCAATAAGTAATTTAAAGTGGAAATTATAGCAGTTACTAGCTTTTGCTCGCGACTTCATCGTTTTAATCGTTGCGGATTAAAAAGTAATTCAATCTGATATCAAGTTACGTCTTTGTCAAATTTTATTACGATCGGTTCAGTGCTTTTTCCGTGACGAGGTAACAGACAGACAGACAGACTAGTTACTTTCGCATTTATAATGCTAATGTAGACTAGTACTGAGACTAAACCGACGTTAGCCGAATACGAACGATCAAAACAAAAAACAATCGGAAGCTAAAGAAAGACTGTCGAAAATGGTTAATTACCGAATAACCGCAGGTACCGTCCGCTAAGTGAAAACAAAGGGCACTATTATCACTCTTTAGGGCTACAATTAGGGCCGCGGGGGCATTGTACGGTAATGACTTAACCGACACCAATTAGATTCACTTGCTCAACATTCGCCGAACTTAATGTACGAACGCGCTAATTCACATTTCACGCTAAATTCTCTGTTCTATGCAACTAGGGTTGTCAGGCATCCGGATAAAGCCGGATATTGTTACGCTTTTTGGATGTGTGTCCGGTCAAATTGGACGGTGTCCGGCCTGTACGGCTTTTGTTAGGCTTTTTACGTTTAACTGATCACGCGGTAATTTTGTTTTGAATAACAGATGGTAATAAGGAAAACCGATTCATTTTTGTTGTTATTTCTTTAAACGTTGGGACGTACAGATTTTTTTTTAATTCTTTTTTTTTTTTAAATAAACTCACAACATAAACAGCCAGACACAGAACAACAGAACAACACAGAACAACTATCTGTAGACCATATATTTGTTCCGTGCGGGAATTGAACCTCAACCAATGCGCCAACCGTGCCGTCAAATATAATAATGTTTTTATTTTAAAATTCTGATACATAACCCTTATTAGGTTAAAGTTTGCGGTTTTTTATCGAAATAATTTTCTGATTTTAGGGTCTAGCAACCCTATATGCAATGTTGCTGTAAATTAAATCAGTGCTGTACAATTCTTTTTTATAGAACAATTTAGTTTCGGTGTGGTTTCGGCTCGAAAATTGTTAAATTGTTTTTGTTAGTGCTGTTGAACTGATTCAAGGTCGTAGGTAACTAGATAGGTAGGTCCCTATCTAGTTCTACGTCTACGACCAATCTTCTTTTTTTATAAAAGGAAATAAGTACCTATTGAAAGCAGTTTTTAATTAATTCTTTGATACGCGCTATTGCGCAAAATCTAATTGTATTTGTTAAAATAATTAAGCTAGTTACAGAGATTACAGGTCTAGACGATTAATTAAAACTTTGAACAAAAACGCTCTGAGAATAGCCGCCCTAATTGTTACAACATCATAATAGATGGCGCTGCTATACTATTTATCAACCATTTTGTGAAATATATTTAATATCGTAGGTATAATTTACATGCAAAGATCACATTACTGGAAATTCAAATGTAGGTTTGTTAATTGATAATTTATTATTTAAACGTTATTACCAAATTAATTTTATTACATGGGAATTATTAATACCAATAGTAGAAACTTATCCAACTTAGTCAAGAAGTAATTATTGTTTTTTAGAATGCTTAGGCATTTTTAACTAAAAATGTTCGGGCTGCTACAGAAGCCGGCGCCTCATTGGACAATACCTGCTTGTTGCTCTTCACCCATTTATCTATCCCACCACGTTAGACATCGCTACATGGATAACGACACCACGATAATGGTGGGAATGATGTGAAAAAACTACGTAATGAACTTGATTTCGAACTCGCGCTCTCATGCGTGGCAGTCAGCCTTCAAATCCCCGACGCCAAACGTCGTATCGCAAAGTGACGTAAATATCGGTTCCCCTTCTACCGGATTGAAAACAACGCCATCTATTTATTGGTGTTGGAAACAATATCTGACAGTTTCAGGTGGAAAAAAATTAAGCTATTATTTTTTTTTTTCAGAATTTTTACCGTATTCGCTGCGTGCGAGAGAGATTCCTAATTAATGGAAACTGCATATTCAGTTTTTTTTTAAGGAAACCCATACTTATACGTTTGGCGTTAAGCATTACAAACAACTTAGTTTCTCCATACATTTCAATGAATTCCGTGACCATAACTCCGTAAACGGGAATATACAGAAAGTTGTATTGAACACTGTCACACAATGTCGCCGTTTCGCGATCTATTGATAACCGTGGGACTTATCGGTGGACTCGTGGTCCGTGGAGGAAGTGAAACAGAAACCAATCGTGGACCGGACGCTGCGTCGTTGCGCATGAGCCATGGCATCCACTTTCCCTCTCTAACGGAGTTATGATTAGTAATAACTGATCGCTAAATACATCAGATAATGCCTAGCCTAAGAACACTTAAGAGTCAGAATTTTGGTGCTCATTTCTTTAGGATTCTTCAGGGTGCTAACGAGACTATATACCTACCTAATTACAACGCCTTCGCTGTCTGTCCGGCTGTCCGGCATCGGGCTGTATCTCAAGAATCGTAAGAGAGAGACAGTTGCAATTTTAACAGTGTGTATTTCTTATAGCCGCTGTCACAAAAAATCAATAAAGTTATAAATTAAAGGAGGTCCTCATACAAGAAACGTGCTTTTTTCGCCGTTATTTGCTCAATCTTAGGATTATGATAAAGTATTTTTTGTTTCCTTTGTAATAGAAGAAGCAGTTAAACTCCAATAATCAACATATCCAATATCTTTCCCACAAACAAATATCCGATATCAACAAAAAACACGTACCAGCGTATAAAAATAAGTTTCTCGTATTGGAACATAATTCCCACGTAACACAAGCAGTCTATGTTCCGCCAATCACACGACACGACAGCCGAACGATGCCGAATGCCGGCGGAGCGTTATTAGATCTGCTCGACATTATCTATCATCTCGCCGGTCGCCGGTAGACCCTAGGAAGTGGCTGTCAGAACACATGACACGTCTGATCGGCATGTTTTTGCTGCTCAAATAATATTTAGGTAGTCGACTGCCCGTTGGTCGCGTGGTCGCAAGCGCGACTTTTGAGCGTTTCCTGGGTTAAATTCCCAGGACGGGCAAAAATTATAATTGAGTTTTTTCATTAGGAATTTCTCAGTAAAGACAATAACGTCATCATTTTCAAATTTAGACATGAATTCCGGCTTTTTGTACCCAAAAGTCCGGCTTAACTGGCTGGTGATTTAGGATCTGGAATCCCTAACTATGTCGTTGAAGGGAGTAAATGTCATCCCATGATCCCATACATATCTCGGAGACTTTTCGTGTATTATACATCAAGTTGGTACCTACATATTTCGTAACGTTTTTTTTTATCGGGACTGTCACAATCCAATGGACACTTGTCTCTGAGATATGTTCAGTCCATGTGTTATTCATTAACAAGGGCCGTTGTTAAGAGATTGTGGACGACAACTCATAATAATTGGGTGTCGTGATATCACACACGATTTCACCACTTTCATTGTATCAAATAAATATCATTGAAGCAGTGAAGTATCACAAGTGTCCGGAACATAGGGAAATTGATGACAAAGACTTTTATTGCGGGGGCGTAAGGTGCAAAATTGAGGAGAAGATAGTCTTAAAAATGAGTAGGTAACAGTCGCCTTTAGTAACGGGATTATTTCGAAGAAACGGCAATTGAAACCCTTCGTTTCATCTCTAATTGCTTCTGGGGAACTGGTGTTATTAAATTTGTGGATCCTCGCATCGATCCGCGGCGTTTTTACGTTGCCATGTAATACTGAAATATTGCTTTATTTTATTTATTGCTGGGGTAACACCGAGGCGCGCCTCTTTTAGGGCTTAAGCTACCTGGTGGCTATTGTGTGCTTTGTTGAGGAACTGTAAGAGGGGATTGTTTTGTAATTTAATTACCTTTAAGTTTTACAGAAGCTTAATTAAAAGGATTTGGTTCTTTAAAGTGAAAGGGTGGGGTAGACTAGGGTAGTCCGCGAAATTTAATTATTTTTAATAATGTAACATTGTTTCGAGTGTCTATGAAAACACGTTCTATAAATTTTTCTTTTAAACGAGTTTTTATAATATTGTTTGGTCATGCAATGTGCATATTTGTGTTCAAAATTCTAGCTGTATCGAACATTGGGAAGTGGCTCAAAAACTTGTAAGATTTGATTAGCTACAGACACAGAGACAAGTGAAAGTAAATAAAAGCTTGTAAAAATAAACAAGTAGTGCCTCATGCCTACCTAATTGTTAATATTTTCATACTTCGCCATTAAAACATAGCAGATCGACAAGATAGACCAAGTTTTCGAAGCACACACGTGTATAATTCTACCAAAAATTATCCTTTTAACAATTTCACAACCATGTTCATAACAACAAACGTAAAATGATCGGTAAAAGTTACGGTTTTGTTTACCGTAACCACTCCCTGTTCACCCCTAGGGAAGATGGCTAACCGAAAAACGGAGTTTCATGTTCCAACTAGTTAAAAACTCCGGTGTTGCTTGCTTTTATAACTTTATGAAACAAGTTTAATAAAAAGAATAACACCTTAATATTCATACTTGGATTTTATTGATATGATTATCAGACCAGCTCGTTGGTCTTGGGTAAAGTGACTGCTGATCTATTGGGTTCAGCTATTCTATGGCATTTTCAGAAGCAGACTAGACCAGCATCCAGTCTGGGACTGGGGATATGGGCCTCGTACTCTCACATATAATATACAACGTGTAACGTTAAATGCGCAAAACCTCAGACACCCCAACTGATTTTTAATTAAATTGACCTATTTCAGAGAAAAAAAAAATCATTAAAACAAAAGTAAAGGTTTTATGTGCTGATTTAGTTTTACTGGCAATTCTGATCGTTTCTTGCGTCTGCGACGACGCTCTATCGAGGGAGAAGTCGTCACCGGGCCGCTGCGCGCCGGTTGGCTCGACTTACTAATAAATAGACACGGCAACGTTTTTAATGAAGATTTTTTGAAAAATGTGACCTATATTAAAAAGTGGTTCAATTGATTCTGCTCGTTATTCTGATCAAACTATTTTCAGGTTTTGCGCATTTAACGTTACACGTTGTATAAGGGAAGGAAAGGACACCATAACGAACAATTTTATCATGGATGATGGATTCAGATGATCCTAAGACCCCAAGGAATAGAATTTTTCGTCGATTAGATATTAATAAAAACATCAGCTGTTCCATACATCAGCGCATGTGTAGGCAGTGCTTTCATTACGATGTCCACCCATTGTATAAAATTGATGGTATGGTTTCCATCAAATAGGGTCTACCTATTTATAGTAAAGTATAACATCACAATAAATCTTTATGAAAAAGTTACAGAGTGACAAACAAACCGACCTTAACTATTCATATTATTTTACAATACACTGATGGAAAAGCGAAACGGAGTTTTCCATGTTAAAATTCAGTTTGTGGCTTGTAATACGACTATGGGTTGCGAACTGTACGCACGTCAAAATTTTATGGATTACGTATTTTACACACGAAGGTTTTACAATTATTTTAATGTTGGTAATACCACAGTTTTATGTGGTAACACTAACACATTTGGTAAATTAATTTCGTATGAAAATAAATTACGTACCACGGAATAATTTAATGGTTTTGATAAGTATTCTAGGTAGGCTTTTATTTTGTTTGGCTTTTACTATTGCCAAATTTCATTGATTTGAATTTTAGTTGAGCAGTGTCTATAATTGCCTAGTTAAATACCTAGTTTATAAATCCGTGATTATTCCAGGGGAAAACTGGTGAAAATTGAGGTTATCATAAAATTAGAATTTCGCGAATTCACTGATCGGTAAGCTGCAGGTACAGATTCCATGATTTAATTTTAAAAACAATTTTCGCAATTTTCGGTACTCAAGTACTTAATAAAAAACCCGATACTAAAATTAAGCTTGTGAATTTATTGGTGGTTCAATAACCACAGAAGGGTATTCCTCTGGCAACCTTTGCCTCAGAAACAGTCGTAACTCCTCATTCCTACGATGCGAAATTCCATCCCAATTAAAATCCCATTGCGGTAATAATTTCCATCAATTATAAATTAATTTCAATAATTTTTATGAAGTCCCTACCCAAATTACGCATCGTATAACTACTGGATAATAAATTGATGTAACAATATACGACAAAATTTAAAATGTAATTAAAATGGCCGACTTGCCGTGGGGCGAGCCGACATCATTAAACGGTCAGGTAATTAGCAATTTTGTAAATGGTCTTATTCATTATTTTGTTGGGGGCTAAATTAAATGCGGCTGTAAAAAAGTCGCCTCTTCAGACCGTACCTTGTTGCTCGTAATTTGTATGCCGTGCCTTATTTTTTTTTATTAGTCGCACAATAGAATGGAAGAATGTTGCCTGTGCAAAAAAGTTTTCTCCCGAGTTTTCATTTTGGATTTTTGTTGGGGCACTTTTATTTATTTATAAGGCTTTTTAATACAATTAAGAATAGACAAATAAGGCAATTGTTTTTTTGCAACATAATTTACATATATTGTGGCCATGTTAAATACAGAATACAGCAATAATATTTTGCTTAGTGGCACAGATTATAATTTGATAAAATCTGTGGCCGCTGTCGTCATTATAGCAAAATTCACAACAGATAATTGCCGATATTGAAACATATCTATTGTAGCTAATTAACACGAAATAGTAAATTATTATTTTATTGCCTACGTTTGCGGCAATCGCATGAATTATTGTCGACAATAAACAATGATTAAACAATTCTTGCCTATTGAATTGAATGAAATCATTTTAGTGCAAATAACAGATTGAAATGATTTTGGCGAGTTCATTTACTTGTGTATTAATTGACCAAAAGCGTTACGGTGATTGGTGAATTTATGTACCTAACTAGCGGCCCGATTTGATCTAAATACATAATGTATTTCAACTAAGTATTTATTTTAATCAAGCATTCTTAATTTTATGAGTAATTTTAATCTGGTAATAAACTTAGCCATGTTGCTTTGCTTCGGTGTGTGATTCTGAATGTGGTCTTACCTGTAATAAAAAGAAAAATAATATTAGATAAAATTATGATCATTCTGATAAATAATAAACATGGAGTGGCCTGCGAGAAATTGTTTTTTTAAGGAACCACAAATTAGTGTTTCCTTCATATCGATCAGAAAGGCAATTTTCTTTTTTTTTAAGAACACATACATAATGTTCAAACTCTTTTTAAAGAACCGTCAAAAGTACCTCTAATTTACTTTTAATTTCGACAGTTTTTTTTACATTGTTTTTCGCAGAGATGAGATTGCAAATAAGCGTTTTACGGAAGCGTATAGTACAGTATGTTGGCAAAGACGTCTGACCCACCCTAAAAACAAACGAATTTGGACCCTCAGCTTGTAACATTAAGGTTTATTCAATTTATATGAGCTTATCAGACAAGTGCTCGAGAACTCGATGAACGAATACAATATCAAAACAGACACGCAAATTTGATCTTTAACACGTAACTTTAAGGTAACATTGTCGGAGCTACCGGTATTATATAATTTTGTTAAGCTATTTTAATCCTTATCTCGTTGACATTAAAGTTGAAAAGCTTTTAAGTTACACAACATAATTTTATTACAAACCAATCTTTAATTTCGCGTATTCCCAACAAGTTCTTGTGGCTTAGCGGTTTAATGCTGGATTGGCGACTAACAACATGTGGGTGCCAAAACACAGTCCACCTATTATCAGTTTCTTTTTTTTTTTTTTTTTCTACAATATTGGTTGCATTATTAAAGAACGACCAGTATGATTTACGTCAATTTATCTTATTAACAGGTGGGTAAATTAAAAAACTTTAAAGTTCACAGAATTTAATAAGGCAAGGTAAAATATGTTTGCGCGTAGTCACTGCATACCCGTAGCATTTAAAAATACCAGTTTTATAATGAATACTAATATTTATTTTTCAACTACCCACTTATTACAAGTTATGCGAAAATATTACCATTTTAGAAAGTTTTTATTTGAAGATTATCCGTCTATAGTTCTTTACAATAATACAAGAAATAGTTTTTAAATAAATTCTAAATTGAAAGCAAAACAATATGTTCGTCGCAGGATTTGATCTCACAACTTGTTTTTCGCAGTCTCTTAAAAAGGCCACGAGACCAGAATTACTTGAATGCAATCATTAAAATAAGCTATTACACTAATAATATTATAACAAGTAGTTATAATATATAACCTAATGCTAACGTAATAAAGATCAAATTTGCGTGTCTGTATTATGATTGTGTTTGTTCATCGAGTCCTCGAGCACTAGTTTGACAAGCTCATATAAATTGAATAAACCTTAATGCTACAAGCTGAGGGTCCAAATTCGTTTGTTTTTAGGGTGGGTCAGACGTCTTTGCCAACAGACTGTACATACTATTTCCATAGATTTTACATAACTATAGACAACCAAAACTCAATCCATAATACCAACATAAAAAAAATACATCACGTATGCAAAATAGAATATTGATGGATACATAAAAAAAACACAATGACTCGTGCATAGATCTGCATACGTGAGACGGCAACGTCGGGTTCAGACGATCGTGACTAGCCAGTGGGTCAAGTCGATCTATTAAATGGTAATGGTTTACTGTTCGACAAGCACGTAGGTACTTGCCAGCGTTCGAGGAACAACAGATCAAATATGTCGAGGGCCCAGTGAAGACGACTGTCGCCTCTAATGGGACGACCAAGGACCAAGTATACGTGTGTGAGATGAGCATTATGTTTCTAGTAGGTTGCAATTTGGTTGGCAAATATTCTAGTCTTGTACAGTCGTCATCAGTGGTGGATCCAGGATTGTCGTTTAGGAGGGGCTAGGTTTTTAGCAAAGTAAACACTAAAAGAAGCACAGAACCGAAGAGCGAAGATGCTTTTGGGGGCTTGAGCGCCCTGGATCCGCCACCAGTCACCAGCACATTAAGACTATACCTTTTTGTTGTAAAATCGCCCCTATTACAACCACTTAAGATCATAACTTAAAGCGCTGCCATCCGTACTATGTTCATTTTTAACTTATAAAATTAATTTCTTCTATACATTTATTATTGTGGCCAGTATCTTTTCTGTTAAAAAAGTACAAAAATCATGTCAGGCCTTAATTGAGCTTAATTCTGTCAAAACGATCCATTATCTCTAAATATAATAATAAAATTAATTACGTCGGATGAATTCAATGTATCAAAGCGTGTCGGCGTTAAATATGAAATCGGTTCAGGCGCCCTCGTGACCAGGGACCATACAAAAAAAAATCTTACGAATTGAGAACCTCCTCCTTTTTTGAAGTCGGTTAAAAATGCTTTTAAATGGTTTGTAAATATTTAACTTGACTTTGACTACTGTGTCCCAAAAGCCAGAATAAACCTTCCACACTTACGAACGCAATATTAAATTATAATGATATTTCATTAGGTATGCTTATATTTTATCACCATGGCGTGCAATACGTCAACATGTCGGACGCAATAATCCGTTCCAACGCTATCCATGCTTATATTACACAGATATTTTGTCCCTCAGTTAGCTGCTAATTCTACGGTTGTCTGAACATGTTTTAAAGGGTATCGTGTTAAAATGACAGTTTCAATAACCCGTTTGTGAAATATAAATTATGTTACTTATTTATTATGATTAGTTACTACTTTACGCCTGGCGACTTCCTCGGTTATTACGGCGTTTTATTTATTTGGCGCGGAGCAGGGACTGAATACCGATATAATTTTCGTATCGATACCAAAATATCGATATAAGTACTGATATTTGGGTATACATTTATCGATATTGATACTGGTATTTTTATTCAGTACAATAATATCGATACTTTTATACACCTTTATCGGTATCGATACCGATACTAAAATACCGATATATTACTGGTAAAAATTTTAACAACGGCGGCCGCGTCATCTTTGTGATTCACGCCATCCGCCTCCCGGCCCCCGCACCCCCCAGTAACGGACGCGCGTGTGATAATACGTGAATCTAAGTTTATTGTGAATTTGTGATTGGTGTATCAAGATGGCTGATTTGTATTTCATACCTTTACTGCCTTATTACAAGACTAAAAGTTTAAGTTTAGACCAAGTTTAAATCACCGAGGCAATTTATGTATTACAAACTTTATCTTTATCGATAATTATAGTTCGAAATTCGAAAACTGGCTCGAAGATTTAAAGCTGGTTTAAGCGAAGACTTTGTTTTATAATAAGCCCTCTAAGGTGGAAGCTCCACGGTAGCCCGCGAAATTCAAATTTTCTTACGTTTTTTGCAATTTGCAAGTAGGTATTAGGTTTAATGTTGATTAAAGTATGATTCGCGGACGTAAAGTGTGTATTTTAGAATTATAACTATTCAAGTCAGCAATAAAACTATAGGGCCAGGTAACCCGAAAGAATGACTATTTCATGAAATCTTGACATTTTAGGATTATACCAACTTATGGAGTTAATATACTGATTTTAATGGTTATAATTCTGAAACAACATACTTCTTACGCCCGCGAATCATACTTTAATCAACATTAAACCTAATACTGACTTGCAAATTGCAAAAAACGTAAGAAAATTTGAAATTCGCGGGCTCATTGGTCTGAGTTCGCGGGCTACCGTGGAGCTTCCACCTTAAAGTTTAATAGTTTACGTTTGTCTTATGAATAACAAATAAAGTAAAAGATTACTTAAAAAAAAAATCAAATATTTTGTTTCTGATTATGCTTTATTAATTTTTTATTACAAGCTTATGGGTTGATTGTAATTTTTCATAATTGATTATTACCCACATGTTGAGAATAACATGTTTTTTTTTGTGTGGGTGATTGTAATTTTTCATAATTGGGGGGTCATTAAGGGGGGCAAATTTTTCATTATTTTTACGATAGGACGCACAGTTTTCGAGATATATGCTTTATAGAAGAAAAAAAGAAATACGGTTTTTGCACTCAAAGTCAAGAGGTCGGTAGTATTAGGGCACTGGAATTCCAAAAACACTCCCAATCTAAGCTATAAACATTATTTTGCTTATTACGCCCCATTACATCAATCACAGTACCTACAGAAAAACTAGATTTAAAAAAAAAGTACAAAGAACAATAAGCAGGCACGGCTCACGCGCTGCTTTCGATTAAATGCAAAGAGCAGTAGGTATTATATCAAAGAAATGTCCGCAGCTCACTGCACTGTTGCCGTTCCGATTCGCGCACCGTCCGCCACTGCGGTGCGGCGCCCGGAGGTAGCGGTGGCGATACCTATGATATGCGATCTGGCAACGTCGCGACGTTGCGAGTACTTGCGAGTCAAGTTGCGGCCCGATATCAGTACTGAGTATCGATATAAGTATCGATATTTTTTTACCGATATTCAAAGAACTGATACAAAATACCGATATTTATCCCTGTTATCGATACCATTATCGGTATTTTCTCAAAAATATCGATATTTTTGAAGTATCGATATCGGTCCCTGGCGCGGAGCCCTAATTAATTTCAAAAAATAAAAGTAGCCTAAGTACTTATAGCTAAAGTAGTTAAAGTTCCATCAAAATCGGTCCAGCTGTTTCGGAGACTAGCCGAAACAAACACACAGACGGAAAGACATTTTATAAATAATTGGTTTGTTCGTATATGTACCGTGTAAACATTATTTATTTATACTTTTTTGGTGAAAAGCTTTTTTATTTTGACATAACAAGCAGATACTTAAATTTAATTCATTTGTTTTAATTTATTGCAGTTTCACTGACGACGACGTAACAAAAAAAGTAATCAAAATGAGTAAATTTAAAATTCGAAGGTGATTGTCAAATGTTAGGTTAGGAATTTTGGCGCCAAAGTATGTTTATTAGAGAAAGCGTGCCGTCTCGACCCTGAGGCAGTATAGATTGGTGTCAGTGCTCGAGAAGAGGTATAAAAAAATGTTTTGATTTGTGAATGTGAATGCGCTTTCAAAGTCATTGTCAATGTCAAGTAATGTCAAGTTACGATAAACTACAGCTCGTGTTGTCACAATATTGTCTATCGAGTTATTCAGAGTTCATACCAACATTCAAGTCCTTATTTTTTTAAACGAATGAACGACCGATTTTAATGAAACTTCCTACACGTAGGCATACATAGGTCTAAAAATTTTGTTGATAATATATACAGGGTAAATGAAAATATACCCGAAACCTTAAAAGGTATCATTGTACTCATCATTATGAACAACTTTTACTATGGGACCAAACTTGAAATCATGAAAAAAAAATCAGCAGTTTCATACATTACGATCGTGCATTGTGTAGCATTTTAGTAGGGAACAGCTGATTTTTTTTTCATGATTTCAGGGTTGGTCCCATAGTAAAAGTTTAAGGTTTCGGGTATATTTTCAATTACCCTGTATATATATTTTTTTATCTTCTGGTTCCGCGATAATGAAGTAGCGGGCAATAGCTTGTTTGTAAGAAATAAACCGAGAAGACGATTATTATCTTCAAGTACCTACAAACGTAGCAAAAGACATTAGCAGGTCGTTCCACCCTAAATAAATGGACGTTGTATCAAAATGCAAATACAAGTAACATAGCGATTTGTCCGTGGCAGATTATAATCTGAGATGAATGTATTATTGTGCATTCGGCCAGCTGGATAAATAGTGCCAATTGCTGGAGCAAATTGTGCCTATTTGTTTGTAAAACTGAGCTTTGTGACAGTTTGAGACACATTTTGTATTCCGAATTACGTTTCTGGGATTGGATTCGTGTAGACTGCAGATGGACTTAGACAAACTGAATAGGGGTCATTGTACTCGTAACTTGATAAAATGTAAGGATCAGCCATTTTGTATGTAGGATCAGCTGATTGTTTTTTCGTGATGGCAGATTTGTTCCTATAGTTAAAGTTGTTCATAATGATGAGTGCAATGATTTTCAAGTTTATGATAAACAAAAACGAATCTTGTGCAGGTATATGTAATGCTGAAATTGGGATAATTTGTATTCCTATTTTTTTTTCCGTCACATTGGTCTACTTTGGTTTAGGTCTTCTTATAATTTCTGTAACGAAATTAAACCTGTCTGGATAGTGGCTAAGCTTACTGAGGTGAAATAAAATCGTTCCGAAATAAATGACTTCATTTGTTTTCGTGTCTTCATACCGAGAATGATGACTCTGCAGCACCTGAAACCATTTGGCACCGAAATACGTGAAAACAAAAGACGATATTAACATACCAAAACACAATAAAGACCCGTCCACACTGGAGCGGATAACGTGCGGCCGAAGTAGCAGTAGTATTTGTATTTTTTTTATGAGGGAATTTTGTATCCTTGTATCCTGGGTGCGTTTACAGATATAAAAAGTCACATACACAAACAGCCAGATTCGGGAAAACTATCTGTAGGCTATACAGATATTAGAACGGAGCGGGAATCGAATTTGCGACATGTAGCGCTGCAGCCAATAGCTACACCACTGGGCCAATCGTACACATACATAACATACATAAACTCACGCCTTTTTCCCATGGGAGTAGGCAGAAACCACAGAACGCCACCTGCTACGATCCTTACATACCCCTTTTGCCTCATCCACGTTCATACATCTCGCCATATAAGCACGCCGATTATGAGTACTGTGCACCTGACCTTTCTGAAGAACCAAATCCAATCGTCGGGCCAATCGTGTCTTCAAAATACACGAATCTACACCAACGTGGGCAAAATACTAGGTACTGCTGTATCTGACCGTGCTCGCGACTGCAAACACGGCCATAAGTTGACCACTCCAGTGTGGCCGGGCCTTAATGCTGTTTTTATTTCCGTGACACACATGCCTCGTCTGGTCTGATGAGGTCTGGTATGATGGCGCCATTGACGAAACAGGTTCCATATTTATGTAACCTCCTTACGAATTCACTGATTAATATTCACAACGCACGTGTCAGTTGTTTAATTATTTATCATATTTTAATATTTTTAATATTAAGTGCGTATTGTAATAAATGTCGTCATATTTGCTCAGTCGGATTATCTTAATGAATCTTTGCGGTAGCTCCACGGAGAATATAGTATGCAGTAGCATGAATGTACTTTTGAAACGTGGTTAGTGTATTCTTCTCTTTACCTTAAATCACCAACATACAACATAACATCACGCCTGTAATCTGCGAAGGGTTAGGCAGAAGTGTACCCAATTAGGACACCCACATTTCGCCGGTTATGTTTAAGTCCCATGTAATAGGGATAAGTCTATTGCCATCAACCGGTTACAATTCGTGATGGAAAAACCCAATAATACTTTGCCCGACCTGGAAATCAAACTCAAGACCTCATGCTCAACAGTCGCGCTTTGCGACTGTTAGACCAACGTGGCAGTCCTTAAATCACTATTTTCATTAAATTCATTCAGTTCTCTCAAGTTCAGTGCAAGTACAAAAGTTTGGATGCATGTTTGCTACTCAATCACTCTAGAACGGCTGAACGGATCTGGATGAAATTCGTCACAGAGATAGATTATAGTCTGGAATATCATATAGGCTGAAAAAAAATCCCGAAAAATGTACGGTTTCCGAGGGATAACATATTAACTTTACAGCGGACAAAGTTACGGCCTTTTATTATGCAGTAGCCATTAAAATTACATTTCAATATATTCAATTTGATTGCTTTCGGGAAATGCTTACGAGTGGTTTCAACACATTTAGTTGTAGAAGTTATGTCTATAACGAGTGGTAGCAGGCTAAGCTACCGGTACACGGCTACTGATAGCCTATGACATGGGATTACTGACTACAGAACATGTTTACTGCCAGTAAATTTTCAGATTATCGACTTATTATAGAATTCTTGCTGTGAAGTTATTATAGTGTTGTGTGAGACATTTCTATTGCATAAAGAGGTGGAACAAATGTTTGTTTAATCTTAAATGAAGAAGTCAATTTGAAAGAAGTAGTGAATCGTGTAAAGAAGGTTGTTTGGGGAAGTTATTTCATTTTTTTAACGAATTATATGGAATTTCTTGCCGGTTCTTCTTCATACAAAACTAGGTATACATTTTGGAATAGGCAATTAGATTTTTCTTCTTTTTGTAAGTGACGTTCAAAAGTAGCAGAAAACAGACATTATTGAATATTGGTGGCCCAAAGATGCTTATGATTTTGCGAAAACATAGAAACAACCATTCAGAATTTTATCAGGTCACCGGTATTCCGTTTATTTGAGACGGTGTATTCATATTGAAGATGAAAGAATAGACACGTGATTTAGTATCTAAGCTTCGTAAATGACATCGATATCCTTATAGAAAATAAGATACAGCCTAAACTCGATTTCGTGGTAGAATGACGCGATCCGTGCATCGCGCGACGCCAATTTCCGTTTGGTGTTTTTCAAAAAATCGCAACGTCATGAGTCATTGCTGGCAACACTAACAGGTTTAATTCTGACATCACCTTGTGGTTCTGTAGCTGTTGAAGTCACGTAAGACCCACGATAGTGAACTATATAGGTTGCCTATCGTCGTAAGGCGGAGTTAGGTAATTCTTGGTAAATTCTCCGTGTTATGTTTTATTTGCGTTAGTTTACAATTATTTTACCTTATATTGTTCTGCATATTATTTATGATACCAGCCTATTATTGTCCGACTACAGGGAAAGGCCTCTTCTAATAGCAGAGAAGGCACGAGCATTGATCACCACGCTTGCTCAAGGCGATTGGCGATTTCAGTGTTACATTAACTATAAGTCCAGGTTTCCTCACGATTCGTTCCTTCACCAATGTCAGTGACTCAGTGATGTCCAAGATAAACTTAAAAAGCATAATTATATGCAATAGAAAAAGTCATGGTATCCGCCTGTGCCCGGTTGCAAACTCACGACCCAATTCAGTATTGCTAGAGGAAACGACCAATGTTAACTATACCAATTCAAGAATCATTATATGTAGGATGCAATGATTTTTATCATTATTCAAGTTCTTATTCTTGTATCTTCGTCAAGATGTTATAAGAGAGGAAGATAATTATGTGGTTTCGTAGCCAATTCATAAAACGACTGAGATATACCAGTCATAAAACAAATTAAAATACTAAAAAAAAAATACAAACATCCGAATTGAGAACCTCCTCCTTTTTTAGAAGTCGGTTAAAAACAAGATTTACATCAATCAAACTTAGTCTTAGGGGAAACACATTAAATCAGCCGCGAGATGGCTAATACAAGTTGAATAAATAAGCCCTATTGATAGATATTCAAACACAGATCTCGATATGTTCCTTAATCAATCAGTTAGGAATCTATTGCTTACTGATTTACTACATTTATAACCCATATTATTTATTTATTATACTAAATGAAACATGTTTCTTGCAATCTATTAGTTGATAGAGAGAAATCATGTCCTTTATCACTTTAAGGAAAGCATCTATCTTCAAACACGATAAGGTTAGCACAGTAGTTGAGGGATTCGCTGCCGTGTTGTGTGTGGTGGGTTCAATTCTCGCACGGATCTAAAAATTTGCATAGCTTATTATGTAGTTGTTCTGGCTCTGATTGATTGTGTATGTGAATTTATATGTTTGTCAGATTTACAATAGGTACTGGAGAAATAGCAAGTGTGAGGAGGGGGGGCAAGATGTAAAAAAAAGAACAAATTGAAAAGACTGATAGAGAAAAATGTGCAATTATATCATTAATCATTGGATTGGTTTATGATTGGTTAAGGAAATTGATATAATTTCCTAAGCTAATGAAGTGTAATTAAGTATCTTGCTTTATGGCATCTGTGTGCTTATGCTCGTTAAAGGTAAGCCTGGATCATTGATTTCTATCGCAATCAAAATGGCATTAAGAACTGCTTTTAATAGAGAATTTATTCATATTTATAGCTTAACCTACACAGGCTTTAACACTGAAAAGCTCAGAAATATATCCAACAACGAAGTAATTGAGCCCGTGACCCTAAACACAAAAGGTGCACAACGCTGCTGCGAATTGGGTCGTCAGATTTATGCTAAAGAGATATTCTGCGTGCGAATAGCAAAAGTATCGTTGTTACTACATAAGTATAGGGATTAGTGTTTTGTTTGCTAGATGGCACACAGCAGGGGTCAACAGGCTATCTGACAATCGTAGAACCGGATCGTCGTTCGTATCCCAACAAAGGCTTGAGATGCAGTTTTGCATTACGAAAACAGTATGCATCCTACCTCGGCCTTCTGGGCCCTAAAATGTAGCATGAACAAGATTGTTCCATTTAAAGTTTATTCCCGGAGGCGCGGTACGATTTAAATTCTGATAGACTTAAGTGGATGTTACCAGGTACCGGCACTATTATAGGTGCCGTGCGTAAGTTACGCAAACAGAACACTTAGGTACTTGTTTTAGACCGACCTTAGCGTAATAGAGGTGTTATATTACTTGAGAAGTGACACGAACATAAGGGTTTCAGTGGCTTTCTAACTTTCATGTTAGGTTGCCAGGTCAGTACTTAACTATATTTTTTCTTTATGCGACATTTACGGCTCTCGGGGGAAGTATATTGTAGGTAGATCACGCCCACATGTATTTCAAGGCTTTTTAGTTTATAGGTGTACCTGATCAACCTTGTTGCTGCCTATAAAACAGATTTTATAGATTTTTTAAACTTATATGCGTTTTATTCTTATTATTTTTTGGATTGAGCTTTCCGAGCGATGGACTGCTGCGCTGCTAAGAAACAAATATTTGTGTGACCTAAATAATGTTGTTTCGGATGGCTGTTTGTGTACCTATGTGAATGTACCTTTATGTTTGTAAACGCACCACGGTACCTACAGGAGAAATCCTAAGTTCAAAGTTATCAAAAACAATCCGCCAAGAAGTCATTTAGTTTTTTTCCAACTGCCCAAACTACGTATATATTAAAAGCAAGTGCAATAAAATTCCAGTCCCGTTTTTTATTCCCGATTTTTGTGACGTAAGTGACGTAAGCACATTTTAACGTCCAGCGAGCCATGTTAGCCGCATTGTGCCGCGGTATTGGCCGATGTTAACAAATGTTATCGACTGGCAGTGCCGTTGACATGGCCGTTATTAATGATACCACTATCTACAGCTGTAATATCTAACGATATTCGGTACATGCGATATTATTGTTTTCGTCGTCAGTTTTTGGAAGTTGGGTGGTCGAAGGGATTTAAATATTATGACAGTTATGTGGTACCGTATTTGTTTTACGGATTTAAAGAGAAAGTTTGAGATGGTGATTGTAACGCCGCCGCGCCGGTAAAGGCTTGGGAAGGCGAAGTCAAAACATTTATTTCAATTAGACAGTTGAAAAGTAGTTTTGAACGCCTCTTACAAGACACAAAATTAATTGGATTTTATTTTCCCTTCTTAAAGGTATGGAGAAACTTAAAAAACAATGTTAAAAAAATTTAGTTTACTGTTAAAAAATAATTCTTCAACTCCATAATTTCAAGTGCTTAACGGTCCAAAAAAGATGCGCCCACGACTTCCTTAAACACGATTTAATCACAGATTAACTTTTCAATGCCATCATAAGAAAATGAGTGCAAAAAGATGAATTCTTCCTTTCTCCAGCGTAGATTGAATGCCACAGTCCGTTTATGTGGTCGGACCATAAAACGTGTCACGTGATTGCTATCGGCATTCCTCTCCCTATCTGAGGGTATTTACGGCGAAATTTTATCACAAGCCGGTATGAAAGAGGGACAGGTTTCAGTGGACGTGGGACGAACTGGCCGGCTGGACTGGACGCACTTGTTTATGCTTTAGTATTAAGTGTTGAACGTGTAAATATAAAACGCCGTGCGGACAGAAGTGGTGGCTGTCACTTGTCAGTTTGACATAATTGTACTGATCTGACATGTGTCAGATAGTACAATTATGTCACACTGACAACTGGCTGTCACTGCCAATGCCCCTGTCAGAATAGCGCATTAAAGTCTTCTTTTCAAGGACATTTGTTTACCTGAAGATTGACTTCTATTATTTATATGACTTCCTATTATTTTTTCTCTGTTTCACGCGGTATTAATTCTAAGGCTTGTTTCGTTTCAAACTAATAATGATTTTTTAAATTTCTTTCGGTTTTTGGAACTAACTTACCTACCTTTTTACTGGTGGGAATACATTCATAAATAAAATATACAAACTCATTTGTTTCACTGGACAAATTCCTTTAATCCAAATAGAGTGTGCTTTTTATACGTCCGGTATAAAGAACGCAGGAGGAGATTAAAGTTTAATTGACTCTTTCCTGAGCTGCTGCCGATGCCTGTCTATTAAATCGTCTTAATTTTAAACATGTGAAATCTGATTAAGTTGTCGTCAAACAGCTAGGTTTCATTATAATGCCTCCAATAATATCTAGCTTCTAAATGTCTTATACGCAATTACTGTCAATGGTGTTACAAAATTACCATTTATTCGCACCAAAAGGTGTTAATTTAGTTATTGGAGATTTATTTATGGAACAAGTCTTGCCAACAACAGGTTTGTAATGTGTTCAGGAAATAACTATGTCACCAAAGTAAACATACGACGGGAACCGTATTAATTTTGATAAATTGTCGTATCTTAGGCGCCGTATTTCAATATGGCGGGAGTGCGTTGCACGATGTTGAACGCAGGCGCACCACGCACGTAGCTTGTTAGCGTTCAGGCAGCCCGCGCATTTTTCACAAAGATGGCGGACGTATGTTACCTCTTGGCGCCAACCCACTCGATAACCGATATACGAACGATTTATGATGGCTGCCTCCATTTTATTAGTTTTGCACTCAATCGACAGTCGCACGAATTTAAATCGAATGCTTTATTAAAAATAAGTTATGTCTACACCGCCTTGTCATTAAACGGTTTGAATTATGTTATGATCTGTCGGTTGTTTCTCGATGTTATATATCAAAATGCCTTTATTTGAAAACAAAAGTGAGCATACGATAGATCAACGGTTTATTGTCATTCATAACGGGTAATATTGGCAAACACCTGGAAAGCTACACTGAATAGAGCCTTTACTATAAAGTGCTGGTAATAAAACCAAGTATTTAACTTAACTATTGGTAGTTCGACGGGTGTAATTCAATAGAAGACTCGGAACGCATTTAGAGAGTTCGGCTTTCCTGAGAACAGTGTTAATAACTCGTTGCTAACTGTATTACCTAGGAGAAGTCGTAAATGTGTCCTCATTGGATAACGATATTAGGTGAACGTTAGCTCTTAGGGTATGAAGATGTGAAACACATTCACTAAATCTAATAAACTGCTACAATTTAGCTAATGAAGCGTACTTTATTTAGGTTTCTGTAATCTTAATTAATCATTAATTTTTAAGGCACCACAGAAAAGTTCGGTTAAGCAGACGACAACCTCCTTGATTGAACTGCGAGATGTCATTTTGAATAAAAAGTATTGAACTTTCGCCGCTCCCGAATAATCCGATCCAGCCTGTCCCTTTGCTGCCGTCCCCAAGCGACCCCCTGAGCCAAGGCTCGTACCCCACAGGCGGTGCCCTTAGCGTGTAGTCGCTTAGTTTGTAAGTTTTGTAAGTCCTGGCTGAAGGCCTTAATTTTTAAGGCACCACAGAAAGTTCGGTTAAGCTGACAACAACCTCCTCGGTTGAATTGCGAGATGTCATTCTGAAAAAAAAAGTATTGAACTTTCGCCGCTCCCGATTGGTGGGGGGTAAATAAAAGGTGAGTGCATAAATGATTTATAGTCAGTATCGTCGCGGCGTACGTGGGCGTCATATCTCTCTGATAAAGCAGTTCTACCGACCTCAGTTCCGACTTGCAGTTCAATCTCGAGTTAGCATCTTTCAATCTAATGGGATTTAGTTACATTGATTTATCATTTGTTTATACAAAGAGAAAGCTGGGATTTACTATTCAAATGACAATTCTATTTTACAATATTTGTGTAGATATTTTGACGGCACGGTTGGCGCAGTGGCTGAGCGATTGGCTGCTGCACTGGGTGTCGCGGCTTCGACTGCTGTACGGAATCTCAATAACGTGGTACAGTGGTGCCACACTATGTGTAGGTACTATTATATGACACGGTCAATCAAGCTATTTAGTTCACACAATACAGACAACAATTTCTATTTCTGCCTTTCCTGCCTACCTTGCCTTTCTGCTACATTGCCATTCATTGGTATTTTGTGTTCATTTTTTAAGCTGGTGTCTAATAATTTTGAAACCTATTTATAGTGATTTAAAATAATTGACACACTCGAAACATTGTTTAAAAGTAGTTGCATTATAGCCTGTATACCAAATGACTTGTTCAACTGTACACTCGTGTAAATGTAACACACATTTTCATCACAAATGTCAAGCTAGTCTTGATTATGTTATATCCGTACTCGGAATATACAATCATGTTACTCAAGTACTGACTGGTATCAGTCAATTAAACCATATGGGTTTAAGCAAAACACCTACAGGTGAGACCTAGAAAGCCTATCTACAAGTTGATATGGTTATGTAGAAAAACTTCTTTCATTTTACTATGTAAATCAATTAATTAAGTACTGACACCTAGTGTGGTGTTGATATAGATTTACATGTAAATATCGATTGAGATTCGCGTAAATTTTGTTTAAGTTTGGTTTTATTACAGTATTAAGTTAATGTAAGTTAATTTATTCTTTCGTTAATCTTGCTAACTTGGTTAATTATAGGTAGGGTTTATTTAATTAATACTCTCTTAGTTCGGAACTGTTTGTGTAGACCCATTGACCAAGATTACTTTTGTTTTTTTTTTTTCACTTTCGTAATGAATATTATTGAACCATTCTGTGAGAACATCTTTGTACACACATAGATACATAATCTCACGCCTGTAATCTCCGAAGGTTTAGGCAGAGCAGAGGTGTACCCATTAGTACACCCATATTTCGCCAGTTATGTTTAAGTCCCATATAATAGGGGCCGAGCCTATTGCCATCAACCGGGCACAAATCCAGACTTTGAGGCTGCTACTGAGAAACTCCTGATGGAAAAACCCAATAACACTTTGCCCGACCTGGGAATCGAACCCAAGACCTCATGTTCAGCAATATTTTTTTACATTACGAGGTTATACCGTCCCTTTTTTGTATTGAATATCCTATTCAAAGAAATTGAAACAAATGAAAGGAATATAATACTTCAGTGTTTTTTGTAATCGTTTTTTTCATTCAGGGTTTGTTACATACTGTAAATGTTTCAACTTAATTTACAGTTGAAGAAACATTTTCAATTTTTTTTTTGGCTCGTAGCACCTGACCTGTACTGGGCCCCTGGGTATTTGCCTGCACTACCTAATGGATAATCCCGAATCCGACCCTGATCCCTGATCCCCTGGTCCCTGACTCTAACTAAAGTGCGTCACGATTGTCCAATGTTCACTTGCCCGAAGAACGTTCGTCCAAATGAACGCATGACGCACTCCCGACTAAGACCCTACAATTTCAAAACCCCATAATAGTTTACAACTCGCTAACCATAGACAAAGAAACTGATATTGTACCTAAATGAACGATAATTAGAAGTTTACTGCGCAGGCGCCATAGGAATTGGACTGTTTAGAAAATTTGCCGGAAATGACGTATTTGAGTGTACATGACAGATTCTTTGTTGATTGTGACTACTGTCATTTGTTTTAATATGTTATTAAGGAGCTAAAAGGTAAATAAGAAACGTGTAAAGTAAGAGTGTGCCATGTTTAATTAAACAATCTTGTTGGATGTTTGAAATTGTTTAAATTTTTTTCGTTGTTTGCAAGGTACAAGAGTCTACTTTCGACATTTATGAATATTGCTATAAAGCTTTTTTGTCTCATTACGATTGCGGAGCTCCTGATCAGATTATGTTCCATTATTGAGTGTCCTGATAGCCTGTTCACCTGCATCCTTGACGACCTGTGCAACGCCTCTGACGCAGAAATAAACGTGACTAGCTACTGAGCCCAAATAGGCTTAATTATGATAGATGTATCGCTCATACGAAAAGAAAAAGAAAGCTTGGACAAAACTTATTAATTGAAAATCATTGTGCAACCCCTTTAATTAATATAAATAACACATATAATAAAATCGTAACAAAGTAATGTATATTATGTTGAAGCAAGCATCATGCAATAATTACTACCGGAAAGATTCTGTTTAAATTTTGCATAATTATTCTTTACTGGTCTGGTCAGTCTATATTATTACACTGTTAGCTATGAGGGATGAGCAATGTTCTTTTCTTTCGCAGTTTTGGAACGGGATTGTTTTAAGACTTAGACCAAGTAGGTTCACTTGCAGGATTGTGATGACATAGTATTCAATATTTTATTTCCGTTATACTTGAGTTCATGTGAGTAAAGCAGCAGGAACAGCTCGCAAGTACAACACAATAAAATAAAACTACACGCACTAAAATATATTTTTAACAATTAATGGAATCTTTTAATCGTCAGTGGTGACGTGATAATGTGCAATAGAACTAGTAAAACCCTCCATCCACCGCAGTAGCTATAGGCTATAATTATTGCACCGCTGCGTAAATCGTCATTATGATAGAAATCGGTGACTGAAACACTGCGAGGCCTGCTATAATAATTGAGCAGTTGTGTACGGCAATACAAATAAATATACTTAGTTAGTAATAACCCTAAATACTGACACAGTTAACAGTTAATTGTGTCCCTTTATATTTTGTCTGCTTTTGTTGCCATGTTTACATAATTTATTGTTTTAGTATGAACATTAAAGCATTTGTAATCGTTTAGTTTAGTTTCAAAATTATAGCGACTGTTTTGCATCTGAAAGGCAGCGCTGTTTCTATTACAAAATAGAACTAGCTTTTAGCAGAAAAACAAAAGATTTTATTTACATACTAACGTGCAAATAAAAAATAAGTTAAAAATAACTAAAACCCGACTACGACAAAGTCGCGCACTGAAAAGTATAAAACAAGAACAATATTCATTTGACCGATATTTTCGAAATTTTTAAGTAATAGCCGTGGTCGTATGCCACCTGCGGTTGTTTCACACAATCTTTATTGAATAGGTGGCATACGACCACGGCTATTACTTAAAAATTTCGAAAATATCGGTCAAATGAATATTGTTCTTGTTTTATACTTTTCAGTGCGCGACTTTGTCGTAGTCGGGTTTTAGTTATTTTTAACTTATTTATTTACACTATTTTGGGGGTTACTTATATTATTTGGGGGTTATATTATTTGAAGGAATAACTCTATTTAATTATTTGATATAATAATAAAAGCAAAGTAGTGAGTGAATTTCAAATGTACTCATTAAGCCTTTTCATTTGATACCCATGTTGACACTGTTAAAAACAGGCAAAGTAGCTAGTAAAAGCTATATAATGTATATATATTTCAAATGTGCTCATCAAGCCCTTTAATTTGATACCCATGTCGATATTGTGCGAAAAAATTTTTTTTTTTGATAACGACTTCACATCCCCTGGAGGGCGCCATATTGGATTTGGTGACACGTCACCTACCCTATAACCAGCGGACAACTGAGACGCTTCTAACGACACCTCATTTGTCATGTAATGATAAGTAGTTTAGAAGTTACGAGGGAACAAACAAACATACATACAAACATACATACATACATACCGGTCAAAATCATAACCCTCCTTTTGGCTTTGCCGTAGTCGGGTAAAAAAAAATGGCTACTAGGCAATATTCATTAGCGGTAAAGCACGCGGTTAAAGCACATACGTAATATGTATATCTACATAAGCATACTTTTATTAATTTGAATTAAAAGTTGAATGTGGCGAAATGGCCCAATTTTTTTGCACGTGAATGTAAATCAAACAGGCAGTTTTAAGTCAAAATACAGACTGCATCTGAGTTCACGAGAACCACAAAGAGCTTCATACTCCCCATATACGTAGAAACAGTTCTACCTAAGATTTTCCGACAAGGAATGGGCGGCAAAAATAAAAGTAATAAAACCTATAGTTTCATATCTAGAGTTCAAAGGAGTTAATATAAATCTGGCGAGTGGAAATTCCTCGTCATGTTCTTCCATCTGTTACTTGCCTTGTAACTCGCAGTTTGCGTCAGAGAGCGATATTTCATACTAAAATATGACAGTTGCAGGATTTTCTTCATTGAAAGTTGTTAGAAGAAAAATGTTAAGGAAATTTTCCAAAAAGCTGCAAAAATCTAAAGATTTTCGTGATTTTTAAATATTATTTAGATGAAGCTTTTATCTTTAGTGTTTTTACATTTATTGTTAAAAATAATATCAGCCTATTATTGTGCCACTGCCACTGCAGGGCTAAAGGCCTCTTCATATACATCTATGATTGGGGATTTCAGACTTATATTCATAAGTCCAGGTTTCCTTACGATGTTTTCCTTCACTGATGCCATTGATGTCCAATAGAGGCCATCACGGCTATGCAACAACCTATTCTGTAAAAACTCATTTCTGCATTCGGACAGTCTGTTGTCGTAGTCACAATTTGGATGAAATTGCGAACACAAGAGCGAGTTAACTCGAAAGTGAATTTTCACAGAATAGCACCCCATTGCAGTTGAGTACATAATTACATTGGATGATTGTTACCAACGATATAACAATTTAGTATCACTTTTTTACATTCCTTTTTTCCATTGACATCGGTCGCATGTTACACCGGTATACCCAATACGTCGGCAAACAAGTAATGGATCATAAAAAATAATTGTTATAGCCTCGTTGAAGGGTTTTTCGATCCCATTTTGTTTAGAACTAGCTGTGCACGTGGCTTCGCTTATGTAGACCTTAGTGTAACGGAAATAAGTACTGACATATCATCATAATCTTCCAATTGAATCTAGTTGGTCAAAGTCTTAAAGAAATCCTGTAGTAAACTGTGGAAGAAAACAATATTGCTCGTACCCTATAGCAAGGGCTGCGGGGCGTCTTAACAGGATACCGTGGCCCCGGAACGTAAAGGGCAACAGAAGGAACAGGGTGGTTTTTTAGTCAGTAAAAGTCTGACAGTCCCTTCCGCCCCACCCAGGGCGGAAGGAGTCATTTGATGATTTTTACCACCTAAAAACAAAAACCCCTATAGCAAACAGCGTGATAATAAAAAACCTACAGAGTGACCAGACCAGTGGGGAATTTTCATGTTAAAGAACAGAATCTATCCGGTAGTAATTGCATGCATAAATGAGATTTTTTGACTTTAAATGCGAAAGTTTAGATGGATCGATGTTTGTTACTCAATCATGCCAGAACGGCTGAACGGATCTGAATGAAATTTGGCACGGATAAAGATAATACTGCCTCGTTGGTCTAGTGGTTACCTGACCCTGACTGCAAAGCCGGAGGCAGTGGGTTCGATTCCCACCCAGGACAAACTTTGTGTGATGAGCATAATTGTTGGTTCTGTGTCTGGGTGTAATTTACCTAATATGTATACTACTCAAAACAAAATAGGGCCCACCACTATTTATTTTAAATTTTTGTCTTAGAATTATTCAAGAGATACTAATTAGCAAAATGAAGCATTAGATTATGTAGTTGACTTGTTTGTGAGTCTTTATCAATGTTTCGAGCGAAAACTTGAGGGTTTAATTCAAGTGGGAAGACAGAAAAAGTGAAGTGCTTGAAAAAACGTAAAATGCACAAATTCTTTTACTTGTGTTCTCAATGTCACTGTAGTTGTTGTGGGTAGTCGTTGCTTTCTTGGACAGTTTTATTTGATTTTTGTAATAATAATGATTACTATGGCTGGTTCTGGGCGTCATAAGGACATGGAAACCGCAGCGAGAGCAGTGGTCCTGGTTCAGGGGAAAAATCTCAGAGGTCTGTAGCAATACATGTCGGTGTGTCGCAAAGAACTATCCGAAACATGTAGGAGTTGTACCAGAAAATCGGGAGAGTAGCTAGGAGTCTTAGAAAAGGAAGTCCTAGAGCTACAACTGCTCTAAAAGATCGCTGTATCAGGTTAACTGCTCGTCGGAAGAAAATTTTAACCGCCGGCCTTTACAAACCTGCCTGTGGCAATCAAATGGTACACAATTCAGTGATCAAATCATTTGTAATCCACTCCACGAAGATGGCCAATGTTTCAGAGTATGTGCTGTTCGACTCAAACTGACAAGGGCTCATCATGCAGAGCGTTTAAAGTACGCTCGCCAAAATTTGTACTGGACCAAGGCTAACTTTGGTGCGCTACTCTTTATAGACAAATGTAAGTTCAAGTTTTATAGTGATCACAAACAAATACAAGTGTGGAGAAAACAAGGCGAACGTTTTACAGAATCATGCATCCATGGAACCAACCATTTCTGGGGTTTAAGTGTTACGGTGTGGGCGGAAATTCGCTTGGCGTGCAAAACAGAGCTTGCAATTCTGAATGAGGGTACTGTAACTGCTACCAGTTATGTTTAGCGAGTAGTCTGACTTCATATCATTCCATTTTCACAGAGAGTGGGTTCTGGTTTTGTTTATATGCAAGATAAGGCTCGTCTACATACGGCCTGTATTACACAAAGAGCTCTTTCTGACACCATCACACCAGTACCCCGGTTTTGCCATGGCCTGCGGTGAGTCCCGACCTAAATTTCATTGAATATTTATGGAATCAACTGAATAGAAGCCTCGAAAAGAACAACAGTCAGCTGAATAGTCTTCAGGAGCTTGTAAACGCGCGCAAAAGTCTGTTTTAACGAATACTGGAACAAAACGTTACCCATCTGATTAAAAGTGTACCTGATAGGCTCAGGGAGTGCATACGGAGTAGAGGTGGCCTCACTCGCCTCTAAGCGTAACATCGCTCAAGCCACAGGTACAAAAAAAATTGTGAAAAGTGAGATTTACTTTTCTCATTATTTTGCTGCAATTTCCCTAAAAAGTGTTTTTGTGTTTGATTTACAAAAAAAATAACAACTTTGATTCTTGATTACGTTTAAACACTTTCTTAATCCCTAGCCTAAATACGTCTGTCCATAAAAACATGATACACATTAATACTTTCTAATTTCACACTAAAAACGTGGTGGGCCCTATTTTGTTTTGAGTAGTATATATGTATTTAAGAATACAGAATGGAAGAATGTGACAATATCACTTACCGACAAATACGCAGAACGAGCTCATTAAATGATATTAGCAGAGACAGTTCGGCACTATTTGATGCGACTATGATGAGCTTACAAAATACGACAATAAATACTAGTCAGACTGTATTGGACATGAAAGAAAAAAATAAACAATTATCCGACGAATTATTAGCAGCTCACCAGGAAATTGAAAACCTAAATTCAGAAAATTTTAGATTGAAAACAGATCTTCAAAAATATTTAAAAATTATAGAAGCATACAAAACAATAAATTTTTCAGACAAAAATAGCGGTACACCTAAATCTGGACAGAAAAGCAAACCAAAACAAAAAATATCCGCAAAAACACCCAATGTAAAAAACAGCAAAGCTACATCCACACAGACGCAAACAGAATCAAACAGTAACGAAATAAATGAAATGCCTAAACTGATAACGACTCAGCAAATTACCACCCAACATCAAATAGGAGAATTTAAACAAAGAGAACATTTAAACACAAAATTTGAAAAAACACCACATAACAGCATTGCATCTATGGAAGGCTTGGAAAACAAAACACAGGTAACACCGAAAGAAAAACAGACGAAAAATAAACCAAAACTGTGCATTATAAGCAGTAACAAGACAAATAATATACTGTCAATAGCTGAAAACACTTTTACAAATAAACAAATATGTCACTTACTATTGCCAAATAGCAGAATTAAAAATCTTTTAGGCAATATAAATAAAAAACTTGTAAATTACTCAAAAGACGATTATTGTATTATCCTCATCGGGGATGAAGACTTTCGTAAAACCAGCAACTACTATGACTTGATTATCTATATTAGAGAGACACTTCTTACTATACAACATACCAATGTAATAATATGTTTACCGACTTATATGTACAGTAATTTTTCTATGGTCTATAACTCGAGAGTTGAATTATTCAACAACATGTTGTACCTTGACATTCAAACTTATAATTATGCAACACTATTTGACTCAAACTTAAACTTAAAATGTGACCATACTATGTTTAAACTTAATGGAATAATTAATAATTTTGGAATGAAAAATATATTTGACAATTTAAAATACTATGTTGTAAACACTGACATACAGGAATTCAATGATAATGCAAATGTAATTTCATCTGATTCAAGTTTTATAGTAGAAAGTTCTAATATGTTATTTCGAGCATAACTTTATATCTATACTTCACCAAAACATTAATGGACTAATAAGTAAATCTGAATCGCTAAGCGTACACTTGACACAATTGAAATATACTGTTGATGTTATATGCGTTACGGAACATAACATGAGGCAAGGCGATGAGCAGTATCTAAGACTCCCTAACTTTAATTTAGCGTCTTCCTTTATGAGAAGCAATAGACATGGAGGCTCTTGCATACTTATAAGAAATGGTCATATATACAAAGCCATTGATTATATCAATAAATTGTCTATTCCTAATATTGCAGAATGCTCGGGCGTTGAATTAATTCAGCATAAAATCTGTATTGTGTGCATATACAGACCCCCAAAAAATGATAGATTCTCAATACAATGTTTCCTAGAAAGATTGCAAGATATAATGACCCAATTATGTAAAAATCCAAATAAGAAAGTTATACTATGTGGAGACTTCAATATTGACATTCTAAAATTAACGAAATTAACAAATGAATTTAAACAAGTATTATTATCTTATAACATGAATATAGAATTTAGTAAAATAACCCGGTTTCAAAGCAAAACTTGTATTGACAACATAATTCACAATATTAGGGGGTGTAAAAGTGAAATAATTGAACTTGCAGTCTCGGATCATACAGCACAACTATTAAAATGTCCCGTAAAGAGAACAAACTTACTTAAATTTTGGTACGTTACAAAAAGAGATTTTTCAAATGCAAATAAAGATAAATTTAAGAAATATATAGCACAACTTACTTTCGCCGATGTGTATCAAGAGACTAATCCAAACAAGGCATTTGATATGTTTTATGAATTGTTTAAATTATTATACGACCAATGTTATCCGCTACATAAAATTAAATTAGTCCCCAATAAAAAAATTGGATGGATTTCTCGAGGGTTAAAACTATGTAGTTTAAAAAAACGCAAGATGTTATGGCAATACAGAAAAGATCCAAATAAAACAAATAAAATGACACTTAAAACATACACAAAACGGCTAAAAACAATTATAAATCTGACACAAAAATCTCAAAATGACAATTATATTAAATTATCAACAAACAAAACAAAAGCGACATGGAATATAATTAATAAAACCAAACCAAATAGTCCTAATCTTGGTATTCCTAAAGTAAATATTAACAATAATAAAATAGTTGACCCGGTAAGCATATGTAATGCATTTAATAATTATTATGCTGACATAGGAAACAGTACTGAGAAAACAAAGTACCAATGTAATAGATTGACTCACATACCAAAATCGATATTTGTGACTCCAATAACACCACCTGACATAATCAACACTGATAATCACACTCAAAAATACCAACAGCACTGGGTATGATGGTATTAGAACATCAATAGTAAAGGATGTAGGTATCACTATAGCGCCTATCCTATGTTATATAATTAATATAAGCATCGAAAAAGGAGTTTTCCCTGATAAATTAAAAACAACAATAATAAAGCCACTTTATAAAAAAGGAGACAAGACGGAACTTGGCAACTACAGACCTTTAGCTCTCATACCAATATTTGCAAAATTATTTGAAAAAGTTATTTTTAATAGTCTGTATCCATTTTTTGAAAAAGAAAATGTAATAATTCCCCAGCAATATGGCTTTAGGAGAAATAAAAATATAAATATGGCTATTTTTAACTACCTACAATCTGTAATTATTAATATGGATAAAGGCAACCCAACTGTCGGATTGTTCATGGATATGACCAAAGCTTTTGACCACGTGAGACATGACATACTATTGGATAAGCTATACTGCTATGGAGTAAGAGGCAACGTTCATGACCTTATAAAATCGTATTTAACTGATAGACCTCAAATTACAGAAATGACCAAATTATGTTTTAAAACCAAAAAAGAAATGACATACCAATCAGATGTTAGGATTCCAAGATATGGTGTTCCCCAGGGCAGTGTTCTGGGACCCCTACTTTTCATTATATATATTAATGACCTCCCGATGGCAACTTCTTATAAAATGACTTTGTTTGCCGACGACAGCACTGTGCTATATACTGGACCCACAATGACATCATTAGAAATTGACATTAATTATTCACTGACATCTATAATTCAATGGCTTGACTTAAACAATCTAAAGATAAATTTGACTAAAACTAAATTAATGAATTTTAAGCAGAGGAAACATACTAATATTAGTGTTAATTACGTGGGACATACAATTGAAGAAGTAAATACAACTAAATTCTTAGGGATACATGTTGATAATAAAATGAATTGGAAGTCACATATTAATCATATATGCACAAAGCTCAGCCAGTATGCCTTTGGACTGTACAGACTTAGAAACGTAACTAATTTAGCAACATTAATAACTGCCTACCATAGTTTTGTATCTTCCACATTGCGTTTTGGTGTAATATTTTGGGGCAACTCAACAGACTGGACACTAGCTTTCAAAGCACAAAAACGCTGTTTGAGATCAATCTTTCACCTTAAACAAACAGACTCATGTGTTCCCTATTTTAAAGAATACAAATTACTGCCTTTGCCTTGTATTTACATCCTGGAAACGGCTATATTTATTAAAAACAATCCAGACCTGTTTAAGAAAACACAAAGAGCTCGCCATGCTGGCAAATTGTGTGTAGTACCCAGTAAAACTGCATTAATGCACAAAAGTATATTTTGTAAAGCTCCACACATATATAACAAAATCCCAAAAAAAATTAAAGACATAAACAACATTAAACTATTTAAAAAGTACCTTCAAGATATGCTAGTGAAAAAGTGCTATTATTCAGTTCAAGAATTTCTTGATGACAAGTCCAACATTGCATAAAAGAAAGATTTACATATTAATCCATTATTGACATTCATTTTGACATTTTATGTGAGTAATAGTTTAATGAATTGTAATAGATAATTTAACACATTGACATTTTAACAATATAATAATAATGAAATTTAACAATTAAAGTACCTAATCAATAATATTTGCATACCTTAAATGGTAGAATGTGGATCAAGAAACTGTACCTCATGACTTGTAACATCTATGCATATTATATGTATTACCTGTATTCAGCAAATAAATAAATAAATAAATAAATAAAAAAAATTATAAATTATATGAGTATGTATATCAGTTGTCTGGTTACCATAACACAAGCTCTGCTTAGCTTGGGATCAGATGGCCGTGTGTGAGTTGTCCCAAGATATTTATTTATTATTTATTATAATAGTCTAGAATAGCACATAGATTTTTTACCCGACTGCGCGACGCAAAGGAGGGTAATGTGTTTTTTTATCCTGGTAAATGTACGGTTCCCGTGGGATTATATATATCAACTTTGACGTAGACGAAGTCAAGGCCAGAATCTTTTTTATTGTATGTGTATATTTCCACATCGTATGTAATTGTGTTCAGTTTATGTAGGTTCAAAGTCGTTTACATTCAAAGTGTAACTTTTATAGGCTCTATAAATGTATGTATGGAATATTTACACGCAATGTTGGAAGTCATTTTTGTAGGTATATCATATTTATGTATTGAAATCGTGCTTAGTTAAAATGGTTATCACCAATTAATGGCAAAGTTATGATTATGACTTCGTTTGCCTAGCCATCCTTATGTATCCACTAGCCATACCTACGTATACGGGGTGTACACATCACGTAGCTAATTAACTAACTAACTTTAGGTAATATTATTGCTCGGAAACGATTTTTTTTTGGGTGAAAAATCCCTTTTTGTGGTATTGCACTATGTAACGTACACAAAACATTGTACTTTCAGCTGCATGCGTCCTAGAAGTATTTTTAGACAGCATTTTTTTCTTTGGCTTTCGCTCTTACATTAAATTGAACCTTTGCCTTTGACAGATTATGACTAGGTAAGTACCTATACTAATAATGTTGTACCCACATTTTAATGTACTTAATCTCCACTTTGATGTCTGAGCTTATATTTTGCACAACACTTTATCTCTAAGTTTGTTCCTTGGATTTTCCTCATTTTCATGCCATATTTTTCTGATACCTAAGTAGGTACAGCCTACTTTTATAAAACCCTTTCAAAACTCACGTCAACTTTATACGGTGGTGGTTCAAGAACTTGATCAGGTTTTACACCAGTGGTTAGATTTACACAGTAAAACATAACCAGACATCGCGTGCAAACGCGTCGAGCAAAATTCATAACGTATAAAGGCGGGCACACACTTGCAGCAAGTAATTGAGGCGTAAAGCCGCGATTACATCGGCGCGGGTGGCGTTGTCTCGACACGGGGCCGTATCTTAATTGATTGGACCGTGCCCATTACACACCATTGACTTTCGGATACTTTAGGGCTGCTATTAATATAGTCCGATTAGGATATTTCAGGACCAAATGTCCTTGAACGTTTTAGAGGTGTTTAACCTCATCTGGGACTTAAAACAGCTTCTGTATTTCTTTATTTGTTTTGTGGCTATGGCAATTAAAATAAATTTACCACTTTGGGACCTAATTTAAACTAATGACGCCATGTGTCAATGATAAGCGTATTCGCTGACGCGTACCGGACACAGATTTAAAATAAAAATGTTCTCTAAATTCAAAATGACATTCGAATATATTATGTGTTCTAAGTTTGCAATGCGGTAGCCCTGAGTTAGGGCTGTCATGCATTAATTTTGTGTGCGTCGTGGCGCGTCGTGCGTTCGTATCTAGCCTTGTGATAATTCGTGCGTAATTTGATTAAGATGTCGATATTTCGTCAAAGCAAGTTCGCTTGTTAGTGCGGGTCTCATACATCCCAAAATGTCAATAGGACACTTTCGCTGAAGTAATAATCAATTTGTGACATGATAGAAAGTATGTGAAATCTTTGTTAGTTATTTAATACTTACTCCTTGTAATCATACTAAGTAAGCAATTGATTTGCTTAATTTTATCACTTTCCGACACATAATTAAGCACAGGTATTCATTTGGTAGGTACTTTCAAAACGGTTTCATATGGGCAAAACGATCTCAACTTTGGTAATTCGGGACACCTTAATCTTACCAATTTTAACTGGTACTTGTGAAACAATCACAAGTACAGTTAATTCAATTTCCAGTCATCTCCAGAATTGCGGAGGACATTTTTTTTCTCTACGTGTCCGTTTAACAAAATTATACGTGCAGCCTTCATTGCATATTTAAGCCGTTTATTATACACCCATCGATTAATCTCAGTTACTAACCATATATCTTTAGCACATCACAGGAATCTTTAAAACCCACTATTACGTAACATACATCTCTTTTCGCGTGTGTGTTAAAATATACAGCTTGTTACAAGTGTAACAATGTGTTACAAATCATATCATGGAATATATCATGCTGTCATCTGAGGCCCGCGGGCTCCGAACTTCTGGTAACTTTTCGTATTATTTTTTCGATATTGAAAGGGTTATTTCGGGGGAATGTTGATTGTATGTAATTTGGGTGAGTTTGAGTGTTTGTGAGATCGTATGAGGAAAAGTCAGTGGGGGAAGCAAATGATATAGTTGGAATAGAAGAAGAAATATATGCTTGAGCTTCTGGGGTACATGTACAAAAATTGACTGCAACAGCGGAATGATAAATAAATACTATAATTATGTTAGTAGGTAAATATCCAGTTGTATGATTATTATTGTTCATTTATGAGATTGTAAACTTTTGATTTAGCCATCAATGTCATTTATTTATTTTTAACCTGTGTTGTCCCACTGCACGGTAAAGACCTGCCTTTCTCCTTTTCAACCTTTCTATCCTCAGTTAGTGTGTACTTAATTCCGCCGGTAAGCGTCAAGCTTGCCCAGCCATCTTCACCTGGGTCTACCAAGAGGTCCCTGGACATTTTCCGGAACCCACGTTGTGGTTGATTTATCTCATGATCTGTTAGGTATGAGGCAATCGTGGCTGGCACAGTTCCACTTAAGATTGGCTGCTTTTCATATCAATATCATAGAACTGGTTAATCATAAAACCAATTCTGCAGAATACCACACTATATACACATCCTAACAACTAACAGTGTCGTCAACACTCCGAGCAAACGTCGACAAATCGGCTCATCTCAAAAGCATCACGTATTCTTTAATGCATCATTGTGCAACAGGGATGCAGCACACGCGTCGACCCACACGCAGAATTTGTAATCGGCTCGTCGTAAATAAACGAGTTGGCACAGCCCTATTCAGCGAGATGCAGCAGGGATGCCTTTTATACTTTTTATAAGTTTTCTTGGAAGTTGAAGTCAGGTTCTGTATTATATCGTGGTTGTTCTTAAGTTTTTGCAATGTAATTGTTATGGCCTCTAAGTCGAATGTATTTAATGTTGGTTTTTGTACATTTTGCTAATGCAAGTGTTTGGCATTGCATTTTAAAAGCTAGAGAAATCTTTTTATATTTTATGTAGGTATATTGCCTTTGTTTGTGCTGCTTTTTCTTCCTTCTACAAAGGTATTAAGTAAATACATTTCTTCGAATTGCTAACTATGAATCTTTATGGCACCTTTCTTATCCCAATAGACTGTCTCGTTGGTCTAGTGGTCGCAAAGCGCGACAGCTGAGCATGAGGGGGTTCGATTCCCATGTCGAGCTAAGTGTTAACCGGTTTTTCCATCAGGAATTTCTCAGTAGCAGCCTTAGTCTAGATTTGTGCTCGGTTGATGGCAATAGGCTCGCCCCCTATTAAGTACATGGTACTTAAACATAACTGGAGGAATGTGGGTGAACTAATAGTAGGTACGCCTCTGACTAACCTTTTGAGGATTACACGTTATGTTATGTTATCCCAATATTTTCAGTTTCTTATTTCATTGCCTTATTGTGGTTATTTTTCTTTCCATATTTTTGTGTTATGATTACATCTGTCGGGGCGCGGCAGCCCTATTAACCCGTAGTGTGGTGGGCGTCTCGGATTTATGCGTCGCGCCGAAATTTAGACGTGCTCACTCGGTGTGCACAAATGCACGATAATATTCATGTCGCATAATACATTACTTATGTTTTTCCTCAAAATGCAAACGTGTTGCAAAAATACAGTTTCGAGGAGTGGCTCCGAGCTCAGTGACAATGAAACAATTAGAAGCAAAAAACAATACATACATACATAAACTCACGCCTTTTTTTTCCCATGGGGGTAGGCAGAAACCACAGAACGCCACCTGCTACGATCCTTACATACTCCTTTCGCCTCATCTACGTTCATACATCTCGTCATACAAGCACGCCGGTTACGAGTACTCCGCACCTGACCTTTCTGAAGAACCTCACCAATAAGGTCAGTGTAGGTCTTCCTAGGGCGACCCCTCCCTGCGTTACCACTCACCTCTGCCATATAAATACCTTTTGTTAATCGTCTTTCACTCATCCTCTCAACATGACCGAACCATCTAAGCATACCCTTTTCTATCTTTGTCACTACATCCTCTTTTAATCCGCAACGGTCCCGTATAACCTCATTCCTCACTCTATCGTTCAAAGTTACACCACACATACTCCGCAAGGAACGCATTTCCACAGCATTAATCCTACTCTCATGCCTCGTTTGCCAAACCCAACATTCACTTCCATACATAAGTGTAGGCACCAGCACGCCGTTGTGAACAGCCAGTCGAGCCTTTTTGGGCATGAACTGGTTGGTCACAACCGCATGTATAGCACCATTCACTTTATTTCCCGCAGTTACTCTCCTTTCCACATCAGCATCAATCTTTCCATCTCTAGTAAACATACTGCCCAAGTATACAAACTCATTCAATTGATCCACACTCTCATCATTTATTTTCACATCACACACCGATACATCCTCTTCTCTTTCAAAAACCATCACTTTCGTCTTGTTCACATTTATATTCATCCCTTTCCTCTTAAACGCAAAACACAAAAAACAATAAGGAGAGCTTTATGCCACAATCGGAAGGTGGTAAATATATATAACATAACATCACGCCTGTAAGCCCTGAAGGGTTAGACAGATATGTACCCATTTTATACACCCACATTTCGCCAGTTATGTTTAAGTCCCATGTAATAGGGGGCGAGCCTATTGCCACCAACCGGGCACAAATCTAGACTCCGAGGCTGCTACTGAGAAATTCCTGACGGAAAAATCAGGAACTAGACCAACTATTAAATATTAACTTAGATTTTTGATTAAAAATAAAATGTATGCTGAAATGTAAAATTTTGTAGTAATTTGTAATAACGTACCTTAGCACCTACTACATATTATGTGCAAAATTTAGGCTGCAGTAAACGTCTGGGAGCACATTTTGCATGGTCTGCTTGTAAATTCGATATTTATGCGTCGTTAGGCCAAATTTCGACCGCACAAGTGGCCGCAAACGACCAGTGTTTACCCGAGGTCTTAATAATGCATCGATTAGACTTTTATGTCGTGGAACAGAGTCACATGCATTTTACTTTTCTGGTAATTCAATATTTTGCTTGTAGTAACACTGGTACTGGCATAAATTTTCTTTATTATTGGCAATGTTCGTGTCCTTTATTTTTTTTTTAAACCTACAGTAGTTTTTTTTAACTACCTGCTTTTGCAAGTGAAGTGGACTGTTCGAATTTCGAATATTGCACAATCATGTCATTTCCAGCGCTTACCGTAGTTAGACTGTTTTTTTAAATTCGGAACATCGTAAAAGACTTCGCAGAGTACCTACAAAAGTTTTTTGTCTTACGATAATTTATTTGCTTGCATCTTTAAAAAGAAAAGCGCAAAAACTAAGCAGTTTATTGTTGTATAGAATTTTCACTTTGCAAAATCATTATTTAAATCCACAAATTGCATTCAAAAAAGTGCTAGGTATCTGTAATCAAAGCTTTTATTAATAAAACATTTGCTTAAATAAAAATAAATTGCCTTTCCGCTCCTTGAGAATGAACCTTAAAAAGTAATAAAATCCCAAATAAGTGCTTTAAAATCAAAAAATCGTTTGTATTATCATACAAAAGGCGTTCAAGTCATCGTGTTTATTTGGTCGTGATCTTTATGCCAACGTACGGCACGATCGCCGAATGTGAACATTCGACGAATATTAATAACAAAAAAAGCTAAAGCTCCATGATTTTTTATAGGTTAATTTTTATTTATTTTATAAATGCGAAAGTTTGTTACTGAATCACGCCAGAACGGCTGAATGGAATTGGATCAAATTTGGCATAGAGATACATAGATTGAAGTCTATACGTATAGCACATAATACCAGTAATAAAAAAAAAAACAGCTGATCCATACAATAATGTACTACATTACGATCAAATTGTATGGATCAGCTGTTTTTTTTTCACATTTCGTACTATGTCCCATAATAAAAGTTGTTTATATTCATGAGTACATTCACCCCCTGAAAGATTTACAACGGATTAAAATTCACGGTGTATAAGTATATGTTCCCGTAGGATATATAAGTAAATAATATTTTAAAATTGCATAATATTAGGTAAATGGATACTTGACAATCTTTATCGGGATATTAAATATAATTGGTTATGGATGTTCATACATAGTTAGTTTAGGTTACAATATTCTTAATTATAATAAAAGTAGGTTTATGGTGATAATTAAGTTTTACGGTAGCTAAACTACACCTACACGTCATAAAGTTAATTTATCGATTTAATTAAATGAATTATGTAAATATTAATAACCCGTAGTGATGTGCAGAAAAGGCCGAGAAACCAGTTTAAATGTTTAAATTAAAACTCTAAGAGAAGTAAGTAAAAATAACTAAATTAATAATTGAAAAATCTTCATATTTTATTGATGAATTAAACTAACAATGAATTTTATGACAGAGCGCCTCCATCGGTGATGTGCCGAGACTTCAAATGACTTTAAACATTTTATAAATAGACTTTATTGTGACAGTTTGATTATTGAAGCGATAATATTTGAAGAGGCAATGATAATAAGGAAGCATTAGTGATAATAAAGCTTCGAATAATATTTTGTTTGGATTTCATACTGGTTTCGTAACGCAATCGGCTTTTGAGATTTACTTTACCTATAATAATTTTATTATGTACTTACCTGTTATATTTTATGTTTTTATAGATATTATTTCCTATAAAATAACCCATGATTTGTACAACTATAATACAAGCCTATTACTGACCCATTACAGGGCAAAGGTCTCTTCTTATACTGAGAAGACACGAGTATTGCTCAAGGCGGATTGGTGATTTCAGACTTATATTAATTGAAAGTCCAGGTTTCCTGACAATGGGTTAATTTATACCAATGTCAGTGATGCCGAAGATAAACATAGAAAGTACAAATTATAATTCGAAAAAGTCCTAGGTTGGTACTTGCCCGGTTTCGAAAATATAGGCCATCAGGAAAATATTCTGATATTATTTCCTATAAATTAACCAATAATTTGTTTATCCATAATATTAACTAGGATATAGTTATCGTATTATCGTAATGAATACCCATTTACTTCCTTAACATCCTGAATCACACTGCAGACTTGAAGAGCGAAGGAAGCATCAAATAAAAACGACAGCATTGTTCAGAACAATTGTGAATAGTGCAATACAAACACATTACTCTTTGATTTCATCACTTAAGTGGTGTGGCAAAGGAAATCCCTTTCATTCCGACTCAATTATAGGAACCTACCTACCGCAGTCGAGTGTCAACTTATGAATATACATAAAAATGGGAACCGTGACGTAATGACGTCGTGAGTAACATTTCCTTTTCGGCCCTCGGCTTTCGGCTTTCGGCTTCGAACATGTTTGAGATTAAAACTCCATATACATGCAATGACGGCGACACGACCGTGTCTTTAGGAACCGGAAATGAAAAATGAAAATTAGCTGTTTTGATTTAGCCGCCTGGCCCCTGAGGGTTAAGGGTAGGACGTATTTCGTGTGTCTGGCGACTACCTGATCCTTTTAGGGTTAAATTAGGAGTTAGATTTTATAGACGTACCTAAATTTTTGTTATCAAACCATTTGCTTAGTTTTCAGTTAAATTATAATGATAATATCAGCCCATTATTGTCCCATTGCATGGTCTTATTCAATTGCATAGTCCCATTGTGGCCTTTGCCCAGCAAAGGCCTCTTCTACAGAGACGGCACACAAGGGTTGATCAAAACGCTTGTCTAGATTTCTTTACGATGTTTTCCTTCACTGCTGTCAGTGATGTCCAAGATAAAGTACGAAGAAAGAGTTTTCACTTACATAATTAATTTTTAAGTTTAATTTTATTACGTTGCCACTTAATTTCTCTACGGACAAATTAGTAGCATAAAACTTTGAAGTCAACGACTATAATTCTTGGAATTTTTACTATCTTAACATCAAAGCACCTTTCAGGTAGTTCTCTGAATGATTCATAATTACACTCAACTTGTAAACTTACACTTAAAATGTCATCGTAATGCCGAAAAACAAAGCCGAAAAGAAGCGGAAAAACTTGTCAAATAAATAGTGTTGTCATAAAAACATTCTTGTCGCGCCTGTTAAAACGACTTCCCTTAATCGTTAAAACTGTTGTGACTACGTTAATATAGTTAATAGCGCAACACTCGTTAACGCTATAACGGCTAATTATTACAACACTAAATTTTAAAATAACTGTTGAGATTTTGATCGCGCCTTCAGCCTTGTCTTTGCTCTACTCTTTACTCTGTGGTTTATTTTAAATTATTAACCGTTAAGTTTATGTTTCGATATTTATGGACAACTAATGAACTAAAGAAATATGAAATTGTGATACATAACAACATTATTTTTTAATGGTTTCCTTTTCTTTATTATACTGGGTTTTATTTATTGCAGTATCTGTATTATTAAGGTCTTGTTATTGAAATTAAACTTAAAGAAAGTAGAGTAGGTGTCTCCAATATTTATTTTATTTTAAAGATTATATGCTATTCATTTAACAAAATATTTGAGCAAATAAAATTATCATTCATTCATTCTAAAATAATAGGTAGTAAAGTTTAAGAGTTATTTCGCAGTGAACTTTTACAGTTCCAATATTCCAATTAGCTACCTACACAACAGCTTAAAATACATAAAAGCGAATTGTAAATATTATACACTTTACGAAACATTTGAATATAATTTTCATAGTAAAATGGCGAGAAATCGGGGTTCAAACGCAAATCGTCTGAAAGATAGCGGGGGTTTTTGACAGATGTTGCGTCGCCATCTTGAATTTTTCGCTATACCAGAGCTTTTAGCACGTTGAAATAATGAACATTTAAAAAAACAGTTCCAACCAACATAATTTGTAGAAAATGCGTTCCCCTGCAAAAAAGCACACACCACAAACGCACACACTCACGAACAAGCCAGTCAATACGTTTCTAAAAACTTTTAAAACTTTTATTTCCCATACTAAATATGTACAAAATGGTTAAAAGCGTGCAGAGTTTAGCCGTTCACGTCACGTCCCCTGTCACATGGTGGTAGACAATGGGGTATAAATTACAGCATTAGCACGCCACCATGGGACCCCATGGTAATTCACCATAGCAGAGGTCGCGCCGTGCCTCCGACATCATACGATTTTATGTGAAGGAACTTGTACCTACTGTGAATTATTAAAACTATGAAATGGGACAGCATGTTCTATGCGCCATGATTTAATAAATTTTAGTATTCCGTCACGATTGTGACTTTGGGAGGTTTATGTAAGGTGCAGTTTCGCATACTAGTCAAATTTCAGAAGGTTGTCATTAGACTTAGATAATTAAATAAAATTACGACGACTGGTTTACAGTTGATTAATGTTAGATTTTGTTGTTGTTTATGTTTGTAAATATTTCAGAATAAACCTCTTTCAAAGAACAGAATCGCCCTATTACGTATGCAGTAGGTAGTGTCGCGCGACCATCATTCCCTCGGTTCATCGCCTCGCCTGCCTAATCCTAGCGGCAAGATGGGTTCGAATTCGAAAATCAAATATTTTTTTTTTTTTTATTATTGATTTGGGTTTAGAATTACTAGCATTCGTACCTCTTTAAATATTTGACGAGGATGCAAACATTCTGAACATATAAAACGTCAGTTCGAAACCTTCATGGTGACAGTTGGGTGCCGGTCTGTTTGTAAGTGTCGGCCATTTTTGACAGTCACTACCTACTACATTTACATAGATTTGGTTTGTTCATTTCTTTGAGGAGAAAGAATTTGAGGATTTTTTTCCAACAAGCTTGCAATTTAAAATGTGCTGCTTTTCTATCTGCACTGTAGGTATATTATGTATAGCGAATTAATGATACGAATTAAATGCCATAAAAACTGTAATACCTACAATTTCAATCGATAATATCAACTGTTCTGTTTATTACATTGAGTTATAATGTACTACGTACTAGAGAAGCTATCTCAAACAAAAGATGGGCGCACTTGATGACAGCGGGGCATGCGCGGGACAAGATGCAGGTGTTATGTTCTCATAGATAACAATCAATGCGTGCAGATGCGACATAATTTTATTATTCTGCCTACTTGTGTACTTACTCAAAGAATAAATAAAAAAGTATTTATGCTGTAATAATATTTTAATTTCCTTTAAGTAATATAAGTTTAGTTAGTTTCTACCGTTTTGTGAATAATCTGAAGGTAACCACGTTTCTTCGCTGCGATTATTCTGAACATCCATGATTCTCTTGTTTCATGACACCGCCGAGGAAACCTTTAAATCCAAATAATAATAAAAAAATATTAATGTTATTGCATTAACATTATTATCGTGATTTAAAATTAATATTTTACTGCCCTTAATTATATAAACTTAAGTATACGTCGATAGTGTCAAGTCTGCGCATACAAATGTTTTACTCTTTGAAATTCACGTAAACATGGCCGCCGCGCCGCCGCGGTGACGCGTAGCAATTGAAAAATTATAATTAAAATTAAGCGTGTTTTAAACATAATTAATGAACTTACTGGTGAAAAGTCACTCCTTGACTTTTATTTATGTTTCTGGAGTTATTTGTACAGTATCTCAATACGCACGAAGGCATAATATAAAAAACAAACTTCACTCAAATGTGTCACGTTGCAGCAAACGCTCGGCATAGACTAAGTGAGTTGGAGTGCATGCGCTCTAACTCGTGTTACAAACAATCGAGTTGAGGTGTCTTCTCTAGTACGTAGTACATTATAACTCAATGGTTTATTACAATTTTATTGGCATTATAAAACTAATAAAGTCGTATACCATTAATTATATTTTATAATTCAACGAGAACGGGAGCTAACAAACTTAAAACAAGAAGTTTCTAATTAAGTCTACACAAATTATTAAATAACTTGTGATTATTTCATTAAACTTAACACTAATTTGTTAGAAATAGTAATTTTGAGCTTTATTTTAAATTACTTTTCAGTTGCTTTTTACAGAATATGGAGCAAATGGCGTTGTGAAAAATAGAAAATATTTTTCTAATGTAATTAGGGACCTAGGATAGGACCTACTACCTTTGAAAGGCGTACGATGGGCCGAAGCCAACTCGCAGAGGCCCCTTAGCATTAAGATGAAATGAAACACCAACCAACAAATTATCCCTGAATGCACTATACAAGTAAACCCAAGGACAACCGGGGGGTTGGCTCAGGACTATTGCAGGATATGGAAACAAAGAATTGGTACTATGGGTTTGTGTAGCTCAAATGGGCTGGTTACCTAGCAACGTATACCTATTATTATTTTAAATTAATACCGGAACTCATTAGGTAGAGGTTCGCTAATTACCAAAATAACGGTTATTTTAGAAACGAGCGCACCTTTATTGAAAATAGAATAATTTATGGTCAAATCTAGAGCTCCAAATTAAGAAATAAATATTTGTTAAAATGTTTGGGCGTTAACTAAAATGGGTGATATAAATAACTATTATGTATTCATTACCTTTTATTTGATTAGTTTTTTAACTGTTTTGTCTTGATACTGGTGATGCAGTTTACCTAATAAATTATTTATTCTTACATGATGTGGTTCCGTTATTTATTGTTAATATGTACTTTAGAAAACGTTCGTTTTGTTACATTTTTAAGTTAGCAATTCTATTTGTGTTAACACTTTTTGCATTGATACTTCTATTCTTATTTTATATTCAACTAGCTTCTGTCCGTGACTTCGTCTGCGTAGGTTTTAGAATTAAGCCAAAGTTCTAAATTATCCCTCGGAAACACAATTACATGCGAACAGTGCAAGCTAAGTAAAAGCTTGCAAAAATGGGATAAAATGTGGCCTTTGTGCTATTCCAGGCTATAATCTATCTCTGTGCTAAATTTTATCCAGATCCGATCAGCGGTTTTAGCGTAAATGAGTAACAAACGTCCATCCATCAAAACTTCCGCATTTATAATAGTAGTAAATTATTCTTAGATTAAGATTTGTCATTTTATATTAATTTAGGCTATATTTCCTTATTGGATATATTAATTTTTTATATTTTGTAAATGCCTACTTAAAAAATTAACGACATCGTAAATTAAATATGGAACCATTAAATTGATTGTGCTCTAATTGGCGACAGATATCGTTTGTCGTCGCAAAGGAAAAAATAAAAATGCAAAAATGGCTACTTTCCTCATATGGGCTGATAGAGACATAAAAATTTATGAATTCGTGGACCGTTTGATTTATTCGCGCTTCCTTTTACGATTTTTATGGTTGAAAAGATATATTTGTAACCATACAGTAGTTCGTTTTTATACCTATTTTAGAGTAACTGTCATTTAACGTCACCCTACTTTCTCTTAGTGAGGTGATTCATGTACCAGGTGACATGTTACGGTAAAAAGGATACTATATCAAAAGGAGTAGGTCTGTAAGTCATCCTTAATTGTATCTTTTGGTACGTTCAAACTTATTGCTGATACGTGCTTGTCCATTGCATCGAAAGTCTTATATCAATAAATCAGTCAGGAGTTCACGACACTGAATATTTTAATTAATTAATGAGTAGAATGTTGGTGTGTTACACATCCATGACTTTCTTCACTATACTAATAAAATAAGTAAGTACCTACAGAGTTTACATTTTAAATAAAGAACAGTTTTCAATTTACCGAATTAAATTAAATGTCACTTCAAACGTAAAAGTGACAGAAAACATCACTATTTTGAAATAAGCCGACATTTTATTAGTCGTTATTGTTAATTTTATATAATAACTAAATAGTCATAAATATGAAAGTGACTACCGTGCGTAGGTAGGCAATATTAATAATTTATTAATAAATAAAGTGTGTTATTTAATTACGGTTCACGACTCCAATTTGTAATATCATGAATGCTTGGTGACCGCACATTTGTAACGCCAATAGGCGTAGAAATGTCTGAGAGTAATGAGTTAGGTACCGTATTGCTTGCAACAGCTGATAATATTATAATAATTAACGTAAGACACCCACGAAGTTCGCACATTAGTAATTAAAATAGAAACGTAATAACAGTAATAGTAATAACATATCTAATAGCTCTGAATTTTCGTTTCATAAAAATATTAAAGGTTTTTTGAATAGACAACTTTCGTTTGTAGAATAAATATGACAGTTTGACGTATTTTCTCTCCGTGACTTCAGATGAATGAAAAATCGGTCCCTAGTATTCTAATCACTTTTCTAAAATCGCTTCTTTTTATATAATATTTTTCTAATGGTATATTACACACATCAAAAGTGTCTAGGGATCAACATCCCTAATCAATGTTAGGGATGTTGATCCCTAGACACTTTTGATGTGTATGTATCTCTTTTGATAGTAACAATTTCTTTTATTTTCATACTCTTTCAGATCTTTGAAAAATCTATAAAAAGATCTCTATTTAAGCTTAGATAAGCTTAAATCATTTTGTGTAATAATAAAATCAGATCAATTCCAAAGCTTAGGGACTGTTTCACTACCTCTCAATGGACCGATCAGAAATATTTAAAAATGGAACAGATTATTTTTTAAAGTTATATTAAATGATTAAATCGGAATGTACTGGAAGGTGGTGAAACGGCCCCTTATTGTTTCACAATTAAATGACATTTGTTGTAGGACGGAACCGTTTACAAAGCTATAGTTTCAAATGGCGGAGGCGTCAGGGGTCACTCGAGGTCAGATACCCGATATGATTTATAAGTTCTAATTAGACTAGAGACAGCACTTACTGATAGCCGGTAATGGGTCGATTTCAAACCGACCGTAAAAAGTTGGTTTATGAAATTACTCCTAAAATATTGTTGAAATACACGTAATGTCTATTTATTGCGATGCTTACATTACATTATAATATTGTACAGTTGGAAATATTGAACTATCATATTTAATATTCGAGATAATTATAAAAAACTATCTATTTTTTCATTAGTGTCACCGGTCATTTTCCTGCTTTTTCAACAAAATTTTAATTATAAAAAATGTTAATCTGTGATATTGTATATTTTTTTATTTTGGTTACACATTAATAACCATAGCCTCAAATTACGCTAATAGTTTTAAATTAATTTAAAATATAACACGATTTCCCTGTGTTTTATTTTGCGTTCAATTTTTTCAATCATTTGTGTCGACTTAATTAAAATTGCGTTATTATCAACACCTGTGCGTTACCGCCATCCACACTTCTACGCCGCGTAAAGGGACCCTAGTGGCACGTATACGTTAGGCGAGAGCAGACACGCGCTTCATCATTCTGGTAAGATACCACAATTTTACTCGATATCTGTGCTTAGTACAAAAATGTAATCATTCGTGTTTATAATAGTGTGATAGTAAGTGTTTGAACAATTAATTCTTTATCATACACGTTGATTAATAACAAATAACCGGGACATTTTGTGGCCTTCTAATAGCATCTGAATGTTATACGACGCAATTTATCAGATGTTTTTGTCAAAAATGTCATTCGTGTCACTTCATTCGTGTAAGTTTTTTGAGTAACACTAATGAAATTCCATTCGTAACGAATGAAGCAGTTTATTACTTCACTACAAAAAAGGAGGGTTACGATTCTTTGCTTGTTTTTAACTTTAAAAGTAAAGTTTAAAACCAAATTTGACGACACTAAGGGCCAATGCTGCGTTGAACGAGCGCCCGCGCAGTCCATACAGAAGTGCTAAGTTGCGGGCCACGTCGCGGATACCCGTCGCGGGGAGCCAGGTCCGCGCCCGCGCTGCGGTTTCTGTCTCCGTGTAGTGTGATAGACGCCCACGACGGGCACATAACGGGGCATTTTTGTATGATGGTGAAAATAAATTATCTTGTTTTAGTTTAGGTAGAGCAATATGTGAAACTATAAGTGCGTAGGCGTACAGACTGGTTAAACGTAAAATTAATGTTGCACTTTGGTTCCCTTTGGTAACCTTTCGCGGCATAAACGTTATACTCTTGTGCGACCTTATGCAGCTGCCGCCAGGAAGTTCGTGGTCAAAATTCACAACCAGTTCAAGACCTTTCTAACAAGTCCAAACACGGCTATGATACGATATTCCATCATGGAATGCCAGTTCCTGTCTTCCGGCTTCATCGGACTATGAAACCTAGTCGTGGTCAAAGTTCATTACAAGACCTTTCTAACAAGTCCAAACACGGCTATGATATGATGTTCCATCATAAAGTTCCAGTTTATATCTCTCGGCTCCATCATCAGATCAGTTCGACAGTACCATATTATTGTATTGTCATCAGAATTACACACAGCTGCTAATTTTCATGACGCTACGTCCTTGGAATGTGTATTGGTATTTTCCTTGGAAGATGGTTAAATTAGTTACCTAAGAGTCCATTACATAGTTAGATACAAACAAGTCGACCTAATAAAAGCGTGTTAAGAACCTAATATATTTAAATAACTAGCCCGTACTGTCCCACTGCTGGGCAAAGGCCTCTCTCCATTCCTTCCATCTATCGCGATCTTGCGCCACGTCTTGCCAATCCTCAAGAATGTTGACCAGGTCATCCCGCCATCTTCTTCGTGGTCTGCCGCGTCTCCGTCTCGCCATTTCAAGGCACTAATCTTGGGCTCTACGGGCCCATTGATCGTTCGACATGCGACAAACATGTCCAGCCCAGTCCGGCAGTCCCATTTTAACTGGGCAGCCTTTTGAGCCACGTCAATGATCTGTGTTTTGGAGCACAAGGTGGTGTTTCGAACGCGATCTGTTAGTTTAACACCAAGTATGCTGCGCTCCATAGCACGTTTTCAAACCTTGAGTTTGGACTTTTGAATTTTAGTCAAAGACCAAGTTTGTGCACCGTAGGTCAAGATGGGGGGAATACACATGTCCATTAGCTTGTGCTTCAGTGACATTGGTAGGGAACCCTTGAATTGTTCTTTCATGGACCAGTGGCTCTTCCAGGCATTTTCTTTATCTTGCCTTGCCTGGAAAGAGACTACTTGGCCCACGTAAAGATATTCCTGGACATATTGTATATTCTCCCCTCCTACGTGTATGTTTCTTGTGGAACTGTTGGTCATGAGCTTAGTCTTTGACATGTTCATCTTAAGTCCAACCTCAAGGCTCGTAGTGCTGAGATCTATTAGCATTTATTCTAGTCCTGTGGCTGAGGGGGAAAAGAGGACAATATCATCGGCGAAACGTAGGTTGGTTAGTCTCGTTTCGCCGATAACAATACCATTTTCCTCCCATTTGGCTGCTAGCGTCTTAACCCATTAACCGCCACGTCAACAACAAAAATCTGTGTTCTCTAAGCCAAGCGACAAATTCCTTCTTTCATACCTACAAAATAATAGGCACGACAAACATATTTTTTTGTATGTTTATTTTGAACTGTAAAATAGTCTTATTTTCGACGTGCCATGCCGTCTGTGGCGTCGTGAGCACTTTTTTATTTTACGCCCATAGACGTCCCTGGCGGTCAAAGGGTTAAAGACTTCTTCTAGGGTGCTGGTGAAAACCTAATAATTATCATAATCATTAATTATGGTGGTTCGGTTAGCCAATATCATTCGTGTCATGCAGACTTCATTTGTGTAATGAGAATTTCATTCGTGTTCCCAGGTAACTCATTCGTGTTACCTTGATTTTGATTTTTTGTCACTTCTAAGTAGATACGCACCGTGATTTTTTCATTTACGTACATAACTTCATTAAAGTAAACGTTATAAACCGACAGTTAGCAATAAAACGGGTATTTGCAGATAACGAAAAAAAAGTGTCAAATTAATTCGTCTCGTGAAATCGACCCTAATAGTTTCGTAATAAGGTTACTAGTCGGAATTTCTAATTAAGTATCTACCAAACCTAAAATTTTATTAATAGAAAAAAAATCATTGTGCAATCGAGGCTTTTGTGTTAAATCTTCGAGTAAATGAAGGTTAAGTTAGTATAATTATATTGGTTATGTGTATATTGTATGTATATATGGTTTTCTTATAAACGGACTTAGGTAAAATTATTGGAAGCCGTGTTTGTAATTTTCACGCTGGAGTCTGGAAGGAAAAGCCCTTTCTACATATAAACCCTACATATGAGCACTAAAACGGTAGCCTCGCTTATTATCATTAAATATTAGTATTTACTTAGCGAGCACTTAGATAAGTCTAAGTTATCAAAGAGATCTTAAAGTGACTACACGACAAATTAACCGTATCTAACCTGCCCTATTCTGTACAATGTCAACTAATGAACATCGATTAAGTTAATGTGTTCAATCTATTCAAAACATAACTTATCGTAATCAGGAAGCAGTTAAACCGTTTAGCTGTAACGTTACGTTATAAACGAACTTATTTACCCATGGCAACATTTTGCGGATCGGCCCACCGCTAACGTATCGCGGTTTAATTAATTGCCATAACGACCGATTTATTTCAAAACTAGCACAAAATATAGAACATTATGTAGGACGATGGTATAAAATAATCGGGTTTGCGTGTCCTTGTGGCTTTCAAATGTGGATCAATGAGAAATTTTATTAGTTTTTATTTAAAAAAAAACTAGGTTCGGTGATGTCAGAATTAGATCATATTAAAAAACCTTGAGCTTCTTTTGTTTAAACTAAACTATTTAAACTGTGTATGTAACCTAGTTAAAATTATAATTTACCTACTAACTTCTGTTCCCGACCGAAAATATCCGAAAATATCCTTAAGAAACAAAAACAGGTCAAAAAGCTATGTGCTATTGCTGACTATAACTTTCTCTGTGCCAAATGTCATCCAGATCCGTTCAGCTGTTCTGGAGTGATTGGATAACAAACGAGAAGTGCCCTTTATGAGAAGCGCACGTTTTTTGCCCAGTGCCCCTTTAGCGAACCCCCTTCCCTTCTGCGACTGAGCCCATTTATCCATCCAAAGTTTCGCATTTATAATAGTAGTAAAATATCCAGCCAGTTTCAAAAGAAAAAATAATATTCAAACTTCGAATAGGAACAAAACTCTTATCTTTGATTCAAAACAATACATTTCACAATAGTGATGTTCCATTACAGTTTGAGTCGAGAAAAGTGAACAATTTTATACAATACATCAGGCTATGTTGGGCAACAGCGCATAACTAGAGAAAGCGGACTGCCATCGCCTACGTACAACAATAACTAGTTTCCTTTAGCTTTACAAGTTGCATGGATGATAAGATGTTGTTGACACAGGTACCTAAGTATTTGATATAATTAAAAATGCATTGAATTTATTGGTTGGTTGGTTTCAATGTTATTTTTCGTACAAAATTTGTCATGGATAGGATACCTTAAGTAAATATCCAAGGTTTAATTACTTATGAACCATGTCAGAATTTGTCCCATTTTTCGAAGTAATTGTTAGTATGTGCTTAATTGTATGGATATTTTTAACACTGATTAATTCCAAATCTACCTACCTTCAAGATATTTCCTACCTTGAACTGTTATTGTCGATTATCGTAATTAATTTAATTATAATGAGACTAGCTTTTGCCCGCGACTTTGAAAAAGTAGCCTATGTCCTTCCTAGGAGTTCAAACTTACCCCGTGCCAAATTTCATCAAAATCAGTTCAGTGGTTTAGTTGTGAAAGCGTTACAGACAAACAGAGTTACTTTCGCATTTATAATATTACTAGCGACCCGCCCCGGCTTCGCACGGGTGCATGTATTATACGTATAAACCTTCCTCTTGAATCATTCTATCTATTAAAAAAACCGCATTAAAATCCGTTGCGTAGTTTTAAAGATCTAAGCATATATAGGGACAGACAGACAGAAAAAGCGACTTTGTTTTATACTATGTAGTGATTAAAGAAGGATAATACCTAAGGATTGTGCATTTGCTCATTTCAGCACAACTAAAATCAATAATAATCTGAGACTTCCATAACCTCATAACTTTATGGTGACCTTCAATGCATGACCTTTCAAATGCACTGTAACTTTTATCATATGCAGGTGTACAGTCCTATCCATACCTCATTTGTTTATATGGTATAGATTTATTAGCCTCTCCTATCTCAATATAAGGCAAAGACTTCTCTCTCCACTTATCCACTGACGTCTAAGGCATTATTATCAACAGTAAATTGAGGACACGATCTTAATCTTGTATAAGTAAATCTTGATCTTAACATCACTAGCATTGGGGAATTCTCATTCAAAATCCGAGATCGTCAATCGTACGCACATCCATAAACGAAGTCAAACAATATCGTTGTTAATATCAGCGACTGACCTTTGATACAACACACTTTATTGTAAATCAGATAACTATTATTATAGTGTGCTTTGACAATAATTCTCTATACTGCATAAATAAAAAGATAAGCATCAAGTGACACGGAAATCGATTCCACATCCTGCTTTACGAGGCTTAACAAGACACATACTTAATAAAATAATTAAAAAAATATTTTTAAAATCAAGTATTAATTTATAATATACACATCAAAAGTGTCTAGGGATCAACATCCCTAACATTGATTAGGGATGTTGATCCCTAGACACTTTTGATGTGTGTAATTACAATATTGGATATTGCATTGTCATCAGAACTAAAATGTATGTAAAATTTCAGCTCAATCGGATACCAACAAATGGTCGACAAATGGTTTGCAAATGAAAGGACAACTTACATACGAACAGTGCAAGCTAAATAAAAGCTTGTAATAATATTCCTGTTAACTGCGCGTACTACCCACCAAACTAAGCAATATTGAGTGAATTTTTTTGCTAGAAAACGAACTTTTTTTTTGGTGTGCAAAATCAAATCACTGTTTTTAGTACCATGCAATTATTGCAAAGTTACATACGCAGATTATTGCGCTTATGTGTGCATACAACAGTACAGGGGCTGTGGTGGTATTTACGTAAAGTTTAAAATTACGTCAGAACGGCTAAATGGATCTGGATGCAATTTGGGACTGGAATAGCACATAGGCTACCTACTTTTATCATAAATAATGTACGGTTTCTGTGAGATAATATAACAACACTGACGCGTACGAAGTTGTGGGCAGAAACTAGTAGAAAACAAAGCTGAGCTCAAAGTAAAATTCATGCGAAAAACGTTTAAATGTAAATTATGATCCTTATTAGAAAATTTACATACATAATAATATGCTTTTAAAACTTGTTAAAACGCAATATTAATTCCGCGTTATCTCGATACCACACAAGAAGCTTTGCCAATCGTCGATAATTCAATAATTATGAATTAATTAAACGCCGTTTTGAGATCCTAATAGCGACATGTCATTTAGCAAAACGAGCAAAACGTATGGCAACATCAGTTACATATAGGGCTGCTATGACCTAAATTGTCGACGCCGGACAAAAAACTTTAAAAAACCCCGGACACTTGGGTGCAATTGAATTTTTTTCCGGACGTTCCTGAGTAAAATATTTTTACAATAAAAATTAATATATCTTTTATATATTTTTTTATTATTTTCTTTCATTGTTTATTTTTCAATTAATGGAGATTCCGTAAAACAAAAAGTGTCCGATTTTCACCCAATCTCAGACACTTTTTGACTAGGACTAAGCTAGGACAAATCCAGGGAATCCCGGACGGTTGGCAGCCCTAGTTACAGGGATCGCGGCGTGACAGATCGCTTGGCTGCCAGCCAATCGATGCACGTAACACGTAACATGAAACACGACGTGAACGGTGAACCTAATCCGGGCTGTGCACGGAAATTAAGTTTTTGAGAAACAATACAGAGAGCGAAGCGTGGACGGCGCTAAATTGAAACGTTTGACATTAGTGTACCTACTCTAGAACGCTTTTGTAGGAACCACTTCTGTTTGCATTGTACTTGTTAATGCCGTGGACCTAGCACTGACCACCAGAGCCATCATTGAAACTGATGTACGTACGTACCTATAAGATTTTTAGTGAAGGTACATTGGATTTGATATGCTGTTGTAAAAATATTGATAACGTTAAAAATATCTCTACGTTTTGGAACGAGCAATTAACTTCAGCTTTCTGGTTAAGTGACCGATTTACAATTCAGGTGCCTGTTAATGGTTTACTTTGACTTTGACTGGAAACTCTGACGTTTGACGTTTGACTTTGACTTCTGACTTAGTCTTTTGACTTTGACTTTCATTTAAACCTTGGTCTCCAGACAATGCTCATTCTAATTTGAAGAGTAATACCCCTTAGCAATACTGTTAGTTATGAAGTGTTTAAACGATCATTAATTCAACACGTGCATTGCTAATAAATTAGAGTTAGAATATAAATTATTAATGTTTAGACCTGCATTGTTCTATACCTAGATTCGAAGAATTCGGTTTAAAGAGGTTTAGTATTCACACGAAGCGAAAATATGCGTGTGACACTAAAAATTCAAAAATAGAATTAATGCTGTCTTTGTTTAAAAAAACATATTGTTCTAAATTTAAATAAAAGTTTTCTTTAAATTAAACCTTATTTATAGTAAGTGTCGCTGAGTACAAAAGCGTTGAAAAGGGAGAGTGCTTCGTGAAATATTACTTCGTCAGACGACAGAGAGACAGAGGGAGACTCGTTTTGACATGTAATGAAAGAAAAATTACACGCGCCAGCCTTTGTAAAGTCGCCACTTTCATTTCGACGAAATTAACTTTTTGATGCTCTGCACTTGTGTAACGGTACTGTGGAAACTCGATGTCTAGGTTTAAAAGCGAGAAGTGAGTTTTATTTTTCAGTTATTTTTTAAAGTGAAAACTTATGGGTTCGCGTCACCGACATGCAGTCACCAAGACTGTCAATTTAAATTCTATACTAGCTTTTGCCCGCGACTTCGTCCGCGTAAATGTAGGTTATCGCGGACGCAGATGAAGTCGCGGAATAAAAAGTAGCGTATGTCCTTTGTTGGGGTTCAAAATGACCCCGTACCAAATTTCATCAAAATCGATTCAGTCGTTTAGTCGTGAAAGCGTAATAGACAGACAGACAGTGTCACTTTCGCTTTTATAATATAAGTTTAACAATGCTTTAAATACCGTATGAATAAACGACTGCTTCAGCATTTGTTTTCTACAGTGATAACTTTGTGAGTTCTTGTATTAGAATCAGATTCAAGAGTTTCCCTCGAAACGTTGTCCGAATGTTCTCCTAGCAAATAAAATTAAATTGAAAAAATGTCGGACCAGGGAAATGACACTCCTACAAAATTTTCCAATCTCTCAGATTTTCACTTCATAAAGTAGAATAGATGCTTCAGCATTATTAGAAACACCAATTTATTTTACTAAATAATTCATTCGCTGAAAGGATAATTCACAAAGCGATGGCGCCATTCCCTCGTAATTTGAGAGACACAGGCAGGGGAATGAGGTTGTGAATAGATCTCTCTCGGTCGCAAACTCAGTAATAAGATTTTAAATGTGAATTTCTGTCTAAATGAACTTAGTCACATTGACATCACAGATATTTATGTCTGTCAACTCGTTCATTTTAATTAAACTGTGATGAACAACCTTTGTTGGTTAAGTATTGTTTGCGTAATATGTGAAAATACATTACACAAATTATAGTGTTTTGATTTTATTATAAAATTATGTAATTTGGCTTTATTTGCTTTGTTATTTACAACCCGCGCGTTATTATGCCCGCGGCTTTGGCTGTCACGGGGGATTTTTTTAAATAAAAGTATATCTGTATCTATCTGCCATTGAGTCCTGTGAAAATCGGTCTGGCCGTTTCTAAAATTAACGGGAACAAACAAAGATATAGAAAAAAATGGTAAGTACTTATTAGGGTGTGCCCCAAAAAAATCAAAGTCGTTTTTTTTTAACGCATACCCTCTTAATTTTTTACATTTAAGTCAAAACAATTATAAATAAAATTTTAAGACGGTAGGACCTCGGTAACCCGTGCCGACTTACATCAATAGATGTCAGTACTTGCTCTCTAAGGCTGACGTGACCTAATGTGTTGATGTGCTTGTTATTACTCGTTATTTAGTTATAGAACTCGCATTGTTTTTGATTGACTAATTAGTCAACATGTCAGTGCAATAACGCAGTTCTAAAAAGGGTATATTATTAATAGATGACGTAAAACATCAAATAACGGGTTCAAAACTTCCGTCTAATGGACAAGTTCTAGCAGTTTTATTTTACAATATCCTCGAAGTGAATTTAACTGTCAATGAAAGCGTGAATCTCACTATTCGCGAGTGTATTATCTATTGGGAAAAGGCGTGTAATTCTAATAAATATTTGCCTAATTGTGTGCTAAAAATGCTTTATAAAACAAGCCTTTATAAGCAGCGCCGTCAAGACTTTGTCAGCAATTTCTATAATTTGTTTGACAAAGCACACGCCGTTGCGCTTCAATTAATAAAAAATAAATGAGGATAGAATCTTTTACAGCGTCAAAGAGAACCAGGACGACCTGATCACTTACCGAACCGAACTGACGAAAAAAATAGTCAGAGATGATTATCGAGAGTTAATAATAGAGCTCTCTGTGATATTTTTAAGTAAAGATATCGAGAAAAAAATTTAAATCCAACCTCCAGGTGCCATGCCATGCATACCAAGCTCGATGGATGGCGAGAGCGATTTATTCCCTGAAAATATCGTTACTTAGTCCTCAATTCAAGATCACAATCAGAGATAAGGCGGCGTTGATTGACGTTTGCTTGTTCATCGTAATATCCTCCTTTAAACCATGGCTTGAATGCACTTCAGCAATAAAATCACCTTACCAAGATTGGTGCTTCTTGAAATCAATGAAGTCTTACGAGAAAATTCATAAAATGATCTCAAAAGCAGCCTTACTACTACTCAGCATTTGTGGTATTTAACTGACGAAGTTTCTATATTATCACTGTTTGATGATGATGTGGACCAAGAAACTAAAGTTAAAATGGTAAACAAATTAACCAAAGAGGAAGAAATAACTCATAGAAAACGATCGAATCGAAAGAAGAACTTTGCGGATCCTTGTATGACAATTAACACCGGTAAAATTATTCTGACTCAAAAGAAACAAACGATTTTAAAGAAAATTTGAACAATAATAATGTTTTTTAATGTAAATGAATAAATAATTTACTATTCGGGCGCATTGGAGTATTAATTAAATAATAAAAATTAAGTTCTTAATTCCTCCTACTGTAAGTCAGTACAAATTTTCATGACAAAAGTTTGGCATCAAGTCGGCACGGGTTATCGTTGTCCAATCGCAATAATATTTATTATTTGAGTCAATGAGGTCAATCCGAATAAAAACAGAGGGTATGCGTATTTGAATTCGCCAAAAATTTTTTTCCCTTATGTCCTGGGACACCCTAGTACTTATGTATAAAATTTTAAGGGGTTGATGAAATTAAGGGTATCACTTCACTTTGAGTAAGAATCCACATATTTTTTTTTATTGAAACGTTCATATCGAATGTTCCAAACATAATTTAAAAGCAGGTCAGCGTTTTGACCTTAAACAAAAAAAAACAGAGACACAAATTTCGTCAAAGAGTAAAATAAATAACAGCACTCTGTCAAGAGGGCAAACAGCATATTTTTGCAAATACCAGCGATAACATTAAACATCGATCACCATACTTGGATAAAAACCCGTTGCCGAGTTGATTCAGCTTTGCTTTCCGTGTGTATGTTGATAAGAGACATATTATATGTACCATGGAACACATTTCTCATTTGGCGGGAAAGTTGAGTAAAGCAGGCTGCTGGGGTTCCAAAACTATGTGCTGAGACGACCTGGGTCGTAGAGTAGATAAACCTGAGGGCGACGACGGTAGGCACAGGTTGCCGGCACGCGACGTCCTTTTCATTGCTAGTATACCTACTTTAATATTTTTTTTTATTTACAAAGATTAAACTACAATTTATATCATTGATTACCCCCATGCACCTAATCAACACCCCAAGCCAACTAAAGCACTTGGGCAAAAAATAAAACGACGTGAAAGTTAACCCTTAATTTTTCCATTTGAAAACGAGAAAAAAAGCATTCAGCGCGCTTTTCGAGTGATATACAAAAAAAGCGTTTTTATATGTACAGTGTGAATACAAAGCGGGTAAGTCAGCTGATGAAATCGTCGTCCAAACAAGCGGTCGGGGGATCCTGAATAATTTATACAGAGAAAAAGAATGCTCCCTCCCCTGTTTACGTTCTCTTGTTGATTTTCCATGGGGATTGCTTCTAACGCGGCTCCTGAAATACGCACCTCTCACTCTTACATACGCATCATAAGCGGGATAGGAAATATTTGTTGTGTATCGAGCCTGGATTAAAAAGGATTTGAAAATTCGGCGGAATGATGTAACATTTAGATGGACGCGGGGGAATGAAATGAATGTAGATTTAAAATGAAGGTTTATGTATCTGACGATATTTCTTGATGAATAATTTAAATAAAGCAATTCTATATACAAACGAAGAGGTAAGAAAAACAATATAAAAAATATATATATGTTTTACCCGACTGCGTAAAACATAAACTTCAATTTAAACTGTATCGGGACCATTAAAAATCTAGACCCGTTCAAATCTTCCCAATAATGTAAGTCCCTTATTATGGCGCAGTCGAGTAAAAGTAGGCAGTCGTGGGGGCTACCGACAGAGGTAAGAACTTTACGTCATATTAACATGTCAGGGACGCAGTCATATTAGCATGTCGGTGACGCGAACCCTAAAGTTTTGCCGCTACCAAAAATCGTTTATCGAGCAAAAGAAGTTTTCACTTCAAAAATCAATAAAACATGCTACAATCAAAAATGTTGGTAAATAGTTTAAAATATTTAACACCTTTAATTTTGCTTCAACAAGAACGGTTTTGAAACCGAAGACACCTGAGGGGTTTAAGCAAAATTCACATTAAATTTAAGACAAAAGTTTCAAGTTATAAATTTATAATACCTGTGACTTATTCGGGCTTCATCCAACTAATATATAAAGCCTTAGGGGTTGATCGCTATCAGTTTCACTATAGTGTAAACTTTAAACACCTAGTTTAGTTCAAATTACACAAGTTGAACATAAAATCATAATATACGACCATTTTATATTAGTCACAGGAAATGTTCCAAGAACTTAATCTGACAAGCGTAAAAACGTCATAAATATTGTAAATACAAAACCTATGTACCCACACGCCGCCTACGCAATGCACTATGCACGGTTCTCAGAAATCTGGGCGAATTCAACTTTATCTGCGTACACGCATAATATGCTTCAGGAGTAAGTTTAAATGCATGATTGACGTTTCATGCATCGTTATTGATCATAGGAAGGAGCCCATTGTTTGATAGTAGGTAGATTAATGTTGAACAATCTTTCAGATTGGATTGTTTGGTTGAGATATGGCACCAAATTCAATCGATTTTTGGCGTATACCGGTTGTTGGTATTATAGGTTATATCTTTGATTACTGCTCCGCTCCTGTAGGTCGTAGCGTGATGTTATATAGCCTATACTGTTCCTCATGAATCTAGCTATCATTTACAAAATGTATTTTTCCAATCCGACTAGTATTTCCAGAGATTAACGCGATTAAACTAGCAAACAAACAAAAATATAGTATAGATGGAAGCCAATAGGAATAACACATTGAAAAGAGCTTACAATCATTCTTTTAACAACCCAACGAATGAAAACAGAAAGAATGAATGAATATGTTCCAATTTCAAATATTCTTTTTCCACCAGTAAAGTTTAAAAGGTATCGCTGCAAAATGAAATACAGCTTGAAATACTAAAGGAGAAAATAAAATCCGACGAGGTTGGCAATCAGACGGGTGGCTCGGCCCTTATTAGAGAACACCTACACATTCGTTGCGGGGATTATAATATTTTTTGAAAAGGTGAGCCTGTACGCCTTCACGGCTGTACTGTGAAGGAGAAAAGGATAAAACATTTTTAGAGAACTGTTTCCTTAATGTTAACAAAAAGTAATCAACCAAATCAATCGAGGCACACATGTCCGAATTTTTGCAAGACTAGGTACCTACCAACATGAAAACATAGGTATGAAAGGTAGAGGTAGTGGATGGGTTACAATTAAGCATGTTATGTTTGTGGACTAGATAGAACTCTTTCATCGTTTTCTTTTTCCTGTATCGAGGGTGAGTTTACTAACATAGGGGTGACAAAGACATTTGTCATGGCAAAAATTTATGCCACGATGTCTCAGCAAAAGTTTTGAAAGTTTTTGTGTTTCTATATTCAGCATATTATGATTCTAAGACCACCCAGAGTGAATATGACTCATTGATTTAAAAAAAAAATATAGCTGTTTTATTACATTTAGATTGCGTAGGTGTTGTATTTTTGTAAGGACCAGCTGATACTTTTTGGAGGTTTCGCTGGAAGTCTAAAATTACGTACTGAAACTATAGTAAAAGATTTTCACGATCTCCCTTCCACTCCGTATAAACTCACATACACACCCTACCACTCCCATTTTGATACGTCTTTCCTATGCCATGATATCAGTCATGTAATGCTACAATATTATTTCATCCACAGTAGAATCCCTGAACCACCAAACATAAATATCTGTAACCCCCTACCACTTGTCTCATTTCCCTGTCGCCTCATCATTCCCCTGTAACTTTACAAGCGTCTCATTTTTCCGATTTTACACTCGCACAATGCGCGTTCTCCTTAATTTAACCTTTTGGATCGCATGTACGGTTCCCAGAACGGCATGTAAACGTTTTTCCTCGTTCCGTTTCGATTTTACGAGTCAAGTACGAGTTTTAGAATTGCTTTTATGGTTTCGAAGTACCCCTGCCTATGTCTGAATTATTAAATTGAATCCTGTGCACGCTCGTATCGCGTCGTGAAGATATAGTTTTACTGTGTTATTATTTATTTATATGATTTTAGGCAGGGGAATTAGATTGGAGTTTGTTAAAAGATTTTATATTTGAGAATTCTGCCACCCTGTATAAAGAACGTACGGCTTTGGGAAACTGCGGGTGGTGGAGGCAAGCTGAATATTAACACCGTAGATATCTCGCAGCGCTCACTTTAAATATAACTGTTAGTTACCTAGAAGCTGCCAAGAAAAGTCTCGCACTTACCTGAAAACAAAAAGAAACAGATTTAATAAAGAGTACGATAAAAATCTTAATGTTCTCAAAACGTGGTAAACGTACGAAATAAAGTGAAATAAAGTGAACTAAAGTAACCATATCTACGGCTACGCGACGAACTTCGTCCTCTTATCAAGCTAGAGTACACAAACAGTACACCATTAATTTCGACGATATTATCCAACATAAATTTATATTCAGACGTATATAATTAGCTGCCCACGCGCAAAGGAAAAAGCGTACAGAATTTCACAATCCTGGCCGCCCACACTCCGCCCGAGCCTTTAAAATACGTAGAGTATTTACACGAAAACGGACTTTTCTAAGATTAAAATGTTGTCGGATTTGCATTGAGGCGATAAGAGTATAATGAGGCGGGCGGTTGCCGGCGCCAATAGATCACGGTAGACGGCGCCACTGAGACGCGCTTGCGCAAGCGCCGCACGCAGACTTCGCACTCGATCATAGATTAGATCGCAAAGATACGAGGAGAGGAATTTGCAAAAATATTGAATAAATTATAATTAAAATTTTTGATAATCGAAAAACGATCGTACGCCAATTATATCAGACATTAATATGTATTAAAGCTCGTTATGATGACACGCTGTTAATCAAATATGGGTAATCTTACTCGTTATGTTCAGTGGATTAAACGCGAATTAATTAAGTATTTGCATTTTTAAAGGACGATGAACTGATAGCGGTTTTTTTTTTAATAACAATAAATAAAGATCACATACATTACAGTCTGCACCAATATATTCAAAATAGTGTTATAGTAAGTAGTTAACTGTTTTACTATAGCAGTCAAAATTGCTGTATTAATCCAGTTCTGAAACTGAAGCAATAATTTAAATGGAACATTTCAACCTTTTACAAACGTTCTACCAATACTTCTTTTATGGTAAGAAAGTCCATTAAAAGCCTATATTTATCAAATCAAATCAAACTATTTACAGGAACTTTTGAATTGTCAATGAGTCAGTTAGTCATAAACTTGTAGCTAAGTAGTAGCTCGTTCCAAACAGTAGGTTCCTATGGAGAAGAACGAGCAAGAATCTCCATGAATACGCTTTTAAAATCAATGAAGTATTACTTACCTATTAAACATTTTAAAGTTTTTATGTTAAAAGACGAAAGGAAAGAAAAGTGGGACCTCCGCTTTTTGCATTTATGTTTATTTTTCAATCAGAGTACAAGGTTATGATCTTGAATTAACCCGAAAATGGAGTCGTTAATTCAATTACACATAATTCAAACCAATCAATTAAACCATTACATTTTTTTGATAGGGTACCCATCTACCATTTTCCTAATCTATGCCTATTAGCGTTGTAAAACGGGCTCTCTTCAGTGTCTCGCAAGGCATGACTATAAATCGCTATCTATTAGCCGATAGCAGTCCGTTGATTACTGACTGACTACCAACCTAACATCATACTCACACGTTCACTGAAGAATTAGGTAATTATACGGTGGACTTATAAATGTTTAACGTTAATTTATGCAGTTGCACGTTCTTTTCCTAAAGCGGGAACGGAATTCTAATTAAACATTTGTGGGAATTTAGTGTGTGTGTACATATTGGATGAAATCTGAAATAAATCAAAATGCATACAATGACATAACCTGTTAAAGGTAATATAACATCACGCCTGTAATCACCGAAGGGTTAGGCAGAGGTGTACTCATTAGTACACCCATGTAATATAGGTGTCGAGCCTATTGCCATCAACCGGGCACAAATCCAGACTTCGAAGCTGCTACTAAAAAATTCCTTATGGAAATACCCAATAACACTTTGCCCGATAATATTAAGTACTAGCTGACCCGCTACGACTTCGTTCGCGTGGTATCCTACCCCTATCCTACCGATACCCCTACCTCTACCCTACCCCTACCCTACCGCTACCTTACCCCTACCCTACCCCTACCCTACCCCTACCCTACCCCTAACCTACACCTACCCTACACCTACCCTACCCCTACCCTACCCCTACCCTTGAGACCGACATTTCCGACTTTTTTTTTTTCAATTCTTTTTAATTTTTTTTTCAATTTTTCTTCTCCTGACAATAACAAACACAACAAAAAATAAAGTGAAATCGGTCCAGCCGTTTACGCGTGATGCCGTGACCAAGGGAAACAGGGATTCATTTTTATATATATTAGATAAATATTTCGATTCAGAATATTCTCATTGAAGCAATTACAGGCAGCTAAACCTAAATAGTATCTACGAAACTTAACAGCCGGTTCAGTCCGCATCTGCCCATAAGCGCCAAAATTGAGACATAAAATTATTGCTTTCCAGTTTTCCCATACCTACTTACATAAGAGGTTTGCCATATATGAGTTTGGTAACTCACGATTTCATTTTACAATAGCTCATATTACCAGTGCCCATATAAAGGGAAGCAATTGGAAATAAAACCGGCAGAGAGGCACGGAGCATGGAAGCTAATAAGGTCCTATATAGACAGGCGCTTCGATGCACTAAAATAAAGTTAATTGATCGTAAAATGCTGGCTGTCATTTTTGAAATCCTGTAAATACTAAGTACAGTACGCGCCACGAAAGATGAGACTTGATGAACGTCAGTAGTGCTTACGCAGGTAGGGATATACAAAATAGTTATCCATAATTTGTGAATTCATGGATGCGATCAATCAGGGATATTTCGATGACATTTAGATTAAAATTCTTAACAATATTATACTTAATATTTGAAAGTTTGACATTGACATATTGATGACACTGACTTGGTTATTGATTTTTTTCTCGTGTTCCTTGTCATAGGATGTAATAATTTCATAATATGGTTTAATAATTTAATTTTATGTACGTGATTGTTAAAAGTTGTTTTCGTTGATACGTACGTACGTAGTAAAAGAAATGCTAAGTTAGCAAGGAAGCATGAACATTAATTTGTTGATTCTCTTTTTTTAGGTTAGTAAGTGTTCATTTGTTTGTTCACATTTGGTTTAAAAAAGATTAATAGTATTTTATTAATAAATAAAACTCTTTTTTTAGACGAATCACATTGTGTTTGCTTGAAGAAGAAACATTAATATTATATATTTATTACGAAATAATAAAGTTTGTGAGGTGTGTTAAGTCTCATCTTTCGGTGTTAGTGAAAAAAAGAAAGAGTCAGTCATAATATTAGCCTAGCCTTTTCCCAACTACGTTGGAGTTGGTTTCCAGTTTATTCGGATGCAGCTGAATACCAGTATTTTATATGGAGCGATTGTCTATCTGATCCCCTTGGTAAAACTGGTTGTCAGGCTTCTGACGACCCGTAACGACACGACGAAGAAAGGAAGTGTCAAATTAAACGGTAAATTTCCGTTTATTAGAAAGGTGTATTAATTAAATTAATATTTAGATTCGTTTTGATAGTTACTTTTCTTTTTATATTAGGTACGAATCAGATTTATGTATTTCACATAAAGTAGGGTCATTCAAGCAATTAAAGATAACCAAAATAATTCTCTCATAATTCATTTGATTTTGATCGTCCAAAATAGCTACTGTATTTTTTTTAACACCAGGATTGGGCAAGTAGCTCCACAAAACTAAGGTTCAGTTGTTTTATGGCCTGGATTATGCGTTTATGTTGATTTGTGTAAATCAGAGGAATATTTGACTAAGGCGGGGCGCCCGGTGGTGCCGTGGGCGAAGCCCCACCGAAGCCCTGACCTACTGCAGACGTGGAAACACGCTATAAAACCAATTTTAGCTTGAGATGTGTTTTAAAAATATTTTATCGAACACATTAATTTGCGAAAGTAATAAATCTATCATCACCGCTTTGTTTGAAGTTTTTTTTTATTATTTCTAAGACACAGTTTTGATGAACCTACCATGATCGTCAAGTTATCACTTTTTTATTAGGTACACACGGCTACACATCAAGCTATACTTAACCAGTATAAGCTGACTTCTGATTGTACGAAAAGCATATACAATGCGAGGTCAGCTAAAACTGGTTTTGTATAGCTTGATGTGTAGCCGTGTGTACTACATGTGTTTCAGAAATCGGTAAAGATTCAAAGAAAAAGTATCTTTTCGTACAACTTGCTCAAAAAAGTGACATTCTATGCCACAAAAAGCGAACATAACAATAGTCATTATTAATCTGTCAAAAACAGGGAAAGAAAATTGTACTGAATTTCATTTATCCTCTAGGGAGAGAATGTGATTTAAATTTGGAATACTTACCGAAATTTATACTGCACTAGGTACATCTGTGTTTACACCATTGAGTTCGTATATAAAGCATTATACATCTTTTTGAAAAAGGAATACGCATTTATTATGCAGATATGATTAAAACCGACGAGGCCGTAATGAGCTTGATGCGTTTGCTTTTCCGACAAAAAAATATTAGTCTAGGAATTTGCCGCGTTTTTGTTTTCTTCAAATACATAAACGTTAAGTTTATTTTATTTTAATTTTATAAATAACTTAATGTTCTAAAATGCATATCTCATATTATTATTGTGTTAATTTTTTCGCAAATGGTACGAAAAGTAGAGTATTTTCCTCGGTGATAAAGCTGTCTTAGTCTTGGGTGAACTTAAATCCCTCGCTACACTCAGGACTCGCCTTAAATCCCTCGCTTCGCTCGTGATTTAAGTTTTCTCCTCGCTACGCTCGGGAGTAAACCTCGAGTCCTTCGTTACGCTCGCGATTTAAATCGTCACCCGCGACAGAAGACACTGCTTTATCCCCTTGGTTAATAATCTACTATTATGTACTGAAAGATGAAAACGGTACAAGAGTATTTCTAATGATATTGAAAGTGAAAAGCACTTTAGAGAAATTGATTTGGTTTTGTCTAGTAAATAAGGTTAAATTTTGGTTAAATTGTGATTAAAAACTTTGATTATTGCCAATAATAGCCAGATATTAAATGAAAAATATTGTTCCTTCGTCGTTCAGTACAGAATAACAATATTGCACGCGTATTAGAAACAGTAGACTCCTGATAAATAGACAATAAATAAAGCTGACGACACACTTAAAGCTAAACTCGTCTATATTCCAAAGTTCGCATCACGAAATCACGAGCGCACCTTAACATAATAAATCACAATCGTTGTCCACTTTAATTACAAGTCAGGCTTTATCTAGGATTCGACATTCATAGCATATCGTAGGGATTGTCGCACCCACGGAGCTAGGCGCCGGCCGGCCACGTGGGCGACATAGAGTGAAAGGAATCAGTAGTATTTATAGAAAAACCTGACTCCAGTTCACCTGCTGTTTTGCGTACACTGTGGTTACGTAAAAGAGGATACAAGTTGCGTCTTTGCTGTGTCATTGTGTTGTTGTTGCTTAGAGAAATATGTAAATATTTTTGTTACTATGGGTTTTTGCGATTTCAAAAGCAGTTATGTTGTTAAATACTTTCTTTACTTCCTATTATACAGTACCTATTGCGTTTCGTCTTAAAATTTCACCATGAATATTGTATTGAAACATTATTATTTTTTTGAATACAACATTTTTGGAAACCATATAATTCATGACCAAAGTCAAAGTCAAATCAATAATTTAAATTAGACCATTAAAAGGCACTTTTGAAAATCATCGCTTTTGGAAGACACAAGAAAAAAATATAGGTAGGTAACTAGGTACCTATTGAATCTTATTACCTTTTCCAAAATACAGTTTTGTATATGGAGAAGAATGGGCAAGAAAATCCATACAAACGTTTTAAGTACAATAATTTGTAAAAGTATTTTTTTTACAATAGCTACAAATTAAAAAATTGTAGCTAAATTAATTAAAATTTTAGATACATGGTACTCATATAAACAATATAGTGCTCATAGCCGATCACTCCTAAGTACTACTAACATACCTGACAACGATTACTGAATAGGCACATTGTTACAATCCGGTAGGTAATTTGATCCTCTCGTAAATTAAAAACGACACCTACGGTTTTACATATAAGTAAATAACAGCCACGCAAAAACCAATAAAACGTCATAACGTTTATGAAACATAACGACCACACGTAAATATCAACAAATTTACAGAGACCCCTAATAACCCCATAATTTTAACTACCTTTTACAGGTTTTACGAAGAGAGCGGGTCGTTAGTCGTACCTTGGTATACTGGTTTATCTATTTAAGGATGTTACATCTAATAAACATCAAACAGATAAACATACAGATATGGAACGAATAAACGAGTGAGGTTATTTACCTAATCTTTATTTTCGTCGCCATGATAAGCGAATATAGGTCTTACTGCGTAGGTGTTTAAGTGTGTAATGAGGTGAGAATGTCAGTGATAACTGTTGGGCGCCCTGGGATCGCTCTCACGACTATTTCGCCCACACGATTTCGGGACCAACCTAGACTAGTATTTAAAGTAATCGAACTCATTTTAAACGTTAGACCAAAATGGTTGGAATAGGCCAAATGTTGGTAATGTTTTTGTTTAATTAAAGCGAAACGTTTTAGTTTGCTAATCTTATAGTCTTGATTATATTGAGCTTAGTTTTGTCCAAACGAGCTAATCCACAATCTGTCAATAATTATTACTATTTAGCAAAAACAATTTAATGTCTATCCCAAACAAATGCTTAGAATAGATTTAGAAAACAATAAATTCGAAAATGGAATGTACTTTTGCATATTTTGTGGGTTAGCATTGGCTATAAGTCTATGCTAACCGAAGCTCTGCTTTCAAGAAAATAAAAAAACAATAAAACAGGCCAAATACATTGGCCAGACAATAAAAAAGCAGAGAGATTTCATAGAATTTTATACTACTTTTCCCACGATGAAGGTTTTAGCACATAGACACGAGTTGGTCAACATTTCTGGCCCAAATCACTTTTCCTTTTAATAAGCCGTCAATAAAACTTTTACAACTCGAACACGAAGTTAGGAACGGGCATTTTTTCCTGTCTCACTCCCACTCCAAATTTTATTCCCTTGATTAAATCTTAATTAATAATTCCCTAATTATCAATTCGCAATATCGGTTCAGCAACAATTTAGATTTTATGAATATTTATCTTGACCCTCCATTAACTAATTATAATAATTAACGGTAATTGGATTAATTAATAAAACGTGTTGTTAATACTTCAATGATAAGTTTGATGGCGATCTGATTTTAGAAAGCATTTTGCAGCAATTATGGGAATTAATCGGTTTTATGATCGAGTGTAATTAATTTTATTAGCCGGACTATTTGCCATCGGAAATTAATAAACGTTGTATCGAGATTAATTATGTTGGATGTCGCAATTAGCTTTTTAGCTTTATCTAAAAGTTTTTATTTGTTTTATAGACTTTTTTTAAAGCGTTGCAAACTAGGAAATTCTTCTATATCGTCGGTGCGTTTACAAACATATACTTAATATGTATACAGCATGTAACAAAAACCCTGTCCGATCCTTAAGGGTATTATTTGGCATCGTACTGCGTACACATATACGTAACCATTTAATGGATTTGAGATTATTATTTTTCCCCAGTGAAAAAAAAAAGAAGAAAGAAGAAGTAATTAAATTAAAATAAAACATAAAAACTGATCAACGGCAACACTGATCTGACAGGGTTTTTGTTACATAGTGTATGTTTGTCAAACAATCAGCGTCGGAGCAACTATTTGTAGGGAATGTTTGTGTGGTGCGGTATTGGAACCCACGACACGCAGCACAGCGGCTAATTGCTCGGCCACTGCGCCAACCGTTCATCAAACAAACATTTAATTAGTTAAGTGTGACTTTTAATTTCATAAGAAATTAGCAGAATTTTTTAATTTATTTCCTAGTTAAGAATACAAGAACAATAGTCAATCATAAGGTCGATGGGTTGCTCCGACATAGCAAATAAATAGCCATTCAAGTTAGGACTTTAAAACATGTGCATTAAAATATTTTTTTATAATAACAAGATGAAAAGGTGACAGCTCGCGGGTGGCGCGTTGGCAAGAAACCTTTATGTTTTTCAGTTCAATATCGACCGGGCCGTTGCCATGTCGGCGTGGTGCTGTTGTACAATGACCATTAAACTGCATTCCATCCACATAATAAGTTCCTGTCATATTCTTTGACATGACGTAAAACGCCGCCTCCTAAATTTCTCGTACAATTTGTCAAACGACTGTTACTTATTTATAGCACATAATATATTTAACGAGATGCTCTTAAAGTGCTCTCCATAATATATTCGACGTCGTAATTATACGGGACTAGTTGCGACGTCCTTTGAATTATTTATGCGTGCGCGCAGCGTTCACTTTGACGGTACGAACAGTTTGATTTGATTTTCTGTAAATGGTTGTGTGTAATGTTTAGTATGGCATGACTGCGACATTGTTTTGTTTCAATTAATTTATGCGGGCTAAATAAAGGTACACTTGTAAGGGCTAATTTTTCAATAGTCAGATAACCTTTAACTAAAGTATAAATATGACAGTTTGACATATTTTCTATACAAAAGCTGTCAAACCGCCATATACAGGGTTATTTTTAAAACACCAGCAACCTAAAAGGGGTCATTGTACTCATCATTATGAACAACTTTTTCTATGGGACCAACCTTGAAATCATGAAAAAAAAAACTGCTGTTTCATACATTATAATTGTGTTGCATTTTTATAGGGAACAGCTGTTTTTTTTTTCATGATTTCAGGACAAAAATTCTAAAAAAAAATTTTGGTACCGTGTAAAAATTCATACTACATGCATTTAATAAAAAGCTGCCATTTTGATAGGTATTACAAACAAACACTTCAATTTGTTTCTATTTGTATAGATTTGACATAATTAATGTATGGTGTAACTGAATAATCTGTTCAACAGATTAGTGTGGTTTCATATAGCTAACACCATGGCTTACGTCAGAATGAGGTTGGGCTCCAAAATCAGCGGTCGATCTTAGGCGAACACTTTGAAGATGAGTTTAGTGGTTTAGGAGATTGAGATCACAGTTTTGGAATGCCAAAATATTTAATTGATGGTCTGAGGTTTACTTTGAAGCAAATTTTTGGTTAGTTATAGACTTAAATGATGTAATATGGTTGAAAAAACAGCGTTGTAATATTACGACAGGTTGCTATCCCTACCGATACCAATATTAATAAATGAGAGCATAATATTGATTAGAAAAAGAAGTGCACACAATTATTTTTTTAATTACTTTCAGTCTTTATGGAATAAGAGCAGATTTATTTGTTGTCTTGCGGTTGTACTCCCGTTAGGAGATTATCCGTAATTTTGGGCTCGAATAGAGGTCTTATTTTTAATCTCGATAACACATGATCTGTCTCAAATACGTAGTACTTAATATTTTAATTTAAATATTTCATTACCCTTCACCCAATTCTCTAAGAAACTATTGAATTGTGTACGAAGCAAGCAGTGGAGGAGGGTAGTGCAATTTTAAAATCAGTCACCTCTACTCTGTTTTGGAAATTTTTGGGCGCGGATCCAGCCCTCAAAAAACGATGTGGTCACGTGCGAATTGTACTCAATCATGCGTAGGTATCGCATCTAGACTCTAAGTCTAAACTACTGAACCGATTTTAATGAAACTCTTACAGCTTGAAAGTATATCTGATTTAATTTAAAATTGGTATACTATTTTATACTGAATAATTTTGCTTAGGTGCTTTCAAGTTTTTTTATTTCGATAATTTGCTGTGCCCACAACCATGGAATCGAGCTGGTTTGGAAACAATGGAACAAAACCAAAAGTACTTACACATTTTTTCCGACTAAATTAGTTAGAAGAGCTAAGTTTTTTCCACCGCTAATTTTCTAGCCCTGTCCTAACATTGTGGGAACGTCACATGGATGCTGTACCGTTTTTGTTATAACACTCTGAGTATTATTAAGAGTAATGTTCTGTGAAAGCGGTGCAGCTAAGATTTATATGCCAGACGTGCTATTGTGTGGGAAGAAAGTTAAGAACAAATTGTTCTTACTGATAAGTTTGATTACCTACTAAACAATTTTCCGGGAATTGGAATACCAGCCTATTATTGTCCCGCTGGCAAAGGCCTCTTCTCAAACAGAGAAGGCACAAACATTGATCACCAGGCTTGGTCAAGACAAGACGGATTTGACGGCTTCAGAGTTTTAATAATCCAGGTTTCCTTACGATCCACCTTCACCGATGTTAGTGAAGTCCAAATTAATCTTGGAAAGTACAGAAATGAAAATAAAAAATCACATTGATACTTGCCCGGTATCGAACCCTAATCTCATTATAATTATATGAATAACGGATATGACGCGGTACTTTTGCCAAAAAAACAATTTTAGGGCTTCAGGCTTGTAACGGAACGTTACACGTACAATCATGTTTGTTTATGGTATGCGGCGATGATAATATTTTATAGATTAATGCTTCGTTTTTTGTTTGTGTACGACTTGGAACGCGCCGGCATTGGCGGAGCGCGGGGGAGTGTTCGCATATGATGACTAAGCAGAACTTGATTGCGCCGCCGGTTGCGCCTGCTCAGCTGTGACCAGTCGCTTCTAGGCTGATGTGTGAGCGCACGTATCCCTTTGCTTCCAGTCGAGCGCCCTAGCCGACACGTCCGTTAATTGCACAATTTAAAACAACGAACTATAAAATAATAACTATTTAAAGTCAGTGTTGATCCCGATTTAGGGTTTTTTACGCCAGGCTTTACGCGGGCAGGAATTCCCGCGTCCCGCTTTCTTCGGTCCGAAGACCAATCCGACGCTTCGCCACTGGGTGCTGAGCAAGTCGGCCTACCCTGCCGTGTCGTCGACCGGCGAGATCACCGTACCGCACAACTCCCTGAATTCGGCCAGCTTCCATCTACCTTCGGCCTGGGGCGACACTTCAAATGCAGCTTCAGGGAAGTACCTATCCCTGCAGAGGTGACAACAGACGTCCGTAACCCACGACCCACAAATCTTTGTGTGCCTCCGGCTTGATCAGCTTGTTTGTTAATTTTTTGTTGTTATCGTTATTATACGTTGTTCAAAGGTACACACCCGTTTTTTATTCATTCGCCAGTTGTTAGGGTAAGTTTTGAATAGCACACAAATCACGCACATCATACAAGTATGATATTTTCTTGTCCATCATTGTTCTGTGTACTCATATTTACAACTCTTGATAGAACTCATTATTTAGTTGCTTATTGTAATCCTTGCACTATTTATACATAGCCTTAGAAATTATTAGTAATGCTGAATCATGCTTATACTTCATTTTCTTCTACCCTCAAGTACACCAAATAATTTTATAATTTAAATTCTTGATTTCATTATTATACAGAATCTTAATTATTGTTTTTTCTATCATCTTTTTGCTCAAGCTTTGCTTATTATGTAAACTCCGTTCTGGTCGGTGCCACCACGTCAATACTACTACAATCAGATAGGTACTTTCTTCACGATGTTGTCGACGGTGGTACCCCAGCACGGAAGTTAATAGGCTGAGTTCTAATACGCTGGAACGGTGGTTTCCAGGTTTTTGTGTGAGCGCACGTATCCCTTTGCTTCCAGTCGAGCGCCCTAGCCGACACGTCCGTTAATTGCACAATTTAAAACAACGAACTATAAAATAATAACTATTTAAAGTCAGTGTTGATCCCGATTTAGGGTTTTTTACGCCAGGCTTTACGCGGGCAGGAATTCCCGCGTCCCGCTTTCTTCGGTCCGAAGACCAATCCGACGCTTCGCCACTGGGTGCTGAGCAAGTCGGCCTACCCTGCCGTGTCGTCGACCGGCGAGATCACCGTACCGCACAACTCCCTGAATTCGGCCAGCTTCCATCTACCTTCGGCCTGGGGCGACACTTCAAATGCAGCTTCAGGGAAGTACCTATCCCTGCAGAGGTGACAACAGACGTCCGTAACCCACGACCCACAAATCTTTGTGTGCCTCCGGCTTGATCAGCTTGTTTGTTAATTTTTTGTTGTTATCGTTATTATACGTTGTTCAAAGGTACACACCCGTTTTTTATTCATTCGCCAGTTGTTAGGCAGGATTTGAACGGGTGGAGGCTACACTGGCGCCCAAATACGTAGCAAAATACGTAGGATCTTGTAGTACTTGTCTACAATACAAAACTCAAAACCATGCAACTCTTGGTGAAATGGGACGCCCTAAGCAATGTTCTCGTCCTTACCAAATGATATCCATCGACCTAATGGGACCTCTGCCAGTCACACGCAAACAAAATAGTTACATATTAGTAGTAACGTGCTGTTTTTCCAAATACTGTCATATTTTCGCAATTAAAAAAGCTACTTCACAGATTATTGTAAAAATTCTAGAGGAACAAATATTTTTAATTCACGGTGTCCCTCAAAGTATTTTCCTGGATAATGGTACTCAATTCATTAGCGGCCATACTCAGGATATGTTCAAGAAATATAAAATACCAAACGTTTTCTTTTCACCAAAGTATACCCCTCAGGTTAATACTGTGGAGCGGTACAATAAAACTATTATCACCTGCATTTCTACTTTCGTAGACGGTGATCATAGATCGTGGGACTTATTTGTCCCTAAGATACAATTTGCAATTAATAACTCAGTCAATGAAGCTACCGGATTTACTCCTTCTTTTCTGGTTTTTGGACGAGAAATTGTATTATGTGGCTCTCATTACGCAGATACAGACTTGGGGGATGAGGTGTTGTTTCTCCCTCGCGATGTGTATGCGGAGAACCTTGGATGCTTGAGTTCTGTATTTGACCAAGTCCAAAAATCTTTATATCACGCCCATGTAAAAAACACATCATATTATAATTTAAGACGTAAGGCTTTTGAGTTTAATACCGGTGATATTGTATACAAACGTGCTTACGTCCTGAGCGATAAGGATAAGCACTTTAGCAAGAAACTAGCTCCCAAATACATTAAGTGTCGGGTCATTCAAAAGCTGTCACCACTCGTATATGTCTTAGAAGATATGTCAGGCAAAAACTTAGGGTCTTGGCATATTAAGGACCTGAAAATATCAACATATAAATGAATTCTGTTTTCGTTACATTATCTAATACGCAACTACACGACTTTGAGACCTGTTACAAAAGTCAGTGACGGATACTAGTTACTTGATTTTCAGTATGTTAGGACACGTCGCACTTTTTTATATATTGCGCGATGTTATTTTACGTTAGGTTTTTGAGTGATGAGGTATGACTGAAATGAAAGAATGAGTAAAAGGTTATTGTGACAATCGTAAGATGCGGATTTTATTCTTAAAATAAAATCCTTATGAGGGAACCGCGGGTAATGTAACGGAACGTTACACGTACAATCATGTTTGTTTATGGTATGCGGCGATGATAATATTTTATAGATTAATGCTTCGTTTTTTGTTTGTGTACGACTTGGAACGCGCCGGCATTGGCGGAGCGCGGGGGAGTGTTCGCATATGATGACTAAGCAGAACTTGATTGCGCCGCCGGTTGCGCCTGCTCAGCTGTGACCAGTCGCTTCTAGGCTGATGTGTGAGCGCACGTATCCCTTTGCTTCCAGTCGAGCGCCCTAGCCGACACGTCCGTTAATTGCACAATTTAAAACAACGAACTATAAAATAATAACTATTTAAAGTCAGTGTTGATCCCGATTTAGGGTTTTTTACGCCAGGCTTTACGCGGGCAGGAATTCCCGCGTCCCGCTTTCTTCGGTCCGAAGACCAATCCGACGCTTCGCCACTGGGTGCTGAGCAAGTCGGCCTACCCTGCCGTGTCGTCGACCGGCGAGATCACCGTACCGCACAACTCCCTGAATTCGGCCAGCTTCCATCTACCTTCGGCCTGGGGCGACACTTCAAATGCAGCTTCAGGGAAGTACCTATCCCTGCAGAGGTGACAACAGACGTCCGTAACCCACGACCCACAAATCTTTGTGTGCCTCCGGCTTGATCAGCTTGTTTGTTAATTTTTTGTTGTTATCGTTATTATACGTTGTTCAAAGGTACACACCCGTTTTTTATTCATTCGCCAGTTGTTAGGCAGGATTTGAACGGGTGGAGGCTACAGGCTACTTTAAAAAACGAATTGGGGTTCCGCGGAAAAGCCTGCTGGAAACCGACATTAAAGTGGCACGAATAAGGTAGTGCCCCAATAAATCTTGTCAATAAAGTCACATACTTATTCGAAAAACATCAAAACTATTTAAGACTATGAAAAAATGATAGTTCGTATGGATACATTCCAAGATATTCCATCCACTTCGTAAGATCAAGCGAGACTGTTTAGAATTACAATTTAGCGTTCAGTTCCCGGTTGTGAGTGACAAGTGACACATTACTGAATGTTTGTCGTCCATTGTCCACCGTGGAATCGTTGAAATCTTCCCGGATGGTACAAGTTGAGAGAGATAGCGTGGAAATGCTTAAAAGTCTAATGTGTGAATTTTCGTTGTAGTACCTACATAAGGTACCTTTCATGCATAATAAAGTACTGTTCCTTAGGGAGAGAAGGCGAGCGAAGCCGCTGGTAAAAGCTAATACAAGTATAAAAATGACGGTTCTAGAAGAAACCTAGAAAAACTATTATAAAAATACTACTATGTAATTGTAATTTCTTAATATTTTTGATGACAGTTCAACCAAGCTCAGGATGCACGTCTAGTCTGTCGCTCCATATAAAATACTGGTATTCAGCTGAATCTGGTTTTACTGGAAGCTGACTTCAACATAGTTGAGAAAAGCTAAGCAGAATGTTGCTACTGGGCACCGCGTGTGGGATGGTAATACCGGGTTGGTTTTAGTCAATAACAGCCTGATAGATCCCTTTCGCTCCCAGGGTGGGAGACATCCATGAGAATTTTCTACCCCGGAACAAAGTTAAAACAAAAAGGCTCCGCTATCACCTCATCCTTGCACCATCTCTTCAATGACGTCCAGTTACTTGAATAGTCGGCAGTCAGGTGGATGCGCCGCATTCAAGCAGACGTGCCGCATAATTATGTTACCTATTTGGAGCTCAATAGAACCTCATTACCATACAGTCATCGATGTTGTTTTACCGAACAACTCCGGTATGTTTTTGTTTGACTTTATGGGTTAGAAGAATTTATGGTTGAATGTAACAGATGGACCGATTTTGACTGCAAAATGGAGACTGCTAGCTAAAGAGTACTTACGTACTTTGTCGTCCATATCTTCACTTATAAGAGTAATAATAATTAATTGTTCTTAGGTGTACAGTTTTAGTTGCATAGTGTATACAGAGATAATCGTCGATTGGTGTCTCAATTCATCTAAACTTACATAAGGCGTTCGAGGACGGAGTTCCAAAGGCCCAACATGAGATGACATGCACCCTTGCTCAAATGTGATTGCTGATTCGCGGTGTGCTATTGTCAAAATGCCTCTTGATTTAGTTAGTCCCCATATCTTTCATCTTCCAATCATAAACAAGCATACCACTAACAAATTCTCTATAAAGCAATATTCAATCGATGACCGCTGCTTTTATCTCTTTAATATACAATAGGCGTAATACAGAGGCTGGAGAGTAAATGCTATTGTTACTGGTATTTATAATGCCCTAATCCTGCAACAGGCTGCATCTACAAGCCAGGGCTTTCAATGCAAAGTGCGAATCCCTGATACGATGAGACAGCGCTGTTTCGAGCCTCCGAGGTGCTTAGCGATACTGTAGATATGATCCTGGAGGCTGAGGATAATCTGGCAGATGGAAATCTTTTGCAGTTATTTTTATATGGGCAGTGTTAAGAAATTGAGATTGTTTTGAACGTTGGTGGATGCTTTGTCAGTGTTAGCGAGTTTAAGACTTTAATGGTTATTTTTATGGATATCTGAGGGTATATTCTACTAAAGAACGTTCAAAATTTTGTTGGAATTTCATCTCAGTGGCAAAAAAATTGAGGCATTTTTGAAAGATTGAGACAGATTAGATTGCAATCGTTCTTAAAAATTATTAAAATTATCCCCATGGTATATGAATGCATGTCATAGGAAGATATTCAACAAGATTGATCAGAAACTTCTAGGAGTGACTCTCGGGAACCTACGGAGCAAAGCAAATTAATTTACATTAGTAGTAAATTCATCCTAATATAATTTGTGAAGCAGAAAATATTCCTATGCAAATAGAACTTTGCTCATTAGACCAACAAGATTACGAAGACCAATTAAAAATTACCAGTCCAATTAATAGTCCAGCAATTTTTTCTGCACCTGTCTCAACCGTCGTGGAGGCCCTAGTCATGACTGGAGCTCCGGTTATCGCAAATTTGCATAATCGGGCGGTGTGTATGCCGGCCGGGTGCGCGTTACACCATAACGATCGAATTAACCAATCAGAGGCGACAGCCGCCAGACTTTAATGCCGAAAGGGTTATGTGAAAGGATTCTGTGAGATGACACACTTAAAATACGAATGGTTATTAGAGGGTTTTTGATTCCTTTACTATGCTAAGCCTGTTGTTTAAGATTGAATTTGTTGTTTCTAAGATTATTATTATTTCACGTCAGTCGCATGCACAATGGTTGCTAGGCAAAACTCTACACTCAATGGGTGCCTGAGGAGGGCCCAGAAGAGATAGCCAGATGATCTGGACGCCCACCGCGAGGGCTGGTCCGAAATGGCGCAAGAAAAGAATACATGGAAGGACGCGGGAGAGGGCTTTCCCAGTAGTGGATCATTCAGGCTAGATATAAAAAAATATTAGACATTTTAGATGCAGACTTAGGCCATTTCTAATTGTTCTTTGCTATGTTTTGATGAACTAATCTCTTTCGAATCATTTCTATTGCATTTCTATTAAGAATTAATTCTTTATTTAAAAATTGATTCTATATTTAAACTTTTACCCACATTGGCAAACAGGACGGTAAAACCAGAATCATTATCACAGAAGTGGTAACACTCATGTCGGTGTTGCCAGCTACATTATATTATTACAACCTTTTAATAGAACATTATTGCATGTAACTCTGGTATTATCGAATCGCTCGACGCGACCAACCATTTAATACCATAGCGGTTATGTGAAACGAGAACTTTGTATTAAAATGAGCTCATAAGGGATGCAGAATTTTAATTGGGACTAATTGAAATAAATGTTTTATTCAGTTGTCGATGAAAATCTGTATTTGAAGGCACGGAATATGTATTATGTGACAATAATTTACGTAATCCTGAAAAGAGAATTAATGTTTTTTACAGTAATTTACACGAATTTCCGAGTTTCAGTAAGTAGGTACGTTATTTGGGAAATAAACTTAATATAAAGGTTGCTGTCCTTACGCATCGTAGCCTAAAATTAACGACTTATGAGTAGGAACAGTTTAAACCAAAGTCAAATAGTAAGTATATTTCAATTACACAATTCAATTACTCAAGTCCCACGTAATGAGACACAATTGATTTTCTATAGTTCTGACTTACCGGTAAGTCAGCCGGGGCTTGACAGGTTAGGCACTTTTTAAACGTCATAATACAGTTCAAAATTTTTTAATCTAGTTGCCCCTTCTAATAGGTAATTTTATAAATTATTTCTTTTTAAATTAAATTACTTCAAAGTCAAAGTCAAAGTCAATCTGACGATCCTGGTAACTTATTTTGTTGAGTATAACTTGCATAATATGTACAGAGTATTATAAAGTATGACCTATGATTCACCTGCTACATATTTCTCCGAAACTTGTTCAACTATAGCCACCGTTACTAACAACGCTTCGTCAAAATTACGGACAGTTACTTCTTTACTAGTAGTAGGTAATAACGAATATCGTCACGTTATAGCTAGGTACGTGTATAGCTGGTAGGTCGTACCGTAAAGACGTGGTCGCCACAAATTACCGACAGCTGCTGTTACTACCCCGTATGCTTGGTATATGAGACACAATTTTGTCCATAATATAGGCTGATTAGTTTGTATACTTAGTACCTTACCGTGATAATTTGTAACGTTCAAGCAGTGCTGCAGCCACTGAACTTGGTATTTTTTTACATATATTTTTATTGATCTTATAAAACGACAGTCCAAATTGACAGTCCCAATTGTCAATGTAATTATTAAAAACTATAAAAAATGCAATTACTGAATATTATTAAGCATCCGGTAGCCATATAAAATTTAAAGTGATTTCTCTGTAACGTTTAATACAATGTTACAGATGTGTAACATAGTATTAATTAAACGTTTTAGAGAAATACCTAACTAAAATAAAATCTGAAATCTATTTTGTGCTTCTAATTAAAATCATATTAAAATGTGATGATCTTTACATGCTTTTATGGTCCATTGCAGGGCAAAGGCCCCTTCTCATACAGAGAAGGCACGAGCATTGATCAACACGCTTGCTCAAAGCGGATTGGCGATTTCAGACTAATATTTATTATGAGTCCAGGTTTCCTCACGATTTTTTCCTTCACCGATGACCGTGATCTCCAAGATAAACTCAGAAAGAACATATGAAATAGAAAAAGACACATTGGCACTTGTCTGTGCCCGGTTATGAGCCTTGTGGGTTCATAACCTCGTCCATAACCACTGGGTTATCACAATATTTAATTAAAAACACAAGATATATACTTTACAAGCTTTACTTAGCAAGTTTTACTACATCAACATTGCAAAATATTGTTCCCAGGACCTAAACCCTTTGAAGTTATGATGCTTATTTAAAATTCAAGTAGTAGCAGGCTTGTTCGCACTAACTTGACTATCACTTGCCCATTTGTGCGTCAATTACCTTCAAGCCACGAGCGAGCTATTTCATATATAATTTCTCGATTAAGCCCGTAGTACGCTACATATTAGCATAGGGCGCGTTTACATTGATTGAGTAAGGCGCAGGTTAAAAAGGTTCAATTCAATCGACTAGCTTATATAATAATAAATGTCTTCCAAGTTGCCTCACAAGTCACAACACCATGTTCTATTTTTAAAACGGACGAATAGGAATACGGAAGGGCTTTTCATTTTCAAGTAGGTAAACTGTGAATCTGGCTGATTTAGTTATGTATAACGAAACTTTTTGTTCAAATGTTATTATGAGATAAATTCTGTTCTAAATATGAAAAACTTGACATTCCACCACGAGGGCTGACAGGAAAATTCTTATTGACCGGCAAAAATTTTGCTTTAAAAAAATTGTTTGGTCGAAAGAAGAAGTAAGTAAGAAGTTTGTTTGCCTTACGCTGGAAAGATGGAAGGAAAAATGATGAGAATAAAGATGGAAGGTCGCCTACAGTGGGCATAACGCTTTTTTCTTACGTGATGATGCCTGCCAATTAACTGCTACCGCAAGCCACGTTAAAGAACTACGTTTCAACAATAAAATCTTCCATACCATTCTCGTACATAATGCAAACACACCCTTACACATGGTACAGCAGTACCTCATACCTACCTATAAGGTACCTACCTACGTATGTCTAGTGATATCCAGTTAGCGCACTGATACCGTGTCATTTACATAATCGGGCAGTATACGGGACAGGCACGGGTCGGCCCGGGAATTATCTTGTGTCACAGTTCGGACGCTTCCGTCGATAGTTTTAGTTTTTAGAGCTTGCTCTGAAGTTACATTATCGTTGTTTAGTCAGGGTAGATGAGGTAGTTTGTTAGAATATGTCAATTTATACTCCATTTATAAAAACAATAAATTGGCTTTTGTTCGTGACTTCGTCTGCGTAAATGTCGGTTATTGCGAAAGACGAAGTTGCGGAATAAAAAGTAGCCAACGTCCTTTCTTGGGGTTTAAACTTTCTCGGAATTAAATTACATCAAAATCGGTTTAGTGGTGAAAGCGTAACAGACAGACAGGCAGACCGAGTTATTTTCGCATTTAAAATATTAAGTATAGATAGTACAGTCTGTTGTCAACTTGTCAACAATATCTGACCCATCCTAAAAACAAACGAATTTGGACCCTGTACTTGTAACATTAAGGTTTATTCAATTTATATGAGCTTATCAGACTCATAATCATAATCAGAATCATAACAATGAATCTCAGTTAAATTATAATGAAATACCTTCACAGCTACCGAGATAAGCGTAGGTGACGCCAAGAAACCTTAATTGGGACAACAATACAGCATCATTAATTTCTGACAGTCCTCCATTGTTATGAATCAAGTTCTAAACAAACAACAATAGTTCTGTAAAGGTCAAACATAAGTCACACAGTTGACACAGTATTGAGTCCTGTTCCTTGCTTTAGGTTCATATCGGGTTACAACCAGTTCTGTCACCATCTGGCAACAATCTGACATGGCACCACCATGAGCTTATTAATCAATTGGTGAACTTTTAAGTTCGAATTTTGAAAGTCTGGATCAGCAGATTTAACCTTGGACGAAAACTGTACAAAAGTATGATAATTTTACACTGTATTTATTTTATTGGTGTATTGTAATTCGGAGTGAGTTCGAAAAGAGTATGTTTTTCATCTTTCAGCTACATTTTTTAATTATGTAATGTTATGATCAACATATGAAAACATATTATAGAGTTTAAAAAAAAAGCTAAAAAAAAAATTTAATTTTGTAGTTTTTGAAGGCGGTTTTATTTTTTTGTAAAAAAGCTTTTTATTTTTCACTTTTTAGTGCTTGTGTGTTAATGTTTGAAATCCTTACAAAAAGCCCTTTCAAACAATACCTCACACGATATATTTAATTTTGGAAAGTAGTAGGAGGGGGGTTGACGTACCCCCTCCCTTTCTTCCTTCAGTCAGTCATCGACCACACGTATAAACAAAGCAATTAAGCAATTTTACTTGTTACGACAGTTATGCTGTGATCCTATAAGGAGTTTTGAAAAGACAAAGTATTTCTGTTTTAGATGGCTTTTTATGTAACAAATAAAAAAATGTTGTATCTAAACTTTAAATAGGTACCTCCAAGACCTCTGTACTAGGTAAGTACACGCTCAATAACTATCCAATACTCCAAGGACCAAACATTCCAGAACATGACGAACATCTTTAAAGTTATTCAATTACATCTGATAGACACGCATGCAAATTATTGTTAATAGAAATTGCGAAGTCCTGACCGAGGCGGGACTTGTTAGGTTCTTAGTGGTCACTTGCAATATTTGTTTAAACAACCACTTTGAGTGCCTATATGGGCGCTGTATTTGGTTGTTTGTTTATAGTCGCGTATTGCTGGTTACCTATTTTAATTAAACCATTCAGAGGCACTTTTGAATTGTCAAGGTGTCGGTTAGTTAGTCAGAAAGTCGAAGCTGGTTGCGCGTAGGTTTCTATGGAGAAGAACGAGCAAGAAACTCCATGGACGCTCTTTTCATTTATGATTTACAAAATCCTAGCTATTGACAATATTCTTGTTGCTTCTATATGCTCATTATTATGAACCTTGTCAGTCTGACTTTTATAAACTGCACATATTTTAGAGGGTGAGAAGCTTACGAATACATACAACTTTTAATAGAGAACCAACCCTCGAAATTAAATTTAAAAAAAAACAGCTGCTTCAAACATTTAAATCGTGTATTTTTCTTTTGCATATTAGATATTATTTCGTTGGTCTTATAGTAAGAGTTGGTTTATTTATTTATACCTGCGTTACTTTTCACTAATGTTGTCACAATACTATATTTTTTTTTAATTTCTTGGCCTTAAGAGCTACCGACGAGAAGACTATATTTACCAAGCAAACCACGCTTTTGAAAACCGGTATTTAATAACAACTAAATTAACCATTAATTTAATTACAAAAGCTTATTAACACATTATCATTATATTTTATGGCCCCCAAAATATTCGGTAGCTTATTCACCTGTTCATAATAGTGAGACTGCTTGCTTCCCAGCAGGTTGGGGCCCATAAGTTGGGGCCCCGCGACGCACTGCAGGAGGTCATTATCACCACAATACACTATGTGAGTTATATCTTTACGCAGGGTTTGTTTACACGTTTCGTGTAGTAAATGGTATAAGCCAGCCATTTTTAATGTGAGCTCTGCTGAGCTGTAGGGCTCCACAAAGCCTCTCTAGGGGCTCCGCGAAAATACAGGTCATACTAAAAAAATCTGACAACAATCAATTTGATGAAAAGTAAAAGACAATTCCATATTGCGACGCAAATGTTAATGTCAAGTGTTTTTGGGCATATTATTACTTTAGGGCTCCATCAAATATTTCGGTTTTCAAAAGGGTTTCATCGCCAAAAAAGAACCGCTGGCACAGTTACCGGCACGTAACTTGGCAAGAGATTTTCGTAATGGGGGAAGTTCGCGCATATAAAAATGTATAAAATTGTGCGTGCGCAAACTTCCCCCACTACAAAAACTCTTGCCAACTTACGTGTCGGTAACTGTACTGTACTTATAAGCGGATTCGTGTTTCAAGCAAGGAAAGACATTTATCCATCTATACATACAAAATGCTTTGTCCTGAATGACTGACTGAGGGATCAACGCACAGCCTAAACTGCTGATCGTAGAAATCTGAAATTTGGAGGGTGAAAGGGGGGGGGGGGGCAAAGTTGAACGTAAAAAAAACAATTTAAAATCCTATTAGGACCGTTTTCGACTTCTAAGAGGACGAAGTTGCGGACAAAGGTCAATGAAAAATTAAAGATCCGTAAAAAAAGTCACGCGAACGAAGTCGCGGGGAGAGTAGTTGGTTATATTTTGCTACTAATGATGAATACATAGGTGTGTACGAAGTTCAAGGGTTTATTTAAATTTTAATAGCCGGATCTTAAATAATCTCACGTCCCATGGAAAAGTCGCGCCTACGCTTGAAGAGGGCAAATTAAATGAATAATTTGCTTTCAAATCAAGTTTCATTTAATAAGTTTCTACCATTAGATAAATGAAGTACACGTTAATGATAATTATTTAATGGTAGGATGTGAAACTGAGGATGTTATTAAGCAAAAATATGGCGCTTAGAAAGATCTTATGAATTTATTTTATACTAATATTATGAAGAGGTAAATTATGTTTGTTTTCTCTGGAAATACTGGTCTAATTACAAAAATCTTTCACTGATAGAAAGCGAAGAGTGCCAGAGGCTATGTTTTAATGGCATACTTGACTTCCACGCGGACACAGTCACAGGTAGAAGCTAGTTTAAAAAAAGCTGGTTTATTTTATTCACGTCGGGATTAAATGTCGAAAAAACTGTTTTATTACAGAAATCTAAAACACATAAAAAAATTATCGTACCAAACGTGAATTTCTTTGATAAATGGAACGAAACTATTCAATTTTATTTATGTTAGACGTCGAAATGACTGCGTCGAATCGAATTTATGTCCAAATCTATGAGAAATAGTGGACAACGGTGCTTTTCTACTTAAAAAAAAAGTACCAGAGACAAAGAAAAGAATATGTTCTTTGTTCAAAAGTGACTTAAGCCGCGTTGAAAAGTGTATACCTGCATACTATTTTGCATAACTTGAAATATTGAAAAAATAACGGTGCCCGATAGAAACCTTGAAAAATAGAACGATTCCGATGCAGCTAAGTATGCAAGCAATAAATAAGCAATTCTAGATAATATAAAGGTCTGGTTCGACTTGTTGGCGTGGGCGTGTGGACTGGTTTTACACTTCTTTTATTTTTAATTCTCGGTTCGCTAATAACGCGGTGTGAGCGCATCTCTCGAGTTCAATACACTGATTGTGGTATAGTATACGTTTAGTGTAGAACTGGCTTTATTGCGAGTACAGAATTTATTGTGTTCCTAAAACAAAATGAGGATTGTTTAGTTTTTTTCTGAATTTCTTTTGTGCCAGTTGCATATTTTCATTAACCGACTTCAAAAAACGAAGGAGGTTCTCAATTCGGCCGGTATTTTTTTTTTTTTTTTATGTATGTACACCGATTACTCCGAGGTTTCTAGTCCGATTAGTGTGATTCTTTTTTTGTTCGATGCAGTATACTTGCCATTTGGTCCCATAAAAATTTCATCCAATTTGGTTTAGTGCTTTTTATTTTGTGAGCATTTTTCTAAATTAAATATATCGTGTGAGGTATTGTTCGAAAGGGCTTTTATTAAGGATTTTAAACATTAACACACAAGCACTAAAAAGTGAAAAATAAAAAGCTTTTTTACAAAAAAGACAACCGCCTTCAAAAACTACAAAATAAAAAATAACTTTAGTTTGGAAGTCGGTGGCAATACCTACATAACAAAAAACAAAACCAAAGCCGCCGACTTCCAAACTAAAGTTATTTTTTATTTTGTAGTTTTTGAAGGCGGTTGTCTTTTTTGTAAAAAAGCTTTTTTTTTAGTTTTTTATTTGGTATAAAGACTTTTTTAAAGTGCGTGGTGTTTTTTATTTTTATATGGTTATGTTTTGTTATTGTAGTATAGTAATTTATAAATAATTATGCAGTTTTATAGTGTTGTAATAACAAAATTAATCTAACGTAGTCCACTGTATAAGGAGGTGGTGACAATTGAATTGCCCCAGGCTTAGACTCAATTCTCAGGTGTTAGTCTTTATGTGCGAAGGTTAAAACAATGTTTATTATCATATTTCACGCTACAATGAACTGACAGACAGCGCAATTATTTAAATTGTTATAGTATGTGCTTATTTTGTAAACCAACATTCCGTAATAAAGTAAGGTACCTGGGTAAGTACTACCTACAATATTTTAATAATTAATAAAACTTTGACTTGCTGAGACTTTTACTTTGAAAATATACTTTAAAAGGAAATGCCATAAAATGAGTATGGGCATTAATAATGTACACCTGGCTTTATATTGCGCAATAAATGTTCTATTTTATTTCAAGAGTATGCCTGTAGTATCTAGATTATAATGTCAACAATATTGCAGCGGATTCTTGATACAAAATAAATGAATTAAACTCAACTTTTACATGTATACTCCATTAAGTAATTGAAGGTTTAATGGGGCACTTCAATTAAGTATTTGTTTTACAATGTTAGACCTAATCGTATTTGATATGAGAGATGAAATGGAATTCGTATTTTAAATTCAGTGTTATTTATAAAAAAAGAAGACGTGACCATAGATTTTATATATCTGTGTCCGCAACATAAAAAATGGCGCCAAAATTTGACATTTAACATGCGTTACCACGGACGACTGGTGAATTGGTGATGCTTTGGAATAAATTTGAAATTGAATTCCGTGACAATGGCCGTAATCATATTCACTCGAATATTCTTACAATACGATAAATATAAAAAGTCATAAATGTCAATTAATTTATACAAAATTTATATGATAGCTAGTGGTTTGGGTCGGTTGTTCACAGCGGGGGCTGGTGAATGCCACAACTAATGGCGCCAACATAGTTTATTATATTGAGATTTGTTATTCAACAGTTTGTTAGCGTTATTATTTTATGTAGGTGTTAATTGAATTGGGAATATTCATTAGTCGACCATATAACTTTCTGTGGTCATTACTGTAACGACATAAGCTTTATTATCGAGTAAAGATTAATTCCCGTTAAATGTTATTACATGTTATTCAACTTATGGTTTACTTTTGGACGTGTTACAAATTGAATGGAACTGGTAATTTAATAATGTTCCTAATACATTTTGTGTCAATAACGTGTGCAATGTGCAACCATAAACAAATGCAGGGTTGCAATAATTTTACCTAAGTACAATATTTTATTCGAACTACTGTCAAAGAATCCGGATTACTTATAAAGTTAATGTTCCAACAATTCTGGTCTGATAGTTAGTGTATCTGAATTTATAGCTTTGTAAACTAACCCACATTATAGGAGAAATTCTTATTACGGGGTAACGGTGTTTAAAAAACAGAAAAAAAACTTTTGAAATTGGAATCAATCAGTCAACAGTCGACGTACAAGTCACAACCCTGCTACCACTGACGGTCATGTCAACCTACCAATACCATATTAGGACAGCTGGATCTGTTTAATTTACATTTTCCATACTTATACATGTTCGTAGTGATGTAACATGACAGGATAGTGATCGGTTGCACAACGAGAATGTTGCTCCTGCTCTTTTAGTGTTATCTGTGAACTGAATAATTTTATTTTTGCTTAAAACCTGCTTCACTATCAAAAATAACTCTAGAATCCTATTTAGGATTACTTTTACGACTATAGAGAATACTTTTACTCTATGGTTGCTTTGACACATGACACTTCATGACAGTTGACATTAACTCTTAACATTAAAAAAAAACTTAACCAAACCATAAACTCTACAAAGGTCAGGTTTTAATATCACAGACACCGCTTAATAGTTTCTTAGGAAATTAACAAAGCTTATCTTAATGATACCGTTTATGAGTGGTTTATCTTCGAGGAAATGCTTGTATGTTTGCTCTTGGTCCTTTACACATGCCGCGAGAGGAACTCGCTGATTGTTTTACAAGATGCTGGGAACTTTGTGAAGAGTTCATTAAGGAGAAATTAAAAAGGAAAAAAATAATTTAAAGTTAGAGTAGGAATAATATTCTGTTCTTTCACTAATTAATACTATACTACCCTACACCTGTTTGTCCTATATGAATGCAAGTACATATATAATTATATGTATAGGTATTATTATTACGCGGTTTTACACGCGTAAAAGTTACGTCTTTGATTGATTACTGCTCCGCTCCCATTGATCATAGCGTAATGATAAATAGTCGGAAACCTTCCTCGATAAAGGCGCTACATAACGTAAAAAGTTTGTTTTAAATCAGACCAGCAGTTCCTAAGATTATCGCGTTTAAACAAACAGAAAAAGAAAATCTCTTTTAGTTCTATAATATTAGTATCCATGTTGAAGTACCTTAACCTACAAGAGCAGAGTAGTAGCTAGGTAGGTACAATTCACGCTACAACGAAAAAGGAACAAAGTAAAGCAAGACGAAAACTCAATTTATTACGGGAGCATTGACCGATAAGATTAAGAGAGAACCGATAACTGACCGAGTAGATCTCAATCGTAATGATAAACGGAAATTGAGACCGGTGACCCACTTAGTGTTGATAACAGCTGCAATTTTATGTTGCTGATACACGCTAAGATGTGGTTTGATACCAGTCGTTAGGTCGGCACATCTTTTACAGTATTCAAAATGGTTTCAGTACATTCTTCTTTCTTCAAAATGAGTAGCTTTTAATGTTTTCATGAACTACTAGGTATTTCATGACTAGCTGTACTTTAAAAAACGAACTTACCCATTTGGACGTTATCGTAACGATTCTGATTTTAAATCTATTGAATTTTTAAGTTTGGAATGCACACTTGTGCATTGAACTGTTTCTGAATAGTAATGTAACACTGTTATTATTCTAAGTGTAACACATTCGTCATATTGAATTGGTAATAATAAGGAGATTGTGGGTTGGTTTGTTTTAGTGAACTAAGGTCAATGAGTTGCATTTTTTAAAATTTACTTTTGGGTTGTAAATGAGATCATTAACAAGTGATAACTCACACTTATAAATGAAATAAATTTTCCTTAATTCATAATTTTACACAACAAACCGGTAATCTTGATACTTTAGTATGTAAGTACGTTTTATTTTCGCTTTCTCACAGTTTGTAATGACAAAACTCGAGGATCTGACGTATAACGGTACCAGTTTAATTTAATCTTTATAATCTTGAATTTTGGTGTCCATATTGAGACATTAAGGAAAAGTAGAATTACATAGCGCTCCAAATAAGTTTTGGGCCAAGAAGAAAGCGACTGTGATCGCGGGGCGATAGCCAAATGGCGGTGTAGGTAGATGACACAAAAATCTTGATCTTTTTTCCCTGTATCAGACGAACAAAATGGTTAATCACATTTTGTAAATTACAGTTTTCATTTTTAAACCACAATAGTAGTGTGTCAATTATTGACAGCACTGTTCCTAAATGAGAAATCTTATGGCAGACAAGCCTACCCACATTTGCGAAAAAGTTTAGTTGAAGACCAAACGCATATTTTATTATGTTGTATAGTAAATAATGACGATGGCAATAAGCAAAACTGACAATGTCAAAAATAAATTGAAATTAAAAAAAATAATAGTTTCATTATGCTTTTCCTTGACAGCAATACAGACCACCATCTTAACTGTCAAACTCGCTGTCTATGGTTCTTTTAGCCCGCTCATTTCAAAGCCACGCTCTATGCCTCAGCATTATCACAGAAAGTGTCAAAATGTACATAAACAGGTACTACTCAATTTAGAGTGAGGACATTATGTTAAACCACGGGCGGTGACCGTTGCTGACCACAGGAGACCACTTCAAACCTCGTGATATTGTAGTTGGATGTCAAATTATTGTCATTACATAGTTCGGTGGTGTAAAATACCGTGAGAGAGGTGACAGTTGCTTTAAGTGCTGTGTTATAGAGATTATTATTGTGAACTTGTGAAGCCATTGGGATTAAGGTTAAGAATATAAAGATGAAGATTCAATGGCAACGGAGAAATAACCGATTCTCAATTATTTTTATTTCTGGCAATTCCATTTGCGACCACAGATTAAGTAAAATTGTTTATGGACAGCATTGGCTGGAATCGGCATAATCAAAATGGCCGCTCATGTCAGATCATGTCTAATTTACTATTACGAGCCTATTATTGTCCCACTGTAAGGCAAAAGCCTCTTCTCTTGCACAGAAGGCACGAGCATTGATCACCACGCTTATTCAAGGTAGAATGGCGATTTCAGACTTAATGTAAGTCCAGGTTTTCTCCCGATGTTTGCCTTCACCGATGTCAGTGATGACCAGGTCACGTACATCAATTCTTTAATTTTAAACATTAATAATGTAAGCACTCCCTTTTCTTAATTATTGAATACAAGCAATTAAATAGAAGAAATTAAATCCTGTTGCTTATTGCTTGTATAGAAGGTTGATTTCAACAAATGAATTCTAAAGCTTAAGCTGTTTTCAAAAACAAAACGTCGCAATTTGATTTGACAAACTTTCTAACAACTTATTCAACTTAAACATTATACACTACACATAAAGTGTTCGTTTTCAATAGCAGAAACGAACCATAACTCTTGGTGAAAGACAAGCCACGTAGAATTGCAATGTCAATGGTTGAATGCAGAGGTGTCCCAATAATGGACGAAGATTTATTCCTATATTGATGTTTGAGTAATTGTGTTGTGGCCACGTCTAAGGAAATTAACGTGTTAATCTTTTAAGGAGTGTTGGTTAGCGGCCATTGTGCCGATGTGGGTCAGGAAAGGGATGTATGGGCTGATTGATTCGAGGGTTTTTGTGATTGTTTGAGCGGAGTTTTTTTGTGGACTGTTTGATGGACAAAGTCAAAAGTATTAATTAGTGTGTTTTTTTGTGATAAAAACAGGTCTTACAGAGTTATTAGGGTAACTATACAGCATGTAACAAAAACTCTGTCCGATCCTTAAGGGTATTATTCGGCATCGTACTGCGTACACATATACGTAACCATTTAATGGATTTGAGATTATTATTTTTCCCCAGTGAAAAAAAAAAAGAAGAAAGAAGAAGTAATTAAATTAAAATAAAACATAAAAACTGATCAACGGCAACACTGATCTGACAGGGTTTTTGTTACATAGTGTATATGTATACTAACTAATCTAGCCTTAAATATACTATTAATGGCGGAAATATGTACTTAACAAATTAAGAAATGAGAGCTAAATTAATTATGTTGCTAACATGTTTACAATATTGACAATCACTTCAAATATTTGAAAAGAGAATGAATCTGTGTGTAATCCATTTTAAATATCGAACATAAAATAAAAGTTAAAGAAAAAGGAAAATTAGCAACCAGCTGTTTTTTTTTTATTGAGACTGAGTTTAGTTTGCGAACGTTTTAAAAGTTACTAGAATTGCCCGCTGGTTTCTGTTTCATATCAAATAACGTGCAGTTATTCCTTTTCATAAGTAAATGTAGATATTCTTATATTCTTTTCATAAGTAGGTATAGGTACCACACACAACAAAGTTTACGATCAACACACGGAAGTGACAATAACGTATTGTGTTGGTTACATTGACAGGCGGCAGCGATCATTTCAAAGCGACTGACAATGTAAACGCGCAAGGGAACGATAAACTGCAAATTGAATAGACAATGTTATGATCGAGTTGTAACTACTCAAGTTTGATGTTTGTGAAGTTTGCACCGAGGTTTGGATTGTTTCAACTTCGAGTTAGTGTTTGTGTTGGTTAAGACAATCCGTACACCAAAGACAAAGAGTTTTGTTAATCATAGACAACACAGTTTTGTTTGTTGTAGACAAAATAGTATTCCAGTAAAAGACTACTTTTGTTTTGTTGCAAGTATGTGTGACTTTGCGATGCTTAAAAAAATCAAAGGTACTTGAGACCACCAACAATTGATTTTTATTAGCTGTCATAACGCGTTTGCCCCATAAATTTTGTATGGCAATAGAAAAAAATAATTGTGACGTTACTTTTTTAACAACTCTTTAAATTGATTTCAAAGCAACAAAAAATCTATTTTTATTGTTAATTGAAAATCAATTAAGTTTTTAGGGCTAAAATAAAATGTATTTTTTTTAAGTGAAGTGAAGATAAATATGTCTTGGAGTTATTGGTTTATGGTGCCCAATTGAACAGTTAAAGCAAAGTACAAATCCTTTAGCATCCTACCATAACTGTTTATTTAACTAAAACCATATTTAATTTAGTACTTAAGGTCAACATACTAAAATATATGCTGAGGAAACTATGAATATTTATTTATGGAGATGCTTTGTTTGCTTAATTTGTTTCGTCCTCTCTAGGCTATTGCCTAGGTCACAACGTGGAGAAATGGATGTGGACATTGTCCTTTGTTTCCTATAACTTTGCTTGTACTAAAGCAGGCGACTGCATAATTTTAATATTTAATTCTGTGAGTCCACACTGCGGGCTTTGTATGGTTCGAACGACTTAAACCTGGTGAAGTTCATCTTTTATTTCCAAGGAAGTGCCGCATACTAGAGGCAAATCAGTTTTGTCTCGAGTCAAAACGTTTTTCAGCAAAATATTATAAAAATATTATAAGTATACATTGATTTTTAAAATATATTTTTATTAACCGCATCAAATTAAAAACCATACGTCCATTCGTTTAAACGCTTTAATGCAACAGACACATAGACAGACAACTATTTCTAAAATACAGTTTTGACTTTTGTTGCAAGTGTGCAGTGTGCACCTTGTACCATCACTGTTTCGATGGATTATCTAAAGACAGTCTTGCCTGTTTTAAGAAAAAACAAATAAGCATCTGTGTTTTATATTCCTTGCGTTTGACGTGAGATGCAAACACAATCATACGCTGCAGTTGAAGCCATCTATAATAATGGTGCAAAAACAGTCGGCTGACATAAGAGTAGTTCTCAGAACTGGACAGATCGGGTTTAGCAACAGGCAAGAACACTGAGACGTGCTCCACAATACTGTTTACATTGGCTCACGTGATTGTACAAAACAACAATTAAATGTTCTAGACAAAAAAATATTTTTAAAGACATGCTTTCATATTGCATTGTCATGCAATGTGCACATGTATTCAAAATTCCAGCTCAATCGGACACCGGGAAGTGGGTTAAATTTAACTTGTAAGATTCGATTAATTCTTATACTTTCCGGCTCCATCATCAGACCAGCTCTGTGACATTATTATATTGTATTGTTATGAAAATTGCACATTTACGCAAAATTTCAGCTCAATCAAACATTGGGAAGTGGCTCAATTTTAACTTGTAAGATTTGATTAGAAAAATGACACCGGAACAGGTGAAAGTAAATAAAAGCTTGCTAAAAGAGTTGCTGTGTAATTTTTCTTGCATCGTAATAATATGAGTACCTATTCGAAAAATTAATCGATTCGTTGGTTGTTTTTTTTATCTTAATATTATATTGTGTTGGTACAGAACCCTTCTTGTGAGTCCGACTCGCACTCTCCAGTTTTTCAATGACAAGACTTAATTAGATTACATTTCCTGAATGAGTTCTTAAAGAAATTAATAAGGAAAGTAGTGCTTCAAGATAAGTCTGGAATGCTTTAAGACTTGAAAGCTTGAGATGAAATGCACCGTAGAGATGCAGTAGGTTAATAAAGTTGATGATTGTTGTAATCTTAGAACTTGATGAAGCAATTTGATTTAATCAGCACGGACTTTCTAAGTTAGTGGTATCATATTACAGCAAACAACTACGTTTGCATGGAATACGCAAATTGGAGCACAAGTTGTATGAACGGACGGACGGTGTAGTTTCTTCATTTCGACCAAATTATCTAATTATTTTACTGACTTTAGTTAAATTATTAAATTGTTACTATAGATGCATGTTTGTTACTCAAACGCTAGAACGGCTTAACGGATCTGGATGAAATTTGGCACAGAGATAGATTAAGTATAGTCTGGTACAGCACATATTGTATCCTGGATAGTATATGGTTCCCGTGCGATACTATATCAACCTTGACGCAGACGAAGTCACGGACAGAATCAAGTAAGTATATTGCTATATGAGATTTTTATATTTTCTGTGTATTTGCCTAATTAATAAAAATAATTGTTTTTTTTTAATTAAATTTTGACATTTTCAAAAGTAGATGTGTCCGTACAATAATATTAGAGTCCTCATTTATTCAAATTCTCAACAAAAACTAGCTACCAACATCATTAATCAAACATCTTCTTTAACTTTTTATAGCAACGTTAAACAAATTCTATATCATAAAAATAATAAAATCTGTGAACAAGTTACATCAGGATGTCCATGTCTCGCTCCAAACCAGTTTCTGTTCATTCATAAATAACCATTCTCTAGTTTTTATCTAAATTGGCAAAGATCCCGGCGTGGTACAGCCTTGAGACGGAACAATTGGTATTGCGAATTGATTGTTGTGTGTATCCGAATGACTGGCAGGTTATAATTTTTGCAATATTACCTCTGTCACAACATGTTCGAATTTTTGAATTTAAATTTTTTCTTTGTCTATTAAGTCGTTCTTTTTTTAAATAAATGTAAAGTTAAGATTTATATGCTTGGCCGCACATTCAAACAAATAAACCAGTTTTTGGTGGGAAAAATAAGTCAAATCTAATCAAAATTATAATGAGGTCCAAGATAAGCTAACATAAAACTGATAATGAAATACTGACCGGTTAAATGGATTACTTTTTCAAAGCCAATTACGTGATAGAGTTGCTTACAGCCTGTCATAAAACCCGCACTGCAGTATATTGTAGGTACTGGACCATAAAACGAGTCGAATAGTGCTATTCGATATCTGTACTAGTACTGGTAAAATCGATTATTCGATATTAAACGGATTTGAGCCGAGTGCTCGCTGATCAACACCGTTTTAATTTAGTTTGACAATGAGATTATTAAATGCTATTGAATATAATGAACCTCATTGAGTTGATTGTTTTCGGTGCAAAGGCCGAATTATTAACACGCCGTTGATTTCATGAAATTAATGCATATTTCTCTTTCAATGTATACATTAGCTTTGAGGTTAATCAACTTTTGGCGAAAACCTTCATCGGGCAGGATCCACCACAAAAAAAAGAATTTACTTAAGAAAACATTTTTAAAAAGAATAAGATTTTATCAAAATGAAGATCCGAGCAACATGTGAACATTAAGACGAGGAAGAGGCGAGATAAAACTGCAACAAATCGAATGTCAGGAACACACCATATTTGGCTTTTCCCTCTACGGCGCGGCACCGTTATGCACTCGCAAACTTTACTACAACATCATGAAACATCGGGTCACGCAAATAGCAGTTTTAACACTAAGACATAAGAATTTAAATAAAATAGTAGAAGTGAGATGAAACGCAAAATGCGAGAAATTGGGAATGTTGGCGTGACGGCTAAAGGAACCGGATAATGGCGGCGATTTGACTCCACTAAAGTATTTTTACATATTAATTGTTGTCAATATTTCGAAAATATATCGACATATTTGGATGTACATTTAAATCAGGAAGGCTATAGAAATATGTGATCAATTTGTCGCAAGACAGAAAGTTGCTTCGGAGCGAGTTTTCTTAATAAAACAAACAAGTCTTGTGTTACTTGCATTGCATTATCCCACTTTTATAATGAGTATTGCCATTAAAAGGTATATTACACTCCAAAAATAAAAAGTTACGTATGTTCTCATGAGGTCATTTGTGACGTCAGAGGTATTATCTTGTTTTTTTGACTCATACTTTTCTTGTGGTCTTTATATTACCATCACCAACAGTATACAGTCTAACTTAAATTGAGATTTTTCTTGAGTAAGATTTAATTTCTATTAAGTATAATAATAATCCGCCTTGAGCAAGCGTGATGATCAATGCTCATGCCTTCTCTGTATGAGAAGAGGCCTTTGCCCTACAGTGGGACAGTAATAGGCTGGTATTATTATTATTATTATTAAGTATAATAATATTCAGTTCATGCTTTTTTTTATTCTAAACTGGACTTTATTTCATTTGAATCACGTTTAGAATTTTCAGATAAATAAATCCATGTCATGATTACATTAAAGAAATCTTCTAAAAACCTCGAGATCTTGCACTCTTAACCCATTACACTAGACCTCTGATCGCCAGTCCAAATACTACGATGTGGGGGGGGTAGAGGAGAGGGTAAGGTCAAGATACACCGGTTGATGATGTCACAGGCCAGCCTGGTCAATGTGTTGGGCAATCTTCCATAATTAAAGATGACGTGCCCACTGCTCATACAGTAAATGGATGAATAATTATGAACAAATAACGATATGGTTTTTTGTGATTGCTTGATTTGATTACGGAAGATCGTAAAATCCTGCTAGATTCCATAAATATCTTACCAAAACAAATGAGGCGAGACGAAAGTCTACTTGTACTAAGAAAGTCTTACAGCAAACTTGGAACTTACCTGAAAAAAGAGAAAAAGAACAAATTAAGTACTAGTTTATTAAACGACAGTCTAATTTAAGTCAAGACAACTTTCAATTCAAGGACTTCTTCAAAAGCCGTAAATTATCTTATCCATGATTAACAAGGCACTGACATCAGTCATTAAAAACATTGTGAGGAAACCAGACTTTATAATTTACTAGCACTCTCCCCGCGACTTCGTTCGCGTGATGTTTCTTACGGATCTCTAATTTTTTTATAATAAAATATAGCCTATGTCACCCGGGAATAGTGTAGCTTCCCAACAGTGAACGAATTTTTCAAATCGGTTCAGTAGTTTCGGAGCTGAATAGGCTCCGAAACTACTGCAACAATGCAAACAATCATTCAAATCTTTCCTCTTTATAATATTAGTATAGATTTAAGTATGAAATCGCCAATCCGTCTTTTTTTTTTTAGGTGGTAAAAATCATCAAATGAGTCCTTCCCCCCCGGGTGGGGCGGAAGGGACTGTTAAACTTTTACTGACTAAAAACCACCCTGTTCCTTTTGTTGCCCTTTACGTTCCGGGGCCACGGTATCCTGTTAAGACGTCCCGCAACCCCGGCGCCAATCCGTCTTAAGCAAGCTTGGTGATCAACGCTCGTGCCTTCTCTGTATGAGAAGAGACGTAGGCGTTTGTCCTGCTATGGGCCAATAAAAGGCCGTTTTAACGAGGAAGGTATACTGACAAACTACATAAACAACCAAGGTCATCAAATAGCAGTTATGTCTTTGACGAATTAGATTCGTGTCGTTTCGTCAAGAATTTCGTGCCGACTTCACGTTAAGTCGTTTTATTATTGTTTATTATTCAATAGCTTTATTTACGACTTACGACGTTTCTGTTTCTGGTTTGGGTTACCGCTGTTGAACGGAACTTTGTTTATGATTTCCTTTAGTTTAAGAACCGAGAGGCACCAGACTTTCGTCATTTAAACATGACATGACTAAAATTTTGAGGATATATGGAAAAAAATTTCGTTAAGGTGTGTTATGTATTTCTATCCTATCTATACCATAAAGGACATGAGGCCTTATTAGATTTTTCCATCAGGCTCAGTAGCAGCCTCGGAGTCTGGATTTGTGCCCTGTTTATGGCAATAGACTCGCCCCCTTTTACATGGGACTTAAACTAACTGGCGAAATGTGGGTGTACTAATGGGTGGGTACACCTCAGCCTAACCTTTCGGGGATTAGAGGCGTGTTGTTATGTTGTGTTTATTATAAAGAGATAAAGTTTATTTGTTTATCTTTTTGTTTGTTAGTTAAACTATGAAAGCATTGATCCGATTCAAAAAAAATTCAGTGATTTAACGATAAACTGTTTCAATGGACCACTATTACCGTTTTAAGCCGCGGACGAAGTCACGGGCAGATGCTAGTTCTAAATAAACGTTCTCATAATAATTTCCCGTAGGATTAAAAGTACATCAAGTATGACTATCGTATAATTTTAATTACTCGCACGCAAATAGCGATCGTGCACTAGTTACTTGGTTATTTTTAATTCGTAGGTAATGGCGGAAAATTAGAACATTAATAAAATATTATTATAGTAATAATTAACTAAACACATAAAAATATCAAGGTCTGTTTAGTATGTACGTAAACCTTGAAAAGGTTGGAAGGAATATTATTTTAATTTCATAAGACGAAAAATAAAATTATTCAAATTATTTAGTTTTGTTTACCCATTCGAATATGTATGTTTACCCATTCGAATATTAATATGTATAACTATAAATGGTCTACTCTGTATAAATAAGCTCTTCCGTCACACTATTTTTTTTAAATATTAAATGACATAACATAACGTTACGCCTGTAATCCACGCAGGGTTAGGCAGAGGTGTACCTATTAGTACACACACATTTCGCCTGTTATGTTTAAGTCCCATGTAATAGGTGGCGAGCCTACTGCCATCAACCGGGTACAAATCCAGACTCCGATGCTGCTACTGAGAAATTCCTGATGGAAAAACCCAATAAATACGAAAAACCTATAAAAAATATAAAATATTTCAGCTGTGCCATTTATGTTATGCAAGAAAAAAAATCTCTCATCCATTCTACACCGCTTTCCTATAGAAAATTAGCAGTGAATTCCAAATACGCAAATAAAACAGTAGAACTAAAATCACTGGCTTTTATTTCAATCCCATACTAGGCTTAAATCCCTTGGTAGCCAAAGCGTAGGTAATTAGACGGAAATATTTGCAACCAGGACTCGAACCCGCTATCTGCCGACATCATGGCGACGCGACGGCACTAGCCGACATTGTACTCAACAAAAGGTTGCAGGTTTTTTTTTAAACTCAAAAGCCGAGAATGTCCACAACAAGTTTGGGCGGCAGATTAAAAAAAGGTTTGTATCGGAAGATTATCGGGATGCATTTGTTTTATTTTTATTTGTTTTTTTTTTCTTTTCTTTTCTTTTGTCTTAGGAGGATGAATGTGATCGGTGTCAAAAGTAAAGACGACAGCGCTTTATGGTAAACACTGCGGCATCTTATAGTCATAGGAGCGATTTTACAACAAAAAAACTATGACGTGCTGGCGACTGTACAATCAATGTTTTACAAATAAATAAAGTTGAAGTATCTGTTTGTAATATTAAAATAACAGTTCTTTACTAAATGCATATAATAATAAAAGTATAAGCGTATAAGACATTTGAAACAAAAAACATTTTTTTTTGTCCGTCTGCTTGTACCGGTTATTCTCCAAAACGGCTGGACCAATTTCCACGGGACTTTCGCTGACAGATAGCTGAAGTTATAAGGAGTAACTTAGGCTTTTATTTTAGAAAATGAATTAGGGATCCGCGTTCAAAGAAAATACATAGGGGAAGGCGGGGCATGATGGGGACGCGAGGTAAGACGGGGTCACGCACACATACAAGAAACTAGACTCTTGCGAACAGAAAGCAATACGCCAATAGGAAGCCATACTCGATCAACCGTCAGCGCGACAGAAACAGTGAGTGGGAGTGCACTCGTTTTTTGTTTACAAACGAAAATCACGTTGAGTGTCTCGTCGATCTAATTTTACGCAGTTAAAAACGCCTTTACTGTAAGGTAAATAAGACTACCCAATTTATGTCTTCTCTCGTATATGGTTGTTAGTGTTGTTTACTTTGTTGTGGTATGGTTAGACAAAAGTTCAGTTAAGTATTTATTTTTTGAGAAATTATTTTTTTGTAAATCAGCCTTTGGGGTAAGACGGGGTATTGGGTATACGGTAATCATCCGAAGGTTGGGTAGGCTGCCAGCTTTGTGGACGTTGGGCTCACAATGGTTGTGCTGGTGTGGATGATGAAAACACCGAAGAAATTCATATTTGTATTTATTGTGATAATAATTAGCTTACCCCATCTTGCCCCATTTTCATTACCCCATCTTACCCCATAGTAAGGGGCAAGATGGTTTTTCGAAAGTTCCTATCAAATCATTTATTTAAAAAAAATGCTATAATTTCATCTCCCAAAGACTATGCCAAATTGTAGTTAGATTAATAAGGCATTGTGCCATAAATAAATAAGCATAATAAACGCAATGATTATACTGTATTTTTGGTATTTTCCTTAGATACCCCATCATGCCCCGCCTTCCCTTACAATAACTAGGTAGCTACATAGAAATTTCTAAAAATATCTACCAAGTCGAAGAGTGACGCGTGACAATGGAACACTAAACCCCTTACATAAGCTTTAACACCTAAGTAGTTGAAGTGTACAATAATCCACTTTATCCAATATCCACAATTTACTTTAGCCCTGTACCAAGAAACGTGTTTTTTTTTTGTATATCTATTAAAAAGCACGAATACAATACATCTTGTAACTTACTGTATGTCGTGTATATTGTATTTATATACTGACGTCGTTTTCCTGCTTGTTGAATCGGTCGTAAAAAAACCGAAATAATGATGGATGCCGAAACCACAAATTAAATTAATGTTAACAAAGCAGTCGTAATCAAACACTTCTTTAGATCATTCTTAAATGATGAAAGAAAGGCAAAAACGAGGAAGCCGGATCTTCATTTCTTCTCACTCGAGATAACGAAATAGGATTTCAAAATGTCGTATCTATTACAAGAGAAAGTAACTATACCATTGTATTATTTCTGACAGAAATACAAGAACACATACCTGCTTTATCTGTACTAATATTAGGATGCTGAAGAGTTGGTTTGTTTATTTTTTGTTTGAACGCGTTAAACTCTCTCTGGATCTGATGGTCTGATTCTTTCGCTAATAGGAAGCTACACTATCGGCGAGAGCGATAGACTATATTTAATTATAAAAATAATAAGCATCTATAATAAAATTCACGTTCACAAAGTCGCGGATGAAACCTAGTTATAAAGAGGTAAAGTTTGTTTGTTTGTTTATATGAGGTAATCTCTGGGACTAATGATTCGCTGGCAGAAGAAGCGGCCATATCATCATCTTTTAAAATCTATCTATCTAACTAATCTAAATATACAAAAGGTCATACACTCACTCATCACGAAATATGGACAACTGCATGACGTAGATGAAGGCAGGAAGGTAGATTATAGTTAGTAGGCGTCCGCTAAGAAAGGATTTTCCATAATTCACCTCCTAAGGGGATGAAACGGGGTCTAAAGTTTGTATGGAGAAATCAACTTTGACGGGGACGAAGTCACAGAGAAGCTAGTAATCCATATTGGCATCGTGGCCACTAGATCAGCGACTGTCCTCTGCACATTGTTCGAAGGACTCACATGAGGCAATAAATATCTCATGCCTAACCTCAGTCCGGAATGTGGAGACAATATAATAGATGCCATTCGGGCCCACACCGTCAGGAATGCGCTACCTACGCCGACTTCAGATCTAATACTTGAACACAAAACATCAAGTTTCATAATCCTCTGTGCTATTTCTGTGATACCGTTGACAAATATATATTGACAACTAGATTATGCCCGCGGCTGCGTCCGCGTGAATGTCGGCAAAACTATTGAACTAATCGTATATACATACATAAACTCACGCCTTTTTCCCATGGGGGTAGGCAGAAACCACAGAACGCCACCTGCTACGATCCTTACATACTCCTTTCGCCTCATACAAGCACGCCAGTTACGAATACTGTGCACCTGACCTTTCTGAAGAACCTCACCAATATGGTCAGCGTAGGTCTTCCTAGGGCGACCCCTCCTTGCGTTGCTACTCACCTCTGCCGTATAAATACCTTTTGTTAATCGTCTTCACTAATCCTCTCAACATGACGGAACCATCTAAGCATACCCTTTTCTATCTTTATCACTACATCCTCTTTTAATCCGCAACATATCGCGCATCTGCATCTGAACTAATCGTAATTAAAGACAAAGACGTAATCTGTTATCTGGATAAGGACATAGGCTATTTTATAATCTAAGACTTCGTCTGAGTCCGCGGTAATTGACAAACGATGAAATCACGGGCCAAAGCTAGCCAAATATTGACGGGCACGCTGCAATCGCGGCGGTAAGACCCCTCTTTGAGGAGTGGCTAGAGAGGCGCCACGGCGTCCTCACCTTCCGGCTGACGCAGGTCCTCACCGGACACGGTTGTTTCGGGAGGTTCCTGTGTCGGATTGCACGGGAGGAAACGCCCGGGTGTCACCACTGTGTGGACCGCCCGGAGGACACGGTGGAGCATACGGTGCAGGTCTGCCCAGCTTGGGCAGAGCATCGCCGTGTCCTCACGGAGGCGATAGGCGGCGGCGACCTCTCGCGCCCGGGTCTGGTTCAGGCCATGCTCCGGGGCGAGAGGGAATGGGATGCAGTCACCTCCTTCTGCGAAGCAGTAATGCTAGCGAAGGAGGAGGCGGGCCGCGTGAGGGAGAGAACAACACCCTCCACCTCACGCCCCAGCCGCCGCGGGAGACGCCCAGGGCGTCGGACGTCGCGAGGCGACATCCGGCCACCGTAGGCGCGGGCTTGCGGACGGCGAGTAATGGGTAGCTCGCCGTCCGATCAAGGACCATGCCCGGGTCGACGGCGCGTTCTGTTCGCGCGCGCCTCAAAGAGCTGTCAGCACAGGGACGGGGCCCCCCAACGGGGCCAAACGCCTGCCGGGGTTGCGGGACGTCTTAACAGGATACCGTGGCCCCGGAACGTAAAGGGCAACAGAAGGAACAGGGTGGTTTTTTAGTCAGTAAAAGTCTGACAGTCCCTTCCGCCCCGCCCAGGACGGAAGGACTCATTTGATGATTTTTACCACCTCAAAAAAAAAAAAAAAGCCAAATATTGATCTTTAAAATTAAAATATTATAAAGAGGAAAGATTTGATTGATTGTTTGTTTGCATTGATTAGGCTCCGAAAGTACTGAACCGATTTGAAAAATTCTTTCACTTTTGGGAAGCTACACTATCCCCGGATGATATAGGCTATATTATATTATCAAAAAATTAGGGATCCGTAAGAAAAATCACGCGAATGAAGTCGCGGAAAGAGTGCTATTCAAAAATAAAATGGTTAACTAAGTAAAGTAACTAAAGTAACTCAAGCAATTCAAGATACTCAGGAACTGTCCTGAGTATCTTGAATTGCTTGAGTTACTTTAACGTTATGATTAAAATGGAACATAACTCGCAGTCAATTGTTTCTAAACAGGAAGCTTACATATTGGACGAGGCAATAATGTGACGCAGGATGTGAGTGTGAGGTTTATATGAAATAATGATAACATTATACTGGTAGAGAGTTTATTTATTGGCGCGTAGTAGGAACATACATTATACATCCTACATACATTTGTCGGTTGGCGCAGTGGTTAAGTGATAGGCTGCTGTGCTGCTTGTGTCGAGTGCGATTTCCGCATGGAACGAATATTTGTATGGCCTAACTATGGTATTATGCTGTAGTGTATTTTATGGAACATCTTTTTTTTCATATATCAGGCTTGGTTCCATAATAAAAACTGTTAGTATTCATGAGTTCTTTGACCTCTTAAAAATACCAGACCTGACTTCCTAATCATAAGTCAGCCTGTATACATAAGATACAATATTTGGATACTTACTTATAAATAAAATGTGATATAAAGATCGCACTATAACTTTCAGACATTGAAACAAAAATTCTATAAGCAAACAGAAATACCAAAACTGAATAACCAATTTAGTTATTCGCTTTCTGGGTTTAGTACAGTTGCACTAAACAGTGTCCAACATGACGAAACACCGAGTTTTAACATCATGGCCTCGTTTATAGATGTTAGTCCAATTTTAATGGCTGTAAACCACAGATCTTGCTTGCCGCAACCTTTAACACTGCAGCGGCTAGTTACGTGCGGTGATTCGTAAGTAAGTAGGTAATACAGCAACAATCGTCCCACACTCCACCACTATTGGTCCAAAATCACTTTGAAACGCGCATACACGTTCAGTTGTCGTAAAAAACACGGACTATTTTATTGTAGGGACCAAAATGTTTTAGTGATCCTCGTAAAATGAAAACGTTGTAAAATTCACGCATTGTTCCCGACGTCCATATTATATTTATGACTGCCGTACATCTATCCCTGAAATTATCTGTTACGAAATGACTTTTGCTTATGTTTCATATACAATGCGTGTGGAATCTTTGTTGATGATAAACTTTTGGAACTTATACGGCACTGTAGAGGTAACATTCGAAACATTGGAAGAGCAAAACATCACAATTGTGTGCATCAAACATTTGACGCAAATAATTATAATTTGTCATAATTTACAATCGATTTTTGATCGATTTGTCTTGGATGGTTCGATTATGTTTTGAGGATGAGTGAAATACGATTAACAAAAGGTATTTATATGGCAGAGGTGAGTGGCAACACAGGGAGGGGTCGCCCTAGGAAGACCTACACGGACCTTATTGATGAGGTTTTTCAGAAAGGTCAGATGCGCAGTACTCGTAACCGGCGTGCTTGTATGACGAGATGTATGAACGTGGATGAGGCGAAAGGAGTTTGTAAGGATCGTACCAGGTGGCGTTCTGTAGTTGTGTTCTATAGTGAGTTTATGTGTATGTATGTACGATCAATCCATTTGAGAATAATATACGAGTCGACAAGAAAATGGATGAAATGTCTATAAATAGCAATTTATTGCTTGGAAATGACTACGGTTAGTCTGAAGAGAATAAAGAACTATAAAAGTCGTTTTTTTATAAGGTATAGTGTTCGAAAGCGGGCCTTGAGGGATAAATGTCAACGCTTTGGATTCTTTTCTGTAATTTATTTGTGACTCCTCGCAGAGAATGTTAAGCTTTTACTTTGTAATTTGAATTGCGAAAGCTTCATAAAGATTCTTGCAGTCTTACTAAGTATGATCTCCAATATACAAGTTGTCATTAATTACTTCATCCTATTATTGTCCCACTTCAGGGAAAATGTCTCTTCTCATCCAGAGAAGGCATGAGCATTGATTACCATGCTTGCTCAAGGCGGATTGGCGATTTCTGACTTGACTGTTTTTTTCCTTCACCAATGTCAGTGTGTGAAGATAAACTTAGAAAGTATTAAGTATATGAAATAGAAAAAGTCACATTGTTACTCGCCCGTGCCCGGTTTCGAACCCACAGCATGTGACAACGTCCATGAGAGTCTGGCGACTTAACTAATGGGCATCACGACATTTACATTTTAATTAAATAGCTCCACAATTTAAGTTCGTTAATGATCTCATACTGCCGCGTTCTGCAAATCATTACCGTCAACTAAGGCAAACAACTTACATTAGGCGAGCTCAATTCAACCTGTTATTGCTCATTGCAGTTGCAACTGATTTCTAATCCAATTTAACAACTATGTTAGTCATTTTGTTAGTTCAATAGCCCGTCAAGACTACCGTAAATTGAACCTGGATCTAGAATACCTATCAATAAAATTGTTGCCAGTGCAATTATTTCTACATTTGTCATTAATAGTCACCGTCATAGTCTGGTCACAACAATTACGCGGTGTGTTATTAAATAAAAAGGCGCCAATTATAAGGCTCCGGCGACTCAATTATCGTCGGCTATTGGCTCGCCATTGAGGCCGCGCACGCTTGCTGGGTTGCCAGAAAAATAATTAAAATATTGTGCTGTACACGAAACGCTTCGTAGAAACTTTTGAAACACCTATGAAACCCTGAACTTTACGTGAATGTATTAGATTGATTACCTTCGAATTTTAAATGTGTGTGCATAATAATAATAATGGAGAGCAGTGCCCAACTGCCCATTAGTTAAGAGAATCTATAGAATGAGGTTGCTTGCCCATTATTCTTCATACAAAACTACTTTTTGTAGGAGGCAACTAGATTCAATTCTTTTCCTTGTTAATGACGTTGAAAGGTGCCTTTTGATGATCTGATAACATGCATAACATAACATCATGCTTATAATCCCCGAAGGGTTAGGCAGAGGAGTACCTAGTACAACCACATTTCGCCAGTTATGATCAGTGATGATCTAATTGAAATAAAAAATTAACTTTGTCTCAGAATTCTGCTAAGACGCCTGTCGAAATCACTAAGCTTAGCAGACGCCACATAGTAAGCTTTAAACTACTAGTATAACATGATAAATCTCTATTACTTAATACTTCTTCGAAGATCGGTACAAGAAAAAATATTTCTAAAGATAATCTGCTTAGAGACCGCTATAAAAAATGATAGAAATGATGGCAACACCGACGTAACATGATTGATACGGCGAGACATGCCAGAGCATGGCGTCTGTCGGCCGTCGTCGATTGCTAACTAGGTAAAAGTGAAGTCTGAGGTACATTGCTTGTCCACTTAATCACTTGTGTAGGCGCCATTAATTTATAGGAACAAAAAGCGAAGTATTCAAGGTTGATTGATAATTTACCAAAAACTTGAAAAGAGGTATTTGTACTCATCATTATGAACAACTTTTGCTATGGGACCAACCCTGGATTCATAAGAAAAAATCAGCTATTCCAGACATTGTGATTGTCTTGTAATAAATTACATACACATATACAAACTCACGCCTTTTTCCCATGGGGGTAGGCAGAAACCACAGAACGCCACCTGCTACGATCCTTACATACCTACTCCTTTCGCCTCATCTACTAATGAATTGTAGGGAATAATATAATTGTAGGGAACAGCTGTAATGAAATCAATCAGCCTGTATACATGGCGTAAAAAGACATATCACATACCCATTAACTACGCATACTGCCCATCAAACTAAGTAACATTTAGCAAAAAATATTGCTGAGAAACAACTTTTTTTCTGTCACAGTTTATGGTTCCATGTAACAACACACTCAAATAATTGTGCTTATGAGTTATGAATGCATACAAGAGCACAGGGGAGTATTTAAAGTTTTAATTTTTTTTATTTTAGATAATTTCAAACTTGTTTTCGTAAAAAGTGACCTGTAACTTTGACCTACAAAACTTCCGTAACCTCATGGTTCCCAGGTGCAGTCCAGAATAAAAACATGACCGCAATAATTAAAAGAACAGGTAACATTCGGCTCCGTTAAGTGTATTTTCACACACAGAACACAGTCGACTTAGGAATTCTAAATAATAAGTACCTAGATTTTTTTCAATTTAATGCGGAAATAAAGATTGGAATCTATGGCGATGTCTGAGAATTCAGACTGCTAGATTGCGTTCTGAATATTGATATAGGCAGTGATGTTAATGTTCTTTTTGGCGAAACAATAGATGAAGAAGACGTTGAAGATAACAAAATACAAAACAATGGCGGTAATAGAATACTAATTTAAAATATAAAAGTTTACACGATATTTTACACAAGCGATGTCTAGACATTTAACAAAACCTTTAAAGAGTTACAAGCTGTAAACATTGAATTAAAATTGCCAACAAAAACCCATTTCAACAAATAAGACACGAAAATGTTGAAACATAAATATAGTAACCTCAAAACAACAGTTTAGAGAATTCATCAATTTTAATGAGCGTTTAGATTGGTTTTAGATCAAATGTATAGGTTTGTTCTATGCTCTGGCGCCGCTACGACGCCGTGTGGGAAGAACTACCTGAGCTTGCGACGAATAACTTTACATATAATGTGAATGGTCAGCTCTGTCATTTCTCGCTTAGCTCTATTTGTTCGCCCTCTAAGAGTTGGTACTTTAGAACTATTAAGTGGGGCAGCTAAGTCATTCCTGGCTTAGTTTTGTTTACCCACTCGAGTTGTAGTAACTATAAGCTACTTAGTTAAGTGGTTGACACATAGAGATTAATGGGCTCTCCTGAGAGGTTCATTCGAATGTGACCTCGCAACACTGATCGATTGTAAACAATGTTTATTACAGCATCATGTTAAATCATGTCTCGAACAAAGTAAAACTGAGGACAATGGCGGTTGACTACTTTTAGCCTTATTACTAAGGGCATAAAGGCGTAAAGTAGTTTACCACATTTGTAGATGTTGTATAGGTACCATATGGGTTCCTATGAGTGATTCGACCAAAATCAGGGTACTCATCTGCATAGACTTTTCCCAAACAAGCTACTATAATTAAAAAATTAAAAAACACGACTGCAAAAATTGCACTTATTTGTATTTTGTTTAATCATCAGTTTTTTTTTTACTACGTTTTTTATTTACAGTGTTATATATTTTTTAAATCTACTTGTCAAATTCTAGACGACAAACATAGACACGAGCAGATTCATAAAAAAAAATTGAGGCTGGTATTAATTTACGTTTTAAAGTGACCACACCTGTTTCTTTTTATTTTTAACTAGCCTATGTTACTCGGAACGATGCAAGGATTGTAACGATACCCCATACATCTAAATCGGTTCAGACGTTTAAAAGTTATGGTGGAATAAAGAAACTCACATACATACACACATACATACATACATACATACATTAACCCTGAACACATAACACTCCTTTTTTTGGGGCAGTCGTGTAAAAAGCTAACTGGATGCATCTAAATATTCTAAATACCAGTATTTTATATGGAGCGACTGCATATCAGACCTTCACAAGCCAGCTACTAAGCAAAACGATACACGACCCCTTTGTAAGATTGGTTGTCAGACTTTCGGGCTTTTGACTACCTATAACGATTGTCTAAGATTTACGAGTGCCAACCGGGTAAATTGGGTAAATCAGAGTTATGTAGGTATAGATTTAGAGTCACAGTTTTTATAGAACATCTTCTTCACCTCGACAACAAGTGAGTTTTTGAGACTGATCCTTAAATGCTTGCTGACCTTAGTTATTATTAGCAAACACCTCACCTTTAAGTACTGCTAGAAATACAATCTAAATAATCTTGTTGTAGTAAGTGCCAATGCAAATGCCAAGTTCTTGATGGTCGATATTGATAAATATTTGTTCTTGAAACTATGATATAATTATAAAATTATTATTGTTAACAGCTGTCGGTAATTGTCGAACGAATTTGAATTTAGATCTTAATTAGATCTTAATAGACCTATTTTTCAAGTGGACCTCCCAAGGGCGTACTAGATATGCTTTTTCGACAAGTTTTTGCGAGGAAATATTTTTATATACAGTTGAAGGGACATCCTGAGTAATCCTGACGCATACCATAGATTCAGTATGTGATTCTAAATTCTCTAGCGATTACAAAACACATTGATTTGTCTAAAACTAACTTTTTTCCGCGACTTCGTCCGCGTGGATTTACTAAATTCTACAAAATTGATTTTTTTCATGTTACATCTTACCAATAAATTAGTTTCATAACGTCTTTATTAACATAAACTGTGTCATAAAATTAAAGATTTCGCTTATATCAATGTCGTAAACCTGGATTTGTTCGGTAGGCGTCGATTACTGCAGGGAACGTTCTCGTTGCGTTATTGTCGACGGATCGATCTGGTTTATTATGTCCGAAACCTCGTAAAGGAATTATTGAATTAGAGCAATTTGCTTAAGCTTTGGTCGTAGAATTATAAGTGACTGGCACCTGGTGTTACGTCAAGGTGTTGCGTAATAGTGTTATACCCTAAGTTTCTGCCCGTGACTTTGTTTACGTGGGAGTTAAATATACCTTACTAGCACTCTCCCCGCGACTTCGTTCGCGTGATTTATCTTACGGATCCCTAATTTTTGATAATAAAATATAGCCTATAGCACTCAGTGATAACGTAGCTTCCAATTAGTGAAAGAATTTTCAAAATCGGTTTAGTAGATCCAGAGATTACAAACTTACAAACAAATGTTACCTCTTTATAATATTAGTATAGATGAAACTCGGTAATAGTGTAGCTTTCGCTTAGCACTTAAAAGTGAAAGATTTTTTGTAATCGGACAAAAACTTCCAGAGATTACCTCTTACAAACTTTTATCTCTTGCAATTTGAATCTTAAGAGCATATCTTCGTACTGACGAAGTCTAGTCGTGTTTTGGTCTATAAGTAACTAAAGCCGATATTTTATAGATAGGTTGAAGGCAATAATATTTGGATTATGGTTTGCGGTTTTCCGCCAAATAAATACATTCCAAAATGATTTACTGTAACTTAAAAATCGTATTTTCTATTACGAGTATTTAGTTACGTATCGTTTTGAAATAAAGTTATTTGACTAACCACAAACCTACATATTAGTATCTTTACCTCATCTACAAAATATGACTAGACTAAACTACGTTTTGTATAGAGCGAGACACAGTTCTCTTAAATATAGATTGATTTGCGATACAAAAAGTGAAATGAAAAATTCAACGTTCAAATAACACTTGGCTGACGCAAAATGAAAGTGACATGAGCTGTATCAACAAGTGCGAGTATCTCGATATCACGCCAAGCAAAAAGACGAGTCAATACTCGTATCACAGCACACAATGGATACTCGTACAATCGACACACCTCTAAATATCACCACCGCAAAATAAATAAAAAGAAGTTAAAACAAATAAAAAACACATTTTAGGTCGCGCCCGTTTTATTGCCAGCGAAAATAATACACCGGTATCGACGCGTTCAGAATTTTAGGCACGTCGGCCGTTTACACCAGCCTGTTTATTTTAAATAAGGTTTCCGTTAAGTAAAAGCAAACCCGAGGGATTCAGTGCCCCACTGAGCTGAATGAAAAATTAAGGGAAAAAATATTCCGATTATTCTTTGTTGGGAATTCGAGATATGTGGGGACACCTCGGAAAAATTTGTTCGTAATTTCAAATGAAGCGTTCTAAATTACTTTGTTGGGTTGTTTTGCGAATTCCAATGTTTCGGTCTGTATTTTTGCAATGGTGTTTTATCTATAATGTTGCTCTTACTTTTTAAAAGCATAATACGTTGTGTAAAAAGACATCACATAACGATTAACTACGCAAACTGTCTATCAAACTAAGAAACATACAGAAAAGAGTCATTCCTGGGAAATTACTTTTATTTTTGGTGTAACTTTAAAAATAACTTTGCTTACGGGTGCATGCAACAGAAGGGGTCGTGGGGGTTATCAAAATTTACTTTTACCATTTAAAACTTGTTTTTGTAAAAAACGTTATAACTTTGACTTTTAATATCTCCGTACTCAGGTTCTCAGATACGGTCAAGAAAAAAAATGTGTCTCAAATGTTTCATTAAGTTTCTTTTTACACCTGAATATTTTAAAGTTCTTATAGAGGATCTGAGAGATATACGAAGATGGACGTGTAAAACGATACAGTGGCCCGGGTGCAATCATATTGAACGCAGATCAATCATAGTAAGAGATTTTGTAGACGGGTGCTGATTAAATTAGTGGGTAACAACGTGTCCATTCTACTATCCGACCCCTACTATGTGTTAGAACCTTTTGCTATCGGATTGAATTTGATTAGGGAGCAGAGATAGTTTATTTGAAAATTTTAACCTAAAAGAAGATACGAAAAATCTTTAAAAGTGTTAGCATTTTTCTATTTAGAATAAAAAATAAACATACATACATACATAAACTCACGCCTTTTTTCCATGGGGGTAGGCAGAAACCACAGAACGCCACCTGCTACGATCCTTATATACTCCTTTCGCCTCATCTACGTTCATACATCTCGTCATACAAGCACGCCGGTTACGAGTACTCCGCACCTGACCTTTCTGAAGAACCTCACCAACAAGGTCAAAAAAAAAGAAAAAAAAAATTAAAAAAATACTAGCTTATTATTGTCCCACTGTAGGGTACAGGTACTCATGAAGAAACGGCACGAGCATTGATCACCATGCTCGCTCAAGGTGGATTGGCGATTTCAGAAAGACCTCAGGTTTCCTCGCGATGTTTTCTTTCACCGATGTCAGCGAAGTTAGTGTATTTCAAGTTAACTACTTAGTAACCTAAAAGAACACGAAAAAACCTTAAAATGTAAGGATTTTCTATTACTGTAGCATTAATATACAACGCCTTAATTTTAAGCTAAACAAAAGCAAAAAAACCAGCTAAATAACGAAAAACACAAAGAACGGATCGTGCCAGTTCTCACGTTCAAAATGAGACTTCTAAAGATTTTGCATTTTATATTATGCAGAGATTTGCGAGTCGGCCGACAAATAACACGGTAAGGAACTCGGCAGACTGAGAAAATACACTCAGGTGTAGAAGAAATTCACCCAAATCTTGCTTCACAATCGGCTCTATAAAACGTGGAAAAACTTAAGTATTCCGTCCGCTTGCGTGGAGTACGACAAAGGTTGGCGGAAATACTAATTTAACCCCTTTGCAGCCGGCTCCGCGATGAAACCGTTTATTTTCTACTATGAACGAAATTGGCCTGATATTTACCTGACTTTTGAGCAATACGATAACATCTCTTTCATTTTGGAACTTGCGAGTTTAGCCTGAATAGAAATTAGTTGGAAACTAGACAATTGTATCCAAGATTGTTGGAAATTCTGTTAAATACAAAGTTTTTTATTATTCTAACCTCACAGTAATATTGATGCTTTATCCAACTGTATTAATTATATTCCTCAAGGCAACGAATCCAGCGAAAACCAATGAGCCTCCATATAATTTTGTTTAATAACTTTATTTTCTACAAAATTGCCTATATTAATGTCTATAATTTCATCAAAATCTATAATTTCATCGCCAATTACATCAAATATCACCGTGACCTTTAGATCGTATTCAGGGCATATCAAAAGTTTAAGAACACCCACAGTTTCTTCGATATGTTTATCTTCGTTACTTCAAATGACTTTGAGATCGCAAAGTACTTTGTCGAACTCATGTTAAAATTGTTTTTGGGATTCGGGATGAAGGGACGCGTGTTCTACATTCAAATATCTTAATGGTACAAGATCCCGGAGTCGTCAGATCTTCGACATCTTAGCCTGCTAAAATTTTGAAGATGAAAGAGGAATATGTCGTTAAGGAGGTAGGTAAAGTGCTAGAAGCTAGCAAGTACGCATACTTTCTTAGCGATATATTCCTGTATTATCCTCAAAATTTCAGCCATGCTATATTTATAAGGTAAGCTATGTCTATAAGATATGTCCATATGTTATGGGTCTTTGTTATCTGAAATAAATGATATATTATCATTATTAAAATGACGTAGCTCTAGAGACTCTGTAGGATCTCCGCCTATAAATATTATCATAAGTATACCATTAGTCTCTCGTTTGTTACGGATGACGATCGAGTATGTCTTCTATAGTAGCGTCAATAGATCTGCCAACAGTGATCATTCAGCCGGCCCAGCTCCCTGGTACCCCATTAATTATTCAGCACCGATTCCCGGTGAATCAACGCCAAGTGTTTCCTTTCCTAAATTAGAATTATGAAGGTGGAAACAATGTGGTTTGGAAACGTGATGATTCGATGTAACCAACTTTAATTTATTGCTTTTGTCTTTATTCTTTACCTGAATGATTAATGTTTGGATTTAGGATTGGATTCAGAAATGCATGTTGATTTCGTAAATTGTACTTTTGATGAACAGGTGTGATAATGATAACGGCATATTTTCATTACACATGATCTTACTACTGTTATACTCGTAAATGCGAAAATTGGGATGGATGGATGTTTGTTACTAGTCAAAATAGTTGGTGGACAAAGTCGCAAGCGGAAGCTAGTATACCATAAATAATTACATCGTTTAGTAGATCCAAAAATTTCGAGTCGTGCTTTGCTAGCTGTGGCGGCAGAAACAAAAACAAATCACGCCATAATTCACAAAGTGCGAACAGAAACTGAGCAAACCAAAGCAAAAACAGAAATCGTAAAACCAAACGCTATAAATATGTATGTGCGTAAGTAAATATTCCAGTTATTTATCTCCCTAGCTTCTTAATGCATAATAATGTACAGTTTACCTCCAGCCGGCGACTGTACGCTCGCTTGTTTTGTGGTGACATTGTAAAAACGTGGATGAAGGAGCGATTTCCCTCGGGCACAAAGGAATCGATAGCTATTGTGATTCCCCCTACGACATTAAATTATATGGCAGGGTGCCTCCTGCACACTGAGACATCTGCCAAGTTTATCGGCTTTGCATTTTATCAATATTTGCCTATTTGATTTTAGAGTGGGTGCGAGCTTGTAAAGATCTTTGATGTTGGACGAACGTTGCCATTTCGCGTGTGTGCGTCACATCACAGGTTTCCATGGTTGTCCGGTTTATGTAACCTTTAGGTGTAGCTAACTCTTACTTAGGTCGACAGTAATAGAAACCCTATCAGCACGCCACACTTTTCCCAACCATTGCAACTCCTGAAAGCCAAAATCAACAGTGGCGACCGCCAGAAAAGCGCCGAGGCAATGAAGCTCTACGAGTTCCGAAGTCACGATTTAATTGTCTTGGATTGCGGAACAAAATTAATCAGAAAAGAACAACGGAGCAGTAAGGACACAGACAGTTGGTACACGTTAGTCGCGATCGAAACTAGCGAAATGTGGGTGTTCTAATGGGTGCACTTTTGCCTAACCCTTCGGGGATTAGAGGCATGATTTTATGTATGTGTCATCGAATCGTTAATGAGGATCGTTCATTTCATACTTAAATATACTTGACAGCAGCTGCATCCTTGAACTTTCTCTTCCATAATACCAATTTTAAGATCATGTCATATAATTTGGTTCAGTTTCCTAACTTAGACAATAACCTTCGATTCTAGATCACCACCTACTTCCCATGAATTATTAAAAACAACTCGTTGTTTGTACACATTTCGTTCCAAGATATAGATAAAACACGTGCACCAAGGCTGTCTGATATAAACAAGAAGATACAAGTGTGCTGGTAACGCGAGGGGCACAAAATTGTGTTTGTCGTTCAGTAGGAGCACAATTTGTGCCAATAAGGGAGCTACCGACGTACCTTATTGGTTTACGAACGATAAACAAATCAGTTGGCCTAGTGCTGATGTTTGATAAAGGGTTCGGAGAAGCGTGGAAAGGAAATATTGTTTTGTTTATGTAATAACGGAAAAACGGATTTTCGAGTAACGTAGAGAGAACATGGAACTATACTCCAATGGGTTTATTAGAAAGTTTTTTCTAATGTTATATTGAATGCAGTATAGTTGGCTAAACTTCAGAAATATTTGGATATTTTTTTTCTATTTCAAGTTTTGTATGTTTTTTATTTATTGTTACTGGTTACAATCGTAACCGTTTTAACAAAAGTAAAAAAAAAAAAAAATAATGTAACGTTTTACAACGTTCTTTTAATGTTAGCGTAGAATAATTTGTGTAATTTCATGATATAAATTGTAAACTTTTTTTTGCCGTTTACATAAAAATGTATAACCTAAATATCAGTCAGTCACTTTAACAATATGACACAATAACTGCAGTTATTTTCTAATGGACAGTCTAGATTTGTCTGAAGGCGTACATCGACAGTTGGAATTTATTGTACCATAAATAATTGCAATAAAGTCCAAAATACTGAACACTAATCTTTACTATATCTTCTGATAGCCAAATTACTCATTGATATCAGCATTATCAGGCCAATTTATCATTTAAACAAGGTTTTTACTGTTTCATCGACGGTTTTAATACTACGTTAGCATAGACGATGACCATATTGGCAGCTGATATTAAACAGAGCTATATTAAACTGTCAAAGTATGATTGAACCAATAATCATTTGGGTGTGAACTGTGTTTAGATTCAAACGTGAGATTATGCAGTAATTATTTGTTGGCATATGAGTGTACCTGCGATTAAATGAGTACATACGATTACATTAAAGATAAAAAACAAATAGGGCAACGATTGCTAAGTGTAAATCAACTTGTTGCTTTGGCTCTTTTCTGGTGACCACTGTTGATTCTGACTTTCATACATGACATTTTTTAAAGTATATTATCAAACGCAAGAAAATAAATACTTCGCAGATATACGACATTCAGTCGGACGAAGTCGAGGGAATAAACTAGTGAGACATAAATAACATTTAATTAAGACCTTTAAAATAAACAAAGAATACATAATTTCGGCTTGGACTATAATTATATCGGTGGGGTCAAAACCTGATGGATTCGGTAGTACATCGATAAAGTTGCAATTAAAGTCATAAGTCAATACTGATTCGCATTATGTAATTACTTGATGAGAAATCTGGTCAGCTGTCGTCGTGAAACGCAAGGCAGAGGCTGGAGCGGCAGCGAACGCGACTTTGTCCGAATCAGAAGGCAAATTCTACTAATTTTTTTGGTAAATTGGGGCATTTTAGACTGTGAGGGACTGTGATCGTTCCTAAAAGTTACTAGAATTGCCCCTACACTTATAGAAGACTTAAATCACTGAACGATGGAGAACTGCTATGGAAGCCTTGTACATGTATTTTGCATAATCATATCACCAGAATCATTTTAATAGCGGTTACAATAATGTAGTTGTATAACGCTTCCAGTTTATCATTTCGATATGCAGATGGCAAAAAGCAATAAATAAAGTCCAATTTTAAGTTAATACCCACTTACATGTTCCAATGTGAGTAAACTTGTTTTTTTAATTTTTACTTGTCGAAATAAAGTGCCTATTTAAAAGATGCAGATTTGATGAGTTTATTACCTACACTCACAGATAAAAAGACACATACATAACATCTCGCCGGTACTCCCCGAAGGGTTAGGCAGAGGTGTACCCATTTGTACATCCACATTTCGCAAGTTGAAGTTTAAGTCCCATGTAATAGAGGGCGAGCCTATTGCCATCAACCGGGTACAAATCCAGACTCCTAGGCTGCTATTAGAAATTCTTGATGAAAAAACCTAATAACACTTTGTCCGACCTTGGGAATCGAACCGAAGACCTTATTCTCTAGACCAACGAGGTACTCAACGGATAAGAAGAGTTTAATAATTAAGAATTAGGAGCTCACACTTAAAAAAATATAAAAGATTTTGAAAAAGCGAAGAAAGAAACATTTGAGGATGAATTTCAAGCTATTGGTCAGAACAAGCTAATAACACTTTCACCCTATACACATAACGTCGAAATCAGAATAAAAGTAAAAATCGAAATTAAGAGATAAACCTGCCAAACTCATGATGGACATACGTCAGCCTGTAATTTATGTGTCGCAATAATGTTGCATACACTGACTGATTTTCTTAAAAAGGCGATGTTTTCGTTTCTTGTAATTAACGTAACGGTAATACTGTAATGGGCTTTTTTACTCGACTGTGGAGGGTTATGGTTTAAGCAGTCTATGTATGTGTGTATGTATGTTCATTTGTGTGAGCATATCTTTTACACTATACGTCAGGTGAGGTATAGTTGGAAACTTCATGTTTAGCTGGTTATAGGCTATAGGATGACATCACAGAAAATTCAAAATGGTTGCTTATGCCACACATAAAAAAAAAATATTAGAAAATAAAATTAAAATAATTATATAATGTTTGGTTTGTAATGAAAAGACTTGATGAGCATATTTTAAGAATGTATTTTTATGACTTTTCTTTTTATTTGAGTGATTAGGGAAATATAACATAAGCTTAGTAAAATGAAAGAGCTTAAAGTAAAAGCTTATTGTTAAGACTGTTACGTCCTCAGTTTGCTATGTTGGGCTTTGTGTTACCTACACAAAGGGTTACATATAGGATGCGTACCTATTTGTAACCATTACATTTTCAGGTATTACTACAGAATCTATGGCTGGTAATACCTGAAAACTACAGAAGTAAAAACTGGGAAGAGTTGAATCTTATCATCTTTGTTTTCGAAGCCAATAAATTACGTAAAGACTACCGAATCCTTGTCTTAAATATCAATAAAATTTTACGCATGATCTTAACAGGAATTCGTGTTATTTGTCCACCATCAGTTGTAACGGTGGATTTTAATTCTCCACCTAAAAAGATCTGTTAAAACTTCCATATTTGCAGATAAAAAGCAATAAAATCGTGTAAGACATCATTTTGCAATTATAAACGGAAATAATGTAAAAAACGTAATTTTACACACTTTTGTTAGTAATTTTCGATCGTAAAGTTAATGTTCACACGATGTACCGGAATCTTCTCTAGGGTTGGCAAACATTTACAGAAGATAAATATAAAAAAAATAATGTTTACCTGATACCAGTTGAGAAACAGCCTAAAAACTCAAAATTCGAGCTATATTGTCTGTCTATCACTGACATCGATGAAGGACCTCATCGTGAGGAACCTAGACTTGACTTACGTATAATTAAAAGCCTGGAGTCGCCAATTAACCTTGAGCAATCGTAGTGATCGATGCTCGTGGGACAATAATAGACTGGAATTATTATTAATTACATCTGAGGATTCTAACATCATCGATCTAAATATAGTTGATAATGAAGAAACCAATGCAAAAAGACCAAAGTCAGCTGACTCAACAACCTTAGCAGGTCCAACTAAACGCTTATACCGTACCGTTGACATTTACAAAGCAGGAGATATAGAATTACTCGACGATAAAGCCCCACTGGGGGCCTAAGATTAAAAACTAGTCCACTTTACCACTTTGAATTTAAACATAATCTCCTATGGCGGTTTCCAATGCGCTAATTGGTCATAAAATCATTCAGCTTCTATCACTCGGTTAATGCTTTTGTGGATCTCGATTCCTGTTACGATTTCTCTTAATTAGTTCTTACACTTGCTTCGGACGTTTCTATTAGGCCGTGATTTTACTTTTATTGACAAGTTTTCCTCTATTTCCAATCTTGGTAGGATTTCTCTAAACCAAAGGTTTGATTACAGTCAGAAAGTTCTGTTATAGTTTTAGTATGTAGATACTAAATAAAAATACCAGCCTATTATTTTTCCACTGTAGAGCTAAGGCATCTTCTACAAGCATTGTTCGCCAGCTTGCTCAAGGCGGATTGGTGATTTCAGACTCAAATTATCATAAGTCCAGGTTTTCTCAGATAGATTGTAGATACTACAATCCTTTATTTTGTATAAAAAAAATCTTTTACCATCAAACTTATAAACGCAGATAACGAGTTTCTCTTCGTTACCTTAGTTATTTCATTAGCCCAAAAGATTATAACCAACAAAGTACTAACGGAACGGAATACTTCATTTCTACTAACCCCATTATATCCTCATAAACATTTTTACTACCATTTCTTCCCTCCCACGTATGTTAAGAAAAGCTGAACGTATATTTTTCCTGCTTCCCCATTCATTACTAACAAGTCCTGGTGGATTACTTGTGTTCGGAGGAATTAAGGGTACGTTTCCTTTTTATAAGAGATTGGCAGGATTACCTATCATTAGGGAGTGCAGCAAACAAAGGAAAGTTACTTATGCCTATTTTGTATCGTTCTGACATACATTCGTAATGGGTAGATTATATCTTTTCGTCTTTCGGCGCTTTATAAAGTTCCAGGTCGTTTAGTATGATGACATTAAGCTGTGTCTTGTGCAGATACAGATATTTATCTGCTGTTTATGTTTCTGCGTAAGTTATGATCATTTTAAATTATTTATGGCCGATGTTTCTGCTGCTTTTAGCATTAGAACTAACTTTAAGTGGTGGAAACATTGCAGTAAGCTGGTACTAAATAGAGAAAAATACAAGATTCTAATCTGTCGCTACATGTTTTTCCGTCAACGGTTTACTTAAATGGTCGATGCGATGGATATTATTATTTTGTTTCCCCACAATAGGAATTTCTCTTATATCGTGGGTGCGTTTACAAATATATAAACTCACATACGCAAACAGCCACAACTGGAACAACTATGGGTCGGCCACTGTGCTAAACGTGCCGTCAATTATCTTCAGGTTGTCTGTACAAGCAATACAATCTATCACAATCTCAAACACTACTCTTAAAACGTCCATTTCTCCGTGATAACGTCCCATTACTAAATCAATAGCATCCCACGTACATAATAGATCCCAAATTACACCCAAGTGCGTTAGATGATCGATTCGGTCCCGAACCTACGAATTATAGTCGATGGGTGCCGAATGCGTCACAATGGCGTCAGAATAAACAGTTTTCATGGAGTGGACATGTTTATCTGGGCGGTTGTATCTTCGGGGCTCGTCAGAGGCGGATGGGTAACATTCGCTGCAAGCATTTTGAGTTTGGGTCGAAGTTTGAGCGACAAGCGATTGTAGTAATTTAGGGATTGTGTCGGAGCTGTGCATTGTCACCGATTAAGTTATGAGACCTTTCATTTTTGTTCTTCTATAAGAAAGCCAGTGAATTCAGCATCTATACTTACTAATATACTTATCACTTTACACTTAGGTAATTTAATAAACTTGAAGAGATTTATGGTCTGTTTGTTTAAATGCCCAAATCCCTGGAACTACCAATCGGATTGAATAAATTATTTCAGTTTATGATAGCCAGATTCATGAGGAATAGTATAGACCATATAACATCATGCTACGACACATGGGAGCGGAGCAGTAACCAAAGACGTAAATGAACGCAGGTGCAATCGCGGGACATAGCTAGTATTCTTATAAAATCTGTTAGTTGGTTTGTATTCTTGCTCTGCATTCAGTAGATTCACAATAAGTCCAACAGCAGTTCCTTATCATTGTTCGCCATTGAACATAGAATGAAAAGGCAGTCGTTCATGTCTTACACCAGCCCTTTACCATCGTATCCGGCTCCCACATCTCCTAAACACGAGATGTGCCAAAAACCAAGCTATATACATAATGTATATTTACAATAATTACGCCAATTACATCGCGGGTCAGGTGGCAGCGATTGACGAGCGATACTAAGACAATATCGCGGCCTATATCTTAAGTAATTGTTTTCTGAATCACTTTCGTTTGGTTAGCGTTATCTGGGTAATACATCCGGCTGGCGGATGTTGCATATAATTTGCGTAGAGTGTAATCAAAAGCACACATAGAACCATTTGGTTTAGCCAATGAATATCCTATAATAAATCTCTACATAGTATAAAACAAAGTCAGTTCCCGATGTCGGTACGCTTGATCTTTAAACTGCGCGGAGCGGGTCGCTAGTAATTAATACACACATCAAAAGTGTCTAGGGATCAACATCCCTAATCAATGTTAGGGATGTTGATCCCTAGACACTTTTGATGTGTATACAATGTGATAGGGGTGAGACTTCTAACCCGTTAAGGCTGAGTACTACATCTAATTTTATCGACAAAAAAAATAATATGGGGGGTTGAACCCCCTCCCCCTAAAAATTATGGCTATTTTAATATTTTTTTTAATGTACTACGGCGCGCTTGATATCAAAGGTTGTATGCGTCGTAGAAACAAAAAAAAAACGACAAACGGTAGCTAATAACCTTGGCTAACTAATTCATTACTTTTTTCATATGTTTGATAATGTTTTGGTGAGAAAAAAAAAATCATTTCTGAATTATTTTGACCGAAAAAATCGCTATTTTTTTCAATATTTTCACGAATTACTCAACCCCCCATATTATTTTTTTTGTCGATAAAATTAGATGTAGTACAGTCTGTTATAGCTGTTATCTAACCCACCTAACTGGTTCAATAAAATTAGGCGAATTTGAACCTTCTGCAATTAAAAACAAACGAATTTGAACCCTCTGTCAATAACGTTAAGGTTTATTCAATTTATATAAGTTCATCACACTAGCGCTGCTTAATGAACGAATACAATAATATTATAGATACGCCAATTTGATCTTTAAATCGTTAGCAATAAGATACTTATAACTTGTTATGCAATTTTGATTTTTATGCCATATGATTTAAAGTTTATTAGAGTATTGTGATATAATTTAATGTCATTACTACTAATTGCTTATTTTAAATAAAAAGTTCAAGTAGATTTGGTCTCGTGGTCCGTGTATAAGGCTGAGACGAACGAGATGCGAGTTCAAATCCTGCATTGAGGAATATTGTTTTGCTTTCAATTTAGAATTGATTAAGTAAATATTTCTTGCATTATTGCAAAGAACCGGCCACATACTTCAAAAATATCTAAATTGTTAATATTTTCGCCTAACTTGTAATAAGTGGGTAGTTGAAAGACAATTTGCGTATTCATTATAAAACTGGTATTCAAATGTTAGTAAGGATGTGGGTAGGAAAATAAAAATGAACCGTGACAGTAAACCTCAAGCCAGTCTACGCGCAATTGCAGTGACTACGCGCAAAAATTTCTTACCTTGACTTGGTAAATTGCAAAAATCTTCTTTTTCCAAAGTTTTTATATATTCTATTGTTTCATTATCATGTCTCAATGTCTCAATTGAGTGATTATTTGAAATACAAAAAAATAATCTATTTGCTGAAGGAGAATGTTGGCATCAGAGAGATTGCTTGGAGATTTAGCAGTAAGTGTGTTTGTCTAATTTTATACCTAAGTATTCCTTATGAATGATATGTAATTATTTTTTATATACTTAAACGTAAAGTGACATCCGTTTTTATTTATTTGTTTCAGAGAAATACAGTCAGATTGTGGTTAAGACGTTTTAAAGAAACAGGAAATGTTCAAAAGGGTCGTTCGTGAAATCGTGACCAAAACCTGTAATGTTTACTCCCGTATTAGAACGGATTGTTAGTAGACATATTCATGCATGCTGCTGGACTGAAACAATACAAGCCGGCACGTAAAATTCAATGAACCGCTGTTCATCGCCAAGCAAGAATCCGCTTTGCCCAAGAATATATAGATTTTAATTGGAAAGAACATGTTGCTCAAGAGATGGTGCAGGCAGCACTACCTTCAGCAGCCCACAATACTTAAGTGTCAGTGTGTGTTTTAAATAAACTGTTGTTATCATAAATTCTAAGGAAGTGTTTCATACATTACCATATTAAAAAAATCAAAAATACTTATAAAAATCTATGTAGTAGGTAAAACACCAAAGTATGTAATGCTATTTTCACTTTTATTTTATAAGTAGGTATGACAGTTAATGTGGTGATGTTATTGTTATGAAATAGAAATATTATATTTCTAAACATGTAACATGTTGATTCACTACATAATTTTTTACCTACTTTAAAAATAAAAATATAGGTATTTTATAGACAGCATTGAAACGAAGACACTGCTTTTTTATCAAGTTCTAGCTCAAGTAGTTTATTTTATATATTATATTCTAACTTGTTTTATATGGTTTAGCTTTATAATATGACAAGTAATTATTTTTGTCAGTAATTATTTTACATTTAACCATATTGAATAAAATCGTAATAAAAATTATTACTGTTTTTCATTTCTGTTGTTATTTTTGTATTTAAATAGTCAATTTTTGTTAACTATTTTAATTTAATATAAATAAAATTTAGAACGCAAAAAATATAAATGAATATTGTAAACAAAAAGTGACAAAAAATCATACTTAGGTTTGATCTCACTACCATGTTGCTACCACTTGGTCAAATCGTCTTTACAAATGAAGTTGAAATTAACAACTCCATTATGTGACAAAACAGTATTCAAAAGATTATCTACCCTAACATAACGTATTAAAGATCAAATTGGCAACAGTATTCTATAATATTTGCGTCCTTGAACAAGTCGTTCTAGCTAGTTAAGCTCGTACGTATCGAATTCATAATTATCTACCGCTAATTGCAGAAGGTTCAAATTCGCCTAACTTTATTGAGCCAGTTAGGTGGGTTAGGTAACAGCTATAATAGACTGTACTTAGCCTTAACGGGTTAGAAGTCCCACCCGTATCACATTGTATAAGGCTGAAATCGCCAATCCGCTTTCGCAAGTAGGGTGATCAATGCTCGTGCCTTCTCTGCATGAGAAGAGTCCTTTGCCCTGTAGTAAGGCAATAATAGCCTGGTACGTATTATTATTAAATAATTTTATCAAAACTATCTTTTTCTCCCCTTATAAAACATACTGCGATCTTCATGTTTCAATATCACATTTGTATTTGAATCTTTAAGAGAAAAACTACATTCATCGGATATTGACACTCGATAAGAGTCACCGTGTAAATATTGAATACTACTGCTTGGTAATACTCTCGTATAATATTGAATACTACTGCTTGGTAATTCTCTCGTATAATATTACTCGTTGTAAATGAATTACTTTCACATAATTTTGCGAGGAGCAAATCAAATTAGGAACCACTTGAAAAGTCTCAAACAAATGAGTTCCAAATACTCTCTCTAACTCCACTTACGTTCTCAAGTAGAAATGGGTTAACTGCCCGAAGTAGGTACTCACCTGAAACAAAAACAACAACAATAAATAAACGTATATCCAAACTTTATATTATTTACTTGGAATAGGTTAATTTATCAAACTTCCCAACTCCACACTTCAATAGATCAAATTTTGTATAGGGAAGGGAGAGATTCTTAATCCATTGTAATCGCTCGCACGTGTGTCGCGAAACTTCGGCTAATTCCGTCTAATAACCATATTCATAATAATGCAAAGGAAAATCAACTCTATCCTCAAAGCTTAAAGTAGAAATTAAGTATTTTACTCACATTCAAAGCCACGGTTGAGAGTCAAAAGGAGGTAAATCAAATATCGTCATTTTGTTATAGACATTTCAATTATTTTTCTTGGAACTTTTCTGTTATATTTTCTTGGTTTGATGTGAAATCGTTATTTGTTATTTGGAGAGATTCTAGGAGTGTTAGTCATAGAAGGATATAATTATATTTCTAAGTGTCCATAAGTCATTATCTTCAAGGAAAAAGTAGGTGCTCGATACTTTTTGCCATGAAATAAGTACACTTATCGTAAGTTATTTTAACATTAAAATTTGATAAATCACAATAGCGGCCGCGGGTTAAAAGCGTTTAGAACCTATTCGTTCTACAATGTTGGTATTTCGAATTGATTGAGCTTTTATTATTTGAAAAAAACTCTTTCAAAGCTACAATTTGTCCTTTTGTTGATAAACGATTTATCTAAAATAAAATAAATAAAAACAGAGTTAAGTACTTTTGCCGTTGGCCCTCACTTGGAGGGTAGACACAAAGGGCCAGAGCGTATAGGGACGAACAATAAAGGTATTGGAAGCAGTCTGCAAAGGGCACATGCTTTCAAATAATAGCTCAGAGAATCCAAGTCGACGTACCCAAAGAATTTATACGAGGTCCGATTTTTTGTGCGATTTCTTGAGAAACAAACCGTTTGATTTTTTTGATAAAAAAAAAGTAAAAGTGGACGTTTTAAATAGACGATATTGAAAGCGAGACGATTTGAGTATTTTGTAGACTTGATTCTCTTATTTATAGTTTTTATATTGAGACTCGTGAAAACTATCCAGTCTCTAATTTATTCTGCTTATTGTCCCAAAGAGGTCGCCTGCTTTTACATTGATTGGAAAAGAGAGACTAATTATGTTAATTAATATCTATACTAATTTGAAACTGAAGAGATTTTTTTTGTTTCTTTGTTTATCTCTGGAACTACATGATTGGAAGGAGATATAGGTATAGTCTATATAAGATACGGTACTACCCATGGAAGTGAAGCAGTATCTAACTAAATACGTAGCTTAAAAAACCACGTTTGTTATACTGAGGAAGAATTGATGGTTACATACTATTGATTTGCTTAGTACATTCTTTTGCATTTACACCGATTACACGTGCGTTCCCAGAATCACGTTATTGTCACAAACTTAGTGTTCCATTACTAAACCTATAACAGTGGAGAAATGATATCGTTGCTAGGCTATCCATTAAATGCAAATGTCCTCTTGTTACTCCCTAAAAGGGAGGGACAATCGTGCCGAGAAAAACGAAATGCTTAACTTTTTATAAATGTTTGCACGAATGCTTTGTCCAATGTCTGGACCGAGAGGGGATTTTTTTTAGGACAAAAGCGCGTATTTAATAAAACATTGTCGACTTTTTGTTGGTTGAGATGTCCTATTGTGATAGACGACGGCTTTGATGAAATTATTAGTGTTAGGAGTATTCAAGTTTCATGCGAATTGGGGCAGAGTTTGTTGGTGTATTTTATTTTTAATTAAGTAGATGAGGAATGGTAAAGGCGCGAATGTATATTTGGAATAGTCTTTGTTGTACCAGACACTGAAATAAGTTTATACAATGTTACTACTCTTATGGAAATTAAATTAGTTATGCTAAAAGACCGGCTTTAAACCACGAAGAATATTATTCAACCGCAGGTCTATTTTGTAAAAGTTTCTCTTTGTGTTTAGATGAAGTGAGTCGAGCTCACTGTGAGTGTGAGTGAGTTCTCATTCCACTAATCCTAATCCATCTCACCTCAAACTCACTTCACCTAAATTCATCGGAGAAGATATTTACGGAATAGCACTGCTCTGGCGTTTAATTAGAAATACTTTTTACTTATTACAAATACTTTTATACGCCGGTCGACATAAAAGTATTTGATTCCAGTCTATTTTTGAATCTGTAATACGACTAGGTATCCTAAAGCATTTTGGTTCAATTTTATACTACAAGCACAATATTTGTATCACATATTGATATAAATAGGTTTTTTTCACACAATCAAAGTCGAAGTTAAAGCATTTATTTCAATTAGACCGTTTACAGGCACTTGTAAATTGTCAAGGAGTCAGTCAGTTAGTCAGAAAGTTGAATTCGTAATAGGCTCCTATTAAAGTACTGAAATGTCCATAATTACGATCAGTATTCAATTTACATCATCAACAGTATAAAAATGTAACCGAAGAACTTTATTAACACAAAAAGAAAGATAAAAATATATATATCTCCTACATTTTCGAAATCCGAGAGCAACCTTCTCACTGAGAGTTACCGACATATAATATTATATCGATTGTAAATCGTTGTGAGTCGGACCGTTACATTCATAAAAAGTGTCAATTAAAGCCAGTTTATAACAATAGGACTTGGAAACATGTCATCAGTGAAATCACGTGAAATTAAAAGTAGGACACACACTGATAAACATCTGGGGACAATTCTGTTGAACATTTACAGTGAAGCGGACAACTGGGGTTAGTTTTGGCAAAATGAACCAAATGACATCAAAATTTCTCTTATTATTTTAAGTAAATTAACGCTGATTTATTTAAAATCTATTCTAAGTTCAAGTTTGGGACTTACATTGAACTTTCATTGCTGTGGTTATGCTGTACATTTGGCATGATGAAATAATTTATTATTGTTGTAATTAGGATTTGTAAAAACCTACTTAATTAAAAAGAGTGTCCGTGGAGTTTCTTACTAGTTCTTCTTTGTAGAGGCCAGGTAGGCCTCTACATTTAGGTTTTGGAACATGCAACTAGCTTCAACTCTGTTCGACTCCTTGACAATTCAAAAATGCCTGTCTGTAGTCTAGTTAAAACAAATGCTTTGCCTTTGACTAAGAGATTATGCCTTAGGTTGTTTTGTCAGAATTATGCTTAATTTGGAAATAAATTCTGTCCACATAATGTTCCATCGCTTTGAAACTTTTAAAAACATTTAAATAAGTTGTATTTCATTTGAAACTTATTATAGCATTTTTTGAGGTATGTATTTAATTATTGCGTCATCCTACCTGGTCTACTTTATGCGACATGTCAATTAAGTTCTTAAGGCAAATAGTGTTCATAATATCGACATGGTCACCATATGTAGCCCTAACTCACCATAACTAGATTAACGGTCTCTTTTTGCCCATATAAGGGCCTGATAATACATCCACCGAAGTGAATTTACGGCTTCATTCACACTATGGGGCATAAACACTGCACACCACCCATTCAACACTGGCCCTTAGTCGAAATGTCCAAAACAACATGGCGGAACGTTACGTCATATGTAAATACATATACCTTAATCTTTGTATACAGTGTGTCACTAATTTCGTGTAATTTTACACTTAAATATTTATTTTTTATTTTGTTTACCCATGGTCATGTTGTGAAGAGTTTTTGTTTGTTTGTTAGTTAAAACGCGGTAATATCTAAAACTCCAAGTCTGATTGGATGATATGTATGATATGATTAGGTAATCAGGTATATGATAGCTTGAATCATGAGGAGTACATACATAACATCACGCCTGTATTCCCCAAAAGGTTAGGCAGAGGTGTACCCATTAGTACACCTACATTTCGATATTATGTTTAAGTCCCATGTAAAAGGGGGCAAGTCTATTGCTATCAACCGGGTACAAATCCAGACATCATCAGATATAACATCATGCTATGTCCCACGGGAGTGGAGCAGTAACCAAAGACGTAATTTTAGAAGATTTTTACAGAGCACTGCTATTGACGAAACTTCCATTTCAGTAGCAGATCACGACGTTTTAAAGTATAAGTATTACAAATATTTTAAAACACCATGTATAACTTAGTAAATAAAATATAAATCCTTGTATATTAAAGTAACAAGCCAGTGATTTACTGTTATTACACGCTATTTATATCTGATTGCTTTGTAATTGACATTTGCCGGCTGGCGAGCAATTGATCGTGTTGTTTCTTATTACATGGAGTATGTGCTGTGCATGCGCAGTGTATTTATTATAGTACAAGAACTCAACGTCACCAGACCTACGTTATTTTGGGAGAAGAAAGAAAAATATGTTGTTAAGTTGGTATGTACAGTCAGGGGCATAAACATAGCAAAAAACTAAAGCGATTTTTTCGTTAATGAATGATTGCATCTTTGAAATTAGAACTACTTCATAGTAGTATGGAATCCAGAATATGATATTCATTACACCACTACATTTTAATCAATCTTTTAGGAGAAAATTGCTTTAGAATGTTGCTATTATGTGAACATGTTTATGCTCGTGACTGTTATTGTTACTTACAATACTAGGCTATTTTTCAGGTATCTGCTGCGGATAAATGGAGTGAAATTATGCGTGTATGTGTAATGTTCTGTAAGCGACAGTATGCGGAGGTGTCCACTGTCCCATGTTACTTGTAAACAATTGTTTATGACATAATTGACAACATTAGATACTTGTAATTTCGTTTCAAGTTACTTGTTTTCATGTTAATTATTATTGAAATTCCGTTTTCATTAACTGTAAGTACATAAATAATTCTGAAGGCCAATTTCCGTAATTAAAATAGTTTAAACTCAAGTAGCAATCTCATCTCAGCGACAATCAATGTCAGAAACGTACGGAAATTAGAGGTATTTTGGACAGATTGAGCCTGAGATTAGAATGTGAACATTCTTAAAAATAAAGGAATTTTCCCTCTCTTTTTCTATTGAAGACGTAGGTCTAGCGGACTCTGGGGTCTTAGACCATTATGTTGTTGCTGCAATAAATTATTTGTTGTTATTGAATTGCATTAGAAGAATTTGTTTGACCTTATGGGAGCTTCAAAGTGATTGATCACGTAAATTCACCCGAATCACGATTTTCTACTGCTATAGGATTCTAGCGTTTATATTGTAGAACTCAATTTTGACATTCATTTGTTTCAGATGCGACCAAAAAACGCAAGCACGAGGAAGAGATGTAATGTAAATGTAATGGAAATAACCGTTTTTCACATATTATTTTCTAGCTCATGCCGATTTTGCCCGCGTTAATTTCTTACGAACCCTATTTTTTTTTTACAGAACAGTTCTTTAACAAAAAATATATAAACTCTTCAGCTATTATTTATTATATTTATTTAGAAGGCTTTATTGATATCAACGGGTGATATTAATTTTCCTTGTCGTATAAAGTCAAGCTAAATTAAACAGGATAGTTATATTATTTCCAAATGTCGTAAATAGACTCAAAACGAATACTTTTTTTAATAACTATGTAGGTATTACAGATTATGAAAGTTTGTTTTTGTAATTATTTAGATTGCTTTTTCCATTTTGTTATTTTTATCTCTTCACCGCCTTTTATTGACTGGTAGAGAATGTCTAAGGCTTTGCGTCCGTTTTTGTACATTTTGGTGCAAAATTTTAAACAAATAAATATTTGCTACAATAGGGAGTACCATTCTCTGCTACCTGTCAAGTGTCAACCAATACCTACCAACCATTATGAATTTCAACCTTGCCTTCCACAAATTGATGAATTGTAACCGACATGGATGAAATTCATATTATTCATAAGACGGAAATTAGGAACAGGCCTGCCTTAGTTATTATTATTAATTGCGAGGGTTAGGCGTCCACCTTTATATTAGTATCGTAATGAATTTAGACCGCTGTAACCACAGCTGACATGTTTATACGAAATGGTGGAGTTTATACGATTATGAGCTCTATGAACAGTTGGTTTTGTTGATTATAAGAAATATTTGTTTGTAATAGAATATGGTGAGACTTTTGGATTGTCAAAATATAATTACGTAGCTCATACTATATTATTAATAATAATGGAAGCCGTAAAAACCAGTACCTATAAATACTTAAGATCTTAGTAATATATTTTGTTGTTATTAGCTACAGAAAATTATTGCAAGGATGAGTTTAAAATCAAGACGGTGCACATAAGACCTCAAAGGAATAAATGCATTAGAAGATTTGTAGTACCCACTTGTAATAACTATTATGGACAAAGGTGTAGAAAATGCTTGGTCCCAAAAATATTTAATGATATACCAATAGATTTAGAAAGTAGCTGTACTACAAAAATGTCTTTTAAAAATAAAATGGGGAAGTTTCTTTTTAGCACCTTTTGTCGAGACCTCATAAATGGAGATGCCTAAATTAAATTAAATTAAATTTTATTTTTGTTATTGATGTAAAAGTACCAGCTAGTAAATACATAAAGTACAACAGAACTTTGTACACGGGAGCTACATCTGCCAACAAACTGCTGTACAGTTGGTTACATATTAAAAAATCAAAACATTCTCCAGCAAATTTCAAAAGAACAATAAACGAAATACCAAAGTTTAAAATAAAAATGGTCATTTGATCAAAAGTTCAGCTGACCAAAGTCTGGAATATCAATGTTTATATTATTTATTACACTATTGACCAAATCGTTTAATGGTCAAATGGATTACTGGATAAATTATTAATTATCAAATGGATTAACTGAAAAAGATTAACTGAAGAAGAAGGAGCCCCGCGCAGCGGGGCTCCGTAGACCGGGTATTGTCTACCTGCCCGCACGTCATCTCTTCTGCTTGCGTCTTTTACACACATTACGGGCTGTAGTCGACGGAACCCCGGTCAACGGAGCCCCGCTGCGCGGGGCTCCTACTTCTGCATTCAAGGTTTAAAGTAACCTAACACGAAGGGGATGGCGGGGTCTTTCAGACCCCGCCATCCCCTTCGAACCTAACCTGTCCATGTCGGGGTGCCCTAAGTCCCGAGCTCGCTTCGCTCGCTTACAAAACGTGACGATTTTCGATATTTTGTATTAGCAAACCGATCATGTTGTGTAAAGGCTTTCTGTATCAGACAGGCGCTATTCGCTAATATTAATATTATATTTACCTTTTCAAATTACTTCATGTTTGTATGTATACTATTTTGAGGCACTGTTATTTTAATCATAATTTTTGAACAAATTAATGTGTTAAAATTAATGATGTACTTCAAATATAACTTGTATACCTACATTTAAATCATTTGTGATTATAAAATTTGATTAGTTATGATTTGATATTTTAAAATTATATCTAGCAACTTTTGATCAGTCGTTCATTTGATGTCACATACATTGGGATTTTAAAATTTTTCTAAATAAATCATTTGGTCATTTAAATTTTGGTATTTCGTTTATTGTTCTTTTGAAATTTGCTCGAGAATATTTTGATTTTTTGATATGTAACCGTACAGTTTGGCAGAAGTAAAATTGAATGTAATACTGTACTTTCACCACGAATAAATGCTTTTTCATTTTTTTTTCATTTTCATTTTCATTTCTTACACATGATCGGGTCAGCAGATTCGGTTGCCGATTTTCAATACAGCGTTTTAAAAGGTTGTACCAAAAAGGCCGATCCGCTTAAGTGTACAGCAGCCCTAAGGACACTTAAAATAAAATTCAGATTAATCGAATAACAAAAAAAACATAAGCTTTGCCTACGAGAGCAAGAGTTTTGAATTAAATTCTTTTTCATTTATAATTTCTTCTACGAGAGTCAATGAACATTTTTTCACAGACTGAAAATTTTCCAATTTTTATACTATTACTAATATTCCCTACACCCAAAGATAACTTGATAAAATCCATCAGAACATGTTGTCCAAGATCATTGAAACACGTACCCTGGCGGCCACGGACGGTTATTGGCACCGCTTATGGCCTTATTACCGGCCATACGAGTCGTGGTGCAATCTCAGTGTCGTTTGCTCTGACCTAATAATCTGTGGGTAATCTTTATACACCAGTTATGATGCGGTACAAGGGATTAGGTTTCAGCGTGTGTTTTTGTTGGTGCTACATGTTATGTATAGTGCTTTGGGGTAATTACGACAACGGTGTATTGGGTAGGTATACACATCGTTGGTCTAGTGGTTAGTGACCCTGACTGCAAAGCCGGAGGTAGTGGGTTCGATTCCTACCCAGGACAAACTTTGTGTGATGAGCAAATTGTTGGTTCTGTGTCTGGGTGTAATTTATCTATAATATGTATGTATTTATAAATTATATAAGTATGTATATCAGTTGTCTGGTTACCATAACACAAGCTCTGCTTAGCTTGGGATCAGATGGCCGCGTGTGAGTTGTCCCAAGATATAAAAAAAAAAAATTAAATATATTCCGAAATTTTTTTTTTGCTTTTGCCAGAATCTTCGTCTGCTTAAATGTAGGACAGAGACTATTAAGTCGCGGAACCAAAAATAGCCTGTCTTTTCTTGGGGTTCAAACTTACCCTGTACCAAAATTTTTCTCTGACCTAGAAACCCATTATAGATATAAAAAAAAATCGACGATCGATTCAGTTGTTGAGTCGTGCAAAGCGTATCAGCCAGACAGACAGAGTTACATTGTATTTATTGTTTCTGCTATTGACGTACCATCTCCTATTATAACAATAATTATAAGAGATGAATATTTTTTTGTAGTACTTATATCTGTATTTTAAGGAGTGAGTACTTGTATGAAATGAAGGGTTTGCCGTCGTTCAACATAAGATACTTCAGATAGAAGCAACGGCAACAATATAAAAAAAAACCAAATGAATCCAAAACAAGTTACCTACTTCCAAATTTGAAAAGATAGAAAAAGAAAACGAAATCAGCCTTTCTAAAAATATCGATCAACGACCTATCGTTTACAATATTTCAAATGTTACAAAATAAAAAACATTCTAGAATTCTAAATTCAATTTTTAAAGTGAATTCTAAAATGCCGCGGAAAAGCTGAGAACTTGGTCCGTTGGCGCGGAATGTGCAGATATCATGCTCAACACACAATATCGACGTGACTGCGATGACCCTGCCACTACGTGAGGTGGCTAGAAAGGCCCACTGCAGATAAAAATAGATTACCACTGTTATGACCGCGATTGTACCGTTTAGTGATATTAATTTTCATTTAGAGCCCTTTTCTTGTTGAGTTTCAGAACGCTTCTAAGTAGATAATTTCTAATTTTTTTCTATTTTTTAAGTATATCTGAAAAAGTACACGCCAATTTCTGCAATTAAAAACGTTCAAAATTGTATTATATGCAATCTCATCGCAGCGACCATTAATGTCAAGAAATTATCAAAATCTAGATTTTGGAAGTGACAGATTTAGAACGAGACTAGAAGGTAAGTGTTTTAAAAAAATCGATGGAAGATTTAAAAGGCATATCTTACAGCAATTACAGCCTATACTATCGTATGAGTTATTTTTAATGGGAATTAAATAATAAATAAACAAGGTAAAAGTAACACAAACAAAACCACTTTGACTAAAATGCCCACGAGCAACAGTCGTGTGTCGTCGGCGTCTGTCCGTGAATAGCCGTCGACAGAATAGAGAACCCTCAACCACTGCCTGTGATATTACGGAAAGGGATATTTAGAATCCGTGATATTAGGGGGATATTTCGTCCGCTAATCCTATTGAAGCCAAATGCAGACGGGAAGATTAATTACTTTAGTATTGTTGAGAAGCAATTGTTTTTATCAAAACGACCCTCAAACGTCGTTTATTTTTAGCGTCACATAAGACACAGAAAAACACACGTTACTTTAGATATTGTGAAAAATATTGAAGCAAACATGTTATATCGTACATTTGTAACTCTGCCAGATTATGCAGACACACACATATATTTTTTTTTATTCGTAGGTTGACAAATTTATGGTGTTTTCTGTTGCCAAATGTCCCTGATTATGAGGCATTATGTAGGGCTATCCCATTATTACACCACATGACTTTTAACTCGTTATACATCTTTCACGGGGTGAAAATACTCGTAAATATAAACAACTTTTATTATGGGATCTATTCAGAAATTTGTTTTTTTTCCGACTTACTTGATATTTATCGGAATATTCCTGCCAAATTACATAAAATCTTTATAAATTGTAGCCTATGTGCTATTCTGATGTATCAGCTATATAATATTAACTGTAAAGTTTCATCAAAATCTTTTCCATAGTTTTTGATTGAAAGAGTAACAAATATCCAACTATCCTCACATAATATTAGCAGGAAAATATCAACTGTTTTATACATTTTAATCGCGTTGTAGTGTATTTTCTATAGGGCAAAAACTGATTTGTCGTATAGATTTATTACACGATTATGTTTTCTATAAGCTAATAAGTCAGAACCAAAATATTGAATGTACAATGTGTAATGTGTACAAACAATTCTATTGATTATAGATTTTCAAATGAAACTTGCCATAACAAGTTACTTTTAAAGCCGTAGTAAAACTATCCATATTGCTATTAAAGCATTATTTTATTGGATATTCCTATTGACGTTCACATGTCTACGAGAAACTTTAGTGTCAATAAATTTTAACGACGATAGCTAAAACAATTTCTGTTTTTCATATTAGACGGAAAATAGGTAGGTAAGTAAGACATTCTATGATTAACACATGTTCCAGTATGTAGTCACAACAAAACTAGAACATTCAGTTCCACTTAACCGTGTATTGTTCGACAAGGGCTTGTAAGACCAGTGTAACGGAAAATTAAAAAGGCCATTTTCTTAATGAGCCCACTCGCAGCGGGGGGTTAGCACGGCCTTACGCGACACTACACGAGATAACAGCTTACATACATAAAGGCAATGTGTTCATTAATTCATGGGGAGCTTATGTGGATATGGTTTTTTTAAGTAACTTTATGGGCTCTATTTTCAGTCGGGAAGTGAGTAATCTTCAAAAAAATGTTGTTAGCTCACTTTTTATTCGGACGTAATCAGACTGATTATACGCGTATCTGTCGTATGCTATTGTCGAAAGTATTTCCATAGTATCTGACAAACATAAATATTTAATTATTTCATTCATAAACATTCCATATAAGTAGAAATTAGTTAAGAACAAGCAATGGGTAGCCAGAAAATGTCAAAATAGAGATAAAATAGCTATTTATTATACCATATGGGCTTAAAAACAATAATTTACCATATAAAAGCTCTAATATACAACTTTATATGTAATATTCGCATCCTACACTATACGTAGGCGACGTTGGGGGCGTAAGCCTCAATTTTACCACAAAATATGGTCAGGATATTTGGTACATTATGTGATAATACCACTATAAATGTTTCTGTAAACGTAAAGTCAAGGTTTTAGTATTTTTAATTAGGTTTTAGGCGCTCCACCCACTGCCCCGCGCCCCGTCGCAGATTTATTCAGGCAGATTTTACCGTTGTATGCAAGTATCTCAATTTATATAGAAATCACGCCTAGCACAACACACTGCCGACGCGGAAACGAGCGGGAAGGCGCACCGCGCGCAGATTCTGCCAATCTGCGCGGGAGCGCAGGGCGTGCCGCGGGATATGACACACCGGCTCTGCCGTCCCGGGCGTGATTTTATACTGTAAAGACGTTTGCACGATGGATTTCGACGTAGACAAATTTATTTAGCGCGAGGCCGTCGTAATCTGCTTCACCGCGCGGGGGAGCAGATTTCACCGCTAAGTAAGGCAGATCTGCGCCTCCGTCGCCGCGCGCGTTATCTGTCGCTCTGCTCACCGCGGCGGGACGCATCTTCAGTGGGTGGAGCGCCTAAAAGACGGTTGCCACCTACATGCAATGTAACGAATACTTTGTAAGTAAAATGTTAGCGATAAAATTAAGTAAACATTGTCGAGAGCACGTTAGTGTCAAGGCTAAAGGAAGTTACGTCCTAGAACGTCGCGAAGTAGCGATAACAATTATGTGAACGAATATGCAAGATGTTCGGCAAATGGTGCCAGAATTTGTGTCTAAACGTAAGCGAAACACGAAATAGTACACGTAATTATGGTTTGTTTACGAAAAGTAAGATTAATCACCTAATTTGTTCTTTTGAGTAGTAAACTTTATGGTCAATTAGTGATGGCAGGCGCCATGGGGGCGATAAATCACAATAAACTTTAACGAACCGTCGATATCATTCGGCTATTATGTCAAACTTAATTAAGCGATATCATTTCCCAATAAAATATAGCCACACTGTCTAATCCGAGATTAATTACCACCCTACTTGTAAGTACAAACAATCAGTTAATTTACATAAAAGAAAGCGTTTAATTCGGTTAAGCTACGCGGTTAATCACAGGTTCAAACTAACTAAGCTCCTAGTGGTCATTTGTACCCGTCACACCAATAATTAACCCAGACAAGCCGAGAGCAGTAAACGGTTAACTACCATTTAAATAACAGAATAATGAGAGAAGAAACCGGATTTGTAAAGGTTAAGAGTTATGTTTACGCATTGGTTACGTTTTTAGACACGGTTAATAGATGATGTTAATTACAGTGGTCTGTGACTGCTTAGCGGTTAATCCTGCGCAAGTCCGTCGCCAGTAATGTAATATAAAATTAAATAAGAAAGCAGTTACACCACATATCTCGAGGACTCACATAATAATAGATTCTTCCAGCTGCCGCCAAGTGCTCGCAGGCAGCGGTGGAGACGCGGCGCGGGCGCGGCCGGTGGGGCGCGGGGAGGGACCATCCTCACATCTCCCTCTGAAGAACTTCTGCCTAACAGCGACGAGCCCCTATCTCTCGACAAAGACCGACGCCTTCCGAAAGGCGCTCCTCTCACAGTCGCGAAATTCTCCTCACAAGTCACATTGAAAGTATCCATGGGTATTCCTTCTGGTTCTGTATTTCTTCTGCTTCTCACAGAAAATGTTCTCCTAAAACCATTTGCAAGACCCTCAGCTATTTTCTTTTTCGGTTTCGGAACCTCTTCAGAACTAATGACAGTAATGTCATCCATGTCTTGAGGTTCATATGTCCTGTAAGTCCTGATCTGCTCTATGCCTGTAAGGTCTTCAATGCCTCCATGTCTGTACTTCAAGGGTTTTGCGCGGTCAATGACTCCTAGCTCATCGTAGCTTCTGTAAGTAGAAGAGGCACGCCTTGGGGCAGGCGGCCGGCCGGCTCTGTCAATCGTCATTTTAAGCTGATGTCCAATTAGTGACCTGACGAAGAAATGGTCAGATTGAAAACTTGTACAGAGGCTGATCCTGGTTTGCACGACGAAGCTTTTCACACAGATGATGATGAATTCGGTGAAGTGAACACTGGTGCAGCACACGTTTAGACAAGCGACAACAGTGAAGTGACAGTCACACAATCAGACAACGTGTAAGCAACTCATCACGACTATGTTAATGATTCACGTGTAGTGTCAGAAGTTATGCAGGCTGTAAATTAATTGGGAACCTCATTATAAGAGTCCGTTTAATAGTTTATTTATATTGGGGTAATAAACTTTACACGAGTCATCTTAAAGAGGTTTTTGGTGTTAAAGACCTCTTCTTATAGCCTTGGCAACACAATTTTGGAGCGTTGCTTTTACAACCTGAATTTTATTTAAATCATTGCAAAAAAAGATCAGAAGATCAGAATCACTTGAAAGATCAAACAAGTATCTAGAGGATGTGATCTTTGCTGAATAAGAATTTTAAAAATTTAGTTTTGAGTTTTGCTATTAGTGTTTTTTTTTGTTCCGTGGGTGAATTTCTATCGGCCACATAGTGTTAAGTGCGTGTATGGCAGCAGTAGAACAACGATGCCGTGACTAGTGCACCTTGTGAGCTACATGCCCATAAAATTTGTTTACCATCCCCGACGCCGCGGTAAAGTCAAATCTATTGATACCATCACGGAACGTTTATTCGCTGGCAGCTTTAACAGACCTCATTTTCATGGAAAAAACTTTTTTACTAACTTATTACGTTTGTAACGGGCAATAATTTGTAGATTTTATTTTTGTGTTTTCCGTATTACCTACAAATTTTTTTTCGTGCTAGTATTTCTTTTTGGTTAAAATTGGTATTTACTGTTAAAAACTTCTGCCTTTATAAATAGTAGCTCTGTTAAATAAACTGTCGTAAAAAAGCGTTGGCTTTGACCTTCAAAAGCACTTCTCTAGACAAACACGCGACACAGAGATTGTCAATAAAATCACATTCGTTCTACATTAATCCAAACATTTAAATACTTGTTTAGTCTCGCCTAGTAACGTAAACATACGTCGAGTGTCTCAAGTGATAAACACACTGGGAGCCAGTAGAACTCGACCGCCAATTCAAGTGGCTAATGACCGACACGTAATTACCAACAATTGCACTAGCCTGCCTACTGGCGTCCACTACTGTCCTCGGAAACTATCCGATTAGTGCGACGGAATTCGAACAATTATCGAATTAGGTACCATTTCCTGCTTGTTAGGATACTCACTCTACGTCAATGAGGTCCTTATTGAAGAAGCGTGTCCCGAATTTTTGTGAGTTTAAAAAGTTACCACAGAAACAATTTACGTCATTCCAAGAGAAGGATTTATGAGTCGAGTGACATGAACGAACAGCGGACGTTTTGCACACAATTAGCAGAATGTGATTCCAATATTTTACGTCTTCTTGAGTGAAATACTAGAGTTGATATCTTCATTAAAGTATAGCTGATGATTATGTAAGTAAATGATAGATAAATTGTAGCCTTGATACCAATTATGTGACTCAACGAGGCAATCAAGCTACTGAATGAAGTGATGTCAATTAGACTCATTAATGAATTCTTAACGATGTTGCCGTCTCTTTTCTATTTGAAAAGGACTTTGTAATTGAAGAGGAGGAGGCGAGATAAATAATGATGATGATTGCACTTATACGAATTGAATAAGGGTTGATGAAGGAAGCTGATTGGATGAGAAATGGTGTTTCTTTTTAATCCGAAATATTGTAACGCTTTTCTAAGAACAGTCTTGGTCCGGCATCATTTTGATGATATGATTATTTACTATGTAAAAATATAGCTGTGATATTTGTTTTAGTCATATGCCTCTTTTAATTATGTAGCGTACGTAGCACTTTCTACTTCAGCTTTGGTTGCGTAAATTTTCAAACTAGATACTCCACAATCATTAGTAACACATACTTGAATGCATTTATCATTATTAAGGCCTAGAACGATAAAAATTAAAAGCATTGCATCATTCACCCACGTTCTTTTCCTCGTACAATTTATCTTACTTAAACTGAATAATACCGTTTTTTTCAACATTCATTCTTCATGGCTTGTTATGTTTATGATTGGGCATAAAATACAATGGTTCTGTTACGTAAACAAAACAATTGGATACTTCTGCATTCAATGTATCTTCGTTGAAAAGTAAATCGATGGCATAAAATGAGTTCTGAATGTCTGTTCTTTATCAAAATTGGTAGAAAATTTAATTTTAGTTTGAACCATTTGGAAAGTATCAAAACTTTTATCACAGTTAGAAAATTGAACTTTCACTTTTGAAATGGCTACTAGATAATTGTACGGGGACATTATATTGTGGAACGATAAGGCAGCAATTAAAGATTGTTCCATGGCGAAAATCACGTGTGTACCGCTGCGGGCAAAGCGATTAATTTAATCCACTTTTGCTTATATTCAAAGCAATTAGAAATTGCTTTGGAACAACATTTTGAATATTAATGTTCGATATTTCAATAAGTCAATGCTAAATACTCGTGCGCCTCGGGGCGGTCAAGCGTTGTTACTATCGTTTGAATCTTTATTCGTTTCATAGCGTACAAAGCGATAACAGTGGTGAATAAATACAATACAATACAAATTGCAGAAATGATCTTGTTTTTTGCTTTTATCAGTATTGTAACTTTGTTGTTTTGTGTGATCATTTCTACTTCATAGATAGGCATTGACAATTTTGTCTGACTTGACTTATCTTCCGTCACATTTGAATAAAAAGCCATACCTTGTGAAACAGTTACGTGATCGACATTAATCTAGAAAGTCTTAGACCTAGGCACTACAGAATTTAATTTCGCCATTTATAAAAGCAATATCTTTCACCTATCACGCCTTGTTACAGCTTCCACTATCATCGCCCAGAGATATTTTATAACACGAACTGCAGAAGCCGCTCGTGCGTGAAATGAACCGCGGAGACTTGTAATGAAAACTACAACCTCATTGCACAAGACACCTTGATGGTATCAATGAAAAAACTTATTGAATAACTATTTAGATACGGTTGATGGTATGGAAATTGAAGAATGTTCCAGTCCTTATAAAATTTGACGTAATTAAAGGCGTAAATTACGTTCCAAGCAGTTCTATATAAAATGCTGATGATAGGGATGTTAATTAACAGTTGTTAGGCAGATCAGAAGACCAATTCTACTAATTACAAGTGTTCAAGATCGAAACTAATTAAAAATTTTCAAGCATACTCATCTCAGGGACAATCAATGTCAAAAATAAGTAATTTTGAGCTATTTTGAACAGGATGAGACTGAGATGAGATGGCAATCATTTCCTAAAAGTTAGTAGAAATGCTTCCCTGATTTTATTAAAATACGTAGGTACAACATGTAGGATTGCGTAAACAGTACCGGAATGTCTTAAGGGATATTTTAAGGAGTTAATTGTCATAAGGTTTGCAGTTCGAAAGTTATGATCAGCCTCTGTGGCCTAGTGAACCAACTCCGTGAACAAGTGCTGCAGTTGTGACCAACTGTAGTGAACTTTATGAGAACTGACGAGAAAAACATGTTTGATGACAAGTGAGAAAGAAAGTAAGGATGGAGGCATTTCAAAGAATATTTACAAAGAAGTTTACACTTGAAAAATATCTTTGACCCATTAATTATTTCCAACCAGTTCTTTTGACATTTTGCTTATCTTGTCAAAGAGTCGTTGACTTTAAATTAAATCTAGTTCAGTCAACTCTCAGCGGATGTAGAAAAGTACTAAAAAATATACAACGAACGAAAAAAACTGTTTAACCCACTTTTTTTGCAAACATCTACTTTTCGCGAGTATTATGCTTATTTTTACAGCTATATTAATAAGCATTCAAACTTTAAAAAGTCAAGTAGTCGCGTTGTTTTAAAAGTCTACTTATCGCAAAAATCCGTTCTTGAACTAAAAAACTTGATAGCTACCAACATTTTAGAGTACCACTCGAAATTGGTTGGCGTTAAAAATAGTTTGTTTAAGTGCGAGTGCCACTTACCCAACTCTTATTAATGTAAGAAGGTTTTAAACAATATAAACAAAGATTTGGGCGCCGGAAACCGTCGCGTCGGTTACGAAACCCATTGATTATGTACTATAAATGCTCTTTTGTAATTTTAATTGTGTTTACAATAGTGTAAAGTGTAATGGGATCCGTGTTTTGCTGCTAACACCGTATTGTTGTGTTTCACGGATGTTGATCGTTCGTTTAATTTTGTAATTTAGTATATTTAGTTTGGAATAACAGGTTTTAGGAGAATATCATGCTTGTACGTGATAAGGGTCTTTCCTGTCCTAATTTTCTAAATATCAGATTCAGTAATATCTCTTGAGAGTAAACTGAGGCATTTTAATAATTTATTACTAACGCACAACATATTATACAGGGTGTAAAAAGACAAAATATATAGCCGTTAATTACGCATACTGCCCATCAATTTAAGCAACATTGAGCAAAAATTATTGCTGGGAAACGACTTTTATTTTTGGTGCGAAAAATCATCGTTTGTTGTAACACACGCAAAGCATTGTATTTACAAGGGCGTGCGTACTTACAGAGGTCATGGGGTATTCCAAGTTTAGGTTATATTTCAAACTTGTTTTCGTAAAAATAGTTAGAACTTTGACCTTCAATATCTCCGTAACTAGAAAGTTTCTAGTTTTAACGTTATTTATACGTATTTTTATAAAGTGTTTTATAAACAGTTTTTAATCTGGTGAAATAATATTTAACTTTAATGTTTAAATAAAACTCTTGCAATAAAAAGCACTAACTAAAGTTACGACACCTTCAGCTCTTCACAACTTATCAATACATCTTAAGTGTCAATTAAACATCAGAACCCATATAAGAGAATCGACATTAAAACAATTACCTTTTCAATAACCGAATAAAAACTATTATACGATGAAGATAATTTAAACATTCATAATGATCGCCACGTAAATGTTGAAGACTGGGTTAATAGGAGGGTAACACGCCATGGATGACGAAACACAAGACAGCGTAATGTATTATGATGCATGCATTCATGTTGGGTAATGTGGTCCAAATATGGCACCTGAAAGTAAACACGAGAACAACGACATTTCCTTGAATTTAATTTTGGAATTTTCGATGTTACTGCGTTTTAGTTTGGTGGACTTTGTTTTGTTTTTCAGGATCTTTTAAGGTTTCGTAAAAGGGTCAGGTAAGTAGGAAAAGTTTTATATTTATTATACTTATCAACTTTTACAGAATAAAATATTACCGAAATCGGCTCTTTAGTTTTAATTTATTTTAATTTACAACGGGTAAACCAATTATAGTAAATCAATCTGAAAAACGTAATTACATAAATGCAATAAACATGTGCTTCAACGAAACATGAAAATCATGGTAAAAAAAGTTTCAAAAAAAAAAAAACATGGTACGAAGAATTTTACACTACACTATTCACTATTTTTTTTTAAGAATTTTTATACATAACGGGAGTAAAAAGACATAACGAAGCCGAAACTTAACTTAAACTTTTTCCCATCAATGTGATACTTTTTTATTCCTGACCATACATAGTAATAGGAGACTTCTAGTTAAGGAGAATTGAAGGTCAAAGTTCCACTGTCATAATTTTTTACGAAAATAAGTTTGGATTGTTTTACCTAAACTTTAAATAAACAAAACAAGTTTTCACACCAAAAATAATTTTGTTCCAAGTAACATTTTTTTTGTTACTTAGTTTGATGAGGAGCATGCGTAGTTAACGGCTTTGTGATTGTGTGTTTTTACACCCTGTATACACTTTGATCATCGCTCATCTTAAAATTCAAAACAAAAAGATATTTTGCAGATTTTGTCGGCAAAATCCGCCATTATAGAAGATGTCAAGATGCTAAGCTTCCTAGAATAGACACATTACCAGAGACTAGGCAAATTAAACATTTAATGATATGACATCTGATCCAGCGCAGAGTAGTTTGCAACATTCTGCCAGCGGAATGACTCAATGTATGTTCTTGCTTGTTTCTATTTACCAAGTCATTTCATGATGTGTGTAGAATTAGCGTGTTTACGTGTACATAATGTAAGCACTTGTTTATAAATCGTTTATAAATATGTATGACGGATATTGTAGACAGATACCTACAGAGATTACACGCACTTTGTACGACCTTAGTTTTTGTTCGAAATGTACTTGAAAAGAGGTCATTGTACTCATTGTTATGAACAACTTTTAGTATGGGACCAAGCCTGAAGAAAAAATCGACTGATCCATATATTTTGTCAAGTTATGTGAACATAACTTATAAATAAGCAATTTCTTTATGGAAAATTTGTTCATAATGTTGAGTACATTGATCCCGTTTCTGTTTTATAGTAAACAAAAACTAACTAGCTTGTATAAAGGTTCAGTTTGTTCCTTTTATATAAAATTCTGAATTGCGGGCATTTATTATGAATATTATGAATATTGCGGGAATCTTCATTCACATAACAAAAACAGGTATTAATTTTTTAGTTTTTTAATAGGTAGGTAGGTAAAACATTTTGTCAGGCATTTTGCTGGCTCTAAAGGTACCCCATTTATTATAGTATTCGAAAAACGGTAGTTACTGTGTTGTATTGTTAAAATGACTAAGATAGTTGTTCCGGGTCTGGCTGTTTGTGTATATGAATTGATATGGCTGTAAATGCACCTATAATACAAGAGAAATTCCTAGTGTAAACAAAGATTACATTTTGGTGTTTTTTTTTTAAGTAAATGGCTAATAATTAGTGTCCGACCGAAGCTTCGGCTTCGGCTTCGGCTTCGGCCACCTTCGGCCAAAAAAGCACCTTCGGCCAAATCTTCGGCTTCGGCCAAAAAATTGCCGAAGGTTTGGCCGAAGCCGAAGGTTTGCTAGTTGTCAAAATTTGAAATTTACTGAACGATGCTAGAGCGAGACGGAGAGTGTGCAGAGCAGCAATAAACAATAACGAATCGCCAATATTTTATTACCTACTTGTATATGTTGGTCACTCGGCTCGTTATTGGGCTAAATCTCTAAAGCTCTCACAAATGTATCTAGTATATTCTGAGATCAAAATAACTATCGTATTTCTCAAGGTCAATGACACCTTCGGCTTCGGCTTCGGCTTCGGCCGAAGGTTTTGGTGAATACCGATTAATCGGCTTCGGCTTCGGCTTCGGCCAGAATTGCACCTTCGGTCGGACACTACTAATAATCTACATTGTTTTATATTTTTCGTAAAATAAAAAAGCTTATAACACTAACATTAAAATAACGATAGCGGTGTAACGTTATTTTTCTAATAATATTATATTGAATGGAATATAGATGATTTACAAAAATAGCAAATAATCTGCGATCAATATGTATGATAATGTGTATGCATCATGCATTATCATACATAGCTAAGCAGCCACACCTAGTCGGAGAACAGATAACGCGTTTATTTTTAAGATATCTGTTGATTAAATTGTTATTGTTAGCAAAGAAAGAATTTCATTTTATTATGTTTTGTATTAATTTTATTGGCTTAATAATTACAAAAACTTTTACTTCCTCAGTTTTGTAATCTTTTTATTAACTAACTTAGGTACTGTGACCGTGTAGTTTTCCACTAGAAAATCATGATCATTTTTAGGGTGCCAAGTGGCCATTAGCTAGTATATATTTATTACAGATATTTTCATTACCTATTACCCGAACACTAAAAACGTTCGATCGCCGTTGCTAGTCAGGAACTGCTTGCGATAGCTCCACTCAGCATCCATTAGAATTGCTAATTGGCTTCTGCGTCTTATGGTTTCACCCTGTATAATATAACGTAGTATACCTCCTGTATAATATCTCAAACTGGGCGTTATTTGAAAACTATATATTATCGAGGTTACAGTTTGTCGAATCTTTGAAAAATAGGTCGTCATCTGCCTAGCCTTTGCCCAACTATGTTGGGGTCGGCTTCCAGTCTAACCGGATGCAACTGAATACCAGTATTTTACATGGAGCGGCTGCCTATCTGACCTCCACAACCCATTAACTGGGTAATAATTATGATACCCCTTGGTTAGACTGGTTGTCAGACTTTCAGGCTTCTGACGACCCGTAACGACTGTCACAGAAAAGACGGCACGGAAACAGTTTGAAAAGCAGACATTTAAATATTAATTTTGTTTATTTTTATTTAACTAAACAAACAAAGAAACGTACCTACTGTTCTGATTGCTAATTTAAAAAGAAACGTTATTTTTCTTTCTTGTTTTTTTTTATACCGCTTCCAGCCAGGAAAACCATTAAAGCCGGAAGAAAATAAAAAGGAGGAAAATACCCTCCTACTTTTGACAACAAATTGTCGCGCGTAGAATTCAATTATTCATTGGTCATTGACCTTCTGCAAGTTATTGAGAGCAACACTACGTTTGTAAGTGTATACTGATAATTAGCACACTCGAACGTAAATTATATCAACTAAGTACCTACAAAGAACACAGTTGACAAGTATTTATCGTTATTAATAAACTAACTTATTCCCGCGACTTCTTTTGCCTGAATGCCGGTTATTATAGTTTATCTTTGCGAGAAACCTTAATTCATTTCTAAAAAAAAACCTAAGTTACTCCTTTTAAAATCAACTATCTGACAGGGAAAGTCTCTCAACAAAATTGGTTTAGCCGTTTCGGGGATTAGCTTTAACAAATGGACAAACAGATAGACAGATTGAAAAGTTGTTTCTTTCGTTTAAATACCGTGTAAACATTCATATTTATTTTGACGTTACAAACAGACACTTCGATTTTATTGATTTGTATAGATAATTAATATTGTAAGTTACTGCTCGTGAACCAAGTTATCTACTAGTCGGTATACGCAAAGGAAACTTACGAGCAAACCACCAGTACATATTTGCATTGCAAATAAAATTTCTTTCGGTAACCCACTTCGAAGTATCATAGCTCATAAAATAGAAATGACCGCGATTTTGCTAATGAAATGATAATATCTGTCGTAAAATATAAGACAAAGAATATTGAATCTTATCTATGTATTTAGACAGACTAAATTACTATGGCCATAAGAATAGTTAAAATATTTGACAGGGCCAATGTCGATCTAAATTTAATTTAAATAAATATTTCAAGGACAAAATTTCAAGCGAGCCTTGTTTTCTTGAACCTTCTTACTGAAAATATCTTCGTACCTTATGGCAGCTTTTAAGTTTAACCTACTTGATATCCATTAAGATTGGTACAAAATGTAAATACCAAGGTTTGGATTCGATAAAGTCTGTTTGTAATTGTGAATGAATTCGCGTGATGGCAAGCGGGAGGCACTTGCTATCAGTTTACGTAATACGTCAATTACCACAGGGTATATTACGGTGACACGCTTTGGTAATAAGATTTCTGCTTTTGACTTTACAGCCTGGGGAAATATTATGGAGACAGAAGAAATTATAATTAAATAACAAAATTAGCTGAATACCTTGGGTGGATAGGATGTCATTCATTATTTCATACATACATACAAATAAATAAAATTGAAGTATCTGTCTGTAATGTCAAAACAACAGCTTACCAAATAAAAATAAAAAATTTTTTGACTGCTTGTTTCGGCTAATCTCTGAAACGGTTGCATTGGTTGGTATAGATGTTATATTGGCTATACTTTTATTTGAAAAAGAATAAGGGTTCGAGGTGGAACGTTTTTTTTAATTCCAAGCAGACGTAGTGGCTTTTCACAGCTTGTAGGCTATAAATTAAAAACTCTATAGAACAAACAACAGGTCCAATGGACTACAGAATTAAAGTTTATTTAGTCTATTAAAGCGTTGTTTAGTGTATATTGTACCATTGACAAGAAGAACCAATCTGCTTACAATTGATAGCGCTAATTAAAGTAGAGAAAGCACTTGGAAAGCTTACCCTACAATTGCCGTCTAATTACCAACTCTAATTAGAAGAAAATAGAAGCGAATTACTAACACTAAGGTATTAAACAACTAAGTAGGATGTTGCTTTTTATTCATTACCTTTTTTAGATTACCTAGTTTCATAACTTGTTTCATTTCCTACAAACCACATAACTTTAGTTTCCATATAGATTCCTTGGATTATCTTTAGGGGAAGGTTTGGTATATTGGACCATTCGTTAAGTTGGACCACCATCAAATAACAGTTTAGTAGTTTGTTGATTTCATTATTGGCAACACCAAACGATAATCAACTAACTTCACTACACATCGGCTATTTTGAATTTCTCATAAAACAGCGCGGCTAGTTGTCATTAATAAAAAACGAATTTCATTGTTTTTAATGTAAATTTTGGTGTTCTTTGCTAGTGGTGTAATTAAGGCAAAGTTAAGCTGTCTATATTTATATTTTTAATTGAGATTCGTTATTAATTAACAATTAACTGGAGATAAACATTAGCCGGCTTAGATAGGTAATGTTCTTGTCAAATTCGTTTTTTTATGCGAGTAAACAGTTTGCTTAATTGGACCACACATGGTCGGTTAAAATTAAACTTTTTAAATTAATCTTTTTCGAACTTATTCAGAGTTTTTACTGTTTTTTTAAGTCTTTTTAGCCAAAGTTAGATTTTCTATCGTTGGTTTTTGTAGTACGAAAGAAATTTTTTTTAAAAGTGTTTTTGCTTAGTTTTATAGGTAAGTTTTCTCAAGTCCAAATTACCAACAGCGTGGTCCAATTAATCCTACCGGTTGGTTAAATTGAAACAAATATCTGATCTCAGAAAATGATGATTATCTTAAGTTTTGCTATAGTTATGTTGATTTTTATTAATTATATGTGAAGCCAAATAAATAAAGTTTCATTTAATACAGCTGTTGTCTGTGTCATTTTTAAAGAAGCATTTCAAAACCGCATTTTTTCAAAAATGGTCCAAAATAACAGACTTTCCCCTACTATACGTCTAATACCATTTTTTGTTTCAATATTTGCACGACCTAAAGTTTGAATATACAAACAAACTGTATAAGACTTGACTTACATCCTATATTCTAAAAAAATACACACATCTATACATATAAAATGCTTTGTCCTAAATCACTGACTAACTGACGGATCAACGCACAGCCTAAACCGCTGATCGTTGAGACCCGAAACTTGGAGGGTGTGTTCTTCGTATGACGTAGGCATCCAATAAGAACGAATTTTCCTAAATTCACCCCCTAAGGGGATGAAATGGGGGTTCAAAGTTTGTATGGAGAAATCAACTTTGACGCGGACGAAGGCGCGGGCAGAAGCTAGTATAATATAATACATACACAAAAATAAAGGTATAATTCATTTAGTTTTCATTCTAATCACTAACTATATTAAGTATTAAATCAAAAGTTCAACACCGGCCTCATTGCTCACAAATCGAATTTGCATTACATCAAAGAAACAAGTAAAACATTGACGGCTGGCGAGTGATAAAATAAGCTTCATTATAATTGATTAAATAAACAACAGCGTGTTGGACTAAACAGTTATCGTCTGTTCGCTAAAATATCGCACAAGATGCGGATGTTGGTACTCTAAATAACTTCTTAGCGTACGATTATGTAAGCGAAAACTTGGTACCTAATTTTGTTAAAAAAAATCTTTGTCACGCACTAAGAATTACTCCTGTATCGTAGACCGTGCGTACCTGTACGCCATAAAAAATGATACCGTACTGTAATCGACCCGCAGCGCAATAGCCAATCGCTCAGCCACTACGCCAACGTACGCATCCTAAAAGTTGTATGTATATATTATGCTATTGTCCCATTTAATTGGCAAGTACGGGAGGCGAGAGGGAAATTGCCAGATCATATATTATGCCACAGAGAAACCCACAAACTGATAACACTAAACAACAACCACTTTCGCATGGTGACCATCGACGATCGCCAGTCACATTAGCGCCAACAATACCTGACCCCGGCACGAGAGAAAGCGACCATCCAATCGATTAATCTGTCGAGTCCCCCAGGCATCGGATACCAGACGTATGGTAATAACAGATCAACATCGAAAGCCGTAATTGTTGCATTGATAATTCGCAACTGACAGAGCAATTGCCGGTTGCGAAATTGATACTGCCGAGTGAAGCAAATTCATAGTGCATCTCCTAGCAGACGCCACCACCGTTGACACCTTAACGAGAGCCTTTAAAATGAAATTTCTGGTAAACAAGACAGCGAGAGCGATGAAAGGGAAGCGATTTGTGCCGCTCAATAGCACGTCATGAAGTGTGAAGGGACGCGAGACCCGGGTCATTCATCAGTAGTGAAAGCGGGGCCAACTGATAGTCCTAAATTACCCCGGGCCACGAGTAAGGCCATCGTTACCCGGCTCGCTATAAAGACTCGACAAAATGTAGGAACCGCCGACGAAATTGCAAATCATTCGTCAATGGATAGTAAACGACCTCACCTTGCCGAGCCATTGACATTGACGTAGATACAGGTTACTGAAGCTAACGAGATTGATGGGCGGCATCTTGCATCCAATCTATGAGACGATGACATAATGCCAAAGAAAAACTAAATGGAAAAGGACATTTGATGTTATCAAAAGTGTTTAAGTTCTCTTTTGGAATACACGGTGGAGGAGGACGTAAATTGGGAATGTCAGGCGCACGGCGCACCGCACGTTGTGGCAGAATTTTGCCAATCTCTGTCGTCTCGTTTGCATTTCCAGTGCACGAACGTTGTGAGGACCTTTATTTTATCTTTTTACCGGACAGCTGTTTAAATGAAAGCCAGTTTTTGTGCATTCCTCTCAATTTTTAACAAGATTTACATGACAAAAACACGATAGCTCTGACAGTTATTTAAGCATTCTCTTGTTCTTTGTGAATGTATTCTGTTTTTTTGGCGAGGGGGGCATACGTGAGGTCGCGCAGGACCTCTCAAATACTTAGAAGATTTATTTAACTTGTCAGTTGTATTTTTAGCGTGTTACGTGGAATTTCACGGTGACGGACGTTATAATAACACTACAGTGCTAAGTTACGCGATATGTGCGATGTGAAGCTTGTTAGCAGTTGTTAACGCGGTGACGCTACACCGATCATCAATACGTAACGGAACACCGACCATAAGCGGCCGAGACATTATCGATTTGTATTTCCACGAACATACTTTAGGTCAGAGATGATTATGCAGTTTCGAAAACTCTGAAGCATCATGACATGCTCATAATTGTTGTAGCGATAAATCTGATAAACACATCGACTGTTAAGCTAAATGCAAAGGCTCACGACAAAGCTCGCATTAGAAAGCTGAATTCTTAATACCGTTAAAATGCGTTCAATACAGACATGGCGAAAACGTATTGAACTCATATTAGAGTCGTTAGTCGTAATTGTGTATCATGCAAAAACGAGCGAGTTCTATTCGCGAAAAAATCATTTCGCTTCACAACCTTCATTGTAATAATAGTGATTAATGTAATTTATATTTGCTTTGATTGTGTGTGTCTAAGGCGTGATTTTGTTCTCGTCTCGTTATTGAGCGGCCGTTGACATCGAATAAAAACCCTGATTGGACCGGAGGTGGTTTAACTGTACCCATAGTACAAGCGTCGTATGATGGATTGGCCTGTCAAGTGTAGTAACCTCCGTTTCTATTGTACAGTCATCCAATTTCTAAAAGTTAATATTTATTATGGGTTTCAATTAATAATCATATGTTTGGATATGCGAGCGATCGGAAATTCATTTTTGGATATTAGTAGAAGTCGAAACATGACGTAACAAAATGTTTAAGAAGGTACCTACAATAAGTAATGAGGTTTAAAACAAAATGTAATAGCTCTGGTAAAATATGGAAACATAAATGCTGATATAACTGTAGGAATGGAACGTTATGATAGATGAGTGGAATGAATCGTAAAGATGAGTGACAGATGTGAAGCATTTTGAATGAAAGAGATGAAAGTATTAAATAGTCTAGGAGTGAAAGAGAGAGCATGTGAACGTTAAAGAAGGTGAAAGGAAGAGGACTGGAATACGAGGAGAACAGGACGAAGGACGATAACTGCAAAGACGATTCAAATAAAATTTAGGTTTTAACAAGAAGTAGTTTGTATTTTATTTTGGCCAACTTCCAATCCCACATATTTTTGGGGGCTCGTCCGGGATGGAATTGGCAAAATAATTACGAATACGAAGAAAGAAGAATTTGATTAAAAAGACGAACGACGACAGAAAAAAAAACAACGGCGCGACGGCGTGGAACAACGGCGGAATTTTATTTAAAATTTTACGATTTCAACAAACGGTGCAAGAAGAAGAAATGAATACAAGAATGACGACGAAAGACGAGAGCTCCTCGTTGTACCTGACTGCAGAGCTCATACCAAAATTCACAGGTCAGGATAAGACGTATCCCGTGACGCGGTGGATCCAAGATGTCGAGGATAACGGAGAAATATGTGGATGGACACCACTTCAACAATTGTTAATGGCACGACGATCCCTCTCAGGCACAGCACAGCTGTGGATGAAAGCCGAAAGTCCTCATAAAACATGGGAAGAACTTAAGGCGGCGCTGAGTAAAGAGTTTCCTGATACGGTGGACGTCAAAGCAATACACGAGCTTATGAGCCAGCGAAAGAAAAAACGTGATGAGAGCTGCATTGATTACATGATGATCATGAAGGAATTGGGAAAAAGAGGAAAATTACCCGATTACGTGGCCATTAAATACATAGTTGATGGCATAGCCGACCGCGAGACCAACAAAATCATGCTATACGGCGTAACTACGTATGCTGATCTTAAAGAAAAATTTAAAATATACGAAACAATTAAAGAAAAGATGGGTGCAAATTACATCCGAAATAAGAAGCCTGAAAGCAGTGAGGGTAGTGCTGGTAGTGCTGGTACGAGTTATACGAGGTGCTACAGCTGTGGAGAAAGAAATCATCAATCGTCACGGTGTCCTTATAAAGAGAAAGGTCTGAAATGTTTCAAATGCAACGAATTTGGGCATATCTCGACGCAATGTAAACAAAGCGGAAACATTCGGTCAAGAACGAGTGAAAAGAACGAGGAACGAGAATGGCGTAGTGAAAAAGTAAAACCGAACTCTTTCGAAGATAGACGAGCGATGTGTGTGACTGACTTCACTCCGAGCGTTTACGAGGTTGGCAACGACGATTACGGCAGCCATGACAGCTCGTTTGACAGGCGTACCAACATCAGCGACAAGATGGCGAATGCAGTCGGAACCGACGCTAACTTCACGGATGTTTACAACGAAATAAAGACGCCGCCGCCGGCACAGATTCGTTTTGAAAATGCCTGCAAGACGATATTTATCAATAAGTGTGAAGTAAACGCGTTAATTGACTCGGGAAGTGAACTGAACATAAAGAATGAGCAGGTGCGGCAAGATGTGATTGACTGTGTGAAGAATTATAGCCCTAAGCAGGTAAAGGAGGCACCGATTGAGTTGCGTGTTGTGCTCAAGGATGACATACCAGTGGCACAGCGACCAAGACGTATATCTTTAGCTGAACAGGTGATAGTGGAGAAACAAGTAGCAGAGTGGCTTGAGCAAGGAATTGTACGCATAAGGTATTCTGAATATGCTAGTCCATTGGTACGGGTTCGCAAAAAAGATGGTACCATAAGTGTGTGTGTTGACTATAGAAAGCTAAAGAACTACAAATTCAGGAAGAAAAAAAAAAAAGTATATAGGTAAAGCAACTCCGAAACCTAAAATGCGAGTAGCTTGGTAGCCTAATATTGTTTTGTGTTATGTTTAAATAGGTATGTTGTTTATGTTGTATTCTCTTTGTTACGTTGTGTTTTATGTTGTTGTTATAATGTCGTGGTTAAGTTAGATTTAAGTTGTAAGATTGTAAGGAATGTTAGTGAGCATGTCTGAGGACAGACATGAATCAGAATGGCCGAGTTGTAGGAATGGAACGTTATGATAGATGAGTGGAATGAATCGTAAAGATGAGTGACAGATGTGAAGCATTTTGAATGAAAGAGATGAAAGTATTAAATAGTCTAGGAGTGAAAGAGAGAGCATGTGAACGTTAAAGAAGGTGAAAGGAAGAGGACTGGAATACGAGGAGAACAGGACGAAGGACGATAACTGCAAAGACGATTCAAATAAAATTTAGGTTTTAACAAGAAGTAGTTTGTATTTTATTTTGGCCAACTTCCAATCCCACATAACTATAATAAGCACTTTGCTAAATTAAATATTGTAGCTAGTGTTCTAGTTATAAATATTGTTAAGGCAATAAACAAATACTAAACAAAATTCTAATACAAATTCCATTGCTAACAAGGCAAGAAAACTTAACAAATGCGTCTATAACTTCGTGAGAACATGGAAATGCTTAAGGAATTCCACCAAATGACAAATGCATTGGTGCCCAAAGTTGAACAAACCAAAATCAATTGTATTGTCGATGACAGATAGTTAGTTGTATCGCGTTACCACGAGGTTACTGATAGGACTGATGATAATCATTGGTTAGCGGGTGACATTATCGGTGGAAATAAATTGAGTATTCATGCCGTCACCCGGTGAATATAAATCGTCGGAAACACACACGATGATAGCTGTGACATACCTACTTAACTTACGCTTATACATCACAGCTGGCAACATCGGAAATTGTCCACTGTTGATATTGTCAGCTGTAACCTAACGAACCACGAGGTCTGGTTCAAGGTGGCGCAGAAAAGAGTTCCTGGAAGGACCAAGGGAAGGCCTTTGCCTTGCTATGAGACAGCGATCAGCTTAGGCGAAAAAACCTAGCGAAGTATGCATATAATAGAGATTTCAGCAAATTAGAATTCATTTTTGTCTTTTACAAAGTCAGAGATTTGAGAGATTTGATTTGATTTGTTTTTGTGATTTGATTTGAGTCATGAGGTCTTGGGTTCAATTCCAAGGTCGGGCAAGGTGTTATTGGGTTTTTCCATTAGGAATTTCTCAGTAGCAGCCTCGGAGTCTGGATATGTGCCCGGTTGATGGCAATAGGCTCGCCCCATATTACATGGGACTTAAACATGACTGGCGAAGTGTGGGTGTACTAATCGGTACACCTCTGCCGAACCCTTCGGGGATTACAGGCGAGATGTTATGTTAAAGTCAGAGATTTCACTAATTTGATGACCTTAGAAGGTTCTGTTAGTTTTACCCCTTTTAAAATCTATCACAGTCTATTCATTGTCAATATTACTAAAGTTATTTACTGCATGGCAATTCAAAACTAAGCTTTATTGACGTTCTTCGTTTGTTTGAAGCATATAAAGCCCCACCTTACCTCCTCCATTTAGATCTAATGGCTATACACCTTAAAAGGAGTAGCATCACCTAAGTATGTTTCTACCATCCCGTTGTCATTGTTTACGCTTCGTAGAGCTTATGGAGTCATTAAAACGGCTTTCTTAGACACATCGGCCCTTTGTTCAGCTGATAACTCTATAATAATATGTTCTTGTACCGTATCCTTTGTTCGTAACACTTTAATTAGTTTTTATGACGGTCTTGAGTTACAGCGAGGTCAAGGATCGGTGGCGTGATCTCGTGCTTCTTTTGTTTTTGAAGTTTTGATCATTTCAATTCACATACATGTTTATTTAGCTTCGGGAATGTTAACGTCTTAAATGATATATAGAGAGATATTTTTATGAATATTAAAAATATTGATTGTTTGATGAAATGTTCAATGAATAATTTCATATTTTTGACGATTTATTTACACGATTGGTCGGCTTATTTGCATCATAACGAATGGTAATATACTTAGTATCTAATTTACGAAGATATCATACACAAACCGAACAACATATTTACATATTTAAAGATAAATATCGTACAGGTGAAGCAGTTTAATCGAAGCTCATTTAAATTCGACGAATGCACTTGATTTATTATTTTACTATTGACAAATCGTTTGGAGATCTTGTCTTCTATACGAAAGGTTCGAATTAATAATCGTGTGTTGAATTAATCGATTACTTTTGTTTTTTTTTCTATTCGCTTCGAAGGAGTTAGGTGATAATAGGATTTATGGTCTCGTCTATTCCCATGGGGAAGATAAGCCAACTGGTACAATATATCAAGTAAGTATTTGAGATAGTGAGAATTTGATAATTTTAATTGAGTAAAAATATTTTGATTACGGTTTAACTCATGCTGATGAATTTATGGACACATAAGAGTAAACACTGAAAGATACGTAAAAGAATTACACAATCACACAGCAAAACATGTCAAACATAAAAGAAATCCAAAACATCAGTCATACAATTACACAGACAAAACGTGCACAAAGTAAAATGAAATGACAGCTAATTGTAGTGCCAAATATGGTACACAGATTACACCAAGTGTCTTTACTTGATACGACACCGCCCGGAATGGACACCTTGACTAATCGCAACACGACCGAACAAAATGGGTCGAAGTTCTTGAGACAGATGCACTCTTGTTAAAAAGGGTACGTGAGACACCGACGGAACGTTACATGCGTTAACTGTGCCTTTACAAGAGCATAAAAAAATAAAAACACACTTTTTAAATATCGTCGAATACGTTTTATACGCCACCTGTGACATGGACGTGAATTCGTGTATCGTTTATCGAGTGATGACATCCACTTATTTTATATGACACTTCTGCCACTTTAATAAAATTACTGTAAAATATTTTAGCGAAATTGCCAGCAGTTGCATAATAATTTTTGTTTTATATTTTTTATGGCAACCACAAACATCGCATCATTTTCAATGTCTTTCGGCAAGCTGCCAGCTCCAAGGAAATAAACCGTGATAAAGTATAGAGAAGAACAAAGGATAACAGCGGCAAATGATGATTTAACAAAATTACCGCATTTTAACGACAAACAGGATAAAAATAAAACAGAACAATTCCGTTTTAATGCAATAAAATTCGTGGCACAGATAATAATCAGCCATCAAACACCTCGTTTTTCTTTTTTAATTTAGGTGCTATGCAAATGGACAAGGTTTTTATCTGAGATTTAATCTTAAGAAACGTCTTCGGATTTGGCGGGGAGATAAAATGTCTGAGTGATGGTACAAGTATACTATTAGTGTCTGTGTGTTTAGACATTAGAAAGCTGCTTTGTGATGATATTTTTTTAGGCATAACAATGGTAAGAATGTAACTCTACTTAGTGAAGGCAATAAGTTTACAGTAGATAGCAAAAGAAGTGATGATTCAAGTGGTTCTAGTATGACAAAGATGATAATAAGTTGCAAAAAGGGACTGTTTACAATTCTGCACCTGGAATCATTTGACAAATGATTCATAACAGATTTGTTGTGTTTGAACTTTGAAGCCAAACAAGCAACAATTTCATTTAAACCTTCAACACTGTACGACAAGCGTATATTTTGTTTGAACCGATAATCTCAATTTGTAAGTCCAAGTCCAAAGTCCGTTTTCTTTTATTTCAATACCACTAATACAAAGATTGTTTACAATACATGATCGTTTCTGAGTAAAAATCTATTGGAGACGGCGCAGACTTGTTGCAAGCTGGGCTGGCAGCGTGCCAGTACATTAATCAGAGTGAGGCACCTGCAATTCACACTCATCCCGTCAGGTGTAAGATGTTCAAGGAGCACTGTGCGAGATGACACTGAGAGCAGTATTAGACAAGATTTGTGTCTGGAGCTTGCTATTAAGGTAGACAGTGCTTTCAGGCGTTGGAAAAGAAAATAAAAGTATATCTTTGTCTTAGTCTAAATATGGTTTGTCTCACATTTCGATTATGGGATCGCTAGAGTAGTTTTACACTTGAACTATTCTTTTAATCTTTTCCCAAAGTCAGTTAAATAAAAAACGTTTGGCTTCATAAAATTGGTTTTAAATATAATCTGTTACTGTATGTTAAACATTCAAAGCTCGCGTGTGTCGAGTATTTTATTTGTTTGTTTTAAGTAAATGTCAGATTATGACGTAAGTACCGATAGCGGATAGCGTATAGACCACAAACTACAAGGCCGTTTTACTTATCATATGTTTTTCTCAACACTTAATATCCTTTTTAGTCGTGACTTGAACTTGTTTATTGCTGGAGTCAGCCAGTTTAACAATCGATTTTATTAATATAACTGAGAATTTATTACAGAGCTAGTGCCAGTAATACTGGAATAAACACTAAATTAAATGTGTCCTCAATTCAACCTAGATAAATGAAAACAATTGAAACATGATGATCAAATAGTTCGCAGAAATATTAAATGAAGTCATTCTGCAGCCACAAGGTAAAAGAAGCAATCATAATGCATACGCAGATGTACAAAAAATGGTTTTATATTACTCAAATACTTGTAAAAAAAGATGAAAAAGAAAACACACATTGTGTTATGGAATGATGTTCCGTGAACTACTTAGTTGAAAGTGTGATCTAATTTCTTTTAGAATAATAATTTTGAAGTTAATAGTAAAACCCATAGTCAATAACGTATTCATTCATCGTTTTAGTACTTAGAGGTACTCGTACCAACAAGATGCGGTTAATAAACACATTTAGTGGTGAAAAGAGAGCAAAACAAAGAAAGATCCCTCCAAAACATATTATATCGTAGTAAATCAACATGTGTTTGGAGTAAAAAGCCAACATGTTTATACTAAACTAAGTGTACAAAAAAACATACAAATGACAAGCAAACAAAAAACCACCCCAAAACAGTCAAAACAAAAACAGAGGAAATTAAAAAACGAACATCTGTAGCTAAAACCAAATCCAAACTAATTCTATTCAAACAGGATGATAAAAAGCACAACCCTATGGGAAAGTATCAAATAAAGGATACTCACATCCGGACCTCTAACCATATTTCAATTTAGAGGGCAAAGGAGATGGTAGTCTAAGTAGATGAGAATATACTATGAAATAATGAGTTATTTCAGATGTTCGGGAACCCGAAGGGTGCAAATAAATCAATAATTTGTTTCCATAAATAAACGATTTATTGAATAAACAAGATGATACGAACGTTATCAATTAAGATGCAGATGAAATCATTAATATGAAAGAAGAAAAATAATGTAAGAAAACCGGGACTATATTAAAATAAGTGTAATTCATCAATCCGTCTTGAGCAAGCCCGGTGATCAATGCTCGTACCTTCTTTAAATGGAAAGACGGCTTTGTCCTGCAGTGGGACAATAATAGGCTGTTATCTTATAAAACTAGATGCTTCGATAATCAATTTCTTTCTTAACATTTAAACTATCTATTATAACAAACTTGTTTCAGTAAAAGAAAGTGCGCCACGTCAAAGATATTGGAAATTTTAATTAACGAATGTCATTTATCAACAAGTGTTGGATTTAGTAATCACTGTGGGCCATTCAAATTGAAAATCAAAATTTTCTTTATGAAGAATGAGAGTGATTAACGATGTAATGTCACCGGGACCGCCCCTCGTCAAGCCACAATGTTCGAGTCATGCTATATAATAGCAATATTGTAATGCTTTGGCGTGAAGTAAATTACCTTCCGCACCATAATTAACCGTTATTACATAATACTTTAGTATGAAACGAAGGCAGGTAAGTTCAAACTAGCATGTAGCATTGAAATATGTCAAAGTCAATGTGGCTTAATTTCATTTACTTCGTTTTGGGAATACAACACTTATTGGTATGTTTTAAGGGCTCAAACCAATAACCCCTTTTCTAGAATATAAAAGCTCCATAAAAGTGTTCAAAACTTAGTGTTATGGGCACGCGCACTCAGCCCAACACATAGCTGCACAGGATATGGTAATGGTGGCAGAGAAATGGAAGCCGTCGAATGTTCGACTATTTTAGTATAAGTTCGTTGTAAGGGCGATTTATTTTCAGCTCAATTTCCTTTCCAGACGCACCGACGGAGATGTGATACCACTTTTACTGAATAGATACGTTGTTTAGTTACGTTAATGTGGGTGTTATACGTAGGACGAGAATATAGTGTTGTTGGATTCTAATGTTAGGCAAAAACATGTTCATTGAATTGAGTAACACACATGCAAATGAAAACAAAAGTGGCAGTCACATGGACGAACTTAGTTTGGGTACGCAAGGTTACGGTCTTTGAAAGACATGAAAGCTACCTTGTCTCAATAATATCAGGCACGAAATAGGAGATTAAAGGTGGGATGAGATTAATTATATTAGACTCGGCTCGTCTTTGGCACTTTCAGTTAAGAGGTCCCTTCTTTGGGTGCGTTTCAAGGAATTAATTTTATAAATGAATCCGTCAAGATTCTTGAAGTAAATTAAGTTGGAATGAAAACTCTGTTAGGTACTGTAATGAAGAAGCTTAACGTTGTCAGAGGCCTTTCTGAGGTCGGAATTTATTAATTTTTATTTTCTTATCAAGTTTTTACGATACTTTTTTCTTGTTCGCAACTCTTAAAAGCTTATTGCGAATTTTACCTTTGTGATGGTTTTAATGTGCTTTCTTTGATAAAAGATGAAACTTTAATACAATATTTTTCTTAAGTATTTGTTGTTGAATTTTTGGAAATTGTTTGGTGTTTATCGTCCGTGTTTTATTATTATTTCATCGTAACAATTTGATACCATGTATTCATATCAACTTTCTGCACTTTCTAAATCATATCTAATACTCATACTGCGGTCAATTCTCAAACTATAGTCAATTATTGCAATTATAAAAACGAGTTTCCCCGCTTCAGTCTACACTCGAGTATTTAATTCTAGTGAAATTCTCAAATTGTCTGTGTGGTTTGCACACGATGATTTTAAAACATCTGTTCACTTGTGGGGTGTAGTAGGGGGAGTAATTTTTCACCGTCAGATGTAAATTCGTACAGCTGTCGGGCAGGTGGCTGGTACGTGCCCGCTATTGAAGGATTACATCTTTATTGTGTTGTTTTGATTAACAAATGCATTCGTTTCAGTTGCTGTTTTAGCTGTGTTATTTTATGCCACTGTGTTTGTTTTATGGTCTGTTATATAGACAGACAGATTCTTCATTTTGTGTGTAGTAAACTCCGGTTTCTTTACTACATAGGTCCTAAAGTATCTGTAATTTTAATTAGTCCTCTAAATGTATGTGTATATCTGGTGTTGTTGTCACAATATGTACTTGTACCATGTGCTATCCTTGGATTAATAGTCCATAAATAAGGTGTATTCCATTCACATGTTTATATTCTTGGTTAAAATATGATGTGCCGAAAATTTTATGTCTATATTTTGGCGTAGTAATTTATTCAAAGCAGATTCTAGCTTCAGAAACATGCCTAACATAATTAGTTACGAAGCTTGTTTTAAGAGTAATATATTTCGTCAAGCCAAAATATGTTCTAAGACATATGGCATCTGTTATAATTTTCTGCTTAAACATTTTGCGTCACATTAATATTCCTAAAACGTTCTCAGCCATTATTCTGAGTTGAGTTTACTCGATACGTTTCACCTAAGAACTGTTCGAGCTAACAATGTGTTTGCCGTACCAAGTTACAGCCAATACAGTAAGAAATGGAAGTATTGTATTACATTTTACCACTTACATAGTTATGTTTAAGCTCGTTGCTATGTTCCACTGATGCGTAAAATTGTTATACTTTATTGCTTTGCTTGTTTTCTTTTTAAAGAAACGTGTTATTATGAGCAACAGTAATATTGCTTTCGTCTATAGACTTTTGTTCTTAGTTTTTTTGCTTTACGACTTGCTAACATTTCTTTAGAAAGAGTTATTACAAAACAAAACTTTGATTTTCTCATGCTAAACTTTAATGACCAAGCAATTTCTCTAAGTCACCATTATGCACTACGTGACACCGTGAATTATGAGCTTTCCAATCTTGGACTATAATATCGAAGGCTATCTTCGTCAAGCGGTCACAGCCAATATTCTCAATAGCCGCACCTCGAGTAAGGATAGAGAAATTATGAAAACACCTAGAGAGTCGATAGTTATCTTGGGTACTGATGTCGACTATCCCACAGTTGTCAGTACTAAGTCGGCGCGAGCGCAGGTTGCCGTAAAAGGCGACGACCGTCTACGAGATACAGGCGATCATAATCGATGGAAAAACTCGGTCCTACGAGCCGGACTTGACCTCTTTGGAACATAGACACCCATTACTTCACGTAAAGCTTCTGTACCAACAATATGCTTTTTGAAGATACTTATCGTATTTTTTGGTTAGTGTCAAGTTCTTTTAGCTGAAGAAATGTGACCCGTGGCAGTTCCCTTTGTGAGATTATATCGAGGCCCTTAAAAGTATTAACTGCAGAATAATGGATCTTAAATCTCAGCAGCTGTAAGCAAACTCGGCGAGATTGTGAGATAAAGAGTCGAATGTATCACAGATCGGCCTCGGGATGCGCTTGCACATCTGCCTGCCCACGTGCCACCCTCGCTCGCGCAGGTTTCTCTTTAGCTTTTTTGTTATTTTCTTGACGAACGCATTCATCATTTACGGGCAGATGCATACGGTAATAACATGGTACCTTAGGTAATTCATTCTTTAATTAAATTTCTTTCTCCCCTTTGTTTTGATTCCGCTGCGTAGGCGTCATTCGGTTTGTTTACCATTAGAATTGTTTTGATTTTTGAAGCTTCTATTCCATTAAGGTTCGGTTGTCGTGCGAGTCTTTCTGGCCTGAATTTGGGCGCGCACATGTGCGGAACGGCGTCTGTTTTTTGTCAGTCGACATCTGAGGTCTATTCCGTAACATGTGCGAAATTCATGTCCCTTGCCAACAGCAACAGGATGTTGAAGATTGTAAGGATTCTTGATCTATTATACGTCTAAAGTTTTTATTGCTTTATTAATGCTACGTGTCACAAGGATGAATTAATTTACTGCTCGCTTCTCACAGACAGACGTACAGATGTTGATCAATGTACATTTATCACGTAAATATAATATTCGGATTAATGATTAGTACCTATGTAAACTACAAGCCATTTGCTACTCTGTCGAAAGCTTTGTTAGTGACTATTCAGAACATGTTATAAAGGGCTTTTCATCTACAAATCGAGCCATGGGCATGCTTATAGCTTTGTTGTGTAACCTCTATGGCGGTGATTAAATCTCACCATTATTATTAACTGGCTCCATTCAAACACCCACTGTCGTTCTAGGCGGTTCGGAACTATGCCGTCCACCCACAGCGGCTGGTTCCGTAGGCGCACCACGGTCACACACACTAGCTTTTATTCATATATCGACTTCTAAACTCAACTCACTAGGTTCGATTGTTCGCGCTAACTCAAATTTACATTCGGAGAGTCAATGTCGCCTGACAGACACAAGGTCCGCCATTGTTTTGGCCGTTTTGGTGGTCCGGATGGAATATCGCTGTGCTCATTTGAATATTTTAATAAATAAACCCTGGCTCCTCTCCGAATCCTATATCCCGTGCCAGATCTCCCGCGTGCTGCCACCACGTAATGTGTGTACGAATGGGTCGTGCGTCGTGCAAGCCAAGATCATCAGATCATCCAAGTGAATAACAGCATACCAACAGTAACAGTGAACATATCCATAAGAACACATGCAAAAACTTATTGGAAGACTTTATTTACCATTAATTTTCATGTTACTATTCAAGAGGACCATCGGCTCGGTTTACACAACTTTTTTTATTAAATAGTTGTAGCACTAGAAACACACATTCATCATAGTCGAACGTCACAAACACTGCAAATAATCCGATCCACTCGTAACCAGAGTGCACTAAGTTTGTCACAAGTTATTAAACACTCGTCTGAGAGTCGCACCACCGAAACGCACGTCCTTCCTTGCGCTGAGCGATTGGTAGACTGGCGCTGGCCGGGCGAAGCACGCGGTGCGGCCCGGTGTTGCCGCGCGGTAGCTCCCCCTTCCCGCGCTGTCGCCGAACCCGAACACTGCACCCAACAAATCCGACGATGGCTCGATGGAACTGTCGTGACTAGAAATCTACCTTTGTATGAATTTTTTTTCTGGCTTTACGCGGGATTTCGTTTGAGGTCGAGATTTGACGGACCCACGATACGCTCGTGGGCGCATGGCCCTTACGAAGCCTGTTCGGTAATATAATAAACGAGATTGTACAATTTATTTATGCTACGATAGGTATAAGACCGTTATCTGGCGTATGGCACTCGGCGGTGCAGCAGCGTGTCGAGCGCATCGATAACGATGCCACACAATAACACTCCGCCATAACACCGTGAAAGATGATCTCATAGATCTATACAATGTGGACCACTCGTATCAAAGATAATATATAGTATTTTTCCAGATGTGAATATCAAACAACATGTCAGCAAGTATGAAGGAAGACATAAACTGGTAGAATTTAATGTTAGGAAGATGGATGAAGCTCTATTACGTTTAAAAGTTGAAAGGTCCAATCGATTAATCATTGTAGGTAGTAACGACGATGACTTATCAAAATAAATATTAAAAAATTGTATGAAAACCTTTGTCAAGTTATGCTGTTTTTAATAACCGTCTAAGACTTATAAGTTAATCTCATTTGACAAAGACCCTATGGCCAATATTTTAATTCGGTCCTTTATTTTCTTCAACCAAACTTTGTGCTTTCTGGCGAGCTTTCGCACAGACGGTTATTATAAACCCCAATCGTTCATACATCACGAGGCATTCTTTTCGAATCATATCAAAACGCAACCTGTGTTTCTGAATTCTTTAATTTAATTTTGAGAAGATCCCACTGATCAAAAATATTACCTTTCACACCAAAAAGGAATCTTTCACTCAAGTAATTAGATACATAATCCCATCCCGGCAAAGATCGTACAGAAGCGATAAATTGTTAAACTAGTTTGGGATCAGAGGCAGCGGAGCCCGTCTATCAGCTTGGGGCTCTCTACTTTTAGTTTTATTCTCTGAATAAGTTCTGGGAAGGTCGGATCTCAAGGACGTCAGACGGGTCACGATTCTACATAGCCCGTTATTATTAACATTATTTTTTTATGGAAGCTAGACGTTGATATTAAAACTTCGCGTTTTGTGAGGGATTAAGAGAAACGAGTTCTAATTAGTTTAGCAACTTGTGCTTCTGAAATTCAACTTTTGTAATTTATCTTATTAAACTTAAGTGTCGTGTTGGCCCAGTGGTTAAGGCCTCTTATGCATGAGCGGGTTCGCTACCGGTCAAGTACTAATGTGACTTTTTCAATCTAAGTCTAAGTTTATCTGAACCTCACTGACGTACTGACGGTAAAGGAAAACATCGGGAGGAAAACTGGACTAATGAATTTATAGACTGAATTGCCAATCCGCTGTGACTAAAATCGTCAACCCTTCTTGAGTGTGGTGATTTATGCTCGTGCCTTCTCTGTATCAGAAGAGGCTTTTGCCTTGCAATGGGACAATTGCAGGCTGGTATACTTACTTAAAATTCATATCTCTAACAAAGTCGCTTCCCGCTCGTCGCTGTACGCTTAGATTTTTTGGATGGATTTTATTGTGGTCTTCTCAAACAGATAGTGATTTAAGAGGAAGGTTTGTATCTACATTGCACCTGTGCGTGTCCGGGTCGCTACCTATATAGTTAATCATGAATTAAATGTATTCGAATGAAAAGTGAAGTTTCCGTTTTTATCGTCGCGTCGTGTTTCATAATTAGGGATATCTTTTCGAAAACTGATAATTAGCTAATAAAACCGGTGTTGTTGGTCATTGCACTCGCTCAGTCGAAAGGGACCAAGATACGCGTTTCAAAAAATAAGATTGGGTCGAACATTTTTGCAACTTGAGGCTACTTTCAAACTACGTAGTAAGTATTGCGATGGCGAATGGTAAAAAAGAAAACGGACAAGTGCGAGTTGGACGTGCTTATGAAGAGTTCCGGACTACTGTACGTACAACATTAAGATCGAGCCAAAATCTCTTGTACGGGAAGCCTTTTTGAATTTTGTGTTTATTTTATTTTTAATCCCCGACGCAGAAACGACGTGGTGTTATAAGTGTGACGTGTCTGTGTGTGTGTCTGTCTGTAGCACCGTAGCTCCCGAACAGATGAACCGATTTTGATATTGTTTTTTTTTGTTTGTTTGAAAGGTGAATTAGTCGGGAGTGTTCTTAGCTATGTTTAATAAAAATCGGTCCAAGAAGGACATTTTTTGATTTTTAAATTTCATTTTTATTATAGTTGTTACAGCATCAATAGAGATACATTCTGCTAACAGAGTGCCCTGTGAGCACTATTCGATTACGGAACCCTAAGAACTTGGAAATAATTGTTAAATTTTTCGTAATTTCTTTAGTTCATCATCATCTGCCTAGCCTTTTCCCAACTATGTTGGGGTCGGCTTCCAGTCTAACCGGATGCAGCTGAGTACCAGTATTTTACATGGAGCGACTGCCTATCTGACCTCCACAACCCAGTAACTGGGTAATACGATACCCCTAGGTAAGACTGGTTGTCAGACTTTCAAGCTTCTGACGACTCGTAACGTAATTTCTTTAGTTAAAGGAATGATATAATGAGTACCTTAATTACGCTTCTGTTTTGAAAGTTGTGTGTATGATCTTTTGCACATTGTATATTTAAAGCATATGGAGAACACATTCAAAAGGAGGTAGGTACTGTACTGAACGTATGTTAAAACTTTTCGTCTCAATGTACCTTTTACCGCGTAGGTGTATACATACATATTTAATTAAACTTTGACTGTTATCAATTCTAGTACATTGTAAAATATTATCTTACAGATATTGATATAAGGTATATATTTAATACTCGTGTGACATTTAATTTCCGTCTCTTTTAGTAACTAATCTAACTTTGCTTCGTAAAGTTGCAAAACATATTAATGAGTTAATATAACATACTCGTAACATATTCGTCAAAAGTGATTATTTTTAAACTAACTTATGCCCGCGACGTTGACTTGCTTTTAATTTCCTTACTCCTTCTAACATCAGCTATCAGCCATTGAAAGGTTCGTCAAAATTGGCCCAGGCATTTCGGAAATTAGCAAGAATAAAGAGACAGGCAGACGTAAATTTTACTATAGTTTTTATTTGTATAATTACCGTGTTTTTTTTTAATTGTATCATAATTATATGCTTTTAGTAAAATGCTGTTATTTTCATGCTATAAACAGACACTTCAATTTTCTTTATTTTTGTGTACACATAAGTAATTAAGTATACGTATGTATAGATATCGATATTTAAAGTTCATTAATACTTCAAAAGCTTTCCATGTTTGCATCGTCTCTTTTATTCGTGTCTGTTGAGGATTCAGCATTCACTGCATTTTTGAAAAAATCTGATAATTTAAATTGAAAATCAACATCGCCTTTAACATGTTCAGAATAAGGTACAAATTGAAAACGTTCTTGTATTTTCTGTTTTGACTTTTCTCTTTTGGCGAATTCATTCTCTTGCCATAATATTTCATCGGCTGAGTTCATAATCGTGTCTACCTACGCTCTTGGGCCCCTTCTTGTCATGTGGCCACGCATTCTGTCTTCACTGGTTCCCTTTGTTGACATCTATACTAATATTGTAATGCTGAAGAATTTGTTTGTTTGTTTCAACGTGCTAATCTCAGAAAATACTAGTCTGATTTGGAAAAATCAGACTAGTATTTTCATATCAGAAGCTTCACAATCGCACTTGGTGTCGGACGAATCTTTGATGCCCCATTTCTTCAAATAATGTTTACAGCAGCCTACTTGGGTGTGCAGTTGATTCAGTATATAGCTAGTAGCTTCAAATAGTACCTATGTGGTCTTTGTTTACAAACAATCGCTCGGATACCGCACTTTTTCCAAACCCCCACTAATAGATTCTTTAAATAAACCATAAGGACCAAAATAGAAATAATTATTGTTAATATATTATTAATATTGGAGAGTCATCATCAATCATTATTATTTTTTCTGGCGGCTATCGGTTATGGATTATTAATTTAATTATTATGGCAATATGAGGTAACATGTACCAAAACAGGTCTACGGTATCTTCTGCCTGTGGCTTATCGATAATCTCATAATTAATAGTTTATGTAAGAATATTATACGTACTTGTTGTGTATAAAAAATTACGATGACCTGGAGCCACATTCTCTTTTAGTGTTCCGTCTCAAAGGGTGCTAAACGCCTATTACTAAGACTCTGAATGTGCTATCCGTCCGTTTATGACGATGCTGTATCTTTTGAACTGTAATAGGTAGACACTTGAATTTTTTACAGTGTGTACTTATTACGTTCTATTTTTTTCTATCAACAAATAATAATAATAAAAAAATGTAAAATATTATAGGTATATTGTAAGAAATCAGAAACGCATACAAGAAACGTGTTTTTTTTTAGTGTTAGGTATACAATACTTAACACCGTGGCACGGAACCCTCCGAATGCGGGTCCGACTTGCACTTGGTCGGTTTTATTTACTATGTACCGTTCAGCAGACGTAACCTACGTATTTATCTTCAGAACGGTAAATTGAGTAATTCCTTTGCATTATAACATGTCTTTAAAAAGTTATAAAAGAGCTTTACCTTATCTATCAGTACCAATTTTACCTAAGTAGGTAGAGGTACTGATAGTTTGACCTTGACTTTGTTGTAGATACAGCTTCTATAGAACTATGGTAATAAGGAATCTAATTAGTGCATTAAACAGATCTCAAGGATGATCAAAGTCATTTGTCCCTTTTGAAAAGCTCTATGGCGATTACATTTTCTGATCTTGATTTTTAATACGTCGGCCTGGACTTTTCCCAACTATGTTGGGGTCGGCTTCCGGTCTAACCGGATGCAGATTAACACCAGTATTTTTCATAAAGCTACTGCCTATCTGACCTCCACAGTTACGGTTACCAGTTGGTACGGTTACCATTTGATAAGACTGGTTGTCAGACTTTCGGATTTTTATCCTCTTGCTTTTCTTTTTTGTGGTTCTCTTAATTTTATAGTTAAAAAAAAACAATACATGGCGCCAGCACAACGGACATATTTATTCTGGATTTAAATATTTGAATTCTAAACGACCACTTAAAATGCAAAGCCAATATTTTTTACAAATTAATCCGATATTGATAGTCTCAATTTGGTTTCCATTTTAATACTTGGATTATTGAAGAAGTTTGATTAATATTAATAATTTATTAACATTACTGCTCGAGTGTTTTACGAAGTGCAATGATTCTTCTTAAAGACCAAGAGCAACGAGTTGAAATAAACTAAAAAACAAACGTATAGTGAAGTTATAATCTGCAAATTAAACCAATGAACAACTATTGCGAAGAGCACGAGCGATACAAATAAACGAAAAGGCGCAATCTGGCAATAAAATGTCTTCATCATCACTTTGTACCACGAGTACAGACCTACAGATATAAATTAAATAATAATTAAAACGTCAAGCTGTTCGTCCGTAATGCACGACGCGGCATGTTCATTAACAAGACGTTTTCCACATATTTTTTATTCGGTCTTTTTTTAATTGATCTTTCATTCAGCTGATTGTCCTTAATGGATTTACATACAACCTCATTTACTTAATTATGGGTGCATTTAAATTGGTAAATAGTTTCGTTCTACAGTGGCGTCAAGGATGTTGCAGAAATTTAAGATGTGACATCATCGCCAGGATTTTTGTAGTGCGGATCGAAGGACCAAGTTTTTCTGGTCCTTATTAATAAAGACGCTAGAAGTTCGTTTCTTGGTTTCAGAAGCTGTATAATCTCTTATACACACATAATATTACTACGATTTGGCGGCCAATTGGCAGCATGACAAGTTTTGGCTAAGATCACCGAAAAGAGAACTCTGGGTCTACATAAATGTATATTTTTTATGATTTTTCTGAAGAAACAGTGGGCCACTATTAACATGCACAAGGTAACAATGGCATTGATTCATCCTAGAGGCCTAAAAGCCTAATCAAAAGACCAAGCTTTAAATATTAGCTTCCCATATTTATTTTTAAACATGATTTCATACAACACAATCATGTTTATCATATAAGCGTTATTTTATCTACTGATTATATTTGTAATCTAATGTTCGTTACCACCATTCACGCTTGTACTGCGCGAGTACCAACGAGTGCAGTCAGAATATTAAATCATGTTTATTTTTATATCTGACGGGGTCGTGCCTTGATTGGGATTCCGTTTGCATTTAATTAAGTAATAATAGGTAAGTGGATACAAGGTTTGAAGGAAGACGAGGGAATTATTCTAAGGAGTTTCGTGAAGACTTGAAGACTCCTATTTGTTTTGTTTAGCGGTGTTACTTTGTGAGAGTCGATTACCGCTGTGTTCGAATCCTAGATTGGAAGTCATTATTTTAATTTGAACAAATGTTAAAACGCTTTAAGTTTCAAAATGTTAAGGAACGTACAGTCAGCAAAACAGATAGGTATGCAGGGTCGTCAGATATGTCTTTGACTGAAACTTAACCTAAATAAAGAACTATTTATTATCTACGTTTTAAATTAAATTACATTCGAAAACATCCATCGGTTTCTAAGAAAACTTCAACTATATCTAACGACCCTGCATACCTTTCTACTTTGTTGACTGTACATTCCTGTTCTTTTAAAAAATTGGTCTGCCCCGACTTCACTTGCTTGATCGCGCTAATCTCTAGAATTACTGGTCCAATTTTTTTGTTTTTATTTGAGATGGGTTTGTTCTTGACTCTAGTCTAGGTCATGGCAGAGACAAAGTCGACTATGGAGTGAGTAGTGACCTTACCCAGAAGAAGCCTGTTTACTCTAACTTTAAAGAGATTTTGAAAATTATTTCGCTAAAAGAAGCTACGTTATCCCCGAGTGCTATCCATACTAATCATATTTAATATTTGAAATGCAAAAGTAACTGTCTGTCTGTTATGACCGATTTTGATGTTTGGTACAAGGTTTGAACCCCAAGAAAAGACAAAGACTACTATTTATTCCGGCACTTCGTCTGCATCCGAGATAGCCGACATTTACGCGGGCAAAGTCGCAGGCAAAAGGCTAGTGGTAACTAAATCCTCTCTCTTTTCTATACTGTTAAAACTGTTGGTAAAAACTAAAAGCTAGTTATTATTTGTTATAATAACTGCAATAAGCAGTTTTTAGTTTTTATTAGCTTCAAAATTAATTAAACTTGCAACCATTAATTTGCAGCAAGTTTTTAACTATATATTTTCATTAGTTTTTAGTCTTTAATTATTTCTTTACTGTCTCGCAAAACGGTAAGTAAACAGTTAACAACTTCAAAGAAATAATGACTCAGAAACTGAACTCGTTTTACATGCATGTTATTTAAATGTATCCTTATGACTCAAGAAATAGTGGTGGTATTTGCTTGTGATGTGAGTTAAAGAAATTTTTCCTTAGATATGGAAATGTATTTTGAGTATATTTTTAGTAATTCACAGAGTAATAATAACTTCTAGTTTTGTCTCTGTTGCTGCGCTCTCTAGTTTATTATCTACATTTTCTTTTTTTTTACAAATTGACCTACACTAGAAATTTCTTCTGTAACGTGGGTGCGTTTATCCGAAACATTTATTTTTATACCATACAAATATTTTTTTGTGCAGGAATGGAACCTTCGATACGCATTGCAGCAGCCAATCACTCAGCTACTGCGTCAACCGTGCCGTAAGCGAACATGGTCCTTTATTTTTCCTTAATTATTGAGGTTACCCATAAACTGGTCCTAAGTGTAACTAAGCCTGAACCCAGTTATGCCCATTTCAGTCTAAAATAAACCATTATACGATCTTATTCCTTATAATCCCAGTTTCTCCTTTTTTGCGGAATCCTTAACGCGCAAACTGTCATGTTTCTGAGCGAAAATGACTTAACATCGCTTCATTGGATGTTCGATTTAAAACTCCTTATGAGGAGAGATGGACCTTATATGATGAAATCCAGGTTAATAATATCCTGCTTCTGTCAGCCAATCAACATTTGTAACGAAATGATTTAGTTTTTGTGTAAAATAAAACAGGTATAAGCTTCCGTGAAGTTGAAAGAGTTATTGCGAAAAACGAAAATTGAGATTATCTGTATTAGTATAATGAAGCTGATAAGTTTTTTTGTTTAAACACGTTTAATCTCTAGAACTACGAGTCGGATTGCATAAAATGTTTTTGTATACGATAGCCAGATTCATGAGATAGTATGTATGTAATAGTATGTAGTTAATATCACGTTACGACCTACGAGAGCGAAGCAGTAACAAAACGCGGGTGAAAAAACCACCAGTAATTGGCCAAACACGAGGAAAGTGGAAGAAATGGGGGAAGGCCTTTACTTAGGAATGGGAAAGCACCTAAAGGCTAGCATAGCGAAACTTGGTGACTTTTCCACGGAACCCACTTTAGGAATAGCTGCTAGGGAATCTTAATGACTTTATTTAGATCAAGCAAAAAGTCTTAACAGCTTCCGAAACACATGACACGCACTCGTCCATTCATTAAGCTGGCTACAGCGCCTGCGCAAGTAATTACGCGTGTATGTCGTTGGCCGCTGATGCTAATTCATGAAACATACCTACCATACACAAAACCACCTACCGGGAGGTATTTCATATGTAAATGCGTTCTTCCTGCCAACATCCAATTATTTGTGCTTGGGTCCGCGGAAAACGGAGATAAGTGCGAGTTATAAGTAGCACAGATTTGACTATACGTACCTACCTGTTGTACGTTATTTTTATGTTTATCACTTTCGCAATTCTGGCGCAAGGTTCCGTCTCTCGTATTGGTAAATTGATAAAATAAAATCATCAGTCATTTAACAACGAATTTGACCGGACGGTTGACCACGGTTTGTATGGTAGGTTAAGGCGTTAGGGTATTTAGGGTCGTATACATATGCTTATACATATGCACACAAAAAAAAACTAGACAATTAATAGGGTGATCTCAGATAGGTCAGCAGGACAAGCCGCACGTGGTGAAGGGGCCTGACGACGACGGCGGGCTGACACCAGTCAGGGGCGCGGGTCGTGAGTCAAGTTTATGCCGGGCTCCTGACTCATGGTAGAAGGTCGAACCGTGAGGTTTTAGTCGCAAGAGTCTGATATAACATCCCATTTACCCACCAGATGGCTTTAAAAATAAAATGATGAAATAATGAAGTAGGTGTAACGCATTTGGAGCAGCGTCAAAATCAAGCCCCAAGTTTAACTCCCTAACCGTATAGAAACCAACCGTATTGTGGGATCTAGGTAACCTTGCGAGTCGTCTCTCGCAACTCGTAACAATCAGTCTCATTTTTATCTAAGATCAGTTTACAACAGACATGTTATTCCAGTTCCTTGGACTTTGTCTTACTCCAGACATAGCACACTTAATAAAAACAAAACGTTTCATAACAGTAGTACAGCGATAAGCCGGTGCCGTCCCGTCTGCAAACAATCGATTGTTTGCGTTGAACAACAATCGATACTCGATGATTGATCGGTACCTGCATCGTTATCATTGTTCTGATAACAGTGTCGATAATTTATTGGAATTCTTTCTACCTCGCCGGCGTTGTTATTTACACTTTTACTGCAATCGATGATAAATATTCCTTTGTGGACGAGTGTGGAGTTAAAGGTGACTTCATTATGAGAATATGTCCATTTAACGACATAATTATGTATGTGTTTACATTTGCTTATCATCGTAAGTATATTGCAGTCACTAACCTATATGCTTAACATGATTCCTTCGGGGTCCAACGGTCGGAATAGATGACAGGATACAAACAGTTTATTTTGCCAATAGAGCAATAGTTTTGAGCCATTTGATTGGCTAAATGACTTCTTCTCATTCAGCGAATCAACTACGAAACATGATAGGTAACCTTACTAAACCAATTTTCTCAGACAAATTGGGTAATAAAGGTACGTTTTATTGTAAAATCAGCTTTCGGAAATTGCGCCATCCCACTTCCACCTTCAGCCTTTCAGATCAAAGACTCCCGAAATATAACACAATAGTCAAAGAGATACACAGGAAAGTATCCTAAATGTCCGCTAACAATGTAGGTATTTTAATGTAAATTTCCTCAACGTCACCCAATACTGTTGGTGTATCAAGCTATACGTCCAAACTATAGAGTCAAAGAATAAGAAAATCATACAGAGGCCAATCTCTTAAGTAGTCAGTAATAGACGTTTTGGCGGAAAGATCACCAGCGAGCATTCGTTCAAAAACAGAAATTGTCAATTTTGACGATAATCCAGCTTTTTCCATAAGCGACGCGAGGACACAATCCTGTGATCCTGATTGAGTTGAAAGTTTTTTACGCCTTCCAGACTGTAGGCATTTAGAATGCTATCGGAGCTGGAGTTTCCCTTCTACACATTCTTATTCTATGGTAGCGTTCCATCTCATTTGACACAAAAACTCAGTAACTGGATAGCAAGTTTCCCGCGCGCGCTAATTGGCCGAGCGCTTCAGTATAGGATTACGAAGTAGGACGACAATGAGTTTTCGACAATTTTGCGACTTATTGTGTTAGAATAGCTGCTGTGTAACTTGAGAGCCTTTATGCGAGATATAGGCGGTGTAATGTTAGCCATTTGCGTTTACGTAAATTGCTTATGGCTTTTTAAGATGGTGTAATTTGAAAATTGGGAGTCTTTACTTCGAAATAGTTAGTTATGAAACTTTTTCAGATTTGTAAAAAGTACACAATTTAAAATGCTGATAGACAGGTGCTTTCTTCACCTTGATACCTTAGTTTGGTATTTGTAAATCTAAACGATATCCAAGCTTGGTGTCCCAATTTGCCTGTCACATAAAAAATAATAAAAATCTCATAAATCGTGGTCTTCCTACAGCGTGTCACACCGTCAGCGTGGGGCTATTTTCGACAATTTTATTTGCATATTTTAACGCTCAATTGATAGGGGCCTATTAATTTAGGGTAGGGTAGGGTCCAATCTACCGTAATATATTTATATTCTACGAAGGGACATTACGATAGCCCAGTGATAGATACTTTGAATGCTTCAATTGATAAATGTATCGAAATATTTATTAAAGTTATTATTAATTGCTTTTATCAACCTACTTGATCCGAACAGCATATTATTTTAAATGATAACATTTAATTTAATAATCTATTTAAATCTTGACTTGTAAAGTTAATGGACTTTAAGATAACTTTTCTAGAACTACATTTTAATTATAAAAAGATCAGATTTCAAGATTGATTCCAATTATTGATGGTTTTATATAATTATTCTAATTATGTAAATCATTTATCTGGTAGCTATCGATAGCCACAATCTATAGATAAGCCCATATATAAGTAGTTACGGAAAATAGTAATGTTTATCAGATATAGATTAGATATAATTTGATAATTATTTATATCTTTCTTTTATGCATTTCGGAAATAGGTACATACTTTAACACTTCCGTGATTCATTGAATAGCAATTGCACAAATTAAATAAAAGCCACAAGGTAAATATGGGTGCAGTTTTGGCAGAACGAACCAACACATATCAAAATTTGACCCATTTTTCAAGGTAAAATAGTAATGAATATTTGATATTTAACGCTGATTCATTTTAAATCTATTCTATGCATGTGAACCTACCTACATTGAAATGGTATCAAGTCCTATGTAATAGGAAGCGAGCCTATTGCCATCAACCGGGCATAAATACAGACTCCGAGGCTGCTACTGAGAAATTCCTGATGGAAAACCTAATAACATTGCCCAACCTAGGAATCTAACCCAAATCTTCATGCTCAGCAGTCGCGCTTTGCGACCACTAGACCAACGAGGCAGTCAAAAGGCGGTTTTTTTTTTATTTCATCCGAAAAGATACTTTAGGGGTTTTACGACGCCCCGTCACAACAGCCTGTAACAAAACAAAATAACATCAAAAACTATCTATCTTTTTCTAACACTATAACAGATGATAGAGATAGTAGATAACGCGCGTGTGCGCCCTGACAACCCATAATTTCACGTTTGGTTGGTCTGTATTACTCCGTCCGTATAGGAGTACACCCAAAGCGAGTAATGCCGAATCTAAATTTATAATTAATGTTTTCGTGGCATATGGCATGTGTTGAATGAATTATTTATGACTGTTTTTGTGATAAAAATAACAGCAATTATTCGAGTTTTGAATAGGCGTAACGGAAAGGAAGTTAAAGTGCGTAATTTACGCATTTGAGCGTTTAAATATTATCTTTATTTATTTTTGGTAAGTAAAACAAACATTATACTAAAAACATGCTGTAGATAATTATATTATCATGTAAATTAATAAATAAGTGTGTAGTATATTATTTATTAACAGTAATTTACTTATTACAAACTAATAAAAGTAAACGTATCTAGAAAAAAAAATTAAAACAAAAGTTATTAAGGATTCTAAGATAGTCGTTATTTAAGCTATACAATGTGTAGTTAAGTCAAAGTCAAAATATTTATTTATCAAGTAGATTTTAAGTTTATCCACTACAAACAAAAATACAAATCGTTTCTTTATAATATTAGTTTAGACTGGCTGTCCAACTATGTCGCCTACCTAAAGTCCCACAAATTCATCCCACATGCCTCCTTTGTCATAAAGTGAAGTCCCGTAAGTATTTAATATCATTCGAGGCTATTACGTGTTAACCTGCAGTGTTTGAGTGCATTTGTGATAAAACTGTTCTAGTAAACACTACAACTGTTCATTTTCTACTATAAAATACTTTAGACGTTCCGGGAAAATTGTTAACAATCTTCATGAGATAGTTATTTCTACTGAATTGTTTACTGAAGTGCTTTGGATTACTGGCATACCTGTGAAGGGATATTATTCTTTGTAGGTACTTATTATGTTTTGTGCGAATCGAGTCATCATCATTTGTATTAGAATAAGTATGTCCTTCCTGTTTAAGATAGGAAACTTATTAATTGCAGCATGATTACGCCTTGCTGCTATCTATAATTCCGTACCACTATTTTAATCCCGGAATCCCGGGGCTCAGAAACTTTATTATTAATATTGTGTCGACCACAAAAAATCTCGGCATTTAAATCGCCCGATGATTTAAATCCCGAGATTTTGATATCGAGAAACCTAGTCTCTATCCTATCCCGGCATTGTATTCTCTACTTGCCGCCCATGGGCTACAGTCTACAGTTACAACTACAGTTTTTGTACAATTTTATGAACTCGCCGCACATGGAAGATGCTTACATGCTACATACCATGAAGAAAGGTACGAGGCGATTTGTGCCCGTAGCGCTTACCCCATGTGCAGAATACTAATAGTCAATTCAGTCATCATCTCTGTCTAACACCGTGTCTTAAAACAGGAATTTCAAAAGTATGCCTCTTCTCTTAATAGTCAGAGCCAAGCGTTAAAAAGGTTTACACACTGTATAATTTTAAAATTAATACGTTATAAATTTTAATTTTTCTTTTAAATTTTATTCGTGTTTATTGCTAATAACCTGCTTTTAAAGTGATTTAATTACAGCACGATTGCTAAAACTAAAAAGTTAAATGATTTGGTCAAATGGGTCGGCAACTTAAGTGACTTCAAATAAGATGGAAGTTTTTACAAAGAAGTTTTGAAACTTTTAAATTAAGAACCGACGTTGGGTTTTTAATTGACTAATAGTTACATTGTTGCAACTTATTTAATTAATTTGAGGGGAAAGAAAATTGCATTTCTGTCAAGAAATAAGATACATTGACCGTGCAGATACTCAACTCGATGTCTTGAAGAAAGGAACATAAAATTATATAGGAGGTAGTTCGCAACGTAAAATTGTAGCGAAACATTTTCTCATTAAATAATAGTGCTCAATATGTCTATTTACCAATAGCAAAGAATAATGACCCAACAGACCCTCAGCGACAATTCAAAGACAAAGCAACAAAAGAGAACCAACCAAATAAAGAAAGTTAAAACAATCAAAGAAAGAACTAATAAAATCCCAAAAACGCTCTTAATTAAGCCCTTACAGAAGAAAACCATTACATGAAGGAATCCGGCAGAAAACATAAAAACTATAGAACCGAAGACGGCACGTGGGCCGACCGCTGCCGGCCCAATTATAATAATGGATATTATTTTTACGACACAAACGAACATTCTCGTTTCCTACGAAGGAAATAGAAATAAAACACCGGTAAACGAAAGACAAAATAAATGTTACGTGCTGAATGAAACGGGGATAAAAGCTTAGTCCGTGTACTGTTTTATTTATTACAACCGCCGTCTAAATTAAATTGGGAGTTGTAGACACAGACGTACAGGTGTAAAAATAGGATGCTGCGTTTATTGCAGTTTCGGCTGCGACTTTGGGACGAGTGGTAGGATAAGACTTGTCACCTTTACATGGGTTTAGTTCTATAGAAACGAACTAATCCACGTCAAAATTTCTGTCATAGTAACTCCACTATGTATATGCATTGAAATAATATTGCTGGATATGCATTGAATTATTACTACTGAATGTTGAGATATTTGGCTTGATTAATTAATTTGAAGAAATTAATTTAATTGGATTGAGGGTTGGCTTGTTTTGGCAGAAATAAGCTTACATACGACATGTGTTTTGTGGTTGAAGCCCTTAGTGGCTACGTCCATTGAAATTCAAGGTCAAAATTCATTATTCCGAAGCAGGTGCAACCGTTACCAGTGCGTCATCGAAGAACCCCATTAAATTACACCTTTCCCTTCATTTGACTTGACGTCAACCTAATGTATTTTTATTATTAGCAATATTATGTTTCATAAGAAAGTATACCCTCAAACATTTTAACAAAACAAGACAAAACTTCTTACGTAATGCGAATGCCTGTGAAAATTCAATCTGTCATGGCGGACACGGCAAAAATATCATCAGCATTTATACAACAGCAATTACAAAAGCCGTGTCTAACAACACAAAGACGACACGGACAGACAAAAAGAGTAATTATAAAGTGATCAGAGCTAAAAACACGAAATTCGTTTCTGTTAAAACGGTATGCATCGTCGTAATACACGGTGTTGGCTGCGAACGTACGGCCTTCCATAATCGTTGCTTTTTTTATACACTCACCTGAAGGTCGACGGAGTTAAAATTTTAATTGCCCAAAACATTAATTCAGTGGGAACTCGTTTGCAAAATTAAGGACTTTGAAAAACCGTTGTTTATTCGCTAAAGAATGCGCTGTTTAATTGTAGATTTTGGAGAGATGGATGGTTTTTTGCGCGATGCTTAACTAACTTAACTAACAATTTGGTTTATACGAAACCAAGTTTTTTTAACTGTATCAATTACTTAAGATTTAATTACATGTGGGCTGAAAAGAATAATTACGAAATATGTCAAGAATAATTTAGGCTAGGATATGCGAATACAAGGTGTAAATAACTAAACGCCTTAACAAGGCGTCTATGAAATCATCATTTTGAACCACTTTTTAGGGTTAGTTCCATAGTGAAAGCAGTTCGTAATCATAAGTACAGTGACATGGAGATTTAATTACAGCTTGTATAAATTATAAGCTAGTTGTTCAAAATTAACTTATTAAGTACTTTTATTTTCATAATATAATTGAGTGGCATAAAAACTTTACCTTTTTCTGTACTATTCGGTAAAAATTTGTAGTAAAGACCAGAGCTGTCATCCCTAATACTAGGGATTAACAGCTCTCATATAAATTAACCCAGGGATATTTTTTAAATTGGAGGCGACACAATCAAAATAATAACGATCGTCATCTGACTTTTTCTATTTGTTCCAACCCAATCTTAAAGCAAACCCAATATTGCCAACCCAATCTTTAAGTTTAATAATATGGAACACAAGAGAACTTAAACTAGTTATTGACAAACAAAAGCAACTCAAGTTCAACAATTCAAATTCTTGGCACAGTGTCGCGTCCATAGATAACCTCCTCGTGTCACTCCATCACAGAGCGCCAATAGTTTTGACAGCACGTCCTCCCCTTGAATTGTCTCTTGTTACGTGTTAATATTAACTGAGCCTTTACAAGACATATACATACAAATAGAGAACACGAAATAGTGAATAAGGAGACACCGTATGTCACTGTACACAATACCATTACAATGTATGTACTATATTCAGGCAAATAAAGCATTTATTCACTTACTCACTCACTCATTCATGCATTCGTTTTTTTTTCATTCATTCCGTCATTTATTCATTCATTCGTTTATTCATTCATTCATCGTTCTCATTTTAACTACATTCTCAATTTGTCAAAGATTTTATTTTTTTGATAAAATTTTGAAGTTGATTGCAATTGAAATTGGGACTATTAAAATCGTTTAAAACGTTTTTAAAAGTGAGAAAGTTCTGTTCCCTTTTTGTCTAGAAAAAGTTCAAAAATGTTTCTTATGTTTAAAAACATATTAAGGTTCACCAGAACGCATATTTTCTTAAATAAGAAAATTATTGATGAAAATAAAGCAACAATATTGAAACCAAAACAAAGTGACATAACAAAATCAAAGAAAATGTTAGCCCTATAGTAACAATATCCAAAATATATTACAACCAGAAAAAGCCGCGAATTCAGAGCATACGCCATCTATTTTTAAGTCATCGACAGCGTCTAACTGACAGTATATCAACACATGTGGCAAGGATCTCATGTTTACATGAAGCACTGATTGCTGTTCACACGATTCTGTTTTAGAGCCGACAGCTTCGTTTTATTATTATAAATGACGACAGTCGCTTGAGTGACGAGATAACGAACACTAATAAGGTGTAGTTAAGTTATTTGAAATGTTTAATAGTGATCCTTATGGTTAGTTTGGGGTATAATAAGTGATGTTATGGTATTTATGCTTAGTTATTTGAAGGGTTAAATCGGTGTTGTAAAATTTGAGTACGTATTATGTCAAATTAATGTTTGAGGATTACTTTGTGAGTTCTGTCTAGCATATGGTTAAAATTTATTTTAGACGTTAGTTGAAGATTCTTATTCCATTCACAGAGAACTACTCGTATATCTTACAGATTATACGAGACCCAAACGTCAGTTGATCGTGGAGCTTACCAATATTCTCGGTGGAAGAGACTTCACGACGAAAAGTTTTACCATAGATTCAGTGCATGATTTTAGACCCCCCGAAGGGTTAAAAGTTTTCGTCGGTTATAAAAAATAACTGCTGTTCTATTCTTAAAATCACCATTATAATATTTTCTCGTCAAAAAAGCAACACCTAAATGGCAAAAATGACAGATTACCAAAAAAAAAAATTTTAAGCTCAAAAATCGTAAAAGTAAAAGGTTTCACCATGATGATTTCATCCTGTATATCTATGAAGATCTAAACGTACTACACATAAGCAGAATCAGAACCTTTTGTTTGCCAAAATTACCAAACAAAAAGCAATCTTTCAAAATGCAATCAAAACACAATTCAATATTGAAATCGAAACTCGACAACTGTTTGCAATTTCAACGTCATTTTCGCGCACATATTAATATGAACGTCTCACAATGTTGAACAAGACGCAAGTTCAGTGTTTGCTCGTTCTTAGTTACAAGTATTAATGGGGTATGAACGTGACCGACGGACGAACGACGCTGCTATATATAGAGGCCTCGTAATGGCTTGTATTTCCTTAGCTTAGCAAGCTGTACACTGTTTTGGGTATCAACAAGCATGTTGTTTGCATGTGGAATGCCTAATGGATTTGAACACAGATAGAACTAGCTTTAGCTTGCGAGTTTGTCCGCATAATCTTCAGGATTAAGCTTCAGCCAAAATCCTAAGTTATTCCACTGGAACACATATAAACGGGGTAAAAAAAATCCTATGGGTTAAACTAGATCAATATCAAAATCTGTGGCTTTCAGCTAATTCCACTCAGCTGTTTAAGCATGAAAGAGTAACAAGCATCAATCCATCCATTCATTCTCATACATTTTCTCGTTTATAAAATTAGTTATTATAGTTAGTAGGAAGGATTGATATTTCTTCCAGCGACTGCAAATCTTATGATCTCATTCAGAAATGAAACTACCCTTATAACTATGGTTTATCTCTTAACTCTTCGGGAGATTTCTTTGTAAGCTGGAATTCTTACAAACTCCATTCAAGATCCTCGTTAGTCCCAACCATGTGTATGGACACATAGGTCTTTTCTGCTATTTCTTCCATTTCGTATATTCCATTACAGAGGCTGAGCGTCTTGGGTTGGATTGATGCACGGAATAATTCAATATTCGTATGGCCTACAGATAGTTGTTTATCTGGTTGTTTGTGTTGAGATTATAATGTTTGTCAACGAACCCACAATAGAGGTGATAGAGGAGACGATTCTAGAGTGAGAGAAAAACTTACGTGGGATCAGTAGACAGTATCCGGTCTTTGAAGCTATAGACAAAGGAGACCATAATCTTACCCATAGATTATCAAATTCGATTCCTTTTTCAAAAATCGTTTCTGTTCTCAGTTTGCACTCTCCATATGACCGCGCATAATGAGTTGTATTTCCTCAGCTCAGTACAGCACGCACTATGAATTCCTTGTATTCGGCTGCATCTGACTGATGAAACGCCGCGGTGTCGTTCGCATACAAATTATCGGCGCAAATCAATGGCTGACATTAGTGCCGTGAGAGCGATCGGCGTTGGCGTGACAGACAGACGGTTTTCTGTTGTGGATCCGTGGATTGACGTAGGAATTGTAAGTTTAAAAAGGTTTCTTTTCTTCAGACGGTTTCCCAATTAATACTCTTGCTTGGTCTTTTTCTATTTTGAAAGACAGTAAGTTTTATTATTACCAGTATTTTAGTTGTTACTTAGGGACTTATGAAACATAACATAACATCACGCCTGTAATCCCCGAAGGGTAAGGCAGAGGTGTGCCCATTAGTACACCCACATTTCGCCAGTTATGTTTGAGTCCTATTGAAAACATCCATCGATTTCTATGAAAACTTCAACTATATCAGACGAGCTTGGATACTTAACTCTTTTGTTGACCGTACATTGACACGTCACCTAAGCTACATACGACGAGCCCCTCCTAATATTCGAGAAAATTTGAAATTCATATGAACGGCGAGGTCGTGGAAGTCAACACTTGTATGGCCAACAGTCCTTATAATTGTGGCGCTTCAAAAACGCGACCACAGCTGAATGATAGTCCCACTTGAAGATGTAGTGTGAATTAATGACGTAAGCGGTACTTAAGTAGTGTAAGTCTTTATACGTCGAGCATAAGGCGATGATAAAGCTGAGCATTCACTTGTAATGAACATTCTAGCGACATGACACATTGAGTTGACCAAAATTAAAAACGACAAATGCTCAATGTTGTAACAATTGAATGGTCTATCAGCGGCTTAAGGGAAATTGGTCAGTCATTATTCTCGAGGTCTAGCTGATAGTTGAGGGGATGAATCAAGACGATATACAATACCCTTAAAAGCTGCATCTAAATATTACGCGTAAATATACAGGGTTATTTTTAAAACACCAGAAACCTGAAAGGGGTCATTGTACTCATCATTATAAACAACTTTTACTATGGGACCAAACTTGAAATCTAGAAAAAAAAATCAGCTGTTTCCTACAAAAATGTTACACAACACGATCGTAATGTATGGAACAGCTGATTATTTTTTCATGATTTCACTGTTGGTCCCATAGTAAAAGTTGTTCATAATGATGAGTACAATGCTTACAACCCCTTTTCAGGTTTCGGACATCAATGAACCTGTATAATCATAAAATTAACGTGAAGTATTTGAATTACGTTAAGATACTAATTTGTCCATCGTCTTAACTGATAGCCTCAATATCACAGAGGTAATAAAAATAAAATATTAAGCTAACAAGTGAAAACGAAAGAATATCACATGATATGTCAGTAAACATAGTAACAATATCAGCTAATAATGTGGACTACCGAAAACAAGATAAATATTGAAACAAAGCAAAAAAAAAAAAACAAACGAGCGCGACGTCGGACGAAACCCCATCGATTCACCCTGTCCGTGCCATCCAATGACAAATGCAATGACAGATTCTGGCCCCGTTTTTACTGGCCTAGCAAACTTAATTATACCATCAACGAACACCTTAAACCGCTTACATTAAAACACATTTTCCCTTGCTTGAACTATAAACGAAAGATTGACGGACTTATCTATGGTATTTGGGAAATTCCCCTCAGTGACCGCACATTTTTTTTTCTTTTTCTTTTATTGTTGTGCGGTTAGGGACTTCGGGGTGCCGGCGAATTAAATATTATGATGATTTATTTTACTTAGCCACCCGAAATCAATCATTAGTCGTCTCTTATAATTCAAGATGTCATCCAATTCAGCATACCTGTAACAATAGAAAAAAACATGTGTTATAATAAAATTATTTCTACCATTATTTACATCAAAATACGTATATAATTTTAATTAATTAAAAAATCATATGAAAATATAACACACGCAAATAAATAAACAAAACAGATTGTAAAAAGATTTGACAGCGGTGGGATTCGAACCCACGCCCTTTCGGACTGGTGCCTAAAACCAGCGCCTTAGACCACTCGGCCACGCTGCCTACATTGTGCAATGATGAAATTAGCGGCTGATTTCCAGGGCCAAGTTTATCCCTGAACTGTAATCTAAATACTTTTTTCGGTTACCATGACAATGGTTAAAAATAGTTATAACAAAATTAAACGCACATGGAATATTGATATATCGGAAATCCTACACCCTAATTTAAATTCGTCATATGAAAATCACAAAATAAGACAAACATGAATATTCAGAGGGAAAATAACGAAAAGAACATATAAGTAATTTAGGTATCAAATAATATATTTTGCAATTCCTTTAAGTGTTGGTACCGTTTGATTCACGTCAAGCGAATTGTACTAGTGCAATAAAGCTAAACGAGTTTCAGAGCCAGACCATTAGCCCACAACCGTGACGTAGGTACTACACTAACCCGCTTCCCATCGTTGTCAATTACGATAATATACAACCAGATGCAATCAACCCGCAAATACTATCAATTGACTTCCATATTTCTTTACACATTTTCTTTTCGAATCATTTTAAGACAACTATGGAAATAATTCATAACAGGCAGTTTTAACTTGTCAAGCAGGCGCTCAGTTAGTCAGAAAGTTGAAGCTAGTTGCTTGTTCCAAAACGTAGGTCTCTATGGAGAAGAACAAGCAAGAATCTCAATGGATACTCTTTTCAAAATCCATGTTACATTATCTTGTTACTTCTATATCTATACAGATTTTAAAACCCTAATTTGCCTACAAGTTCAGCACTCTCATTATTGCCGACGCATTAGACCCAGAACAAGGTCTAATTCCGAGTGACGCACCTCATTTACACCGATCACTTGTAATAGGCACTTATCTGCTCGCAAGACGGCCAATCATTATGGATTTATGCGCGATAATAACTTGGCCCTAGTCAGGGTACGCCCACGAACTTACATGGTTGGTACACCCGGGATATTCATGAGTTGTGTATTTTTTATGTCTGTTATCTGTTATTATAGATTTTCTACACTTAATTTGTATTGAGTCGACATCCTGTTCGATTTTATTAGTTCCTTTGCTTTTAAATTACTGTCGCTCTTGTTGCTTAATAATACCGGCCTATTATTGTCCCGCTGCAAGGCAAAGGCCTCTTCTGATGGAGAAAAGACAAAGACACGAGCATTGACCACCACTTTTACTGCTCAAGATAGATTATTGATTTCAGACTAATTTTAAAAATAAGTCTAGGTTTCTTCATGATGTTTTCCTTCACCGATGTCACCGATGTCCAGGATAAAAGAAAGTAAATATGAATATAAAAAAAAACACATTGGTACTTGCTCATGTGTGACAGGCGGACCCTAACCACTGGGCTATCATGACACATTGCTTGTATTGGACGAAACTATTTAATATTTTCATCTTTGTCTGGGGAATAAACCTTAACCTTAATGTATTGTATTCCATGATGACTCAGTGCGCTCTATGGCTCCTAGATTCTTCTTCCTACGTACGCCCATCACGATCTGAAGTATGGATCGTTTGTTATTTATGATAGTGATTGAGTATTTAAGCATCCACTTGCGTTGTTTAGCGATGATTGATCAAGCAAACACGTTATCTTAGAATCAGGTGAATCGTAATTATTATTCGAGAGATTTTCGACTACGAGTAACATACACTAACATATTTAATGGCTTTATTAATATTCAATGCCTCTATAGGTTCGCTTAAATATTGACTGTGAATTAATTTTTCGATTGAAATAAAAACAAGCTTTATTTTAATATTGACCATTGAGACGTGTTGACGTTGTCGAGTAATTATCTAACTGAAGGAGTTTGTATTAAGCATTCAGTTTTCAAGGAGCCACTCAGATTAAATATTACGAAAACACTTCAAGTCATCTTGAGATTACTCTTGTAAGACTTCGTAGTGTAGGTACAATCTATCGAGAGTGAAACGTCTAGGAGAAGAATTTCTTCGAACAATACACTTAGATTTACTTATAACGCCAGACTCTGAAAGCAATCACAAAAATCGTTCCGTTCAGACAAAGGCCGAATTGTGTCGAACATAATTTGTGGCCCCAGCATCCTATAACAATAAATCTCGAATGTCAGCAGATTTACGACACTGTAAACATGCAATATCATCAAACTTATTTAAGTGCGTATAAGGGATACCATTTTGAACATTATTTAACAGCGTCCTCACTTAAATCGTGTTTCGTGAATTGTTTTCGATTGGTTTCAATTAATAAAATATGGATGTATAAAATAATAAACGATGTGATTTATAGTGTACGTTGATTAATACGGAAATAAAATAAAAAGAAAAGGAAGGTATTATTTTAAAGGTAAATTAGTGTTGAATGCGATGTGAGGAACGAACAACATACACGCAAAAAATTGAGAAACAGACAATCCAGTATGAAGTTTTTATTTGCTAGAAGTCCGAGAAAATAAGGTTGTTGGATAATCGCAGACAGCTAAATCAACTCAGAAAATCTAATTAAGTTTCGTCGAAGAATAATATCAAATCCAAGAAATGTATAAAAGCAAAATTATTCCTTCACGCCAAAATGCTTAAATTTTATTTTTCATTTTGTTGATCATAGAAGTTTAGAACACTATAACTTTGTTACAATCCACCATCTTGGAATGTCCAATCACAAGAATTTATTATTTTTAATATTGGAAAAGTTAACGTCGCGTTCATAATGTTGATATTAAAATGTTAAAGTGTTTAGTTTTATGTTCCGTTATTATACTTAACGCCAGAAATGTTTAGGTGTTTTTTATTTATGTTTTAATTTAAGCTATCAAATATTCGATATGTGGTAAATAAAAGATTGTCACGATGTTTATTTTGACTCAAATCGCCCAGTTTCGATAGCATTCCGATTGTCATTCATAATTTAGACGACATTTTGATGCCTGCTAACAGCATTATCGAAAATCGACTAACGGAAAATGTCCATAAATTCGGAAATATATCGGTGTGTACGATATTTGAATACGATGAATTCCTCCGTGTAGACTTGACCGAGAACGCGAATTAGTGTGGAACAGCGGGGGCGAATTTTTGTGACAGCCCAGAGCTGGTCGTAAAAAATTCTTGCCCCCCGTGGTGCCCATTTGTTTAGTTAATGCAGTTTCTACGAGCAATGAACATCATGAGTTTTTAGAGGATTGTAAAAAGGCACTGTCTTCTCTCTGACTTGCTGCAATAAGAAAGAATAATCTTTCTTATTTTCTTTAGATGCGGGGTTTTGGCTATTTCACCGAATACAATTCTGAGGATTTTTGGAATAGGAATGTTAAATTAATAATTAATATCGAGGATATGTGGTTTGTAGGGGTCATTGAAAAGAGCACCCAAGTTAAGGACATAGACTCATACATTTTCTGCCACGATAGATTTTTTCCGCCGTTTCCCAATGGTGTAGGAACAAGTACTTATCCCAAAATAAAACATTTCATCAGCCACACGACTCAACGAACCGATTCCATTATTCTTATTGTAATCCCAAATTACGTCGTAAGAAGAAAACCTACACACAATTACGAAGGAAAACCTCTCGTCATTCCGCCAGTAGCAAGTACCAACGATATCTTTCAGAGGAAAGATTCATCACATGTCTAACGGCTCGTAGGTAGTAACGAGGGTCGACGCCCCGAAAGGGTGCGTTTTGGAACGCGCGATAATCCCCGCTAACCGCCCGGCTTATAAACTAGTCGGACGAAGGATTTGTACTGCGATTGTTTTGTGATCTGTTTGATGATTCGGTGAATTTGTTTGTGTGATGAATTCAATGGTTACTCTATGTACTACAATGTTCTAGACATAATAGTTAAGTACTCTATGTACATGTTTTAGTCACAGGTGGATAGAAAACTCTCAGCGGTGAAGGGTCGAAAGAGGAAAAACGAAGCAAAAATTGTTTGACGTTTAAGTTAATGGTCTATTCAAACTGTAGGTATGCAGTATGACTATATTAATTATTTGGTAATAGAACACCCTGGCGATTATACCATTTTTCAATAAGCATTAGAAAATCTGTTGTTCCGAAGGTTTGAAGGAAAGCAGGTACGAATCGTATTGTATGGAGTCGTTACAAATATGTATGTAAAGTATTCAATTCTTATTTTCTTAAACACTTTGGTACACATAAACGAAGCTGCAGGCACGGTTAGTGTCATTATCAATGTTTATCATTCTAAGTCAAAATCAAAGCATTTATTTCAATTAAACCTATAGGCACTTTTGGATTGTCAAGGAGTAGGTCAGTTTGTCAGAAATTGAAGGTAGTAGGTAGCTCGTTCCAAAACGTAGGTAGGTCTCTATGGAGAATAACGAGCAAGAAGCTCTACGGACACTCTTTTCAATTATGTTTGTTATGTCGGGGCTGCCATTTTAAGTTAGGCTACTTCAGACTTTATTTTCACATAGATAATCATGTTTGTCCTAGGTCCCTTGAGCAAGACCTGTTAAGCACAAGATATCATGATTGATTAAGCAAAAACTGGGCGGATAACGTGGATAATGACACTCAATTATCTGAAATGATATTAACGCCTAAACACACACCACGTCTTACGCAAATCACTGCATTAACCAGATGATCATGTCACAGTAAAGTTAAACAGAAATACCACTAAGTGTTGTAAACATTCTGGCTGGATATGCAATGGTTAACCTTATTTTAGTAGTTTACAAGCTGACTCGGCCACCCGTTTCTGTGGCTTGAAGTAAGTAAAGATATTGAGGTCAATAATCGACATAAAAACTATCCTATCTTTTAAGTTTGACCAAATCACACACAGTAAGCGATATTTCATAAAAAAATGGTTGAATAGTTTAAGAGTCCATCCCGGACATACAACGTGACGCGTAATTTATGTATCTTAAAATAATGGCCATACTTCAATCACCCAGTAAGTTTGTGAGTTGTCTATTGTGACATGAGCTTGATACAAGCTTACTTTATCACCTACATCTAACACTCACCACTACTCTTTCGGAAAGTTATGTCTATTCTAAAGTATACGGGTTGCTACCAAGAATGCTTCTGATGATAAAGTCCAATAGTCTAAAATTTATACTGGACTTGTACCCATTACTCGTACCCAGGATCACATCATGCTCAGCAGTCATGCTAATGACCATGAGGACAACGCAGCAGTTAAGTTGTCAGTTGGTAAGTTAAATGAAGCTTCCAGCACATATTACTGAGTTGATGCAGAATCAGAGTTGTGAAGAGTCAGTGGACCTTCTCCACGCCTCTGCTCTGCCATGATGTTGATGCTGCCTGAGTCATATCGCCTCCTAACTTTTGCAATAAGTCATTTAGTTGAGCAGTAAAGGGACCCCTTGCAATATATTGCCCCCTATAATATTCACTTCCCGTTTGTCTATTTGCTCTTTGTAAGGGTGTCAGTATGACGAATATTTCCGTTTGGGTTCACAAAGGTACTCTTGAGGTTTGGAGGATTAAAAACTGGGTTTTGGCCTGTTGCTTGACATGAAAGTAGAGCAAATATTGCCCATTATTATTGCTCATAGCATGGTCAAAAGGTTAACCAGTTAACAGTTGATAACGCTGGGGACCTATGTACCCGTCCCCAGTAACTACTTATAGTCCCTTTAGGGAACTTCTGGTACCCTAAGGAGACCATAGGTATTACTGTAGTCCTCCTAGGCTACCAGGAGTGTATCAAAAGAGGAAGATAGAACCAAAAAATGTTGACCTTTTCTGACTTTATTATACAAGCAAGTATGCATTCTTATTAACACAGCTTAATAAGTTTTCCAACAACAGTGTCAAATATTTTCCTTAAAAAAATGAAATAAAAAAGCAAAGCGGAAAACAGCGGTTAGCCAATTTCTTCGCGAAAATCTGCAAGAACAATTCACCTTATGATGCAGCTTTACTTGCTATCCACATTATATCCTTATTTTCCTCCTTCAACTGTGCTTAGGGTGGTTCTTTCAGTGTAAAAGCAACCTTGAGTTAATAGATGTAAGGTTGTTTATTGGATGTTGTCGAAACAGGCCATCAACAACACGCATGATAAAAGCCAGCAGGGAACAAGTGATTAAAATAAGTACGGATTTAGGTGCGGCTGCCCTAATGGGGGGCACCACGCCCTATTCTGACCTGACGAACTTCACTTCAATGTTTTGTGGTAACTACATTAGTGGAAGTATTGCTCTTAGGTACTACTATCCCTTGTGCATTGGGCAGAGTGAAAGAGAAAGCGATAACAACATGACGATGTAATTTAGACACAATGTGTACTTTCATTCACAGTTTTCAGGCAGTCATTTGTTTTAAATTACTCTTTCATTTGACAGCTAGTAAAGTGATTGTCTAATGCCCGTTTTCACCATCAATCCTTAAGACATTTTAGATCAAGCAGAAACGCACTCTAAAATCTGCAAACTAAAAGTGCGTTTCTGCTTGATCTAAAATGTCTTAGCCTCTTAGGGGATACTTAAAAATTAGGGGTTTATGGTGAAAACGGGCATAAGATCCGGGTTCGGTTAACCTACCCATATTGGCAAGGCTATTTTTAATTAGTTATTAATTCATTATTAATAGCCTTGCGCATATATGGAACGGCAACCCTAATGTCCTACCATAATATCATAAATGTGAAAGTTTGTGAAGATGTTTAGATATTTGATGAGTATATTACTCAATCACGCGTAAACCGTTGTACAGATTTGGATGAAAATTGCCACATAGATAGACCATTTCCTGGATTTACACATAGGCTACTTTAAATCCTGGTAATAATGGGATAACAGATACTTTACGGAAAGATACTTCATACGTGGACAAAGCCGCGGGCAGAAGCTAATATTTTATAAAAAATATTTTTTACAAGAAACTCGATGAGAGTAAGTCAACCGAATCCGGATTTTACTATGATAAAATATAAGCTCCCAAGGCTTCTAGCAAAAAACATTTTTATTTATAAGAAGGTTTCATTCTGCTTAATGAAAGAGCTACACAAACATTTTACATTTAACTTGGCCCCCAAACAATACGTCACGGCTACGAAAAAACCCTGAAAACATTCTTCACACTACGTTTTTTCCACATTACGTTCCGTCGGGCTCATCTTCATTCAACAATGCTAACAAAAGCGTCGCCATTTTTATGACGTTAAAAAATCATTAGCACACCCCAACGCAACGGAAAACCCTATTCTGCCAACGTTGACATACCAACTCAAGTGTTGCAAGAATAGAAAAATTATGCGTTGTGATTTAGTGAAAGCGGTTTGGTATGATTTTAACATTTATTTCATTTTAAACGCATAGAAGTTTTTTTGTAAATATGCAAATCAGATTTTTAAAAGGTTAAATATAAATGAAATCGCAATTCAAGTTAAAAATATGAATTCATAATACAAGCCTTTTATTGTCTCACTGCAGGGCAAAGGCCTCTTCTCATACAGAGACAGCACGAGCATTGATCACCACGTATGCTTAAGAGATTTCAGATTTAGGTATATTAATTTTATAGTCTAGGTTTCTTCACAATATTTTCCTTCACCGATGTCAGTGATAACCAAGATAAACTTAGAAAGTACCCACATATGAATTGGAAAAGTCACATTGATACTTGCCTGGTATCGAAAACACAACCTCATGCATGTGAGGCGGGCGCCTTAACTACTGGGTCATCACCATATTGACTTGCCAAAAAAGATTATTACGACCATGTCTTTTTTATGACATAATACCCATAATGTTGCCATCGGAATTAAATCCATATTCAACTATTTTCCCCACAGAATTTTAAAATAAATCACATAAAAAATGAAGCACAATTTTGGTAAAAAAAACCTCATCTCAGTGCAATTTCATACGGAAAATACGTTATCATATTACCTTATACTAGTGTTGCCACTATTGCTACACAAAGAAGAGTTCACAAAGAACTTGTGGTAATGTTGCTACATCTAATTCGTACCTAATTGGCTTTGCATTTGACTACGTTACCCGCTTTGGGGTAATTTTACTTGTGGTTAGAGCTCGAGTAAGCTTATAGTGTGTTTGTGTCTGGCTCATTTAATTTCTATGTGGAAGACACATCTTCCTTTGTATTTAAATCTTTTGTAAACTCCCAAATTATATTGTTTAAGTTTATTATTTTCGCTTTTGGGTTTTTACTCTAGAATAAACAAATTGTTGCCACTTATTATTTTAATGGGTGCCTCTCCTTATTTTCACTAGCAATTTCTCCTGTATTTTGGGTGGGTTAATAAACATATAAACTCACATACACAAACAGCCATACCCGGAACAACTATCGTTAGACCATGCAAATATTTTGTTCCTTGTGGTAATCTAACCCGCAATACTCGGCGCAGCAGCCAATCGCTCAACGGCGCTTCGCCAACCGTGCCGACCATTTTACCTTTGGTTTTTTCCTTTCTTTTTTTCCTGCGAATGTGATGTCTTTATTAATTTTGATTAATACCAGCCTCTTCACCATTATGTTGTCATAACTTTACTTTTGAAACCTACGCATTGTCTTGCCAGTTTCCACTATGACCTAACAGACTTCCTTTCGCAGACATTGTACCACCAATCCGTCCATACATTTCATCCAACATACCTATAGATACAGTAGCTGCGTTAGTAAGTACAGGCTCAAACAATACAGGGCAATCAAGAGTGATCGCGGCTCACGTAGATACCGATATCTGGCGATGCCGTGGGGTCACCGTCATTAATCACATCGGTACAGTTCGACCGCCCCCTGTGACATACGGCCTGATAGGTCAACGAGCGTGTTGGTTATTTTAAGTACCAATTTTGGGTTCCAGTTTTTAGGTATTTAAGTTGTAGTACCTGCTGCCCTACCGTGAACTCTTATTGCGATCCAAAAACTGAATTGTTCTTCAAATAAGTCAATATAACGCATCAATTTATGCGTTTTATTGACGTATTTGAAGAACAATTCAGTTTTTGGATCGCAATAAGAGTTCATGGTAGGGCAGCTGAGCGTTATGGAGCTTACTAAGAATAAGAATCAGGGTGTGGAATTATGGATACCCTTTTGGTAATTGACAAAGGGAGGTAATTAAGTAAGTAATAATCTGTAAAACGATCTAATTCGTGTAAACTGTAATAAACGTAAATTAATGAATTATTTTGTTAGCTAGCCGTTACTGTTCCACTAATTAATTACTTATAATTAAAAATGTCTGATAAGTGTATAATTTTTGAAAGTTTTTTTTAAGTTGGCAATAGTCTTACGAACATGTAGGCACTCGTAATTAGGGCTCGACGAAGTTTTTAATGCATGTGTGTCACCTTAAGTACGTGAACTTGATGATAGAGTGGAACATGGTGATCTTTCGATGAATCTGTTTGCGAATGAATGGATGATGATTGTTTTTGACTGACCTCTAAATTAACAACATTATTGCTCTAAGTTTACCAACCAAACTAAGAATCAAAAACTATTTTCTTATTGGCCAAATATCTTGCTCGTGTGTCCGCAGTCGGGCACGCGTATCTGTGATCGACATTCCCTAGTGATTACTTTAACAAATCTGTCGGTAGATATAGCGAGTAGTTTAGGGACCTATTAGTTGTTCCTGATATCTCCGCAGACTTGTACCAAATGGTGAAATGACCAAGTATAGCCATGGTCGGTAAGTGACTGCAATTTCAGTAACAATTTCTTTTTAACTAGCCTGTAATGTCCTACTTCTATGCAGAGGCTTCCACGAAGTTCTTTCGGGTTTCTTTTCTTACGCCACCTCGAACCAGTCCTTGCGCCCGTCTAGGTCATCTCGCTACCTCTTTTTGGGGCCAGGCTCGGCGATGCGACTTCGACCATTCTAAGTTACAATTATGTAATTGTATATACCTACCGATCAATTCTACAGAAGCTTATAAGCGAACATACTATCATGACAATTAATAATAAATTATTAATTGGATGCTGCACTGCTTGTTGCAGGTTGGGTTCCCGCACGGAACAGATATTTGTATCGCCTACAGATACTTGTTTCGGGTCTGGCTTTTTGTGTTTGTGAGTTTATATGTTTGTAAACGCACCAGAGCAATTTCAAAAAAAATTGTACCCGCGTTTTTTGCCTTGTCCCTCGACTTTGTTCATTTATTTTTTTGTGATGAATTACTTCTAGCAGAGTATATTAATTTAATTGAAAGAAACATATTTTTAAAAACATATATAAATTGTAGTTTTGTTGTTACTTTACTAAATATAAAACTTATAATTTTTTTTTTAATATTGAAGACCATCAAATTTACCTGTCCCCTTCCCAACTAGGGTCAGAAAATCTTTGATTTCCAAAAACTTTCGTGTATTGGGAGTGGTTTATAAATATAATTTGAATTCTTGAAAGTCGAATTTATCAGTTAGAAGTATCAATTTTCTTTTTATTTAAATAGTTTTTTTTTTAAATAAATTTAAATTTAAATCGCAAATTTTAGCTAACCGGAACATTCCGTTTTGTGACCGCTCGTTTTTGCAAAAAATATTCTAATCGTGGAAAGTATTCGGCACAAAATGGCAACACAACATATCGTCCTTCATCGAGAGACGCCATTTTGCTTTCATTGTCAAACTAATTTGTGACCAGCGCGGACGTATTGTTAAGTGTGCCGGTGTTTCAATTTCTTTGCTCAGGTATGTGACCAAGTTTTACTATTATAAATCACTTTTCTTTAATTATTGTTATTGTTGACACATAGCAAGATTTGTATAGTATTTGATAACAAAAAGTTAATAGTGCTAAGTACGATGGGTAATTTTTAAACAATTTAAAACTATAAGAAGGTAGCATTATGTGACCTCCGTTATGTGACTTATTCTACGGTGACATTTAACGGAACGGCAAGTCACAACAGGTCGGAATGCGTAAAGCTTAGTTCACATTGCAAATCCATACTATGGGTTTAATATTACAAATTATTTAAGTTCTTTTATTTTAATTTTACAATACCTAGTGATCTCAAATATTATGTTATAAACAACGGAGTTCCTATTAATCAGTATCCTGCAAAGTTTTAATAAGACTGATGTCAACCAGTACAGACGCCAGCACATCAAGCTACACCAATCTGTCAAATTTCTTTGATAGATTTCAACTTTATTACAAAAGAATAAGGTTCATGTTCAATTGGGAAAGTTAAGTTGTACAATTTATAACGATATAACCTAACCTAACCTAACCGTGTATAACCTTAGAAAGACAAAAAACTGGTGTACCTACCTACATTATAATTGGGTTTGAGGTTTCGTTTGTAATTTCACATTATCATAAAAATACAAGCATAATTATTTAAAATTATTGTTTTATTTTTTACCTACTCTGTTCTTCGATTCTTTCAGTATTTTCTTATAGACAGAAAAAAATATAAAACTAGTTCCAATTTGAGAAGTAGGGCTAAAAAAATTTCAATTATCATTTGATGTCAAAATTTGTTAACTTAGTTTTAATGTACTACGTACGTGTTATTTAGGCAATTTATAAATCATGTGAACATAGCCTTATGATTTTAAGACTTCCATTTTGTCACTGTCCCTTGAAATTGATGCAGTTAAATCTATGAAATTACATAATTTTTTACCTTTTAAATATGTGCGGCCACAAATATGTTTACAGTTAATATATTACTTTACGAAAAAGCTACACAATATTAAGTAAAATATTATGTTTTTGGAGTAAAATTAAAAAATAGTCAAGTAATAAGCGACAGAGTCACAAAACCGAATATAAAACAATCATTTTGTGTTAATCCTTGAAGCTAAGGTTATTTTCTTTGATTTATCAATTAATTACATGTATTATTAGTTTAAATAAATTTGAAAAAGCCTTATTAATGTCACACTTTTCTTTAATTTTGCTTTTAAATCTAGTCACACAACGGAACCAATTCCGCCACAAAGCCGGTTTTGTTTCGATATTATCGGGAAAATGCCTCGAATTCCGCGTTTCTTTTTATTTTTCTGCATGATAAACGATATTACCTATAATATTATGGTCAAATAAAAAAAAAAAAACACCTAAAAAATTAAATCGAATTTTACAGCAGGGTACACTTTATTTTGAAATTGCTCACCAACGACACAACGTTCCTTTTAAAAAAAAAGTATCTGTTTATTTTAAAGATAAATACAGAATAGTAAGTTGTTAAAATTTCAGGAATTTCCATGTAAAAATATATTGGAAATTAATATGAACAGTTGTATTGTGGACGTACCTTCATATATTTTTATTGAAATAGGTAGGTACTTAATCATTTTCAGTCGTTCTCTACGCACGATAAACAAATAAAAGAAACTAAAAGATATAAAGATAAGATCGACATAAAACAATGCAATACGATTGTACATTTAAAACAAACCATTTATTTTGTTTTGGTCAGAACAATATGATTTATTGAAATATCTTCAGAAATTCTTACACCCTCTATCTTACGCTCTTTATAAATTACGTAGATAAGATACATATAAGATTAATAAAAGTATTTTTTCTTTTTGTAAAGATAAATTCTTATGATAAAAGAGTGAGGGCTTACTGTATTGAAAATCGATAAAAAAAATAGTTTTACTTGTAAGGTCATAAGGGTCAATTTACACCAATTTGATAGACTCTACGAGCAACAAATAATAATTTTCTTTCTTATAAAAACATAAGTAGGTAAGTAATAATAGGATTTAATACAGTTTTCGAATTCGGATTTCAAAATGAGTAGTGCTATTCTGTACAATGTAGTGAGTCTACAATCCCTCACTTCAAGCTTAATTCACCTAAATTCACCCAAATAAGGTTTTTACAAAAAAGCTGTTCCTTTTTGGGAAACTTTTTTATTTTAAAGACTTTGTATAATGTAAAAAGGCAGATGGCATCAAGTAAAGATTTGAATTTCCAATACGAAAAAAAAACACCAAAATAATATTAAAACTGGAAATTCCTTTTCATAACCCAGATAAGCAAGATGACCTAAAATCTAGCACTAGGTACTAAAATATCTTTAGGTCCGATCTATTTTTAGAAGTTCAACACTCCGTAAACCCTGTAGACGAGCATAAATCATTTTTACGGCGCCTCTGCCTCCCTGTCTATGGGACAGGCTTTCACGGCCCGTGAATAGTCCTCTTTATGCCTTACTTGCTGTACAACTACGCTGATAAATTACACGCTATAGTAACCATTATAGCAAAACAGTAAGGGTGTTTTTTGCTTGCGATATTTTAGTGTGTTATGTGACGTTGACCCCAAAATGCCTAAACAGGGGCTATTAATATGAAATGTTCAATATACTTGTGTTTGGTGTGACTTATCGATTTACCATTTAATTTATGAACGTTGCGTTAAGTTACGATACGCTTAAATGTCAAAAATGTATGCGTAAGCAAATGTTTAAGTATAACGTCATAGCTAAGCGTTTAAGATAAAGATGAAATTTTTATATGCACTGTATATTTTTAATGCAAAATTTGTTTGATGAAAAACTAATAAGAACTAATAAAAAAGAGTTAGTTCGTATTCCTTCACTTGCAAAAATACACAAGAATGTTATATCAATACTTTTATAAGTAAGGTGTAACTTTACAATTTCTCACATTAATTTTGTTTCGATTTTAGTTCAACAAACCAGGCGAGTAATGGTGTAACATGAAAAACGCAAATAATTTTACAAAATAGTAATAAAGTGGTAATTGTGCTTTTCAAAATATCGCGTTCCATTTTGCCCCAATTCCCTTTACTCATATCTCGTACATTATAAACTAAGTTATACTAAAATGGATGCTTAAATAGGGCAAATATTGGAAACCATATAGGTACACTTAACCAAGTGCACTCCCAAGAGGAGTCTAGTCTCCGAAACCTTAATAGCAAGAAGCTATGTTACTACAAAATTATGTGTAGATCGTATCTAATAGCTTTCTGTACATAGCCCGTTGGGTATTGCTATATATGCAAGCATCGTTTGCTAAAGTTTCAATGTATATCGATATTTGCTTAAACCATAAAATATCGCTTGCAGTATTTCATGTTACAAAAAGTGAGCTTTTAAAAATGTAATTTGTAGATCGGTATGAATGAAAAGTAACAGTTAATTCTAGCTATCAAGCTGCTCACACGCAGATTAACAACAAACACAGATATTCAGGTACACCCTCATTTAATCCGAGCATTCTGTTTAAAAAATCATAACCTTTGTTTGTAACCAGTTTAATTAGAACTAGGAGTGAACGAAATGTAAGCTTAAATTAAACGAACGAAGGGGTTACAGAGATCAACTCAAATTGGTTAGTTCACAATCACAGTCGCAGATAGCTGCTACCGCGCGACACCCTGTATATTTTGTTTAGGATACATCCCTCTTTATTTACATATCATTCGAACACCGCAAAATGTCCTTTAATTGTTGGAGCATACGTTTGAAAATCGATTGGGTGCTGTTCTCATATGCTGCGGTAGAGGCTGTGTAAGTTTAAGGTATGCACGGATAAACAAAAGGGTTTATTGACCTTGGCTTACGGCCAGGTTTGGAAACAGGCGAATTAGGAGCATCGGGATAATCCTAGTTAAGTTTAGTTGCTTAACAGTCTACCTGATAGTATTGTGTTACTAGATTAACAGTTGTTTAATGAATGAATGACTGACTGACTGACGGATCAACGCCCAGTCTAAACCGCTGATCGTAGAGACCTGAAAATGGGAGGGTGTGTTCTTTGTATGACGTAGGCATGCGATAAGAAAGGATTTTCCAAAAACCCTCTAAGGGGGTTGAAACAGTTGTCCAAAGTTTGTATGGTGAAACGAACATTCACGACTGATATATTTACTTTCGCATTTATAATATTAGTATAAACAAATCGCTGTACTTACGTCAGTACATATATATTTCCAGAGCTATGCAACAATTAAATAAACATAATAGGCAGTACAAAAGCCTTGTTCTGATTCCTGGGAATTTGAAGACTATAAAATTAACATAATAATGTTTACTTTTACCACACAATGCTTGACGTGCTTTGTTTATCATATACTTAACCTTGTGATAAAATTCTCACAATACTTAAAACATTATCAAGCTAAAGAGATTTTTTTTTGTCTGTGTGTTTGCTACCAGTCGGATTGGAAACATTATTTTTGTATATGATAGCAGATTCATGAGGGAAAGTATCCTTACTAATATCTATTACTAGCTGTCCGCCGCGGTTACACCCGCGTCTTTGGTTACTGCTCCGCTGCCGTAGGTCGTAGCGTGATGGTATATAGCCTATAGCCTTCCTCGATAACTAATCTATCTAACACTGAAAGAATTTTTCAAATCTGACCAGTAGTTCCAGAGATTAGCGCGTTCAAACAAACAAACAAACAAACACTGCAGCTTTATAATATTATAAGTATAGATAAATGCGAAAGTAAATCTGTCTGTTTGTATGTCAGTTAGGTGTTCACGACTTAAAAATAAACCGATTTGGTACGAAGTAAGTTTGAACCCCAAGGCAGGACATAGGCTACTTTTTATTTTGCGACTTCGTCTGCGTCCGCGATAAGCGATATTTATGCGGACAGAGTCACGGGAAAAAGCTAGTAGGTAGGCTATAAAATAACGCTATCACAAACGGGAGAGGAGCAGTAACTAAAAACGTACTTTAACACATTCGTAACACGGTTGAAAAAACCACGCGTAAGTACCTACCAAGTCGCAGGGAACCTGTCCCTGCGACTTGGTAGGTACGTGTGGTCATTTAATAAAAGTCAAATAAACCTCTTAAATGACTACACACAATGCATACGCAGTACTGAACTTCTTTATTAAGCAATTATAAGTTAATGATTGTATTAAAGCACATATTGTGACTAACAATAAAACAAGAATTCAAATAAGCTGTATAGCACGTTTTGTTAAAGTAATGGTAAGCGCGAAATGCTTAGTTACCTTACATACTTAACTGTTACCGATGGGTGTATATAGATATTAACTGTTCGTATAAACCTTCCTCTTGAATCACTCTATCTATTGATGAAACCGTATTAAATTAAAATCCGTTGCGTAGTATAAAAGATCGGCGGGAGGTGACTTTGTTTTATACTATGAAGAAATATATTCGTTCCACAATCCACGTTATAATATATGATTCTTAAATATATGCACCTCTTATTTAGGCTAATAAAGGCGTAAAGCTTATCTCCTGTAAAAAATATATGCTTAGTATTTATTAAGATCGTCAATAAGTCAAGGCGCTGCTGGCCTCTTTTGAGAAGTTGCGGTGGATCGAATGATCTGTTTCCTACACGTATGTATGCGAAATGCGCGATAAGTAAATCAAATATTGCTTCTTCATAAAAAACAGTGTCTAAAATTAAACTAGGTACCTAAGCAAGGTACCTAGTTTAAGTTTAGAAACATCTTTCGTAACAATAAATTATTTTCTTTAATTAATTTCACCGCACCGCCTCGCCCAAATTTTCCAAACGTTGTTTACAAAACCAAAATGGCCGCGTTGTCAAGGTACACCGCATTACGTAAACTCAATTTAAAATTCACGCCTGTAAAAACAGCTTTCATCTCTTTAATGTAATCCGTCTGAGATAACTAAGTGACACCCTTATAAGTACATAGGTACCCTTCGTAGCCTTTTAAATAATAAATTGACTTCTAAACAGAGTAAAGATGACTTCGTTACGTCACTACGGCTAAAGAGCATTTGGAAAATGTGGTTAAAAACGGCTAAATTGGATTTTGATGTCGGGAAAATTGGTTTCAGGCGACGTGGACAAGGGAATCATCTTATTTGGATTAAGTAACAATCTCCTTTTGATGATTTTGTTTTAATTGTGTTTGGTGTCAGATGTTAATTTAGTTAATGCAAACGGTCTCGTACTATTTTTATTACTAACATAGTAACTATTTTTATTACTAACATAGTTATAAGTTTACTGCTGCTAATATAATATAGGCATCCACAGTCTGAAATAAATGAATGATAAATATAATGATAATAATTAATCGGCTTATGCTCGATATTATTACAATAATTCCAGTATTAATTTGTATTATAATTTCTTAGAACACACTATTATCTCATACTAGTAATCTCCCCGAGACTTCGTTCGCGCGTATTTTCTTAAAGATCCCTAATTTTTTGATAATAAAATATAGCCTATAGCACTTAGTGACAACGTGGCTTCCAATTTGCGAGAGAATTTTCAAAATCGGTTCAGTAGATCTAGAGATTAAGTACACCCTACAACCTTACAAACTTTACCTCTACGTATAATATAATTATTTATTGAATGCACAATGTACACAACATAGTTTACACGCCGAGCTTAAAACTAGTGAGTACATGGTCCTGATAGGGCGCAGTAAGACAACTTAAAACTATTAGTATTGCAGTATAATTCAAGCCTAATTTTAGTATAGATATAGACTACTCATAATAAAATGAATAAACAAAAGAAGATTGCATCTTTCTAATTAAATTATTCATTACCACCTAATAATACAAAACACTTTTATTAGCGAAAGTACGCCAAAGCTCCATGCGTGTAGGTAATTTCGTCGCGTCGACTTTGTAATGCTAATGTGCAGCCAACCTTTAGTACAAACGCGTGCATATTGGAGTCTTGACACGAGACAAATTAGAAGCAGCTATTGGAACAAAAACATGAGTGTGTGTGGGGGAGGCGAGGTACAGAACTGGAGATAGGTTTAATTACACTAGGTAGGAGATCAAGCGACTTGTCTCAACTCATTCCATGTAGATCAGATTCAAAGTAAAATAGTTTTGGAGTCGTTTTACGGTGTTTTAATCCTTGGTAGCTTCTGATTTTAAGGAGAGAAGGAATAATCGTTTTGTCGGTTTTATACAAAAGTACAGTTAAAAAACCTGCCTCGTTGGTCTAGTGGTCGCAAAGCGCGACTGCTGAGCATGAGGTCTTGGGTTCCATTGCCATGTCAGGCAAAGTGTTATTGGGTTTTTCCATCAGGAACTTCTCAGTAGCAGCCTCGGAGTCTAAATTTGTGCCCGGTTGATGACAATAGGCTCGCCCCCTTTTACATGGTACTTAAACATAACTGGCGAAATGTGGGTTTACTATAATGGGTACACCTCTGCCTAACCCTTTGGGGATTACAAGCCTGGTGTTTTAAAAAAACAGTTTTTCTCAGTCCAAAGCCTATTCATGTAAATAGCTTTATTCAGAAGGGTCAGTTTTTTCATTACAGGCAAAGTTATTTCTTGGTGCAGATTAAAAATATCCACAGTGGTTTTATTTCATGGAATGTAACTGCGAACGGAAATGAGTTTATATGATCGTCCATTTTAATTGCACTGTAACAGTGTGGCAAGAATGAACAGAAATAATCCGATAGCAATGCTATTTGTAGGCGATGGAGAACAAAAACACTTCGATATCGAACTACTGGAACTTACACGCATTCTTACATAGTTTTTAATTGCAGTTTATTCCTGTACTGCCTTAATGAACCAGTATTGTAATGATAAACATTTTATGCTAAAAGAGTATCGACTTTTTGCGCGTCCAATGCCGCAGACGATCAAACATCGAATATTTTAATTTAATCAAAAGTATTTACTCGCTTGCGTTCTTTTTTCGAAACGATTTTTTTTTCTTTTTGAAACTGACATCGCCGTCCAATTAAGGATAAAGCATACAGCCTTTAGGACGAGGGTATATTAGCGTTAGTCACGAAACTCTAAAAAGGTTTTATTAGTTAATTTAACGTAGCTCAGCTTTTTGTCGTGATTACTGGCGTAGTAGTATTCAGACGCCATGACACAAGAAGTGACAGTAATAGAAGATAATAATGATACGTCGTTAGAGACTGACGGATTTTTTTATTAATATCAAATTGACTGCCTCTGTTGATGTAAGTTAGAACGCTTCTGTCAGCCATAGAAGAAAATGTGGGCGTGATAATAATGACGTAATAATGAGCTACTTACTTAGCATTAACAAGATGATTATGCATATTACCTATATCGATATAATATTGAAGGTTGTACAAATTGTTGCATACGATGAAAATGAGATTATTTTTTTTTAAGGATGGATGAATCATCAACTGTCTTCTAACGCTCTGGGCGGAGCGGAAGGGAGTATTAGACTCTTACTGAGTAAAACCCATCTGTGTTTCTCTTAATGCCCTTTGCGTTCCAAGTCCGCGGTGAATGTTTCGAACAAATTCCGCAACCAGGATGGCAGGATGACATATACCTACCTACTGCTTATAACAATTATTGCCCTTTGCAATTATCACAGCATTTACAGCCAATTTTGGAATTGTCAAGGAGTCGGTCAGTCGGTAGGACTCTATGGAGTTAAACGAGCAAGAAACTCATACATGTATGTTCGCGTTGTTCTTTTATTACCCAATCCTAATCGCTTCCCTTTTAAATAATTTTGATAGTCCAAAAAAAGGGGGAGATTAGTCAGTTAACACACTTGGCACAGTTCCTTCGTCCAGAGGAAGCGACTGGCGAACACATACGTCATAAAATACGAACGCATACGAATCATTGTTAGACAAGCAATCAATCTTGCGCCAGACGCCTGCTAGACAATGTTATACAAAAGAACGACAAGAACAATGTCAGTCAGATTTTTTGACAGAAGTATTATTCGAAGATTAGTCGAAATATTGTACCTACATATTATGTACTTATGTCAATATTATAAGATATTTAAATGTTGCCCGCAGAAATTACCTGTGCTGCATAAATAAGCACATAAAGTAACAAATAATAAGAATACTAGCCTATTATCGTCCTACTACAAGGCAAAGACTTTCTTCTCATACAGAGAAGGCACGAGCATTGATCACTACGCTTGCGCAAGACGGGTGGCGACTTCTCAGACTTTTTAGAAATAATAACTTCAGTTTTCCTAACGATGTTTCCCTGCACCGTCGATAGTAAATTCAAAGCTAAACTTAGAGAGTGCATATATCAATTTAAAAAATTACATTCGTATTTGCCCTGTATCAAAGTCGCAACCTCATGCATGATGGGCGAGCGCTTAACCACTGGGCCATCGTGACTCCATAATTATTATAATTTTCTAAAACCACATTTAAATTAAATAAATGAATCTAATTTTAGACGCATAATGTCGGATTCATACAATGGTTTGGTTAGAACATTAGGGCGCGCACACACAGCGGTCAGAGTGCACCGGCGCCGCCACCTCCCCCCCGCCTCCGTCCGCTTCCGGAATTCGCGCCAGATGCAATTTGTAGCGTCCTCTCCCATTGAAAATAGTGGTAAGCTGGATATGAAATAGAAAACCTAGTTTGTAATAGAGGAAATTATATGTAGAAATGTTTTGTGAACTGGAAATTAAATATTCAATGCGTTGTGTTATGGTTCGGATGGGACTTCGGACGATTCTCTGCTGAATTCAGTGGTTATACGGACAAATACTGAATCATTGTAGTTATTTGCAAGCTATATAAACTGAAGGCAAATTCCCGTAACAAAACACGTTCCCTCCCAACATCCCCAATGACTGCGTCAGCGGATGGTGTCGTCGTAGCTGAATACAGAGCCAATCAAAAACGAATTAAAAACTTATATTGCCTATTTAGTCATCATCATCATCATACCAGCCGAAAAGCGTCCACTACTAGACATAGACCTCCCCTAAATATAACCACAATGACTGGTCCTGTGCTGCCCGCATCCAGCGGTTTTTGGTTTCCCGTGACCTTTACCAGTTCGTCAGTCGTCGGGGTCGTCACCCCTAACATTTTGGCGAAACATACATGGGAACCTTCTGGTTACGGAGATATTGACAGTCAAAACTTTTTTAACGATTTTGACGAAATCTGTTTTCAAATGTAATTAAATGTTCTTACCAAATTATAAAAAAAGGGGAATCAGTGATAGCATGACGGCTGACAGGACAGAGTGGAAGAAGAAAACATGTTGCGCCGACCCCAAGTAACATGGGACAAGGGCAGGAGGATGATGATGACCAAATTATAAACACCCTAGGTATGACCCTTGTTAATGGCTATGTGCTGTGTCTTATAACACTACATACAGGTAAACTTACCAGTATCACCAGTTATTGTTTTAGTAGTTAACACAAACATTGCCGTAGGACCGAACAGCAACGTTCTAAGATGCATGGCAGAGTTTGCCTCAAGCTATAGTCAGCAGCACAAAAGCTGAAGCATCGAAGTCTAGACGAAGCAGTAAACTTTGTAGACAACATACATACCAGTTTCCCGTCAATAAATATGGTAGCAACTAGTAACTGGCCGTAAATGTTTTAGACGTAAAATTAACAAGGTGTAAGGTAGTAGTAGTAAGTATAGGAGGTAATGTACAGTCACGAGCAAAAACAAGTATACACTAAGCAACATTGCGAAGAAATTTTCTTCGAATGCATTGATTCAAATGTCATGTTTTTAGGAATATACCTAGTATTTTGAATTTAATACTACTATGAAATAGGTTTTATATCAAAGTTACAACCATTATTTCTCAAGATACTTAATCGCTTTTGAATTTTTGCTAAGTGTATACTAGTTTTTGCTTGTGACTGTACTCAGGAACTTAAAACGATAAAGATTACTGAAGCCAGTCTATTGCGGGACTGTCTACTAGGCCGTATTATGAAGTGCGAAAAAAGATGGAGTTTTATATGACTGTTGGTAGCACCATTCTGAAGCAAAAAGGAACGCGTGCCCGCGGCTTTGTATTTTTAATTTTTAGGCGCGAAGGACTAATTATTTTTTTAATTATAAGCGCATCTGGGCCTACCTTACACCTTATAACAGCAACTATCTGCCGGTGAAAGTCCCCTCAAAATCAGTTCAGCTGTTTCAGAGATTAGTCAGAACTCAGAATAAACAGAAAGACCAGAATTTTAAAAAATACATATTAGTACAAGTACCGTATAAATATTGATTATATGCATTTAGTAAAAAACTGTTATTTTGACGTTACAACAGACACTTCAATTTTATTTATTTGTACAGACACCATTGCCACCTTCTCAAAATATTATGAAAATCGACGAAGCTACTTCCAAGTGCTAAATTCAACTGTTCCACTCTTCATATTTTCAGGTAACAAAAATATCATTCAGATAAATTCAAAACACAGGAACATGCAAATAAAACCTAGGTACATAAACCTATATAAGTATGTATATCAGTTGTCTGGTTACCATAACACAAGCTCTGCTTAGCTTGGGATCAGATGGCCGTGTGTGAGTTGTCCCAAGATATAATTAAACAATATCTCAACAATAACATCATTACTCAGTACAGATGAGTCTCATCCCAGAACCTCATTGCAATACTCATTTCCCGTTTTCAGTGTCGAACGAACATAAACTGTTGGCTATTTTCATTTGATACCATTCAGCTGTCAGTGGACTCACTGTACACGTACACAAAATTCTTGAATTAGACGTTCATTGTGCTAACGAATTGCCAATGGACCGTGTTCGGAGCGGTTAGACCGTTTTGTGGAATTGCAGATGCGTTTTTGTTAAAACGGGTGCATCATTCTTTGGTGACGTAATTGTAGCTCTTTATTTGAATACTTTTCGATAATTAACGGTTAATTTGTCTTTTGTTTCTTAAATGGATTCGATGGACAAAAAAATAAATAAAGGGCGTTGTCATATTTTCTTTTATAAATATGGTATCTTTAAAATATTAGAAAGGCGAACTTGAAAAAGTTGTCATTTGATTCTCAGTTTGCGTTGTTATAGTGTGGCCATTAGTGCTGTGCACTCCCTGAGGTATGCGCGCGGCGAGACGGGGGGGAGAATCGGCTGCTGCGCTCTGTCAGTCTGCCGCCGACGCTCACGGCGGTAGCTAGCATTTGTTTGTATCGGACTGTCTATGTCAGACGCACATGAGATAAATATTCGTAGATGGGTCGTGCGTTATCTTATGATGTCAAGACCGTCATTTTTAAAATGGTCGATATTTTAAGAAAAGAAAAGTAGACAAAAAGCTTTGAATAGTATAGTGATGCGAATATTGCCAAAATCGTAGAGGAGGCAATTTTCAATTCAAATGTACTTTCTTAAGTTTATCTTGGATCTCTGACATCGGTAAAGGAAAACATCGTGAGGAAACCTGGAATTGTAATTAATGTAAGTCTGGAATCGCCAATATTAAAGCTTTATATAAAATATTGTAAACCGATATCGTAAGATCAGTCCGACAATATCGATCTCATGTGAACTCATGCACTTTTTTCTTCGCCTCCCACCTCGCCGCGCATACCTCAGGGAGTGCACAGCACTAATGGCCACACTATAACACAGAGGTGGTCGCAGTAGTCACTTGTCAGTATTACACAGTTGTATCTGACATGCGTGTCCTGTCAGTTTAGTTTACAATTATGTCAAACTGACAAGTGTACTGCAGACACCCCTTCTGTCTGAACGAAGATTAATATCTTTAAAGATTTTTAATTCTTACATTTTGGATCTTATTAATCTTAGTAAGAGGTGCATTTCATTATTTTTGATCAGTGTAATAAAGAAAAGATTGAACCTTTACATTAAATAATATATTTAAGACATCTTTCCACTACTGCTGCGATGTACCTTACATACGAATACGAATGGATCCCAGACGTAATTTAAAATAAATGAACTTTTCGAAATAAAGAGAGTTACCCACGTTGATGCACAAATATATCTTATAACTGAAACAAGGTTATCTTGTAAACTGAGCGCGTCTGCTGAGTCAAAGTCAAAAGTCAAATCATTTATTTAGACCACTAGCTGTCCGCCGTGGTTACACCCGCGTCTTTGGTTACTGCTCCGCTCCCGTAGGTCTTAGCGTGATGGTATATAGCCTATAGCCTTCCTCGATAACTAAGCTATCTAACACTGAAAGAATTTTTCAAATCGGACCAGTAGTTCCAGAGATTAGCGCGTTCAAACAAACAAACAAACAAACACTGCAGCTTTATAATATTAGTATAGATTTAAAGGCACTGTTTATGAACCTTATTTAAAAGAAGAAAAAAATTGAATCTAGTTGTCCATTCCAAAAGGTAACTTCGCATGGAGAAGAAACTACACAAAACCATTCAATAATATCTCCTGTTTGCTTAGCTAGTCTCCATTGAGACTGGCCACCATGACCGCAATATTCATTATTAAGTATGTTGATAATGTGTTATCCCCTTTCTGTGACGTAAGATTATATCGATGGCAGCAAAGTAGAAACGGACATCTACATTTTTTCGAAAATGCTTTTTTTACAAAAATGAGCTTATATTAATCCTATCTACAAGTCTGTATTAAAATTTTTTCAAAATTCAATATAACAAAGAAAATTTGGCACGTAAATGAAGACATCTACACTGGATTTTTAAAAAACATCGCAGTAGAAACGGACATGTGAATTTGTCCGCCTTTACTTCGGAGCTTTGACAGATGAATGGAAACGTCAACAAAGACATCAGTCAGTTGTCACATTCTAGCGCGTACCGGTATAAATGTAATAATAATGATAGTGTATACAGTTCATTATTAGTGCTAGTAATGAAATCTTAGAGTGAGTAATAAAAATTATTTTGAGGTTACGGTTCGACGTAAACACGGACATCTGCCACTTGTTCGTTTATAAAGATGTTCTTTAAATATCCTTAAATGTATTACAGGAGATTATTATCTTACTTTATTAGATATTTTAAATGAAATGGGCACTTTTTTATTACAATGTAATAAAACTTTGACGTAGAAGAAGACATCTGCCTGATAAACGGTTATCAGGCAGATGTCTTCTTCTACGTCAAAGTTTTTTCAGAGTAAAAAAAGACATCTACATTATTTCAGTAAAACAACGATAAAGCGATAAAACCTATTACACAATTCATAAAGAAGGTTATTTTAAAGCATTATAGAAAATTTCAGGTTAATCGGTCCATAACTCTCAAAATAACCACTCTTTTAAACTAAATCTGCTCTCCTGTAAAGTTGCGATTTTGTAGATGTCCGTTTCTACTTTGCTGCCATCGATATGTGCGGTTGAGTGGCACACTCGTCAGCTCTCAATGAGCGAACAAGCGGAAGAAAATGCCAATAATCGATAATAATCGTAAAGCAAAAGCAGTCATCGACATCTCGATTCAACCAAGCCGCCGACCCGGTACAATTATAATAATTGAATCAGGAAATCGTTCCCCTCCAAGCAAAAGTATAAATAAATCAAAAAGGGCTCTCATCGACGCGGCTGCTCCGTGCCTTATTTATTTAGACTCGATAAAAAACCTAAAGCGTCCATGTCCACGAATATACCTACTCAGTAGGGAGACCAGGCATTTCGAGTTAGACAGGGGATTTTGACAATTATACAAGATTGCATTATATTATAATATTGTTATGTTATAAGAGCATTAAAAATAATAATAACATTAATATAAAAGCATTATAAAACTTAATAATTTCACTTATACAACAGAGCACCGTTTAAAAAAAGTGTTACTTTTTTCCATATTCAGAAAAATCAACCACATAAATAGTACCTACTCTGTTTTTAAGTTTATCATTTCAATGCCAATGCAGTAAGCCATAATTATGTAGTACCTAATTTGTAGCGGAGCTTACGCTGTTAATATTTCAAAAAGTCCGCGTCCCGCATTCATTACAAAAGTTGGCAGTCCTACTCGCCGTACACATATGCAGCCCACACCTGGGACCAATACAGCGGCGACAAAATCATTATTCATCCCCGCACCAACTTGGGCCGCACAAAAACCATTCAAAAACTTGTATCCGAACGAAATCCGCATAAACAAATCTGCTTCAATTGAAAAATACGCGGCGAAGGAAAACTGGCAGCTTAGGAAATGACGGGAAAGTTCATGTGAGGTGAATTTTCCCTTCACTAAACTTCTATTAATTGAGGTAAGTTTATTACTGTAATTATAATATAATTGCAATCCGACAATAGATTAATGCAATAAACTTTTATTAGCGTTATTTCGATTCAGGGAAATCTTATTGAGTAGATAATTATTAAAGATAACCCTCTGGAATGTGAGGGCAGAGGTGCACTTCCATGAGTCCGCAATACGTTGATGATGGAACTGACATACATAGCTATTGGGCTTTGTTCCAATACAGTACATGCTGTGTTGCCCATTATTAATATTCCTATCAACCTCTCCAACTAAGATGAATATGCTTGCCATAATAGTTTAATAGACCAGGATTTAAATTCACGACAATCGCTCGCCAGTCAACGCCTTAGCCAGCTCTACGCTTATGGTAGCGAGTTCACGAAAGTTTATCTATCAAAGATACAAAGGTTAACACGATTATGATTGACCTCATGTTTAATAATAGTCGTTACTTCAGTGAGGGGGAATAAACGGAGCACTCGAGAACAAATGCTAACAATTTGCGAACTTCAAAATCGTCTTCAAGAGAATAAACTTTATTCCCGCAACGTTAAGATGGAGTCATCACTTCAGTCCAGTTGCAACAAAAAGGAGTAAATGCACAACAATTGAGTGAGCTGCATTGAAAATTTTATCGCAGCGAATTTTATCAACGGGCGCATGTTTTATGAACACTTTGTGTCGATATAAAGTTTATGACACGCCAACTTATAATACAAATATAGCGAAATTTTGCATCGCGAGAGAGTCAACTTTCGCTAACGAATATGGTAGTGGCGGGTTTTATTTCGAAATATATTGGCGCGGCACAGGGCTGCCATATGCTCGTTTCCCTTCAATTGTTGACCATCTAGGGGTGTGTCTAGGTTCACAGTGGTATTGGTACCGTTATGTTTTGTTTTTGGGATATCAAGATTATATTGTTTGCATACTGATTTAAGATGTGACATTTATTTTTGGTCGGTGTTATAATATAGGTAAGTCTATTATTGTCCCACTTCAGTTCAAAGGCCTCTTCTCATACAGAGAAGGCACAAGCATTGATCACCACGCTTACTTTTTTTTATTTCTAGTTTAAATCAGAGGGCTACCTCTGATCTAAACTAGAAATAAAATAAAATCACTAGATAGGTAGCGATGTCATACTTATTTTAATTACTTAGCCCTAGCTTATGCCTGCGACTTCGTCCGCGTGAAAGTTGATTTCTTAATACAAACTTTGGACCCCCGTTTCATTCCATGAAAGGGTGAATTTTGGAAAAACTTTTCTTAGCGGACGTTATTAACTATAAACTACCTCCCTGCCAAATTTCATCTTTATACGTCAAGCGGTTTTCCATATTTCGTGATAAACGTGTGAGTGACCTTTCGCTTTTATATATTTCGATAAAGTCAAGGTTTTCAAAAGTCAAGACTCCGAGCAAGGCACAGTTCTCATACCATAGCATAGAAACATTAAAGAAAGAAAGAAAAAGAAAGAAAGAAAAACTTTTTATTCACGTGAAAGTGACGCATACAAAATAATTCTACACAGCCCAAACAAGTTGGTACTTAATCTAAAGAAAGAATAAAAAAAAAAACTAATAATACTTAAAAATAAAAATAAAAAAAGAAAAAAGCTTCAAGCTTCATTAATATTTCGTATTTAATCGCCACTGTCAACATAAACCACTTCCCATAAATTTAACAAACTTAAGATTTACAGTTTACTGCATAATTAATCAAGGCTAGTAAGCATCGTAGTTATATATTAATTTAAAACGTGTAAATACCCTAAATTAATGTTTATTGAAATGTCTTTATTGCATTATAACTGATGTGGGAAGATACTCAACGAAACCGAAAATTGTATGTTGTTTCCATTATTGTAAGCATTTTCGTGTTTTTCTTCTGGTTAGGGAGATCAATCAATCTGCCTAGCCTTTGCCCTACTATGTTGGGGTCGGCTTTCAGTCAAGGCGATTAAGACACGGCACCGCGCACCGCCGCGGTAGGCGGTGAAGCGGATCTCATGTCGCATTGGCCTCTAAGAAATCCGTCGATGCCTTACACACGTACACCGCCCAAACGCGCGGTCGAGCGGTGCAATCCGCTTTGTCGCCACCGCCATCCGCGGCGCCGTGCCGTGTGCCGTGCCGTGCCGCGCGGTGCCGTGTGTTAATCGCCTAATTGGATGCAGCTGAATACCAGTACCCACAAGGTGGACGGACGATCTGATAAAAACCGCGGGATCGCGCTGGATGCAAGCCGCTTCCATCCGGTCTTATTGGAAATCAGTAGGGGAGGCCTATGTCCAGCAGTGGACGTCCTACGGCTGATATGATGAATACCAGTATTAACATGGAGCGACTGCCTAACTGTCAACCCTACTATCAGATATCTTCACGTTGCTCAAGTAAGCCTTCTTAATTGATCGGAGGCTAATTACAAGAGTTGTGAGGCCAATATATTGACGAAGTAATCGTTGAACAGTTAATACAGACTTTCAACCAGTTTGCTATTAAGTACGTTACGGCAATCAAATCGATTTTAACTGATAAAAAAAATATTAAATACACTACTGGATTAAAAGTTGACATCGATGTATTGTAATAATCGCGCGATAAAAACTTGATATTAACTTTTTTTTATAAATGTAGCTTTTGATTATTGTTACAAGTTGGTTTTGTAACCATGTGATACAAAGTTGACATTATTTTAATAACATTTTAATGAGTGTTAACGGCTCATTACCCAATTTCATAAAACGAGCTTATGTAATAAACCTAAGTAATATTGGGTACTTCTCTCAGCAATTATTGTTCTGAGCTAAACATGGTTTACCTTTATAAAAATCAAAGTCATATCATTTATTTCAATTAGATCATTAAAAAACACTTTTCAGCGCCCCTTCTAAAAGTTTCTTTTAGAAAAGAATAGGCAAGAAACTTCAAAATACTATTGTTTTTAAAATAAAACATATTTTTAAAGAAAAGTTCTTTGAAAAATTATATGAATAAAATAAAATAATATAAAACTATTCCATATAAAAGATAATATTCCGTAAATAGATCAACAGGCGACGCCGACGTAGTGATAATAAATTCTAGAAATATATAACAGAAACACACTTAAATCATTAAAAGTTGACAAGTATACGCAATTATTTCAATGTTTACTTTTAAACAGTTTTTATGCAAAATTGCAAACAACGTAAACTTTTCAAGCGTTTGACTTTTTAATAAGTATGTAGATTTAAGCGATGAGCTTCACGCAGGGTCTCAGTTTATAAACATTGTACTCACAAACCCGGCGAGATTTATTCACAATGCCATCCTTACCTGCAACAGAAATAATATTAAATAAGTATTACAGTTATAAGCGTAATAACTTGAACGTATTTACAGGCGTAATAATAATTGCATTATTACGAGGTAATTCGAACACTGTTTTGAAAGGGTTTTGTTTTTATATTTTTCTAATTTAAGTCATAATTGGAAACTTATTACATGGCCTAGTGACAACCAGTTAGTTTATGAAATAATGTTTTATGTAATTGGAAGATAAAAAAATTTCTTTATGTTATGCGAGATAGCAATCATTACAGATGGATGAGCGATTGGCAGTTAAGCTACGACGCAATCAATCGCAATCAATACATGTGGATGAGCCATTGGCAGTAAGCTACGTATCGCGGGTACGATCCCCGCACAGAACAAATTTATATGGCTCTGGTTGTTTGTATATGTGAGTATATATAAATATCAATGCACCCACGATATAAGAGATATTCCTAGTGGTTGACAAAGTTTAAAAAAGTTAGAAAGAAAAGAGAAAAAAATAATTTAAATACTCAATTCCTTTAAATTTTGTTTACTTTTCCGAATAATAATGAGTTCCTGACTCAGTCTTTTCTACTTACTTAATCCTGTAATTAAAAACATTACCTAACCAATTTATAGTCAAAATAAATACTTAAAACGACGATAAAATTGTTACACAAACAGTTTCGCAAACAACTAGCTATTATATAATAGCTAATTAATATAATTTATACAGGTAGATCCCCACTTTAGCCTTTTAATAACAAAAGCTTACGAGTATAATAGCCTCACAAGAGGCTAACATATTTCTAGCTTATAGCCGTTTGTAGCCTGCGAGTATTTTACGAGAGTGTACGCAAGCTGTGAAAAATGACGTAATCAAGGTGAATTCTAGACCTCCTATGCACAGGGATGTTTTATCCGGGGTTGCGGGACGTCTTAACAGGATACCGTGGCCCCGGAACGTAAAGGGCAACAGAAGGAACAGGGTGGTTTTTTAGTCAGTAAAAGTCTGACAGTCCCTTCCGCCCCGCCCAGGACGGAAGGACTCATTTGATGATTTTTACCACCTCAAAAAAAAAAAGACCATTGAGATTAGAGCAAAGCCTTACCGTATTTTTGTCGATAAGGAAAAATGGATCTTCAGCTTGTGAGAAGAAAGGCGACTTTAGATTAGCGTTCTTTTGTTTTTTGACAACATATTGCAGTCACCGTTTTATTTTTCAAATGTGGTGATTAGGGCAAGACTCTCGTTGTACATTTAAACTTTTGAAATGTTCATCAACCAGCGTAATTTAATTTATACTATAATAGTATAAATATGAGAAGTGGAGGAAGGCCTTTGTCCAGGAGTGGGACAGAACAGGCTAAAAAAAGGGGGAACGTTTGTCCTTTTTTTTGTTTAAATGTAGAATTCTTTAGTATAAGTACTGGTCAGATTAGAAAAAATATTACACTGATATAAAGCTACATTATTGCCGAGTGTCATAGACTGTGTTATACGATATGAAGCTAATTTATAACTAGTATAAGCTAGTTATAAATATGCCCCATTCCTTCAGTAGCATAATTACAGGAATTTGTTCCTTAGCATAACAATGCAAAGGTTCGTAAAGGATTTACATAAGGTACCCACTGGAAGAAAATTTGTACATGTACAATTATTCTTACTAGAATAAAAGCAGTTTTAGGACCCACCCGAAAGCGTAAATTGAAATACTCATCTTAATATTATACCACCGGAGCATAATTTAATAAAGCTTATAATAATAAATTCTTATTGTCGATATTATACAGAAGTAACGGCGTGCGCACGCGCCATAAATATAAAAATTATAATACTTACATAAATCACGGGACCGCACATCCTGCCTGCACTCGGCTTTATTATACGGATTAGGTAATATTCGATTTATTAATTTATAATGTAGTGGGATTTACAAGCTGGCACGCTTCAGCCAAAATTAGGTGATTTTCTTAAATAAGTAATTAATATAAAAATGTAGTGTTTATATATTTATCGTAATTATTAATATAAACACGAAGAAAAACACTTTAATGTCATGGCAATCTCAGAAGAACTCCTGGTAGTCCATGGATACTATTTGTTCCGGGCGGGAATCGAACTCGCAACACGCAGTGTGTGAAGCGTAAGTCGCTCAGCCATCTTTTCTTTTTTTTCGCCCTTGGATTAAATAACTTCGAATTTATGGATTTTAAAAAGATATGATTTTTCGGTATTAACGTGTTTAGCAAGTATTTTTTTTTGTAACATTGTAAGCATATGCATGCATATGCATTTTCATTAAGCACTGACGCATTATACACCCGACTAAACTGAAATCAGTAAAAATTTATTTCTCTTGTCCCAATATTTTTTTTATTAAAATTTCGTTCCAATAAATCCTAAATTCCTAAGTTTCAGCAATTTGGTTTTACGACCACTAAAAAGTTTCATTAAATTGATATTCAAGACTTCAAATTAATAAAAAAGGCAGATAGGATTAGTATCTCGGTTCAAGTTGAAAATTACATTAGATTAAACAAGATGGATTATAAAATACTTTTAAAGTTATCTTTTGCATTATTTAATAACCAACTTAATAAGATTGAAACGGTGTTTTACTTTCCAGTTGTTTGGATACTTCACACTGTAAATTATATTTTCTTACAAGGAAATAGAATCCTTTTTAGTAATCTGGAATTTATTTAGATAACAAACAATAGGATTTTCTCCTGTACAAACATAAAGACTCACAAACAACCTGACCCGGAACAACTGTAAGTCATATGCGGCGTCCTAATTGGCAGCGATCGTACGATGGCGCGATGCGTTTTTCATCTCACGATCAAAGTGGTCGTGCGATGACCTAACAGGTGTCCTAATAGATCGCGCGATGTTCATCGTGTGATGCCGTCGCTCGATGGCTGACAGAGATGCACAGTTTTTGCTGTCGGGCAATATTGCTTTAAAAATTGCAAATTACATTGAAAAAAGGAAACGTAGACAACATAAAATACTTTATAGATCCAGGAATCTGCGCGGTGAATTTTTCAAACATTTATTTTGATGTACGAAATAACGAAATTTTAGTTCATGCAGTTTTAAACTACTGGATGTACAAATTAAAAAAAAATTCAAACACTTTAAAGAGATCTGTTGCTTTGATTACATGATCGCACGAACAAACGCATCGTACGATCGTTATTAAGCATTTCATGTGCTCGCACGATTACTTGCGAGGTTCAAATAGGACACTCTGATGAAATCTGTATGTTTGAACTCATCGCACGACGAGAACGCATCGTGTCATCGTGCGATCTTCGCCAATTAGGACAACGCCATATACAACGTGTAACGTTAAATGCGCAAAACCTGAAAATAGTTAGATCAGAATAACGAGCAGAATCAATTGAACCACTTTTTAATATAAGTAAGTCATATTTTTCAAAAAATCTTCATTAAAAACGTTGCCTTGTCTATTTATTAGTAGGTCAAGCCATCCGGCGCGCAGCGGCCCGGTGACGACTTCTCCCTCGATAGAGCGTCGTCGTAGATGCAAGAAACGATCAGAATTGCCAGTAAAACTAAATCAGCACATAAAATCTTTACCTTTGTTTTAATGATTTTTTTTTCTCTGAAATAGGTCAATTTAATTAAAAATCAGTTGGGGTGTCTGAGGTTTTGCGCATTTACCGTTACACGTTGTAAACATTTGTTCCGTAAGGGCATTGAACCCGCGACACGCACATCAGCTAATCGCTACACAAACTTTACAAAGCAAAACATTATTTTTCTGCGAAAAAATAAACTCTATGTAAAACATCTACAACAGCAATACAAAACAACTTATCATAATCAGAAGAAAACAAATAAGTACAAATCCGGCCAAATGTATTTACCCAGACCACAAACTTCAGTATTTACGAATCGCAAATCTCAGAAAGCTGTTGCTAACGATCCATACGAGAACCCGTTTACTACAAAATAAAATCAGAGTAACGTAATTCATGTACCTACTTGATGCACGACCTTTTGCAGGCAGCAAAGCAAATCGGCTAGATTTTTCTAGCGAAACAGACGTTAAATTGGCAAATAAGTCCCGAGAACGTGTGCATGTACAAGTCCTGGGCGAAAAACGAACCGCATTTTGAATAGCAATTTATTTTTATCAGAAAATAAAATAATTTGGGATGTCTCCATGAACAACATTTAGGAACTTATTAAACAAGTACGCAACAAATTACAGAATTCATTTAATTAAAAAACCAGAGAACGCCACCTGCTACGATCTTTACATTACTCCTTTCGCCTCATCCACGTTCATACATCTCGTCATACAAGCACACTAGTTACGAGTATTGTGCAACTGACCTTTCTAAAGAACCAAATAAAATCTAGAATTAAATACAACCCAAAAAGTATACTACTAATCTGCTTAAGTACTACTCCTTCGGATAACGAACCTAGACCGGTATTAATTTAATCTGTCGGCCCTTTATCCGTTCAGTGCTGTACTGTACACTTTCTCAAGGCAGAAAGTGTACAAAATATGTGTAGCGAATAGCACCGCGCCCAGGCTCGCGATGTGAAAATGATTTACGTAGTCGAAGAAGGAAAAGCAACCGATTTCCCCGAACATAAATCCGACGGGTCCCGACCTAAAAGAGTTATAAGCGAATCACATTTTTCCATTCGCTGAGATATTTTGCAGACAGAGTGATGTGCGCAATTCTTTCTTGTGGAAGTTAATAATGAGATGATGGTACGAATAAATCACTGGTTATTGGTACCCAGCAGTTAAATAAATATGTTTTATTTATTCATTTTGTGTAGGTACATGCCCTGATGGCCCAGTGGTTAAGGCATGTTTCAAAGTGATTTTTTAAATTCATAATTATTTACTTCTTTAACATCACTGACATCGGTGAAAATATCGTGAGAAAACTTGGATTTATAGTTAATACAAATCTGAAAATCCGGCTTGAGCAAACGTGGTGACCAATGTTCGTACCTTCTCTGTATGAGAAGACGCCTTTGCACTGCAGTGGGACAGTAATATAGGCTGGATCAACTGCTTTTTGTATTCATTTTATTATCTTTATATGTCTTGAATTTATAATATTAAAAGCTTTAAGCACTATTTTTATTACATTTATGATTTGACCATCACAAGTAATTGTATGGACTTTAAAAGAGACTTTGACCTCTGAGTTTATTTCGGTGTTTCTTCTCAGAGCAGTCGGCTAGGGAACACTGGACTCATCTAGTTAAAAAAAAACAAATGTGACGTGTAAAAGCGTTATTTATAACCAATTTACTGAATAAACATCATTTCATTTCATTTACAGTTTTATTCATCCGCGAAAACAAATGAGACCCGTAAGAGAAACAACAGAGTATAAACCGTACTCAAAACCTAAATGTATCGAGTTTCCATTGTGGTCATAAAATCCTCAAAGAGAAGTACCTACAGTACACTCACTACAGTGAAGTGCATTCACTGTAGTGAGTGTACCTATAAATTGGTAGCAATGGATGAACAAAGCTTTCCTGTACCGTGAAAACAGCGCAACACACTGCAATGTGAAACATAATTGAGGTTAACGGAACGAAATTTAAGTTGATGTTTCCATTTTTCAGGGTACCGTACTCGAGAGTGCCTACGGAACCCTATTACCAAGTCTTCGCTGTTTTTCCGTCTGTCTGTCAGCGGGCTGTATCTCCTAAACCGTCGTTGGCAGAGAGTTGAAATTTTTACATAGTGTGTTTTTACGGTGTGTCATTTCATTACTATGGCAAACAATAAAAATAATTGAAATCACCTTTGCATGTTCTGTTAAATATTGTACAGTGTGCGACTCGCACTTGGCCGATTTTTATAACCCAACGAAACATTTTGTAAAAACATTACTCCCACTTTACCGATGCATGGTAATTTTTTTATTAAAATAAATGGCACATTTAACAAATTGAAATTCAATAAAGTGACGAATCAATAATAATTTTAAATGACAAAAATGATTACAATTACAGTTAATTTAATTGTATTTTTTCATAATCAACCTCAGCAGTAATAGAAAAATTACAATAATATGACATACCAATTTACGAAATCGTTTAAAAAAAAAAAATTTTCAATTTTCATAAATCGTACAAATTGTCATTACATTAACATTTTTGATGTCATTTGTAGTCTGTACTTTAATAGTAATCGTTAAATAATAATTTATTAAAATATATTCACGATTTTTATTGCTCGATACTGGATGAGTTTTTGATAATATATAAAGTGATTTCGGATAATAACCAATCTCAAGTTATTCAAATTCTCTCACTTCAGAAGTTTTCGATAATTAACTACATATAATTAGAAGCGTTTATGGTTAATTGATGGCCCTTATATTTTACTTTGTCGGCTAACGCCCTTGCTCTATCATTGAAAGTTATAAACGTAAGAATGCGTGAAATTATTTTATACTTTATCTCATTTAATTTATAGTTTTTTAATTCAGACTTTTATTTCTTTAGTGATTATAAAAGCAGAAATCAAAATTACGCATTAAAAGTGTCTTTTTGTAATATCAAAATAACAGGTTTTTTGCTAAACGCATGTGAATGTTTACTCGGTTAATAATATCAAGAAGCCAATTTTTTATTTATTTTCTGTTTGCTTCCTGTCTGTTTCGGCTAATCTACGAAAAGGCTAGACCGTTTTTAACGGAACTTTCATTCCTCCTGCAGTTGCCTGCTCTGAACTCTATTTTTTTATCCAAAATCAAATAGCCTAAGCTCTGTGGGGGCGTAATCAGTAGCTTTGGCCCCCACAGATAGCAGACATTCGCGCGGACGAAGTCGCGGGCAAAAGCTAGTACCAGACAAAATTAAAAAAAAAGCAAAATTTTGTTAAACCAAAAACAAACGAACCTCCAATTTATTGTCAAATTAAACAAACTAGCCCAATAATTATGCACGCAAGTGTACAGGCGTGGCGCGTACTACGGTAGCTGATAATTACTGGGTCTGAATTACACGTTCGATAAACATAAAGTAAGAGTCAGAATTAATTGATATTAGATCAGCAGGGAAAGTCGCCCGTTGACCGAGGTTAACACTCTAATGAGTTGGTTTATGAACTAGGAAACGTGTACTTGGTTGCTATATTTATTTATTGAATATCGACTGACTGGTAGTGGAAGTAAGTTATATCTGTACGTTTTAATGGATAGCTTTTACCTGTGTGGAAGTTAAAGACCCTTTTAATTCGGGCCTGCCGCAAAGTCTCCTCCTACCTATAAACTACCACTGCCAAATTTCACCTAAGTCAAGTATGTATCCGGGGTTGCGGGACGTCTTAACAGGATACCGTGGCCCCGGAACGTAAAGGGCAACAGAAGGAACAGGGTGGTTTTTTTAGTCAGTAGAAGTCCGACAGTCCCTTCCGCCCCACCCAGGGCGGAAGGAGTCATTTGATAATTTTTACCACCTAAAAAAAAAAAAAAGTCAAGTAGGTATGTAGTTTATCTGAGATTTCGTGTTCAGTCTGTCAGTGAATGAATGAGTGACATTTCGAAGGCAAAAGTTATACAATCTTCTTCTAATTTTGATTTTTTTTTGTTCTGAACCATACCTTCTGTTTACGAGGATACCTAAAAATGGTCAGAGTTTCATCTGTTTATAACTTTTTTTTACTTAAATCATTTTTAAATGTTATTACTGAAGTTTAAATTGTGCTTTAAATGCTTCCACGGTCCCTGTTGGTACACACGGCTACACATCAAGCTATACAAAACCAGTTTAAGCTGACCTCGCATTGTATATGATTTTCGTACAATCAGAAGTCAGCTTATACTGGTTATGTATAGCTTGATGTGTAGCCGTGCGTACGTATGCACCTGAAAGTATAGTATACATTGAATAGTGATTTTTCTCACCAAAAATAAAAGTCGTTTCCAAGCAGTTTGATGGCTAGTATGCGTAATGGCTACATGATGTGTCTTTTTACATTCTGTATATAAATATGAATAAATATCATTCGAATGGATATCTTTCAAAATTCTATTTTACGTTGCACTGGTTCCTCTACATGTCTTTCCAAAGACTCGCCATTTTCGCCTTAGTCTGACACAAACATACATTCATTAAAACAAACCATACCTACCTACTGTGAAGGTTTCTATTTCAACGTATCGTTTGTTAATAACGTGTGGGTGTAAAGACAAAATACCTTGACCTTTCTGGGGTCAAATGCATGAAGATTATTAGGTACATTTAAAAACAAGAAAAATGTGTTAATGATATTACGCAGTTTCATTATAATAAGCTAAGAGTGTCACAGGGTTATCAAAAAAGTAATACCTATTAGGTGATAATTTTGTAAAATAATGTGCTATTTGAATATAAAACTTAAAAGCTTGCTTACGCTTTACTTTAGAGATTGTGGATATTATGTGTAATTAACATTTTTAAATAATAATCCAATTTTCTAAAACGATATTTAGTGTTGAGTTTCGATTTAATTATGACAGTTTCCAAATTTAGTTTCAAATAGTTACTCATGAGAATTTGAATACGAGATAAAGAAAATGGAAGCCAATATTATTGGTGAAGCTTTAAAGACGGATCCAGATATAGGTAGGTAACCTTCCTACCAAGTTTGAATGTCTCACTACTATTATAAATGCGAAAGTTCGGATAGATGGATGATTGTTAGTCAACCACGTCAAAACGGCTGTACGGATCTCGATGAAATTGGGTACAGAAATGGATTATAGTCTAAGACAACAAATAGGCTACATTTTATCCCGGGAAAATGTACGGTTTCCATGGGATAACGTATGAACTTTGAGTAAGTCACGGACAGAATAGGTAGTTTCATATTATTATATAATATTTGAATATTATACTACTCAATTTTGAATATAAAAATGCTAACTTGATAATCAGGATTTTATGTTATCATCAAATATCTAACCAAACACAAAAGAGGTCAAATCTTTATAAAATAAATGCAAATGAAGCAAACAATAAAAACTGAAGACCACGTTAAAGGGAATATAAAAATTTATTGCAAATATCAACTCTGAAGTGAATTCGGCGCTCACTCCGGAAAATCCAATAACGGAGATGAAACGAGCGAAATTATTCCTGTAAAGAAGATTATTGTGAGCAAAGCCGACGGAAACGTTGAGTGTTTCAGTTGCTCGACTAATGTTAAAATCGATATAGAGTATGATATCTAAGATTTTTTTTTACACTTAAAATTTTCTATAAATCTTTGTAAGTCCCTCTCTAAATCTTAAGTTTTGGTAACCTGTATAAAAGTTTCCGTGTTTCGTCTGGAAAAATATTTATTGCTGTTTTAGATTGCTAGGTTCGTGCCTCTGCAATGAAGTGCCATCTATACAATACAAACACAGAAATATATAAAATTGAAGTGTCTGTTTGTTATGTCAGAATAACAGGTTTTTACTATTTAGTAAAAAGACAAAAAACACATTTTTTTTTTAAATTGTGTTTGTTCTGGGCTAGTGAAGTCTCTGAAACGGCAATACCAATTTTGTCAATTTTCACTCACAGATAGTTGATGTTTTTAGGGTACTCCTTAACTTAGGCTTTACTTTATTTTTTTTTAAAGTATTAGGGTACCGCGCAATTAAAATAAAATCCCCGCAGAAAACCGACACTCGTGCGGACGATGTCGCGGGAATACGCTAGTTATCAATACAATGTATGAATGATATATTTATTTGCAAGAATGTAGATCTATGGGTTTCACTATATTCGGCTAGTAAGTAGTTAGCATTTAAAACCTCAAGAGTTTCAATTTTCGTAACACTGCACATACCTACATGAGGATAAAAGTTCAGTTCAATTCCTTCATCAATAAACAGTTATTTTCATAACTTCAGCTGTATTTTCACATCCTCACGCATCTTCCACTACTCTAAATCAAAACAAACGGGGAAAACAAACACTGTAGTGACGTGTTTCGAGTGGGAAAAAGTAAATAACAATAAGAAGAGACTACTTAGTGTGGGGTGCGTAGAGACCCCAGGACTTTAAGCACCCCAGTCATTCGTCACATGTGCAGTGACGTTAGGATGGCTGTTCGCTCGTATTCGTGCAGTCCATTGTCCGTTATATCATTGGAGGGAGATAAAAAGGACCCGGGATCCGTGTGCGACGAAAAAAGGGTTCTCAGTAATTGAACTTTTAGTGGAACTGTGAAATCTAATCTTGGTAATTTTATTTTTGCTTTTAGCGATGATAGCCGAAATTGATTTTGCTGAAGACTTTATTGTTGTACTTACTTAACTTTTCTTTTTAGGTATGGGGAAATCATCAAAGGACTTTTTTCGCTCTGGGCGGAGCGGCGGCGAGTGTCAGACTATTACTGACTAAAACCCATCCGTGTTTCTTTTAATGACCTTTGTGTTTTCAGGGCCGTGGTGACCCTTTCGAACAAATTCCACAACCCTGGCAGGCACTGAACCTAGCTGGCACCTTCTATCATGGAGACATCTTTTTGAGGATCGCGTGGAACACAACTTACACGCCGTCGACCCGTACTGAACGGAAGGCGAGAGAGCCGACGCTCGCCGTCCGCAGGCCCGTGCCTACGGTGGCGTCTCCATTGTTGTACTTACCTAGCTGGGGTTTTTTTATACTATCTCGTGACACACTAATTTACCAAACAAGACGATTTGTCATACAAATAAAATGATTGAGAAAAATAATGTTTGTCCCCAATTGTATTCAATTGAACTTCATCCTCGTGTTCGTTCGCTCGCTACAAAAATATTCCATCCTGGTATTAAAAACAAACATTTTATGGATTTTGATCAAAGGAAAAATAAAAACAAGTACATGAATTCCGAGCTTCGCTGCCGCAGACAAAAGGAATCCGCAGTAAACATGTGTAGGATATAAGAACGTATGCTAAAGTTGATCGTTTGAATGTTGCAAACAATTTAGCAGGAGCTTCGGCCAGTTACCCGACGACACCGACAAAACACTAGGGAAAACTCCAGCATTGAGTTTCCTGCTAACTTGCATCGTCATTACCGTAACAAGAGCCAACTTTTAGCATAATGTCATTTTAATTCGTTGGATAAACTCTTTGTCTAAAGATATTAGCGAGTTTAATTATTTTAGCGCGCTGAAGATAATGTTGTTTAATGTTTAATCACTTTATTATCTTAAATCATGACTTGAATTTAGTGTTGCGAGTCCGATGATACCGGAAGGGCAGTTCTCGTATTTTTAAGAACGTTCGCATTCTATTCTTAGTCTGAATCTGTCGTCAAAAAATTTTTGACGTGGATTATCGGCATTGTCGCTAAGATGAGATTGCGACTAGATTTTACGAAGCATTTTTTTTGGAAATTATCGGGATTATAGTTTGTCGAAATATGGTTGTAATATGCTTAATAATGAGAAGATTACACAGTTATTTTCGAATCGCATCCTCTATCAGACAACCTCACAATTATCAGACTTGTTGACGATTACAGTTATGATAATAATGTTCCCTGAACTTAGTTCAGCATACATGACTGGTATGATATCAATTAGAACAAGGTCGTGTCTGAAAACAATGGAAAAAACCTTAAACCCGAGTCAATTAAATGGAACATAATAATATTGACAATGTTTTTACACAGCTGCGCGCAATTTAACCCTCACAGTGCTCGCTGCGGCACGAAGATCCGCGAGGCACTCAAAACATCCGAATTATCCGCGCAAACTTGCCACCCTCGACACATGTCCGTAATGATACGACATGTCAACCCCCCAGACGCGTGTGAAATGAGCGCACTTCAAACGGAGCCCCAACACCCCTCGAATGCATTTAGTTGCAGGTGCTTACAATTTTTCTTCTCAGACAAATTCGAATGGAGTTGTTACGTCTTACGGAGGCAGTAACATCTTTGTGTGTCTAGGGTAAATTTTTCTTTCATGTGTAAACGCTTTAGGGGTCGTTTCTTTTGAAGAATAATGATGTCGTTTTAAGTGGTTCACTATTTTACGTGTATCGATATCATTATTTTTTTGTTAAACGAAAAAAAACATTCTTTTGCTTAGCAACCATTTAAATAAATGAGATTTGCAAGGAAACAATGAGTTTTGTTAATTAGGTTTATTCTTAATGCCATCAAAATTAAAATCTGTGTTAATTCAGTGAATGACAAAAGAAAATACAAAACATTGAGTAACAATTGAGAGAATCTGGCAAGAGCAGTGGAGTCAGACGTTCATTAGCATAATAAATACGTACCCACCGGTGCACTTGAAACAGGCATCGTCTCGAGAACACGGGAACAACTATTTGTCTGAAGCACCTCCGCAGTCTTGTTCATGCTAATTTTCATTTTACAAATTGCCTTGTATGCAGTATGCAGTACCTTTGAACGTTTCTATGAAATAAGATACCCATTTGAACGTTACCACGACTTTAACATTCGTGTGAAAGGCTGAAAAGCCTTAAGTATATACCTAAGTAGGAATTCTGCATTATATAATAGTAAGCTTACAAATGGATTTAACATCGCTAATAAAGTTTGAAGCGTAAAGCCACATGAGAGGTACGGCAATGTCAAATATCTTAACGACGAATGATTTATGACCTATCAAACGAAAGGTAAGTTTATCGAATTATATAGGTACTCGGATACGGTTCAGATTTCAAATTAATTTAAAAACTCTCGAACAAATAATCCAATCTTTCTTTACATTCACACACGCGGAAAATAAATTAAATTATTTCTATAAATAAGTTGCAGTGAATATTAGTGCAGCGTAACGCGTTATTAAATTCTGATTTATCGTCGCTTGCCGCGGGTAGATATGACCCGCCTGCGTTTTATAGGGTTAGGGTGGACACATTCTTTCTCTAGTCGAGTTTTTGTGGAAGATTAATTTGTAAGCGAGAATTTTCTATTCTTTTTGGCGCTGCGAAAGCGATGTTATGAAAGTTATTTATTCCCTCTACTGGTAACAAAGTAATGTGCTCGTTTGGAACTTGGAAGTTGGAATGTTATTCCCGTAGTAAAGAAGAATATGAATTACAAACAATAAATACGTACATATAAACTGAGTGACTATGAATATTGATTTCAATAGTTTTTACACGACTTCCTCAAAAAAAGGAGTGTTATAACTGTTGTTCTTATAATAAAAACCAAAATACAGGGTGTCAACTTTAAACAGTTTCCTTCATTATCTCCATAACCAAGTATGGTTAAGTTCCCAGATAAGGTTCAGTACAAAAATGATGGGAAGAATCTGTAACTTTCGGCTTCGTTAGGTGTATTTTTGCAGACTTCATACCTAAGTAAGTATCATAAACCAATCCAAATAAACACTAACGGTCAATTTTCATTAAAAAAAAAACAACAACATTTAATCAAAAACTGCTCAATTTGGTACTCCATAAATATCACTATAACGGCCAGCCACAATTTAATAATGAAAGCAACAAATTAATTTGCCTTCAACAGCCCCTAGTTTCGATGATCAATACGCGATTGTGTAATTGCGGTGTAAGCAACTAGTGTAATTATAATCAGAGTTTAGAGGCGGACACATCTGCCCCTGTTCATATGATTAATTTCGTACCGAACCGGTAGCAGAAACTAGTATTTGTTGATGTTTTATTTATTGAAAAACGTGTAAGATTTATTGACTTTCCCTGACTGGTACCTACTGTAGATTTTTTTGTGCTTTGGGGTACTAGTGTACCCCATGGCTTTTCGAGGGTTGAGCCAAAAAATTATATTCACAAACTTTAGCTTGTGACTTGTTTACTTTTTACACGTTCAGAGGAAATAATAATATCAGAGGAAACCAACTAAATACAACTAACATTCAAATTAACTTTCATTTCTAATTTCAATCTATTATTTTTTTATCGATCTGTATTGTCCTTCTACTGGGGATAGTTCTTCCTCATAGACTTAAAATCTTCCCTATCTACCTAAAACAAAATTATTAATAATTTTTTATCTTAATTCCCGTAAAATTACTATACTCATAACTATTCCATAAACCTGAACCTTTTAAATACCATCACACGATAAACCTGCTTTTACAACTAATGGGTACAAGCCCAAAATGATCACAGAGATACGTTGGTAGCAGTAATTAAACGCAGAAGTGTCTAAATAATAATTAAGTTCGGGTTATCAAACCCATCGCAAACGCAGGTCAAAACGATAATTTAATAGTTTACTTTTTATACAAAACCATTTATCACTTATTCCAAGGTGGTCTATTATAAAGATATTAATGCTTTTAAGCTCGATAATTGAGCAAACAGAATTAAAATGGCGGTAAAAGCGGCAAATTGAATAAGTTGGCATAATGTGTTTTCGTATAATTATGTCGAAAATATTATAGTCGATCGTTTGATCGGATTATGGTTATGTCAGACATAATAATATTAGCATCAATCAAAGATTATAACGATGTCTGAAATATAAACGTAAAACTAGTTTTCTCTTTTATTTTAGTCCATTTAATTATCTACTTGAATCATTAATTTCAGAACATACAACAATATTTCCATTATTTTACAGATTAAGTATTTAAAAAAGCGGGCAGACTGTTGTAGACTCTGTGTCGACCACGTACGTAAGGATGGTTGTTATTTGGAATAGTTTTATGTCTAGTAGGTACTAAACATGAAATAGCTCAGTCGGATTTAGAACTCTTTCAATTTGAGTGGCGCCGGAGAGTGCTGTTGTCGTTTGCTAGAGTAAAATTATTTGTTTGCTTGGTTGTACTATGTTTCTTTGGAAGAGGTTATAATTATGTCTGGAAGTACCTGGTCAACAACAATTCTTTCACTAGCAAAAAGCTGCATTATTTCCGGGTGACATAGGCTTTATAGCATAGGTACTGGACTAGAAGCTAGGTTTGTTATCAAATACACACTGAACTGACTGTATGAAAAAAAAACAACCTTTCGTGTGCAGTACGACACCCTCGCTGCTCCGGCGCTGCAGCAGCACCAGCAGTCCGGCCCCAAACACTTAGCACTTAAACTTGAACTTAGGCTTTAAAACTTTTTTGCCTGTTGCCGCCGCACTAGGATATTCACCTTTATCTTGGGTTCATTCACAAACATAATGACCTCACATACACAACCTAATAGGCCATACCAAATATTTGTCGCAGCGGGAATACAACTCGCGACACGGAGCGCAGCAGTCGATCACTCAGCTACTGAGCCAACCGTGTCACCAAATGTACCAAGTATTCCATTTACCGAAAGCGTTGAAAGTTTATCGGTAATAGTTCAATGCTCTGTTATCGTGCAGGTACAAAATACATCATGAGAGTAGTTATCGCTTTGACGGGCGTGCGACTCAACGTGGGTACCTATCCCTTATCAGAATACCTAAAGTACCTAGTTGCGTCTTATCTTGTAACTGAAACAGGAATTTTGGGGTTAAACTGGTCATGAATTTTTTGTCAGCTCATCACAAGCCCCGATAATTCAACGACATTCATTACGTAAAATACGTTGTCGAGAACCTACCTACACAATTTTTTTAAAATTTTTGTAAATAAAATTTATTTACAAAAAATTTAAAAAATTTGTGTAGGTAGGTTCTCGAATTTAATTCAATTCATTATGATGTACTTTTTTTTTTAATTAATTGGTGAAGCAGCATTAAATTAATATTATTATAAAGCTGGAGAGTTTGTGTGTTTGTTTGGTTGAACGCGTTAATCTCAGGAACTGCTGGGTTAAATAGGACAATTATTTTTGTGTTAGATTGTCTATTTGGCTACGACTAATATGCAAGACTAATATGCAAGACTAATATGTTTTAGTTTGGCAAATAAGCTAAATTATGCTGTTATACAGGGTGTTTGGTTAATTATTTTTTTTTTCAGACATCACTTATCAATTAAACATTTTAGCCATGAATTATAAATCTGTCTATTTTTTCATCAATTTTTATTTATTTTTACAGTTTATAACTTAATCTAAACCATCTACAAACTAATAATTCTTGGTATTTACGCGAATATCAACATGAAAGTGAAAATATATACTCAGATTACTTTAATAATAACTTGTGGTTATAGCAGCAGAGAAATTTATCACACTTAACATCAATTACGTGGCTTGAAACCGAGTATAAACAGTCGATCAAAGGAAAACTTCTGATTAAATATTGAAACTTACACTGACTGATTGCTGTCTGGATGTATTAAACATTTAAGTACGTAACTACTTGATGGATATTGATTTATTAAGGAAAAGATATGCAATCGCTTGAGCAGAATCGTGATTTCTATTAGTTATCGAATTTATAGTGGATATAACAATTTCTAACATTCGATTCGTACATAATTATGTTGTTAAAGAGTCTTTATTACTCACTAGCTTTTGTTCGCGACTTCGTCTGCGTAGGATTTCTTTACATATACATACATAAACTCACGCCTTTTTCCCATGGAGGTAGGCAGAAACCACAGAACGCCACCTGCTACGATCCTTACATACTAATTTCGCCTCATCTACGTACGCAAACCGATTAAAAATATAAAAAATTATATGGCCTTTACGTTACTCGCTGATAATGATTGTTTTAATAATAACGAGTTAAATATAAGGATTTACTGAGTATATTATATTTGTTATGTTTTTTAAGTATGTTATGTGAATTATGAAGTTTAGAAAATTATAGTTTGTTTACTGCAAAAGTCATTGACAAAAGTTATTAAAAATGCAACAGAAAATCAGTATCGCATAAAAATGCCATGTTTTCTCTAAGCTATTAAAGTGCTAATGGACTAGCGGCGTTATAAGAAATTTAAGATTTCTTACTTTAACTATTATTATTTAATCGAAATATTGACTTAGATATTTCGTATTTAAAAAATAAATATATATTTTCTTAAGTTTGTTTCTATCGTTGCTATGTCAACTGCAAGTGACAAGTGACAGCTGTCATATTTCCCGCGCAAATGTAAACATGGCCGCTTATCTATGTCATTACGTTTTCCAACATGCCTAAATATTGGTTTATACTTACTTATAATCTAATCCTATATACCCAAGCCACGTGGTTTATCAAAATATTTGAAGTAGGTAAGTAAATAATAACGCCAGTATTTAGGTATCTACTTATTATTATTTTAGGTTATACCTAATACGCGCCACGAAAGATGAGACTTGACAAGCGTCAGCAATGGGGATCTAGCGCAGGTACAGATGTACGAAATAATAATCCATTATTTGTGTATCTATTCAGGCACATTTTGATGACATTTAGATTTATATATACCTATGTACGCGTTTATCTGACGTACCTACATATTGTCAAGATATACGCTTTTTTGAATGCGAATATTTAGCATCAGTAGTGTAATGTACTTACAAAACAAAATTGTATGTTTTAGTCTTCTAGTCCTTTAATTACGGTTAATACTTATACAAATTACGCGAAATTAACCGTATTAATTGCATCCTTAATAACTAATTAAATTAATTATGAAATTCTGTTCTTAAATAACTTAGAAATGTGGGTTGGGCATGATGTATTGAACTTGTCAGTATCTTATGGTCAATATAAAAATTTCTTACTTTATTGTATTTGGATTTCATCACAGTACTTGGGACCTTATTTGGTAAAAAAACACACTTAGTTTATGTTAATAAGATCATTTCCATACTTTTCGATTTTCGATGCCTCTACAGATAATGTCCTCATTTCGGCAATACAAGAAATGCAATCAGAAACTGGATTGAACCCATAATCTATCACTGCAATATCTTCAAACAATTCCAGTTTCCCAATAAATAATAGACTCTCCTATAACGCTAAATGTCATCAGCCTACAAAATTAATGATGCAAAGTTTCGCAGCCTAAGTGTTTAAAGCACTTCCCTCCATCAGAGATATATTCAAATTACAAAAGAGAGTGCTAGTTCATAAAATCAAGTGCCGAGGCAGGATAGGAGTGTCACAGACGCAAGGGGGGAAGGAGGGGGAAATAGGGCTGCCGGTAAAGTGTTACGTCATTTTCCTGTAACACATGCCTTTGATGGGACTAACTGCAATTACAGATTAGTATTCACGTTTGTGTGTGTTAGGATATAACACAAGGTCATTCGATAATGTTTAAAAGCCGTTGTGCTCAATTAATAAAAAATTCGTAGTCAGGAAATGTAGAATTCCACAGTAAAGATTATCAAGTCTTTTTGGTATGTTTTTAAATATTTAGACGTCATCAATTCTAGAATATTAAAATTGAGATAACTTCTTTAAATATCAGAGGTCGACAGACATTTAAATAAAAATGTGCCAATTACTATAATATTATCACTTAACACGAGCACAAAACATAAAAGCAACCCAAAACAGAACCGATTATTTACAACTGGCAACCTTCGGTATTTTCCAGAATTTTAAACCTAACAACTTGATAAACTATCGCAATCTTGGCAACATTTTCTACGGTAAACGTTAACGGTAACACCCTTAATAACAAAACTCGGTAACCCTGGTCGGAACTGTCGCAAAGTGGCTCGTATATCATGAGAGCATGGAGGTATCTGCGCCAACGGACCAACTTGCCGGGTTATCGCCACCACAATGGATAAAATTATTAAACGCTCTAGGTGAGCTTATGAAATAAAGTGATTTTATCATTCATTGCCCTATAAAGATAAAATCTTCCTTCAGAGCCGATTGATCGAAAAATCGGTTTTTGTTCCCGCCGAATTTCGTCGATTTTATACGAAGTTTGAATTCTTGGTGAAGCTATCTTGTGAGTCTAAACGATATTGGCTCGTTGTTATACGGTTTATAGCTTCCATTCGTTCGTTAGATTGTTTAACCGCTGAAAAGCATGTTAAACTACCTTGTAAGATGAAATTTTAGAACATTGCGTCATTTTTCCAAAGAAAATTTCCATTTACTAGGGAGTTGCGAATGTGCATTCACAATAATCAATGTGAATTTACATGCGGATACAGCATAGGTCGCGACAAAAAATTACTAAGTATCTTAAGTATTTTATTCTTGCACCCATGCAGTTTCTAATAAAACATCTCATAAAATCTTTATTCGCAATATTCCTAACACACAACGCAACTGTTAATAACACTCATAGAATGTTTTATTTTTCCAAAACATAAACATCTCGCTGCCATCGCAAAAATATGTTAAAAGTCCTTTGCGATTTAAATGAGTTTACCCCTAATTCCTACCCTACAAAGAGCTTACGAAAAACATTTCCCTCTTCCAACATAGCATTCCAAAATAACTCAACATATTTCGCAAAACAATTTGAACTCGAAGTGAGCCGCAAAACGACAACCAATCAAGGACGTGCTCCATTTCTGGTCTACTTAACGTTTTCCAAGATTTAGACGGAGGGACGTGTAAGGCTTCGTTCACACGGCATTGTCCTGCACGTTTTTTTGCAGTATACGTCTTAACGTATAAATAGTGACCATACAACGTACATAGATCCATTCACACGACGATTGTACTGCAAAAAAACGTGTACCGCTCATGCGTTTAAACGCATACTCAACGGACTTGTCAAGCAAATCGAATGAACTTTGACGTATTCGGTTCGCAGTGGCATATGGTATAGCTTTGTCTCCTTCACACGACACGATGTCATACGTTTTTTATCGAATAGCAATTTTCGAATAATTTTTCAAAAGATTGTGTGATCGATTTTTCAAGTGATCGTACGCACAGATTCTTGATTAATAGGATTTACCCTAAACCTTCTGTTTTGTCGGCGGCGAGACCGTTGGCGCCTTCGATACTAATTTAAAGTACAACCAAGCGTGGATCCATCAGTGACGTCTACTCACTGTGACAACTGTGTAGAAACTGTGGCTATTCGTTTTTACACGAATGAAAATTTACCATGTGAACACCCGGTTGACTATACGTTAAAAAAACGATTACAAAAAAACGTGCAGGACAATGCCGTGTGAACGAAGCCTTAACAGTGACATGGTTTGCTCACAAATCGTTAATGCCTCCAAGACGACCGTGAAGTGACGGCCCACGCGGTGAAACTAGTCTCTCCACGGAACGACTAACTTCACCTGAATACAGTGAAATACGAATAGTGTCTAACGGCGAGTAAAATTTTACGTAGGAATTGTTTAGACACAAAGAGCATAACATAAAATCACGCCTGAAATCCCCGAAGGGTTAGGCAAAGGTGTACCTATTAGTACACTCACATTTCGCCAGTTATGTTTAACATCTATGTAATAGGGGGCGAGCCTATTGCCATCAACCGGGCACAAATCCAAACTCCGAGATTGCTACTGAGAAATTCCAGATGGAAAGACCCAATAACACTTTGCACGACCTAGGAATCGATACCAAGACCTCATGCTCAGCAGTCAAGTTTTGCGACCAACAGACCAATGAGGCAGTCAAGTTTAGAAACAAAGAAAAGTTATTAAAAGCCTCAAGTAGATGCTCCAGGTTACCGTACGAAAAACTAATTTTATTGGACTTTTTTGCAACCGGTTAACAGAAATGTGGAAGTTTTACAAGCCAACTTGCATTTTTGTTACATCTCCAGGTTGGAATTTCAATAAGGAAGCAAGAAAAACGAAGGCAATTTATCTGATGTCACTTGAAAAAACTAATTAAACTACTGCCTTAGCAACCTTTACGGCGCAAATTGCAGTGTTACCAGGACAAATTCTTCCAATGGAACCAACTTATAAATAGCTAAACTACCCACAATCTGACTACACAACTTTCTTCCAAGACATTCCCAAACAGACCTTCCACTTTCATCTTGATTGAGGGAAACTGGCAAGTTTTACTGTTAATAGCGAACCTAATTCTAATACGACGTTAGAGATTCTAAACACTGTAGATGGTCCTCATTTACATAAACAGACGATGTTATTCGACGTAGGAGCAATAAATTGACCACAGAGAAGTGGAACGAGCGACAAAAGCCATAAGTAGTCGGGACAATAACACTTCATGTATGGAATGACATCTCGTCCTTCACATTGACGTTAGTTTTGAATTCAGTGATGGCTCGGAGAAATTCTTCTGGATTAATGGCCCTTATTAGGTATTAAATGTATTTGCTATTTCACATTGATTTCAATTTTAGATTAGACCTAAATGGCCTTTCATTTAATGGTCGTTTGTCGTGGACGCAGACGAAGTCGCGGAATAATAAGTAGTAGCCTATGTCCTTTCTTGTGGTTCAAACTTACCCCGCATCAAATTTCATCGAAATCGGTTCAGTAGATTACTCATCTGTACTGACATTATTTGCAATTTTATGTAATACTAGCTGACTTGAACTTCGTACCGCCATATTTTTTTTTCTTTCATAAGAACCTTCTCCTTACGATAACAAACACAACAAAAAAAAGAATAATAGTGATTTTTGGTCCAGCTGTTCACGCGTGATACCGTGACCAAAGGGAAATAGGGATTCATTTTTTTTACAATATAGATCTAAATTGTCTTATAGAATCTTTAAGCTTCATAATCGTCACCATTGACAATAGAGTCGCGTGTCCAGACCGGTCGGCGTTCAATTAAGCGCCGAGTGATTTGTGAGCGGATGCTGACAACACCGTCTGTGACTGGATTCTTGCACCCGCAGCACTATCGGACCCATTCTGTATAGCTAAACTGCTTTCTATAAAGCTGTTCTCTAACTGTTGGTCTACACGATATTGATATCAGAATCGGGACTCGTTTCATCTGATTTATTTGGAGTTTCGCATTTGTGTTGGATTTAAGAAAGGTATTTTTTTGCTGTTATTTCAGTACTAATAAAAAAAAACAAATTACATCACGCCTGTAATTCCCGAAAGGGTTAGACAGAGGTGTGCCCATTAGTACACAGACATTTTGCCAGTTATGTTTAATTCCAATGTAATAGTGAGCGAGCCTATTGCCATCAACCGGGTACAAATCCAGACTCCGAGACCGAGACTGCTACTGAGAATTTTCTGACGGAAAAACCCAATAACCCCCCTCATGCTCAGCAGTCGCGCTTCGCGACCACTAGAACAACGAGGCAAAAATATTTTTGTTTGTTACGGATAAACTCAAAAACTACCTACGTAACCGATTTTAAAAGCTATATTATTAGCGGCAGATTATATTTTACACATTACCTATAAAGCGGCATAGGCATCGGGGTGATTCTGCTCAATGAAAAAGGTTCTGAAATATTGTCATTACGACAATATTTCATGTATGATAATCTCTTGAAGTTTGGCGAATATGCAAAACTGCATCTTCTATTTTATACTCCATTTCATTCAAATCAGTTCAATATCCTCAAGTGTTCAGCATTTTCCATTACCAAGGCCGTTTTATTGCCTATCCTATAGCAATGCATTGTAAATCGAAAACTTAAATCGATGATTTATCTCCCATTTATAAACTTCACAAACGCCGATGCTGTTTAAATAATGCAAAGCTATAAACTTGGTTAAGAAACGTATTTGTTCCCTATTCGAGTATTCGCAGATTGACCTGGTATTTACGGGCATTGGCCAGTCAATCCTGTTATAACAATGGTGGCCTGCAATTGTCTGGTTGATGTGATATTTATGGGTTTTCCCATTGGAGACTCAAGACCTCGGACTCAATGGATTTGGGTAAATAAAGGATTTTAGATATATGCATGTTAGATATGATAGCTTTTTATTCAACCTAAATCCATAATAAAATATTTACAAATATTGTAATATACACGCTTATTTTTTGACCTGAAAAGAAATCAATGTAGGTACTCATCATTACGAACAACTTTTTCCAAAAACCAGCTAATGGTTCAGTTGGTGGTACTCGAAGTCGAATTACGCGAACGCAAAACACGTGAAGAGTCTACCAACCTGAGATAACCAAGATAAATCCACAATGAATTCATAAATAGGTAAGTAAACCAATCTGTCTGTTACAAGTAGGTACAACCCAAGACAACAGCGGTTGACTATTTTTCAACCTTATTAATAAGGACGTAAGGGTGAAAAGTGGTTCAACAAAATTGTCCGCGATGGTACCTACTCGCATCCACTTCTCGTACAAGATATCGCAGGGAACACAGGCAAGCTTCCAGGCACAGGATTTGCTACCTAAGTAGCATAACTTTTTACTCTAATTAATCTAGAGGGTGTTGCCGCACCCAAGTGGATTAATTACTTGCATGAATTTCAATTAGCTCTTAGAGGGGTAATACACGGGCACAGGGTAAATCCGTAGGGTAAAGTTGAAGTTAAAAAGCTGTTGATCAACTAAAACTGATGATTGAAATTTGAAGATAGCAAAGTAGAATTAGAAACACATTAAAGGTGAATTTCACCGAATATTCAACGTACTATAAGTTTTTTCATCTGTGGAATAAGATTGACGTCTGACAGTTAGGTATTGTTTGGAAATTGCTGTTAAAAAATTCAATTTTTTTTCGCAGATTAAGATTGGTGAAATTAACCCTTAGGACAATATATGACGACGACATACAAGTCTTAATTTTAGATTCCGCTTATTAGATACACACAAAACAAACACAAAAAAATAAAGACAAAAAACACATTAAAATTTATCATAACTAATTTAATATACATTTGTTAAATGATGTCTTGTCTAGAAACAGTAACAGTAACAGTAAACCATAACACATAACACTTACATGATAAATTACAGCTTTTAATATACTCATTAAAATAAAACATTAGTGTGTTCTTCGACGACCGAAGACGCGATCTTCGTATTATTACAAATTATTTTTAGTTTAATTTAGAAGACAGTTCAACTTAATTTAGTATCTATCTATTTAGTAAAAAAAATAAAAAGCTTTTTTACAAAAAAATAAAACCGCCTTTTTATTTTTCACTTTTTAGTGCTTGTGTGTTAATGTTTGAAATCCTTACAAAAAGCCCTTTCAAACAATACCTCACACGATATATTTAATTTTGAAAAGTAGTAGGAGGGGGGTTGACGTACCCCCTCCCCCTTTTCCTTCAGTCAGTCATCGACTACACGTATAAACAAAGCAATTTTACTTGTTACGACAGTTATGCTGTGATTCTATAAGGAGTTCTGTTCCATATCTCCGAAGTTCATCATCAGATCATGATTCTATGGGACCTATTCGGAAGTATACTCTTTCAAACAAAAAAAGAATCATCCAAATCTATTCATAATTGGCTGAGAAATCAGCTAACACACATACAAAAAAAAAAAAAAACATTCGCGCCGAATTGAGAACCTCCTCCTTTTTGAAGTCGGTTGAAAAAAATGCTTAGCCATGATTAATCATAATTTATTTACTTACACAAACATTTTGGCATAATTCAATAGAAAGAGAAAGATTCAAACTGATTGAATACAAGACCAAATAGGTACCTACACGTAATTCTTGCTTCATAACAACGAACAAGCGAAACTTCAAACAGAATTCAGCTCAATTCTTATCAAACTGTCTCGAACACACTATCGACCGCTATGAAGACGATAACGCAGCAATACCAATCGACTTTATTCGATAACTTCGACTTTATTCGATAATAACAGCGACTTTTTCTCGCGACTCGTGAGCCGCCACACTAAGGTGTAACTGGCGATGTATAAATTGGCTATTTGCACAGCGGGTAGATATTGTAGGATAGCGGGCTTATGTGCCGGACAGTATTCAATTTATTGTAAGATTGCTCACGTCAAACGTGGATTTATGAGGGTATCGATGGATAAGCTCATGCTTGTACATTAACAGACTTTTTGAGAGTGGATGACAGATCGATCGTAATGGGGTTTATGAAATTCTTTCGCGTAGGTAAGTACGTAGACAGTCATTTGTCAAAATAATGATACTGAATTATGTTATTACTAGCTTTTGCCCAAGACTTCATCCGCATAAATGTTGGTTATCGCGGAATAAAAAGTAGCCTATATCCTTCCTTGAGGTTCAAACTTACCCTGTACCAAATTTCATCAAAGTCAAAGTCAAAGTCAAAGTCAAAACATTTATTTCAATTAGACCATTTACAGGCACTTTTGAATTGTCAAGAAGTCAGTCAGTTAGTCCGAAAAATGAAGCTAGTTGCTCGTTCCAAAACGGAGGTAGGCCTCTATGGAGAAGAACGAGCAAGAAACTCCACGGCACTCTTTTAAATTAGGTTTTTACAAAATCCTGGTTACATTATTCTTGTTGATTCTACATGTGATCACAATGAAGATCAATATAAAACAGTAGTTAAAAATAAAGATGTAAGCCATAGCAGTTAAGAGATGACCAATCCCAACTGACAGCACCCGTTCACGAGCATGACGCATGGATCAGCACCACCTAGCTCAACCATTATGGAGGGAGCCAAATGATCCAACACATGCGCCACCATCAGCGAGACATTTGAGTGAGCATGACAAGCTCTCAACTGCCATGCTCATTAAGTCAAAACACATAGTAACTCAAAGATAAAAAGCTCCATGGTACTCACATTTACAAAATTGAAATAAATGATATTAAATTATACAATACTAACACTTTCGGTGTACTTATTGGTTATATGTCTGAGGTAAGTAAAAAAGAAAAAGTAATCGTACTGATAACGGTACAAGTTATTCAGATCGACAAAAAAAGAGGGTTAGAAACATCATTCTCTTAAAAACAATCCTATTTAGTGAGCCCGAGTGGCTGTGGAGCAGGACTAGCATTTAGCCAAGCATTTTTGTCCGTGATATAATCATCTAACTTATAATATGCTTGACTACATAGCGTGCGTTTAATGCATGTTTTAAATTTTCTCTCATTTAGTTGGAGAATATCCTGTGGTATTTTATTATAGCATTTAACACAGTACCCCATAAAAGAAGTTTTTACTTTTGACAATCTGAAACTTGGTTGATCTAATTTGTTCCTATTTCTAGTATTAAAATTATGTCTATCACTAATTTTATTAAAAAGATGAAGGTTTTTCCGAACATGCATAATGTTTTCATATATATATTGACAAGGTACCGTCATGATGTTAATTTTTTTAAACAATTCTCTTAGAGACTCGCATCTGCCAAGATTATAGATGGCTCTGACAGCCCTCTTTTGCAGAACAAAGATAGAATTAATATCTGCAGCCCGTCCCCAAAGCAAAATACCATAAGACATGATGCTATGAAAATAACTAAAATAGACTAGTCTAGCGGTATCCACGTCAGTTAATTGTCGAATTTTTCTGACAGCGTAAGCGGCTGAACTTAACCGCCCTGCAAGAGATGTTAAGTGGGGACCCCACTGCAGCTTTGAATCGAGCGTAATCCCCAGGAAAACTGTCTTCTCGACGAATTCTAGCAAGTCCTTGTTCAATATAACGTTACATTTACTACTTCTTACATTTGGTAAAGCGAATCTTATACATTTTGTTTTTTTCTCATTTAACACTAAATTATTAACAGTAAACCAATTGTGAACCTTAAGCATGGCATCAAATTCGGTTCAGCGTCTTAGTCGTGAAAACGTCACAAACAGACAGAGTTACTTTCGCATTTATAATATTAGTAAGATACTAATATATCTTATAACAACAACCTATTGTTGTCCTACTGCAAGGCCTTCTCATACAGAGAAGGCACGAGCATTAATGACCATGCTTACTCAACGCGGATTGCCGATTTCAGTTGGCGAATTATATTATGTTAAATATAATTCGCCATTAAATTTTAAATTATAAGGTACAAACAACAACAACAATGAACAATGGTTAATATAGTTATTTTTATTTATTTTTTATTGAAAACCATTCAATGCATTGTTCGCTAAATGACTTATCTAATAAAATATTTTATTGCATACAAGATTTTCACTTCAAAACTTTGTTCTCCAACAAAGAGTTTGAGAGACAGGGACAGGGACAGTACGAGAGATTATTAAACAATAAAAAAATACCAATAGCCCATCAAATACCGCTATCGATGACTTATATCAAAAGATAGCATGGTCATAAATTCACCGTACTTCATACAATCATAAGTAAACTATAAAACGACGCCCACCACACATTGACATAAAATACTAGAGTTCAACGGTAACCACGGAATGTCATAAAAATGGAGTACTAACTTAAAACACAGTCGTTCTAACAATCACA